>JARJCQ010000018.1:0-1429684 GCA_029281465.1 Mycena epipterygia
GGACACAGCCACATTGGTATCAGAGCTCTGAATCCCGCGGAATATGTATAGGCCGTGACGTTAAAGAATTCAGATTAAATGGTCCACTGTGGCATCATTTTTAACAAAGGAATTCTTCTCTCAATTTATCAGGTGAAATCACCATCCAGCTGTCTTCCAAAGCAACTAACATGATATGTGTGTTCTCCTCAGTCTGACAACTTCTTTAAGGCAGCTGCAAGCTTAAAGAAGCTTGCATCAGAAAGTAAGTTGATACTCGGTCTTTACAATTCATGATGCTCAAATGCTGCCTCCACGTTGAAGTACAACTTTAAACTGTGTACGAATCCTACCCTGAAATTTTAGGGCAGGATTCAGAGGATTTGGAACCTAAATCTTCACCTGCCATTTAGGGCCCAAATGCTCTGAATCCTACCCTAAAATGTTTAGGGCAAGATTCAGACGATTTGGACCCTAAATGGCAGGTGAAGATTTAGGGTCCAAATGCTCTGAATCCTACCCTAAAATGTTTAGGGCAAGATTCAGACGATTTGAACCCTAAATGCTTCACCTGCCATTTAGGGCCCAAATGCTCTGAATCCTACCCTAAAATGTTTAGGGCAAGATTCAGACGATTTGGACCCTAAATCTTCACCTGCCATTTAGGGTCCAAATCGTCTGAATTTTGCCCTAAACTTTTTAGGGTAGGATTCAGAGCATTTGGGCCCTAAATGGCAGATGAAGATTTAGGTTCCAAATCCTCTGAATCCTGCCCTAAAATTTCAGGGTAGGATCCAGAGCATTCTGACCCTAAATTACAGATTGAAGGTGGCAAATCCTCTGAATCCACTGAATTAAGGCAGTTAATCCAAGCCTTAAAGAATTTCCCAAAACAGACCAGATCTACCCTATTTCCCAGGTTCTGCCAAATTTCCCCGGTTCCGTTGATTTTGTGCTGAAATCCTGTTTTTCTCATCCAAGGTCTTCTTTAACGTGCAAAGGGCCTTAAAGAATTTCAGAAACCGCACCAGATCAACTCTATTCCCAAGGTTCCGCCAAAATTCCCAGGTTCCGGCGATTTCGTGCTGAAATCCGGGTTTTTTCGCCTCAAGTGCCAAATTCCGCCGTTTTCGCCCTGTTTTCGGAATTCTTTAAGGCGATTCGAGCCTTAAAGAAGAGAACCTGGGCCCAGGTTCCAGGATCAGATACATAGGGTCCAAATCGTCTGAATTTTGCCCTAAACATTTTAGGGTAGGATTCAGAGCATTTGGGCCCTAAATGGCAGATGAAGATTTAGGTTCCAAATCCTCTGAATCCTGCCCTAAAATTTCAGGGTAGGATCCAGAGCATTCTGACCCTAAATTACACATTGAAGGTGGCAAATCCTCTGAATCCACTGAATTCAGGCAGTTAATCCAAGCCTTAAAGAAGTTCCCAAAACAGACCAGATCTACCCTATTTCCCAGGTTCTGCCAAATTTCCCCGGTTCCGTTGATTTTGTGCTGAAATCCTGTTTTTCTCATCCAAGGTCTTCTTTAACGTGCAAAGGGCCTTAAAGAATTTCAGAAACCGCACCAGATCAACTCTATTCCCCAGGTTCCGCCAAAATTCCCAGGTTCCGGCGATTTCGTGCTGAAATCCGGGTTTTTTCGCCTCAAGTGCCAAATTCCGCCGTTTTCGCCCTGTTTTCGGAATTCTTTAAGGCGATTCGAGCCTTAAAGAAGAGAACCTGGGCCCAGGTTCCAGGATCAGATACATAGGTTATCCGTACGTGTGCGGTTATCCGTACGTGTGCGGTTATCCGTACGTGTGCGGTTATCCGTACGTGTGCGGTTATCCGTACGTGTGCGGTTATCCGTACGTGTGCGGTTATCCGTACGTGTGCGGTTATCCGTACGTGTGCGGTTATCCGTACGTGTGCGGTTATCAACCAACCCTACCCTTCTTATATACTCTCTGAATATATTCTCTCTTGACTCTACGGAATCGGTTCTACATAATCACTCAAGTCCTATACTTACATTCACTACAAGTCACCAACACCTGCCAAGTCAATCACTCACTATCATCTCTTACAGATATCTACCATAACAACAAACATCTTCACTACAATATTCTATTCAAATATACATACCATATTCACCAACATATCACTACCGTATCTTATTCAAAAACACCTAATCACCAACAACATATCTTATATCAAGTCCAATGAATTAACCAACATATAGTTGTACAATGAGTTACCGAGTCTATCTAAACAATCACAACCAACCTACACTCAAATACTTTATTCAACTTACTATTATCAAGTGTTGAAGTCAGATTACTATACTCACATTTGTCAAAGCTCACTTTCATTCCTTTCTATGAATAAATCATACTCCCAAATTTTCCCTTTCTAACGCTTCTACTTTCATGTCAAACGGTCAACAGATGGCTGAGATATACATAGATTCACCATTTCAAATCCCACCGCTTTTCACTTCATTCTGCTAAGAGACACTACAAAATATTTCTAATGCTTTTGAGACTCAAAAACTAAAGTTCTAGTCTGAATTCCAAGCTATTAGGATCTTCTTACCATTCTTCCATTGCTTCCTTAGTTCTCTCACAAAATCCAATACAAACTGAAAAATCTTGTTTTTCCTTCAAAAGCGCCGCGTCTCAGAAAGTATTTCGCGTTTTGTGACCCAACCATTGACTTACTGACCAAAGTCATTTAACAGATGTTGTAGAGCGAGTCAAGGGCTACATTTTCATATTCTACCTATTTTTAGAAAATTTCCTTTTTTGGTAATCACATGTCACATCTATCTTGTAGTCCTCCTTACGAGCTACTAGTATGTACTCACAGTTCTTATATACCTGCTATCGTTCACTCACAAAACCCAAAACAAAAACGAAAAGCCGGCGCTTTTGAAAGGGGTACAGCCACAAATGCTCTGGGGGGGCACAGCCACGGGTCTGCCCACAGACTCCAGCCGAAGATAAATAGGGTTCGAACTTCGGGAACGATTCCGTAATAAAGAATGTGTCGCTCCCCCAAATCGCTGCCGCAAATTTGCGGGAACGATTTACATGAACAAAAAAAAAGAATCCCTCTCCCCAAAACCGTTCCCGCAAATTTGCGGGAACAATTTATATGGAACCAATAAAACCAACAATCTCTTCCCCCACACCGCCCCGCATGTACGCACCTCTTGTACAAAACCTCGTACCCTCCTAGCGTTGCAATTCCCATAACGGGTCTCCGGAGGTTGGTTGTTTGGTCCCGCATCAATCGTGATCTAGCTGCTTCTTTGACACGTCTACCACCCCGTCCGCCGCATCCTCTCCTCAACGCCGCCGCCCTCCTCCGCCGCTGCTGATTCCCGCGCCCACGCTGCACCGCCGCGCTGACCTCCACCGCCGCCGCCGATCTCCACGCATGCGCCCAGTGCGCACCCCATTCCGCCCCAATCCAGCCCGCCGTGCGCCCCTGCGCACCCCACTGCGCACCCTCCCCACACCGTCGCCGATTTCCACGCCCACCTGCCGAACTTCGCCGCCGCCGCCTAACCCCGTGCCCACGCTGCTCGCGTTCGCGCCCCCTCTCCGCCGCACTGCCCACCCCATTCCGCCGCCTCGTGCACCCCATTGCGCGCCCCAATGTATGCCCTCCCCGCGCCGCCGCAGATACCCGCCGTCGCCGCGCTGATCCCTGCCGTCGCCGTCTATCCCCACGCCCACGCCACTCCCCATTCCGCCCCACGGCTAACCCTATTGCGCCCCGTCGCGCCCCCACCGCGCTCCACACTGCACGCCCCGCCGTCGCCATTTCGCTCCACACCGCACGCCCGCCCTAGCCGTTGTGCTCCCGCCGCCGCTGTTGCGGCCCCACTGCGCTCCACACCGCGCGCCCCGCCCTAGCCATTGCGCCCCCCCGCCCTAGCCATTGCGCTCCTTTGCCCTAGCTACTGCGTTCCGCCGCCGTCGCCGCTGCAGTTCTACGCGGCGTTCTACGCGCAGGTGTGGTGCACGTACCGCGCGGGGTTAGAGCCCATCCGCTACCAGCCGAGTCTCGCGACGCTCCCGCCGCCGCTGGCCTTCCCCGCGCCTTCCCCAGTGCGCATGCTAACTCTACATCATCCACGCCGCACCCGAATCCGTGAACGCCGAATCTGCCGAGCTCGTCGCACACCACGCGCCGGGGATGCACCACTCGCCGTCGCAGTCCGACTCGTCGTACAGCTCTGTGGAGAGCACGAGTAGTCATGAGAGCGGGATGTGGTACTCGTATAGTACGAGCGGGAGTAATAACTCGTGCGTGTTTTTCTCCTCTTCTTTCGTTTCCCCTTCGTCTCCATCTCGCCTCTGCGTACTTCCGTTCTTCCATTCCCCTCACATCTCCCCTCCTCCTGTATTCTTACGACCGTACTGACGCCGTACTCCCAGCAACGCCTCCTACGCCTCTTACAACTCGACCTCGACGTCCGCGTCCGCCGTCTCAGGGACGCACAAGAAAAAGTGGTGGCCGCTCGGCGGCACCAAGGGCTGGACGAACGATGCCGGCTGGGGGTGCATGCTTCGCACGAACCAGAGTCTGGTCGCGACGGCGCTGCAGCGGGTGGGGGTGAGTCCTTTTCCTTGCGTTCCTTGCGTTCTTTGCGTTCTTCATGATTTCCTTGATATCTTCCTGCTTTTATTTTGGGCGTGCCGTTATTTTCACTTCTACTTCCTTTCTTTCATTGCCTTTCTTCTTCCTTCCTTCCATTCCTCTTCCATTCCTCTCCCTCCATCCCTCTACGTCTAGCTCTCCCTCGCCCTTCTGCTCTTCGACCCTGCTCTCCCCGTCGTCGCCGGCGTGACTTTCACGCTTACGTCATCTCTCTCACCACCACCTCCACCATCTTTACTCGTACTCCCCACTCCACAGCTGCAGCTCTTATACCTCAGAGGAGGAGCTCCACGGGTGTATCAGGCGCTGCGTCCCGTGACTCGTTAAGCCGCGGGGGTGGATTTGGGGGCGGTGGAGGCGCGGGAGGGTCGGAGCGTCGCTCGACCTCGACCTTGCCGATGCGGCCGCTACTGCTTAATCTGGTCGCGGAGGACCTCCATGGGCGTATCAGGCGCCACGGACCGTGAATCGCTGTGGCATGGGGGTGGATTTGGAGGCGCCGGCGGCGCGAGGGTGGGAGTGTGGTCTTCGCGCCACTCGACCTCGAACGCCCCAACGCGTACGCTATGTCCTTATCCGGTTTCGAAGGAGGAGCGGGGAGACTGTCCGCTGTGCGGCCGTCGTTTTTGAGCGCGGTGCACTGGCACTTCGTGCTTCGCCGCTGAGTGTTTTTTCGCCCGTTTTACACTTTTTTGCTCCTTTTTTTTGGCCTTTGATCTTCATTGCTCCCTGGGGCGAGCGTACTTCTCGCAGTTTCCCTCCTCCTTTCTTCCTCATTCTTCATCTATGCACCCAGTCGGCGTACTAACTCCCTTTCCTCAGTATCGCCTCTCGCGCCCACCGCTGCGCCGCTCTTCCCACCAACGTTGCCACCTGCGCACGCCGCCCACACGAGGCTGGTCTCGTGGATCCTCGACGCGCCCACTGCGCCGTTCGGCGTCCACCGCATGGCGCTCGCAGGCAAAGCAGTGGGGATGTGGGGATGTGGTTTGGGCTGAGCGCAGCGGCTGAGGCTCTCAGGTGCGCTTCCTCCCTCTTATCCTCCCCTCCCCCTCCTGCCTTTCATTACATCGCACTGACACCATCCGTAGGACCCTCGTGGGCCCGTACTCCTTCTGCGGGCTGGCGTTAACGTCGCCATCGACGGCCCTCTGTACCAGACGGCAGTGTTCGCGGCGTCGCACTCGCACGCGGCGCTCGCGGCGCACTCGCGCACGCCGTCCGCGCACAGTTCGTCGCGCGGGCATGGGGCGCGCTCGCCTCCGTCAGCGTCCTCGTCTGGCCATTCGCACGGGAAGCACGGGCACGCGAAGCCGGAGATGCAGGCGTGGGACGACCGGCCTGTGCTACTGCTGCTAAGCATCCAGCTGGAGCTGGACGGGATGAATCCAGTGTATCACGATACGATCAAGGTGCGTTTGCGTCTTATCTTCCTCATTGTCAGCCGCAACGCTGACGCACTCTCTTTCCAGATGCTCCACACGTTTGCCCAGTCTCTCGGGTGGACGTCGTCAGATTACTTCGTCGGCGTACAGGCCAACGGGCTCTTCTAACTAGACCCGCACCACTCTCGCCCAGCAGTTCCTCTAAGGCCCTACATGGGCGACCCGGCGCCGCCACCAACCCACGACGACCGCCGCTCGCTCATCACTAAGGCGTACGCAGGTGGCGGATCGTTCAGTCCCGACTTCACGCGCGGCGGCTCATTGAACCCCGACTTTGTGCGCGGGGGGTCAATGAGCCCCGAGGGCGGTCACGCACACGGGCAGGGGCACATTCCCATGACGGAGGACGAGCTCGTATATACGCCGAGCCGCTCGCGCAGCGCCAGTGCAGATCCCGCAAACGGTGTGCCCTCCAGCCATCCGTGCACGGACTCGGCCCCCGTCCGAATTTCGCCTCACATAGGACTCCTGGTTTGTCAATATACGAGGCGAGCAGTGCGTGGCCCTCGCCCCCCGCTTTCCGACCCCTCCGAGCTCGCTCCCCTCGACCGTTCTCTTCTCCGCTGTTTCCGCCCCAGCATCTGGTGGCGATGCATTGCCTCTTTCAGCGTTCGGCGCTCGCGTTTTCTTTTCTTTTTTCCTTACGCGTACGATTTCTTAAACTTACGATCCTTGCGACTACGCTTATTTCTCTCATATCTTTTGATGATGTACCAGAATTTGTGCAATACACTTATTTCGACTTTTGTGTACTAAAAGACAAGGCCGACATATTTACACTGAAAAAAATGCAATGTGCTTTTTATTTTATTGAATGTGGCAGCTCTGAACAAAATGTATCGTGTTTTAATAGACTAAGTACGTCGAACCGTCGGTGGAGTTTAAAAGGGTACAGATAGTACAGTACTACGCTGAACGAGAGTTCTGAAGAACGACCGTACAGCTCATCAGCAGGATAATACCGAAAAGACGAAGAAAACTTACAGGTACTCGTTTTCACCTTCTTCGGTGCAGACTGGGAAGACGAAGACTGCGCAGTGTCCGCGGCCTGAGCCTCCGCCTCCTCATCCGAGTCAGGATAAAGTTCCACCGCCGTTCGCTTGAGATCTGCATGAGGCAATTCACTGATCTTGACCTTCAGTTCATTGGGAGAATGCGACGTCGGAGACCTTTCGAAGGCCCACTTTAACCAGCGTCGATATGCGTCCCGGAGCAAACGATGTTCAATACTCCGATAGAAACCCGACCAGTCAATAGTGAATTCTTGATATTGGTGAAGCGGTACAGCAATGGAGTGGTTTTTGAGCCCAGATTCGGCCAGGAAGATGTACATATTAAGATTATCGAGAGGGACGAGCACAAATTTCGGGACGTGGTGAAGGCTGCCGCCCTAGACACAAACAGGTATCGGACAAGAATTCAGATGACGGGCGACTCAGGACTTGAAGACCCGAGTGGAGGAGCGAAAGATAAGATCATGAGAGTTAATGAGTCACTTTCAAGCGCGAGCTGAAATTGGCACTCGCACGGACAAAGGGGTTGAGAAATTCCTTCAACATATATCAATCTCGACGTATATCGCGGCAAGCCAGTTCCTGACAAACTGAGATTTTTTTCACGTTGCGAACGGGCCAGCAGTTTACTTGCAGTGAAATACGATACATATTATGGAAAGGAATTCAATTTATTTACATGTGTAACCGTTTGCAACATACCCAACATCACCCATACATTTCTGCAGCGCGTTTATCATTTCTACATCCGGACAGTGGGGACAGTCCCCTTGTACATTGACCGCCCGGTCGAAATCAACGAGTGTGACAACCCCATCGTAACCGACCATCAGGTTTTCAGCTCGCACGTCGTGATGGTGGATCCCTTTCTGGTGTAGTGATTTTAGCATGCTGACTATTTGCTGTCTATAGAAGATTCTGTCAGTCAATCCAAGCTATTGGCTTGTGCGACTTACTTTTGGATATTCGGCGCAGAGAAGATATGTGGCAGTGGAGTGCCCGCGTATGACATCACGACTGCCAAATTTTGACTGTTCGAATAGAGACCACAGAACTTGGGAATATAGAGGGACGGGTCATCAAGGCACATCTTCAACAGGGTTGCTTCGTGGTATGCTGTCTGCGCATCCTTGAAAACCTTCGCGACATGCCGACCATTGGCGGACCGGAAAACGGTGCCACTAGAGCCTGAACCGAGACGTTCGGTGAATACGACAGGGAATATACTGTGTTTCGGAGGTTAAAATTTTCTTAGCTCGCGAACTGACCATTACCTTTCAGAGCCAATCGGATACATCAGCTTATAGCCGGTCCGCATTCGGATACCAATGCCTGGCGAACCGAATACCATTTGCAAAATGAGAGTTAGCTGCCAACGCTATGGATATTTTGAGAAACTGTAACATTAGACAAGAAGAAAGGAACCTTTTCTGCGAGCCACGATGTAAATGAACGTAATATAGGTCTTGCTTCCATGCTCGCCATGAGACGAGCCGCCATCGACGTTGGTTGAGGCGGAGTCTCCTTCGATACGAGGATAATGGCGGTTGTGCGCAAGACGTCATTTTCGGGGTTGTCGTAAATTTTAGAGCAATACAGGTTATCGTCACCGGGTTTCCGATAAACATACATTGTTCCGAGGATGCTGAAAAGTTTCCCATAAAGGGTGCGGTATACAAAGGTCTGTGTCCAGAGCTGGAAGGACATCAGGACAATATTTCATCGAGCAAAAGGAAGAAGGAATGGCTGGCCTGCATCCAGATTCTTACTGCCTCCCCCGGATTTTCGTTCGCACTCCTTGGCCACGGAAATGTGGAATCGACGTGTTGACGAAGTAAGTGGGAATGGGCATCAAAGACCCGCCCCCGTTTATCTTCTACGGTGAGGTAACAAGTATCCCCCGCCTTGTTCGTGATCTGAAGGTCGCCGGTGGTAGAGCCCTCGTCTGACGTGTGGCGAGGAGCAAACTTCGCCACCAGTTTCTCCTTCAGGCATGATCCAGCAATAAGGGCGGCAGGCTCCAGGATGTGGCTGAGGTGGAAGTGATCGGTGACGCGCTCGTCAGTCTCAGCAGGCTGGGCTTCGTGCCGCTTAAGAAAGCATGGGAACAGATCAAGACGCTCGGTAGTGGGATACGTTTGTTGAAAACGGGGTGCCAGGTCGGCAACGCAGCGATCGACCCAATCGTCGTCGGGAATGATGCGACGCAGCTGAGTGGTCGTTCGTTCTTTGTTCGTCAATGCCTTCGTAGCGGTGGTGCATGATTCCCCTTCTCGATTTACAGGCGGCACTGGTGCGCACAAGTCCAATGCCTCGCGGTAAGTGGATGCGGGATTTTGGAGCCAGGCATAAGCGCTATTCCAGGCCTCCATGTCGCGACAGCCGAGTCCAGTGGAAGCAGAGGAAGAAAGCGTGCCAGTAACGTGCCAACGTCAAAAACTGTCACATTATCCGATGGCTGATGCCGCGGTACGTAATTGACACAGCAATCCCTCTGTTTCTACTGTTACGCAACTCCAATGTGTTTTTTTTTTCTGCTCTCATTTCCTGTCGAAGCGAAGCGTAGTCATATCTTGCTCAAACAGAAAGGCCTCACCGCTATCTGTTTGCACCTGTTAGCCGCATTTTCCACGCTCTTGTACGCGTAATGTAGACACATTCTGTTCGTATACGGTATACAGAAATGTACAAAACATACATGGATATCTACCTTGCGAATAAGTAGAACTGTTCCGAAACAAATGAGTCATATAGAGCGATACGAGAAAAATGGTAAGAGAGCTGCAGCGCGTATAGCTTCACCCGCCGCTTCCTAATACCAGCCTCCCTAGTCTCCACAATACCCCTGCGCAGGGCCAGTCCACGACGCTCCGCTTCATCTCCGCTACAGCTGCGACCATCGCATGCCTCACCGCCGACGCTCGAGGGAGGCACAGCAAGAGCACTCGGGCATCAACCCATCCGCTTCCATCCAGCGCAATCCGAGAAGCACGATGCGTGCGCGGAGGGATTGCACAACGTCACCACCCCCGCAACCGTTTCGTTCGTTGAAGTCGACATCCGCCACGCCTGGTTCAGCGACTTTCACTATCCGCTGTCCACCGTCCGTCCCAGCTCACCATGCTCCCACCCACCTCTCCGTCTCTGAGTAAGGCGCTCGCACGTTCTCACGCACACTCCACCATCCTTCCCATCGCCGCCGCACTTCCGCCTCCACACCCCGTACTCGCGCGTTCTAGAGCAGGCATCCATGCGCCAGGGGAAGGCGGCGACAGGCACGAGACGACCTCGCATCATCCACTCGTCGTCCTCCCTTCCACCTCCATCCCGCGCAATCCGAGAAGCACGGGGCATGCGCGTCGACAATGGGACCGCGCGATGGCCCACCCCCACCCCCCGCAGCAGCCGCGTTCGTCAAGTCAAAGTCGTACACGCCAACTCGCCTGCCGCTCCCGGCTCCCGCGCCTGCATTCGCACTCCCCGGGCTCAAGATGGCGGCTGCACTCGGACTCCACAGGCGGCCGTGGTCCACCGCCCCTCCCGGCGTCTTCGCGCAAAGTACTCCCGTTCAGCCGCACCGGCTTTCGTACTCCCCGCCGCCGACGCGCATGTTCCAGAGGTGGAAGCACAGGCTCCCGTATATACATGAACGCTAGCGATGGGTGCATCGGGCAATTTCGCATCCCATCGGCGCGCGCTCCGTCCAGAGCGCGTAGGGACAGCGTGCTCCCGCCCGTCTGTTGCGTTCGTTAAAGTCGAGGTCGTACTCGTCACCTGCGAGAATCCGCTCTAAGTCGCTCACTGTAAATACGAAAATAGAGGTCAGCGTCCATACATCAACGAATAACCAGAAAACGGCAGGGTGGTCGGGAAGAAACGGCCGGAACAGCGCGCTTGCCACTCCACATGCGCGATAAGTATTGAAAAAGAGGAAAGAGGGTACGAGGGCTCCCATCCCAAAAAGGAAATTTTGTGTCTGGACGCGCGAGCGAGATGTCGGATCGTGCGGGAGAGACAAAAAGAGGGGCAGACGGTGGGCGGGAGGGGGCATGCATGGCCGGTGGGTGCACAAGACCTAGACCATCCCGCTATGCATCCGCCAGCCCACAGTGCGGCGAGGTATTGAGCACGATGAGACGACGACACGCAATGCACAGGTGGCCGCCGATACGAACGACGACCAAAAGGGAGCTCCTCCCCCTGCCCCGGGGAGATCGATGCAAGCAAAAAGTGGCGAGTCCGCGTCTCCACGTCGCGCGGATCCCTCCGCGTTGCCCCGCCTCGACGCGAAAAGATACGTGGTGTATCTGGGGTGTGTGCGCATTGCGATCCATCCCCGCAGGCTCGGTAACGACAGACGATGCATGCTGTTCTTTCTCCCCGGATAAGACCGTCCGCGTAGCGGTAACACCTGCGCCCGCTTGCTCGCACGCGGGGAAGCGAGGAATCACAGAGACCGCCCGGCCGCCCACCCTCACACGGCATGCAAACACATTTGATTGATAGCCACTTCCTCCGACTCCTAGCATGTTTCATCCCCGACCAAAGATGGTCCCATGGATTCCACTCGAGCCCAAGCCACTGAGGGAGCTGAGCGGACACGCACATGTGCACCTCCCCCATCCCAATCGCAGCAAACAGCGAGCGTGCGCGCGTGTGCCGCTTCGTGTACGGGCAGGACGCACTCCTGTTCCGCGCTGCGGATGCGCAGAACGAGTTGAAAGCAATCGAGGCCGCGAATAAAAGGAAAAGGAGGGGAACAGAGATGAGACGTACTTGCGTCTATCCGGTATCGTACAAAGGAGTCAGATTTCTGCGCAATCTGGGGCGCTCGTCAGTCGGATGTGTCAGACTAGGTCGTAATTTGAGTCTCTGGGGAGGGAGATCAGCGCTCCGCATGCGTGCTCCGTCCGAGAACGGGAAAGAGGAGAGGAGGAGGGGGGAGGGTGAAGGCCGAGGGAAACCGAAGCTGGGACTCGGCGGTGCATGCTCCTCGGCTGGCGCGTATAGGCAGACGCCGTTCAAACCTTTGACGACGCCACGGCATCCCCCGAACGCAGAAGCTGCGCTACAGCCCGTGGATTCCATCGCGCCGACCTTTTCTCCCTGAAGGACGAGACGCAGTCGACGCGTGCTCACGATGTACACGAACCGATGGCACCCCGAAAGGCCAAATGGCGTGTCGACGCAAACGGCCGTGCGCAGTGGACACGACCAGAAAACGCAAAGAGGAGAAAAAGAAAGACGGTAGGGATAAAGGAGGAAGACTTACCAGCCCGGCTGCATATGCCTCCACCAACGCGCACAGTAACACTAGTCATTGTCCAAAGACGCCAGTCGCAGTCGACTCCGGAGAGTGAAGGTTGAGCCGTGTGGCGATTCAAATGAGAAGGGCAAGGGAGAGATGGAAGAGCGAAAAGACGTCAAGCAACGCCAGGCAGATATCGATACTGGCTTACCTTCTGCACTCAGCGAATTGTTATCACACGACGAACGCTAACAAAACGAATCTCTGGGCAACATCCAGTGGAAAGGGAAATTGGGAGCATGGTGAGGCGGTAGATTGATGCGACGCTGGGCAGAGGGAACGCTAGCCCAAACGTTCTCTAGATTTAGAGTCGGCGCGTTGACGTCGGTGGTGAAAGTCAAGAGGCGGGCTCGGTGGCGGTGCCCCAAATCGACCGGACCGCTTGCTCCGTTCCCTCTTCCTTTCCATCATGTCGTTCGCCTCAAAGTCTGCGGAGGTCTGGAGAGTCCGGCGTGCTATTGCTGCGGTGCTTTTTCCTGCTTTTCCTGATCCCACCGCCTCACGTTCTGCTTCCTTGGATTTGCCTCGGATAACTTGACGCCGTTACTCTTACGCCTCAGTCTTGCATCCAATTTGACGAAAATCTCGACCCAATTTCTCCTTGGGCTACTTTTCTTGGGCTGTCATCTGCGTCAACTGCTTTTGACTCCACCCATGCATAATTTCTCCGCACCTTCGTCACGATCACCTTTTTGTTCGGCGTGTCTGAATTAATATTCCCTACGAGGTTGCAATTCTTATGAGTCGACTATCGGTTCCCTTTTTATCTAGTCATTCCACACCCGCGCTGCTTGTTTCAACGAATCTCTGGCGAACGTCCTGAAAAAAATTGGAATCTGGTTCTATAATGTGCCTTCCGCTACTCTTCGATCTCTCTCCCCCTCATTTATGTCTCCCTGCACAAATACCACTGCTTCACGAATCTTCTCGGTCGTTTTCGGTGCTTGGACTCCCCATTTCGTCCTGGAACTCACGAATGATTGACTTATACAACTCCTGACACCTTGTTTATTTCGTGTGGAGCCACACTGCGCCACCATTCCACCTGTTTCGTACAATGAAAGCATCGACAGATCGCATTCTACATTATTGAGCGCGTGCCAAGATTTTGATACCTCAAATGTGCAACCTTCCTTTGTATTCTGCTATGTGCTATGCCCTGCGCCGTCATAGCCAATGTGCTATTCTGGAGCGTCTTATTTTGTCGCTAAAGCTGTTATGCCAGCGATTAATATCCTTGCCTTCTCCTGCCACCGCCCATGGAGCGCGACTCGTCTGCAGAGGCTCCACTCACCTCGGACTCAACCTCATATGATCCCGACCCCAGTTTGTAAGTGACTATCATTGATCTCTTGGCCCTCAACTGAATTTAGTTGTCTTGCCGCTGTCTGACCTAGGCGTGGTAGCGGGATGTTCTTGTACTGCCAAAACTTCACAGTGACCGGCGAGACTTTGAACAATATCACAAACCACTATACCACCGCTCCGACTGTGCCCTCTGATACATTTCTGGCAGTCGCTTCGGACGGGAGCTAAAAGCGTACGACAGATTTCCGAATGATACCGCTGTGGGATATCGACCTTCGACACGAGATACGAGTGGACATCAACACGGGTGTTGTTGATCGGCGCATGTTCGTCGCGTATATTCTGCTAGAATCGAAGGCCGCATGTTCAACGTTACCGTGGCGATGTACCAAGGCCATGGCGTTGAGGAGGTGCACTACTCTCGATTTTCTGCTTTATGTTCTCAAGACGGTAGGAGTGTCGCCGACATCTCGCAAAGTGCATGTGGGTTCGGTGAGTCTTTTGCAAGATCTTCGTTATGTACTTGCCACTTGACCGAATTATATGCTCAGTCATCCGAATATTGTTCAGTTCCATGGAGCTGCGAGCTCGGGCGGTATTCATGCTACCCTCCTCAACGATGGTGGATGGTGGGTCTTCGATTTCAGTCATCCTGGTCCCAAATTTTGTCGCCTGAATCAGATCTAATTCCCTTCCGAGACTTCATGGTCCTCTATGAACATTCCCATTTCTTGACAGAATACATCTATGCGTACTGCGTAAGTCCGCTTTTCCCACCCAGCACGCATCTTCATTTTTCGACAGATTGCAGATTTTCGTGTATGAAAGTTCGCCCTCGTGTTTATGCCCCTCAGGCTTACGCTACCGTTGTAGGCTGCGAGTGACTACGTTTATTCCGCATTGTACTGTGAACTTGTGAGCTCCGTCATCTTCCATCCTTTATTTTTTAGAATCAGTACAGAGCTGGTGGCACTGCACTGACTGGATTCGCCTCTCAACTGGCCGAATTTGGGCAGAACTTGCGCCAAAGTACTTGTTCTGTTTGCGTGACGACTTGGATGGGATTCCCGGAATGCATGGTGTATTTTCCTTGAGCGCACCGACCACGCAGACCATGGTGATCGACTCTATGACGCTAGAAACCTACCAACATATATGTTCCAAAAGTCTGCGCCGAACCCGATATCTTACCATGTCTCTCTTCGGAACCGCGAATGTACCAGTAGTGCTTCATTGCTCTTCAACCAATCGTCTCGAAGACTCGGTCGAGATATCTGCTTTGCCGAGTGCGACCGCCTATCACGAAGGTTGGGGTATATTGAAGGCAGTAGATGAAGTCATGGAGGATGGATGGACCCGGTATTTTGCTTCAGTCCCTGACCACCATCTGGCCTAGTAGTTCTCAAGCGTTCATGCTGGAAGTATCCCGTGTAGTGCCGCGGCAAGCTGGTCGGCAAAGTGGTCCTACTCGGAATTCTGGCTTGGCCAAGCGAATAATATATTCATAGAACTCCAAATCACTTCCAATTTCGAGGTACCGTGTCCGACCCCGAATCGCTTCTGCATCTATGTTAACTTCCTCAAGAAGTTGTCGGGGCAGAAGTGGATTTCCATGTTAATTTACATACACTCCAGAACGCCTACCGACGGGATTCCTATTCCTCTGTCCAGGGAAGAATTTCGAAATTTCTCCATCATCTTTCAGATGGCCAGAATGTCCCGCCTATTGGTCTCGCCATCCATCTATCTATCCGGTCCTGGAACCTGGGCCCAGGTTCCACTCTTCAAAGAGCCAACTGGTCTTGGATCGGCAGGTTCCGTCGAAATTCGCTGGAACCTGGGAATTTTCGTGGAACCTGGGCTTGTTGACGGTTTCATCCTCGGTTTTCAAGTTTTATTCTTCTGATCCCAGACGTTCCCACTCTTTAAGGCGACCATGTCGTTAAATAATGGCTCATATCGCCTCGATTCTCAATTCGTCAAAACCCCAAGTTCGGCCGAAATCGAGTGGAACCTGGGGATTTTCATGGAACTTGGGTTTTTTGCCAAATTCCGCCTCGTTGCGCGAGTTATTTAATGCTTGGCCTGCGTCAAATAAGCTCCGAAATCGGTGCGCCTTGAGAATTTTCCTGGAACTCGGGCTTTTTGCCAAGTTCCGCCTTGTTTCGCAAGTTATGTAACGCTCTACCTGCATTAGGGAAACTCTCGCGCACTTGGAACCTGGGGTGTTTCCTATATAATTTATGTGGTGGTTTGATTTCTTTTAGTAAGTTGTCTGATTTCAACTACCCGTTAGGAACGTTGTCTAATCTAACTCACTGATGATCTGCTCTTGTCAAGAGGATAAATGTACCTAGCAACGTTCATACAATGTTTTAGGATTTCATATTTAATTGGAGTTCAGGGGCCTTGGTTGGTGTGGGATGAAACGATATTTATCCGTGTTTGTTTTGGATCAAAACCACTACGCTTGCGTCCGAATAAGGAAGTTGGGCGGCGATCCCCATCCCTGGCGCCACCGGAGCGGATATTAAATTCCGGAAAGATCACTACAACTCCGAACGCAGAAAAAAAATACCCTAGGAACATCCTGAAATATTTCCCATCACATCCCATCCAGCCAACCCTAGTCAAACGATCCCAGCAGTTGCCCCCCCTTGATACGCTCTAGGGAGGGATATATACGCGCCATTGACTTCCAAATTTCATTTCATCTCCTTCTGACCACCCTCCACCCAGTGCCACCATGTTTACTGTTGAACCCTTTTATTAATTTACTGATTATTTTGTGTTTTGTACTGCAAAGGTGGACCAGCCTGCACCAACTTGGGACTTTGCAGGGATGGTAATATACGCCCCATGGACATCCAAACCAAGTCTCAGCCACTTTCGATCAACATCCAGCCAGTGCCACCATGTTCTTGTTGAACTCTGTTATTTTAATTTATTGATTATTTTGTGATTTTGTGTTGGAAAAGTACTGGCCTGTACCACCTCTGGACCTTGAAAGGGGGATCATATAACCCCCAATAAGCTCCCAAACCCAGTTTCAACTTGTTCTGACCAATTTCCTCACGTTCTGCCAGAACTTTGATTAATTTATTCATTCCTTTGTGATTTTTGTACTGCAAAGGTAGACCAGTCTGCACTGACTTGGGACTTTTCAGGGAGGGTTATATACCCCCCATGGACTCCCAAACCAAGTTTTAGCCACTTTCGATCAACATCCAGCCAGTGCCACCATGTTTTTGTTTAACTCTGTTATTTTAATTTATTGATTATTTTGTGATTTTGTGTTGGAAAAGTACTGGCCTGTACCACCTCCGGACCTTGAAAGGGGGATCATATAACCCCCAATGAGCTCCCAAACCCATTTTCAACTTGTTCTGACCAATTTCCTCACGTTCTGCCAGAACTTTGATTAATTTATTCATTCCTTTGTGATTTTTGTACTGCAAAGGTGGACGAGCCTGCACCGACTTGGGGCTTTGCAGGAGGGGTCATATACCCCCCATGGACCCCCAAACCAAGTTTCAGCCACTTTCGACAAAAACCCAGCCAGTGCTACCATGTTCTTCATTTGACCCACCAATTATTTACAATAACCCGGATAGACACTAGGGCAACCTTCCCATGGCCTGAGAGCCCAGATATTTGGAGTGGGAGGTCTCTGATGCAAAAGAAGTCAATTTGTGAAAAGACCTCGCTGGTGTGGGCATCCAGTCCATGTGAATCACACCGGAATATTTGCAGGAGAACTCAGCCAACAAGCAAACTGCAATTGGTTTTGGGCAACCTTCCCATGGCCTGAGAGCTCTGAGATTTGATTTGGGGGATTCCTGATGGGAAATAAGTTGATTTGAAAAAAGACCTCACTGGTGTGGGCATTCAGTCCATGTGAATCACACCTTAATATTTGCAGGAGAACTAAGCCAAAAAACCAACTGCAGATTGTTTTGGGCAACCTTCCCATGGCCTGAGAGCTCTGAGATTTGATTTGGGGGGTCCCTGATGGGAAAGAAGTTGATATGCAAAAAGACCTCACTGATGTGGGCATCCAGTCTATGTGAATCACACCTAAATATTAGCTCAACAGCTCAGCCATCATGGAAACTGCAACCTTCCCATGGCCTGAGAGCTCTGAGATTTGGAGTGGGGGGTCTCTGATGTGAATCAACCAGGTCTGCAAAAAGATTCTGTGGGTGTGGGCTAAATATTTAAGCGTGGGAAAAAACCCATTTCATCAAATCAATGTTCTATATTGTTCCCAATCAATTCTGAGAAATTTTATCTTTTCCAAATCAGGAAATTCCTGTGACATCACAGTCACAAGCAACTTCCACAAGGGGGTACTATCACCTATGCGAAGCTCTTCCCAAAAAATTGGGCCAATTGGGCCCCTCCCTGGCACTGGGAACGGCCAAACCCATTTGTCCCTCTGAACTGGGTCACCATATAGACTAGAAATCAATGTTTCAATCCTCATTGCAAGCTATCAGGATGTACTCACAATTCTAGTATAGCCACTGGTTGAGCATTTCAAAATTTTCAGTGGAAATATTGATGAAAAACTTCCTTTATTTTTCACACTTTTTTCACCGGAAAAGTACGTGAAAAATTTTAATTATTTTTACCGCTTTTTCAAGACTTTCAATTTTTTCACGTACTTTTCATAAAAGTAGTGAAAATAATTAAAATTTTCCACATAGTTTTTAGTGAAAAAAGAGTAAAAAATAAAGGAAGTTTTTCACCAATATTTCCGCTGAAAATTTCGAAATGCTCAACCAGTGAGCTGCCATACTCAACTGACAAAATCCGAAATACTTTCGCACTACCGGATTGTTTGGTGTTTCTCCCATTTCTCCCTTCATTTGCGAACGGACACTACAAAAAAAATCTAATGATTTTTCAACCCCAAGTCAAAGCTGTAGCCCTTGTTACATGCTATTCAGATCTTCTTACGGTTCTAGTATACCTCCCTTACTCAACTCACAAAACTCGGAATACTTTCCCTCCAGTTTGGTTAATAAGCCTTCATTATTGTAAGAGACACTACAAAAACAATCTAAAGGTTTATTGACCTCAAAATCAAAGTTGTAGCCCTCGTGCGAGCGCGTGACTCGCGAGGAGAAGTCGTTGACCTCTGGTCCTAATACGGACAACAACTTGGCGCTTGGACCATGTGCACTTTCAATTCTCTTTAGCATTTTGTTCGTGAATCGGACGGCAATTTAATTCTGAATATACAAAGTACAGGACCATTACATAGGAGTATTCTGCAGGATCACAGCAGTGTAAGAGCGCGAGGGAAAAAGATAGGAAGTATAAAGTTAAGTTTCAAAGAGACACGAATCAGCAAAAGGAACAGACCGAAATCGATAGCGTATAGTAGCGAGTTGAAACCCGAAGAGTGAAAATGAGAGTCACCCATGGCCTCCTCGCCTGCCACGGTGCTTCCGCAAATGGCCGCCGCGCCTGTTGGTCCGTTCGTGCACAGGCGGTTTCAGCGACTCTGCGGGCATGGTCTGCGGGACGAGGCCGTTAAAGCGGCCGCCGCGGCCTCCGCACGCGGCACCTGCAGCGCAGGTGCTTGGGCCGCCCGAGCTGGGGTTCTGCGCCTCCTGCAGTGCCTTGGGGGCGCTCGGTGGCGCGCGGTGGAGCTGAGTCTGGTAAAAACGCGGCTGTGTCGGGGGTACGGAGCGTGTGGAGGAGGGCGACGTCCGCGCGCCGAAGACGAAGGGCGGGCGTGCAGCAGGAGGAGAGCTGGGGATCTCGCCCTCGACGGGACGCGGGTATGCAGCGTAAACGCCGGCGTGAAGGGTGAAGACGACAAGGGGGGTGACTTGGGAGATGGTGCGGAGACAGGGATACCGTTGCTGCTGAAGCTCGGGGAGAGAAGGTGGGCGAGAACGATGGAAGGAGGGAGGGGAAAACGGGGAAGGTATGAAAAATACAAAGAGGAATGGGGAGGAATGAAAATGAAAATGAAAAAGAACAGAAAGGAAACACGCACCCTGCAGCAATCTCGCCCACACGATGCACGGCATTCGCATAGTCCCATTCACTGCTCACGACTTCCTCGCCCACATGCAGCATTCGCGTCACAAGAAATCCCGCTAACCCTAGAAGGAAAACGATGAGGAGGACGGCAAAAGATTGGGGATAGGTACGGTGAAGGAACATAATATATAATGAACGGAGAAGAGGCCGAACGAGGTATCAAAAAATGGAACGCAGCGGCTCAGCTGTCCTCAGTGAGAACGCCACGCACGCCGTCGCTCTGCGACCACTCTCCGTCCCGCCCTGCGCCGTGTGCATTCGTTGCTAGCTCCCGCCCCTGTGTAACGACATTGTCACATTTCGTTCCTGTGGTGCCGGCGTCGCGGCGCTACCTCGGCCGACGGGAAAGGGTAGTAGTGCACGTTGGGAACGGAGACCGTCTTCTTCCCCCGGCCCTTGCCCCTCGCCTTTGCCGCAGACGTCGACTTCTTGCCGCTCGGCGCAAGCGCAGGTGGCGACGTCGCAACGGGGTCGACCCAGTCGTCCTCGATGTCTACTTCGCTCCCCGCGGTTGGTGGTGCGCCGCCGATGTCGAAGCGCGCTGGGCAGTGGCGTAAGCGGCACGACTGAATACTCCTCCGTGTCGACATCCTCGCTGCGCGCTCAACTGCTCGCAGCGGAGGTGGAGTTTGGAGAGTTTGAACGTGCGTGGGTGTAAGAAGTCGAGGCCGCGGTGTGCGGCGAGTGGGGGATGTTGTTCGAAGAGGTCGAAGCGGCGTGCGAAGCGCTCGAGACGTCGCCGTCCCGCATCCTCCACCTCCTCGGGGTCCGAGACACTCTCGAGCTCCATCTCGTCGTCATAGTCTGCACCGGGCCATGTTGGGGGCTAATCTTGAATCGCAAAGATCGTGCGTGGAAGCTTTCGGCGTGTATTAGTACGGGTATATGAGCGGAGAGGAGGAGCCGGGACGGAGGAGCTAGTGGGAAGGAACGCGAGGAGAGTTGTGAAGGAAGGAGGTGAGAGCGGGGGGTGATGATGAAATAGGAAGAAAGCAAAGAATACGTACCTCAGCCTCCTCAAAGCCACCCACTCCGCCTCATCGCGACACACAAACCCAATGACCATGCTCGGATCCAAACCGACGACGGCTTCTTGCGCACCCGCTCGAAACGGCAGGTGCGCAGCTCCGCTGCGGTTTACGCCCCCGCAAAGTGTGGTGCCTCTGCGGGAATCAAATACCCGGCAGGGTTGTCGGAGTCGCGGTCGGTACGCGGGCTGATGGCGGGGGGCGTATGGTCGTCGAGTTAAACGTCCCGGCGAGCGGCGGACGCAGAAGCTTGTCCACTATACATGGTCGCCGTCATCGACGACGACGCCTACACTAGCGGTAACGAGGGTTGGGGGCGATGGAAAAGCTGCAGCGGCTGTACATCTTTCCACCTCCGGTAGCTCTGGAAGATCGGGGTGAAGCTGCGAGCGGGAACAGGGAAAGTGCACCGGAGGGCATAAGCGCCCATGCTGACGTAATCGGCGCTAAGAAGCATCGACGCCGACAAGCGGGAAATTGGAGGTAGAAGACAGACGAAGGGAAGCAGCAGGGGTGGGAGGGGGACGAGATGGTGGGGATGGTGGCGAAATTGGACGTGGATAGGGCTTGGATGGACTAGGGGGGATGTAGATAGAGGATAGTGGAGGCGAGGAGCTATTGGATTGGCTGTGAATCTGGGATCCCGAGCGTCTTGGTGCTCGGCGTGGGCTGCGGCTGCGAGACGGGTCGTCCTAGTCGTCCTCGATGTCCACGTCCCCGCCAGCGTCGACGAAGCCATCTCAGCCCTCCGGATACCCTTGGTGACAATACCGGGGGGACTGCCGATGTCGGAGCCAGGAAGCGGGGTGATGTGCGCGACATACTCGTCCTCCGTGTCGACGGTGCCCGAGGTGGAGTTGGTGGAGTTCGCGTGTACGCGCGTGTGCGAGAAGATCGAGGCCCGACTTGCAAATAGGTGGAGGCGCCGTTTGAGGACGTCGAGACGGCGTCCGACGCGCTTGAAACGCCACCATCGTCGACGCCCGCGTCCCGCGTCTCCGCTGTGTCCGAGATACTCTCGAGACCCATCTCGCCGTCGTCGGCGCCGGGCCATGTCGGCGGTCGTCTTGGATGGCGGTAGGCGGATGAAGCGGCGAAAACCTCGGGTTGATACACGGCGGCAACGGAGACGCCGTGGCCGTGGACGGGGAACGCGTCGACGAGCATTCTGGGAGGAGGGAAGAGCAGTCAGCAACGAAGTTCCGGAGCGACAAGAATATAAAGACAGGAAAGGCAGAGGATATAGGGAAGAAGTGAGGGAGGTGACGAGAAAGACGGAGTTGGATATGTATGTAGGCAGGGAGGAAGTGACAGAATGAAGGTTATGCGCAAAGCCTCCGTCGCGGACAAGAGAGCAGCTGTCACGAAGGACGACGACCACGTCAACGCCGAAGAGGCCCGGGAGGTCAATGAGAAGATGTGTGAGGTCGTTGTGAGGAGGGCACCGGAAGCAGCGATGAAGCAGAGTGTAAGTACGAGAGGAAAGAAAGTAAGAGCCCCCAACGCCCACAATGACGTCACCGGCGCTAACGCGCTCACGACGACGAGCGGGGCGCGGGAGTGGTAGGAGGAGAAACGGGGAGTGGAGGTGAGGAGGGAGGAGGGAGGAGGGAGAGTGGAAGCAGCTATTGGGCGAAAGAGGAAAGATGAGTGTAGGTAATTAATGAAAATGAAGCCCGGGCGCACGAAAGGAAAGCGAAAGCAGAAAAGAGGAATACATACCTAGGAGCACTTTCCTGCGAGTTTGGCATACTCACATCCCTCCCCGCCGCCTTTCCCGCGAGCAGCATCCACTGCACGCCAAACGTCGCCGCCGGTCTGTCGAGAAACCATGAGAGTGCGCGTACGCTACGAGAGCCACGGGCGTATGCGGAGGGAGTGGTTGGGACGAATCTGGAGAAGGAGCAAAGAGTCAGCGTCGGGATGACGGGAAGGAAGCGACGATGAAGGGGGAAAAGTCCGTAGCGCGCGCGCAACGAGACGGATAAGCGGAGAGGAAGACACCCAGCGCGAAAGAGAAAAGAAATCGAGCACTCACCGTCAAGCCTGCCGATCTCTGCGCCATCCTCAGCATGTACCCCCGTCCCGCATCCCTCGTCCAGCCCTTCGTCCAGGCCCGCCACCTTTTCTTGGTCCTGCCCGTCGTGCTTGAGGTCGTACTGTGCGTCGTCGAATGCGAGGAGGGGAGGGCCCAACCGGGGAGTGCGAGAAGTGCGATGCGGAAGGGGAGAGTCGCTGTGGCTCAACGAGTGAACCGACCGCTGGTTTGGAGAAGAAGAAGAGGGCCGTGGCGCTAAGTCGATGGTGGGCGCTTGAAAGCTATATGCTCTTTCACTCGCGCGCACGAGCACATCCTGCATTCCCGGGACGATGAGAAAGCTAGGAGGAGACGTGCTCGGCTACTATGTGGAATGAGCACAGAATATCGGGGATGCGACGTAGGAACGTACCTCCACTGCATGCTCATCCGTCGCGTATTACTGGAGCCGACATCCGCGGGCACGGCGTCGGGGTGCGCAGAGCGGGTGGGGAGGACGATATACGAGAGAAAAGAATCCGTTGTCGAGAGCCGAGCGGGGTGTGCGTCAAGACATAGTCGCCAAGATATCTGGGGACGAGGAGAAAAAAAAGTCAATGCAAGTAGCTGCAAGTAGTCGGCGATAACGATCAGCGTCACAAAACGTCACAAGGCCCAGTTGCTACGACCATGGCGGCGCCTGCGCCGAACATTTGGCCCCCGTTTCCTCTAACCTACGGCGAGCTTTTCGAATTCGAGATGCCACCCACTGCCGTTGACAACACCACAACAAAATCGACCGCGCCATGGTCTGGTCTGAACGCTCCACCCTTCCCACTCTGCTATTCCTACTTGGATCCCTCCATTCCGAATCGGGCCATGGATGGCTTCAAGGAGTATATAACCAATCGTGGTTTCTTGAACCACTCTACACCCCAACTTGCTCACTCTTACTGGGAGCAGCTCGAGGATGATTATCAAGGGTTGCCGATCACAGACGAAACTTGGTTAGAGGACGTCCTCAGGAAATTTACCGACATCGTGAAGCTCTTGCTCAAAGATCTGGGACTTATCAATTCCCTCCTCTCCTACTCCCCTCATCTGTATTACTCCCAGCGCGGGGACAAGGACTGGCTCGCTACTCGTACCAACGTGGCCCCCACTCATATTGTTGACCAACTCGTCCAAATCATGAACGAGGCGGGGGGCACTCAATGTCGCGACCTCGGTCCGCCCGTCTCACCCCCAATGATCGGTGGCGGCTGCGCATTCGAACTCAAACTTAGCAGAGTTCTTCTTCACTTTTCTGACTTCTTCGAGCGGGGTTTCAATACTTTCGCTCCCGCCTCGCAGCATGTCGATGGACACGCCATCGTCTTCAAGGCGAGCAGTTTCTCCTCGATAGTGCTCGCAATTCACAGCCATTGTAGCTGGATCTGCAGATGCAAAATCGCGTCATTGCCAAGCGTGTCTCGTCGTATGCTCCCAGGTACGGCATCGTCTATACCGCCCATTACTTTATGTTAGCCGAAAACGGTGAGTGTGTTTGACTTTGCCTATAAATGTGGTCTAACATGCTTTCCAGCCCATCCGCTTGCCATCCGCGCACCGTACTCCACAGTGACCGCCACTCACGAGCCTTTCAGCCGCGGTCCCCCTTTGACGTCGCCCTTCGCTGAAAGCGATAGAGCTGTTCGGGGGGTCGGAATATCTCGGATAGAGCATATCGTGGGTTATGACGACATCCCATTCAAGGGCTTCTTAGCCCTCCTTGTTGCTATCAATGCCCCACCTGGGAGCTTCAACATCACCGGCCCGGGTCCCGAGCTAGCACGCCCTGGCTTCGATGCGTATAATCAACTGTACAGCCAGCCAAGCATACCGAACGGTCTGGGTGGGAAGGGCCGTTTGAGGATGCTACCTGGGAGGAGCGCAAGCAAGGATGCACAAGGATCGAACGGATCGGTTCTATCTGGCTATGCGGCACTCTTTTCGACTCTGATACAAACTGTTTGTTACTCGTCCCCTAAAGTTTCCGTTCGATTTTTGACGAACCACAGGCGGTCCGGGGATTAACCAAAATTGGGTTCGTTTTCCCGGACTGGGTAGATTTCGGCCCATTACTCTACCACCTCACCCTCCCCCGAGTCATAGTGAGTCTAAAGAATCGCCAAGTCCTTTTTCTTTCTCACCTCGCCCTCAGATCTTTCAATTCGAGCTTGGTTTCCTTTCACAGGACCCGCGCCTCCTGATTGAAATTCCTCGGGATGTTATCGAAAAGCGCTCCCATCGCCCCTGCTCGTCATCCGATTGCTCCGCCCCCCTTCTTTTCAGCCAATCACAGCTCTTGGTTTACTCGTTCATTCATTTTAACAACGGAGTATCGGTGTATCGCGGGAAGCTTGATGGGCAGACAGTCATTGTCAAGGCGTATGAAGCACTCGGCTTCGACGGGCTTCGACGGGAGATCACTGCGTACGAGCGCCTCCCTTCTCTGCCGACCGTCCCAAAGGTTGTTGGTGTGTTCGGACCGTCGGATATGGCCTGGGCGGCTCTTGTAATCGAGGATAGAGGGATATCCTTGGACTCGGAGCAGCACTGGGGAACCCTGCCTCTCCAGGAACGGTGAGGATTTTTCAATTTGAGTAAAGGCTTCGGCTTTACTGATATTCTGGATAGTGTGATGATTTATGACACTGCGGTCGATTTCCATCTCGCCGGGGTCCACCATGGCGATCTTGCAGCCAGAAATTTCGTCCGCGATAAGGAAGGTCGCATTTCCATTGTGGATTTCGGCCACGCCGTCGTTGGCCACGCTTGTGAGCCGGACGTCTGCCCGGAGCTATCTGACCTCCGTCGAAACTTGGGCTTGTAGTAGGCTTGTAGGACAGTGATCTCGTTCCCTCTTTCGTGATACTGGCGTCTGTGTTTGTAGATAAGTATGCCGCAAATTCGAGGATTCTTATTTTGAAATTCACTAGTCCCAGAGATTGACTTCACAGTGAGGGAAAGTTGACGCCCACCCCGGCATGCAGTGGTGAGCAGGAATCGAATACCCGCGTCGCCTCGAGCGGATCTCCGGCGCCCCGAGCAGAATAGGACGAGCAGCGCGTTTTTGAACAGCATTCTGGAGAGCGCTTACTCGCCACAACATGCAGAAATCAAGTCGAATGTCAGAAATGTCGGAGTATAACTTTCATTCCAAGTTGATCCTTCCGGTTGAAAGTTCACGGTACATTAATTTCAATGGTTCCGCAACACGTTGCAGAGTGCCCTCGATTATCTCGACCACAATCTTGGGGCTTAATAATGCATGCAACGGCAATGCCTTTTGGTGATGCTGTCCGAGGATCGTATGCCTGCAATGAACGTTTCGGCCTACACAGGAATTACATCTAATCAATCTTTCGTATGATGCCCTTCAAAATAAATTGTTTCTTGTAGAACAAAATCTTGCACTTCACCATCGTCTTGCAACTTCTAGGCGATCGATAGTACTGGCCAGTACCTGGTGAAGGCTTGCCCAGGAAATCAAAAGAAAATTCCGAGGAGATTTGTTCACTGTAGACGAGTCGTCCTCCGAGTCAAGGGGCAGGAAAGAAGAAGTACTGCTTAGGCTTAAGAGTATTCAACCTGGGAAATTCAATCAGAATCCCGGGAGAGCTGAAGCGAGAGTTGAGCTCGATTTTTTATGATTCACATCGATGGGTATTTGCGCGATGTATGCGTTCGTGGGCAAGAGTCCATACCAGGTGCGTGTTCCTGCTGCTTGTGGAAAATAAAGATAAGAAAAAACCCTCCAGCCAGAAGCCCTCATAAGATAAGCTCCAGCCGAAGCCATCAGGGAGGGGAGGCGATTCCGTCGATTACACGACCATTATGGGTAGAAGCGGCGGAATTTGAATTTGCGCATCTTGATTTTGGGTGCCGGCGTACTCGGGGAGACAAAGTGAGAGTTTTATTGCATATCACAGTTCGTGGAGAGGAGAGTACATGAGCAAGTACAATTGTAAGCTGTACATGAGTAAACCAAAAAGAGTGAGCAATACAATGTAGGCGTGGACGGACTCGGATCAGCCGGCGTTGGCACAACACACGCACATAGTGTCTCCGATTCTCTGCACACAAGTGGCGCGATGAAATTGGCAATGAATAGATTCAAATATAGCTAGCTATGTACGGTACAAAGAGGAACGAGACTACGAGAAAAATAAGGTAAAACGGTGGTGATATAACAGGTAGAGCATGTGTATTGGTGCAGGACGTATGCGTATGCCGAATCTGGCAGAACGAGAAAATCCACAGCGTGGCGCTGGGAACGGCGGGTGCGGGTGCGGGTGCGGGTGCGCGAGTCGCGCCTTGCAGGCGCAAACTTGACGGGAGGCCTAGAGCAGAAGATGGGGACGTCCAGCGCGCGGAAAGCTGTCGTCTCCTGTACGCACCCGCCGGCTGGGCAGCACGGTCGTGGCGCGCCTCCAGGATCCCTGCTCCATCATGCACTCCTCCCCTCGGTCTCGAATCCCACGTCGGCCCGCGCACGACGAGGGGGATGCGCTCTCCACGCGTCGGGGCAGGAAGCAGGAGTGGGGCGAAGGGGGAGTAACACGAAGACGATGAGGAAGGCACCTCCGCCACCCGTCAATCGCGCAGCGCAGAAAAGGGTGCATGGATTTCGGTCACTGCGCAGCGGCGGGGAAGGAGCACAGGATCGAGCAGATGCGCAGCGGAAGCGGGATGCTCGAGAACGAGACGCGCGGACCGGGTGCGAAACACTCGCAGACGCAGACAAGGGCCAGCTCGCGCCCGCCGAGGAACGTGCGGCGGACGGCGACGAAAAAGCTGGAGCAGGCGCGCGGGCAAGGAGGCGCAGACACTTGCCACGGCCACGCGGGGGTTTGGGGACGGGGCAGATGATGTTGACGAGGCGGGGAGCCCGCTTGATGAGTGCACAGTGAGGCAAACGGGGGTGAAAGGCGACCAGCATCAGGACCGCGGGAAAATTGGCGTGAAGCGCTGGTGGCAGGGGCTCGAGTACGCAATGTGGGCACCGGAGTGGTGGGCCAGGAACCCGGCCGCGCAAGATCGAGGACATGGGCTGCGACACCCGGAAACAGGGGGAGAAGGCGCGCGGTACAGGACACCCCTGTGTCTTGATTGTAGACAGATCGCGGTGCGGCGTGTGCTGCGCATGCGAAGCTGCCCGACGACGCTGTAGGGGATCTGCGAGGTGCACGAAACGGGCGGTGGCGCCGACAAGGCGGGTGCTCTGGGAGCTCGAGGAGAAATGCCTGATCGTGCGCGACATGTACACGCTGCGGCTTGTACGCGCCGGCGAGGAGCTCGGTGAGAGTGGCGGGTAAATCACGCCGCTTGCTTGACGAGGCCTGGGACACCCTTCCTGATTCCTCGGTGACGCCGTTGGGTACGAGATGCGCGTCGGGTGGTGGTGGAGGGCGGAGGATGATGTGATGCACGCGACACGGAGCGGGGATGGTGGTGGAGGGGCGAGACGACTTGCTTGCGGGTACAAAAGACGAGTGGGGGGCGAGGCAACGGGCGCGGTGGCCCAAATGGACTAGCAGCATGTAACGAGGCGGTTGCTAGTGGAGATCGCCCCTATGTGTGCTCACGGGATGAACGCCGGTAGTGCTGGATGCGCGTTGATCCTCGAGAAGGCGACGAATGGAGCAGGGTTTCCGTGGCGAGTGGCATCCCGAGAACAGCGCGCTGATGAGCATCCTCTGCGGGGAGGTGGTCGCGATCCTTGATGGACGCGAGGTGCGGGGAAGCGACCGTAATACGCGCCATTATTTAGAAAAGCGGCGCCCGGGGAGAGGCATATCTTGGCCTTCGACGAAAGAAGGTGCGCGGATGGGACAGAAGCCGCTGAAGCACGGCGTGAAGGCGCTGCGCCACACGACATCGAGACTCGTTGCGAGGCGACCAATCTTGGCCACATTTGTGGGGTTTTGGAGTTGCGGCCGGCGACACAGAGGACCAGTGGGAGATCTGTCTGGGAAGCGCTTGGGGGGACGCTCGAGGAGCGCAGCTGTGTCAGTGTCTATGCCTCGCCTTGAGATCCACGCTCGGCGTGTCGACAGCGAGCCTGTACTGACGAGAATTAGTTGCGGGGAAGGAGTGCGAATGACCGCGAGCGTACGCACCAGAGAAGCTCGTCGACATCTGCGCTCTCGTGATAGCTCGTTATCCTAGAGCTCTGAAGGCCCGCGTATCACTTAAAACGCTGGGACTTCGCGGCTATGGTCACCAAGGTCGGGAGCTTCAATACGAGAGGCATAAGTGGCGATATATCCGTAGTAGAACCCGCAGGGTTTGCGCTACATCGACTATGCACCAAAAACGCGGCCAAGCAAGTCCTTGACTGCGAGCTTTGAGAACGGCGTCGTCCCGGCTGCCGAGGTGCCCAGATGTGCATCGAGAGGGTTCAGACAAAGCTTTTCGGTCGCTGACAAGCTGGTGTGTCTCGAGAGAGTGCAGGAAGGACAAGAAAATAGTCCCGTCATGACGGGCGGAGACAAGAGAAAGAGATGATGTAAGCCACCCGATTAGGACCGATCCTCGTCTTGCCACCGTGTGCGCGCATGTATCCTTCGTGCTGCTTGGAATTTCGGTGTTACTCTGCTCTCTGTGGTGTCCAATCCAAAAATCTGGCTGGCGCGCTTCTGGAGCTGGGATTTGCGGCAAATCGGCGACTTCGGACTGTGCCTCTACTGAATTGTCTGTCGCTCCTCGTGGGGTCTCTTCAGCCCTGCGGAAAACCTCGCAACTAATCGTACAACCTCTTCTTCTCGCCTGCTGCAACCCGCATAATATTCTCTACTCCCGCCGGCCCGGCCCGCGTTTGCTATCCATGACACGGTAGCCCGCTCATCTTCTTCAATCAAGTTCACGCCGCGACATGTATCCGCATTCAATCTCTGGAGCAGTCCAGTCTTCTGGAATTTCCCCGACGCACAACTCTTCTGCAGCCGACTTGGAAATCTACTGTTCAAAAGACTTTTCACGTTGGGTCCCATCGAGTCTTGGTTCTTCACCCGGCCGGGACACTTCACATTGCACTTATTCTGCGCCGCCACTCTCGTTTCTGGTTCGACATTTGCATTGATTGCGTCAGCCTCTGGGGCGGCGGGGCTCGCGGTCCTGCAGGTTTCGTCTTCGGCTGGGACTCGGTGCTAAGTTAATGCGCTGTAATAATACAGTCATTAACCGTGAAGCGAAACGCTCAGACGGCACCACCGATTGTGGGCTCAATATAGCTCCAGTGACATCATCCTGAGTTGTACACTGGTCCAGAGCCTTCCTAGCCACCTGGAATGCAAAAGACCGGCATTCTGTGTCGTCCTCGTGGAGAACGAGGGCAACGTTTGTCGGAGGCCAAATTTGGCCAAATCACGTGGAAGCGAAACACTACAGAAACATTGAATTGCCTCGTACATGAAATTTGAAAATTCGGGACTGTCATGTTCATCCTCCTAGACCCTGGAAACCACCTTTGTGGCACCGGATAGCTCATATGTGCACCCAGGCATGCTATTTTCTTTGCCCGGGAAAATGTGCCAATAATGGCCCAAACAAAGCCACAGCGTGCGGGCGCTACAGCAGCTCTTTTCACTATTCCTCTTACCACGAGGGACTTCATATGCAATAAACTCATGTCACAAAAATTCGGATTCATCACTGGCCTCTAACGCATCAAACCACAGCGTGTTTCGCTTCCTGGTGGTGTTTCGCTTCGCGATTAAGGACTGTATCCCTTACAAGTGCGCTTCACGTTGAGATTTCTACAACATAATCTCCATCCGCGCCTTGTCTCGAGAATTTCCGGTCCAGAAAAAACAAACAGCGCGGATCCGCTATGCTGTAGGGTGAGCCAGTCTCCACCCTTCACTGCGTTCCGAGCCCCCGTAGGCACAGTCTGTTTACTTGGGTTTACATCGGTCTACGTCGGCCGACGGCGGTAGGCAGAGTCTGCCGACGCCACGTAGGCCAAATTGGGCCTACTTGGGCCTACCCTCTGCCTACTGTCGGTCTACTCAGGCCCCCCTATCCTGGTAATTGGGTGTTGTGTTGCTGTTGCCACATTCTCCCTTGGCCAATATTGCTCTTACCGGTTGCCATGTTCCCACGAAGTCAATATTTAATTATTGGGCAACAACCGGGACATACCGTGTCAATTCCGTAAGTTAGCCGAGGTTGGCCGTGAGTGAGCCGAGGATTGACAGCCGTGGGCTGTGTCGTTAAAAATAATCACATTCCCACATTCAGGGGTTACACAGTGAAGCAAGAGCGTGTTTTAACACGGCTTGGACCAGAAACAAAGCTCGGGATATAGCGAAATTGTGAATTCATCTATGAGGTGGGTCTACCTCTGCCTACAAGGGTAGGCAGAGCCTGTGCCTACAACCCTACGGAACGCAGTGCTTGCTAACCCTAGATAAGAGTTGGAAGTTTTCCTGTGTTCATAGTTGCGCAGGAAGAGTGCCCGATCCGACCAAATGCGCCGCTTCGATGTGAGAGTTCGACACTTGCCGCGGTAATGCCTTTTTTTGAAACAAGAAAGAGAGATGTCCGAGTCAGTTCGAAAAGGAACGGTTGAATTGCTATGGCCTTGAAGGATTACAAAGATTAATAAATGTGACTAACTAGGGTACGCCAGGGAATGCAGTGAACGTGACGATTCGGCGAACACGATTGCGAGGCCGCTGGGAGACGGTCTTAATATAAAAAGCGGGATGGGGGGAAAACAGGTGGAAGTCAATGTGGCTTGGGAACAAAATAGGCTGGAGTCGGGTTCTGTGGACGCGAAGGGAATATATACCAATGCAAGATCCATCTATTCGAGAGACAATTAGCAAACCATTTAAATGCAAAGTGCGATTCACGTACAGGCCAGAATTATCTGTCACGAAACTGTAGAGAAATACGGTGAGATGCCAAATAAGCGAGAGGAGTGAGCTTAAAATTTCCAAATGGTGGTGTTGTCGCCGTGGAAGGAATGAGTCTTGTGCAAAGGCACTATGGAGGCTGGGACTTACGTGGTGTCCGAGCCGGTGCTGACAGCATCCTGAATGATCGTGAGTATTGAATCTCAGCGAACGCGGCCGGAGGAAACTAAGAGTGTCCACGGACCGGATTATCTAAATTGAACGTGTCATTGCCGGCACTTTTGATGACGAAGAAGTTATGCTGCAACGAGGTGAGTACATTCCTAAAATGAACACGCACCCCGTGCAAATGGAACGGAGGCGATGCAACAGCACTTCCACCGGGGATGGAGAGTTCGACCACACCGTTGGCGGGAAGCATGAACACACTGCCTGTGGGAAGGAGATCGGTTACAGATATCGCGCCGCTAAGAATCTGGAGCAGTGTCAGGAGTTTAAAATCTGCAGAGAAAAAGAGCTACCCCGATGGCTGTGGTACTAGAACGTCCCAGCTTGATCGTTCTAAACGAAACCGTGTTTAGACGTAGCCAGGGCTGCCAAGAGGATTGAACTTACGGGAAAGTATACAAGAAAGAGGTGCTCACGGCAATAGGGCATTGTGACACAAACACCTCACCATCCGCCCAGCTGTTATTCGATTGGAAGAAAACCATGCCAGTGCTAGAAGGAATAAGAAGACTTGCGATGCTGCTGCTAAGGAGTACTGTCTCGTTCGTGCACTGATTGATCATGTTGAGGCTGAACTCGTGGAGCTGTACAAAGGTAAGCATGGGGTCCGCACAAAGGGACGTCGGATTACCTTGCTCCCTATATATTATGATGAGAGTCCCGGGGCCTGCCCGTTAACAAAGACGCCTTGAACGACGGTTTTTTTTTTAGGGCTCGTGGCTGGGAAGAAGACGGAAAACCGACTCACTGCCGAGTAAAGCTACGGATGCGACGTCGCCATTCGTGAGCGGTCGAGTAGGGAGGTACAGCGGGTGCAGCGCGGTGGAAGCCGCGTTTGTGCGCGGGTTTCAGGGCCGGCACAGCGGGGGAGGCGTTTAGGGTGGGCACGGCGCGTTGGAGGAAAATTAAGGCGCAGGAGACGCGTTTGAGGGCGTTCCGGCGCATTGCAGGGCGGGTGTGATGCGCTGGGCGGGGGGAAGGGGTACGGTGGGACTTTGTGCTGGTGGATGTTGAGCCGCGTTTTGATTGAGTCGTAGGCGTAGACGTAGATAGGGTCTTGAGTACATCGGGTCGGATAGCATACTGGTGCGAAGCGGAACGGCGCGCGCCGGCGAGTTTGCGATTGAGTTGTAGCCGTGTAGGCTGCCGTCAGCGTGCATTGCTTCTACATGCACCGGCCGGCGGGGGGACCTGGGCTGAATTGCAGGTGAGCGCACGCAGGTCATCAACGAGGGACTGCGACGCACCGTGATTACTCCCCAGCGCCGTTGTCTGCGCGTAGTGTAGCCGTTGAGTTTGCGTTTGATATAGACCGTGTAGATACTTCTAAGCAGCGGAGGTCGTGGTAGGGTAGCGTGTTAGCACCAAGCGTAGCCGCACACGCCGGGCAAGAAGCGGATTCGCCGCTGCAGAGGGTGCGCGGCTTCGTGGGCGGGCGAGCGCGAGCGGAGGAAGTTGGCGGAGATCATCCGTGAGAGACTGCGACGCACCTCCGAAGGTATTCAAACCCTTGTGCTCGTTATAGGGAATCGAAGGACATGCGGGAGCAGGCGGCGTTGCGCAGGGTGCGTGGGCGAGCACACTGAATGCTCTTGCGGAAGAGTGACGTGGCAGTCACGAGGAGCAATGGGAGAGAGAGATAGCGAGATTAGTGTAGCGCGAGCGCAGGCGGACCTGCAGCGTAGGAAATGTGGAACCCTGTACGACAGGAACGATGTGGTGGTAGGCAGCCGACGCCGGCGATCAAGGGCGCGACACACACGCAAATAAACGCGTCACGTCAGCGACGGCAACGCGTCTGCGTTGTGCCTAGGATTTTGATACCCTATGCCTCAGGGATCGGTTCGTGTCCATGCACTTGATAATTCGTTGGTCTCACCTTTCCATTAAGCAGAAACTGCTGTCGCATGTTATACGCCTCCACCGGGCTGGTGTTCAGCACAACGATCTGGAGCCCCGCAACGTCACCATCTCGCACCACTCCGGCCCGCTGATAATCGACTTCGACAATGCTACACAGCAACACGTGTGCCCAGGTTTGTCATGTAAGGAATTGTGCGATGTATCTCAACGCCTCGGATTAGATCTCGGTGAGTTAGGCTACAACTCGATGTTTGTGCGACTGATCAAATTGACTGACAGGAGCTGAACTCTCGAGGCCAATACGCTCCACCTCACCAATTCCCTTATCATATCTGTGGATAATCATCATCACATTCCTCATCCTATGGATGGTGGTGCGGAGCATTCGATAGTGCGTTCATTAGTTGGTAGCAAGTTCCAAGTGATCTTTTTTTATATTCTGGTTCTCACGAGGCCCAACTGTTTTCTTCTCTGAATCCGAGGGCTCATGGTTGTCATCTCCAATGAATCTCTATTGATTGAACCGTATATTGCTCTGGCCTGCTTTCAATTGCTTCGCGCCTCAAATGACGGGGTCGGGGTGTGCAACTTGCGCCGGTCAAACGAGCGATCGGGAGGTCTTGAAATCGTGAAATTCGCATTCCTGGGACACGAAAGAGGGGGGAAAGTCCTTTGGGAACACTGCTCTCCGGGGGAAAACAGAATTAACGCCGACATTTAAAGTTTCGTATTTACGTGGCCGCTTATCGATATGAGACGTTATAGGAGGTTTTATACCTACGTCCTATTTTCTTTATATCCCATATGCTTGGAATAAAATCAATGAGGCCACAGGCTAAGTGGTACTGACACACCGCGTCGATGATTGGTGCCAACTCGGGGCGAGGTGGACACCCTCGGCCAACGAGTAGTCTGGGCGCGCCGGGGACGTCAGAAATGGATTCCCAGGGTCGGAAGACGCCGGAGGCACTATCGAATTGAACAAAAATGAAGAGTAGCACGTACTAGGCTCGAAACCTAGTCGCCGAATAAATGCTCTGTAGTGCATGCCCTTCGAAAGCGGCCGGAAACAGCTGGTGCGTCCGGGGGATTAGGATCACAGAAAACAGATTCATATGTAGAAATCACCTTCCACCGTTGGCATCAGCGAAAACTTCCCTTTTGGGCCGCTAGCGTTAGTGGCCCAAAAAGGAAGTCGCCCTAGAAAATTATCGCGCTCACAGGGTGTGATGTCAGGGTGGGCCAAGAACTAATAATCTGATCCGAGAATGGGGGCCCCCCTTCCGGATGCTCCCCCTTGATATGTCCTGAAAGTTATTGGAAAAACACCATTGAAAAGGTTCTAGAACATGAATTTGAGCTATTCTGCATATAAAAATACCCCCAGCACCCCTGGACAACCACACCATACCCCTGCTAGAGTACATTCAAAATCATTACTTTTTTGGGTGCTACCTTGGATTTTCAGGTTTGATGACTCATCTCGCCAGCCAAAAAACAACTGCTTTCCCATCGTTTCTGAACTCCCTGCACCTTCTGGGTTGATCCCGCACCTGTATTTGTGCTATGCATCGAAATTTCTTCGAATGCCCCGCATTATTCAAACCTGGGTGCCGGCTACTCTGGTCTGCGACGGAAAACAACAAATTTTCAATGTCTGGTTCGATGTTATACCCTGAAAAATCGGTGGACCGCAAAGTAGATAGCCGTGTAGCCCCGCTAAATGCGGTCATCCCCATACCAGAACTTACTAGTTTGCTGCCCGGTTTAGAGGGTCAAAACAGTGGCTATGTCAACGGCGGCTATGTCCATCCGTTTTGACCTCCAAACGGGGAGGAAAACTAGTAGGTTAGGTAAAAACAATGGCTAGCCCGGGGATAGGACACACAAGGGCGAAAAGTCGAAAAATACCAATGTTGGCCTTTCGGCAAAGTGGCCGATCTCGGGAATCACCGAAGACCAAACAACACACCACTCATCAATTTTATCTTCACGCTTGTCCACAAAGTCCTCCATCCTTCTCGAGCTAGTGTTTCTGCTCCTTAATATCAGCACCCGCCCTTCCCATGCAATGGAAGATTCCTTCTCTGGAACCCCTTCTCGCCTGCCGTCCTCCCTGTGCCTCTGCCTTGTTTCTGCGACGGATATATCTGCCTCAGCTACCGAGATCCTGTCAGGCTTCCGAATACACGGTTTCAGTCAATAACGGCAGATGCCACCGAGAATGTGCCTACCGAACTGGTGCATAAAGTCTTGTGTGGTGCAGTAAGCGGCAGCTGAAATGGTGCAGTAAGCATGTCGCGCACGGCTTTTTTGATGCGTTTTGTTAACGTGATTTTGGTGAAGTAACCGTTCGTACTTGGGCAATCGAACTCGGTCTTCACATGCCTCTCTGCTATTCAGCTATTCCTTTCGATTCTCTTGGTAACAGTGGAGGGCCAGTGGATCTCCGATGTAAGGTCTGCTGCGAACACAGGTGCCACCTCTCCCTCGAAAATTCTACTGCGGAGGTCTCAGTTCATGTCGTCCATGAACCAATCTAGGCGTATGTCGCGTCTTCCCCTTCACAATTCCAACCTCACCGCAGATCAAATAGCTGCGGCGCGCGCACCGCTATTTACACGGCGACATTCCCTACCGTCAGCTCCAACGTCCCACTATTTATATCTTACACCCTCATAATGGCTAGCAGGACGCTCCTATCAAATGCTCTGGACTCTAACCGGATCGCGTTGGTTAGCCGCCCTTTATTTTACTCCGCGTGTGCTGATTTTGCCGCGCATCGTAGACCAACTGAAAGCGATTAAGGTGTTCGCGCCGAGGTCCGATATCCGTGAGTCTCTCCTTGCATTCCTCAAAATAGCCGATGACATCGGTACTCGTACTTCAGTCTCTACGACATCGGCACCATTTCTGTCTGTAAGCCCCACTGGCTGTGTCTGGTTTCCATCGAAGGTATGTCATCAGTCTCTGCGGAAATTAATATACTGAAAGAAGGCCCTTCCCTTCCTAATCACAATCTTACCGCACATTAACGACGACTTATTTCGCCGTAATCAGCCTCCGTGCTTGTCCTTGCATTCCATAAATACCCGGGATCATAGCATCGGTTCACTGATCAAGGCCCAAAGACGCCGACACTGAATCCGTCTGCAAGCCCGCACCGGTTGACCGTCACGGTTAATTGTACGTACAATAGGGTTCTCCGGAAATTAATATGCTGACTTGATTCACACAGCAAAATGGGCGCTTTATGTCGGCACTGCGGCTCTACCTGATAGTAATTTCGCTGGGCATCCATGAAAGTTTATTTTCTCAGTCGTAAAAACTCTTTCTTACTCGTTCCCAGCGATATTAAAGATAGATGGTGTCCTCCGTCGACCTCCTTCAACTTCAAAGGCAGCCGCATTCGATATTGTGCGTGAGGCAGAGGGATACGATACATCCGAAGCTGAACCGGCGCCTGGAGCCAAGAGACATCGGGACAGGTACCATTCTGCTATATCCTTCGACATCGCTTCTCCGTCAATGAACCTTACCCAGCGCGTTAATATTTCTGCCGATTTCATTTTTAATCTCGACACGTCGCTTTCCTCTCCAAGCATAACCAGGCTGTCGGCCGCGGTTTTCTCTCTTTTCTTCGAGTGCGTGAACGCATATGCATTCTTGATAACATGCTGTAATGCAGATAATTAAAGTTGCACATGAGGCCGTATAGAACAGCCCCAAAACCAAGATGGGTATTTCCATTCTCCAATCCAAATCTCTCACAATCGATTATCCAGATGCCTTTGAGGAACGAGCAAGTCTTGCTCCGCGACGTCCACGATGGGATTCGGCGGATAGATCGTCGTGTGAGCGATCCCGGCCTGGGTTCACAGGACTTGGCTTCCATGCGCCGATCCCGACCAAAGATTTTCACGAAGGCCGCAATGGAGCTGCCATTAATTTTGTTCAACATCTTCCATTGCTCGGAAGTTGAGCATAACCCCGCAGAAACTCCCTGCGGAAACTCCTCGAAGCGCTGGATCGTTTAACTCACTTTGCTTCTCATTCGCCGCATTTCAGCGCTCACTTATTCTCAGATCGACATAATTCGGAAGCGCACCCACGCGGAGTATCTGAAATAACCTTCCCACACCTCTCCAACGAGGAAAGGTCCCACCGTGCGCAGTCTTAGGTTTGAGCTCACGCCACTGACATGAATGTACAGTATGCGCTTTCAGGTTAGTGAATTGTTGAATAAAGGTCGATGCATGCGCATAACGCACGACCCGCCGTTCTCGCGCATCGTACAGGTACACGGCATATCGCCATTGTCTCTAAGCTGTGCTAGAACTCGGCGTCGAGTTTGGCTGGGATGTGTCATCCCCATATCGCGGGCTTCCTTTCCTCATTGCCCCTGTTCCTCGTGTTTCGCGACCTTTACTGCCTGCAAGTTCTGCAATAGCCACAATTAATTTCGTTCTAATGGCTTTGAATAGAGTGAATCAACTACAGAGGCCTTTGCTTGGATTCATGAACGCAACTCATTGATCCAAGTCGACCTGCGCGCCTCTGGTTGGGACTCACTGGACATTCAAGGCAGGTTTCTGTTGACGTTTATCCCAGATAACTTATGGTGTTCGCTTCGCAGGCCAGTCGTCGGTTGCAGATTCAAATCAGATATGGCTTCAAACTCAATGTACAGGATAGAATTCAGACGTCCTCTGTATCGCAGCATCTGCTCTTTAATTGCGCACTTCCTCCCGCGTATCTCCAACACCCCTCCGCGTCAGACGTCTTCTCGGAGGTCTTGGATTGCGCAGGCTGTCGTACTACTCATGTTTTGGCTCGTTGATTGTCCACCTCACACTCTTGGAGACTTCGCTCGCGATCTGGACAACCCGGGCCTCCAAATATCCGGATCCGGAGATATCTTGGCCTGTAACGTCCATTGCACTGTCGTCTCACATTCCTCCACTTCAATTTAATTTTTGAAGGAAGAGGACGTCCAGCATCTAGGCTCAGGTATGTATTTAATATCTATATGCCGCTCTCGTTCCACATGCGCTCGAATCGGATATCCATTGCTCTGGATCTCCTCACTTGCCGATATCTTCGTACCGCCTCATCGAGTCTCAGACTCAGCACTATCATACCTCGCATCGCCGGCCTCAGCGTCCTTTCTTTTGTCCCGCGCTCAAGACCGTGCTGTGAATCAAGATTCAAGATTTCTTTCGCCCACCTCGGAATCGAATTATCTCCCCTTCCGTCTCAATTACTATTGCACCCTTTCCCTCTATCGGGAACAAATTCGCCCACCGCATGTGGTTTCAATCCTGCTCCTACGAGGCAAAACTCGACACAGCACATGAGGAATACGGTCCAATTCAAATCGCCTTCGAACAAATGCGAACCGCCACAATTTGGAGGCCTACCCATCTTGCTATATTACTCTTCGACCTACTTGTTCTGCCATATAATAACGGCTATCATCGATGCTACCCACAGACACCGGCATCTGATTTAAAGACTCGTCTCTTGGCTTGCATCCTCTGTCGTTCCTACTTACAATCTCGTACTTTGGATAAGCATCATCTGAGTTTCTGACGTGCGAGCCTGTCCCGGTGCGGTTTCTCTCTGTTTCTCCGCTCCCCTCCTCCTTTGAGCGGCCCAGGTCTTTCCGCTGCGACCTTCTCGCCATTGATCAGCAAAGACCAGGTGAATAATTCCTGTTTATTGGTAGGACCGCCCGCGTACACCAGAATGAATCCACGACGACTGCGAAGTCCGATTATTTCCATCCCATCTTGCGGTTCCGCAGACTTTAAGACTTTCACACTCATAATTCTTCTAAACTGTAAAGGCCACATCGCAACTTGTCAGGTTCGATAGTCGGACTACCAGGCCGTTCCAGAGCTATACAATCATCCCCACGACCAACATCAGCAGCGAAATCCCAAGGTATACCACAACACAGGACACCACGAAGATGCTCACTATAACTGGGAGGTGCGTTCTTTCCTTGTAGTCCCCGGGCTTTGCTTCATCTCCTCTCGCGCTCTAACCCTAGTATTGAGAGCTGGGACTCGAACAGAATGATTGGAGGTTCTATCACCATCACGTTTGTCGCACTTACACTCTCGCCTGCACTGACCAAATTAGTTGTTCTCGTAGACTGCATTCATCCGATAAGGATGTCTTGGCCGATCTAATTGAATGCGCCAGAGAGAAATATTTGGAAAAAGGGACATCACGAGGGACAGTTCATCTTGCTGACAGCGTACGCGATCCTCCGATTGTCTTTCGCGATACTAACCCTTCAGAGTGGTAGATGGGCAAAGACAGTCACCAAATCGCGCAGAGCGCTGCCGACACTTATTCTGCCCACAAATGTCAAAGAAATGATCTTGGCTGATGCACAGGATTTTTTGGCGAGTGAGAAATGGTATCGCCTCGCCGGCATCCCGCACCGTCGCGGTGAGTGTTTCGTTCCATTCACTGATGGCCTTTGTTCATACTTTTAGGTTATCTCCTTTGCATGAGTTCCCTCTTTCCTTCTAATGCTTGACTGTAACATCACAACAGATGGCGCGCCCGGGACGGGGAAGAGTTCCACCATTCATGCCATTGTGCGCATTTTTTTTCTCGGTGAATATGATGGCTGACGATGTATATATATTCAGGCGGGAGAATTGGGTCTCGAGGTATTTGTTCTCACAGTCCCCCCGATAGCTTTATGAATTTATTTGTGACAGATCTATTTCATCTCACTGGCAAGTCCCGGCATAGACGACTATAGCCTTGGCCGGCTCATCAGTGATACACCGTCGAAGTGCATTCTTGTAATCGAGTTCGTCACGACTTGGCATTCCGTCTCGTCTGCTCACGGCATCAACCAGAGATATCGACTGTGCCTTCCCTTCCAGGGACGAACCAGATGATGAAGACGACGAAGAGCCTGAGCGAGACCGGAATGGAAATCCAATCAAGTACCATCCCTTAATGCCGCCGAAATCTGCGGCAACTCTGTCCGGTTTGCTCAATGTTTTGGATTCTGTGTCCAGCGAGGAGGGTCGACTGACATTTGCCACGGTTCGCCTTTCAAATCTATGCCTACATCATTGCCTAATCATCTCCAGACAAATCATATCGGGAATCTTGATCCTGATACGGGCAGGAAGGATGAATATTAAGGTTTGTCCGAAAGAGTAGACATTAGATGGATAATGACTGTTTGCTAGATCCACTACGGGCTTGCCGCAACGGAGCAGATTGAGCAGGTATTCAGGATATTTTTTTCCTCCGCTCGCTGCACAGGAGGAGGAAAACCGTCGGTTCCCCGCACCATATACGGATGAAGATCTGGATCGCTACACTGCGGAGTTCGCTGCCGCAATTCCCAGCGAGATGTACTCGATTGCGCAGGTCCAGGGCTATCTGTTAACGAAAAAGCAAGATGTGCCCGCAGCCGTGGAGGGTGTACAGGAATGGCTTTTTGCGCAGCAGATGGAGCCGCGTGCTATATCCGACGCTAAACGGAGGTGGAGAGAGGACCTAGCTCGCTGGCGAAGGGGCTTTGAAGAGCCGCCTCCGGCCGTGAACGCCTGGCAAATGGTGATTGGGGGGGTGGCTGAGCCAGAGCAACCTGTACCTGCGCCGACGGGCGGTATTCCGTCCGCCGCTGTCTCAGTGGCGGATATTGTCGATGTTTTGGTTGCGCCGCGAGGGACTCCAGGCGACGACTAGCCTACTAGTTTGCCGCCCGGTTTAGAGGGTCAAAACGGTGGCTATGTCCCTGGCTATGCCCACGGTGGCTATGTCCATCCGTTTTGACCCTCAAAACGGAGCGGATCGCTGAAAGAACATTAATGTTCACGCGATCATGAGAAATAGACAATCGATGTACCGAAGCGGCACAGTATTGCCGCGCATCATCTCGCAGACCGTCTTTGAGGGCAGGAATCGGAATCCAGATTCTGCGGAGTCATCAGATAAAGTGAGTAGGGATCATAGAGTGCAAAGCCAGCGCGATGCCGAGTTCGCGAAAGTAAGTAACATGGATTGGCAACGCGGACGTCCCAACCGGGCAGAAAACACTCACGAGGATATATTTGAAACGTTTCCGTTTGTAAAGCAAACAAACATCAGCGGCGCGGGTGAAATACGCCGTCGGTGACATGGCTGTGTGAGCCGAATTTTGCGCGCAGAGGTTGCTTCCGTTTTATTGGTCGCGGAATCTGAATAAATGTTCGTTGGAATATTGCCCAACCCCCAGGATACTCTGTTCCCCAAATCGGCGCCGACAATTCAGCGCGATGCCGGATTTCCAAATGGAAACCGGTGATGCGGCGCTGAATTATGCGCGCAGACATAGCGAGGAAGTGGCCGTCAAAGTTGGTAAGTAGTTTCGGTGATAGAAGAGACCTGCAGCGAATTGATAATAAAAAGACGGGGATACCCCAATAAATATTCGGGCGGTGTACCTGCGCGTCCCAAAATCTGGGGGAAGCTTCGCTAATACCGAGATCCCACTCGTCCAAATCAACGGAGCCGGGGGACGTCAAGTGAAATCCTCGGGCGTCCGTTGATTTGAGCTCGCTGAGACTGCGCGCGCGGCATGGCAGCGTTGACCTGCGCGCGTTGGACTCGGCGAGAGGTTGGATACCGGGGTGGCGATTACAGGTAGAGGGTATCAGCGGAGACGGAAGAGGGACACGGAATGCGGGGACTAGGAAATGAGGCAAGGGGAGACGGATAAAAGAATAAAATTCTCGCGGCGTACCTCGCGCGTGTAACGTCGGCGTCGACATCCTTCGCACTGTTTTCAGGGTCGCCAAATCCGATTCCGGGGTCAACAAATCGGTGGCGCGTTAAACCAGACGGGTACGGGCAACCGGCGCGCCCGCGCGGTGGATTTGACGAGTCAAAGACGGCGGCGGGGGCGGCGTGCAGCCCGGATATGTAGTGGGGATGGTGGGTCACGGAGAGAAGGCGGAGATGGGGGGAATTGGGCACAGAACGGGGGGGCACGGGCGGTTAGTGGTTAAATGCGGAAAATGGACGTTTACGACGCACCGAGAAGTACCACATGCCCAATGAAGCAGCCAAACATCTCGTCCGACATTTCCCCAGGGAATGGCGGCAGTACAAGAATGGTACGCCGCATACGCGGTACGGGGAGTTCGACGCACGCAATGCGACAATTGCGCCGCGTCCGCCGAAATCCAGGCGCGCCGCAGTCCCGATATTGCCCATTAATTGAGTTGTATGACATCGCTAGGGAGTGGCCGCAGAGCGGTAGAGCCGTGGCGTGCAAACAGCGCATAGAAAGGTCGTCCAAACTCGCGCGACGGCGCAGGTCGCGACGGCCGCCGTTCCCCGCGTAGAAATGGGAATCGTATTCCCTGGAGACAAGATAGGGTGTGCTTCTTGTAGTGATACAACTTCCATGGCGATACGAGACGAATTGAGCGCGCGACAGGCAAAATACCGCAGGGATCCACCAAGCTTGGATGATGACGCGGCCGACCTGCGTGGAAAAAGGCGAGCGAGGCGTGCGGGTATGAGTGGTTACCGAGGATGCGATGCAGTACGCGCGGTTGGGTAGTCCAGAGGAGGAAGGGAGCGCCGGGTGGGAGGGAGGAAGGGAAGTGACGATGGCATGCTGGCAGCGGCAGCCTCAGGACCAACCACGCACACACATAGTTGCCGAGATGCCGGCGGGTCGCAAAAAACTGAACATTTGGAAACTGACTACATAGGGTGCACGCGTGTTTTGTGAACGGAAAGGCGCGCGTGTGAGTGGGGACGTGGCGGAGTGTATGTGCGCGGCGGCGGCTGGTCGATGAGTGGCGGAGGGATCTGCTCCCGCATCGTTGCGGGAGCAGATTTGATTTGATTGAATTGGAATTGTATTTTTTTTGCAGGGGTTTTAAATTTTTGAAAGAATTTTGTTGGGTGGCTATGGTGCTCCCGCATCGTTGCGGGAGCAGATTTGAACGATGCGGGAGCAGATTTAACGATGCGGGAGGAGATTTGGTTTAATTAAATTAGAATTTTTTTGCAGGGGGTGATTTTCGCATAATGAGAGCTGAGCTGGAGGGCGGAATAATAGTAGAAAATGCTCGACCGTGGACAGGCACTGCATTCATGATTGTCACCGGTTAAATTCTATAGGATCTACTTGCCTAAACGTCAAGTTGAGACGAATCATAGAATACTGATCGAAAGAGGGGTGCAAAGAAACAATAAAAAAGGGGATCCGAATAGACTGGACATCAGCTGTCAAACACGCAACAGGACGGGCACGACAAGGCATGATGCACAGGTAGGGTCTAGGGTTGAGGATCTGCTCCGGTTATTCAGATGGGAGTGTCCGTTGCAAAATAAAAGAGGTTCTGACAGAGAAATACAGAGAAAATGTGGATAAAAGCCAGGGCACACAAGATTCTGCAGCAATACGATACGGCACAACTTGTGTCTTGTGAGGAAAAGAAAACTAGACAAAATGAAAAAAATGGCACACCTAGGGCGGCATCAATCAATTTTTCTTGGCGCACGTGCTGGCGTCTGCGGGGCAGGTGGCGGGAGAGCGGTACATGTCGACATGTCTGGTGCGTTGATACTTACACAGGAGGTGCTCGAGGTCGACCGCTGCGATAATTAGAAGGTGCACTGAGGATGAAGATTACGTTTGAGAGAAGGACACAGCAAACGAAAATATAACCCGAGGGTGAAGTAGCAGTGATGCACAAACACGGCGGGGAAGGTGGACCAGGAGAGGCAGGTACGGAGGTTGTAGACACACAGAGTCAAACACTGGGGGCGCGTCGGGCAAGGTCCAGCTGGTTTGCGATGTAAATCTGCCCGGGAGATAAAAGCAAATTCCTGGGGGGAAAAAGGGGGCGATTGCTAGATCAGGCTTATTTTCGGAACTGATTTGGTATCTGCCCCTTTTTGGCCTAGACGTCAGAACATTCCTCGGCAGATTTCCTTCCTGGGACACTAACGCTCTCAGCCCAAAAAGGAAATTTTAGGTGGTTATTACCGCTTCTTGTGGCGGCACGACGAGGGTCTTATGTATTTCCTTGTCATATCAATCTCGCGGCTGCATGAACGTCTTTCGAACCGCTTTAGAAGGTCACACACTGTCACACATTTATTCGGCGAGTTTGCTTTCAGCGCAGCATATGCTAGACCGCGCGCGAATTGAGTTCGACACCCCTCCCGGCGGTTTTCTGACCCGTAGAATCTATTTTTGACATGTGCAGCACGCTCAGACCACTCGCTGGAAGAGGGAGACTACCTTGCCCGGATCCTCGACCAGAGATCGGAGTGCCGTGTCAGTACAACTTGCTCTAGTTGTCCAAGACTTCTTCTGCATGTGTAGGTGATATGGCGCAGCGGACGACATGTTTTCGACTAGTAATAATTTCTCATATCAGTGATCGCCCGCTTAAATACACAAATTTATATGTTGCCTTTAATTCCGTTCCGCCCCAGGGAGCGGTGACCCTATAGGACCCGGTTGCGCCCCTTCTCGGACCTCGGGAATGCGAATTTCAAGGTTTCAGGACCACCCGTGCACACGTTCAACCGCTAGAATGCGCCCCGTTTTGCACCTTTTCTGCCTATGGTACGCTGAGTCCTGTACGCCATCAGGGATCCAGAAACTTGGCCGCCCAATGTATTTATGGTGGTAGAGTACGATTTCGGGGTCCCCAGAGTATTTTCAACATCCTATTCCACGTTATCAGCCAAACGGTGGTTTTGAAACGACATTTCGGTGTACCCAGGTTGGGGCCCACCATGGAACTGCAACTGCGGGTGTTTCCCGGATGCTTCTGGACGTGTTCTGTCACATTTCAACAACAGAGCACAAGCCCCATGCGGTGTTGCCTAGTTTCACGCCCCCCTCTGAAACCCCATTTAAATCGAATTTGTCACAGCGCACCCATCGTAACGCTAAATTTGCCCAAAAGTGACCGGTGTGTAGCGCACTCAAGTTTGCATTGAATAGCGATGAAAACACTGTGGTACATACAGTGGAGACGTGAAACTAACCCTAGGCTGTGGAGTACGAGAGATTAGTTGAAGGAATAGAACAAGCTCAGTGGATGGGAACGTACTGTGTAGAGTCGGCACTTTCAATTGACCTGAATCTCAACATTTCATGAGTTTGCAATGTTCCGGCTGCGGGGTACCGTGAGGGAGACAGAAATATCGGACGTGAATTACGCACATCCATCATAAGACAAGCCTCCGATCCAGAAGATTTGAAGGCCAGAATGAATCCGACTACAGCGATGAACTGAGGGATCACATACGGTGTACAAGCGTGTACTTGATGATTCGAGTCAACTTTGACTACGTAGTCTGAAGCCACGAGTCGAGACGTGCTTAGATTTGAATCAAGAACATCGTAGATGTCCTGGGAGTAGGACGGTGATGTTAGTGAATGAAAACGAGCGAAATAGAAATCCACCTAACCCCTCAAGTTTACTTGCCCTCCCATGCACTCAACAGTCACGGTAGCGGATGGCCCGCAACCGCACCACGTTGAAGAGTATAATACGCGGTTCTGTGGTGCTGCGCGTTCGATTCGTGCCTGGGACTTACAATGTCAAATAGGAAAACCTTTTGTTCCCGATCAGAGTGTTCAATTATGGGTGGCTTAATGGCCAAAGGTGTCCCTTTTGAATTATGGTTGATGCTGAGTTTGTTTCTGTCCGCCATTCAGTGCATTATTCTGGCGATGATGTGGTGTTGAAAGAATAATTGGGCTCGAGTTCGATATGGGTGGGCTCGAGTCAAACGAGCGTCTGTCAGTCCATGCAGGTAGTGTATGGCTGATACAGGCGGTCCCATCACCACCGGGCCTTAACTGTGTGGTTTGGAGCCGGCTTGCATCGAGTACTGAAGTGTACTCAGATCAATGATTTGTGGGACTGACGACATGTACAGAACCAAGGAGATTGACAACGAATCTTCGGAGATTTTGATCCAATGCCTCTCCAAGCGCCTTCCCACCCAAGTTTCAGTTTCGTAAACAGCAGATGTTTCCAGAGCAACACGACAGATTATGAAGTAGTGGCAACGAGCTCGTATTAACAGGAGAGGTATTCGCAGAATCATTTCTTGGATCTGCAGATTATTACGCTGACCCAGTTACACGTACAGGCAAGGCCACGGAGCGACACAAACCGATCAAGGGGCCCGATAATAAAGGAACAACCTGCGGGCGTGATGCTCCTCCGCATCTTCCTCCTGTGCAACCAAGTAGCTGGCTCTTGTCGTCCCAAAGAACTTCTCATCTCACCGCCGACTAACCCGATTAATCGGTCAGATGTGTGGAAGGAATTTCGACTCTCTGGATTATAACCACGCCCAGACGTTATGATGCCAGATCCTAAAAAGAAATTAGACAAGTCTACGCCATCTTTTATCACTTTACCTCTGATATTGAAGATCGTGCTCATTCCAAACGTTTAGTCCAGAAAATTCTGGACCTCGACATCTCAGTACGGTTGTTTCAACTCATCCGCTCCACCCCCGTACTTTAGTTGAGTATTCGTTTCAACGAGTCTGCGGGAGAGGACTATGATGTTGTGGAATCCGCACACACGGAGGTCATCGCGGATTAGATTTACCTAACCTCTCCAATCATTTATACCACCGCCAGATTCGGCCGATTGACCACGCCCGGTGCTCCCTTTTCCGTCGAGATGGCTATATGTGATTAGGGTGCTGTGTAGTCGTTGTATTCTATTTTTCTCGCTCAATTGATTGCATTTGCAGACCGCACCGCGGATAACCTCCGAGAATGCGTCGTTTGGACTCCGCGAGCCCGGCGTTGATACATAACTGTCTGAGACTACTATGTTTCCTTTTATCGTTATAATTCGATCTTCAGCCGTCGGATATCTTCAATTATAATCGTATTCTTTGAGTTTCGCTCTTTGCACGATCTGTACGGCTGCCTCCTGGCTCGAAGAGCATTACAATTTTGCGGAAATTTAGGTCGCGCATGTTCCTTGAACGGACTTCCCCATTTTACATCTCCCAATCCAACATGAGTAGAATTCGTTTCATTCCGCCAACAATATTACGGCGATTTCGTATTATGCTTAAGCAGACCAGCGCTTCTTCATTCTCTCCCTGAATACACCTCATCGTAGTGCGGATTTTTTCGAATGACTCGGGATTAGAAGTTCATTACCTCCTGGATGAAGTACGTGGGAGAGGTGGATGGATATTTGGCGCCAAATCTCCTCAGAGTGATTTGAGCTGAGCAATACGCACAAGAATAGCTGGTCGAATCACTGAGAGAAAATCTAACGTTCGTCGACCCAATCCAAGAATGCCCGAAGTGGGGGCATTTTTGAACGCGGGCGAAATTTCAGAGGCGACCCCGAATGTGAGGTGCAGCCAGGGCTTGTATGAGAAGATGAGGGTGCAAGGGTATGCTTATGAACGAGAAGGAGAATATACTCTTCCGGGATTCCCGGGGAGGTTATCGGTATATGAGATAGCTATCTCAGAGGACGGGTCATTGGAGACCAGGTTCTGGGAAATCGGGAGAAGATGAGGGTGCAAGGGTATTCTTATGAACGAGAGGGAGAATATACATTCTTCCGGGATTCCCGGGGAGATTATGGGTATATGAGATAGCGATCTCAGAGGGTCATTGGAGATCAGGCTCTGGGAAATCGGGAGGAGATGAGGGTACAAGGGTATGCTTATGAACGAGAGGGAGAATATACTTACGCAATGAGGCACATGTATGAAAAGATATTACGGGCCGTCAATGAACATCTTCGCACAGACCACTTGAACTACAGTGCGAGTGTTGGGAACGCAAATGTATATGTATATTGCTCACGTAGCATTCATACATTTCGATTATCCCCAATATCCTCCGGAATTTCCGCTCACTTCGATCGCGGCCGGCGGCCCCGCAACCGAGCACGACACGCCAGCCTCCGTGCTTGGTTCTGCATGAGGCTCAGTGTGTATCCGACGGATTCCAGAGGAGTTGAAAGAGTGGAGTGCGTAGGTGAGGTCGCATATTCTAACGGAGGCAAGGGTGAAGCACGTACCACCAGCGTCCGCGATCCGATTCGGGTCACCATACTGCTAAATTGAATCCAGCTTGGAAGGTGAACCGAAAGAAAATGAGTAGGAATGCGAGGGGAAGAATGTGCGTCGCTCACGCACTTGGAATTCGTCCATGCAGTGGACAATGCACGCGGGTAGGTAGAGGAAAGCTATGATCGCCGCCTCTCAATGGATAAATCAAAAAAAGACCGCTTCAAGGAATCGAATACTCACCGACACGCAGACGTCGACGAATCACGCCAGCTGCGGGGCGGAAAATGTCCTCAGGGACCAACACAGTGTTCGGCGAAGAATGAGAGAGTAATACCCACTCACCGGAGAAGATAGCGAACACCATGAATCTGCCATATGCTTCAAACCCAGAGCCCAGCCCTCGTATTTCCCGCCTCGCCTGCATTTCTATAGCTAGATACGTACGGGGCCTGCGCCGACACTGCCGCTACCTGCCACTGGACGCCGGGGCGTACCGGTCAGGATCGCGGTGGCGTCGGAGCTCAATGCGCTAGGGTTTGGGGGCGGGGCGCACGCGGTGGCGATGACCAAGCGCGCAAGGCGCTAGGGTTAAGGGGCGAGCGCGTAACGGGGAGGGGTATCGCGGCGGCGACGGCAGGCGATGTGGAGCGCAACGACGGCTAGGGCGGGGCGCGAGGTGTTGAGCGCAGTACGGCGCAACGGCTGGGCAAGGGCGCGTGGTGCGGAGCGAAACGACGACGGCGGAGCGTGCAGTGTGGAGCGCAGTGAGAGCGCAAGGGCTAGGGCGGGGCGCGCGGTGTGGAGCGCAGTGGGGCGCAGCGGTGGAGGCGGGGGAGCACAACGGCTAGGACGGAGCGTGCAGTGGGGAGCGAAACGGCGACGGCGGGACGTGCAGTGTAGAGCGCGATGGGGGCGCAAATGTGGCGGCGGGGGAGCACAACGGCGGCGGTGGGGAGCAAAACGGCGGCGGCAGCGGGGGGCACGGCGGTAGGGACGGGGTGCACGAGATGGAGCGAAACGGCGACGGCGGGAGTACAATGGCGGACGCGCAAATCGTGGCGGAGGTGTGGGCGCGTGAAAAGAAGCACGGCTTCTCCGGCATGATGCGGATACAGGGCCAAACAGATAACCTCTGATGGCCTGTTATGGCAATACGAGTAGTGATGACACGCAGAGGGTGCCGCGGACGGCGAGGATGGCGGGGATGCTGTACCAGGGATGGGAACAGGCGTCGGAGGTGGACGTGCGTCACCGCAGGGTGTGCCCCAATCACGGGACCAAACGCGCGCGGCAGCGGCGCGGTGGCGGCGGAGGGTAGCGCCATGGTAGCAAACGGGGTAGCGCCATGGGAAGACGGGGTAGCGCCTTGTCAGCAACGGGTAGCGCCATCGCGTTTGTTACGTAATCGTTCCCGAAATTCTTCGGGAACGATTTGGGGTTTTTTAAATTTTAAATTTTTTCATGAATCGTTCCCGAAAATCTTCGGGAACGATTTGGGGTTTTTTGAATTTTTTTTGGGGGGGCGGGGGGTTCTGGGGTTCGAGAACACGATTTTCTCATAATGAGTGTTGGATCGGGGGGGGGGGGGGGGGGGGGGGAATGATCCTAGACTACTCTTACATGCTTTTCACTCGTCTCACTGCAAAATATTTGCTACTGCTTTTGACATTTCAAAATCAAACTTCTCCGAATTAATCTATCATCATCTACACAGTCTACTTGACTCACAAATCCCTGACTAAGCACCAGTCCGACTGGCCATTTGTCAGCACACCCGTCTTTTTTCGCTGTTGACTTGGAATCCCTTCATTCTACTACTATTTCTAATGCTTTTCAAACTTTCTCACAAAACTTCCAGCCCAACTTACATCCTAACCCCACAATCCTGCTATAGCCTTATTACTTCACTTACAAAATTCAACTCAATTTGAAACAGCCGCCCGTACTCAGTTAAGACCTTCCTTGGTCCTGAACCGATATCCTGACGACCGAAACAACATCCCCAAACCTCCTCCGATCTCCATCATCTTTATTCTTCCGACCAAAATATACATATCCAAAATCCACAAGTTGCAACACAACATATCTATCGTATTCATTTATAAGTAGGCAAACGAAACAAGCAGCCATTTCGGGGGTGAATACATCTCCCAGCGATCCGACAGTAGAACAAAAAGAGTATACTACAAACGTAGAAGCGGTTAGTAGTAGTATAGATGGCGAACGGGGTCAATAGTCGGAATAACAAAACGGAGACAGAAAAACAATCAGTGGATGCGTCCATGTCCAGACCACTTTTTGGCTTGCTACTCAAGCGCCCTTGTCGACTCCGGACCAACGCCGCAGGGAACTCTGAAACCAGGGTTAAACGTCAGGGAACGAAAAATGGCGGGCCCAGCTCACTCCATCATCCACCAAGGCGGCCAAACCTTGCCCGGTCGACACGCAAGCCGAGAAGTTCCCACTGGGCCGCAGATTAGGTAGTAAATTTAACTACTTAAAATCTCACCTATTCAGTTATTAACCGACCTCAGTGCAGAAGATGAAGTCGTCCTGATTTCTGAATGGCAAGAGTCTACTATTGTTACCCTACTGCCTGCAAAACGGTTTTGATGGCACTTTGATGGGCATCCTACATCTGCCCCTCGTCACGGCTGGGGTTCGGATTTGGAATGAGGTATCTGTAACATATCAAAATGTTGAATTCCAGGCTTCATTTTTTCAGGCAAAATTGAGGCCGCCGCGAAGTAGCCACAAGTGGTACATACGTATGTAAAAAAAAAACTTCGTGAGAATTTGGCGAGATCAGTTCAATCAAAATCCACTTATCCTGGGCTCTCCCTAGATCATGTAGGAATGTTACACAGTCCACCAATGGATGTCCTCCCTTTATTTCAGAGTAATTCGGGTTAAATTGAGATGTCTGGATCAAATGCACTATTTCGAGGCTCGTTTACGGTTACGAAAGGGGAGGATACGAGGGCATAAGCACGATCATGCACCCACCGGGAAATCATCAGTATGAACGGCGGCCGAGGGTAAGCCGAAATATTTTAGCGGGCAGGATATGTGCTTACACAAAAAACTGCTGATGAAAATGGGATGCATGGCCAAAATCCAAAAAATCAGGCTCGCTAAAACCCGTACCTTGTGGTAGCGGGAATATATGAACTCCAAGAAAGGTCTCTGCCGACATAGTCGGAGCTTCCTAGTCGATCGTTACCGCTATATTATGATATATACGGCGCATCCGCCGGATCCGGCAGGAGAATCCTCTACAGATGGGATGTTCATCGCAATCTGAAGCATTTCCGGTGAAATGAAAGCGTCGGAATGACCGATTGAATGTGTCGCGCTCACCCACGCCGCCAAGCTCATCTGGCTGCGGAAGCTGCTCGCGGACTTGTTATTCTTTGCCAGCTCCGCCACCGCTCATTACTGCAACCACCCAGTCCCGAGAGCTAACTCGAGCAAGCCCACTGATCAACGGGTTGGGTACGATCAAAAGTCGGGCAGGTCTCAGCAGTCCCATTTGTATTTGTAGACATAGTGGAACTGAAATAGATACGTTACAATGAGTAGAATGAAAAGCAAAGTGGCCCATTAGGCCAACAGCGGCATCCCTGTGCCGTTCAACCAGCTCAAGACCTTTCCACTGGCGTCGTTCATGTTCGAAGGCTCGCTGGAGGTCAATAGTAAATGCAAAGAGAGCAAGTTGTCCATGACGTCTGACAATGAGCGATGCCCTCCAAACGGTGGCAAGCCGCGACGGGAAGAGCTGGCGGGCCGGCCAGTGACCGCCGGAGGATCTCTCTCATCTTCGCCAGAAACGTAAGGTGATTCCCGGTCATAATAGGCGCTCTGGATATCCCTGACCAATAAATAGGGACGCGAGGACTGTCCCCACCGTTTCAGAATCGCACAAGCATAGAAAAAATGAAGGAGATAGGTGCTCGGCCGCATGTCGGTGGAGGATAACCGTACATCTCGGTTATGAGGTGCAATAATGAGGTTTGGCGGCATCTGAGGAACGATATGCTGTAGCGTGAGTCGAGCTGTATTCGGTGGGCGTGGTGCTGTCAACGGGGCATGGCTGGAAATATCGTCGGGCAACAGGTAAGGGTTCGGGGTCTACTGACAGTTAGCGCAGGTATAAAATACATAAAGTCGGTTGCGTACAAACAAAAAAGCTATCTCACCATCTCCGAACGGACGGTGAAGGCCGTTGAAGAGTAAGAGGCCATTGCGAATATCCCCGATCTCAACAACGGGAGATTCTTCCTGATCCGCACGGAGGGAACTGAGAGACGATATATACTGAAAGGGTGTGCTATAGATCGACAGCAGAGGAATCGAGCATGCTTACCTCGTCCCCTTTTGAATGCGGCAGTATGTGGCAGGCGGTACAGTCATTTGGTGGTGCTTCCGTGACTATACAGGCCACATCCCTATTAATCACATCTTGTCGAAACGCAGCAGAGCGTTGGCTGTGCTGACTCGAGTTTGAAGTACGATCGTCGCTAGCGTTGACGTCAATGAAGCGCGCCGGCACTATGTGCCAAATTAATCTCAATGTTCGAGTCAGGGCGAGAAGCGATGCTCACGAATAGACACGTAGTAATAATCCACGTCTGGCTGGTGTCCCCCACAACTTCGGGACCTCCAGGGGTTGTACTAAGCCACCCAGGCTGTCCATGTATACACCAACCCAAATAGCGGAGCCATTTGATGGGACGAAGCGAAAAGCGGGCGAGTTCAGGACCGGGTATCTCGAGGAGCGGTCTCCAATGACCCTCGATCTGTAAATGCAGTCGGATACTAGTGCTCGTCATGGTGGGAAGAAACAGGCAGCGTCACACGCATCGACAACGAAATTTGGCGGGAGGTCGATGTCGCGAACGAATAGAGAATGCAGACCGCGGATGGAAACGGAACAGAAACGGAAACGCACCATCAGCTCGTTGATGATCGTCCCGAAGTTGCATGCGCGTCTTGAGCCCGTCGGCGTGCTGGAAGGGGAAGCACATGTAAGTGAAGGAAAGTAAAGAACATGAGAGAACCGACGCAGACGCACGGGAAACAAAGGCAAACTGAACTCACCTCCCAAGCATGGCGTCGCAGGTTCAGATGATGGGATGATGTAGTCTGCGAGATGGGTATCGCCCTGCGCAATTCATGCCGTGGGCACCCAATCCGATTCACAAAATACAAGGAATAGGGAATAGGAATAGGAATTATTGCGTATCCGCGGCCCCGTAGTGCTATCATCACAATCAGGCTATGCTGAAGGGAATGAAGTAGACGGACGTACGGAAGCGTTGTGTAAATTTTGAATGACAGGATGAGGACAGGATTGGGCAAATGGCGAAACATTGCAGGCAGTGTGGGGGTGGTGGAGTTCGTGGACTGGGGCTTGTAGTGGGGGCGGCGATGGGACGCACGGCGGCGGAGTGGGGTGAAATCGGCGGCAACAGCGGGGATTCACAGCGGGCGGTCCAACGTGCGTCGGGATGCACAACGCGGTGGAGTGGGGTGCGCCACACGTCGGAATTGGGTGCGCTGTGCGGCGGGGTGTGCGCGTGAAGCAGGGCTGGGTGGGGCCGGCGAAGATCGGGACGTGGACAGGGAACCGGCGATGAGGGCGGGGAGCAGTGGGGTTAGACGCGACGGCGGGATCTGCGGCAGGCGGGGAGGCATGCATGGGTGCGTAGTGGTTAGATTGGAGACGGATGGGCTCGAACCCCGCACGGTACGTACATCACACCTGCGCGTAAACGTGCGCATGGAAGCGCGCGGGCAACGCGCCCGCATCGAGCTCGCCGTCGGTGGCGTTGGTGGCGGAGTGCGTGTGATTTGGACGTGGAGTGGGAGTGCGGGTGCGGCGCTTGGGCGCGTTGCCGCTCGTCCTTGGGGCCCCAGGCGGGCAAACGCAAGCCGAGGAGCCAGATCTCCTGCGAGCTGCCCTGGCGCAGAAAAGAAAAAGATCGTATTGTCTGTCTGCACACCCAACCAACTTTAGAGGGACGTTTGAGGAATGCATCATTTTGTAATCTCCTCGATTGCACGTACGTACCCATTTAAGCATCAATTTCGCAACATCGCCTGGCCGTCCACTGGTGACTGTTCTTCAAAAAATGGTCCCGAGTATCGAGGACACAAAATGCATTCGACACGGTACGTGAAAATACACAGTAAATGGACCGAAAGACTACTCCTGGCAACAGAGATGAGAACAAAATGATGAGCTCGAGAACATTGCCACATACCTGGGCGCCGAGCCATGCATCGTGCCACTCCGCTTTCTCCGTGATTCCTAGCTCTGTCGCAAAGCGCTCAAGCTTGGACGCAATGGGAACCTGTTTGACCTGAACTATCCCGCCTTTGGCATAGGAGAACCAGATGATATCGTCGTGGCCGTGTGGGTGATCAATAGACACTTTGAGCCCCAAACGCTCCGCCACGCTGTGGATCGCTGTATGGGCATTTTCGCGACGACGGAAGTGACTGTCGGAGTTGTCATTGGGAAAATCAAGGGCGCTGTAGCTTTCCATGAGGTCATCTGTAATGATGAAACCGTAGAGGCAGTCGCGGCCGAGGAGCTTAGAGGGAATAGGAGGGGGCGGTTCTTTCTCATCTGACTGCCGACTGCTGTCTTTTAAGGGCGGCAATAGATGTGGGAGAGGCAATACGCACCGAGCAGGAAGCTGTGGGACTGTCGGCGTAGGGGGTTTTAGGGTGGCCAGCCATGCTTGCGGTAGAGACGATGGAACCACCCATTGACGGGGAAGGGCAGCCTCCATGAAGTAGTGATGTTGGTGCGGTGAGTGTTTGACGACGCATCACGTGCGACATCGTGACAAATCATGACAGCAACATCACATGCCACTATCTAGATCTCCTTCTCATGAACTCCTCGATGCTTACCGTCTCCGTCACTGTCAATGGCCTTTCTGTGCAGATTCCGCAGGTGAGTCGCGAGATTGGCATAATATTTCTCCCCTCTTCAACACTGATCAACTACCAGGAAGCCACATTCCTAGTACCGCTCACAGAGGGCCTCCACCAAATGAAGCCCACCTTCCATGTACAAATCTCCAAATCTACAAAACTAATCTGACCGAATTAATCCAGACCCTCGCCATAGATGTAAGTGCCCAAGACAATGCCCAATCCTATGTACATGTTGAAACGCGGGTCCACCTATCCAAGGTGTGCGACACCGTGTGCCTCGGTATACGAATGTGTCTCGTTGACAACGGCCCGTGCAGCCTCTCCTCTTTCCCGACCGTAACGCTCGTCTGCGGTATGAAACTTTAAAGACAATGGCCTCCGCGTACGACTCCAATCTTCGCAGCCTGGAAGAGCATTGGAGAACCGTATTCGCCGAACTCTTTCGCGCTATACTCCCGGGGCACGTCATTATGCAAGAGGAGGGAACTTTATGGACTTTCCATGACACGACTCGAAATCCGGCTGCCGCCCTTCTGCCCTTGAACCGCACAATGCCCTTGGGGAGTGGGTCCGGGTACAGCATGCGGCCAGACTTTCGAGCCATCGTTTCACGCGCTGGCCGAATTCACTTTCCCATCCTTGGCGAGTGCAAGAAGGCCATCTCCAGGCAGCATGCGTCCCCATCGGGCTGGCCGGCAACCGGCCACGGCCGCGCAACGTTCATCTCCTCCTTGCGGCACGCCGTGAATCAAGTAGAGCTGCAGGCTGTTGTCCTGTTCAAGCTCGATCGTGATTCACCGGAGATGGCTACACGTCAGTCCACGGTGTGCCTTGTCGCTGCCGTTGGGCCAATCTACGTCATGACGCTTGTCACGCGGGAGCAGATCGAGAGTGCTTATCCAGATGCCAACCTAGACGAAGTCAACGATCAGATCCGAATCCTGGAGCAACAAGAGGAACTTGAACGGGCGCGCGATGTGGTCTCCGTTTCCCCTGACGCCATGCTCGCAGAATTCATTACATTCCGCCAGGAGGAGTATACCAACTACTACTCTAAGCTGCCCAGTCAATATTGGTCGCGGCCACGTGTGCTCGACACTCCCGACAGCGACATGCTTTTGGAGACGATCCGTGGATGGCCGACTTTCGACGCTTAAATACTGCAGCTCCGGACAATAAAGCTGTAGATGCGAGGGGCGGCAGTATCCGGTAACGACACAAATGAAGTAATACAGTAACGGGAGCCATTTCTATCGGCCTACTCACACTGAATGAAATAAATTGAGAGAATTTGCTCAAGACAAGAAATGACCACTTCCTTGAGAGCTTCACGGATGTGCCGAGTCGACGCATCAAGCATGCGCATCACAGGCTGGGGCTTTTCTATAAAAAAACATGCTGCTACTAATTGTGAGCAGGAGTAGTAGAATTTATCCAAATCGTATCCGTATTATATCGTATATGTATTCATGCCCCTGAGTACAAATACGATACAGGTTTCCACAGGTGAATACGGGCTGAGTGGGTGTGTGCGGAGATTGGCGGCGCGTGGGCGAGAGAATTGGCCGTGGTGTTATGGAGTCGTGCTCAATAGGTTAGTGAATTGGGGTGCGCGGTGGGGTGCATGACGCAGTGGAATAGCGCAGAGTACGGCGGAGTGGGGACAAGAAACGAAAACGCGTGGGCGCAGGGTTAGACGGAGACGGCGGGGATCGGCGGGGCAACTTTGGGGATCGGCGGCTGGGGGCAGCGTGCATTGGGGTGCACATTGGGGGACGCGCCGGGACGGGGCGGAATGGAGTGCACAACGCTAGCAAGGGCGGATATTGGCGGCGGCGGTAATCGGCGCGTGGGCGCGGCGGGAATCTGCGGCGGCGGAGAGATGCGGCGGTGCTGGGCGTCGCGGTGCACTGAGGTCCGCATTGGGGTGCGGGACGCGGTGGACTGGGGCGGAGTGGGGTGCAGAACGGCAGCCAGGGCGGAGATTGCGGCGGCGGTAATCGGCGCGATGGCGTGGCGTGTGTGCGGGAATCACCAGCGGCGGAGCAAGGCGGCGGAGCAAGGCGGCGGCGTTGTGGATTAGTGATACACTGGGGTGCGCAATGGGGTGCAGTGGGACGCCCAATGAGGTGCGTAACGAGAGGATGCGGCGGACGGGGTGGTACGTGCCAAAGAAGCACGCGGATCACGATTGTTGCGGGACCAAATAACTAACCTCCGGAGACCCGTTATGGGAATTGCAAAGCTGGGACCTGGGGTACGAGGTTTTGTACAAGAGGTGCATACATGGGGTGCGTACATGGGGTGCGGCCCTTGTCTCCGAGATCGCCGGGAGCCTTAAAACAGGCATTTGATCGAGCCGATCAGAATGTTAGAACGCACGTGGGCCTGTTTGAGGGAAGTTGCGGTTGTTTAGAGCGCTGACGAGCTTGAGCGGGTGGATCTCTCGGCTCGCCCAACTTAGTGCGTGTAGAAAGACAAAGAACGAAAAAATCACGAAAGAAATTACTATGTTGCAAGAGGAACCAAGTACATGTAAGAATAATCAATGATGATTTGTAAACGACCGAGAACTGAGGGAGGGAGAGGGTGGTAGGGAAAGAAACGAATCCGCAACTTCAATAGCAAGGTACGAGTCCTCACTCCGCGTGCGGCGAATGAAGTCGCAGGTAGGGTGCGCACCCAAACGACTGCTCGAAGTACACCTGGCTCGCCTCGCGCGTGGTCCATCCTCAGATGCGGAAACGTGCGATGCGGGTTACGGCACGAGAACGGGTGCGGGTGCGAGAGCGAGCCAACGCCTGCTATGAGGCACGCCGTCGACGGCGGCAGCGAAGGGAGGTGGAGTAGTCGTCCAGCACGGAGTGGATGCGGACGCTGACGGGGTCTTGGGGTCTTGTAACGGGCAACGGGGAGCGACACGGGCCGAGGAGGGCGAGGCGACGCGGCAGAACGAAAAGTGGGGGATAGGGTCGACGGAGGGGCTGCGTCGAGGCCGGTGGACCATGCGCGATATATAGGCGAGGGCGGAGGGGACGCGGGTCAGGGGGTTAAGCGGGGTAGACGCGGAGGAGCAGCGATAGTGCCCGCAGGAGAATCAGATGTGGACGTCGATGGGAGCGTGGTGCGCGCGGAGATGGATGCTGGGGGCGGCGTGCATGAGGATGACAGACCGTGTTGGGGCGGTGGAGACGCGCGGATGCGCGAGGCCGACGAGGGCGGGAGCGCAGAGGACGCGGGAGAGGCGGGAGAGCGAGGGGAAGACCTGAGGAGCGGTGGTACAGCGCGCAGGAATAACAGCCGTCGATGGGGTCGCGCCGCGCGGAAGGGTCGCAGCATGGGGGGTGGTGGGGGATACGGATGTGGTGCTTGCGTCTCTGCTGAAGTCGAAGACCGACGTGTTACGCTTCGCGATGGTGCAGACGTGTGGCCGCGCGACGGCGGTGCGAAGAGGATGCGGATGGGTTGCGGGGGCAACGATGTGGGCGAAGGGGGCTAGTGTCTGCGGTGCGTATAAGTAAAGGATGGATAAAGGAAGAGTGATAGCGCCGTTCTACGCTGCGCGAGCAGCGCGCAGCCATTGGCGTCCCGCTGCGGGAGCGTAGCCGCAGGTGGTCGATGGCCTAGTCGGGTGGGCAAGATGAGGTCAGAAGACAAAAGGGTGTGCACAGCCATTGATGATGACGAGTTGCATATGCCGTTCTGGACGTGTTCTCAGAAAAAAACAAAGGGGTTCACCAATATAATCGCAAGGAGGGTGCACGGACAAGACAGATCTTATCATCGCGCCGCATGCCGTCAAAAGGATCGCTGATTTCCATAGTTAAAGTCAAATTCTTCATAGACCAGCGAACTTAGAATTCGAATCCATATTGTTAGGGGTAACCCTTTTCTCATTACCGTTGTGCGCCGACTCGCAATAGTAAGGATTTCGCTCACTGTTTGCACTCGATGGTTTAATCTAAGACATTTTGCGGCTTCCCGGCGACAAGCCTGTTGATACAGAACATTGTTAGTGGCCGGGTGTTTCGAAATGGGCATTTTTAGCTTGACCTCATCACTGACTGACAAGCCCGTGAATTTTAAGTTATACTTTCGGGCAGCAAGGATCATCTGTTTGATTTCCTGTGGTAGCGGGGTTATCTGAGAGATTGGGACATGTATCATGATGTTTTTCAAGAAAATATTTAAAACCTGGCCCGGATAGAGCTTGAGGTAGCTCATCCCTAGGAATTTTAAATTTCTATTAGCTAAGATGTAGTCGACGAAATAGCATCAAGATGCTCGTCCACTTCCCTGTACTAGGTATGATTGTAAGTTCCACAGATCAATCGCTTCGTTTCTGGCGTGGATATCCAAAATTCTTTTTCCGCCCTCAGAAATGTCCAAAATCATGCTTTCATGGGCGACTCTCGCACTTTTCCCGTCCCACAGGAATACGTGTTCAGCCTTGATTAGTGTATCTTCGATATCTTCTGGCATCCCTTGTACTCTCGTCAAATATTGTGTTCTGCCTTCAATTACCATGTTTATGATATGGCGTTTACCTTCTAGAGTAGGCGCCGATACCTTCCATCTCTCGAGGTCACCTGAAATTTTTTCAAGTACTGTGGGCCATGGCGTGATGTAAGAAACATTATTTCCCATCCACGCCCCTAACATACGGCAAGTTTGCCCATCTGGTATTATCCTGATGTTATCTCCGATTGCTCCAATTCGTGCCACATCACTTATCCGTCTCTCTTGCATCACATTTGCTCGATAGGAAGCTCGGCCAAAGGGCAGTATGATGGTCTTCTGTTCATTGAATTTTGCTGTAGATGCTGCACACCATAGATGCAGAATCTCCCAGAGCAATTGGAGTGAATACTTTGATGAGAGGTATATTGTTGTATCATCTGCAAACAGTGAAACAACCAAATTTTCGTTTTTTCCAGGTATTGCGACACTTTCTAGCTCCGAGTTTCGTATCAAACAAGCAAGAGGCTCGATAGCCGGATTGAATAATAGGCATGAGAGGGGGTCACCTTGCCTAACTCCCTGACTATGAAAGGTTCACTCATCTCCCCATTGATCATCACGATTGTCTCGGCATTCGTGTAAAAATTTCTAATTGTGTTGCAGAATTTGGGTGGGAAGCCCATATGTTGAAGTACACTCATTAGGTCCGTATGATTAATTCTATCATAAGCTTTCTCCTGATCGAAGGCCACTATTACTCCATCCTCTTCTGTGGCTTCTGCATAGTTTTTTTTTTTTTTAGCAGGAATTTTGCAAGCTTAACTTGGTCCGCAATTTTCCTTCCTTTCATGAAACCTGCTTGATCAGGATGCACAAGAGATCGAGCTACTTCCATCAATCGTAAAGAATATGTTTTTGTCATTAACTTGTAGTCACAGCTCAGGAGGGTTATTGGGCGATAGTTGTTGATTAAGGACCGATCTCCCTTTTTAAAGAAGGGACAAAGCCATTCAGCATTAAACTTAGAGCTGTTTACAATGCCATAGTTCTCGATGTCAGTATATAGTTGAGTGAGGAAACCTAAGATATTGAATGATTCATGGTCGGTTCCTTTACTTTGTTGGAATAAGATATCCAGAATCTTGTGAAATTCATATGGGATTCCATCAATTCCGGGAGCTTTGCCATTGTTCGAAAGTTTTAGTGCAGCTTCAATGTCCTCTGTCGACATGTCCTTGTCCAGCTCCTTGAATTCACTCTCTGACAGGCGTACATTGCATTTTTCCAGGGTAATTTCAGTTGCCATTAGTCTCCCATGTTCGTCTGAAAGATCGTTGCGTTGAATTGAGTTGTGGTAGTCCCTCGCCATTTTTGCCATCTGTTTTGGGCGAGTTTCGTACTATGGTATGGCAGCGTTTGATTCAGTATTTATTCTGGACTCAGAAATTGATTCTTTAGGATGGTATCCTTTGGCTGCGCGAATATTCTTATCCCCCCGAACCGCCGTGTCTAAGAGGTCGAATCCGGATACAAGCTTAGGCCCTGCGTTTGCGACAACGAAGAAAGGATTGGCATGAGATACGATTATCGGAAATGCGGTAGGATTTTCAAGGGGAAAGATTTGTTGGTAAGCGCCAGTAGAAATGTCGAGCCGGAAGATGCCGCATTTGTCTTTTAATGGTATTAATGAAGTCTATTGGAACATCATGTAGCCCTGTTGAATGTGGTCATTTTCGTACCCCACGTGAATTTTTACACCAGGTAATCAGCGTCCTGAACCATGTGCTGTCCCGGGACCTCCGCGCCCAGACGCGCTGTACTCTGATTTCCTATTTAAAATCACAAATGATGGGGCATGGTTGTGAGCCACAATGGACCGGTAGGTCGCTATCTTGTCTTCTCGTGCCCCCACTAGGCCGGTTCGCTGCCCTGTCGTCGTTAGAAATTTATGGTATGTCGATATCTTCGAGGGCAGAAACACTGCTCATTTCATATCCACTCATGCCCTCAACCTCGGCTCAGCATCCAGGGAGTCGATTCATGGTAGTCTGCTTATCCATATTTTGAACCATTTGATAGCATCCAACCATCTAATGGAATACTCATAGTCGGCTCCTCAAGGTTCGACTCTGGCTCTTCACTCTCACGGCGTCAAATGGCGAACTCGAACGTTTCTGCGCCTTGTTTTGATGAAGCGTTGACAGGATGTCATCCACGGGCTCTCGGGATTTGGTTTGAATTTCCTGGGCAAAATGGCTGAGGTATTACCGAATTCAATATTTCATTTACTCAACGAAGGTGTACAGGTCCAACAGTCTTCGGTTTTTTCCGTGCAGACACGACAAAATAAAGTCGATCACATGCGACCCGACGTCCAAACATTGCCCTTGCAACCAGCACCATCCCGCGGCAATGACGATCCGAATCTCAGCTTATGCCCGGACTTGTAAGTTATACTAGGCATCATTTTTATTGGATGAGGTGTGTCCTCAACTCTTGCTGCCTGGTTCCTCGGCGCCGAAATCACCGCCATTTATTTAGCTACTACGCGGCGTTCAATGTTCACCCTTTTTGAAGTCACTGTTCGTTTGCACTCTGCTGCGAAATTCCGACCCCAAGGCTCTCGGTCTGTTTGTGGCCCCACAACAACACGCGTGTATTTTTCTTTCTGTTGGCAACATCGCTGACCAGACAACCAAGATATCTTTTCCTCTTGTTGAAATGCAACTCTGCGTGTGCGGGGGCCGCACCCAACCCAAACGCGAGTCTCATCCGTCTTTGCGACTATCCTGGGTCCTCCCCACCATTTCAAAACTAACATATCATGAGGCGCCGGCGCGCCAGTGGGTCCTATCCTGCATGTTGTGTGATGTTCGTCCCTGCCCAATCTCCCTCTCGATTCGATTTTTTTCCCCTCCGGCATCCCCCTCGGACCGGGTCGGATTTCGGGCCGTAGTGGGAGGTAGTATGTAGACAGCTGTCGTCGACGATCATTGATAATCACTAACCAAATTAAGGTACCTCGGAGGTTGAAGACCTCGCTCACGCAAGTGACGAGGAGGATTGTAGTCCTCCTCCGCAATGTATCCGAATGGCAAGGCGTATCTTTATCACTTTCAATGGGAGGTTTATATTCTATTCTGCGTGGGGAGAGTCGCCAAACCAGGACAGCGATGCCGAGTCCTCGCCTGAGCGTGGCCGTGCCCCTGTTCGACCTGTTCTGTGTACGTTGCCCACCTGTAATAATCGATATCGAGGACGATGCACCCGGCCCGACCTTGTCGCAACGCGGGCGAGGCTTGGATAATTTTTTTTCACCGGCTCACGACGGGAAACATCAGGAATGCAAGCCTTGCGCGTGCGTTCGCCCGGTATTCCTTTATCGAACTTGGCGGACAAAGATAAATCAAAAAAGTGGAGTACATCAAAGATGTAACAACTCTCCATCGGCATCTGGAACGCCGCCCCAAAGTAGATCTTTTCTTCCACCGTTGATCCAAGAGCACTGAATGCGCGATAGCCGGCCGCTCCTGGGCGAAAAAGGAGGACTTTCCTTCCATGCTTCCTTGAGATACTGCGGCCCGAAGAGCTTAAGCAGATGCCGAAAAGGTGCAGGCTACACAGACCGCGTTAGACGAAAATTTGGGTCCTCGCCCCGCTCGAGTGACGGTAGTCAAATACGGTCCCGAAATCTTCGCTGAGGCTGCCATCAAATGGGTAATTGCGACGGATAAGGTTCGTCATTTTCTGAGTTTAGGCCATTGTGGATTAATCACATGTTAGCCATTGACCGCCACGACGAATTCATACTTTCAAGAGATGATTGGCATCGCTTCCTGCGCCCGATGTCGAGTTGGGATCCCCTCGCGTGCCGGCGTTCGGGCCGGTATTATTCGCTTGTTCAAGAAGAATCTCCTACAGCTTCGAGAATATTTGAATGTGAGCTCACAACTGTTCTATCGCGATTTCATTCCCATTTCACACACATTCCAGAGCGCCAATGTTCCCGGCGAGATACAGGGCGCTTGTGACGCTGGTAAATAATCTTGATGTCCATTTCGTCGCTACGGGATCCTTCATTGACTTGAGCGGTGGGCAGTGGAAAAAACGAACGGCTATTCTCGGCTTTGTGCCTTTGCAAAATGCAGATAATGGTAAACGACTCGCGCAAGCATTGTACCGAATTATTGCCCGACTCGGGATCGCGCACAAGGTTTTGTTCTGTTCATCTTCGTTCCTATATATCATGCTGAATTGTTCACTGCTGGATCGGTTGGTTTACCTGCGATAGTTTGTGTACCAGATTCATCGTATAACCAACCGGGTGTATGATTACAAAGAACGGCGCTTGGGGTACTGTTCCATATACAGCTCCGGGGTTCTGATTACTTAATGTCTAACCTCGCACATTTTAGGTGCTTGGCGCACATCGTGAACTTGGCACCGCAGGCAGTTATCAAAACCTACTCACAAACGAAGTGCTACAATCCGCATGCTCCCGACGGGCATATGCATATTCCCGACCTTGCGGGATCCAACCGAGACGTCCTCACGCGTTTGCTGTAAAGGTATGTTTACAAATCGGAAAGACTTGTTTCGCACGATTCAGATCAAAGCAAAGTCGGACTCTGCCCACCAATTAATCTTGGATATGGTAATTCGGTGGCCCTCCACGTACGCCATGCTGCACCGGGGTTACACTCTGTGTGACGTGAGTGCTTCATATTTTCTACGGCAGATGTCAGCTTAATTGTCATCCCAGCATGTCAATACATTTGCTCAGAAGATTGCGCGGGATGAGCAAAATTCCGATAAACGCGTAAAACTCCTGGCGCTTGCCTTCTCAAAGGATAAGTGGAGCCGTGTTAAGAACTTCCTCGCTCTTCTTGGGGTATGTGAAACTCTAATTCATACCGAGACTCGAAGAAACTTACTGATATACTCTTGAGCTTGCGAATGCTGCTCAGCAAGCTTTCTTGTCCGATGAAGTGCCGAGTATGCACTCCGTCATTCCGGCGCTGGAGTCGCTTCACCGCGGGTGGGAAAATCAAGCCAACACATCGACACGGGCAGAATTTGAGCCTGCGCTGCCCGCGGGTCTCAACAAGATCACTGAGTACTACGGTAAGGCCATAGATTTGGATGCCTATATATAGCATGCGTTGGTTTATAATGTCCGAGTCCATCTCCTCCTCGTTTACTCACATAATTTACACTAGTTCTGGATCCGTCTCAAAAGCGCGCATATTTTGCCCGGCACTCGCTCAGGAGTCCTGGCGACTGTCGAGAAAATAGTAAGAAATTGTTCTCCACTAACAATTTCATAGCTGTGACAATCTTGTAGTTTGAGCGTCGCTGGTTCACGCTCCGACACACTGGGGCAGATCAACCAGCTGCACGGCCGCAAGAAAACAAAGCTTACCAAGCTTCTCGCTGTGGATCTCGATTCCGACTCGGACGATGACGCCGTTGTTCCGACCCCGTCAACCGTTGATTCGACTTGGTTTGCTGATTTTGGAAAATATATCGATGCCGTAGACAAGCTGCCAGATGATATATCGCGGTAGCGTGGTGGGGTTTAAGCTTGATTGTGCTTTTGTATTGTTGCATCGCTGATTTCGAGAGTGAGATTAACCACCGTTTCCACGCGGCTTTGGGATCACTGGCCCTGGCTATCTCGCAATCCAAGCGGTATCTGTTTCCAGTGAACGCGCTATAGCGCGACAAACAGTCAGCGCTTTCGTTGAATTCACCATGATATTTCATATCAAATTTAAATCTTGATACGAGCGGCGTCTCTGGATCGGACTAAGGCTCCAACCGTTTCCGTTTTAAAACAGTTTCAAACGGTTTAAACCGTTTTTATTTCCGTTTTGTTTGAAGAGCGGTCCAAACGGTTTATAAACCGTTTCAAATGGTTTACTGCTCTTTGCAGAACTTAGGGCGCGGACATTTTTTTTTTGCCTTTTTGAGCGTTTTTTGATCGTTTTATATATATCGCGTGTTCTGAGCTCAGTTCTCAGCCGTTTGCTTTGAAAATAGGCGCATTCGATTCGCCTTGAAAGGCTCTAAGGGATGGTGTCCTTGTATCTTTTATTTGAGCCACCGAACCACGGTTATGACAAAATACGATCATTTTGGTTGATTTTCCACATGTTCTGAGCTCAATTTTCACCCAATGACTTCGAGAATAGGCGCAACATGTTGTGCTTCAGGAATGGCACATTAAAGTCCTTGCTGGACAATGTATGTATGGACAATGTTGCCAATGTAGAACTTGAAATCATACTGGGGGAACTGGAACACTTTTTGGATGAACACATATAGGTGTTGAGCCTTGGTGAAGCCTGTTGACATGATGTAAGTCAGTACAAGAAATGGTGTGGACACTCAGGTCAATTCTTTCCCTCATAGGAATTTGAATACCAACATGGTTTTCCGATCATCTCAACGACGGCTCAGCTCGTCCTGGCCATTTCTGGGAGCAGTGTCTCTGTCGGGCGCTTATTCTTCGAATCACATCATATTTACCATGAAGCGTGAGGATCATTGAAAGCGGAGATTATAATGGAGGCGATGCTTATTAACGTGTAGATAACGAATGGGTTCTTCAAGCGTGCATTCCTGGAGTGCGGCAGCGGCCACTAGTTAATTACTTCACTCGTGTTTCAATGGCCTGCAAAAAATACTGTTTAAAACAGTTTAAAACAGTTTTAAACAGTTTAAATACCGTTTTTGTTTGATTTGCCCAGATCTTCAAACGAAAACTAAATGGTTGGAGCCTTACTGGATCCTGTACAAATAAAATTCAGATGTCTAAATGCAAAATGAATATCGCCCAATCCCAGAATAGGATGTAGCACAGTAAACTGTTAGTCAAGAGATCCCTAAATCATTGAGGGAGTGAGACAGGATCAAGGCCGAGTCGGAATAATTTTATTTGACGTGAACATGTCGCCAGTTGGTCGCCAGTAACAACGTGCTGAATGTCACGCTGTCACAATGTGTCACTATTTGCCCCATTTGGTGTGACTGCCTCCTCAACTGCGCATCTTATAATACCACACAGGTTCTCAGAGTCCAATGCAGGCGGATGTCGAAAGAAAGAAACGGGATCAGGTTTATAGGAGTCACAATGAGATCTAAGGTTGCAGATTAGGATTGTACTGAGGTGTCCCTGAGATGTCTTTGGTTATTGACGATCAATGTGAGGGGATTGAATGTAATGGCTGTCCTGAAAATATACCAGGGTATTCTGTGATCTTGCCGGGGTGATCTGGGAAGAACCTGTGCTGGGTTCTTCCAATATGTTGAGTTTTGAATGGCGATGTAAAGTCAATTCATGATAAAGTGAGTGAACTTGACCTTCTTCCGACCCTTTTTTAGTGGCCTCAAAACTGATATAAGTGTTGGAAAAAAACCATTTGCGTGATAAAAGTGTTGGAAAGTGAAAAAAAGAGCCAAAAAAGTGTCGGATTATTAAAAGTGCACTTTGACTGCCACAAGGGACCAACCCTGGGTGCTGATACAAAGGCAGACCGCACCAGCAGACAACTTCAGTCCAAAATGTTGGTGGAGGCCTCTTGATGGCATAGACAAGGTGTTTGGACAGATGACAGCTATTGAACTTCACAGCCTTGCATGTGCAAGTGAAGTTCCCGAGAGAGGTGATGTATTTCTTGTCCACATCAACACCGAGGGGTGTTTATTTGAGTTTCAACCAGGTTGAGAGCTGAATTGAAAATGGATAAGCAGCTTCGAACAGCCAAGTTGATTCCTATCATTGAGAAGTTGAACTTGAGCAAGATATGCTGGGGTGACTTTGGGGATGAGGATCCAGACAAATTGATCGAGACGTGGGTGCAGATGATTATGGAGACATCCATGTTTCACCTGTTTCCAGAAGTTCTCGATGTTGATTGTGGTTCTGAGATGGGAGAGAAGGGCTGAGGCAGAATGTGCCCGGGGTTTTGACATTTTTGGTGAGTACCAGGGTGTCCAGAGGTAGCCCCACACCTTCCGGGGGCATCCCTGCTAGTACTAGACCACTTCACTGTGAATTTGAGCAGCGGTCTCACCACCATCATGGGTCGAAATAGAGGGTGCTGGCAGAGATGCTTTGTGAAGAGGTGGCTTTCAATAGGCAGCTGGCCAGAATATGTACAGTCATTCCGCGGTCCTTGCAAAACCAGTGGTCCTTGCAAATTATTATTTTCTCTGCCAATTTAAAAGCTTGCTATCAGGTTTTTTCTGCTATATGTCCTCTCCTATGTCCATTCTCCTTTGTAGGATTTTCACTGCTGCCAAAAAATGAAAACCCATCAAACTATAAATAGATCATGAGCGAAAATTACAGTTTATGGAGCTATCGGCCATGAATAATGTACTTTTTGGTCAGATAAAATAGGGAGGCTCTTCTTTAACATTATATGTCTCCCACACAAAAAATATGAGCTGCTCCGGTGGCCATAAGGTAGTGGAATCAGGTAATTAGACCTCAAACGGTGTTCACGTGAGTATAAACAAATGCAAATAGAACATCCACCACCGGAAATTGAATGAAATAACTCTCATTGAGTCCCATGATGTTCAATGATGGAGGGAATCAAGTAAAATGCACAGTTTTCATTTAATTTTGCCCTACAGCAGAAAACTTGAATTCAAGGAAAGAACTGGAATATGACCAGGTATGATTCATGTGAAGACATACGAAGGGTCTGAAGTATCATATGATTGAGTGACCAGCTCAAATTTTGAGTCACCTTATATTTTTCATACATTATTTGCAGATTTGCAAGGACCGATGATGGTGAAAAACTCGTCTCGCACTGATTGGCCTCAGTTGGCCAAAAACCATCAGATTCTTCCGGATTTTTCTGCAGGGCCATGGTATACAATGACATACACTCAACCTACATATTTAGTTTCCTACGAGAGCCTCAATATTCATGCTAAAAAGAGAGAATTTAAAACACTCTTGCAAGGACCATGGAATGACTGTAGGTGGGGTCAACCAATTCTTTCTCCCCTTCTTTGAACATCCAGTCAGGACCGTCTTCATCTTGGTCTGTGGCTGAATTCTTCTCCAAAGATTTGTCAACCTCATCCAGCAGGTCTCCCTTGCCATTGCATGTTGTCTTGCCCACTGCAGCCCCATCTGAATAGTCTGAAGAAACTGGATGAGGAATGATGGGAGTAATAGCACCATTCAACTGAAGCACTGGTTGAACAAGCACTCCACTGAATCGAACTTTGAGTTGCGCAATTCCGAACCAATGCTTTAGTTGAACAATCTGTTCAAGGTTATCAGGGTAAGTACTGAACCAGAAGAGACAAAGGACACAGGAATGATGATGTTACAGTCTTGGACCAAGGGAAAAGACCCATGGTAAGTCTTACCTCAATGCCCATGAGCATTATTTTTCTGTCAGTGAACATGTCCTTCCTCTATGATGATGTACTGGGGGGGGGGCAGTGGGGGTAACCGGCGCTGCTGCGCCGCCCGGTCACCCCACTGTCCCCCCCCAGTACATCATCATAGAGGAAGGACATGTTGTGCCTTAGCCCTAGTCACATCTAATGACAGCATTTACCCTAACATTAGGCCTAACCCTAACCCTAGAAATGGGTTTAGGGTTTAGAGCTCTTCAGCAGCTTTCCAACGGTTCCGGACTCAAGGGAAACGGCCCAGTGGTTGGTGAGATATGGACCATTTACTGTCTAAAGCTTGTTTTTCCTTCAAAAGCGCCGCGTCTCAGAAAGTATTTCGTGTTTTGTGACCCAACCATTGACTTACTGACCAAAGTTATTTAACAGATGTTGTAGAGCTCGTCAAGGGCTACATTTTCATATCTGGGTCTATTTTTAGAAATCTCCTTTTTTGGAAAAGACATGTCACACCCATCTTGTAGTCCTCGTTACAAGCTACTAGTATGTACCCACAGTTCTTCTATAGCTGCCTTGGTTCATTCACAAAATCCAAAAGAAAAACGAAAAGCCGGCGATATTTGATCTGAAAAGGCTCAGCCACCATTTCGGGTGCTCGGCGGACACAGCCACCGTCTCGGGTGCTCGGCGGACACAGCCACCCATTCGGCACCACGGCGGACACAGCCACATTGGTATCAGAGCTCTGAATCCCGCGGAATATGTATAGGCCGTGACGTTAAAGAATTCAGATTAAATGGTCCACTGTGGCATCATTTTTAACAAAGGAATTCTTCTCTCAATTTATCAGGTGAAATCACCATCCAGCTGTCTTCCAAAGCAACTAACATGATATGTGTGTTCTCCTCAGTCTGACAACTTCTTTAAGGCAGCTGCAAGCTTAAAGAAGCTTGCATCAGAAAGTAAGTTGATACTCGGTCTTTACAATTCATGATGCTCAAATGCTGCCTCCACGTTGAAGTACAACTTTAAACTGTGTACGAATCCTACCCTGAAATTTTAGGGCAGGATTCAGAGGATTTGGAACCTAAATCTTCACCTGCCATTTAGGGCCCAAATGCTCTGAATCCTACCCTAAAATGTTTAGGGCAAGATTCAGACGATTTGGACCCTAAATGGCAGGTGAAGATTTAGGGTCCAAATGCTCTGAATCCTACCCTAAAATGTTTAGGGCAAGATTCAGACGATTTGAACCCTAAATGCTTCACCTGCCATTTAGGGCCCAAATGCTCTGAATCCTACCCTAAAATGTTTAGGGCAAGATTCAGACGATTTGGACCCTAAATCTTCACCTGCCATTTAGGGTCCAAATCGTCTGAATTTTGCCCTAAACTTTTTAGGGTAGGATTCAGAGCATTTGGGCCCTAAATGGCAGATGAAGATTTAGGTTCCAAATCCTCTGAATCCTGCCCTAAAATTTCAGGGTAGGATCCAGAGCATTCTGACCCTAAATTACAGATTGAAGGTGGCAAATCCTCTGAATCCACTGAATTAAGGCAGTTAATCCAAGCCTTAAAGAATTTCCCAAAACAGACCAGATCTACCCTATTTCCCAGGTTCTGCCAAATTTCCCCGGTTCCGTTGATTTTGTGCTGAAATCCTGTTTTTCTCATCCAAGGTCTTCTTTAACGTGCAAAGGGCCTTAAAGAATTTCAGAAACCGCACCAGATCAACTCTATTCCCAAGGTTCCGCCAAAATTCCCAGGTTCCGGCGATTTCGTGCTGAAATCCGGGTTTTTTCGCCTCAAGTGCCAAATTCCGCCGTTTTCGCCCTGTTTTCGGAATTCTTTAAGGCGATTCGAGCCTTAAAGAAGAGAACCTGGGCCCAGGTTCCAGGATCAGATACATAGACCGGAGCCCAGATTTCGATTGTGGCTCGAGAAAAAGATGAAGAGCGGCGAGCCGTGAAGTTAGATTTCCGAGACTTTCTCATGGATAGCAGTCGATGTACGGTCGTAGCAGATATGAGTGGCAGATAGTGTGCGGCGCTCAAGAGCCCCCGCATGTCCCGGATTGCCGGGCAGCTGGATTGATGCCGTCTGTAAGCGGAGATAAACGCGGTTCGATGGTTGATAATCCATTCCAACAATGAATAAGATAAATGTCTGGCAATTCTGGATGAATCACGGACTTGGAGAAGGCGAAGATTGTCGGGCGAGGGCCGGTGTTAGGGCGTCCTAAGGGCAAACACATCCGGCAGGTGTTGGGCCAGTTAGAGGCGAGCACAGACAGAACACAGCATCCGAATTCCAGAGCATTCTGAGGTGAACGGGAAGTTCGCGGAGGTCACCGAGTTCGTGATGGCGCAGAGAGAAGAAGATTGATCAAGTTTTGGCGCAACAGACACAAACAAAGAGCCAAACATCCACTTCTTTTCTGTCACTCCAGCGATCCCCACTCGCGGCCCAATATCGTCTTCCACGCCCTCCAGCGATCCCCAGGGCCCAGATTCTCACTCGTCCGCACCCTGTGCTTTGGAACTCGCCCCATTTGAATTTAAAAGAGCAAGGAAGGACCGTCCGATGACGCCGAGTGGCTTCCACCTAATCGCGAACAGCGGTCTGAATCAACTTGGAACCTTAGCACATGAAGCTGGTCCGAAATGACATCTAGGCCTGTGGTAGGCCGCCCAAGTCAGCAGACGCAGCACCTGCGGTTCCACGGTCCGGCAGAGACAAGTACTGCTTCCGAAAGCAGCTCGTTGCATCTCATGTGCGTTCATCGACAAGCGCTCTCAGAAACCACCATGGCACTATCCGCATCGACCCCACACGCCACATCGCGCCCGTAGACCCCCAGATTTATTCTGGCTTCACGGAATACATGGGCCGCTGCATCTACGGCGGAGTGTACGACGATGGCAACGAGCACGGGTCACAGACATCAACGGATATAGGAAGGATGTCTTCCAGGCATTCAAGGATCTTAAGGTTTCGGTTGTGCGATATCCTGGAGGGTCGGTTATTTTGCTTGGGCGTTTTCGTGATATTAATTAGGGTGCATCGGTAGAAATTTTGTAAGTTTTTATTTGTGGTAAGGTTCGCCCGTCGCTTTTATTTTTGGAGCACAACTCACAAAACTCTCTTAGATGGTGTTGGCCCGAAGGAATTGCGCCCGCGCAGGCCCAAGCTGGCGTGATTGACGGAAGAGAGCAACCAGTTTGGGACAGGTGCGCTCGACTTTTACATGTTCTCGTTCGCTTCAAACTCACTTCATGCAAATGAGTTTATTAAATGGTGCCGCCTACTCGGCGCCGAGCCCTACATCTGTCTCAACGTGGACACTGGCACGCTCGAAGATGCGCTGACGTGGCTGGAATATTGCAACAGGTGTGTCTCCGCATTTAATTAACAACTAAATTGCCCACGCGTCCACAGCTCTTCCAATACCCACTACGCTAATATGCGCCGCAAAAACGGGCACGTTGAGCCATACCGAGTCAAGGACTGAGCGCTGGGGAACGAGATCTGGAGCCCGTGGCAAGACAAGTTGTTTATTAGCCTATGTTCTTTTTCGTTTATGCATGCGAGATTCAGTCCGCAAGATGAACGCTGCGGACTACAGTAAGCAGGCGTACCAGTGGGCGAAGGCGCTGCTCTTACTCGATCCGACGATCCAGTTGGTCTCTTGTGGGGGTGCTAATTGGATTAACTTCGTTCGTATTTTCCTGACGCCAACTCAGAAAAAGGGGTTTGCCGACTGGGACCGCGTTACGCTCAAGACACTCGCGCCTGTCGTGGACTTCCACTCCATCCACTGTAAGTTGAGATTATCCCGTCCCAAGTCAAGCAATGACGGTCCAGCGCAGTGTATACGGTGAGCGAAGGAACCACGACGTTAACGTGATAGGTCGTAAGTCGTGTTCCACACGTATTCAATCCCGAATATGCACCTACCATATACCATAGCTGCCGCCGCGGACATTGATCTCGGGAAGATCGAGGGTAACCTCACTGACAGGTGTCCCAGCGCCGGAGCGTGAGCGCGGGGCCGATGCCACGAGTGTCGTGTCTATAGCAGAGCTGGTGCTCCTAGGTGCTTGAAACGGTGATCCTTCTCCGATCCTTTCGATGACAACGAAGATCTCCGGCTACCGCGCCTTACTACGTCCCACCGGCGCATCTACGCCTAAGTTTCCTGATAATTCATATTTCCTCATGTGCGACCACCAGCGCTCATGTTCTATATCCGCACTTCCGTCCCCATCGGCTGCGCAAGTCGTCCCATAGCTATTCCGGTTCCCGTACTGGCAAGCCGTTTTTTGACTGCCTCACGATTTTGCGCTTACATTAATATTCTAAGTTTTTTCTGGATGCCGCGATCAGCTCACGTCGGATCTTGTCTTCAATCTTCCTCCGTCGACCACCAAAGAGTGTCGCCTCCGAATATATACAATGTCCATCAAGACCCTCCACGTTCGTGGCTTTTAGTTGATTGCCCTTGGAACATTTCTCCCGTTGCCCTGAGGCTTTTCCCGACGAATGTCGTAAATGCTGGCTAAAAATGCAGGCCTACCTCCATGTAACTCGAGTAGGCTACCGTATGTAGGTAGGGATCACCGGGCGCCCCGCAGCAAATTTGAATTACCCTCTTGCCCCACTGCCCCAGTGATTTCGGGTATATAAAGAGGGGATGTTTTACGACGACTGCCGCCGCCCACAAAATGTTTCACAAATTGCTTTCCACTGCTGTCCTCGCCATTCTAATGTTCACCCAAGCAGCTCCTGCTGTAGCTCAGGACTCGTTGGCTCCCTGTAAAGTCTCATTGACCACTCACGGCATCATGGCTGATTTAAATTTGGGCGCACCCAGGCGGAGCAAGATGTACGTTCCTTCATTTGCCAGTACACCCTTCAACTGTACTGATAATCCTGTCGTAGGACCCACCATGTACCAATCCTCTCATTTCTTGTTGGAGATTGATGGCGCGTCTATAATTAGTGATGCGATCGGCCGACATCAGTCAGCCCGAGCTTTCTCGCTCAGCAGTTGAAGGACTCAGAAATCAGTAGAATATTCTAGTAAAATAGCTAATAGGTATATAAGATGTAGTAGGTAGCTGTAGGCTCCTTACGAGTTTTTACCCAGTCGCCTAACAGCGCAAGTGTCAAGCTTAACCGCTTCGGCTAAATCACCAACATTTCTCTGGATCAGCATTCCAACTAACTTGATTCTAATGTTTAGGCCCAACCGGTGAGTTCTGCTGCCCCCTCGAATTGATGACTCCGGTGCATACCCGGGCGTGAGTTTGATCTTTCTACGGAAGAGCGTTGAAAGTTGACATCGATGGAAGCTGTATGGCTGCTTGTCCCTTGTATGGCAGATCCCTCGCGAACTGCATGTCGACAATTCAGTGCAAAGTGTTACTTCGGATCCAGGATTAATTATCAGATTGTGCCGCGTCCAGCGTTCCTGAAATGGAAGAATAATACCAACAATGTGTCTATCGTTCCTAGAATGTATTCTCCCGCTCCCAATAGTGGGAGGATTCGTGTTACGAGGTAAACGCCGGCATTACCGGGGAGGAAAATTGATTCCCTCCTCCGAGTCGGCAACTGCTCTCCAAGACGGAACCCTTCGATAATGGCATGCCGTTACCCTCGCGCGGAGCTCTCCCCGCAAAATTAGTGATGCAGACCTAGGTACCGGCAGAATTTCGCCGTAATTTGAGGACGGCCCAGTCAAGACCCGGTTTCAAGTATATTTATGACAATTCATTCGTCCTCTGTACGTACATCCCAGGGTACCCGGATTCAGCAGTATTATTGCTCCACTGTGCCACGGATCATCTCTTCACACCGAGGGCCAAAAAATTCTTAGCCGGTTGCGTTGATCTTCTTTGTTCTCCTCGAGTTACCAACGGAAACAGGCGAAGTTGATACATCGCTCAAGTCTCAGTCCGTCATAGATTCCTCCGACCGGCCTACCAGAAGTGAATATCAGTCGCAGGCCGTAACCCGTCGATCTTTAACATGTAAACTCACCGCGGGGTAAGGATCAGTGGCGGGACGCTTGGTGCCTGAAACCGCAGTTTCGGATAATAATTTAAACGTGGACACTAAGGAGATTTCCTTACGGTTATGGCCTCCCGTCGCCGTATAAAGAGGGCACGATTCGACACTCACAATTCACACATAGAATGTTCAACAAGTTCATCTCGAGTGTTATCCTCTTCCTCGCCCTGGCACACAGGGAGTCGTCTCTATTTCTCTGGGTCCAGGCCCAGTACTACAGCTGCCGGCAAAAGGAAATACTTAGACTATGATCAGTTTTGCACTTGGAATCCTCTTAGATGTTGAAACTTCCCTCGTTTGGGGTCACTTCTAACCAATTCGCCTCGGAGCTGCTGCAATTAAACCGCGACTCATGTAATATATGAATATATAAGTTTGGCGAACTCGGGCGTCAATCAGTCTCGCGCGCGCTCTGCGGCTCGAACCTCGCGAATTCTACGACGGCGCACGTTATGGAGAACCTCCTTGGGTGAGTTCTTATGAGGTGCGCCCGCTGTCGGGGGAACTTCTCTGTATTGTGTTTCAGATGGCTTCTAATTCAGTTTGCAGGATATATGAAGCATCGCCCGTACGCATCTTTCGTGCATTCGCCCACTTTTCGCCCACTCCATCCCACCATGGCCCCGACTCTTCGCTGTCCCATCGTCACTCGCACACCATCGTGACCTCCTTTTCTCACGATTTGTATGTTACTTTGCTGCGATGCTCTTCCGCCGTACTTCTCCGAGTTACTGCCTCACCATCTTTATTTATTGCGATCCCTGGAGGCCTTGCTCACATCCACGCCGGAGGCCGTTGCTACCCTCGCCCGTATCGCGTTTCCAGTACCTATCCTCTCCTGATACCGAACCTCCAATGGTAAAGTTATCCGACTTTGTTCCCTCGTCCCTTATGACTGTGATTTATCCGCCACAGTCCACCTCTGGCCCCATATGTGACTATGCGCGACATCGGTGCATCTCGAGTCCCTGTCCTTGTACTTCTTTAATGAGGTTGCCGACATTCAGCGCCGTCCATATCACCGGCTTGTGTATTATTACCTTCGAGGTATTAAGGGTTGATTCGAGTTCGAGTTCTGTATTGTACTGACTTTTGATACTCTACCCGCGCTCAATACTCAAGGTGTTTCCGAGTTCAATACCGACCCTTCACCCAGTATCGTAACCAAGACAAATCGCAGGTTTTAACTGGGCGCTCGTTGCAGTTTCGGACACTCAATGGCGATGTCTATTTGTCTGTCGTACGAGGGCCATCTCACGTCCGTTATGGCCGGCCTGCCATACTTGCTCACCGTGATTAGCTTTCAGATCATTGCTTATTGTCACCCTGTAGCTCAGGACTCTGGTTCCAGATTCGACGTTGGGTCGGTCATTGTACCTCTGAATGGCCGCCGCCGACGTACCGCTTTTGTAGTAGTAAGACATGATGAAAATGACAAGAAGGGCCTCCCTGTGCGCTAAGCCTTAATATGGACAGTACGCGATGACTGCAATAGGCGCGACTCGAGAAGATGAGCGCTACCCCCGTCCTCCGCCATCACAGGCGTATCCTCCAGATCGCGCAGAATTTGGTTGACCTGCTCAGCGGCCCCGGACATGTGCGCAACACGCGAACATGCAGCGCGTATGGCGAGGAGAGACGGTGAAGGCAGTGCAGGAAGATCGGTTTTACTCGCCGTGCAGGCTGCTACCATGTCGGGATCGACCCGGAATGTGACGCACGCGGGAAGAGGTAGGCCCATCTTGAACACCTTGTTTTTGATAGAAACAATCTTGTAGGCGTTTTCCTAACGCAGGTATGTCAACAATCTGTATTAAAAATGCACTGACGAGAATTTGCTCGCCTCTCCGATCACTTCTTCTAACCAAAACTCTAGGTGGTCGAAAAGGTGGTGTAGATCGCTCCGCATCGTGAGAATGTTGAAATGTTTATGAACATTGCCGCCCACAAGGCTCTCGGCCTTGTCGTTAAGCCCAAAAACCCGGAGAATTGCCATCGCGCTGGCAGCGTACTCGGTCTTGAAAAACCCATCAGCATCGGCATTGCACAAGTAAGCACACAAATGCACCTTCTGCTCGCCGTCCTGCGCGGTCTCGGAGAAGATATGGGCACACTGCGTAACCGCCATGTTCACACCGTCAGCGGCGGCACGATCGTTTAGCTCGGGGTGAAGGTCGGCCGAATCAAGATCGTATTGCCCGGTGAGCATACAGCGATACCCATCACGCAGGAGTGCCTGGAAGAGTTAGATGTAACCTGACATTAGCGGCGTGGAGCTTACATTCGTACGAGCGCTGCCCGCAGTTGTTGGGGTCCTGTTCTCGCTTATTACCCTGTCTCGAACAACGTCCAAGGATGGGCGGGATGGATGATCGGAGCGTTTGGGGATCGGGCCTCCATTCGAACGAACTGGAAGAAGATCAAATTACAGCCAAGTAATGGATGAATATACGACAAACAAACTCGGATGAGGTGATTGCGATAGTGCAATCCCAGGGTCTGCAGCTTCTCATGCTGCGCTTCAGCCTCTTCCTCGCTACCGACGGTGTGCCCGGGAATCGACAGGCAGGAGGCGATCTGCTCGATGAGTTCATTGTATGGAATGAGGCCAAAGGAGTGCTGGCTATGTTTCCACAGATCCTGCAACAAGAATCCTAAAACGCGGATGCCAATGAGCGGGTCGTTGTACTTTGCTCCAGGTTTCGTGGGAGCCACTTTCAGAGCGGCTCGTTCCGCGCTGAGTATGTTAGGCCAGAGGCTTTTGCCGTCGTGGTCGACCTTGACGTCGGCTAAAGAGGGGAGGCTGGACATGAGTTGGGCGTGTGGAGGTTTTGGCAAGAGCGTGGACGAGACAAAAGCTGTCATGGGACAGGTGACGACGATGATGCCGGTCACGGCGTGACCTCAGCTTGTCGGCTCCGCCGCTGAAATGCAAAACCGGCTCTAACCCTAACACCTTTCCCTCCGCCCTCGTTCTCTTGAAATTCCAATACGACGTTGGGGCCTACACGTCAGCAGCGCATAACGCCGACCTCGAATCGGACGACGACACTGATCTCGTGCACCGCAGCTCGCGAGCGGAGCACGACGCATAACGTGGCGCGCGGAACCGCTCTACGGACACGGTTATGCGCCGTGCATAACGCAGAATCCAGAACAATACTTCTTCCCACCCATGTCACCTCCGCCGCCATTGCTGCTTGCGTTCCCCGCCGTCGCCAATGCGCTCCCCACTGCGCTCCCCTGGACGGCCCCGTTTCACGCTGCGCTCCCCACTACCCTCCCGCCAGCGCCGTCACGCTCCCCGACCGGCGCCGTGGCGATCCCCACTACACCCCCGCCGCCATCGTAGCGCTCTCCAGACTCCACTGCACTCCCTAACCCTCGGCGTTGCGCTCCCCCTGCCAGCGCTGCCATTGCGATCCCTGCTGCGATCCCCGCCGTCACCGTTGCGCTCCCACGGCGTTCCCACTGCACTCCGTCGCCGGTGCCGTTGTCCTCCCCCCGCCAGCGCCATTCTCTCCCACTGCACTCCCCACTGTGCCAGCCCGCCGGCGCCGTTGCGTCCTAACTACACTCCCCACTGCGCTCCCCGTTGCGCTCCCCCGCCGGCGCCGTTGCGCTCCCCACTGCGCTCCCCGCCGGCGCCATAGCGCCCTCACTACACTCCCCACTGCACTCCCTCGCCGCCGCCGTTGCCCTCCCACTGCACTCCCCACTGCGCTCCCCGCTCCTCCCAGCGCCATAGGGCCTGCGCTCCTCCCAGCGCCATAGCGCCTGCGCTCCCCACTGCGCTCCCCACTGCGCTCCCCCGCCGGCGCCGTTGCGCTCCCCACTGCGCTACCCCGCTGTCGCTGTGCTCCCCCCGTTGCCGCCGTTCTGCTCCCTCCGCCGCCGCCGTTGTGCTCCCCCGCCGTCACCGTTGCGCCCTTACCGCGCTCCACACTGCACGCCCTGCCGTCGCCGTTTCGCTCCACACCGCACGCCCCGCCCTAGCCATTGGGCTCCCTGCCGCCGCCGTTGCGCTCCCACTGCGTTCCACACCGTGCGCCCCGCCCTAGCCATTGCGCTCCCCCGCTGTCGCTGCGTCGATCCCCGCCGGCCACTCGTTTCACCCTGCCCTGCCGCTTCCGCCTCCGCCTCTGCCGCTCCCGCCTTCGCCTTACCGCCCCCCGCCCGCTCCATCGCAGCTGCCTCCGCCTCCGCCTCTGCCCCCGCCGCTGCCGCGCCCCCCCACCCCCTCGCGCCACGCCTCCCCCGGCTCCACATCTCGTCTTCTGCGCCATCATTGCCAGCATCGGCGACAGCGACATCATCGACGACCCGCCTCTTCGCGTCTACCTCGGCGCCTGCGTCCCTCGCGCCTGCTTCCACGTCGACCCCATCGACAGTACCAGCACCGTCTTCGTATTCAGCCACAGCAACATCGGCTGCGACGACGAGACCCCCCGCGTTGGCGTTCCCTCGCCGAGCCCCTAGGCGCTGGCGTATCAGCCAGCGTATGGGCTTTTTCCTCTTCTGCCTGCGAGTTTGTTGGCGACGGGTCGGGGTGATTCGTGTTAGGGGCTTTTCTTTCTTTGTCCATTCTTTATTTCTTTAAACCTCCATCCTACGCCGAGGCAATAAACATCCAATTCGATTTCACATATTTTGGGACCTGTCAATAATCTGATTTCCTTTTTGGGACGTTAATTTTTGGGACTCTTTTTCGTTTTCTTCTTCTGCGTTTCAGTTTCCGCACCCCGGAACCCCCGGGATCAGACCCTTTATACGTTGGGCGCTCCCACCCGTGCGGGCTTCCCTCCATTCGTTCTCTAAGGTTTCATATATCCCCCGTATGACACTATCGCTAACACCTCTTCCTCCAGATGCCCACCCCACCATCCCCTCAATTCCCCCCGTCGCCTACGCCACAGACGCACCTTGCTGTCGTTGAAGGTCGCTCGTTCTATACCCGCGGAGCCGCAGTCGCACGCCCATGCCACATTTCCAAATAACGACGAATGGCGCTCTTTGAGCCTGGACCTCTCGCGCGCTGGCTCCATGAGCTCCAATATCAACGCGCCCGGAGAGGCGAATCTACTGGCCTCGACTTTGTGCGCGGGCAGGCGCCAATGACGGAGAACCAACGTGTGCCGCGTACAAGACCAACGACAAAACCGCAAGCTCTGGCGGTGGGGGCGGCGCGGGTGAAGGCCGGGGCGAGTGCTTCAATGGGCTCGTCCCGCAGACCATGCCCGCGACACTCCACGCAAGCGGACCAATAGGCGCGGCCACTGCGGGGAGCACCGTGGTGGACGCGAGCATGAATAACTCTCATTTCCACTTTGTCTGTTTTTGTTGGGTTTGGACTCGCCTCTTTACCATACGCTATCGACATTTGTCTGTTTATGTCGCTAATTCGCGTCTCTTTTTTGAAGCTTAGTAACTTTACAGTATACTTTCTATCTCTTTTTCTCTCCCGCTCGTACACTGTTATGATCGTGTAGAATACTCCTATATAATGCTCTTGCATTTTTTTGTGTATTCAGAATTAAGTTCCCGTCCTATCTTTTGGTCAGCCTTGGGGATGGCGGTGTTTGTTACCGTGTATTTGACCATGCTTGGACAAACAAACCTCCACGGCCACACTGCCAACGACGATGGCCTCGGCTTCTTTGCACCACGAATTCCTACCTCCACGCCTTCGCCCCGCCTACAATACTCACATCAAGTTCACGCCTATCAGCCCAGGTCAGGCTACGGAAATCCCGAAGCTTGTCCTACCTGCGCGTTGGTCCATCCACAAGCACCTGAACGACGACCTCATCCGCGAGCTTGAAACCGATCTTGACAATCTCCTTACGACACAACCTGGACTCATACCCCCCCTCACCGCGGCCGTCCAATCGCTTCACAAAGAGTGGGATCGTGCGTTTGGCGAAAACCCGCTATGCGACTACACAAACGAGACAGTGTCAACTGAATCTTCCCGCCTCCTCACTCAGTTTGCTATCGAATCTTTCAACGAGATTCGATCCTTCGCCACCACCACCACCACTCCTCAAACATCAGTGCGGTATCGGCTGAGCCCCACGGACATACAGCCCTTCGCGATCGATGGCGCAGTGGTTCAGATCCACAGCGCAGTGGCTCAGATCGACGGCGCGGCGGCTGAGGGTCCCTCTTATATAGTAGGCATTGAGAACAAGCGTCCTGTGGATTTGCCCGCAGCGGCGGAGGAGCTCACGAAGCGTGGCACCAGCTGTCGGGTCGTCGACGTTGACCTAAACGGCGGGTTCACGAGGGACCAACCCAATTGGTGGGTAATCGCGAACAAGGTGCGTTCGAATTTCCGGCTGCAAATCCTGGCGAGTGACCTTAACCTAGGGTGCACTTTATGGCGCGGCGTACAAGACAGATTGGGTGATATTCGCTGGCACGACAGCCTACACAGTCGGCTACCGAGTCGGCGACCACATGCTATGGTCGCCGCCGTTTTACAATCGTCGGATAGCCGGAGATGAATGCCAAGGCGTCCATTCTTCAACGCTCCTACAATTCGTTTTCAACCAACCACTGCCACCTCCCCCCCAAAAACGCCTCCATTTACTCTTTTTAGCTATTCTTCTCAAGGCGATGATGGGGAAAGGGGGCGCATTTTCCTTCCTTGATCCACTCTTTCCGCACCTCTCTCAACTCACATTCGATATTCCCTCTGGTGCGCCGGACGATAGTGATTACGAAAGCACTGGTCGCGATCATCAAGTGGAGTCCGATAACTCGAGCTCCCACAGCGGTGAACACGGCGACAAGAGCGCCACTTATACTCCTCCTGGTGTAAAACGAAGGGTTTGGAGCCGTTCCACTACAATCATTTCTGGCTCACTCGTTTTTATCGGCGATTGGCGTGGGTGCCTGGCCAATCCTGCAGGTTACTCTATAACTCTTGGCGATGTCATTGCGCGGGGTGCGCACGGCGTGGTCCACGCGGCCGCTCTGTTCCAAAATGGTGTGCTGGTATCGGCAGTTGCAGTGAAGAAGTCCGACACCACAGAGCTCCTAGTTGACGAGTTCTCCGTCTACGAACGACTCGAGCCAAATTGCCCCTACATTCCCCGTTGTTTTGGGCTTTGCATCTCTTTTGGCACCGCCTTCCTAGTTACGAAGTTTGCACAAAGTCGCGTTCTCCCTCGGCCGTACGCACTTATGCCAAAATCGGACCGGTACGTGGACAGTGGACGTGTCGTAAAAAAAAAACTGACAATGTACGCGTAGAGGGGCGGTCTACGCTGCGCTGCGCTGTATGCACAGACTAGGATGGACGCACAATGACTTTCTCGATCACAACAGCACTCTCCGGAACCTTCTATGGTCTACCGAAGGAACACCAGTAATCATAGACCTCGTTACGGCCCAGGTGCACCGGTGTAATGGGCGTTGTGCGGAACTGGCTGACTTGAAACGTGCGTTGCAGTTGAAGAACTATGAGATTGATATTTGGGCAAGGGTATGAACACTGTGCTTGTTATTGTCGCATGTATATCGTTGGAAATCTTTGCCGAAAAACATGCCCACGATACAACTCTACAGCGCCCATCGCTTCGATCCGGCGTAACGATGAGTATGGGTTCAAGTATTGGCATGTGGTTCGCCGACCTGGCGTGACCAGTCGGGGAGTCTATATTGCGGACCTAGCCACCTGCTGAACATACATAACCATAATGAAATTCGATCTGCCGTAACCCGGAGTTCTTGAGGGTATGCGTTACGGCTCGCAACGGTACGTATCCACGTAGTGTGCACCCATTCTCACCCGCTCCGGACCACACCGGTCGATAATGAATAGCAGCGGATGGAGGCGCGCCGGTCGCGGGTCCGGGATTACTCGCCCATCGAATACCCCACCTGGGTGTTTCAAGACGAGGTAAGTGTTCGAGGCTGGCCACACGTGAGTTTAAAGTTAACATCCACACATCTCGCGAATCTTACTATCTACACCTAGGGCCCTGGTGTCTGCGGCCTCTGAAATTCGGAGCGCGTTGTAACAATTTTACCCCCTTAGAAGAGGGAACCCGGGCCCAAGTTCTCGGATTAGAAAGATAGGAAGAGATTGTGCAGTAATACTGATATGAATATGTGTTTAGGACGGCTCCTTCTCCTCCGGCTCGACGGATCGCGCAGGATCCGAGTGCGACGTGAGTGCTTCTCCCTGCTTTCCATTCAAATTCTCTATTGCGGCTCGGATGTGACGGATGCGTAGGCAAATGTTATTTTATTTTATGATTTTTATCGACGAGGCTCGCGCGTTGTGGCAAACGGAATATGCGAGTGGTTTTATTTATTTAAGGGTATTTCACTGGATTACGGCGTGCAGTATGTCTTCTCTTGTAAACTTGGGTGTTCACAGCGTGTATTGATATTTGTTTCGTGCAGATCGATCTACGTTGGTCTGCACTTGTCCGCCTTGACGAGGGAATCCCGGCATTCGTCCGTTCTGCTATATTTTTTTTGGATGGATCTTTGCTGGATATTCTGCAACAAGCGGCTCACGTCACGAAGTTAAACGAGCACTCTGCACATTTATTGTTTCCGCCTACTCCGTTTTGCACTGCTCTGTCTTGCGCTAAGCATCCACTCTGTTTCGCGCTGCGCACCAACTGTCTTTGGCGTGCGGCAGGAGATTTGATGTGCATACAGACACGCATGTTCTGCGAGGCTCGGGATCGTGGTCTATGGCGCAGGCTCAACTCGTTGTCGATACCGATGACTACTCTGGCAGGAGTGCGACTATGCTGGTGGAAAATGGATGGGCTCTGCATTTTTCAACTGGTTGAATATGAACGCGGCTTAGGTCAATCCCATTCCTGAAACGCTCGGAAGTGGATGTCGCATCTGTGGAAGGACATCGATCTGAGCTTGCTGCAAATCCGAAATCAACGTCCGAAATCATTTACTCGACCTCTCCCTCTCCCTCTTTGGAAGTGTTAACGCTGCGGGTGGCGGGATTACTGAACGAACGAATCACATATACCTGTCCAGCTCCAATATTGATTTTCCAACTCTCGCTCGAGCCTCACCCGACCGCAAACTGCATGGGCTCTCGTATGTCTTACAATTAACTGTTTTCTCCTGTCTGCCTCGATTGCATGGACTGCTCGACCTTCGGATTTTCTCTCCCTGTGGGTGTCTGCGCACCTGTGAGGCTTCGAGTCCTTTCGGAGTGAAGCACATAAAACAGGAGATTCGGAGGAGAGGGGAACAAGAGAGAACGGTGGAAGGTCTCCTTGTTCAAAGGGAAGTATCTTACTGCCTACGACTACTTACGAGTGTTTAAGTAGGTACGAGGCGAGTCATACTGACTAAATATGAGTCTTAACGAGTCGGGAGCGTAAGGATAACGGAGACGAAGTTGCGGGAGCGACGTGAGTCACCGGAACCTTACAGCACCAGCCACATGTCTGACTGCACGCTGGTCTGCGTGGTGCGCAACCGTGCGGTACATACTTCAAGTTGGGCAACGAACGAATCTGCACTCAAACCTCGGCCGCTGACTCAATTGTTCGACGTTGCGGGTATCGGGATTCGTTTTGACTCGATATTGGGGACCTTGTGTGCGTATTCTGGAGGAAATGTCCAGAGGTGCAGTTTTCAAGTGAGCATTGTTCATATTGATGGAACTGGAATTCCAGTTATAGGTTGGCGGTCATAAAATATACCAATATAGTATTTTCAAGGCTGCTCTGGCCCGGCTGAGCGTTTCGAGTCTTCCGCTACTTCTGTGGTTTTTGATTTTTTCCCGTTCGCCAAAGACCAAGATACAAAATCCCGGGGAAGGTCGGGTGTGTCAGGGCTGGCCGGTTCCCAATACGGTACAATCCTTACTATCTACTCCTTGTACTTGGGCCCAGGTACGTTTCATTTTAAGGGCCATTTTGCTTAAAAATAATTTGCAACATTTTCGATTTGGTGGGTGATTCCAGGAACCGAATATAGAAGAGCAAAGGTAGAAGGGTTAACTTACCTGTTGATTTGACGAGAAGGCGTCCGGCAGGAGGCGATGGGCGTAGTAGCAGAACGTAGCACGCCGGCGCCCGACGGCGCTGCTGTTGATCGGGCGAGAACAACAGGTGGTGGTTAAAATTACACAATGTAGCAGTCACGTAGCTGGAGAACTCACATCAAGTAGTCGCGTTAGGCCTCTGGGCTACGTCATTAGTTGCGTTGGTTGCAACTCAAAAGGTGGCACGTAGGGCAGGAGAGTCATGCCCGAGATCGCCGAAACCATATTTGATCGACCATGTCATTCCGAGTCAATGTGTATTAATTGGCGTTAAAAGGAAAAACAATTCACCGCATGGGTGATACCTGTTGTAGAAATATGATTCTGGTATCAAGATGATCGCATTTTACGGGGCTCTGTGGCTATCAGGTTTTTAGAGGTCCAGCGTGTACCGTCAAACCAAATATCCCCAGTTAATTGTGTTTGATGTGTCCCTAGTGTCCAACGCTCGGCCCTCAGTAATGCGCAATATTCCCTGATATTTTGGCCAAGAGCACAGATTCATATGCTGAATCGTTCTAGAACATGCGCGCAGGACACATGTCAGATAGCAGTCGTCATAACAGGATTGAAAAGCCCCCGGGTTGAGTCTACTCTTTTTGGGCTATATGGTGGATCTTGTGGGCGCCGTAGACCCGCCGGCGTTGGTTCCAGGACGTAGAGAAGGAAGGTAGTTCTCAATCCTTTAATACTTCCCGGGATTTCATGTAGTTTCCCGGGCGAGATGAACTCCGCGACGTTGTCGGCATTGGTGATCTAAGATATGTGCAATCTGCATATATTCAAGTTATGTACAAGTAAGAACATCGTCGTACAGTGCTATACCAGGGAAATGCAGTAGGGGCCGCAGGAAGCTGCGTTTGGATACGGCATCGATGAAACGAGAGCAGAGAGAGAAATGGACTCACCGTGAAAATGTGCCAGGCTTTTGAACGCACGAGAACTACGGCGAGCTCTAGCAAGAGGGGGGATCAGCAAAACAATATAACAAAACAAGAGGAGAAATGAAGGTGCAAACGCGCACGTCCGCCCCGCAGCAACTATTAAAGATAGGCAACAAAAAAGGGAAGGGCGCAGGGACACGCCGAGAACGACGGCGCCGCGAAACGAAAGACGAAACGAACGAAACGGAGATAGGAAAGAAGGAAGAAGCGGGGAAGGATAGAAAAGCAAGGAAACGAAAAATAACACTCACCCCACCCTCTCCGACCTAGTCGTCAAAAGATTCTGCGCTGTCCGGAACATACACCCCACCACGCGTCACTCACCTACCCCTTGGTATCTCCCAGCGCCGACCACTTCTTCTTCGTCCCGCTCGTCGTACTCCCCACCACACTCCTACTTGCCGCACTTGTACTTGAGGTGGTGCTCGCGCTGCTTGCGGACGAGACATCCGACGAGTGCGAGTGCGAGGCCGAGGAATCGCGCTGACTGGGCGAGTGCGCGGAGCCCTTGCCGTGCTCGTGGCCGTGGGTCGAGTGAGGAAGTGAAGACGGCGCGGGCGCGGGCCCGGGGAATATCAACGGTGGGGGCATGGACGCCGGCGTGGGCAGGTCGCGGATGGGCTCGAACCCCACGCGGTAGGTGCACCACACCTGCACGTAGAGGTAGAGCGCAAATGCGCTAGGGTTTGGGGGCGGAGCGCACGCCGTGGGAGGGGTATCGTGGCGGAGCGCAAGGGTACACGCATTGGGGACGCCGGGGCGTAGCGGCGGCGGTGGTGGTGGGGACGGCGACGAGGCGATATGCGCTAGGGTCAAGGGGCGGGGAGCGCATAATGGGGAGGGGTATCGCAGCGGCGATGGCGGGCGGTGCGGAGCGCAAGGCGGGGCGCGAGGTGGGGGCTGGGAGCAAAACGGCTAGGGCGGGGCGCGCGGTGTGGAGCGCAGTGGGGCACAACGGCGGCGGCGGGGGGAGCACGACGGCAAGGGCGGCGCGTGAGGTATGGAGCCAAACGGCGACGATGGACGTGCAGTGTGGAGCGTGGGGGGACGCAACGGCGGCGGCGGGGAGCACAACGGCGGCGGCGGAGGGAGCGCAAAGGGTGGGGACGGGGCGCGCGGGGTGGAGCGAAGCGGCGACGGCGGGGAGTGCAATGGCTACGGCGCAAATCGTGGCGGAGGTGTGGGCGTTGACGTGGGCGAGAAAAAGAAGCACGGCTTCTCCGGCAGATGTGGATACATGGCCAAACAATCAACCTCCAGCGGCCGATTATGGCAAAGCGAGTAGCATGCACTAGAAGTGGGCTACCTTGGTTAGCAGCCACGTAGTAGGCACGTAGCAGGAACGTAGGAGCCGTCGTAGTGCGGCCTACTACGGCGGAGCATTGCGGCTGCGGGGGCGGGCACGGAACGGTTACCGGAAGGATCTGGCGGTGATTAAAAAAGAAACGAAGTAGCTAGGAAAGAAACGAAGTAGCAGAGGGTCGTATACGATGTAGCCTGCGTTGCTACGCAGACTGCATGACGGGCTACATGGATACGGCGCCGAGAGGCCGCACGTAACGCGGAAAGGCCACCCGGGTTCCCGAAGCTGGGAATCTGGCGATGGGGAAGATACACGAGGTAGCACCAACGTAGCCCCGGATACCACACGACGTAGGCGGCGTCACAACGCTGGATACATGGGTAGTAGTCCGGAAGCCCGGCCCAAATTGCCGAAACCATTATTTTGATCGATCACGGCCATCAAATTGCTATGTTGCCTACGTCCAACATGACCCCTGGACGGCTACAGATACAGCGCGGCCATACACACCTCCCTCACGCGCAATTCTTGGAATAGAAAGTCGATTCTGGTATGGGAATGACCGTATTTAGCGGGACTACACGGCTATCTACTTTTCGAAGGTCCACTAATTTTTCTGGGCACAACATCGAAGTAGACATCATAAATTCGTTGTTTTTGGTCTTTGACCAGGGTAGCCGGCGCCCAGGCTGCAATAATGCGGGGCAGTCAATGAAATTTCGGTACATAGCACAAATCGGTGTGCTGAATTGACCTAGAAGGTCCTGAAAGTCCAGAACCGACGGGCAAGCATTGGTTTTTCACTCTGAAGATCAGCCATCAAATTTGAAAATTCAACGTATCACCCAAAAAAGTAACGATTTTGAATGCATTCTAGGGGGGGTATTGTGTACATAGGGCATTTTCAGACGCGGAATAGGCCAAATTCGTGTTCTAGAACCTTTTCGAGGGTGGTTTTTCAATAACTTTCAGGACGTATCAAAGGGCAGCATCGAGGGTTGGTTTTGGAGGTGGAATAACCTAGGTTGTCGCCATCTGGTGGCCCACGCTCATTTGGATCACGCCATGCAGATTCGTGCTATATGGGGAGCTATTTGTTGGTGCCCCATTAATAAAGTACCGGCGTTGACGCTGTTCCTCGCATGCGTGTCGTGGTCATCGGCTGGGTTGGGATCTGCTGTCATCTTCTGCAGTTGAAGCTCATTCACTAATTCTAGTACGGGATAACAGTGAGTAAATGCCTTACCGAGTTGACCATAGAGGAAAAAACACCGCCAAGTACGCACACATCAATTTTAGGGTTAGGACTCTAGTCAAATTTTTCACTCCGATTTCTCGTGCATCCTAATGCCTTTACCAAAGATAACGTATAGAATCAACATGGAAATCACGTGGAAAGACAAATACTCGAAGTGAATGGTATGAAGGAAGATATTGACCCCTTTTCTGTTCTCAGTTTAAGGGACCCCGAATGCGGCGAACTTCTGAAAAGGAAACCACCTGCCACCCATCCACTGTCCGCCTGAAGCCCGTAGATTGCGGCCGTCGCGGCACGGACTTTGAGGTTTCACGCGGATTTTTGACTGGCTCAGGCTCTGGGTTCAACATATATTTTTGGGAGGAGGATCTGTGAGGTCGAATTGACCCTAGAGGAAGCATTGGGACGATCAACTTGCCAATTGGATTAAAAGGGATGTGAGAGCATTGAGCAAATACTCAGCTTCGAGGTCTGCCGGGTGATTTGCGAATCAAGGGCGCAGACGGGGAAGGAGGGGAACAGAAGGAAAGGGGTGGACCGCAGTGAGTGTTAGCGACAGGGAGAAGACAAACAAGCTTAGACACGTCTGCAATAGATCGAGCCGCGTGGGCACGTGACAGTCGGTCTGACAAGCTGAGTCAGCCTACGGCAACAGTACATATCCGGAATGGACGTCGGTACAGAAGCGGGGTAGGATGCACGAATTCTCCCGGGATTCCCGGGAGGATTACTTATTTGCATGAAACATTGATTATGGCTCAATTGAAATTAAATAGATTGCGGAGGAAATATACATCGATGGGTATTCAAACTCTCCCGACAATTCCCGTGGAAGTTTTGAGAAAACTGAGGGTTTCGGCGCAGACGAGGGAACCGAATGTTGAGTTCAAAAACACGCCGCGGACAAGTGTCAGAATGCGACAGCTCGCGGCGGTGAGAGATCTCGCTCGGAATGAGCTTGAACACCTGCATTGCGTGTTTCGCATTCACCGGCTCCAGCGTCGGCGGGCCACGGGGAGTTCAAGCTGCAGGGAAAGTTTGAGTTTCGTCACAAGATCTGGAAATTGGGATGATGCTCGCCCTTGAGTGGAGCATGTGTCGTGTCTGGTCGCTCAGCATGCGCTATGAAAAGCAACACTGGAGGCAATCGTCTGATTGGACAGGGAGTGACAATGGCCAGAGAGAAAGGAGCGATGTACGAGGTCAGATTGATTTCAATTAAGCAAACAATCACCCTGTTACTACGCCAGAAGTGTACGCAAGTCCGTATATAACGAAGGCGGGTCCACAATCAAGGAACGGATGAAGACGATTGGAACTTGGCAAATAGTCGACTCGTTGTACAGGGTCTGATTGTAGATCAATCTTTTTTTAAGGGAAAGGATGGTACTCGCCATTGGAATTTGACAAATAATGAACTTGCTGTCCATGCTTGGATTGTGAGTTGATTTTTTTTAAAAAAGGACAGTAAAGACTCACAGGTATAATGGTGCGCGCAGCAGGGTTAAGCTGGTTACGAGTAATTTCAAGTTTGAGTAAATATTCTGCCCGGGAATCCCGGGGGAAGTGGGGTGCTACTTCGGAGGTGGGGGAGCAGGCGAGTGTAAGGAGTGTAGTGGGAGGGCAGCGGCGCCGGCGGGGAGTAAGTGGCGGGTGCAGGGGTGAAGTAGAACGGCGGCGGCGGGGGGAGCGCAACAGTGGGGGGGTGCGCAGTGGGGATGGGCGGCAGGAAGCACAACGACGGCGGCGGGGGGAGCACAGTGTGCAGTGCCGGCAGGGAGCGCAGTGGGGAGCGGCGAAGGGAAGCGCAACGGCGGGGGAGCGCCAGTGGGGAGTGGCGACGGGGAGCACAAGGGCGCCGGCGGGGGGAGCGCAACAGCGAGGGAGCGCATTGGGCAGCGGCGACGTGGAGCGCAATGGCGGCGGCGGGAGGGGCGCAACAGCGTGGGAGCGGGGAAGGGAAGCGCGAGGGCGAGGTAGCACATTGGGGAGCGGCGACGTGGAGCGCAATGGCGGCGGCGGGAGGGGCGCAACAGCGGGGGAGCGGGAAAGGGAAGCGCGAGGGCGGGGTAGCGCATTGGGGAGCGGCGACGTGGAGCGCAATGGCGGGGAGAACAGCGGGGAGCGCCGGTGGGGAGCACAACGAAGCACAGTGGGGAGCGCCACCGGGGAGCGCAACGGCGGGGGAGCGCATTGGGGAGCGGCGACGTGGAGCGCAATGGCGGGGAGCACATTGGGGAGCGCCGGTGGGGAGCACAACGGAGCACAGTGGGGAGCGCCACCAGGGAGCGCGGTGGCGCCGGTGGCGGCAAGGCGACGCAGTGGGGGGCAATGACGTCACCAGGGAGCGCAGTGGTGCCGGCGCCAGCAAGGTGACACAGTGGGGAGCAACGACGCTGGATGAGGGAGGACAACGGCGCCGCGGAGGAGCGCAATGAGGAGCGCAGTGGGAACGCAACGGTGACGGCGGTATTGAGCGCAATGGCAGCGCCGCACAAGGCCGAGGACTAGGAGTGCAATGGGGAGCGCTATTATGGTGGGGAACGGCACGGCGCCGGCTGGGGAGCGTGATGCTGGCGGGAGGGTAGTACATCCAGGGGAGCAACGTGAGGCGCATGCAGCAATAGGTAGCAGCGGGTGTTAGGGTGCAAAGAAGCACGGCTATTTCGGCATGATGCGGATACAGGGCCAAATCCATGACCTCCACCGGCCGATTATAGCAATACGCATATCGCGGCACGTAGAGGGCGCCGCAGGCAGCGGAAATGTCAAAGATGTCCTAGCAGGAGGACAAAACGGGCTAGCTAGGGGTAGAAGCGTGGCGCGGTCTGTCCGCGGATTTTATATAGAAGGCTATTGAATTGTATGTTGTGTTAGGAATAGCGGGGAGCATCAGGGTAGCTGACAAGGAGGAGTGTATGGGTGCCAAAATTAACTTCAAGGGAGCGTGAGGTAGCACTGTGGGCGGATTTTATATGTAAGGCGATACGACAATGTTTTGTATTAGGAATAGCGGATAACCAACTGAAAGGAGCGGGTGGAACAGTGATCAAATTCAAGGGAGCATTAGGTAGCACTGTCTGCGGTCGATGCAGTTGTATATTGTATTAGGGATAGCAGGCTAGCTAGCTGGGAGGAGTACAGTAATTAAATTCAGGGTAGCATAAGGTAGCACTGTATGAGATCGCAGCTGATATGTTGTGAGTTGGTAAATGCTTCACACAGGCTGGGGGGTTCCTGGAGCTAGGGTTAGGTGGAGCTGCAAAGGGTAGCAGGGTAGGGTGCAAATGGGGAGCAGGGTAGCGTAACTACAGGTGCCGAGATCGCCGGAGCCTCAAAACGCTCCCCGATTGATCAACTGACACGATGACATCATGGTTTTGATACAATAAATGGCCGTGTGTCGGGATGCAGCGCCACGCTCCGAGCCAAACTAGGGTCTAGCAAGCTGAATGATGACCAGAAAAATATGTTCAGGGTATGTACAGGAGCGGATTTACAATAGCTACCGATTTCTCCAATACACTTCATACATATTTTTTTTCGTGACCCGTAAATTCGAGCCGAGACGGAGATTTTCTGTATTTGGTAAGAAGATGGAAGGTCACAACGCCCGGAGGGTAATAATGGGGGGCACGGGCTGAAAATTTGGGGCGGAGAGGATATTGATAGTCTATAGCGATCCAAAAAGGTCACTAGGCCCAGATCGGACGGGCAAGCAGTGTTTTGACAAGAATGATGTACGTTGATCATATGTAGTGTATCGAGGTAGCACCAAAAATGTAGGGAATTTTGGATGCACGATTGCGGGGGAATGGCTGAGCGGGATGGGGCAGGGGAGGGCTAGGGGGGTCCGGGGGAGCAAGCCATTTCTAGGTTTCCAATATGGGAAAATATTTCAGAATGATTGTAACATAGGTAGCAAAGGGGGCCAACGATGGCATGTTTGGGAGGCCCCATATTCTAGGGCTTAACCCTATCGGATTTTCGACAGCTGCTGGAACTGCTGTAGGAGAATTTCCTTCCGGAACATAGGACGAGATGGCTGCTTCCACTCCCCCTGACGAGATGACATGCTGAACGTGAAACGGCAATATGGCTTCATCAGGCTGTCCATCAAATACGCGTGGATTAATCTCAACATCTTTGTAAAGCGGATTATGGGCCTGCAACCACGCTAGTGCATTCAACACCTTCTCCTTCGGCACAGTCAATGGCTTTGCCTTTTTCTGAAGCCACTCAGTAGTAGGGGGTTTGGATCCAACAAAAATTACGCAAATTGGCGTGATGATTTCTTCAATAGATGGAGGTAAGACTTTGGCTATAGCGGAAGGCCTCTGTGGGTAGACTATGACATGGCCCCGAACTCCTCTTTGAGTAATAGGCGTTGAATAATCATCTTCCTCCTTCGATTGAATAATCCAACATTTTGCTCGACACCGCGCTATCATGGCTTCTTCTATAATTGTAAGATCTCTGAGCTCGTGGGGAACCGGACCCAAATAAGTGTAGTTTGCCAAAGAAAGCCGTGGGACTTTACCATGCTTAAGAGAAGAACAACATATAGGACATGTGAGTAACACAGGTGCACCTGCGTCGTCGGTACTCATACCTTCAGGATCCACGAGAACACCGTTAAAATCATGATCTCCATCATCGAAAAGTAGTTGGCCGATATCTGGCATAGGTGGAGGAATACAATCCGGGTCTAACCAAGGGAGAGGTGGTGGATCATCCTCATTCTCGGAATCCACATCCATCGGGTCAGAGAATTCTGCAGTCGCAGGAGATTTATTTCTATAACCTGGGCTCTCAATATGAGAGGTGGGCCTCTCAAGGGATTGGCCCAAACCAGAATCAGTGCTTCCGGGACCTCGGTAGACATTTGCACTCCGGTCGTCATCGAATTCGGACACAGGCCTGCCATGTTGATCATCCTCATCCATATTATCGCCATCATGCGTAATGCTATCATAGTCAGGACGACGTAACAACTGAAGATCAAAGTCATTTAAACCAAGGATTTTCTGTTTGCTAACTAAAGTTCTTTCGGAACAGCTAGCACATACAAAAGTTGCCAGGGTATCAGCGGATATGGACTGGTTGAAGGCCTTCACAAGCGATCGCTTCCTAGCCTGAGGTACTAAACTTGGCCAGTCCGCTTTCAAAGTAGCCAATTCATGATTACGTTGTCCGGATTTTTTTAGAGCGGAGGCTCTATGCTTTCCTCGACGTAGCCGCTTCAAATAACCTCTCAAGTGCTTTCGGAGAGCGGCAACACTATCGGAAGGAAAGAACTCCACATGATGCATTTGAAGAACCCGTATCAAGGGACGCTTAGCAAGTGTTTTAACTACACTGGCAAGGACATTGATCTGAGCCAGTTCTAAATCAACCGCAAATGAAGAACCAAGATCCATTGCCGGGACGTGGAGATCTACATTATGGCTATTTGACAAGGCCAAGAGAGAAGCGCATCCTAGATGTCTGAATCCGGCTCTATGGAGTCCACAAACCCCACCCGCCAAGTGTGTAGCAAGTATAAGTCGACAGTCATCCAAGCACTCGGAGTTCACATCAATACCATGGAGTGCAGCGAGCGAAATCAGTGCAGGTTTAGGCAACGACTCGACACGATCAAAAACTGAATGTAAGGGATGGGCAGTAGCATGATGAATCAACAGATCGTCGCGTTTGCTTGACAGTACTGACAAGAGGTCTGAATTGGACGACCCCAAAGCTGCAGCAAGTACAATCACCTGCATATCTGAGAGACTGGCAGACGAAAGGACAACACTGTATGCAGAATGACTCATATGTTGAGGAGATGCAAAAGACGAACCTAAAGATTTGCATCCCTCGTGATTCAGAGACGGACACATACCAGATAACAAATGAAATGCCAAAGCCTGCCTGGCAGCAGAAGTACTCAACCCCCTGGAAGAGATGCCATGTAAATTGAGATGGGTGTGAAGACAGTACACGTCACCGATGAGAACATTCTGATTCGGGTCCATGGATAGAAAGAGTGTCTAAGCTCATCGAGGCCGAAAACGGAAATATGGGGCCAGAAACGGGACGCCGCGATGACGGTCCTTGGACTGGATGGGTTACAGAAAAATCATTATTATTATTGGACTCTCGCGCGTACGCAAGAGAGGGAACACGCGCGAACGCGTGACTATGAAGCTCGTGTGCAACATGATGATGCGCGTGCGCAACATGCGGTACATTGTGTGTGTTATTGCTAGGGGTATTGATATTAGACGCCAAGGACCTCAGGACTAAAGGAAGCGTGAGTAACGAGAGCAATAAAAAGTGGAAACTGACTTACGATGGAGAGTCGAACCGGATGAACGGCCACCGCCAACAGCGGATACAATGGGGTCCGAAGTACCGAGAAATGACGTGGACATAGCCGCGCGAATGGCGGAGATGGAATTTGTTAAAGGCCGACGAGGCAAAAAAAAATTCAGTGAGAGATTGACGGTATAGCAAGGTATGACATACCGGGACGCCCGACTAGATGACAAGGCAGGGAGGGAGTGACAGATGAGGAAAGGAAAGAAGACGAATTCAGGAATAACGTACCCGGATCCACAGCGTGTAAATGGGCAAACTCGTCAGAGGGCCGCAAACCGAGGCCGACAAGCTATTCCCGAATGCTAGCCTTCCAGTCTAGGCCTAGGCAGATATCGGACGAAAGTTTGGGGGCCAGAGCACATTGTAGGACAACAGTAAAAGCACCATGAGGACCCCCACTAATTGTGAGCGCAAAGTCCAGAGAGCTGCGAGGCGGAAGACGAGAGCGAACAAAAGCATTCGACAATAGAGTGCCCGGCGAGGACTGCGAAACAGAGATATTGCTGGTGTGAACACCGTCAATGAGGATAGACATTTGAGAGGGAGCGAACGACGTGGCAGGACGAGAGCGAAAATTTGCAATGAAGCCCCTGCCAAGCAAACACAAAGTCACACGTGTGTCAGACCAACGTTTGTCATTGACAATGTCAAAGCACGTGTCCATGTTAAACGGAAGAAAAGAAAAGAAAAGACGACATGCGGGAATCGAAACTGAGACCCGAAATTTAAAATTTGGCGGGCACTGTACTATTAGGGCGCTACAGGACCCACTATCTAAAGTTAGTGGGAATTCTGGAACACAGCGGCAGCGTGACATGTCCGCGGCAATTTTAATATGTGCTGCGACACTTTCATCTCTCCTTCCTTCAAGACTCTCTTCAGTGTCGCTGCGGCAAATATCTGGCCTATCTCGCACCCTCACCGATCATGCGAGCTGTGGAAGACGAAGTTTCACGTTAACTACGCTGTTGTCCCTGCTTCACAGCAATTCTTGATCGCCGTATTCACCAGTGTTCAACCAGCCCCAAGTTCAACGTCAGCCAACTCCACTGGGGCCCCATATATCTCTGGGATATGGTTTGAGTTCAAACATCCGCATGACATGTGCGTAAGGCACATTGTTGCATCCCTCCATTGACTATACCGGGCCTGCGGCACTCATTTGCATTTCTCTGCGGCAGCACAGCCACCCTGCGGCAAAGTACTGCTTCTACTCCACACACTAACACCTCAGGCATTTTCAGATTTATGACCCACATGCATTGATTAAACACCCTAGTATGTACGAAAAGTCCTGCTTTCGTATTTTAACTGAGCTATTAAACATCATAGTCCATTCAACAACAGCGGCAGGCGGCCCAAGAGTCAAGATTGGTGAAATAGGTGTCGCAAGTCTCTCGGAGACGCCCAGTGTTCGGTTCTGACGCAAAAAACACCCAAGTGGCTGGCCATTCGGGTGTGTTGAACGGTCCTATATTCAAAGTTGAACTGACTCATCTGACACTTTAGGCTTCCATCTGGTTTATAGCTAATGTCAGTACCGAAGGCGCGGTGAAACGGTGCCTCTGGCTATGCCTATGAAATATGACTTGCTCTGCTATGCACAAAACAACCACACAACACACACACACTTAATGCACAACCAAGGCGAATTGAGTTCAGGGTCTCATCGTAGTATGCGACTAAGATTGAATTCTCTGACTTGTAGTTGGAAACTCGCACTTCGAAGTCTAATAGACTCAAAAGAGGTCCTTCAGCAGTGTAACTGACTGAGCTGTCCACCTAAGTACCGAGGTAAATAGGGTATTTGGATAGTTTTAGGGTTCCGCGGAGCTAAATATAGCCAGCAGAGGGTTCCGCGGAGACAGCTGTATGCCTCTGTGGTGGGTATATGGCGCTGAACCAAACTCTCTATGCGAGACGTTCGAACAGTGGACTCTGGCTTCGTTACCAAAGTACCTTTAGGGCACTGACACCACTACGACGAGCCTGACAGTGGACTTGGGCTTCGTTACCCGAGTGCCTTTGGGGCAAAGTCACAACCGCGACGGGCTTGACAATGGACTCTGGCTTCGTTACCAAAGTACCTTTAGGGCAAAGTTCTCACTCAAAGAGGTTGAACAATGGACTTGGGCTTCGCTACCCTAGTACCTTTAGGTTTTCTACGTGGACACCTCTGACTGCGAACAACGCGAGCTTAGTTGCCTTAAAGCTAAATAAAGAGCCAACAACCAAATCTCTGTTAATGAGCAACTACAAACGAAAGATTGTATAATAACAAATCTCCGCGAAGCCGACCAGAGAACGCCAACGCCGTACAAGCAAGCTTTTTAGACCGTAGTCACAGCAATACTGGGGGCAAGGATGAACTGAGGCATTGCGGGTTCTGGCAGGCCTTTTATACTACTTCTGATAAATACATGATAAACTAATAATGACTAAATGAGTAGGGATATTTGATATGCGGCAGCCACGTAAACAGATGCCGAGTTGCTTGGTGATATTCTGAAGCCGAACGAGTCATCTTGTTTGACTCGTCAACCTATAAAGGGTATATTTGAATTGCCCGCAGAGCTGCCGACGCAATTCGTGTATTGCCGTCCTGACATTTCCTGCCGGCCTGGTTGGTAAGTGTACCAAGCCCTGATAAGCAATAACTGCTAAGCGGGTCCGCGGAGCCGTCTGTCCACGCATATGCCATGTCCCAATCTGGTTTCCTACACTAGATCCGAAATAGATCAATCATGCTTGTCTTTGTTGTCTGATCTGAGCGCGTCTGTCTCATCACGTGTGTGGTCTGGGCCCTGCTAGGTATCGACTGTGTTCGATCCTCGCAGTTCGCAATCATTATGAACAAGATAGTTCAAGCCGGATGTCGAGCTATGGATCTGCTGAGCTGTCTGAGCCTTCCACGGGCTATTTATAGCCTCCGCGGAGCATGCGTCCCATATATCTCGACCTCTCAGCCTCAGTCTTTCCCACAACTCGATAGTTGATAGTAGATTCAATCTTTGTCTTTGGTCTGGGCTTTTGTGTTTATATCTCTCCTTGTTTATGTGTCTAGCCTTTGCAGCGCAATCCGCCCCTACATATAGGTTGTGGATTGAGTCTGACGGTGCTTCCTAGTACATGACAGCGATCCTGACCCCCAATTGGTAAGGGCCAAGCATCCCACAAACATACCCTGATTCACACCTCTCGCATGATTGACACTCAATCAGCAGCTCGGAGCTCACTCTGACTCTCTTATGTATCACCGAACAGGGGTCCGCGGAGTATAATTAGCCTCAGCGGAGCGCCATCCAACAATCTGCGGACCCATTTCTGGATCCTTAGAAAGTCAAAAATGCGCAATTTCACGGCTGGACTAATTTGGGGCGTATCAGCGGACAGAAATTTTCTGTTTCGGCATGTTTTGAAAGAATTCCCAATATCTCAGTGAGTTCTGCACCAATTGACATGAAACCTATCTACTCAGTTAATTCATGCGGAATTAGTGATAAAGGAATTTGTCAAAATATTATGCATTAGGTATTTTGTGTTTTCAGGCTGTTTTTGTGCTGAATGCCGTCTAGCATGCTGAGGACATGTCCCAGTCGCCTAATACTGTGGGAGGGACAACATTTATAACTGAGTACATATTTGATAGAGCCAGAACCATATGAAATCCGTGGGTAAATGGAATCCTTGCAATATCTCTGAAAGCCAAAACTGCCAAATGCATCCAATGGAGCTAGAGGGACTGTAATTAAATTATCCGTACTTCTGGCTCTATCACATGTTTAGCAAGGTATACATGTTGTCTCTTCCAAAATATTAGGCCACTGGGACATGTTCTCGGCATGCTAGACGGTATTCGGCGCGAAAACGGCCTGAACGCACAAAGTGGCCAATACATGATATTTTGACAAATTCCTTTCTATCACTAATTCCGCATGAATTAGCTGAGTAGATCCAGATAGGCCTCATGTCAATCGATGCAGAATTCACTGAGATATCGGGAATTCTTTCAAAGCATGCCGAAACAGAAAAGTTCCGTCCGTGCCTTCGGTACTGACATTAGCTGTAACCATTATTCACCGAGCCCCCTTCCATTGAACTATAGGGATGAAAATATGTATGCCTCGGACAAGAACTTCCGCCGGGTTACACACAAACCGATTTTTTGGGATGCATATAGCCAGGTTCAACAGTGAAAGAGGTGCAGCTACAGAGTTCAACATTACAGCAATTGGCAGTACCGAAGGCGCGACCAAAAAATTTCCATTTTGAGCTGTTTTTGATCCCCGCGAAAGAATTGCCCATATATCTCTCTCAGTTTTCGATGGATTGGGCTGAAAACTAGATAGATCTACTGTACTAACTCATACAGAATTAGTGATAGAGGGGAATAGATAAAAATACCTTTTCTTTGATGGCCTGGCCACCACAGCCCTCCCGCGCATGTATCCTGTTTGGCATGTCCAGATCCTCTCCAATCAGGCTGGATTTTTGGGACAAAGTAATAGTAGGGTATACACTGGGTGTGATAGACTCAGAAATGTTAAATTATCTTTCCTGGCTGCTGGCTGCCTGTTTCAATACATCTCAAATAGGAAATAATGAATAGACTATATCTACTTGGGCTCTTGCCCAAAACAGTTGGAAAAATTACCCATGCCAACGTGGGTCATCACACTACATTGTGATAGAGGCTCGCTACGTGAGAATGAGTGTCTAGAATAAAAATCAGTGTATTGATGGCGTCGAGTTTCACATCATTCTACTCCGAGCCTTTGGAGTCTCGATGTAGAACGCCTTCGGTGTCCGATATCCTCAATCGTCGCATTGTATGCCCTCCCTGCTCGGCAACATCGCTCTCGATATTCAAAGCAAATTCCCAGTCTCAATATCCGAACTTCTAGTCCCCTAAATTCTCAACGCGTATATCTCCTTCAACTCATCAATATCAAAATCGTGTCTTCACTCTCTGTCGCCCGGCGGCGCACGCGGCGAGTCCCAAGTTCAGTTTGCCTCCCGTGTGGTATTCGGTACTTATCTGGCTGTCTGTCTTATTCGGGATCGGTCTGCGTCCGTCGGAGCCGGCCCCTTCAATCCTCTCGTAATGTGCTATATTCAGTTCGCTGTTCCCCGTTGGATCCCCTGTTCTATTCCCCTTTGCTGTTCCTTCTCGTCGGTATACTCACACAACCATGTCGATATGTGTTCTTGCGCTACAAAATTCATTGTTCGCTGCTTGTCTTGGCCTCCGCCGCTCTACCGAGTTCACCTTCAAGTTGCCGCTTCCTCGTCCACCACTCACGATGATCCATGTTATCGCATCTTGCCTTGAAGTGAATTTCACCTTCCTCCGTTCGGCTCTCCCCCGCACGTATCCCTATTTCGACTTCCTCACCATACATAGTGCCTCTCGCCTCTCATGCGTCTCCGCCCATCCATTCCATCGTGCATATCTCTCCTTCCCTACAAATTGTATGCTCGCTCTTGCGTGCATATTTTATGTTTACTCCGGTGCATTATTTTCGCAGGAAACAACGTCTGCTCCATTTTTTCCCACCAACCCACACATGCGTATTCTCCGTCTTGAGAACACATTAATTCTGCCTCATTCTGTGTGTGATATCTATCCCATCTCCACTCGCCTCGCTCCTGCTGCTTTGATACGTCGTGGTAAGTACCTCCGGAACCAAATACTTATTGTGGACCGGACTATGCGCGTTGTTTGAGCCTGAGTTAGGGTTAACTCTCGTCTGGCTATCTTCCTCGCTGCTTCAAGTGATCGTCTGCCAAGCGTACCCGGAGTATTGTTTCCATGCGTAATAACACGGTCCCGGATTCCGATGTAGCAACTACAGCTCATCGTATCGTGACGAGCCTTATGAGCCCCTCCTTTCGTGTTCATATTTCCTGGAATACTACGGTTTTCCGCACTCGGATTCTAATTTAGCAAAGTCCGTGGCGGAAGCGTTTACCCTTTCGCACTATTCATCCGTCGATGCATCTGGCGTATCGTGCTTCGTTCTCACAGCTGCATAATGGAATATCTACCAGCGCAGATGAGGTCTTCCACTGTCTTAACTCCCTCGCCTCGGGCTCGAATCGAACAAGCACCTCCGCAAAGTATTAAGACAGTGAAATATTGTGCGGGTGCGGACCATCCGCCACCGGGACTTTATCATCGCATTCTACCAGTATTGACTGAATATTCGCGCAGCGACGCGGGGGAATGGGAACCCGCCACGCGATTATCCACGTGGGTGTGATTGGAACTCCGCTTGAATCTACTTCTGACTGCTACTCTCACCACCGCTCCTCTCCCCGCTGACACTTTCGCGCCTTTCCACTTCTCCTGCGGTGCCTATCCTGCTCCGTGCGCGCCCATTTTGTCTCAACCGCGGCCTCCATGTCGTGTGCGCGTACTCGCCTTTCGGTCCGCATCTCCCGTAGGCCACTTGTTCGCTGCTTGTGCGCCGAATCCACCGCCTATTCTGGGGCGCCGTGCGCAGGAGGTGGGTTCCTTCTCGCAAATCAGTATCGAAACATCCCTTCCAGGTCTGTGATGTGGAGCTCGCTGGCGACCTGCTTTCTCACTTCTGTATTCGAGTGGAATGAATGCGCATCCCAATTTCTGGCGTCCGAATCTTGTATTGTATGAAGCTTGATATGTATCTGATGCACCGGGTGTGGAGTATCACCATCGCACTTGCATTGGAGATGTACGAAAATAATACATGGAAAGCTATCGGTGGATTACGGATGATGGAAGAGAATTGCCACTGACGGATGCACTTTTTGGGCAACAATCCCAGCACTCGAAGTTCGGTGCAGACAGAAAGAAAAACAGAAAGAAGTTCTCGCGTCTCATGATCGGACCCCGAGGCCCTGCGTGCTTTACGTTTGTTGATCATCTGCACTCGGATGGTCGTATATCTTCAAGCGGCCTCAAATAAAGATTTGGGGGTGGGTCGGCCGGGGTGTGCATATGGGCTTTAGATTTATATCTTCTGGTGTGATTTCTGTCGGAGAGGAACAGATAAGAGTAAATTCGACAACCAGGAAGCCGTAAAGAAACTTCCTGAGGAACGACGAATACCTGTGAACACCGCGAACGACCCTGAACCAATTTAAAAAAGACGCTTAGAAACTTTGAATAACTCAATCCCGAGTCCAACGGGTGCACTGTTTGAAGTCATCAATGATTCCCCTCATGGGAGGCAGGTGCGTCCACACGCCATCGGGTCATAATTAACTGAAAACGAGCATGAATAAACCCTCGCGATTTGAATTTTTGGGGTGGAACGACAGGAATAGACACCTACTCGGGAATATCAAATCTCGATTCCGTCCCACGATTCGTCGGAGTATCAGGCCAAAGGTGCCCTCCGACGAGGAGAACGAATCCCATCTGAAAGAACGACGAATGGATAGAAGCAGCGAGAATAACAAAGAGACGATAAAAACTTGTGTGAAACCCTGCGGATTTCCCAATTCCGAGTCGAACGAGTGCATCAGGCACAAAGAGTAGAGGCGCCGTCCCCACGCCATTTGGGCATAATTATTTGGAAACGAGCATGAATAAACCTGGTGGATCGCAGAGGGATATGGACTTCCAAATTGAATCAAAACAGACAAAATCTAACCCAAAGAGGGAAACTCACAATGGATTGGGGAGGAAAAATGCATTGACGTCATCAGCTAATCCCGAGTCGAACAGGTACGCTACGCAACCCGACAGCCCACATGTCTGACTCTGAGAGGCACAGAGGCGTCCAAACATCATCGGGGCATCGGTAGGCGGGAATTAGCGTCAATGAATGAGTGCATTCCTTTTGGACGCGGAAAACCGGGGGTTGGTATTGATTCCCGATACCCTGGCGCAATTTTCTGCTGCTCGAGGTTGGCAAGAACGCGAACGTGAAGAGGGGCGAAAGAGGGCAGGCAGCAGCTGCGAGTACTCCCAGCCGCGACGAGCCCGGGGGGAGCTGTGGGATACGTTGTCGGAAAATCCCAAATTACCTGACCTGGGCATGTCAAGCAATATCAGGCCCTGTCAGGCCGTCAGGTATTCGGAGGGTTGATCAGGTTCAAAAACAAATTATAAGTCGGTGATCAGCCTGATGAGCCTGACCGAGGCTGACAAGCCTGACAGGGCCTGATGAGCCTGATTGGGCGTTGTCAGGAAAGGGACGAAAATGCTGAAAAAAAAAAGAAATTTTTTTGAATCGGTAGTACCATTCCATGGTACTATGGTCCATTGCATTTTGTAGTTACCATTGACCTATTCACTGAGACCGCAATATTAGTGGCTGTTAGTGTTCGAACTCACGACCTAATGGAAACGCTTAAAAACCTAAAGAGTGCTACAAAACCATTAAGCTAAGTTAACATTATGAACCACTCTAAATATGTGCCATACATACCCTCGTTTCGCGGCCTGATCAGGGCTTACAGCCGCACACCAGCCCACATCAGACCAAATCCGCCCAAATGAAATAGGAATAAATTCGCAGCAAGGGGACTGAGAAACACCGTGTATTCAATTCAATCATTACTATTCGATTCAATCAGTACTCTCATTAATCATTCGACGATGTCCCGCCTTGGGATGCGCCATCAACATCGCCCTCTGCTTCCGCCTGCTTCTCAGCCCTCAAAGCCTCCATCGCCTTCTCGTTTCCACCACGCTTCAGGCCGCTACTGCGCTGGCGAACATGGCCGGATTGTGAATTTGGAAAGATGACTCGGTCCCATTCCGAAAAGATGTTGGTGATGCTTCGGCTTCCATCACGTAGACCCGTGGTCAAAATCTCGAGATACTGATCGTAGAGCGCGTCATAGTCGATGCCGGTTCTGTCGCCCTTATTCCGGAGGTCTCCATCCGCTGACAAAGCCCAAATGGCCTGGGAAACAATGATGAATCGAATGCGCACGATAGACGGGGCCGAGGACGTACCAGAACTGCAGAACCCGCAATAGCGCCAGGCTCAGTATGGTCTATTGCAAGGATACGTTCCATATTTTCCGTGTTTGGAACGGCGACGACAGCACGGGAGTCGGTGGCGCGCTGCAGCATCACGGTGGCGGCGGTAGGCCCGCGAATCAGGGTTGCGTACAGCTACCAAAATTTCCGGGTGAGTACAAGACGCTGGTTGGATCTAGCATCACACGCACTCGCATCAGGCATGGGTGAAGAAAGCACGTCTTGATGTCGTACTGCCCGACCCAGTCCTTGTGCAAGATCGGAACATCGAGAGTTGAGTACGCACCGCTGGTCCCGTCTTCGCTGTACCATCCAATTTGCTCCCGGAATTTCTCGAGGCGTACATCTGGGAGCAGCAGGTCGACTTTAGAACACTCGAAGATGTCCGCGCCGGCGACCCGGCGAAGCCTAGAGCTGGTATTCGACCGCTGGGATGTAACTCCCAGCATGAACTGCAAAGTATCGGACACCGAACGAAAAAAAATTGAGCAAAAAAAAAACTCACCAAGCGCGAAAGCCAGTTCCTCGTGCTCACCGACTTCTTTCCACTATAGGCTTCCGGCAGTAGGTTGTCGATGTCACGAAGCTGCCCCTGGACCTTCGTCGCCATCGTTTCAAACCTCTTCTTCTCCTCGTACTTCAGATCCAACTTCTCCTCAAAAATTCGAGCATTCCCCTTCACCCAAAGTCCAAAGTTCAGCACGTACAGGCGGCCAACACGCTTTATCCTCGTGCCCTCGTCCTCGTGCGCCTCCTCGTGCTCACTTTCCGACTCAGAGCTCGTCTTCTCGGAATCCTCTTCATCTTCCCCCCTTCCAGCGTCGGGTGGCTCGTCGTCAGAATCGTCGATTCGCATACGCTTTCGGGTGGCCGTGTGAGACCGTTTCTTCTTCCGTTTGGTACGCGACTCGGATCGGTTGTCTGCAGTGTTGGTCACGTCGCCGAGTCGTCGTCGCGTATTGAGTGCATCGGTATTCTTCTGCAGTTGCAAGTCACGAATAATCTGCGATATAAAGCTAAGTGAATGAACGAATAAGTTTCAAGTCGCGCACCTTGCGAAGCCTCTGTGGATCTTCGATTGCACTGATGTCCTCGTCATTGGAGTCGGAGTCGGAGTTCTCGGAACGGCGACTATGGGATTGTCGGTCGTCTGATCCAGGATCGTGTCGAGCCATTGTGTAGGATAAAAAGGTGAATAAGAGTAGAAAGTGGTGGAGCAAGAAAAGCGCCGCGGCTTGTGTGGAGCGCGTTGTTTGTTGGTGTTACAATTCGATTGCGTCATAAACACGGTCACCCACTTCTCGACTTCCACCATCATCCATGGCTAGAGGCAGACGCAAACCCACACAAAGCAAAAACGAGCTTCAGAAACCGAAATGTCAATGGTGCAAGCAGCATCGGGATGCCCGACGCTTTGATAAGCACCAGATCTTTTGCCGGACCAACTACCTCTTGCGTCGCAAAGAGCGGCACCAAGCTAGGCATGGGCCGTCTGGCGAGGAAAGAGCTGACTCGGATGTTGAAATGGAGGCACAGGTATTTCTTCCGCCACTTTGCTAGGTCTGTCTCATCGGAACTCTAATTTTAGTCCCTTCCCCGCTCTTCTCCTTCACCACATCCGATGGATCTTGACCAGCCGTTTTCCCCTGGCCCGCCTGAAGCGGAGGAAAAATTTATTGGTCCTCTCTTGCCTGGCGCATATTTCAAAATCATACCTCATCCCCACAGCACGGACCCTACACCTTTGATCGTTCCTCTCGGCACTTCGTTCAATCGTGATACATTAAATTCTACCGGCGAGACTGACAATTTTGGACGCAAACCGTGGTTTCCATTCCGGACGAGGGCTGATTTCGAAGTGGCCGAAATTGTGGTGAAAGGTGCACTAAACCAGAAACTTACCAACCAGTTGCTTCACGGAGTCACCCACGACTGGGGTACCGGTAAAAGTCGTGTAACCATTCCAAATTCGGATGAAATGCAGCGGACGTTGGCCTCTGCTCGTAGATACGGTGTTACTGCAAGTCCTCTGTGCCTTTTCATTCGTCTTGGACTGATATTTTGCCCGTGTTTCAGTTCAAAACAGCCTCTGTCTTCGCAACATACAAGGGAGAAACGCACGAGGTTAAATTTGAATACCGAGACCCTTGGGACTGGATTACAACCCTGCTCGACGATGTAACTCTCGGCTCAACGACGATGTACAACTCCGTCCGAAAATATTACTGCGAAGGCTCCATCACACAAACTTATCAAGAGCGGGTCATCGACGAACCCAATACTGCCGATGCGTGGGCAGAATTTGAGGTTATATCTCCCTTTGCTGTCGTATTATGTGTTCTGACAGTTTTAGTCTGAACTGCCCGGATCAGATCCATATCCGCATTGTCTTTTGCCGTTGCATTTCTGGCTCGATGAGGGACTTGTCACGAAGCGCGTAACCATGCACCCCATGGTATTACGAGCCGTTTTCCAACCCGGAAATATACGCAACGCATCTGGGAATGGCGGTGGTGTGCTCATTGGATATATGGCCGCGGTATGATCATTATCTTTTGATAGCCCGCCCACTCTTAATAGATTGAAGGTTCGCGATCCCTCCGATCCTTCGAACAGAAATACACCACAGACATTAGAGTTCGCCAGGTACAAGATGGACGTCTACCAGAAGATCCTCGCGGTTATCTTTTCTTCTCTGAAATCTCGCTCCTGGAATGGCGAGCCCATTCGATGTCCTGATAGTTTGGTGCGAGTTTTCCACCCTGGTGTAGTCATATCCTCCCTCGATGGCAAAGAGGCAGCGTACTTCAACGCTTGCCGTGCCGCGCTCGCCAATTTTCCGTGCCCAAAGTGCCTCGTGCACAAGTCGGACCTTCACAGAATTACTTCCACCTTCCAACTTCGAACTACTCCGACCATGAAAGCTGTAGTACTCAAGGCGTCGAAAAAGAAAACCAAGACCGACAAAGAAACCATACTCAAGAACTATGGACTTCACGATGTCCAGGTGCGTGTGGCTTACGAGACCGTTGCATAACCTGACGGTAGAACCCTGCTCTTAGCATTTTCTATGGCGTTTTCGCTTTTCTGATCCTTACGCTGCATACTCGTACGATACCCTGCACTCTGATGATCTGGGTAAATGGGGTCATCATATTTGGCCCCTTTTACTGGATGAACTCGAAACCCTCAAGCAAAAGGGACCGTTGGCGGAAAAGTAAGTTTTGTTTTGTCTGTCCCACAAGATTGTGGAGCTGACTATTGTTATTGCCAGTATGCGACGATTTCCCCGTTGGCCAAATCTTAAACATTTCAATGAAGTAACCACGGTACATTTCACCGACGGCCAAAGTTTCTATGATATCCTCAAGGTGAGTGACACTATGGCCTTGGAAACCTGTTAACAATATTCCTGTCAGTGCATCCTTCCTTGCATCGTCCAGTTGTTTTCGAATGATAACGCACTGGTTCATTGCATCCGAGGGTATCAGCGTTACCGCATCATGGTCGGCATGCATTGCATGCCCGAACATAGGCTGCAACGTCTGGATACCTTTATTGAAGACTATGAACATTGGTCCTCCGTGAGTGAACTTGGTTCGAGTTCAACTACTCCCCACTTACGCGGCCAATATACAGCGAGTGTCTGAGGTATACGGGAAAGACTTTGATTTTTTCAAGCAGCACGCAGCAAGTCATGTCGTCCGCGACATCCGAGCCAAGGGAACTACCGACCACGGTTCAACTCGTCCCGGAGAGGGATTCCAGCAAGAAGCTCACGAGGCATATATCCGAACAGATGGCAAGGAAGCGGCGCACCAGGTGATAACACTCCAGTAGCAAGCAGAATGAACGAGTTCTAATTTCGATCGCAGATGGCCCGCATTGATGAGACACAGGAGGCTATTGCACGGATCCGAATGAACATTGACAATTATGATAGAGCTCAGCGCGAAGCGGACGACCTTGACGATGTGGACGAGACCCCGGTGGATCCCCAGAATACGGCGCATTGGGCATTTGGAACCCCATTTTCTGGCCGTCTCATGAATTCCAGAGCGGTAGAAGACGCCAACACCGGCTCAGCAGCCTTTCAAGACTTTGATTTTCGATTGAGGCAGTTCATTTCCGACATGTACCCAGCGGAAAATATCAGATATGAAGACACGATAATGGTCTGTTTTATTTAAGAGATTTCAACAAGTTTTGATCTCCTTTTTTCAGATTCGAAGTTTCAAGTGTGTCCACATTTCATACCAGTCGCTTGAGGATTGGCGCGGTGTACGAGACATCGTTAGATGCAGCCCGTCTTTTCACCAGCGCGAGCGATACGACTGCTTCCTGGTGAATTTCTCGGACCCCGGCTTACACTTTGCCCGTGCACGTTCACTGCTTCGCTGTAATTTGCCCAGCGGCCGTCAGATTGATGTTGCCCTGGTTCGCCTGTTTGAACGGAGTCGATGGAAACCTAGGACTCGTTGGGCTGGCTGTCAAATTCGCGACGAGGTCAAACAGTATTCCTTCCTCTCGATGGAGCATGTTATTCGAGGCGCACTCCTAGCCCCCGTCTCTTCCGTTAACAACGAGCCTACTCATATTCTGGTCGATACCGTAGATGCGGACATGTTTTTACGAGCAGATGCAGAGCTTGTCAATGCATAGATAATTTACACATTGATATCAGCAGTGGTACTATTCTAGATAATTGGTATGGAATACAAAGAGGTAATGAGGAGCGAACTTGACCAGGCCTGATGCGGCCTGACCGGTCTTGATACAAGCTGATACTGCCTGATACCCCACAGGCCTAAGCCTGACAGGGCCTGATAGGTCGGTCAGAGCCTGATCAGGTAAATTGAGATTTTCCGACAGTGGATGGGCGGCGAGGGGCGGATGTGCTGCAGGTGAATGTAAATGGGAGTGAATGTCTTGGGGGAACGTATTGCCATATGCGCGGACGTGTGGTGCTGTCGTGGGGACTGACGCCGCTCCTGTATGCCCGCTGCCCTTTCTCGTTCTCCACACTACTTCCGCCTCCACCCAGCCCCTGCGTCTCGCGCGCGCATGTTCTCCTCTGCGCTTGCGCGTGCTCTTCCTCGCGCTGCCCCCGTTGGTGCTTCTGGAGGACGTACATGCTACCTCCATAGCGCGTACTCCCACACCTGCACCTGCAAACGCCCCTCTCCCACTCCCGCTTGCGCTCCTCGCCGTTTCGACTCCAACCCTCGCGACGTCCCGATGCCCCGCCCCACAGCGCGTTCTCCGCCAGCAGCGCCGTCCCCTCCTGTGCGTGCAAGCGGCAAGTTCCTCTCCTTCTCTCTCGATGTCCTGCTTCCTTCCGATCACGCCCCTCCTGCACCCCCACTCCCGCTCGCGCTCGGCTTGCTTATCCGCAGGGAATACGCGGCGTGCTCCCCTAGCGGAGCAGTCTCCGCCTAGATGTGTATCCGTCGACTACGGAGCGCACGCATTCGTCGACGACGGGCGGGCGAGCGGACGGACACGACAACGGGATCTGTACCGATATTGAATACCCGCGCAGGATTGCGTCGAATACCAGACTCCAGGACAGATGGGGGCACGGACAGAAGGAGGAGCGGGCGGCTGCAGAATGTGCAGCGCCCATATTCACCGGCTCGCGCAGCCTCCCGCAGTGCGCTCTCCTCCAGCGTCCTCCCAGTGCCCCGCCTCCGCCCGCGCCGAGCCCCACAGCGCAGTCTCGTTCTGCGCGGCGTACTGTTCTTCCCTACCACCAGTTACGCGCACTGCCCTCCGCGTCCCGCCCTCCGCGTCCCGCCCTCCGCGTCCCGCCCTCCGCGTCCCGCCCTCCGCGTCCCGCCGCGCGTACTCCCGCTCCCTCCTCCAGCGCGTCCCGCCACCGCGTACTCTCCTCCCGCTCCCGCTTCTGGTGGTGCGTATCTCCCTCCTCCCGCTCGCGCAGCGTGCGTGGTCCATCCTCTCTGGCCACCTACGTACCGCTCGCGCATGCGCACGGCTCGCGTATCCGCCGCGTTCTCCTCCTGTGCATCCCGCCGCTCTCGCACTCCGCTCTCACCGCTCTCGCTCTGCACTCTCACCGCGTCGCGCCAACTCTCCCGCTGCCTCCACCTCTCATCCCCATGCTCCCACTCCCGCTTGCTCCTCTCCTCCTCCCACGCGCACCCAGCTCTGCGCTTTCGCGCGCAGCGATTTCGCCTCCCTAAGTGCGATGCCGGGCCGGGGAACGGGCGTCGACTCCGGGCGCTACAGGAGGGCTTAGATCGAGACGCGAGCGTATTAAGCTCTGCACTTTCGCGCACAGCGGATCCGCCTCCGTGCGTGAGACGCCGTGGATTCGCGTCCTCCCACCGCCGGCAGCGCGTACACCCGCGTACGTGCCTGCGGCCACTGTAGGTGAAAATAGACCCGCGAGTGTACACGGCGGAAGAGTCCGGGCGCGGAGTCTTCGCCTGCGGGCGGTCGGTGACGTGCAGGTGGAGGCGGGCGTATGGAGCAGATGGAGGAGACGCGGCACCGGCAAATTGTAGGAAGAAGCAGACGGATGGTGCGGACACAAAGAGACACGGGCGAGGGGCGTGCGCACCTGCCGGTGGAGCAGTGACGATTACAAGCAGGGGAGGCATGGATGACCGCCGATTGTGGGCGCAGATAGAGATGCGGGCGTCGATGGACGCGTGGTGGAGGCGCGGGAGGCGTGGGCCTAGGGCCTGTACGCGGAGCCGGAGAACCGGGACGGCGGCGCGAAGAATGGCGGAGCCGCGGGTGTATGCACGTGGGGGCGGAGAGCTGTGGTGTCGGCCTATTCGAGGCGGGCCTGAGTCCGGTCAGACGTCGAAAAGGGCGAGAGAATTCTGATGAATTCATACAGTAGCTAGGTCTTTTATACATGTAGCGGTACCGTATATTGTGCCAAATAAAGTAGGAGTACTGTACTATTTCGACCGTAGGTTCACATCATGTCACCCGTCACCTTACATGTTCACTGGGTTAGGTGTTCAAACCCCGCCCGTCACCGCTACCTCCTTGCAAATGTTCATTCCATCACACAAGCTGTCCTAGCCCGCCCGGTCCCTCTCAGGCGGCTTGGCGCTGCCAACGGTCTCTTTCCAAGCACCAATCCAATATTTAAATTGCAAACTGCAGACCCATACAGATCGCCTCTGACGAGTCCCGACGGTTTTGGCGACTTCACTTTCACTAACATATAGTTGAATCCATAGACGAGGAAATATTGAGCAGGGACAATCATATTATGAACTGGAGGAAGCCAGTCGTACCATTTTTTGACGGGCAGAGCACATAGATATCTCTGTCTGGTGAAAAGAACCCAATTTATTCCTCATCCCTACTTTTCTACCCATAGACGATATCAAGCTTTGCTGATGTCGCACCACAGACTGGGGGGGTGATCAATCACCTATCGACAATGGCCTAAAAACCGTGTTCAATCAAGTCCGACAGTTGTCGATGCGTTTTGTTTAATCACCTCAGCTTTCATCGATGTGCTCGCAGGCACTCGCTTCCACTTGCCAAGGGTTCCCCGGCCTCGGCTAATATCAGCTGAAACCATCAGGGCGGGCCATGTACCTTGATTGTACCGCATTTGTATCGCGTCGGGTTGATGCTTCCTTCCACATTTGGCGAACAGCCATCAAAGCACTCTTGACGTCGCCCGCGACGACGAACACGAAAAATTTCTGCAAAAAGCACAGCAAAAATATAGATTGTGGGCTAGGTTACGAAGATTACATATTGCACCGAGCGAAGGGTAATAGCGGGAGCACGTGGTGCAAAAAGCGTTTTCGACGCATTTTCGACGCATTTGCACACCCTTCTGTACCCACAATTCTGGGTGTAAACCACCTGCATACATAGCAGAGGCGAGCCCGGGGCGCCAGTTGTGCCATGCCCACTGCAAAATGCGTGCTCACAGATATGGGAATGCGCTGATGCGGCTGCGCCCGGCAGGCAGCGATACCAGCGGCAGGTACGGGCTGCGCGAGATAGCGGACCACAAATACCTCGCACTCACCGCAAGGTTCCCGACGCGTCCTCGTAAGCGGGTTGCCTGAATCTAGCTGGGGGGTCGGGGGCGTGCGGGGTGCGGGGTGCAGGGCATGCGCAGCGTGCGACCACGGCGGGTAATGCGGGCATGCATTGCTCGGGGTACATGCGAAAAGACGCACTTGACGGTACAGGACCACGGCAGGAGAGCTGTAGGCCCGTCCAGCGCTTTTGGAAGCGGGCATCGGACGACGCGCGCGATGCGCACGGTATGAGCATCAACGTTCATAGTTCAGACGGGTGAGGGGCACAACTTGAAGAGAGACGCTGAGGGCGGGGCGGTGGTCGATGTTCACGTTCGACCCAGTAAACGGGGGTATATCACAATTGCACTGTCACATACCTGAATCAATCTGCTCTTTTGCTCCCCCAATCCACACGGAAAACCTTCGAAGCTCCTCCATCCACCAAGCGTCCAATGGCGGTCGGAATAGTGCATCCGGCTGACGTTTCACACGACGAGAAGGCATGAAAAGAGGCGGAAAAGGCGAGAGGGAGCCTTCTCTCGTTCTCTATATCTGTAAAAAAGGGGTTTGGAGAGCCGAAAGACGTTCCAGGGTGCGAGGTAGAGTGTAGTCGAAGTAATAATTGGATATAGACCGATGGAAAACCAGTTTGACAAGGTCCTTGGTCGATGTCGTCTGATGGGAGCGCGAGAGTCACAAATGTCACACAGTGACACGAAAGCCATTTTGAATCTGGGTAACAAAAAAGTTGTGCTCGATCTTCACTCGGAGACCCCTTGACGGAAATCTGAGCAGACAGTTCACTTTATAATATCGAGCCGGATCGACTGGTACCCAAATATTTGGTGAAACTCAAAATTGTAAAATATCCAATATCTGGGTAACAGGAAAATCGGTGCGCGTGGGCCCAAGAATGGTATATATTCGTGGTCTGACATGATAAACAGCCTCATGGAGACAGACCATCAATGAAAATACAAAATTTCATGTATTCAAAGGTCATGGTTGAAAATTTGTACCGACAGTGCTTGTTCACAAGCCTAAATCTTATACAGAGATAGGCCGTCTTTCGGACTCAATCTTCGTTCGGTACTCAAATCCCGAAATGTTGGCCTCAAGGCTTCAAAATGTTCTGTTGAGTATATAACTATCTAATATGGTCATTTACCTTGCTCCCAGAGCACTACAGCGTCTCAAATGGGAGGATGTGCAAAAACCCAGGTAAGACAATTGTGCGCCGTTCAAGAGATCTGCCAGCTTTCCGGGTGCAAAAGACACATGAAGCCTCTGAATTTATGATATACTATATCAGAAAAATACAGAATAACCATATGCATTGAATACTGGAAGCCGAGCTACAATAGCAGGAGGAATGTGTCCCATGCAACAAGATCTTTTGATCAGTGGTGGGCCAGTGGCGTATAGCGGGCGGTTTGAAGCGAGGTGCAGAAAGCGTTGTGCGGCGGGGGTGAACGGAAGGAGATGGGCGGGCGGGAGGGAGCGGTGGGAAGCGGCGGGCGAGGATAGCGGGCGAGGACGGCGGGCGGGGACGGCGGGCAGGGACAACGGGGAGCGAAGAAGGCGGCACGTATGGATAAGGAGCTACGTCCATCGATAATGTACAGCGTGTGGGACGCAGGAAGCGACACGTAGAGCATGGAGCGTGCACGGAAGGAGCACGGAGCGGGGCGGGGGCGGGATCGGCGGCCGGAAGGCGGGCGCGTTGTGGCCTGGAATAACTGATTGCGGGATATCGGAGGAGGGGTACGCTTGTATCAAGCGCTGCGAGGAAACAGCGCTAGCCCGGCGCGGGTGCGAAAGCGGGGGGCGCGCTGGGGCGGGAGGGCGGTGGGACGCGTTGCAGGCAGGTTGAAGGCCGGGAAACGGAAAGGCTGTGATTATGCCAGCAAATGACGCGTATCTCGCACGCGTCGAGGAAGGAAAGCCGGCGCAGCGCGTGCAAACGCGAGGGGCGCGCTGCAGGGCGGGCGCCAAGGGGTACCCGCATCAAAAATTTCCTACACTAGGTCTAAAAAGTGAATTAAGGTTGCGCTGGACCCTCCCTCCCTATGTGACGTCACATCAGATGGTTATGTCATCACCCAAATGCGGAGTCTTTTTGGTCGTTGCTGATTGTTTACTCCCAATTGCGTGCTTTCCACATCGGAACAAATCATTGTGTATTCTACACAGGTGTATAACTATATGTGTCGTCTTTTTTGCCTTCTACCATCCCGATTTGTGCGGTACTCATCTTACAGACAGCGTAAAAAACCTTCAAACGGCAGCCTTGTCCTGCACATTGCACATGGCTGGGTTTGTACCCTCGTACAACCTGCTGCACTACAAATATATATAGTGTCCGCCGGCCGAATGCCGAGATGCTTCAATCGTTGTAACAGATGTTCAGTGTCGATGTTGTTTCCCGCCATGGTTTAGGCAACTGTATGCATGTTATTTGTGTGGGGGATGAATGAGAATGGAGGGAGAGTCACTGAAAGAGGGCGAAGTTGCTCAGCACTGCCGTGTTTGATGACTTTGAAATATTTGATGAACAACGGCAATCTTATTAAATTTTGACAATGGATGGCCTTGGGATAGCCGATATGGAGCGAATTGGACCAGAAAATGCGCCTGACAAGGCTTTTTTCTCCCCCAAAAAAACACATTTTTTTCTTAATTCTTCCAAACACATTTTTGCGGCCCTCCGAACATTTTTCCAAAAAGTGAAATAAGGATCTGGCCGACCCACCCTCCCCTATAGCTAATGTCTCGGCATCTTCCGGCGGGTACCCCTTGGCGGGCGCGGGATCCAAGGACCAAGCCGAAGGGAGGCGGCAGCGGGGGCAAACAGAGTATGGTTGGGCAGCCCGCCGTCAGCGCTATAAGGTGATCCAGTATTTACGGCGTGGGACGAGCAGGGAGAGCACGGAAGGGGGCGGCAATGCGGGGCGGGAAGCAAGGAAGGGATTGGCGTTGATTGCTAACATGTGTAAACACAAACCCAATTGGGAAGCCCACCAAACGACGGGGCGCATTGATGGGAGCGGGCGCGTTAAAAATAGATAGGCCGCTTAAACGAGAGAGCAGCCGAGTTGATGTGGATGTGCAGGGGGGCGTAGACATGCGTGCACTGTTGTACTTGTAGGTCTTGATTAATCACGACGCATTGACCATCACCACTCCGTGATCAATCATAACCCCACATACGCCTGGATGTCGCCCAAAGCTCTCCCTGGTCTTCGCGAGCTTTGTACGACCAATCCGACCCTCCACGCTGCGCTTATGCAGACGACTGTTTCGGATACCATCGGAGCCAATGACATCGAGGAAGAGCCTTACTTGGACTCTGTACGATGACTGTAACATCCCTCTGGATGTCGTCGACAACAACAGTGGAATTACTCGGTCCAGAACTGCGGAGGCTTCTGATGCTGAGTCTGAGAGTGATGAAGAACCATCAACTCTCGGTCGGGGCCAGCGTAGAAAGATGGTAGTGTGTCGTTACCAAGGTCCCGCTTGGGAGGGGCATTAGTAATATTTTTCGTCGCATTTTTAGCCGTTTTTTTGTTGTCAAATTTAGTTTAGCTCAAAATTTGATTTTACACCCTTTTCCGGCATCAAAAATTAAGATATTCATTAATCCATTGTCACTGTCACAGGTACTGAATAGGTTCAGTTCACGACCCTCCGTCACCCGTCACCTGAACCTACGGTCGAAATAGTACAGTACTAAGTCAGAAATGGCCGAATCATTCGTGTATGAGTCGGAACAATTGGGGAGTAGGTAGGAATCATGGAGGGAATAATGCGAGAGGCTATAGGAACGAAATACCCTTGCCCTTATTATTCTTGAGGACAAGATCGAATATTTGAGACATTTATTGCGTCGTTGGCCGTATTGGGATGGTGGCGGTGAGCGAGTCGGGCCTGTCGGTAAATGCCGTGAGGGTCATACAACAGAGCGGAGAGCGGAGAACAGTGAAGACGTGTTAGGGTTAGCGTGAAGAATGGTGTTGGTGCTCGGTGCGTGGTGCGGGCGCCGCTGGGTTAGGGTTAGGGGCCTGGCCAAGTAATGGAAATAACGCTGATGCGCAATTGACGAACGCAGAGCAACTGGCCCAATATTAGGATGCTGAAGGCAGACGCGAGCTGCGAGTAAAGCGCTTGGCAGACACGTCACGAGGGAAAGAGAAGCGGACGCGTCATTCAAGGGCGGGCGTGACTGGCACGTGAAGACGAGGTTGAGACGAGGGCGTCAATCACATGCGTTGTCAGATCGATAACGTAACCTCGGACCCGCCTTCTGAATCCGGTCGTCGGCCAAAACCAAATTAGAACCTGCGTGTTCATACACAGAAATGTTGGCCGCAACGCAAGCCCAATGTAATCACCCACTGGCAACTATTACGTTCTATCCAGCACCCGGCAAGTTGCTTTCAATCCCTGTGCGGACGCGACCAAAGTTCGATAAGCTCCATACATACCAGTCCGCAATAATCAGTGCCGCATTCAGTATTTTTTTAAAAAGATCCCTAATTTTAATGCATCGGCAGGGAATCGAACCCCATATCGCCGATGAGCACCAGATGGGGGCAGAGGCAGAATCACCGCATAATGGCCGTCATGCCAATGCCTACCAGCGCCTGCTGCAATCCTCACACTGGGACGGCGTGTGTACCATACACCACTTCGGCACCTCCAATCACCGCGCGCGGGCGCAAAAATCACGTAAAATCGATGTCCGCTACCGCAGGGCCAAAAATGACAGCGCAGATCTTATGCACCGGCGAGTAATCGAACCTCGTCTCGCCGATCAAGTCAATTTTTCAGTCCACACAGAGACGGCGCATTTACCATACACCACCGGTGTTTTCTCCCGGTAATTTTCACCTCGTTAGGTACACAACATTGACGCGGTTAGAGGCATCAGCTCGGAATCGAATTTCCCTTCGGCTCCAAGCGGTATGCAAGTGGATTATCGGCTCCGCTGCGCTGCCGGTGGTCAGATTCAATTCGCGGTCCATCTGTATGGGTAATCAGCGGCAAGACAGTTGAACGCGGAATAAATATACCCTCCGACGAAGAGTTCCGCGTCAGGCTATCACCCACTGGCAAATGTGACTACGTTATGTCCAACATTCTTCTGGGAGGCCCACTCACGCAGGCTCAGACAAAAACTAGACAGACTACATACCAGTGCCGCGTGCGGCCCCGGGACAAAAGAAAATCGCCGCCTCCGAGTCAATGCACCGGAGGAGAATCGAACCGCGTCCCGCCCATAAACGCAGTAGTTCGTTCACCCAAGACTGCGACGGCGCGTGTACCAGACACCACCAGTGCTTGCTCCTAGCACGTTGAACCTCGTTAGGTGCTCATCCTGCATCTTTCCATCGCCATGTTGAGCAACAAGACAGTAGAGTACAGTAAAAAAAGAACTAAGTCAATCGGATAAAAACTGAGAGAGAAAAAAACAGTGGCGGCAATGTTGGTTCTATGTTCGAGTAACACCCAGACTTTACGGAATGGCTTGGCCGAATGGCTTGTGCCTCTTAGCGGAGTTTGAATTTGGTGGGGCGGGCGTGGACGGCGTGGCTTGTGGTGTGGCTTGGCTTGTGCTCGGCTACACTCACAATCCTCACTATAAGTACTTCATGCATTATTGTCTTTTGCTCCTCCTTATTATTCTGTTTCCTCTGTGGCCACCCTCCGAAGATACAGACTGCCCTCGTCGCCATCAGTGATGGCCCTGATCGTCGTCGAACATGTTTAACTTTCCCCCCCGTCGCGACATTGAAGATATATGACAATACTCCTGTGTTATACTGTAACTAATCCAGAATGTACAACCATATGCCCGAATGTCCTCGGGATTATTATCCGCTTTAATGACTTTGTCTTCAGTGTTCATACACTTCATCAGCCTTTCAGCCTTCCCCCCTCATCTAATGCCATAGCAATCCTTCTGAACACACGCCTACTTACAAATGCTCACGCCCACGCCAGATCCATGCCACTTCTTCGACATGTAAAGTACAGCCTATGTGCTCAACTACACTGATTGTTCCACCAAAACTTCTCACCTTTATTGTTCAGTGGCGTGGATCACTGAATCCAAGACAAGTTGAGAAAGGGCGTCCGGTCCGATGGGTCTTCTTATTTTCGCGCAAGCCATTCGGCTCAGCAAAATGGCCTGTTATGAATTTATGTGCCGTTGCTTCAGTGTTATATTTGTCTCTTACTTTCCAAACTGATATACAGGATGCATAAATACCCTAGAAAGATATTGGCTATCATTCAACGAGCCAACCATGCTGACCTTTCGCACAATGGACGCAAACCATTCGGCCGGCTTGCGACACGTGACACAAGCCATTTTGCTCGGTGGCAGTGCACACGCCTGGGCAATTCAACCACATGAAGTATGGGTTCTACGAAATCCCGCACCATGAAATTTGTGGTCCCAGGTGAAATTTACTTCGAAAACAATCGATTTGTTGAGTATTTTACTACCCCCAAGCTCCCTCAGCATTAAAACTTGTCCGACCACGTAATACCTACCCACAGGACACTACCGATGGAAGTTTAGACAATGCATGGCACTTAGAACGAATTTTGATCTACTATACCTGTGCATGCCCTGTTGGTAAATTAGCTTGTCCGATGCTAAGTCATTACATCTCACCGCTGACAGCGATGCCGTAGTTAATCCCCCTGAGTAGATCACCAATACCATGGGTTGACCATACGTCGCTTGGAGTAGTTCAGGTTTGAATTGTACGCTGTTTATTCATAAATCGCGGTCGTTAAGTACTAGTCTTAGTTAAGTGCTAGTTAGGACAAGATCGGTGCCTGAGAGGTGAAGACGGATTAATAGTCATACCTTTCACTGTGCTGAACCACGGCAATATGATGTAGAATTATGTACAATGGGTCAAGCCAGCGGGCTTTCTCTGAAACTATGCCCTAGTCCGACATCACTCCCGGGTGACTGCTGAGACTGGTGTTGCCGCCGGCTAAGCGGGTCAATTTCAAAAAACCCAAATATAGCTGCGAATGAAAGCGGAAAAATTGTGAGAATATTTGGGCAGGTAGAGGACATAAAAGCCGCAGGGTCGTCTGTGAGACCCAAGTGCTCTGTGTGATTTGTCGCCAGATATTTGACCGGCTTCTAAACAGCTCCAAATTTAGCCGTTCAGAGGCCGGTCAAATATCTTCACGAGAATGAGGTGCCTTGCTTAGCACCATCGAGAGACTCCCCGGCTTTCAGGTCGATCCATTCACTTGAATATTTTCAGAATTCCTACCATTTTACCCGGAGCTGCAGAGCAGTTTTTTAAATTGATCGGCTTAGCCGCGCGGTAACACTAGCTGAGACGTACCTGATTGCACCCAGCACCCGCGTTAAATGGTACAGACACTAAGGAAGGACTCAGGGATGCCAGTGAATACATAAGATGGAACACAGAACACTCTGGAAATGGGCAATGCGTGCAAGCCACTCCTGGTTTTTGGCTGGGAACAAGCTGGCGGAATGGCTTGCCAAGCCATCAAAGTGGCTTGCAAGCCGATCGGCCGGGCGTGGGCGGGTGATCCCACCCAAATCCACGCCCCCGCCCGAAACAAGCCATTCTGCGCGGGCGCAAGCCACTTTTGCAAGCCAAAAAGTTAACTCTCGAGTGAGAGTTAACTTTTTGGCTTGCAAAAGTGGCTTGCGCCCGCGCAGAATGGCTTGTTTCGGGCGGGGGCGTGGATTTGGGTGGGATCACCCGCCCACGCCCGGCCGATCGGCTTGCAAGCCACTTTGATGACTTGGCAAGCCATTCCGCCAATTTGATCCCAGCCAAATAAAAGAAGTGGCTTGTCCACATTATGTCGCTATTTCGCCCCAACTAACCTTTTCTGTCCTCACAGTAGGGTTCCCTGAGGCATTCCTTGAGGTGAACACAATTAAATTCCATAATTTTGCACTATAACCGTGAATATACACTGTACGGCACAACCATGACCAGGATAAAGGCCATTTGAGTTAAAGAACTTGTGGCTTGTGCTGCCCCACACCTTGATATGGGCTGTCACTGGATGAATATGCACAAGGAGCAAAGACAATTGATAAACTCGAAGCTCGGTGGCATTTGAGTGACCCGCTTGACTGTGAGTTCAATTTCTTTTCATGGGGAGCCCCAAAAAATATGACGGTCAATATTTAGACCCAAAAAAGCAAGCATTAAAGAGTCTTGTGTGAGAACCAACACAGTTTCCACAGTATCTCCTCTAGCATTCTTGCGGAACCTGCCGGTCGATCAGGTTACTTGGTTTTGACTAGTTGCTGGGGAGCTGACTTTTTTTAACTATTTATGGCGAAAGGGTTATTTGACCCCATTTGAGGCAGTATACGCCCACTGCATGCTATTTGAGCTCTTAAATGTGATTCAGGGTCACTGAGCAGAATGGCTTGTGCACGTGACACAAGCCGGCCAAATGGCTTGCGTCAATATCTCAGGAATGATTTATGTATTCACTGTAATTCAACTACAAGATCGAGAAGTTAACTCAGAGGTACATTTTGTATGTTTTTGTGTGACAGGAAACCCCAGAACAATGGTTGAAATTAATTGCAGCGGAGGCAAGGGCACCGCCACCGAGCAGAATGGCTTACGTCCGGCGTGGGGCAAGATAGAGTAACTAATTCATCAAATGTACGGCCATTCATTTAAATTCATTGTAGTGATATAGATTAAGGACCAGTAGAAGCAGAAACTCAATTATTAGGCAAATACAGAACATTGGGGAACGGCCATTGGCATACTAGTACATTCGATCAAACCCAGTCTTGCTAAAAATCAGATTGTCCAACGAGGAAGAGAGTGGAAGAGATTATATTATCGGAGAATATCGGTGGACCTGATGAAATGGACTTGACGTTCCGGCCAAATACATGAGTGAGCACAAGGGTGGTCTGTCGATTGATGTGGCCTGGGCGTGGATCACAGACTAGTTTGGTGTGGGCATTCACAGGGAATGGCTTGTGCGTGGCATGGCGTGGGTAGATTGGACGTCATTGAGGAAGATTCCACAGCTCAAATGTGTGGTTGGATAATACCAAATGAGACGGGTGACAGTGTGGATCATTCGTCCTTCCCAATTCAGGACCATTGGACGATTTGACTGCAGTAAGGGAATATGCGACTTTGATTTGTGCCAGATGAGCAGAACCAAATTCCCTGGTTCAAAAGTCGCAGTCACGATCAATCACGACGGCGAGGTTGATCGGAATGTCCCGAAGGTAGTATGGGATAAAATAGACGATAGCGGCACAGTAGTGAACATTAATGAACCAAATGCCCTTGGTGAAAATGTGTAGTGTAGCCGAGGACAAGCCAAGCCACATCACAAGCCACGCCGTCCACGCCTGCCCCACCAAATTCAAACTCCGCTAAGGGGCGCAAGCCATTCGGCCAAGCCATTCCGTAAAGTCTGCCGCTCATCCAGCTGGCTAGCCTCATTTCGCAAATCTCCGTCGTGAACGCGGAGGACTTGGCGCATTCTAGGCGGCAACTCCGACTGTTCAATGGTGTGTCACCACTCCGTCCCGCGCCGTGCGTTTTCTCGAGGTTTAGGATTCAATTATTGGCGCACAAACGCGCGGGCAGCGGGGCGGGCGTACGCAAAGAACGGGTGCGCGAAATACGGGCCGCACATGGCAGTAACAGCGCAAACAGCGCCAAAAGCCGGCAAGTGCAGCGGCAGAGGGTGAGACGAATGGAGAAGGAGCAGCAAAGACCGAGCGCGTGGCGCGGATGCACACACGCGATCCACAGGCCTAGAGAGCCCAAATTGGCAAGATGCGAATATCACCGAAAGTAGAGCTAAAATTCACGCCGCGTCAGTTCGTATACAGGGCGCGAGACGCGGCGAGCGTGCTGGAGATAGACATCGATCTTGACAAAAATCTGGTCGAAGACGGAATCCAGTGGTGGGCGGAGACCGTGACAGAACTGTACACACCCGGAAGCAGAATGAATTCACTCCGTGTCTAGTCAGCAGGTTCAGTATCGAATGCGTGGCTCGCGAATGGGGGCTTGTGTGCTGCAGGTGTAATGTGGGCGTGGGCGAATTGACAGGCAGAGCGGAGGCAGGGCTACGTGGTGCGCACGGAAGCATGATGGGACGATCAATGGCGGATGACGAGCAGCGCAGCATGCCCGCGACAACAGAGTGCTGAAATTATCACCAAACTCACCATTGGGGCAGTACGACGGCGCGATGGGTGGGATCGAGAGCGGTTTGCGGACGAGGACGAGTGGACAACTGCGCGTGGGGGACGAGCCAAATGACGCAGGACGCTCAAGAAGCGGTGTGCGTTGCGAGCAGAGCGGGTGGGTAAGCCGGGGGCAACTCGACATCGGGATGCGAGACGTGTCTAGTCATCGCAGGAACAGCATCGAGTGTGTGGTGCGCCAATGCGATGCGTATGCGCAGGTGTGATGTAGGCACGGGCGGATTAATAAACAGAGCGGAGGCAGGCCTGCGCCGTGAGCACGAGGGCGAGGAAGCAGGGCAAAACGCCGAACGCAGCTAGTAAGAAGGACGACGGCGTGAAGGGTAGGACGCTGAGTGGTGGCTGCGCATGGGCTAAGTGAGCGAGCGGCGTGCACTACAGCAGCGAGGACAGGAGTGGGTGGGAAAGTCGGCGCCCGGGATGCGAAAATGACGGAGGACAAGGAGCACAGGGAGCTGGATTGACCCCATCCATAGACCGGTAACCGATCTCTCGTATGAAGACAGATCGTTCATAGAGAGACGATCTGGGTTTGCATAGCAACAGAATGATCACGTCTCGGGCACGTGCACAATCACCACCAGAGCAATTATCCTGCCTATACGAGGCCTAGAATTCATGAATAAATTTATGGAGATGGTTGGAGTGGGTTTAAAGCCTATGGATCCCTCATAATAATTAATCGGTCCACTTCTAGAGCATTTCGTGAAATATTTGTGTTGAATTCGTCAATTTTTTGTTAGAATATGAGTATTGGTGTAATAATAGAGTGGACGGTCTCGGGAAGGTCAAAGAGTATGTAGACACGATTCCTAGCGTTCATTATATTTTATTTGACTCGGGTCGTTCACATTCTGGATGTTTGGTAGGCGTGCACGTGCCAGAATCGTGATCACTCTGTTGCTATGTAAATTCAAACCCAGATCGACCGGTCTCTCTATGAACGATCTGTCTTTATACGAGAGATCGGTTACCGGTCTACCCCATCCGTCGGATGAGCGGATATGCAGTCGAGATCGAGGAGGGAAGGAAAGAAGTGGCGATTTACGTACGCATCAACGACTTGCCCGAGCAGTCCGAGGTAGCCCCTGTCTTCCAACTTCTAGGCGCACTCGCAATTCGCCCGTTTTCGGCCTAGATGAACTTGGCTGCCTCACCACTTAATCGGTATCCCTCTGTCAGCTCGTACCCATCCGAGACTCGAGTCCAGCAACGCCTCAAAAACAAAAACAAAAACTGTAAAGTACTTACCGCTGTACTCTTGTTATATTTCGCTATCGTGCCCATTCGGTATTCCCAGAATCGTCTCAAAGTGCACGAATATTCGACCACTTCGACCCATTATCTTTTTCAATGCATCCACTCCGCCCCAAGCTTAGCCCGGAAATGCTGGCGATGCTGACGAGCCTTCAAGAGCATCTCATGTTATATAGTGCGGCCCTGAGTAGCATCTCCGACAACTATCGCCGCGGTTTTCGCACGTTTCCGCGCACCCGCGCGTTCTGGTGAGCTAAAAGGTCCGTGCCGATATATGTTCGCTGGTACGAAAACGGAGCGTGCTAGTGGAGGAGCTGCTGCTCGTGTATCCGTTTTTAACGTCTTCCACGAGCAACAAGGGCGGTGAATATTCCTCGCTGCGTGTCTCCGGCGAACCGCACAGGGAATATATCGACTTCAAGAGTTTTTTTGTCTAGGGCTAGCTGGTGTTACTATGTGTTAGAATCAGATATATATGGGGAAATTCGCCGACACGATGGGAGGTACATACTGTTCACGAATCCTTAGAATGGAGCCCGGCTGAGAAAGAACCATTGTAGAATCGAACGCCGCCCTGCTGCCGAGTTCCACTTATACACTATGCTGTGCGCGTTCTGCACCAAAGACCCGAAATCGAATACTCACCCAGCTTAGTCGGATATTCACCGGCTGAGGTTTTCCCGGGGCTGGGCTGATGAGACGCCTAAACAACGTGCACCTTGATTATTCCAGAGACAACTACAGCAGAAAATATACGATGCCACCCACCATGTTGTTAATTTGACTTTGACAAGACGTCGAACAGCGCGGTTAGTAATTAGATATTTCGTTAAATAGAAATAGAGCTGGCAAGGATCCTGCACTGGATCAAAGGAGGAGACTGAACATAAAATAGAATGATGGTCGCAAAACACGCTAACCCTAACTGTTTTTTGACCATCCTTGGCATGTAAGATCAATAAGTATCACGGACCGCGAACAAGGATGAAGAGAGAAATGCATTACATACCAAAACACCCTAACTTTAATCTCTTGTGATCTGCGTTTGCTCCGAAAAATATATCACGCCTCGGAACAAAACGGAATCCCGACCATCGCCACGGGGAATCGAACCCAGCCTGCTGCTGCACAATGATGGATTATGGAATTGGGAGTAGTTGTGCACCACACCACGTCCGCCTCCGATTTCTTGAAACGAACGGTAATTCAAGGACCACTAAAATCGGGGTTTTCTGGTTAATAAGTAGAGTACTTGGCGCATCGGAGGTCTGAAACACTCACACAGGGACGAGGTCTGTAGACGAATCAATGATCACGCTGGCCACCGCGGAAACAAGATAAAAGACACTCTGTGCCTCGCGGCTGAGAAAATAAAGAAAATACTCACCATGCCCAAATTAGTCAACATCCATCGATCGAAGGACGGGTAGACGCAGATCCGGTAGGGCACACGTCGCGGACGCAGCCTTCATTTGTATGCCATCTTTCATTTTTATCAGTGAAACACGGGTGGAAATTCCGCGGACGGGTTACGGTTTTTCTGGAGGATATTTGTTCGTCGGCAGCGCAAAGATTCGTAAGTAGATGCCCGTTAACGCAGCGGAAAACGGTTTGTACCTCGTCTGCAGCACTAGATTGCGCCGCCGCAGACTTGGATAATAGATACCACGCCCGCGATTGCGTGGATATTATAAGTGCCATTATTCGTTGAAATTTCAGGGAGATGCGGGATAAGTCTGCCCAGATCGGGGTTGACAGTATCTCGCCCAGCGAATGTCGAGACGTCCAGGAAATCACTCTGGAGTCCAATTGGTCAGAACGAGTGGCGCGGGTGATTCAAATAGCGGTGAGCAGGTAGGCGGTAATCGAGCCTAAGTGTACTCTGAATCCTCAGAGGTAGAGGGCCGCATAGCCGACGAAAAATGCGGAAAGGGAAGTGGCACTGGTAAGCTGCCTAATCGAGATATATTAATCAATTTGCGCAACCACGGTCGTGACCTCCACTCACGGTGCTCTGCGACTATCGTGGACCACCCTCGCATCGGAACGCAAGTATCCTGATGATGCTGCGTCCGTGTCCCCGCCTCGCTGATACGTCGCTCTGAGTCCGAGACCTTTGGATTGAGCTTCGATTCAAGCTGATGGAAAAGAAGCAGTGATTTGGGGAATATGAGGGCAATCAGTTGGACCGCATGTGTACCTGGATCTCCCAGTCATTGTATGTCGTGATTGCGGCGCACAATTGCGCAGAGTGAGGGAATTCTGGGCGCGGCCACTCGTTAGAAGCGCAAGGATATGAAATCAGGGCGCACCTCACCTGGATTTGATCAGAACGTCAGATCCCACTCAGGACGTCCAGGAAATCGCCCTTTCGCCTTCACTGGGCTTTAGCAGCAGCGGGGATGGGTCAAACAGAGGGCAGTTCAGAACCGTGCTCGATGGTGAGTTTACTTGAAACTTCGACGCCTCGAGCGAAGACAGCAGAGACGGCGAAAAAAGGCGGAGAGGGAAGTGGCAAAAGGCAAGAAGTGGTGAGGCACGTGCGAATCAAATTCGGCCCGAATAGTTCCCGGCAACCGGCACTCTCTTCCAAACGTCCATCTCCTCTCCCAGCGTCTGGCCAGAGTCAACCCGGCGCTTTGTTGCGCAGCTCTCGATGTACTTTGACATCCAATGTGCGGCTCACTTTTACCTCAATTCATCCGGAGTAACAGCTGGGCTGCGCCTTTTCGTAATCCGATCCTAATTTGCCTCAACTCATTCGTCCTCGTTCTGGGACAAGGGCGACCCGATGGTATGTGGACACACCTGCTTCTCATGGCGCTCTTAGCTCATGCTCAAGTAGATTCCTCGTTCGACTCGAGGTCGGCTCATGGGAAAGACGGAACTTTTTTTTTCGTATCTGTTCCTCGGACACCTTTCAAATTCTTCGTCGTTTCTCAGAACTATTTTGGGTCTCTATTTCCAGGTACATGTATTGCTTGCTCATTGACCACAATTTTTGCGCCATCAAATCAGATGCCGAGTGCTGTTGCCCGAAATGTTACCCCGCTCAGATTCATCCAGGTCACTGGAAGGCATTCCCTTTCTCTCTGTCATTCGGTGGGCCTCGTATCCTTCTGTTTTGCACGCAGACCTACAATTTATTGTTCAATTAATTCTAGAAAGAATTACGCTACAAAATCGAGATCCGAATGTGAGAGTCAGCCCCAGATTCCTGGTGTTGAACGTCCAGAATTGCCCTCGTTTATTCGAGCTCATTTGCAGCTATACGAAGACCCGATGGGGTGTGGACGCCTCTGCCGCTGCATTCTAAATCTTGCGTTGTGCAAGCAGGGAACCCGTTCAACTCGGGGTCGTGTCATGTTTGATGACTGCGGTGTTTTTGTTTCCGTCTCGCAGGTTATTCGCCCTGCTCATATCGATTGCTCGTTACCCAGGCAGTGTTCGTTAGTGGTCCAGAATTGTTGGTCGGATGCTGGGCTCTTCCACTCCTTCCAAGGTTCCTCCGCCGACAGCAATTGCGCCGCTTCAGCACAGATCTCCGTTTCCCATTTTTTGCGCCATCGAAACTCGTTGGTTTATTTTAGGTCGTCTGCAGCTGTTAAAGACCCGATGGCGTGTGGACGCACCCGCATTCCATGCAAAAGCATCGAAATGGTATGAGGGGAGCCCGTTCGACTCGGGGTTGGGTGATACGTCTTGGGAAATGCGTTTTTTTTCTTTCTTTCGTCTCATTGTTATTCGTTCTGCTCATATCTGTTCCTCATTCCTCAGGGTGTATTCTTCACGGTCTCGTTATGGTTGTCAATACTCGAATGCGGGACTCGTCAGTTTTCCTCACTCTAATGCAAGAGAGTGCGCCAGAAGGCCGATTCGGAGCTCCAAGCATTAAAGACCAGATCCACAACCACATGATGGGTCTCACACCACCGAAACCACTGGTTTGTCAATGCCCGTTTAACCACGACCCGATGGCGTGTGGACGCACCCATATCCAATCAATCGAAGACATTGAATTATATGGGGCACCCGTTCGACTCGGGATTGGGCCATGTGCCGATGGAATTAAAATTATCCTTTTGGTTGGTTCGCTGTTTTTGACATTTTCCGCGCCGCTCATGTCTACATTTCTCAGGCAGTTTTCTTTGGTTCGGTGGTCATATATTTTAGGTTCGTAGGTACCACAAGACAACCCATCAGTGCTTGAAGTGCATCTGCAACCGAACCCCAGACAGCCAGCTCTCGTTTTCACAAAACTGCGGACGAGCACTGAAGTCCATATCTTCGCCAGGGAGAGAGAATAGATCTCGAGATTCAAGGCGCCCGCGAAGGCGTGGATCGTCGACGGCGACGGAAAGGGAATTTGGTATGAGCGGGGATACATGGATCCAGGACGAGCCACTCACTTTCTGCTGTTCCGAGTAGGCCACGCAGTAGATAGCCTCGTCGATGTGGGATCCTGGCACTGATATACCGGTCCTCCGTCCTAAGGAACTCTTCCGCATCTTCCACCAGCGAGCCGAGGTGCCCATGCGGAGGACTGATCGACCTAGATATCTCGTCAGCGAGAATTGGATTTATACTGAGGCCAGATGCTGTTAGTAGCCACCATGTTTTTTATTTGAGGTTGGTCGACATTTGATTCGGGCTGAAGCGGCGCTGGAATGAGCGTTGATCTAGTAAATTCCATATCGCAAGAGGCCAATCACGTACAGAATCTGTGAAATGGATAACGACGGGCCGATGAATTTCAGCGTAGCGCAGACGGGCATCTTCCATCAAACATCCATATCCAATTTATATATCCTGTGAATTGCCATTCCGGCATCAGTCGCTGGACGATAGGATGGGAAATAGGGGAACGCACGTTACGTATAGTATATGCGCGCAGTCCATCGTATCTCGTATTATCAACGCTCCAAATTTAGTCTTTCTTCGTCCATGATTGGTTCCCGAAGTAATTTGCACGTCGTCTCCGTTGACCACCCGCATCACAGACTGTTGCAGACTGCCAGGCGACGTGAGCGTCTCGCCTGCAACGGAAAGCACTGTGGGACGGAAACCTGTGAGGAGTCCCTAGGAGCCAAGGAGTGTACGAGCGAGAATAGAGAATGACAGCCGCCGCGCCTAAAGACGACATCGTACGGAGTAGCAATCTGGGTGGGAGAAAACGATGTGCGATGGACGGAGAGCGATGCGCTAGGGAGGATCGATGGTGTACCCGGCGGGCAGCGTCAGTAAAACGGCGCGGGCGCGCGACGTGGCATTGGGCTATCACGGGACAGTGCCGCGTGCGATGTGGGCGGTGAATGGGCTGGAAGCAGAAGAGCCGTCGGAGCGGGAGAGGGAGAGATTACGTGCACCAGGAGCACCATACGAATCGCGGCCTGTGGGCGATACGAGGGTGCGATGAGCATCACGGGGGTGATCAAGGACAAGCGGCGCAAAGTAGAATCAGCAGGACGCGGGACAAGGTGCACGACGCAAAGCCTACGTTGCAGCGGCAGGAACAAGAGCAGGTGGGCAGTTGCGCGGGTTGTTTAACCGGGTTTCGCTGCGTTAGCACACGAGTAGCTGTGCAGCTCACAGTGGTTGGTGGGGATGCTGCAGAGGTGGGCCAATCCAGGAGGCATGCCGCACCGGATGCGGAGGACGCACAGGGAGAACGTGAATCCAGGAAGCATCGACGCTGTCATCGGCAGCGCGATAGAACGCAGCCAACTATATCGCGCAGGAGACGCGAGCTGGCGCATCTTTGCCATGACGACGAGGAGAAGCACTGGGAGGTATTGAACGTCAACTCGTCGACTTTACCAGCCCTGGATGCGCGGGTGTACGATATCGAGACTCGAGTGGCATGGTGCATCGAAGGGGAACGAAAGACGGACGAGACTTGGGACAATTGAGAGCGAGCTGAGAAGCCATTGGAGTTGAGTTGAGTTACAAGCGCTATGGCCAAGTAACGTACCAGTCTTTGATGCGATAAATCCCGCCCATCGAGATGGAGGGAGTCAAGAGAGGAAGTGACCAAGTGGCGATGCACGCTACACGTGCGCAATCAACACCCGGCCCGAAGCTCCGAGCCCCTATGTCATTGTGTCCATTTACTTGCCTGGGCGCGGGTGCAGCTATGTGCTTTCGCATTTCAGTTTCCGAGATTGAAGCTAGAACTCGTACCGCTCTTTTTATATGCACCCAAGTCGTGTTGCGCCAGCTTCGATAGCAATCAATTAATATACAGGGGTCCTTGATTCAACTTGTAACATGGGACTAGATGAAACTTATCCCGTGCTTCATCATCCTCGCTCCGTGCGCACTAGAATAATCCGCAATTCCCCTGCTTGCGGCGCCAACCTCGTCCGCACCATCTCTGCCGCACTGAAGTTATCATTAGTTGAGTGTTCGACCTGTTCCTCGGGCTCGTTTCGATAAAAGTATATTTGGAGGACTTCGGATCCATTCATCTTGTCATATAGAGGCTCATTGAAACCACAGGAGCAGGGACATTGAGAGCCCCGGGTACTAATTGCAGGGCCGACCTGTATACGGAAACGATCGTATTGGATAATTATGCTTGACTACTGAGTTGCTGAATTCGCGTACCTCTACACGCGCGTCTACGAAGTTCGGTCAGAATGATATTTCCTTGGAGCAAAATGGGAGAATTCAGAACGGTTCGTTATACGGTAAAATACATTGCCGGAGCTACTGATAGCTCCGTGCGTTGACCTACTTGTCAACGTAAGTCGGTAAGGCTGGTCTTATAGATGTCCTGGGTTTTTCGACATCATGAAGTCTTCGCGGACAAATTCTGGTGGATACGATATCTCGGTGAAAGTCCGAACCAAGAACCAAATTATTTGGATCGAGATACTCAACACAGCTGTACTCACATGTCACCTGAGGCAAATGAGCGGCCGTTGGATTAGAGAAGTGCAGGAACAGTTGAGGGCGACCCAGCTGGGGGTATCGAGCAGCTCCATACTAAACATAGTCGATAGTTTGAATCATGCGAGTCTTGGTCTATAAACAAATTCCCTCGACTGGAATCCTCGAAACCCGCGCGTGGAGATCGGATAATCTCGGGGTCCGGTATATGGAACATCCGAGTCGAAGCTCCTTTTTAAAAAAAATCCGGCTCCACTCAGCACTGTGTCGGGTTGCCGTGATCGTGGCATCTACTGGAAATGAGTGTATCCATCGTGATCCAAGATGATGAAATCTACGAGCGGGGTGCTGCACGGGACGATAGAGTCATATATCGAAATTATGCGGCCTTCACTTGTGAAATTACGTCTGGTTCGAATTAAAAATGGAATTTGATCTAAGCGAAGGAGCTTAGGAGTTGTGTGGATTTCATATCCGATTCCTGACATGTTGGAAGTCCAGAGCCCTGACTCGGATAAGGTTAGGTCTACGGCAAACGGTGGACGGTGGCCCCAAACCGCACGTACTGTGGAATTTCCTGACATTACGGTAGCATTGCCTAATGGAATGATGTCCAGCACATCATACGGCGTGGGGAGTGGCCGTCGAGTTGTAGGCTACATCTCAGGGAAAGCGTTTGTGCGACGAATATCAGCGCCTAATATAGTACGTTGTGTATCTGTGAAAATTCAGGACCATACAATAACTTGAACGCAAAGAGACGGGCACGGTTCTCTTAATAATCTTCTCGTGAGGGTTCGAGCAGGGAGTGCAGAATCACAGATATGAGCAGTGTAGTGGATGCCACACACCACAATTTCCGAGTCGATACTGCACGACAACGTGTTGAGGAGCATAACGGATAAATACCAGTCTCTACCACCTTTGCATACTGCCGCCAGCGACTTCGTGCAGCGTCCTCCTCCTGCATATCAGTCGCGCTGTAATTGCTCCCGATGAGTCGAACTGAGAGGAAAATGAAGGTCGAAGCGGTACTTACATCGAGAGGCTCCACGTGCGCTTTCGTACGCAGTATAAACCCTACCTGTCTTGCGAGTCCATCCGTAAAAACCCGACAAACGAAGGCAAGGTCTGAGGATGCTTTGGTCGTTTCGGTCCAGTGTCCGAATGAAATGGCAGACGTGTTTTTGTTTATTCCTTTTTCAATACGGTCCCCATTGCGCCTTCGTTGGTTGGTTTAGTTCTCAGCGTGATTCGATTCAGGTCATTTTCAGTCGTCTGATTCCGGCCATACGTTTGCAGCACTCGCTTCGTCTACTGCTCACCCCCATCCCTTGTCATAGACGGAGCTGCACCCGGCGGGAAGTCTGGGTGCGTGTCCGAATGCTGTTTATTGACCTCATTTTTGCTCATGTCTGCCATCATAGGGGGCGATCTTGTCTCCTGCTTCACACCTGAGTGCTACTCTTGGTGTCTGCGGGCCAAAGACTCACCCTCACGAGCTCCATGTGCACGGGGGTGGCATCTTCATTTTATTCTTGCATAGTTGCTTGAAGCTTTGCATGATAATGCGTCTCCTAATCAATTGTCCAGTCGGGTAGAACCCGGTAAAAAAATCAGGACATTGATCTCACTCGCGCCCGAGGACAAAATAAATATTCACGTACACCTAAACAGTGTGTATATGTGTTTGGCTGCTTCTGAGCTACGCGTCGGATCACGTGCAAATCAGAAGCTGAAACTTTGTTTGGATTCATCTGTAATGACCATTCTCCTACCCAGGCATACACCTGGCGGTGCTGCAATTGAAATTTGGAAAGCAGGATGGGCAAAAACTGGCAACGCTCCACTACCCAGGCCCGAATCGAACGGGCAACTTTCTGCTGTGATGGCAGAGGTGCTTGAGGGAAGACAGAAGCGGGCCATCCGCTACTGGGTCGGCATTGTGGGTAATTTGCGCTTCAACTTGAGTACATGCTCAGACTAGAGAGGGTACGAACGAGACCAAAACAAAATCGGAAGACGAGACGCCCTTTGTTCGGAACGCATTGAAAATTATTATTCTAGCGCATTCTGAGAGGCCGTATCACTGAAGGCAGATGCAGACTATCCCCACTTGAGTTCGCGTGCATGCAAGTTTCTCGGACCTTAGCATGAATTATGATCATGTTGTCCACCGTGAAGAAAGAATCATCTAGGAGACCTACTATCAACCGCCGGGTACCTGGCCACCTTAGCTATTTTCGGTCATCAGTAACTCTTCGAGGGTCTTTCAGAGCGTCCGAGGGCTTTAAATGGTAGGCATACATCCGTTGAACAAGTGAAGCCCACTTACACCAATTTTAGTGATGTTTTGACTGTGTAGTGAATTTATTTCGGTCAGAACTCCCAGATAGGCAATTGACACGGTACCTGGCCACCCACGAAAATCCATTGTTTCCAGCTCAATCGATAGCTTCGTGGTGCATAATATATCCAAGGGATGTAGATGATATATTCTAGGCCTTAAAATGTTACACTGGACCCATAAAAAGGGTAGCACTGGGTGCTTCTGATGAGAAGGAGGAGCGGCGGGATCCATATCACTAATCAAATGAGGGCCGTGCAGCACTGAGAGGCCGCGCTTGACCAAAATAAGCTCCAGGTGGCTTCATCTACTTGTTATGAATGTATCTGGACCCTCTGCTCCATATCTGAGTCCCACTGCCGAGAACCCGACATTTAAACTTTGTTACCACCGAAAATCAGGTAATTAGCATATCGGACGACATTGAGAGAGGTATTAAATAGATAGAATTAAGGCATATATGTACAAACGATGTTTCCATTATCATCATGACCCATGTACAGTGCTAGACCCGTGGTGTGGAAGGATCCTTTGTTATGGGGGTCGCCGTGTCGGGGTACTCAAGGTTGTATTGCAATTATATGTTCGAGTTTAGCATAGAAAGGATGCAGTTCTTGAGATCTTTTCATGGCCAGGAGAAAGCCTGTGACCAGGCAAGAAGAACGAGCCCCCGAAGTCGTGGATTGACCAAGAATTGGTGGAGAAATGAGCGAGACGGCCAATCGGAGTTAAGAAAATAATTTTCTCACCCTTCGGCCCGCAATCAAACGCGCCACAACTTTCGATCAACTCATCATTTTGCGTCCAAATTTGGCATACATGGGCGTCAGAGGTCCTACTCCCTCCCCCGAGTCCGAGTGCTCAACATTCAGCAGTATTCATGCTTATATTTAGCAAGTGGCCAGCTTCCCAGTGTGGCCAGCTTCCCAGCGCGTGATAGTACCTCGCTCACAACTATCAAGACAAATTAGAATGAACAGCGAACGAGATTTTGGACCATGTGAGCGGGAAAAAAGTTCCGGAATGTCCACAGAAGATCCAGGCCCGAATCGAACGAGCGGCATTCTACAGCCTGTTGTATACAGCAGGACGAAGCACAGGAGGCAGACGCGGACCATCCGCTACTGAGTCGTTAATAGGACGTTGATGTTTAAACTGTAATGCAAGAATGCACGGTACCCCGGACCTGTGGCAAGTTAATATTATGAGCGCTTCTCTCCAGTGAGGAGTATTACATGGGGCGGCTCCGGAGTCCGCATTTCTGCCTGCCTGCGGAAGCAGAACTCACTGTGCGCGGCGTCAGTAGGGGTGCGGGTTGCAACACCAGGCGGGTACACGTACCGGAGTCGAGATCGGGCGCGGACGAAGCAGAATTCCTCGGTCGATCCCTACGATCGTCTCCCCGTTAGGCAGATCAATCACGAGGGAAATGGATACGGGTGAACGGTGGAAGATATACGTTTGCTCGTGGGTCGATAGTGGGTCAGCATTCTCTATACGATGATCCGTGTACGATAATGCCTACAGTCTGCAGCATCCACAGTCAGTCTCGCCGCGGCGCGAGTCGGAAGGGTAGAGCTGCGGTGGAGGAAACTCGCTCTTAAGCGCCACGCAGCAAGTCCATTGAGTGTGCCTGCCGATGATCATGGAGCGCAGGAAGATAGCGCGGCGAGGGTGGAATATCAATACACGCCCAAAGCGACGCTCGTTGCGTTGTCGTTGCGAGGACTCTTTCCGGCCTGGGAAGAGATGGCGCCAGGAATGAAGGATGAAATGAATGACGCAGCGAGACGAGATCGCAGGGCAGGAGAATGAAAAACGCCAGTGCGAGGGGCGGCATTCATGCGAAGGAGACAAGAGGCACACGCGCGACGTCGAGGGCGGGAGAGACGGTGGCGAGAGTAAGAGTGGTGCGGCCGAAGGCGTCCACCGACAACACTTCGCGATCTACGCCAAGCCTGGGTTCTCGCGCTGGGTCCGCTTCTACATGGGCCCCACGCGACTGCGGTCAGGTTTCCATAACAGATAACTTGGTGGCGCAGAACGGAAACGCACCCTAGCAGCCTCGGATGCTCCGGAAAATCGGCGGGGGCTACCCTGGCGTCCATGGATGGGGTACGAGAAGCGAAGAAAGGGTACGAGAAGAAAAAAAATAGAGATGTGCCCAATCAGCGTCGCTGGCTGGCCAGCCGTCCCGATTCTGTGCTGTGAACGCAAACGATACAGATACCTGCAGAGTGCGTAAATGAGTGAGTTGATGCGGAGCACACTGGAGGATATGGACTAGGACGTACTACGTGTTGCGCAGTCCTCCTCTCCGATATCTCCCATGCACACCTACAATTGGGAATGTACCCGCCGAAATCCAGAACTAGTGTACGGCACGCAGAGCTAGATGTAAACACAGGTCGATATCCAAATATGATCCAGCGCAGCGCAAGGATCGCAGGGTAGAAGAACAAGAATGTCCTGCACGAATCTGGCACGGTCAAGAGGTGGGTGCGGGAAGCAAGCGTCAAGCGCTGACTTGGGGCCGACCAATGATGCATTAATGATGATTGATCCGCTGATCCACCACCTCGATCCAACCCCGTCGACTCTCCCTCTTCTAGCTGGACTCATCTTTATCCGGGACCTCCCTCCATGGGTTCTTCAGCCGCTGACCCGGATGACTATAGTACCCTTGCATTTCCTCGTCGTTTTCGAGCTGGGTATCGTTGCTGAATTTCAGAGAACAATACTCCGTCCTTAATTACAGGATCGCACCTACACTTCTGGCATTCCCACTGACCGATGAGTGCGCGAGGGGAATGGCCTTGGACCGCATCGTCTTGGCGTCGAAGGCGCGCTTTGTCGGGAGTGTCTCTATTCGGCGGCTCGCCGAGGCAATCTTTAACGCTTAATCGTGATTAAATCATCAGCGCCTGGCGGACTGCTCGAGCGACCGCGACGTGATCTCAACATAAAGATCAAGCAAAACTAGCATATGTGGGATCGCCGTTTGATGCGCGGCGACGACGCGGTCCAGGGCCTGCTGGTCGTGTGTATGTGGAATGAGAGTTCCACTGATTGTCTGCCCAGGTACGACACAGCGCTCTCCCTCGCGCCTGAGGGCGGGGTCGGCCTATCCCGTGCAAGCTGCCGTCCAGCTACTGGAAGCCATCGCCACTTTTGATTGTCAGAATGACTGGGTTATTATCAGAATACCACATGGAAAATGTTACTTCGCTGCACAGATCGAGGCGCTGCGTTTCAACGTGTGCAAGAGCGATTTGCACGTGCCGGAAACCATCCCTACATGAGGCGCACACGTTGATGAAGCGGGGAGAAATGCGCGCCGACATGATGGAGGTGAGCAGCGAATGTTCTTTCGCCTATCTCGATGCACGCTGATTTATGGTATTCAGGCTGTCGTCCAATCTCCAAGTTATTTTGGACTCAACTCGTGATGTATCGGAGTCACTGAAAGCCGGAGACGCCGGGACGTGAGGACTAACATATTGTTGTTCGCGGCTCGAGAAGTCGAGGACGCGAGTTTCCTCACAATAGTAGTATCCGATGTATCCGACCACGCGAAAGATGTGTGTTTCGATTACAGCATACTACAGCTTTGTTACGGCTTCGATTCACAGCCTTCCCGGTCGACCCGCGGCTAAGAGAGGCGGTTCATTGATGTTCCTTGATAGCGTAATTTTAGCTTGACAGATTACGGCGTTGACAGCACACTGACAGCTCTGGCACAGCTTTAATTCACAGCGTGCCAGACCGTAAATGAATGGTGCAGCGCTCGGGGGAGTAACTGCTGGGTCTCGATGGATTGGAGGAAATCCTTCCTGCTTGAATGACAATCCTACAGGATTTGGAACAATGGTTGGACGCAAAATTGACACCGTCGAACGGAACATTTCGTCCGCTGATCAACTGGTAGGCATCTCAGTCACATGTTGAAACCTGTGCCGTAACAGCCGTTTGCCCTGATATAAGAGCGCTAACATCGCTGTCACTGTCGCTCAAAAATCACCCTCGAATCGCTCTTCATCATGGATGCTGTTGGCTTTGTTGCGAGCGTTGTCGCCCTTATCCAGGGAGCCGGCGCTCTTCTAGAATATATCAAGGACGTCAAGGATGGCCCGAACGAACGGACCGAATTGCTACTCGGTCTCGCCGCTCTTCCTGGCCTTCTTACGAGCCTCAAGGACCAATTTGACAATACCCCTCCCACCACCGCTTGGGCAACTGCAACTCGCAATTTAGCTGTCCCAGATGGCCCCTTCACACAACTGGGTGACCTCCTGCAAAGAGTTGAGTCAAAACTCAAAACTCCACCAACTCGCATCGGTCAACTCCAGCAAAAGCTCAAATGGACGCTGGACAAGGCCAATGTCGCCGACTTACTGATCAAGGTGGAGAGGGTAAAATCTCTCATCATATTGGCTCTCCAGAATGATCATGTGTACATGTCTGTCCCCAACCACTGAGAACAAATACTGATGTCACCAACAGCGCTTTGTCTCGGGAAATCAAAAAAGATGTCCGACTGCTTCATCAGGATCTCACCCTTGTCTCTGGGCAGGTTGAGGACATCTCTAGGGACATCTCCAGGGCATCCATGAAAATTGAGGGTGTCGTGCAAGATCTTGAGCCCATAGCTGCGGGTGTCAAACAGCTGCAAGATCACGATCTCAGTGAGCCCTGGTTCATTGTTCATTTCTGATACACCAACCTGTTACTAGATGCGGATCTTCGTGCCTTCGTACAATGGCTTTCCCCTCTTGATTTCGAAGCAACACAGGACAACTTCTTTTTGAAATGCACTGCAGGAACCGGTGACTGGTTTATCAATCATCCAGAATTTCAACATTGGATTTCAGGAGACATCAGCCTCTTGTGGTGTCCAGGGAAACGTGAGTTGTCACATTTCTATATGGAAATCACACTCAAAGATTTTGTCTAGCTGGAGTGGGGAAGACCATCCTTTCGTATGTGGTCTGTTCCTGCTCCTTTGTGCATTCCTGCTGATGTATGTACCAACCTAGGTCCAGAGTCATTGATCACCTACGGAAAAACTTTCTCCAGCCTGGTGTTCGTGTTATCTGCATCTTCTTCAACTACAACCAATCGAGCTTGCAAACACCAGCCGGAATCATTGGAAGCATCCTCCAGCAACTCATGATTGACTCCCCCTCCATTCCTGAATCAGTTAAATCTTTGTACTCTGCATTCACAACCAGCAGAACACACCCCTGCAGTCTCACTGATCTGGTGGTAGCTCTCCGAGCTCAGCTGCAGCTATACTCCCGTGTTTATTTGGTGGTAGATGCTCTCGATGAGTGTTTGGAGGACCGGGACAATTTCATGGGCGAAATACGCTCTTTGATGAACATTGGCTGTCTCCAGGTCTTGATAACTTCCCGGGACATCTCCGCCATTGGAGAGCAATTTACTGACGATCCTCGGATTGATGTTCTGGCTCACAAACAAGATCTTTGCTCATACATTGTGCAGAGGATTCGGACAGAGAAGCGACTCAAAAGCCTGCTGAATGGTGACATCTCACTTGAGCAGGAGATCATCGCGAAAGTGACTGAAAAAGCAGCTGGAATGTAGGTCTATCCTCATTGATGTGATCCTTGCTCAAAAGTGATTACAGGTTCCTTTTAGTTCAACTTCACATGGACACCCTGGCAAGCAAAAACAACCGGAAGGCTTTGCATAATGCACTTGCAACGTTACCAAAGGAAATCTACCACTCCTACGACAATGCTATGAGCAGAATCGATTCACAGGGCCCTGATGATTCACAGTTGGCCCGAAAACTGCTTTTGTGGTTGGCATATGCCAAAGAACAGCTGTCGATGGATGAAATCCAGTATGCACTAGCCATTTCTCCTGGGATGCTTGAAATGGATGTGGATGCCATCACCTCTGTTGAGATTCTCACTGCTGTGTGTGCAGGACTAGTTATTATTGAAGCTAATTGGCGGGGTGAGCCTCAACCTCGCTTTGTCCGTGAGTGATGGATGTTCTCTCATCAATTCAATACTGAATTGGTATAGACTATACAACACAGGAATACTTCCGGCGTGAGGGAAGCCAGAAACACTTTAGACTCAATGAAATCACCGAGTACTTTGACCTTCCACTGGACCTCACAGTCCCCTTTGCACATTTCACAATCACGACCATATGCATCACCTACCTGTGCTTCAAAGGTCTGAACCTGCTTGATTCAGGAGATCACTTGGATGTTACACAGCCGCTTCTCAAATACTCAGTCAGATATTGGGGACATCATGCACAGACATGCAAGCACGCACTATGCACTGTTCCCAAGGCCCACGACCTTATGCTCCAATTCCTCCAGTGTGAATCCAAGTTCAGACATACTTTCTACCAGGCATTCCACAATAGGCGATATTCCCCACACATGTATCAAGTCCCGCATGTCCTTGCAAGATTTGGCTTGGTAGGACTCATGGCAATGATCCTTGGACATGGTGCTGCTATTGATTGTCTGGACAGCAAGGGGCGAACACCACTGATCCATGCAGTCAAGTATGGTCATTTCCCAATGGTCAAGTTCTTGATAGAGAGAGGGAGTCATGTAAGTTCACAGTGGTTTTGAATGTAATCTCATGCTGACTAGAGCACCCTGAAGGTTCCAGCTGGCCTAAGCACTTTTGATCCAAACTACACTACCACTAAAAAAAGGAAGACACTACTTCACTATGCAGCTGCAGGGGATACAGACCCTCATCTTCCACAAGCACCGATCATTGACTACTTTGTGATAGCAAAATTTCTGCTTGGGTTCCCTGGAATAATGCCAGATGAACCGACCACAAACTCAGGTGGCAACGGTGGCCGGACACCATTGTCATATGCAGCACAAGTAGGCAATTCAGAACTAGTACACCTTCTGGTGCAACAAAATGGGATTGATCCAAACACTCCTGACTCGAATTCATGCACACCTCTCTCATATGCTGTGAAAAATGGTCACCAGGGGATTGTAGAGCTTCTGTTGCAACAAAATGGGGTTGATCCAAATAGTCCTGACTCCGATTCACAGACACCTCTTTCACATGCTGCTGCAAGGGGTCACCAGGGGATTGTAGAGCTTCTGTTGCAACAAAATGGGGTTGATCCAAATACTCCCGACTCCAAGTCACGGACACCTCTCTCATATGCTGCTGAAATGGGTCACCAGGGTATTGTAGAGCTTCTGTTGCAGCAAAATGGAGTTGATCCAAATGTTCCCGACTTGTTTTTACGGACACCTCTTTCATATGCTGCTGAATATGGTCGCCAGGGGATTGTAGAGCTTCTGTTGCAACAAAATGGGGTCGATCCAAATAGTCCTGACTCCGATTCACAGACACCTCTTTCACATGCTGCTGCAAGGGGTCACCAGGGGATTGTAGAGCTTCTGTTGCAACACCATGGGGTTGATCCCAATACTCCTGACTCCGATTCACGGACACCTCTGTCATATGCTGCCGAAAATGGTCACAAGGGGATTGTAGAGCTTCTGTTGCAACACCATGGGGTTGATCCCACTACTCCTGATTCCGATTCATGGACACCTCTGTCATATGCTGCTGAAATGGGTCACCAGGGGATTGTAGAGCTTCTGTTGCAACACAATCGGGTTGATCCCAATACTCCTGACTCTCATTCACGGACACCTCTCTCATATGCTGCTGAAAGGGATCACCAGGGGATTGTAGAGCTTCTGTTGCAACACAATCGGGTTGATCCAAACACTCCTGATTCGAATTCACGCACACCTCTCTCATATGCTGCCAAAAATGGTCACCAGGGGATTGTAGAGCTTCCGTTGCAACAGAATGGGGTTGATCCAAATAGTCCTGACTCCGATTCACGGACACCTCTCTCATATGCTGCTGAAAATGGTCGCCAGGGGATTGTAGAACTTCTGTTGCAGCAAAATAGAGTTGATCCAAGTAGTCCTGACTTCAATTTGCGGACACCTCTCTCATATGCTGCCGAAAATGGTCACAAGGGGATTGTAGAGCTTCTGTTGCAACACCATGGGGTTGATCCCACTACTCCTGATTCCGATTCATGGACACCTCTGTCATATGCTGCTGAAATGGGTCACCAGGGGATTGTAGAGCTTCTGTTGCAACACAATGGGGTTGATCCAAATACTCCTGACTCCAAGTCACGGACACCTCTCTCATACGCTGCCAAATATGGTCACCAGGGGATTGTCGAGCTTCTGTTGCAACAAAATGGGGTTGATCCAAACACTCCTGACTCCAATTCACAGACACCTCTCTCATATGCTGCCGAAAGGGGTGAACAGGGGATTGTCGAGCCTCTGTTGCAACAAAATGGGGTTGATCCAAATACCCTGGACTCCAAATCACGGACACCTCTCTCATATGCTGCCAAAAAGGGTCACCAGGGGATTGTCAAGCTTCTGTTGCAACAAGATGGGGTCGATCCAAATACTCCTGACTCTCATTCACGGACACCTCTCTCATATGCTGCTGCAAATGGTCACCAGGAGATTTTAAAGCTTCTCTTGAACCACTCAGATATCCAACCAAATCTTCCAGATTGCTGGGGAATAACTCCTCTGATGTATGCCACATTGAAGGAGGACTGCCCTGATCTGTCTATGCCACTCCTAAACTATCCGGACATCAATGTGCATATGACGACCAAGGATGGGACAACTTTGCTGATGTCTGCAGCCTATGGGAATAACACCAAACTCATACATTGTCTGCTGAATGAGTATCATTTTGAGGCTGATGCCCAGGACAACGCTTTTCGCACAGCCTTGTCTCATGCCGCCGAATATGCTTGCAAAGATGTTGTCGAACTCCTTCTCCAACGAGATGATGTTGATATTAACTCCAGGGACCGTCATTCCCGCACTCCACTTTCCCATGCCATGATCTCTGCCATGGACGAGGATTACTCCCAATCTTTCCGTGACCGAGCACTCAAAATCGTGGATCTACTCCGCCAGCGCGGAGCAATCACCGACGGCCCCGACCTGCTGGAACACCTGGAGAGTGAGGAATCCATAGAAATGTGGCAGTGGCTCTATGGTTGAGTTTTTTTACAAGTATCCAATGGTGAGTCTTATAATCCGCACCTTTCAGTTTTGCCTTGACATGTAGACCCAGCTCACAGTGAATTTTTAGACCTCAATTCAACATTGTGGCCGATGCTGGAATCTCTGGCATGATGGGATTTGAAGAAAATGCAGATAAGCAACAGCCGGTAAAACTGAATGAATTTTCAACAATGTATTATTTATCGAATTGCGTTGAGATGCCATGTACAGGATTTTGTGATACATCTGAGTAAAACTCGGGAGGTAAAGTATTCTGAGCAGTGTGAGTTTGTGAGAGTCGCCCGCAAGCAAGGTGCGACGGCGTCTTTGGAAGCACAGGAAGCAACCCGTGGGGAAAAGTTTGTGCTCGGATTCCAAAACTTCTTCGTTGGACAGAAATTCGCAACAGATATTTTGGGGGACAAACTGGAGAGTAGTCTCCGGATGTCAGACTCCAGAACGGCCAAACAAAACGAAGACAGTCAAAGTAGCTGGAAAGGCATTCGCAGTCGCGGGGGAAGAAGACCGTAGTAAATTCACTGAATGAGGACACATTGGGAGTAACCTGACCCTACATAGTCATTCAAGTTTAGCTGGAAAGAGAAAATTTCAATATATATATCTGAATCTAGTGTTCAAGTTGGTGGTGACGGCTAGAAGTCTCTATGGGAGGCGAATCATTCATGTATCAGGATATCTACCTACAATGATCCCTCATAATAAGTACTCAAATATAATGTGGCTTGCAGCAGACGTCGGGGCAGGAAACCCACATCGAGGAGTTGTTCAGGGTTCCTGTCGATTCTGTTCCCAGCGAACCCGAACACGGAAATGGGAAATCGGACGAGTCAGCACATCCTGTATGAATAAACGTGACAGGCCAAAGCAGCAACGGGACATGGAGAAATGGTGCTCGCAGACCAACAGAACGAGAAATCATTGCTGAGACGATGGTCAAAAATGCACCATACACCTGCCCAAAATATAACGCGCCCCGAAATGGAAACAAAATGGGTTGTTGCCACACCATGCCAACATCACTCGGGTGCTCCGGGTAAGCTGCAGGGAGCGTGGTTGGGTCCACACATAGAGTACGGGAAACGGAGGAGCAGAGTTGCACGAAGCCGGTGTAGGCGAACGATAGGCGCCCAATGAGCGCCCGCCCTTCCATCCTATGAGCTTTGGCCCCTCCCACGTCTCCGCGACTTGGCGCATCCCAGGTGGCAATTTAGACTGTCCGATGATGCATTACCACTGCGTCCCGCGCCGTGCGTTTTCTCGAGGTTTAGGATTTAATTATTGGCGCACAAACGCGCGGGCAGTGGGGGCCGGCGGGCGTACGGGAAGAACGGGTGCGCGAAGTGCAGGCCGCACATGGCAGTAGCAGCGCAAACAGTGCTGAACGACGGCAAGTGCAGCGGCGGAACGTGAGACGAATGGAGGAGCAGCGGAGACCGAGCGCCGAGGATGGCGTGGCGCGGGTGCACACACGCGATCCACAGACCTAGAGAGCCTAAATCAGCCACTGCAGAGGACGCAGGCAAGGCACGAATACCGCCGAAAGTAGAGCTAAATTAACGCCGCGTCAGTGCGTATACAGGGCGCGAGACGCGGTGATCGGAGCTGGAGACATCAGCAAGATCACAAAAAACTTGTGACCTTGCGACCTTTTTATCTTGTTTTGAAAAAATTATATTGCAGAAATGATGCCTGTAATCTAATGGGATAGGTTAGGATTTTTTTTTTTTTGATGTCTTGTGGGATTTTGGACCTGGCTTGTTGTCTTGTGAGCTTGCGAGCTTTCGGACCTTGTACGTGCACGTACAAGCACGTACAAGCACAAACAAGCAAAGTGTGGAAAACGCGATGGATCGTGACAAAAACTTGGTTGAAGACGGAATCCAGTGGTGGGCGGAGACCGTGACAGAACGCGAGTCTAGTCGGACGCAGGATGAATCCACTCCGCGTCTAGTCAGCAGGTTCAGTATCGAATGCGGGGCATGTGCGCTGCAGGTGTAATGTGGGCGTGGGCGGATTGACAGGCAGAGCGGAAGCAGGGCTGCGCGGTGCACATGGAGGCGTGATGACGGGTAGAGAGGACGATCGATGGCGGATGACGAGCAGCGCAGCACGTCCGCGACGACAGAGGAGCCGGAGGCAACACCAAACTCACCATTTGGGCGGTACGACGGCGTGATGGGTGGGGCCGAGAGCGGTTTGCGGACGAGGCCGAGTGGGCAACTGCGCACGGGTGACGAACCCAATAACGCAAGACGCTCGAGAAGCGGTGTGCGTTGGGAGCAGAGCGGCCGGGTAAGCCGGGGTTAACTCGATGTCTCCACAGCTCAGGACGCGAGACGTGTCTAGTCATCGCAGGAACAGCATCGAATGAGTGGCGCGCCAATGCGGTGCGTATGTGCAGGTGTGATGTGGGCGTCGGCGGATTGAACAGAGCGAAGGCAGGCCTACGCCGTGAGCACGAGCGCGTGTCGACGGGTAGCGGAGACGATTAACAACGAACGACGAAAAACACCGAACGCAGCCCGTAAGCAGTACGACGGCGTGGGTAGGACGCAGAGCGGTGGCAACGCAACTGCGCATGGGCTAAGTGAGCGAGTGGCGTGTACAGCAGCGAGAACGAAAGAAGGCGGGAAAGTCGGGCGCTACACAGCTCGAGATGCGAAAATGACGGAGGACAAGGAGGACAGCGGACTGGATTGACTCCACTCTGATGAGCGGATGTGCAAAGCTGAGAGTCCGCCATTCGGATATCGAGGAGGACCAATCGTACGACCTAGGAAAATGCCTCCTCCCAAACGGCACTGGATACTGCGCGTCCAAAGCACCGGATCAGCGCTGGAGAGTCCACTGCAGATGCGCGGGAAGGACAGAAGCGGCGATATACTGGGGACCAGCATTGGTCATGATCGATCCGGCACCTTTGTTCATGTTTGGTTGGCATGAGCAGTCGGTTCCAGTTTCGCAAATGCTAAAACTTTGCACCACAACACTTCAAAAACAAACAGAGTCAGCCAATGGACAGCGAATATGCTAAAAAATAGAAGTACCTAGCCCGATTTCTTTATTATCTCAAATACACGAGATGGTACCCGATCTTGCGGGTTTTTAGGCATCTGCTTGAGCCCTAGTTCAATTCTTAAAAATGTGGCCAGATACTTCTATGGGGGGTTCATTTGCCTATGACTTTCGTCGTTGTAGCCAGAAGGGGCAGTATACTGCAGCATCGCGCGAGCTGGCTCGCGATCTCACATATGCGGGATGCTCAGCTGGAAAAGTGGAATTTGTGGTGCAGAGTTGTGCTCGAACCTTTGGGATCAAAATACGGCACCGGCGGTTTATGAGTGCACGAACCGTAGGCCGCGCAATCGACGAAGGAGGCAAAATATGGTGAGATTCAATTAGGAAGAGAAATTATGGAGGCACCGGGTGTGTTACAGCTGTTTCCGAATATGTTGGCACTATGGAAATTATTTTTGCGCGGCGCAACTTTTGATGGCAGGCTAAGCATTTCCGTTTTGAGAAAAAGCTTGGCGTGATCGCATTTTTTCTTTCGTCCTACTTATGTCGTTGCCCACCCCAACCCCGTTCAGGGGACGCTGAGATATGCTTCTTCCAGTAGCCCATCCAGGCCCACGTTGCATCTTGTCAGATCTTGCGATAGATCATGTAGTGGTAGGAGTCAAGGCTTGCGATCACGTCAAGCTTTTTCTCAAAAAGGAAATGCTTAGCCTGCCATCAAAAGTTGCGCCGCGCAAAAATAATTTCCATAGTGCCAACATATTCGGAAACAGCTGTAATTTTCCCCTTTTCACGCAGCTGGACGACTCTGATGCTGTCTAGGTTTTGTCGAGCTCCGATGGCACAACTCACCACGGAGTAACTATCGAGTCCCGCCATATCACCCTGCTCGTCCCTTCTTATGCTCCCGACGTCGATGATTCGGATATATCAACGTGGAAGCACCAGACACGCTTTGTCGAGGTGGCCCCTGCTCTTGACCATACTGGCCAGCATCAATTCGAGGGCACAATGGAAGCTGCCAACCGAATAGCAGACAATTATAGCCGGAGTCCCGTTGCGGCGCAAGACAAGCGGATCATGGACAAAAATGATTATTGGCGGAAGAAAATGGGCGAATGTAAAGACCACGCCGCAGATGGCAAGAAGGAGTTTAAGCTCTCTGGTGCCCACAAGAAAGACATCATAATTCGAGATCTGGGGCGTACTTTGATGGACGAAACTGATGTGGAGACAGGGCTTATTCTTCTCACCGTACTTGGTATCACCGATGATGAACTGCAGGCAGCGGGAAACATTTCAGCAGAAGAACTAGCAACCTTGTAAGCTGTACGGCGCGTACATATCACACCTTTCTAATTTTATGTACAGATCAATTGAAGAATGGACCCCTCTAGTTGAAGAAGTTTTAGAACCCAAAATCGGCGAGGAAAGATTCGAGGCCTTGACACCTGCAGAACAAAGCAATTCATGCTCGCACACCTTTGGCGGGTGCTGCTGCCACAAGGACCTCAACGTTGTCGGCTATGGCTATGCTGCTGTTCAACTTGTCTATTCCACACATCCGGATGTTCTCCCCCCGTCATCTTAGCCAACAAAGCTCATACGGCGACGATAAATCTCTCCGAAGATCCCTCCAGTGCCGCTCTACAGAACGCTATTGATTCCAGCAGCTCTGGTGCCATAAAGCTTCTCCAATTAATCGGTGCTCTACTGCGACACAAAGACGGGGAGCGTGGCTACCAGGACAGATGCTCTTTTTTCATGCAGGAACGCAAAATGGAGTTATATAATCTCGATGCACCCAGAAAATTCCCAGACGTCTCAAACGTGAGGTACGGCTGCTGCACGTACGCTGCAGCCGAGGTTGTCTGTTTCCATGGCCTTATCCAGGAACTTGTAACCGAAATTATTGATGGCAAGACCAAGTCCGGGCAGCCCAACCACGTTGCGCATAACATCCTGAAGGGTTTAAACTGCGCAGCAACTATGACTGAGATGGTCGCTCTTTCACTGTACGGTGTCTCGGTTTCCTGGCCGTATATGGCCATGGTGCGTGGTACGAAAGACCAACCAACCAATCAACCTGTTATCTCTGACCGACCTTCACCGGAAACTTCCGGTTTTCTGCGCCGACATTGCCGCGAATCCCCATATATTAATTGACCCCACAACTCCTCCCGAAAAGCTCACCATTGACGGCCGGCCCTTCCTTGATGATCTCTTACTCCCTTCGATTCGACAACTCATTCGAGAACTTCCCAACGTCTTCCTAGTCATATCTAACATGTTCTCGGGCAGTGAAACTGGCTGGATTCAGTTCACTCCCGAGTTCCAAGTCGGCGGGACCTTTGACTGCCTTACCCCCAAACAGCGCGCCATTCTATTTATTCCATCAACTAACGACGCAAATGAGGGTATGCTCGGTTCATACAGGGTCCACATGCGTTACCATTCGAACAGTACCGCTCATTCATTTTCGAATCAAACTCGCACGGAACGGAACAACACCGAGGCTTTCATCAAAAAATTTTGCGACGATGCGGTACTCAAATGGGTGATGAGGGAAGTAAGGAAAGACGGCGCGAGCGGTACACGGGCCAGATTCCGGAAAGCCTGGGCAAACCTTCAACGAGAAAAGGCACAAAAGGCGCTCAAAAGACGAAGTAAAACCGCTTCAAGAAAGAAGGCGACGGAGCTCCGACTGGCCGCGACAAACCTCGAGTTCGATATCGCCAAAATTGAGTCCATGTCTTCCCCATTGCTCAAGGACCAGCTGCATGTCTATCGATACATACTGAAGGATGACATACTTTTGAAGAAACTCTGGAAGGAGATGGGAACGGTGGCGGTACGGTGCAACCTGGTATTGGAAGCTCGAGAGCGGGAACTTGCGAGGCGGTAAAGTGGCTCGAATAATTCATTTCACAGGCTAATCCAGCTCCATTTAGTGCATTGATCGACCCTCTACCTCAAGAGCCTCTCGCCTGTATTGAACAACCTGCGATTGTCGATGAGTACGGCTATTCTCTAGGTGACGACGAAGAGTCACACTGCCAATTGCCAAATTTAGGCATGCCGGAAGTGCAATTCGACACGCAAAGTGTCGAATAGCACTTCCGGTGCACTGAAATCCAAGTCAACATCAATATTTTAAGTTCATGTATAGGTCGAACTGAAAAGAGTTGAATCATATTAAATTTCAGATTGCCTGAAATACATTCGAAACACTATGTGTCGGATTGTAAGATAGACGAGCTGAAACTGGTGCTCGAAACTAAATATATCGGCACTGAAATAATGGTAACTGATACCTGAACTGGAACTTAACATATCGGTTGGGTATAGGTTCAACTGAAATGGGAACTGAAACCCCGAGTTTCCGTTCTCGTTTCAGCTCCACCGAAATCACTGCTTTCGGGCGTGCTGAAATTTGGTCGGCGGATGATCCGCAGACGAGCCGCAGACGAGCCGCAGCTCGTCCGCCGACGAGTGTCAGCTCATCCGCAGAAGGTCTGCAGTGCGTCCGAGGACGAGCGTGTTTTATGTATTCCTCCTCCAGTCCTCAGGTGTACGACACTAGAGGTAACTAGAAGAGGAGGCATATTGCTCTTCGCACCAATATATTTCGTTATTTAGTTTACAGGATTAATACAACTAATGCTAGGATTCCGGCTGCTCTAAGAATGGTATGGTATAGAGGTATAGATGAGAGGGAACTCCAATGTTGGATGGGACTCGACACAAAGCGACAGACACAGCGCCGGACCGCGGAGGCATCTGCATGTGGTGCAGTTGCACTGGCCACATTGGAGACATCGTAGACGAGGTCCGTGACGCGGGGTCGCAGAGCCCAGGGTGTGGGAGATGAGTGCGACCTATCACTCTACCCAGTGCACGACGTACGCAGCCGGGCCGCACGCGAGGGGTGGAGGCGGTCTGCGTGGAGACGACCTGCGTGGTGGGGACAAAGCCGGTAGCGGTGGAGACGTCGCAGACGATCTGGGGCAACAAGCGGAGGCGAGACATGTCGTTAACGAGACCCTCGCATGCATGGGCCCAAGCTCCGAGGTCTTCACAACAGGTGTTCGCTTATGGGATGGGCAAAGTTCGGCAGCTTACTGGGACGATATGCTCGCAGATCAAGAAATTGTCCTCATCTACGGTGTGTATAAAGTTGCAACAGGTGATTGGGACATATGCCTTGAAATGTATCATCTTTCTAACGGATTTTTAGGCCGGATTAGCAAAGACAATGAGCACCAGACATCGAGAATTTCTTGGTGGCCTAAACCTCATACTTTCAGCTCTTCTGGTTTGAATGTGGGGTGGTGGTCGCCGGACTGCGAGTTTTGGTTCTCGCACCGCCTCAAGGACATTAACGCTGGCAAGGCGCGCCTTCACACTCAGGCGGAGTGGAAGCACATTATCAAGTTCTATAAGAAAGTTCGTGACGTCGGATTGGCTAATGAACACATTGCTGCTCAATTCCTGGATAGCAGGTTGCAGTAGTGTATATAATATCTTGGTTCGTGTGTAGATAGTGGAGTATCGCAGCTTCGCAAGTAGACCATTTCATGTACAGTTTTTGGAATAATGTGAAGATTGAAGGTTGCATGGGATCAAGCTGAGGCTGCTGAGCATCATCTACGAGAAAGAAGAAGTCGTGTCACCAATGTTGGGCGTTAAACGTTAAACGACCAACGCGTGTGAGGATGTGGCAGTGCTGTGGCACTGCTCTCATGTGAGCCGCCGCATTCTCGTCCTCTCCCATCCACCACCGAGAACTCACCCCGTGTCTGACGCGAGTGATTTTACATCGACTAGGTCGTACCCCCAATACCAACCCCTCCCTTTCTAACATCCTCGTCTCGGCGCATCCGCAATCCGCCGCAACCCGCATCCGCAACGACATTCTCTCTTTCTTCCACCAATGGACCACAACTACAACCTCACCCGCGTTTGATGTGGATGATTTGCATTTCCAGGAGCCACCCCATCGTCGTAACCCGCTGTTCTCTCGGCGCATCCACCATCGCATCCCACATCGCATCCGCAGCCTCGCCTCTCGTTCTCCTTCCACCACAACGAGTCGTGTTTGTGCAGACTTGCATCACCTTGAGCTCCAATAAACACATTGTCTTGTCTAGCTCTCATTCATCTGTGTCCTCCATCACACACTTTCTCCCACCCGCCATCGCATCCTTCGTCTGATCCGCCAGCGCATCTTTCCATCCCATCCCATCCGTCTCACCTTCCCCCCGCAGGCGTACAACACGCCCACGCCGTCCTAGGCACCGACCCCGCGCACGTCAGCGCAGACAAACTCGCCCTCCCAAGCTACCACACGCGCGCTGGTCCTCAACAGCAGCTAGGACGCCCTTCGCGCGGCGCACACGCCGCCTGGGTTTGGGTGCCGGTCGGTTGGTGCGTCTGGTGGGACGTCCAGGAGAGGTAAGCAACGCCGCAGCCTTCGCTACCCACGGGGCTAATGATTTCACAGACGATTTTGCGTATCGAGCGCGACGCGGCTCCACGCACGGTAAGCCCCGGTTCAAGGGATAGAGGAGCGCCTCCGTCAAGGCCACCCACCACGGATGCAAGGCCACCGCAGAGCCGGTGACCGAGAAAGAGCCTGCGGACATGGCAGGTGACACCTCCGCTCCAGTCAAGGGTATGAAGCGAAGCCCACTGCGGAACCAGAGCCCTCGAACGAACCCGCTGTTCCCGCCGCGGACACCAGGCCATCGCGGAGCCGCAGAACGAGAAGGGCAGCGAGCCCTGCGCAAGCGTGTGTCCAGCGGTTTTCTGCAGCCGTACCCGGGAACGGCGACACAGGGTTTGGCTTCGAGGATGAGGTCCGCAACGCTGCACCTATCTCCCTTGCCCTGAGCTCTGCGACCCCGCATGGCCATCCCGCAATGTCTCCTACGCGGCCGTCTTCGACTCCACCACGCAGATCGCCTCCTCGTCCCAGCACTGCGTACGTTGCGCGCAGTTGCTTTGCATCGAGTCCCATCTAACTGGAGGCTCCTCTCCCATGTCTATACCAGACTATCTTCTATGCTCTTACAGCCGTCGAATAGCCATTAATTGTAGTATTCACCCTGTAACTAATGACATAAATAAGAAAATATGTTGGTATGCCTCCTGCTGCTGGCATCTCGCGCCTGAGGACTAGAGGAGAAATAAATAAAACACGCTCGTCCTCGGACGCGCTGCAGACCTTCTGCAGATGAGCTGATGCTCGTCTGCAGACGAGCTGCGGCTTGTCTGCGGCTCGTCCGCGGATCATCTGCCGACCAAATTTCAGCGCGGCCGAAAGCAATAGTTTTGGTTCAGATTTCAGCTTCCTCTGAAATTAGAGCTGATATGGGTAGTTTCGGTACAGCTGAAACGAGAACGGAAACTCGGGGTTTTAGTTCACATTTCAGTTGAGCCTATACCCAACTGATATGTTAAGTGCCAGTTCAGGTATCAGTTACCCTTATTTCAGTGCCGATATATTTAGTTTCGAGCACTAGTTTCAGCTCCTCTGTCTTAAAATCCGACACACAGTGTTTCGAATGTATTTCAGGCAATCTGAAATTTAATATGATTCAACTCTTTCAGTTCGACCTATACATAAACTTAAACTATTGATGTCAACTTAAATTTCAGTGCACCGGAAGTGCTATTTGACACTTTGCGTGTCGAATTGCACTTCCGGCGTGCCTAAATTTGGCAATTGGCGGTGTGAGTGGGAGGATATATAATGTACTTCGCGCGATATATATATTTCTTTCACAGGGCCACATGGATAATGATATTACAAGCACTTTCGTTCAGTAAATTAAGGCGATAGACACTGTGGACCACGGACCGAGTGAATTTCACAGCTGTTTTTCACCCAGATACACCGCAAATTTCACGGTCAAAAAGTGAACTTCACGCGAAGAATGGGGTAAAAAAGTTCACATACAAAATGGCGTTTTTCACAGTTGCCTTTCACCATGTTTTAGGAGAACTTCTCGCAATTTCCTTGCAAAAAATAGCAGGTATATGGCGAGAAACTCTCGCAAAAAGCCAGTTGATTTCATTCACATAGATTCAAAATCACATATGTATTAAATTGACTGACAATGTACTACAACACGACTACATAGTAGGACCGAAGTGACCCATACATACCCCGAGGACACGGAAAGAGAGGGCGTACATGTCGAATGTTTGGGTCAATGGCGACGACGTCGACACTGCGTCATCTTGAGCATTTCACGTTTGTCAAGGAATGATTCACGCACCTTACAACCGCGCGGAGGCAGGGGTGGTGCCGTGCTGAAGGCGGCAGGGCCGTGTGAACAACAGGGATGCTGAGGTCGGTGCTGGCTGTGGTCAGGGCAAAGTGACGGCGGCGGGGAGGCGAGGACAGCGTGGGATGCAGCGGAATTCAAGCCCGCATGACTGTAGCTGGAGCGTGTGGCTGCTGGATGCCTAGGGTGGCGGAGACGACGGTGGTAGGCCGCGGTCGCTGGAAGGAGAGTGGTGGGGGGTGGTGGTAAGAGTGAGACCGCTCGCTGTCACTGCGGGTCCTTTATTTGTGTGCCTGTGGAGCTGCTGTGGAGTAATGATGTCATTCCCTCGGCTGTGGACTTGAGAGCTTTCGGCGGCATCTTCGTGAGGGTGAAAACTTGATTCACAGTAAGGTAGTGTGAACTCAAATCTTCACAGCATACCGTGAACTTTTTTTTTCACCAGAAGAATAGGTGAAATATGAACTTCACCATGTTGCACTGTGAAATTCACCCTCCTTGTTTTCCACAGTGAGAATGCCTGTGGAAGCCGGGACACAATGGAACATCCGTTTTTGTTGGTCGGTGGGGTACAAACCGAGCCAAACATGCCGGGTCGATCATGACCAATGCTGGTCCCCAGATATACGTACGCATCAACGGCCGGCCCGAGTGGTCCGAGTCAGCTCCTGTTTTCCAACTTCCTCGAAATTCACCCGTTTTTGTCCCAGATGAACCTCGCTGCCTTACAAATTGGTCGGTATCCATCTGTCAGCTGGTTCGTACCCGTCCGAGACTCGATTTCAGTAACACCTCAAAAAACAGTGCAGTACTTACCGTTGTACTGTTGTTATATTTCTCCAAGGTGTCCTTTCGCTGTTACAAGAATTGTCTCAGAGCGCACGTATGTATGGCCACACCAGCCAGAGTCCGCTACGGTTCGCAACGACGGCCCGCAGCATATGTTTATACGTATCCACTCTCCACTCTTTACCGGGGACAACCTGACAAAATTCGGCCTTGAATCGCATCCCATGTCCTCAAACAACTATCGCGGCAATATACCTTGGAAGAGGTTCGCTGGTACAGAGACGGAACATATTAATAGAGGATGTGCTCCTAGTGTGGCCGTCTTTTAAGTCTTCCGCCGACAACAGGAGCACTGTATATTTCTAGGTGCGTGTCACGGCGTAGCGCGCCGGGGATATGTATCGACTTCACGTGTGTTTTTTTGTAAAGGACTAGCTGGTATTAGTGTGTCTGCACACGATGGGAGGGACGTGTTCACAGATAGATTGAAGCCGTGTTAAGAAAGAACCATTGTAGAATCGAATGCCGGCCTGTTGTCGAGTTCCACTTGTACAATATGCTGTGCGCGTTACTCTCAAACAAAGACACGAAATCGACCACTCATCAAGCTTAGTCGGATATGTACCGGCTGAGCTTGACTAAGATTGACTCCAGTCTCTCAGTGACGGGGCTGGGTTGATGAGACGCCTAACCACGCATACCTTGATTATTCAGAGACAACTGCGGCACGATATTCTCGATGCCACGAGCCGCGCGGAAAACCTGGTCAATTTGACTTGGATAGGATGTCGAAGGGCACGGCTGGTAATTAGAGATTGCGTTGAATAGAAATAGAACCAGAAAAGATCCTTTGGATCCAAGTAGGATACGTTAAACGAGACTGAAAATAAAACATAGAACAGAATGACGGTCGGAACACGGGCAGTTTAAGAACTAGTTTTGACCACAGGATCAATATTGCGGTCCGCGAACAAAGACGACGAGATAGATCTATTACATACCAAAGCACCCAAATGTATCCTCTCTCGTGATGTGCATCTCGCTCCGAAAAAAAGAATATCACGCCTCCGGACAAACCGGAGTCGCCGTATGGATATCTTGCAACGAACGGCGATTAGAGGACCTGAAATCGGGGTTTTCTGGTCACAAAGTAGAGTACTTAGTGGCATCGGAGGTCGGAAACACTCACAGAGGGACGAGGTCCGTAGACGAATCAATGATCACGCTCGCCAGCGCGGAAACAAGATGAAAGACGCTCTGTGCCTCGCGGCTGAGAAAATAAAGAAAATAATCACCATGCCCAAATCCCAGACTCTATCCGCGAGTGCAAGATTGCAACCGGCATCAGGTCAGAAACCAAGTGTGTAGCATCCGTCGATCGAGGTACGGGTAGACGTAAGTCGGGCAGGGCTCAAGGCACACGTCCAGCCTTCACTGGCACACGGCCTTTCATTATTATCAGTGAGACGTCAATGGAAGTTCCGCAGACGGTTGCGGTTGTTCTGGGAGCAAATTTATGCGTTCAAGGCGGTGCAAGATTCGTAAATGCGGAAAACGGGTCGTACCTCGCCTCCACTGGCAGGACTTTAGATTTCCACGCCGCCGCAGATGTCAGACTTGGATACCGCGCCCGCGATTGCGCAAAGCGAGGATATTCTAAGCACCGTTATTTGTTGAAATCTCAGAAGGATACCCAGATCGCGGGTGGCAGCATCCCGCGTAGCGAACATCGAGACGTCCAGAAAATCGCTGAGTCTGGATGAGTCCAATTGGTCAGAAGAGCGGCGCGGGTGGTTCAAATAGCGAGGAGCAGGTAGACAGATGGTCTTCAAAGAGTCTTGGAGCCAAGCACGCGCCGCGGGCTCGACGGTAGCCAGCGATCGACACGCCCACAGTACCGGAGCAGCCTGGGGAGGCGAGTGAGCACGGTGCGGATGCCGGCGTGCCTCCGTCGATTCACAGGGAGTTCGGCGGTGCTGCGAGAGGAGATGCGCACGCACAGGGGATGCGGACGAGGTACGCTGAGAGGTGGGATCTAGTAGCAATATGACACGGGCCCATAAACCACAGAGGGAGGAAGGAGACGTCCAAAGGGGCACATCAGTGCGCGGTGCGCAGAAGCACATACGATAAAATCGATACCAGCAAGGTGCAATGTCGTCCTTGGAAGCGCAGGAATCAACCCGCGGGGAAGAGTTTGTGATCGGATTACAAAACTGCGTCATTCGACAGAAACTCGCAACAGATAGTTTGGGAGACAAACTGGGGAGTTGTCACGCAGATGTCAGACAGAACGCCAAACAAAATGAAAACAGTCGAAATTGAAGTGTGGTAAATTCGAACACATCGAGAGTGACTTGACCATACACAGTCATTCAAGTCTGGCTGGAAAGTAACAATTACAATATATATATGAATCTAGTGTTGAAGTTGGTGGTGACGACTTGAAGTCTCTATAGGAGGCGGATCATCTATGTATCATAATATCCGCCTACAGTGATCCCTCATAATAAGTACTCAGATATATTGTGGCTTGCCGCAGATACGTCGAGGCAGGAAACCCAGAGCGCCCTTCATCGAGGAGTTTAGGGTTCGCGTAGATTCCGTTCCCCGCGAACCCAAACTAGGAAATCAGACGGGTCAGCACATCCCGCATCAATAAATGCGATGGACCAGAGCAGTAACACGACATGGAGGAATGGTACTCGTAGACCAACAGGACCAGAAATCATCGCTGAGACGATGGTCAAAAAATGCACTCTCCCAAAATATAATGCGTGCCGAAAAGCAAACAAAATAAGGTGTTGCCGCACAATGCCAATACACTCCGGCCCCCTCGGATTTGCCGGGTAAGCTATGGTGAGTGTGGTTGGGTCCACACATAGAATACGGGAAATGGAGGAGCAGAGTTGCGCGAAGCCGATGTGGGCGAACGATAGGCGCCCAATAAGCGCCCGCCCTTCCATCCTACGAGCTTTGTCCACCTCCTCCCAAGTCTCCGCCGTGGACGCGGAAAACTCGACGCATTCCATGCGGCGCCTCTCGGGATCCGGAGATGCGTTATCATTCCGTCCCGCGCCGTGCGTTTTTCTCGAGGTTTAGGATTTAATTATTGGTGCACAAACGCGCGGGCAGCGGGGCGGGCGTACGCGAAAAATGGGTGCGCGAAGTGCGGGCCGCACATTGCAGCAACAGCGCAAGCAGGGTCGGCGACGGCAAGTGCAGCGGCAGAGCGTGAGACGAATGGAGGGGAGCAGCCGAGACCGAGCGCGTGGCGCGAATGCACACATGCGATCCACAGGCCTAGAGAGCCCAAATCAGTCACTGCGGAGGACGCAGGCAAGGCGCGAATACCGCCGAAAGTAGAGCTAAAATTCACGCAGCGTCAGTGGGTATACAGGGCGTGAGACGCGGCGAGCGTGCTAGAGATCGACATCGATCTTGACAAAAATCTGGTCGAAGACGGAATCTAGTGGTGGGCGCGGACCGTGACAGAACGCACTCGGACGCAGAATGATTCAGTCTGTGTTTAGTCTGCAGGTTCAGTATCGAATGCGTGGCTCGCGAATGGGGGCTTGTGTGCTGCAGGTGTAATGTGGGCATGGGCGGATTGACAGGCAGAGCGGAGGCAGGGCTACGTGGTGCGCACGGAGGCGCGATGGGCCGATCAATGGCGGATGACGAGCAGCGCAGCATGCCCGCGACAACAGAGTGCCGGAGGACTCGCCGTGTGGGCGGTACGATGACGCGATGTGTGGGACCGAGAGTGGTTTGCGGATGAGGACGAGTGGGCAACTGCGCGTGGAGGACGAACCAAATGACGCAGGACGCTCGAGAAGCGGGGTGTGTTGCGAGCAGAGCGGGTGGGTAAGTCGGGGTTAACTCGAAATCTCCACAGCTCGGGATGCGAGACGTGTCTAGTCATCGCAGAAACAGTATCGAATGCGTGGCGCGCCAATGCGGTGCGTATGCGCAGGTGTGATGTGCGCGTGGGCGGATTGATAAACAGAGCGGAGGCAGGCCTGCGCCGTGAGCACGAGGGCGAGGAAGCAGGGAAAAACGCCGAACGCAGCCCGTAAGCAGTACGACCATCGTCTCAGCGATGGAGAGTCTGCTGGAGATGAGCGAGGAAGGAAAGAAGTGGTGATATACGTACGCATCAACGACCGGCCCGATCGCGCGCGAGTGGTCCGAGTCAGCCCCTGTCTTCCAACTTGTCGCGATTCGCCCGTTTTCTTCCCAGATCAACTTGCTTGGTTGGTATCCATCTGTCACCTAGTTCGTACCCTTCCGAGACTCGAGTCCAGCAATGGCTTAAAACAAAAACGAAAACGGTGTACTGTACTCTTGTGATATTTCGCCACTGTGTCCATTCGGTATTCCCCGAATCGTCTCAAAGGGTACGGATATTGAACCGCTTCTACCGGAGCCCGGCTCGATCTGCAACGACGGCTCCTATGATCTTTTTTTACGCATCTACTCCCCACTCTTAGCCCCGGACATGCTGGCGAAACTCGCGGGCTTTCAAGAGCATCTCACGTTATATAGTGCGGCTCTAAGTACCATCTCCGGCGACTATCTCGGCGGTCTTCGCAGGTTTCCGCGCACCGCGTGTTCGGCTGAGCAACACCTCGTATACGGTTCGCTGATGCGAAGACGAAGCTTGCTGTCTTCCACTAAAAACAGGAGCAGTGAATATTCCTCGCTGCTGTCCCGGCGAACCGTGCAGGGGTTACATATCTCGACTTCAAGATTGTCTTTGTAAAGGGCTAGTATTAGTGTGTTAGAATCGATCTGGGGAAATTCGTCGACACAATGGGAGGGACATGTGAAGGATAGAATATTCGAATGAAGCCCAGTTGCAAAGAGCCATTTTAGAATCGAACGCCGCCCTGTTGTCGAGGTCCACTTATACAATATGCTGTGCATGTTACTCTCCAACAAAGGCACCAAATCGAAGGTTGCGGTTGACTCGGGCTGGATTGATGAGACGCCTGACCGTACCTTGATTATTCAGAGACAACTGCGGTATGATATTTTCGATGTCACCCACTACGCGGAAAACGTTGTTAATTTGACTTGGCTGGTAAGTAGGTATTGCGTTGAGTAGAGATGGAGCTGGTGAGGATCCTTCAGTGGATGAAAGGAGACTGAACATGGAACAGAATGATGGTCGCAGAACACGCACAGTTTAACCACTGGTTTTTGACCATCTTAGGCGGGCAAGATCAACATTACGGTCCGCGAACCAGAGAAATCCGTTACACACCAAAACACCCTAAATTTATTCCCTCCTGTGATGTGTGTCTCGCTCCGAAAAACATATCGCCCCTCGGGGCAAACGGAATCCCGCCATCGCTGTATGCGGCCGGGGAATCGAACCCCGCCCTGCTGCTGCACAATGATGGATCGCATCCGAGGAACTGGGAGCAATGCACCACGGATATCAAAACGAACGTTGATTTGAGGACGACTAAAATCTGGGTTCTGTAAAAAGTAGAGTATTTATGTAGCGGCATCGAAGGTCGGAAACACTCACACAGCGACGAGGTCCCTAGACCAACCATTCCGCTGCCCAGAAAATGAACCATGACCCAATTCCAAGAATACCCTCCATGCGCGACCTGGATGAGAGTGCAGGATTGCGACCTGGATGAAATTGCAAGATTGCAACCGGCATTAGGACAGAACCCGGGTGTGCGGCATCCATCGGGTAGACGCAAGTCCGGTGGGGCCCAAGTCACACGCGCGGTCCTCAGTGTACGCCATCTTTCATTTTTATGAGTGAGACGCCGGTGGAAGTTCCACAGACGGGTTGCGGTTGTTCTGGGAGCAAATTTATTCGTTCAAGGCGGTGCAGAGATTCGTAAATGCGGAAAACGGGTCGTACCTCGCCTCCACTGGCAGGACTTTAGATTGCGCCGCCACAGACGCCAGACTTGGATATACCGCCCCCGCGATTGCGCAAAGCGAGGATATTCTAAGCGCCCTTACAGAGAGACGCGGGGGGATAAGTCTTCCTAGATCACGGTTCGCTGCATCCCTCCTAGCGATTATCGCGACGTCCAGGAAATCGCTCTGGTTGGGTCCAATTGGTCAGAAAGAGCAGCGCGGGTGAGTCAAATAGCCGTGAGCAGGTAGACGGTCTTGGAGGAGTCTTAGAGCCAAGCACGCGCCGCGGGCTCGACAGTAGCCAGCGATCGACACGCCCACAGCCCCGGAGGAGGGCGAGTGAGCACGGGACGGATACCGGTGTACCTCAGGCGATTAAGTAACAGCGAGTGCGGTGGTGCTGGGAAAGGATGAGATGCGCACGCACAGGGGATAGGGACGAGGTACGTTGAGAGGTCACCTCTAGCAGCGATATGACATTGGACATGGGCCCATCAATCAGAGAGGGATGAAGGAGACGTCTAAAGGGGCAGATCAGTGCGCGCGTTGCAGTGCAGAAGCACATACAATAATATCGATACTAGAGATCCAGCCACAAGGTGGGATCCCGCGGCTAATCTTAGATCTCGAGATTCAGGGCGCCTGCGAGTGCGTTGATTGTCGACGCTGACGGAGAGGAGATTTGGTATGAGCGGGGATGCATGGATCCAGGAGAGCCACTCACTTTTTCCTCCACGCAGGATAGTCTCGTCGATGTGGAATTCCTGCACTGATATACCAGTCCTTCCTAAGGAACTCTTCCGCATCTTCCACCAAAGAATGGAGGTGTCCTTGCGGACGAATGATCGAACTAGATATCTCGCCAGCGAGAATTGGATCTATACAGAAGCCAGATGCTCGCGTGAGTGGACGCTGTGTTTTTTGTTTAACATTGCTCGACATTTAATTCGGGTTGAAGCGCCGCTGGAATAAGTGTTAATCTGGTAAATCCTAGAACGCAAGAGGCAATCACGTACAGAATCTGTGAGATGGATGACCACATGGGGCCGATTAACTTCAACTTGGCGCTCTTTCACGAGTTGAGATAAAACATTCACATCCAAAGTGTGTATCCTGTGAACCGCCATTTCGGCGTTAGTCGCTGGACGGCGAAACGGTAAATAGGGTAGCGCACGTTACGTACAGTATATGCGCGCAGTCCATCGTATCTCGTATTATCAACATTCCAAATTCGGTCCTTCTTCGTTCATGATTGGGTCCCGAAGTTATTTGCACGTCGTCTCCGTTGACCACCCGCATCACAGATTGTTGCAAACTGCCAGGCGACGTGAGCGTCTCGCCTGCAACGGGAAACATTGTGAGACGGAAACCTGCGAGGAGTCCCCAGGAGCCACGGGCGAGAATGGGGAATGACAGCTGCCGCGCCTAAGGACGACATCGCACGGAGGAGCAATCTGGGTGCGCGGAAAACGATGTGCGATGGACGGAGAGCGATGCGCTAGGGAGGATCGATGGCGTGCCCGGCGGGCAGCGTCAATGGACACGGCGCAGGCGCATGACGTAGGGTTGGGCTATCACGGGACAGTGCCGCCTGCGATGTGAGGTGAATGGGCTGGAAGGAGGAGAGCCGTGGAAGCGGGAGCAGAGAGAGACAACGTACCCGGGAGCAGCAACGACGGCGCGATGGACATCGGGAGGCGGTCGAGGCCAAGCGGCGCAAATTAGAATCAGCAGGACGCGGGACAAAGCGCAAGACGCAAAGCATACGTCGCAGCGGCAGGAACGAGAGCGGGTGGATGGCAGTTGCGCGGGGTATCTATCTGGGTTTCTAGGCGTTAGTACGAGTAGCTGTGCAGTGCGCAGCGGCTGGTGGGAATGCTGTAGAGGTGGACCGATCCAGGAGGCATCCCGCACCGGATGCGGAGGACGCGCAGGGAGAACGTGAATCCAGGAAGCATCGACGCTGTCATCAGTACCAGAAAGGGACTATATCGCGCAGGAGACGCGAGCTGGCGCATCTTTGCCATGACGACGAGGAGAAGCACTGGGAGATATTGAACGTCGAGTCGTCGGCTTGACCAGCCTTGGATGACTAGGGTGTGCACCGCAGACTCGAGTGACATCGAAGGGGAACGAAGGGCGGACGAGACTGGGTCAATAAACAGCGCGCTGAGAAGCCATTGGAGTTGAGGTTGAGTTACAAGCGCTATGGCCAAGTAACGTACCAGTCTTTGATGCGATAAATCCCACCCATCGAGATGGAGGGAGTCGAGAGGAAGTGACCAAGTGGCGATGCATGCTACACGTGCGCAATCAACACCCGGCCCGCAGCTCCGAGCCCCTATGACATTATGTCCATTTACTTGCCTGGGCCCGGGTGCAGTTATGTGCTTTCGCCCTTCACTTTCCGAGATTGAAACTAGAACTCGCACCGCTCTTTTTATATGCACCCCAAGTCGTGTTGCGCCAGCTTCGACAGCAATCAATTACAGCAATATAAAAAGATCCTTTGAATCAACTTGTAACATGCCACGAGATGAAACTTATCTCGCGCTTTATTATCCTCGCTCCGTGCGCAGTAGAGTACTCCGTAACTCCCCTACTTGCGGAGCCGACTTCGTCCGCACCATCTCCGCCGCGCTTAGGTTGTCTTCAGCTAGGTATTCGACCTATTCCTCGGTCGTTTCGATAAAGGTATATTGCGTCGAGGAGTCCGATTCCATCCATCTCGTCATATGGAGGCTCGTTGTAACCACAGGAACAGAAACATTGAGGACCCCGAGTACTAATACTAATTGCAGGGCGGCCCGCATTAGCATTGTATGACGGGGACGATCTTATTGGATAACTACCGCAATTATGCTCGACTATTAGTTGCTGAACTTGCGTACCTCTACACGCGCGTCTACGAAGTTCGGTCAGAATGATATTTCCTAGGAGCAAAATGGGAGAATTCAGACCGGTTCGTTATCACTGCGTTCCGACCCCATGTAGACATACCTTGTCTACATGTGTCTACGTATTCTTACGTGGGTAGACAGGGTCGTCGAGACAACATCGACGAACGTAGACACACATTTGGCTACGTGTGTCTACGTATTCTTACGTGAGGTAGCTGGACTTCGGCTATATTCGGCTACATTCGGCTACGTTCGGCTATGTGTGTCTACACGTGGCTACCTCTGTCTACGCGCGTAGACACATTTCGGACACAGATCGCCAGAATTTGACCAGAATGTAATAAAATTGGTAAGTTTGGCCAGTTCAATGTGAGTCTACGTTGGTCTACCTCCGTCTACATTTGTCTATACAGGTAGACACATGTAAACCTATGTGTCTACTCAGTGTAGCCGCATGTAGACTAATATATGTGTCTACATGCATCTACGCTGTGTCTACGTCCGTAGACACAGTCTGCGTCTACATGGGGTCGGAACGCAGTGTATACGGTAAAATACATTAACGGAGCTACTGATAGCTCTGTGCGTTGATCAAGGGGCTACCGATCCGCGAAAAAAACACCCAAGGTTGGAATACGTTTTTCAGAGGTTTGGTAGACCCTCCCCCCTACGTAAGCCAACACGTGCCATCAAATTGCCTTTTTGGGAGGTCGAAAAATTCAGAATCTGTTCCCAGACCATCCAGACACCACAGGGAGCTGTATATATCATACCGAACATATTTCAGGTTAATTCTAGGTGCTTCTAAACTCTTCAGGGTAAATTTAGGTGAACTCGCTGGGGTGGCTGAGATCATCACGTGAATGATATGATGTGACATGATTCAACTCAATGAAGCTTATTTGGCGAAAAAGGGCTCATATATTCGCGGGGTAGAGCTGAACAAGGTCTGAGCATGTTGAAAACTTTCCTTTAGCTAGTGTTGATCAAGTTTGCCCGTAAATATTTTCGATTTCTTTTTCTAGGTGTTTTTCTGTGCATTTCAACGAGTTTTGAAAACAGGTATGAAATACATTTTTCAGCACCCAGAGGGACCTCCCCCCCCTTCTCCTAATTAGGAAATTCCTTATCATGGTAGCCCCTTGGCGTTGATCTACTTGTCAACGTAAGTCGGTAAGTCTATTCTGAGCCCACATCGTAAAGCGTCCGCAGGTAAATCCTTGTGAATCAGATTTCTTGTGAGTAGCTAAACCAAATCATTTAGATCGAGTCTCTGAACACAGTTGTACTCACATGTCTGCACCAGAGGCAAATGTTGGGCTGGACAAGTGCAGGAACAGCCGAGCTGCAACCAGGTAGGGGCATCGAGCTCAGCTCCACTAAACATAGTCGATGGTTGGAAATTTGAATCATGTGAGTCTTGGTCTATAAACAAATTCCCTCGACTGGAATACCCGACCCCGCGCGTGAAGATCGGATAATCTCTAGGTCCGGCGTATGGAACATCCGACTCGACGCTCCTTTAAAAAGAAAATCCGGCTCCACTCAGCACTGTGTCGGGTTGCCGTGATCGTGGCATCTACTGCTGCCTTGAATGCTGGAAAGGAGTGTATCCATCGTGATCCAAGATGATAAAATCTACGAGCGAGGTGAAGTACAGGACGACAGAGTCATATATCGAAATTACGCGGCCTTCGCTTGTGAAATTACGCCTGGTTCGAATTAAAAATGGAATTGGATCTAAGCGAACAAGCTTACGAGTTGTGTGGATTTCATATCCGATTCCAGACATGATGGAAGTCCAGAGCCCTGACTCGGATACGGTTAGGCCTACGGCAGACGGTGGACGGTGGCGCCAAACCGCACGTACTGTGGAATTTCCTGACATTACGGTAGCATTGCCTAATGGAATGATGTCCAGCACATCATGTCGGAAAAACCCAAATCGCCTTGCAAGCTGAGACAATCTTATAAGCCCTAATAAGGCCTTAAAATGGCTTATAAGGCAAAAAAGGATTTGAGATTTTTGCTTTATAAGCCGTAATAAGGCCTGATAAGGCCTTATAAGATTGTCTCAGCTTATAAGGCTATTTAGTTTTTTCCGACACATACGGCGTAGCGAGTGGCCGTCGAGTTGTGGGCTACATCTCAGGGAAAGCGTTTTTTGCGACGAATATCAGCGCCGAATATATGTTGTGTATCTGTGAAAATTCAGGACCATACAATAACTTGAAGGCAAAGAGACGGGCACGGTTCTCTTAATAATCCTCTCGCGAGGGTTCGAGCAGGGAGTGCAGAATCACAGATATGAGCAGTGTAGTGGATGCCATACACCACGATTTCCGAGTCGATACTGCACGACAACGTGTTGAGGAGCATAACGGATAAATACCAGTCTCTACCACCTTTGCATACTGCCGCCAGCGACTTCGTGCAGCGTCCTCCTCCTGCATATCAGTCGCGCTGTAATTGCTCTCGATGAGCCGAACTGAGAGGAAAATGAAAGTCGAAGTGGTACTTACATCGAGAGGCTCCACGTGCGCTTTCGTACGCAGTATAAACCCTACCTGTCTTGCGAGTCCATCCGTAAAAACCCGACAAAAGAAGGCAAGGTCTGAGGATGCTTTGGTCGTTTCGGTCCATCGCGAAGCGTGCATTATCTATATTGATGAGCACGAGCTTGAGAATTTGACGCCACCGCGCCCCGGCTCTGAGCAGTATATTTTGCGGCGCTACAAGGTGAAAGTTAGGGCTTGAAAGCGAGATTGCAGCTTGTATAGGAAATGAATTCACTGTCGTACCTGAAAAAGAAATGACGTAGGAAATATACGTCCAGCGACAGTAACGGGCCATAGGATGGACATGAAATGAGAAGTTCCGACCTGGCACGCGCAGCCTCTGGTGGCTGAGAGCAAGTAATGTATTGGAAAGGAAACGAATTGAGATGGCGTGGAGGATATTGATTTGACATCCGGAACCGTGGAACGCGAAGCATCTGTTAGCTGAGAGCATGATACGGGAGTACAATGGGCTGGAACGGCGTGGAGGATGTTGATTCGACATCTGGAACCGTGGAACGCGAATCATCTGGTGGCTGAAAGATGGATATGGGAGTATAATGGACTGGGACGGCGTGGAAGATATAATTCGACATCCAGATCCTCGATCAGCAAAGGGTATAAGATGTCTCATCTCTCCCGTTCACTCTGTAAAGCAGCCACAGAAGGGGCGGAGTTTCGAGAACACGCGGAGGAGGAGTGGCAATTATTGTCCGCGCCGTGGGCGAGATCATGCTGGAGGAAAACATTGAGGATGAAGGAGCCTTGGACGCCCAAGACACATTAGAGGGGCACGGTAAGATAGAAACAGACACATTAGTTTGGCCATAGCGGAACGAACGACAGACTCCAGAGGCTTCGCACTGTGGATATCCGAGTGCTCTTTCCGTGCCTGGGCAGAGATGGCGCAAGAAATTTATGAATGATATGGCGCCAGGAGTGAATGGCGCAGCGAGACGAGATGGCAGGGCCGGAGAACAAAAAATGCCGGCGCGAGGGACGGCATTAATGCCAAAGAGACAAAGAGTGTCACTGTCGAGGAGGAGGCATATGTCGGAAAAAAACCAGATCGGTTGGAACGGATTGGGCCGGATTGTCGGCCTGGGCGGGATTGCAGCCGGTTTGAATCCGGTGGCGGGTGGATTGTAACCGGTCTCGAGATGTTCAAAGTGGCCTAAGCTGCTTAGGGGGCTTGGGACGGCTTTTCGTGGCTTGTAGGTTATGTGAGAGATTTTCCCTTATCAGCCGCTCCGGGGCGTTGTATCTGGCATGAATAATATATATATATTCAATCCGTCGTCGGCCGGTGCCAGACTTGGGCATTGCGGCGCTTGTTGACGCGCGAACAGGCGCGGAGATCGTCAGAGTCACGGACGCGTGACATCACATATGATGATCCAACCCGCCCAGGATTTTTCCGACATACACGTGATGTCGAGGGCGGGAGAAACGGCGGCTAGAGTAAGAGTGGTGAAGGCGAAGGCGGCCACCGACACAACACTTAGTGATCGACGCCGAGCCTGGTTTATCGCACAAGGTCCGCGTCTTCGCATGACATGAGCCTCGGGGACGCGGTCGCGGCAAGTGTCCGTAACAAAATAGTTCGTTGCTGCACAATGCCAACACACCCTGGCCCTCTCGGGCACTCCGGGAAACGTGCGGGAGCTGTCCTCGCATCCATGGACGAGATCTCGGAAGCAGTGAAGAAGAGCTGCGCGAAGCCGGTGCAGGCGAAGGATAGGCGCTCAACAAGCGCTTGTCTTTCACTGGCTGGCCTTCCCAACTCTGCGTTGGGAACGCAAACGACACAGATGCCTACAGAGCGCGTAAATGAGTTAGTAAACGCGGAGCATATTGGAGGATATAGGCATGGACGTCCTATGATATGTGCAGTCCTCTTCTCGCATGCGTACGTCTAATATCGCTGAAAGGCAAATGTACCGTCGGCTGCCAAAATGCAGACGCTCAGGATTTGTTGAAATGTAGGGCAGGAACCCCAAATACAGACGCGTGGGATTTGAGACACGGGTGCGGGAGCCGCCCGCGCTGAGGCTGTATGGCGTTCCACGCGGGACTGGGAACCAGGCTCGGGTCAGGCCTTTGCTTGCAAGGGCGCGCGAACCTTGCAGAATGAGTCCCCTGCGGGCCTAGTCATCGCGGATGCATGGCGCGGGCTGCGGAATGCACGGCGCAGCCGACACACAACGACTACCGAGGGCGAGAAGGCGTGCAGCGAGGAGTTGCTGGAGACGATCAACAGCGGGCGGATGACGAGAGGCGCGGGCTGTGCAGCAGCAAGCGCGAGGGGCGCGACGAAAAGGAGCAGGGGCGAGCACATGGGCGGTACGACGGCGCTATGTGCAGGACGGAGACCGAGAATCAGCGGCGCAACTGGACCTGGACGGGGCTAGCGGATGGTACACAGAAGTAGACACGGTGGGCTGGGAAAACAGCGGTCAAAGTAGCGGAATGCGGTGCAGCAGCGAGAACGAGTGACGCGGGGCGTCCATACGGTGTCAACAATCATATGGCGCAGCGATCTGGACATCGCACGAGGAGCAGCGCACCCGGGTGCGCCGCAGATAAGAGGGAGGCGGATGCATGAATTGATGAAGGGCAAAGGGCGCGAGGGAGGGCGAAAGGATGCCGGACTCGCAGATGGAGAAAACAACGGGCTCGAGCGAGGGTGGAAGCGAGTGCAGCAGCGCCGACGTCCATAGACTCGAAGCTGGGAAGCAGATAGAGGAACTAGTAGTACAGAGATACACTCAGCATGAAAGAAAAGATTCAAGATTAAACGCACCCATCTACACGCAACTCGCAGCCAAACTCTCTGCCGCGCCCCGGAGTTGCACCGTGCGCAGCATCAATGAAGTAACCCACAGTGAGCGAGACGTAGGATGCAAGGGAGGCGTGTAATTGATACCACAAGAAAAGCCGAAGATGGTGGTGGGATGCGAGCAGCGATAACGGGGTAGGACAGCAGCTAGCTTGAAGGCGTATCTGCGATAAACAGGAGGGTTCGCGCGACACTCTGGATGTGGATCTGGATTTGGCCTGAGAGGAATGTGGACGCGGGACTGGGAGGAGATGATGCCTACGTAACCGCAGGCGTGCACCGGGCAATCATTGCAGGGGAGGCTGCGAGGACGCGGATATCGAAAAGCGAGATGGGCGAAGGAAGCAAGTGGCAATTCACGTGCGCATCAACGACCGGCCCGAGTGGTCCGAGTCAGGCCGATTCGCTCGTGTGTGCCTTACCTATTTATTTGGCAGGCCGTACTGTATGTAATTCAGAAAACACCCTACGCGTCCAAGATTCGCGAAACGGTCTAAGTATCGTCAATGTTTCTCTCATCTGCCGACGCAGACCAGTCACCAAATGCAGGTAGCGTCAGTTAACCTTTGGTGCTCCGAGTCTGCAGGGTCCAATTCTCCATGTTGTGCAGGCCATGAGTTTTAATCCTTTGCACGGTTGGATTCCCAGTGCTCTCCCAGTTCCGTCCCTCATCGTCCGCGCTGCCTCGGAATCTTGGCTATAAGCTACGCATCCAAGTTGCACACTTGATCCAACATCCAAAATGCACAGCACCGTACTCCATCCGTCCATTTAATTTGAGTGCTCAGTATATTTCATATGTAGGAAGTAAACCAGCCCCCGGTTCGAGTTGTCCAGTATATGCAAATTTCATGTGCCTCCGTCAACACAGCTCAGACGGACTACATCAGAGCCGCTCCAGGCGCGCGTCGAACCCATATCCGCACCCCGCCTGTGAATGTCAATTCAATATCAATGCACCGTCATCTTCCGCGCAACTATTATCTTCCTCTAGCACGTCCTGAGCTGACGCTGGACTTCGATATCCCCACTCGACGAGACACCGTTTGGGAGGCACGCGCTTCCATTCAGCTGCGCTTTTCAATTGATTCGGGCCGCAAACCGAGCTCAACTGGGACTCGGAGTCTCACATCCCTCCAAGCCCCGCCCTTCGTCCCGGATCCACGGATTTCGCTCAGAGGTAGGTATGTATTCCCCTTGAACTGCATGGTGCACGCCCGCACCGTCAAGCCATATGCGAACGATGCGGCGGGAGGCCTGGGTTCGCCTCCCAGCGTCCGAATAACGGCGTTTGCGTGATTCTTCCCTCACTTCTTGTTTCATATGGAAGCTTTTGTTGCAGTGTCCTCTCCTACTATGATGCTTGTTGAACACTGCTCGGGTACCGCAAGAATACGATCCAAGACGTGGGGTATGTAAGACAGGCATGTTATCTCGGACGTGGTGCATGGTGCCCAGGAGTCTGGGTTCGATTCCCAGCGTCCGAATGAAATGGCAGAGGTGTTTTTATTTATTCCTTTTTCAATACGGTCCCCATTGCGCCTTCGTTGGTTGGTTTAGTTCTCGGCGTGATTCGATTCAGGTCATTTTCATTCTTCTGATTCCGGCCATACGTTTGCAGCACTCGCTTCGTCTACTGCACAAGTCATCCCCATCCCTTGTCATAGATGGAGCTGGACCCGGCGGGAAGTCTGGGTGCGTGTCCAAATACTGTTTATCGACCTCATTTTTGCTCATGTGTGCCATGACAGGGGGCCATTTTGTCTCCTGCTTTACACCTGAATGCTACTCTTGGTGTCTGCGGGCCAGAGACTCACCCTCACGAGCTCCATGTGCACGGGGGTGGCATCGTCAATTTATTCTTGCATAGTTGCTTGAAGCTTTGTGTGATAATGAGTCTCCTAATCAATTATCCAGTCGGGTAGAACCCTGTAGAAAAATCAGGACATTGATCTCATTCGCGCTCGAGGACAAAATGAATATTCACGTACACCTTCAGTGTGTATGTGTATTTGGCTGCTTCGGAGCTACGCGTCGGATCACGTGCAAATCGGAAGTTGACAATAAGTTGACCCTCGTTTGAATTCGTCTGCGATGACCATTCTCCTACTCAGCCATACATATGAATTGCTTCGCTCCAATTAAAATTTAGAAAGCTGGATGGGCAAAAACTGTAGCAACCCGAATTGAACGGGCGACCTTCTGTCAGGACACATGCACCAAAACTAGGGACGGCAGACGCGGACCATCAGCCACTGGGTTTGTATTGTGGGTAATTTTCGCTTCAACTTGAGTACGTCCTCGGACTAGAGAGGGTACGAACGAGACCAAAACAAATCGGAAGACGAGACGCCCCTTGTTCGGAACGCATTGAAAATTATCATTCTAGCGCATTCTGAGAGGCCGTATCACTGAAGGCAGATGTAGACTATCCCCACTTGAGTCCGCGTGCATGCAAGTTTCTCGGACCTAAGCATGAATTATGATCATGTTGTCCACCGTGAAGAAAGGATCATCTAGGAGACCTACCTCGCTCACAATTATCAAGCAAATTAGAATGAACAGCGAACGAGATTTTGGACCATGTGAGCGGGAAAAAAGTTCCGGAATGTCCACAGAAAATCCAGGCCCGAATCGAACGAGCGACCTTTTACAGCCTATTGTATACAGCAGGAAGAAGCAAGGGACGCAGACGCGGACCATCCGCTACGGGGTCGTTAATGGGACGCTGATGTTTAAACTTTAATGCATAAATGCACGGTACCCCGGACCTGTGGGCAAGTTAATATCATGAGCGCTTTTCTCCAGTGAGGAGTATTACATGGGGCGTCTCCGAAGTCCGGATTTCTCCCTGCTTGCGGAAGCAGAACTCACTGCGCGCGGCGTCAGTACGGGTGCGGATCGCAAAACCAGGCGGGCACACGTACCTGAGATCGAGCGCGGACGAGGCAGAATCCCTCGGTAAATCAATAGCTGGGACGATCCCCACGATCGTGTCCCCGCGAGCCAGATCAATCATGAGTGAAAGGTATCACTGCGTTCCCACCCTATGTAGACCCACCCCTGTCTACGTTAACTTACATGTGGCTACATGCGGCTACATGCAGCGATGTGCGGCTACCTGTGTGTACGCCGTGATGTAGATGGACCTTTGCCGAGCTTGACTTACGTCCGGCTACGTCTGGTAGCGCTGTGTTGGAAAGAAAATCGGCCGTGTGAGAAATGTTAGATGGTTTGCCCCCTCTGTGTTATATAACAAAGGTATGTAAATTACACGGTTTCTAACATGACGTCACCGCGCGGAGCGCGGAAATTTTTTGGGTTTTTAACATGTTATTTACATGTTAGAAAGGTTTATAACAGCTTAGTCATGTTAGAAACTACGCTATAGGAAGTCGTCCATGTTCCAATCGTCCGGACGGCCAGCTGTAGTAGCATTCGATGGAGCGGCGGTACTTCCAATGGTCGACGCTGCCTTCTTAGAAGGCTCCATCAGTTCCGCCAAGGCCGGGCTTTCCAACTTAATATACTGCGTGATCGCGAACACAGTCTGCGAGCGAACCACTGCAGGCCCGAAATCTAGACGAGATGTTTCTGCAAGGTCGTAAGGGTCAGGATGATTGAATAGCAATTCGTCGATGGCTTCTTTGTCGACCTCGGATGGAGAGACGTTCTCCTCGTGAATCAGATCCATCAACGATGGCGCTGACCTGTTTTGTGTTGTACCAGTAGCGGCGAGGACCTCGTCGAGAACGACATGGGCCTTATGGGTGTAATCACCCTCGGAAATACCGTGTGTGTAATAATCGTAGAGCTGCGCACAGCCGACGAGATTCTCCGGAAGCATTGAGCTCCGACGGGCCGCATTAAACCAACCGAGACGCGATGCAGTGCGTTCGTCGCAGATCTCGGATGGCATAATCGAAAAGATCTTGACAGCAATCCTCTGAATAAATATTAGCCAAGGTACAGTGACTTGATAAATGCAGGATTTACGCCGATTTGTTTCGCATTTGAATCGTTCGAAAGCTTGGTCCAGTAGTCAAGCGGTTTTGTCGACGAGTCCCAGTAGTGGCTGTCGAATGGGGCCTGAGTGTATGCAAAGTGGATGAGTTCTTCTTTTAGCTGTACAGCTTCTTCCTTTCCGCCGCTGTCGACACGTTGCTGTTCACCCTTGAGTACCTGCATTGCGGCTTTGAAAAGTATCACAAAAAGCGGTGGGTATTGGGCCGGAGTGAGCTGTTCTCCGTTTAGGCACGTTGGCATGGTCAACTGCAGACCACCAAACTTTCGAAACACTGAAAATCCGTGAGAATCAATACAGGCGCAGACGGTTGTAATAGACGCACTTGGATGGAGAAAGTACGCAAGGAGAAAGATGTGACAAGAAGATTCGTCCATCATTTGGGCGAACCGAGTATTGTAGATTTCAATAACCTTGGCACGGTGTTGTCCAGCGCTGCTTTGCGGATCGGCAAGTACCTTCTCCAGCTGCCATGCGATGCAAACCCAGACGTAAAAGACGTCAGCACAGGTTGTGTTCTGGCCTTCGAGGGTCAGAATCCCGTTTGCGGGCGCGCGAAGTAACTGGATCATTGTCGAGATGTTTGCCATGAAAGCGTAATGTGCGGAGGTCTCCCCCAGGTAGCTTTGAAGAAATTTAGTCTGTTTTGTAATCCGAAATTAATGTTGTACATGAGCTAAGAGGAAGCCACGCACCGCTTTCGTATCAAAACGGAGAATTTTAGAACGGTAAAGTACATTGATCGCGGGCATGCACGTATAAACGGCAAATGTCTGGATAAAAGTGGTTGAAAAACGAGTCTCCGAGCTCGATTTCATGCCCTCGCTGATGTTCATTTTTTTCCGCTCCTCATCCAAATGGAATGTGCCGTAGTTGGACTTGCCGAAATAATTTGACAGCCCGCTCACAACAACAAGGTCCTTGGATGTGTCAGCAATTTGAATCCTCCCACAATTGATAACTAACCTTCTTGAACAGCGCCCCGAGATCTTTCATCAGAAGATTGAGGTTGTGACAGGGATCATAAATATTTAATATCCAAGGAAAGTACGCCACAATAAGACGTTTTGCAGCGCGTACGTTCGGCCCACCGTCTCCCGCAATTGCGCTATATTTCCGGGGATCAAACGTTTCCAGAATCTGTTCAGGAATGTGAGTATTGAAAGCGACGTGATTTCCTTACTCACCCCTTTCACGACGCCGCAGAGTGCTTCACCAGTAATTGACATGCCCTTAAAGACATGGCCACCCACAAAGAATGATCGTCGACTAGGAATGGTCGAGTGACATGTATAGATCTCATCTTTGTGGCGCGAGCTCCAGCCGTCCAGTGAGAAGGTCATATGAGTTTTCGTGCTCAAAAATTCTTTCAGCTTGTGGCCAACTGCTGCGACTTCGCTCGTAATGTGCCGAACAAAGAATGCCGAGCGGTCCGGGACTTTATAATTGGGCGCCAGCACGAGAATGAATTCGATGAAGAACGGGCTGCCGAGGAGGCAAAAGGGAATAGCACAGCAGATGATGAACTTGAATAACAATAGATCAATCTGTGCCTGGCGCTCGCGCGAGATCTTGGTTGGAGCGAAATATTCACGGATGCCTTGGCTGGCACTGGCGGTAGGGGTGGGGACAGCTTGCGAGATGGGGGTTTCAACAGTTTTACGAATTGCAGGTAATGCACTGCTGTTTCCTTCTTCCAATGCGGTCGAAAGAGAAGTTCCACCCCTTTCTTCGTTGACCAAGACCCACAAGTCGTGGTATTTAGCCTGTAATTTCTGCAACGGTGTAAGAATGTGATCTGCAATAAATTTGCACGCCCTTACCTGGCACTGATGAGCATGAGTCTTTATTCGCACTGGATCATGTCCCGCTGTTTTTCTGTCGCATGCAATGCACCAGGTGTATTTATCCTGCTTCGTAGCGCCATTCTTACGTTTTACTTCCTCCATTCCTGCTATAATGCACTCATCCGCCAAGAAGTCGCGTTTGCGACCATTCTTGCCTTTGGCATCCTTCTGGAGCTCCTCTATACGCCTCGCATAGATGGATTTTGCGTGACGGATGGGCCCAACTTCCCCATCGGCCGGAAGGACACCAGGACCCTCTGGTCTGCGTCGTAGCCTCTCAACTTCGCGCACGCTTGCCCCATCGAGCTGGGATAGAGCGTTCCCAGGCGTACTCCTCGCGTCCGAGGACAGCGGCGGCTGAATCAATAGATTAGTCTATGCCAAGGTGCCGAGCAAGAAGCACACACCTCCGGCCATTCGCCGGCTTCGCCGTCCTTCACTATGAGTTCCCAGGCGGTGATAAGAGCAGCGCCGTGGGCATGCCATGTCTGCCATTCGGCGGAGGATTGATCGGGGAGGATGGTATCTAGTCCATTGTCGAACTCGGTCAGGCCGAAGGCTTCCTCAGTGATAAACCTCTGCCGTAGCTTTAGAAGAGCCTCTTGTTGTCCCTTGTCCATGGAGTGGAGACCGCGCACCGAAACTGACTGAGCGGAAAATTTGGGAGGATCTGATCACGCTTATGTCACATCGACATCACGGTGTTTCGGCGCTATCGCAAACTGCCAAATTCAGCTATAGGTATGTAGTACTAAATTGCCAGAGAAGAAATACAGAGACAGCCAAGAGGCAGCTGCAATTTTTGGACTTTCTCACAGGTTAATAACACACGTCTTGAAGCCTTGGATGTGAGAAATGTAATTAACATGTTAATAACAGTGTGAGAAAGCTCTTGTTATTTAACACAGACTTTCCAACACAGCGCTAACGTCTGGCCACATGGCGTAGACACGGTCCGTCTACCCGTCGGCTACCCATCGGCTACGTAAGTCTACCTGCGTCTACGCAGTAAACACATGTAGACCCACCTCGCTCAACTTCATGACGCAGATTTGCTGCCATCTTGCTGTTCTACCGAATAAGCCAGTTCAAATGACCATTCTTTGGGCATCCCGCTGCTTCATAGGCGCGTCGGTCAGCGCCAAACTCAAATTGACAGCTCGAGCCAAGTTCGAGCCGACATCATCGAATGCCGTTGCCAAGCACAGCCATCAATGATGATCAATCGCTGCGAAATCTTGACATTTGCTTGAAATCTTGCCAATTTCAACTTAATTCTCTTTGAGTTTCCTCAGCCCATTCTGGATCCCCAAATTGGCTCAGGCGCGTGTACATGTGTCTACAATATCCGCCTACATGCGGCTACGTCGGTCCACGTGCGTCTACGTCGGCATAGGTGAGTGAACAAATGTAGAGCTATGTAGACCGATGTAGACATACATAGACTTACTGTGTCTACATGGTGTGGACACAGGTAGACACAGCGTTCCATCTACCCTTCGTCTACGGGGGTAGACGGACCCTCTGTCTACATGGGGTGGGAACGCAGTGTATATGGGTGAACAGCACAAGATATGCATTTCTTCGTGGGTTGATAGTGGGTAAGCATTTTCTATACCATGATCCATGCACGATACTGCCTGCAGTCCGCAGCATCTACAGTCATAGTCCCGCCGCGGCGCGAGTCGAAAGGGTAGAGCTGCGGTGGAGGAAACTCGCCCTCAAGCGCGCGCAGCAAGTCGATTGCGTGTGCCTGCCCACTGTGAAAGCAAACGATACAGAAGTCTGCAGAGTGCGTAAATGAGTGAGTGAATGCGAAGCACACTAGAGGCTATGGACATGGACGTACTCGATACTGTATTTTTTCATTCAATTCGACAGTCACGCGTCACAGGTGGGGTTGTCGAATACTCTTTGTCACGCGTCACAGGGGGGTTGTCGAATTGGTCGGATGGTTCAGAAAATTGTTGAAAAGTGTGTTTCGAGGCCAGAAATCCCATTGAATCTCTTATGCATCCCCTGCATCAATACTGGCCACATTTATTATTCTGTCTCAATTTCTAGCCGCATATCAGGCTAAACTCAATAAAGTCACTGGGAAAGGCAATTAACTTAATGTGAATCTGCCTAGCTCTCCATACTTCCGGAAAAAAGCCCCAGTCAACTGTATAATGCCCTGCATCCTTTTGACACGCTGTCGAAATTTTGGCGGGTGTCACGGTCTAACCTGGGCCATGTCGAAGTGTCGAATATGTTTCGGTTGTCACGCGTCACCCCCCCCTGTCGAATTGAATGAAAAAAAAACAGTATGCGCAGTCCTCCTCTCCGATATCTCGCATGCGTACACAATCACGAATATACCCGCCAAAATACAGAGCTAGTGCACGGCACGCAGGACTCGACGCAAACACATGTCGATATCCGAGCATGATACAAGAAGGTCCGGCACGGGAGGTGGGTGCGAGAAGCAAGCGTCAAGCGCCTACCAATGATGATTGATCCGTTGATCCACCAGCTCGATCTACGTTTATCTACATCCAACACTGTCGACTCTCCCTCTTCTGGCTGGACTCGTGCTCATTCTGGGCTCAGACCCCTTCATGTGTTCTCCAGGCGCTGACCCGGATGACTATAGTACCCCTGCGCAGCATTTCCTCGTCGTTTTCGCGCTAGGTATCGTTGTGGAATTTCGCAGAATAATACTGTGTCCTTAATAACAGGATCGCACCTGCACCTCCGGCATTCCCACTGACCGATCAGTACGCGAGGAGCATGGCCGTGGGCCGCGTCGTCGTGGCGTCGAAGGTGCGCTTTGTCGGGAGGACCTCTACTCGACGGCTCGCCCAGGCAATCTTTAACGCTTGATCATCAGTGTCTTGCGGACTGCTCGAGCGACCGCGAGGAATTCTCCTAGGACCAATTAGCACGTCTCTGACACCCAAGCGGTACGTGATCTCATCATAAAGATCAAGCAAATCTTTAATCACTAGCATATGTGGGATTGCCGTTTGCTGCGCGGCGACGACGCGGTCCAGGGCCGGCTCGTGTGTATGTGGAATGAGAGTTCCGCTAATTGGCTGCTCAGGTACGACACAGCGGGGTAACTGCTCTGTCTCGCGCTCGAGGGTCGGGTCGGCCTATCCTGTCCAGCTACTTGAAGCCATCACGGTTTTTGATTGTCGGAATGACTAGTTTATCATGCAGAATACCACGTGGAAAATGTTACTTCGCTGCACAGATCGAGGCGCTGCATATCAACGTGTGCAAGAGCAACTTGGACGTGCCTGAAACCATACCTGCATGAGGCGTACATGGTGATGAAGCACGGAGAAATGCGCGGCGACATGATGGAGACAAGCAGCGAATGTTCTTTCGCTTATCCCGACGCACGCTGATTTGTGGCATTCAGGTTGTCGTCCTATCTCTAAGTTATTTTGGACTCAACTCGTGATTTATTGGAGTCACTGAGAGCCGGAGACCGGGACGTATGGGCACTAACATATTGTTGTTCGCGGCTCAAGGAGTTGAGGACCCGAGGTTCCTCATAGTACTAGTAGTATCCGATGCATCTGACCACGCGGAAAATGTGTGTTTCGATTACAGCACACTACAGCTTTGTCACGGCTTCGATTCACAACCTTCCCGGTCGATCCCAGGGTGAGAGAGGTGGTTCATGATGTTCTTTGACAGCGTAATTTTAGCTTGACAGATTACGGCGTTGACAGCACACTGTTACAGCTTTAATTCACAGCTTGCCAGACCGTAAATGAATGATGCAGCGCTCGGGAGCATCTGCTGGATCCCAATGGATTGGAGAAAATCCTTCCTACCTCAATGGTAATCCTTCCGGATTTGAAACAACGGTTGGACGCAAAATTGTCACCGTCGAACGGAACATTTCGTCCGCTGATCAACTGGTTGGCATCTCCGTCACATGTTGAAACCTGTGCCGTAACAGCCGTTTGCCCAGATATAAGAGCGCTCACATCGCTGTCGCTGTCGCTTGAAAATCACCCTCGAATCACCCTTCGTCATGGACGCTGTCGGCTTTGTTGCGAGCGTTGTTGCCCTTGTCCAGGGAGCCGGCGCTCTTCTCGAATATGTCAAAGACGTGAAGGAGGGCCTGAATGAGCGCGCCGAATTGCTACTCAGTCTCGCGGCTCTTCCCGGGCTTCTTATCACCCTGAAAGACCAATTCGACAACACCCCGCCCAATACCGCTTTGGCGACCACGACCATCCGTTTAGCTGTCAAGGATGGCCCCCTCTCGCAGCTGACGGACCTCCTGGGGCAAGTCCATTCAAAACTCGAAGTCCCATCAACTCGCATCGGTCAACTCCAGAAAAAGCTCAAATGGACGCTGGACAAGGCCGATGTCGCCGACTTGCTGATCAAGGTAGAGAGAGTAAAATCTCTCATCATGTTGGCTCTCCAGCATAATCATGTGTATGTGTCTAGCTCTGATTGCTGAGAACAAGTACTGATTGCACCAACAGCGCTTTGTCTCGGGAAATCCAACACGATGTCCAACAGCTTCATCAAAAGATAGGGGACATTTCGAACGATCTCACCCTTGTTTCTGGGCAAGTTAAGGACGTCTCTCGGGGAGTCTCCAGGGCAGCCATGAAAATTGAGGGTGTCGCGCAAGATCTTGAACCCATAGCCGCCGGTGTCAAACAGCTGCAAGATCACGATCTCAGTGAGCCCTGGTTCATCATTCATTTCTGATACACCAACCTGTTACCAGATGCGGATCTTCGTGCCTTCGTACAATGGCTTTCCCCTCTTGATTTCGAAGCAACACAGGAAAACTTCTTTTCGAAATGTGCTGCAGAAACTGGCGACTGGTTTATCAATCTTTCAGAATTTCAACGTTGGATTTCAGGAGACATCAGCCTCCTGTGGTGTCCAGGGAAACGTGAGCCGTCACATTTCTATGCGGAAATCCCGCTCAAAGATTTTGTGTAGCTGGAGTGGGGAAGACCATCCTTTCGTATGTGGTCTGTTCCCGCTCCTTTGTGCATTCCTGCTGATGTATGTACCAACCTAGGTCCAGAGTCATTGATCACCTACGGAAAAACTTTCTCCAGCTTGGTGTTGGTGTTATCTGCATCTTCTTCGACTACAACCAATCGAGCTTGCAAACACCAGCCGGAATCATCGGAAGCATCCTCCAGCAACTCATGATTGACTCCCCCTCTATTCCCGAATCAGTTAAATCTTTGCACTCTGCATTCACATCCCGCAGAACACGCCCCTGCAGCCTGATTGATCTGGTGGTAGCTCTCCGAGCTCAGCTGCAGCTATACTCCCGTGTTTATCTGGTGGTAGATGCTCTCGATGAGTGTTTGGAGAACCGGGACAATTTCATTGGCGAAATACGCTCTTTGATGAACATTGGCCGTCTCCAGGTCTTGATAACTTCCCGGGACATCTCCACCATTGGGGAGCAATTTACTGACGATCCTCGGATTGATGTTCTGGCTCACGAAGAAGATATTTGCTCATACATTGTACAGAGGATTCGGACGGAGAAGCGACTCAAAAGCCTGCTGAATGGTGACATCTCGCTTGAGCAGGAGATCATCGCACAAGTGACAGAAAAAGCAGCTGGAATGTAGGTCTATCCTCATTGATGTGATCCTTGCTCAAAAGTGACTTCAGGTTCCTTCTAGTTCGACTTCACATGGACAGCCTGGCAAGCAAAAACAACCGGAAGGCTTTGCGTGATGCACTTGTAAAATTGCCAAAGGAAATCTACCGCTCTTATGATGATGCTATGAGCAGAATCGATTCACAGGGCCCTGATGATTCACAGCTGGCCCTCAAATTGTTTTTGTGGTTGACATTTGCCAAAGAACAGCTGTCATTGGATGAAATTCAGTATGCACTAGCAATCTCCCCTGGGATGGTTGAGATGGATTTGGATGCCATCACCTCTGTAGAGATCCTCACTGCTGTCTGTGCAGGACTCGTTATTATTGAAGATGATGGGTGGGGTGAACATCATGTTCGCTTTGTCCGTGAGTGATGGATGTTCTTTCATCAATTCAATACTGAGTTGGTATAGACTACACAGCACAGGAATACTTCCGGCTTGAGGGAAGCCAGAAACACTTTCGACTCAATGAAATCACCGAGTACTTTGACTTTCCACTGGACCTCGCAGTCCCTTTTGCACATTTCACCATCACAACAATTTGCATCACCTACCTGTGCTTTGAAGGTCTGAACCTGCTTGATTACAGGGGTGAGGTGGACAGGAAACAACCACTTCTCAAATACTCAGTCAGATATTGGGGACATCATGCACAGACGTGTGAGCACGCACTATGCACTGTTCCCAAGGCCCACGACCTTATGCTCCAATTCCTCCAGAGTGAATCCAAGTTCAGACATACTTTCTACCAGGCATTCCACAATAGGCGATATTCCCCACACATGTATAAAGTCCCACATGTCCTTGCGAGATTTGGCTTGGTAGAACTCATGGCAATGATCATTGAACATGCTACCATCAATTGTCTGGATAGCAAGGGGCGAACACCACTGATCCACGCTGTCAAGTATGGTCATCTCCTGATGGTCAGGTTCCTGATAAAGAGAGGGAGTCATGTAAGTTAACAGCACTTTTCAATGTGGTTTCATGCTGACTGGAGCACCCAGAAGGTTTCAGCAGGCCAAGGCATATTTGATCCGAACTACACTACTATTGAAAAAAGAAAGACACTACTTCACTATGCAGCTGCAGGAGATAAAAACCACTATCATGGAGAAGCCATGATCATTGACTACTTTGTGATAGCAAAATTTCTGCTTGGATTCCCTGGAATCAAGCCAGATGTACCGACCAGAAACTCAGGTCAAAACGGTGGCCGGACACCATTGTCATATGCTGCTCAAAACGGTCACGAGGGGATTGTCGAGCTTCTGTTGCAACAAAATGGGGTTGATCCAAATACTCCTGACTCCAATTCATGGACACCTCTCTCATATGCTGCCAAAAGGGATGACCAGGGGATTGTAGAGCATCTCTTGCAACAAAATTGGGTTGATCCGAACACTCCTGACTCCAATTCACGGACACCTCTCTTATATGCTGCTGCAAATGGTCACCAGAGGATTCTAGAGCTTCTGTTGCAGCAAAATGGAGTTGATCCAAATGTTCCCGACTTGTTTTTACGGACACCTCTTTCATATGCTGCTGCAAATGGTCACCAGAGGATTCTAGAGCTTCTGTTGCAGCAAAATGGAGTTGATCCAAGTACTCCTGACTCCAATTCACGGACAGCACTCTCATATGCTGCTGAAAGGGGTTACCAGGGTATTGTAAAGCTTCTGTTGCAGCAAAATGGAGTTGATCCAAGTACTCCTGACTTCGATTCACGGACAGCACTCTCATATGCTGCTGAAAGGGGTCACCAGGGTATTGTAGAGCTTCTGTTGCAGCAAAATGGAGTTGATCCAAGTACTCTTGACTCCAATTCACGGACAGCACTCTCATATGCTGCCGAAAGGGGTGACCAGGGGATTGTAGAGTTTCTGTTGCAACAAAATGGAGTTGATCCAAACACTCTGGACTCCAATTCACGAACACCTCTCTCATATGCTGCCAAAAAGGGTCACCAGGGCATTGTCGAGCTTCTGTTGCAACAAAATGGGGTTGATCCAAATACTCCCGACTCCAATTCACGGACACCTCTCTCATATGCAGCCGAATATGGTCACCAGGGGATTATTGAGCTTCTGGTGCAACAAAATCGGGTTGATCCAAACACTTCTGACTCCAGTTCACGGACACCTCTCTCATATGCTGCTGAATATGGTGACCAGGAGATTATAGAGCTTCTGTTGCAGCAAAATGGAGTTGATCCAAGTACTCCTGACTCCAATTCACGGACAGCACTCTCATATGCTGCCGAAAGGGGTGACCAGGGGATTGTAGAGCTTCTCTTGCAACAAAATGGGGTTGATCCAAACACTCCTGACTCCAATTCACGGACACCTCTCTCATATGCTGCTGCAAGGGGTCACCAGAGGATTCTAGAGCTTCTGTTGCAACAAAATGGAGTTGATCCAAGTACTCTTGACTCCAATTCACGGACAGCACTCTCATATGCTGCTGAAAGGGGTCACCAGGGTATTGTAGAGCTTCTGTTGCAGCAAAATGGAGTTGATCCAAGTACTCCTGACTCCAATTCATGGACAGCACTCTCATATGCTGCCGAAAGGGGTGACCAGGGGATTGTAGAGCTTCTCTTGCAACAAAATGGGGTTGATTCAAACACTCCTGACTCCAATTCACGGACACCTCTCTTACATGCTGCTGCAAGGGGTCACCAGAGGATTGTAGAGCTTCTGTTGCAGCAAAATGGAGTTGATCCAAGTACTCCTGACTCCGATTCACGGACAGCACTCACATATGCTGCTGAAAGGGGTGACCAGGGCATTGTAGAGCTTCTCTTGCAACAAAATGGGGTTGATCCAAATACTCCTGACTCCAATTCACGGACACCTCTCTCATATGCTGCCGAAAGGGGTCACAAGGGGATTGTCGAGCTTCTGTTGCAACAAAATGGGGTTGATCCAAACACTCCTGACTCCAATTCATGGACAGCACTCTCATATGCTGCCGAAAGGGGTGACCAGGGGATTGTAGAGCTTCTCTTGCAACAAAATGGGGTTGATTCAAACACTCCTGACTCTAATTCACGGACACCTCTCTTACATGCTGCTGCAAGGGGTCACCAGAGGATTGTAGAGCTTCTGTTGCAGCAAAATGGAGTTGATCCAAGTACTCCTGACTCCAATTCATGGACACCTCTCTCATATGCTGCCCAAAATGGTCACAAGGGGATTGTAGAGCTTCTGTTGCAACAAAATAGGGTCAATCCAAATACCCCCAGCTCCTATTCACGGACACCTCTCTCATATGCTGCCCAAAGGGGTGACCAGGGGATTGTAGAGCTTCTGTTGCAACAAAATGGGGTTGATCCAAATACTCCCGACTCCAAGTCACGGACACCTCTCTCATATGCTGCTGAAATGGGTCACCAGGGTATTGTAGAGCTTCTGTTGCAGCAAAATGGAGTTGATCCAAATGTTCCCGACTTGTTTTTACGGACACCTCTTTCATATGCTGCTGAATATGGTGACCAGGAGATTGTAGAGCTTCTGTTGCAGCAAAATGGAGTTGATCCAAGTACTCCTGACTCCGATTCATGCACACCTCTCTCATATGCTGCTGCAAATGGTCATCAGGGGATTGTAGAGCTTCTCCTGCAACAAAATGGGGTTGATCCAAACACTCCTGACTCCAATTCACGGACACCTCTCTCATATGCTGCTGCAAGGGGTCACCAGGGAATTGTAGAGCTTCTGTTGCAGCAAAATGGAGTTGATCCAAGTACTCCTGACTCCAATTCATGGACACCTCTCTCATATGCTGCCCAAAATGGTCACAAGGGGATTGTAGAGCTTCTGTTGCAACAAAATAGGGTCAATCCAAATACCCCCAGCTCCTATTCACGGACACCTCTCTCATCTGCTGCTGAAAGGGGTCACAAGGGGATTGTCGAGCTTCTGTTGCAACAAAATGGGGTTGATCCAAACACTCCTGACTCCAATTCATGGACACCTCTCTCATATGCTGCCAAAAGGGGTCACCAGGGGATTGTAGAGCTTCTGTTGCAACAAAATGGGGTTGATCCAAATACTCTGAACTCAAAATCACGGACACCTCTCTCATATGCTGCCAAAAAGGGTCACCAGGGGATTGTACAGCTTCTTCTGAAGCACCCAGATATCCAACCAAATCTTGCAGATCACTTGGGAATAACTCCTTTGATGTACCCTGCATTTCAAGCATGTCCTGGTCTGTCTACACTACTCCTGAACCATCCTGACATCAATGTGCATATGACAACCAGGGATGGGAAAACTTTGCTGATGTGTGCAGCCCATGGGAATAACACCAAACTCATGCATCGTCTGCTAGATGAGTATGATTTCGAGGCTGATGCCAAGGACAAAGCTTTTCGCACAGCATTGTCTCACGCAGCTGGAGAAGGTTCCAAAGACATTGTGGAACTCCTTCTCCGACGAGATGATGTTGATATCAACTCTAGGGACCGTCATTCCCGTACTCCACTTTCCCATGCCCTGATCTCTGCCGCAAAGGTCAATCGCCATCAGTCCTTCCGTGACCGAGCACTAGAAACCGCGGGGTTCCTCCGCCGGCACGGGGCAATCGCCGATGGTCCCGACCTGCTGGAATACCTGGAGAGCAATGACTGCGCAGAAATGTGGCAGCGGCTCTATGGTTGAATCCTCCAAGAATCCAATAGCGTGAGTCTTCTGATACACAAATTTCAACCGTCATTCAACTTGTAGACCTTTCATTTTTAGGCCTTTGCTCCACATTACAGCCGGACACTGGAATCCATAAGAGGATGAGTTCTGAAGGGAATCAAAATCAGAGAGAGCTGGTAGAATTGAATGAAATTTCAACGGTGTATTTATCGAATGGAGTTGAGATGAACTGCACAGGATTTGTGATAAGTCTGAGTAAAATTCGTCGGAGGTAAGTGTTCCGAGCAGTGTGAATTTCTGAGGGTCGCCCCCAAGCACAGTTAGACGTCGCCTCGCGGGGAGGAGAGTTTGTGCTGGGATTCCAAAACTTTGTCGTTCAACAGAAACTTGCAACAGATATTTTGAAGAAAAGCTGGAGAGTCGTCTCAGATGTCAGAAAAAATACCGAACAAGTCGAAATTGTTCAAGTGTGGGAAATTCGCTGAATGAGAACACCTCGAAAGCGACTTGACCATACACAGTCGTTCAAGTCTAGTTGGAAAGTAAAAATTACAATGTATATATATGAGTCTAGCGTTGAAGTTGGTGGTGACGACTTAAAGTCTCTATAGGAGGCACATCATCGATGTATCATAATACCCGCCTACAGTGATCCCTCATAATAAGTACTCAAATATAATGTGGCCTGCAGCAGATAAGTCGGGGAAGGAAACGCAGAGTGCCCTTCGTCGAGGAGTTGCTTAGGGCCCGCGTCAATTCCGTTCCCAGCGTACCCAGCACGGAAATCGGAAATTGGACGGGTCAGCACATTCCGTATCAATAAATGCGACGGGCCGAAGCAGTAACGGGACGTGGAGGAATGGTGCTTGCAGAAAAACAGGACGAGAAATCATCGCTGAAAGGATGGTCGAAAAATGCACCCTCCCAAAATATAACGCGTCCCAAAAAGGAAACAAAATAAGTTGTTGCCGCACGATGCCAACGCACCCCGGCCCCTCGGATACTCCGGGTAAGCTGCAGAGAGTGTGATTGGGTTCACACATGGACTATGGCAAACAAAGGAGCAGCGTTGCGCGAAGCCGGTGTAGGCGAACGATAGGCGCCCACTAAGCGCTTGTCCTCCGCTCATCCAGCTGGCTGGCCTCATTTCGCAAATCTCCGCTGTGGACGGGGAAAACTCGACGCATCCCATGCGGCAACTCCGACTGTCCGATGATGCGTTATCATTTCGTCCCGCGCCGTGCGTTTTCTCGAGGTTTAGGATTTAATTATTGGCGCACAAACGCGCGGGCGTACGCGAAGAACGGGTGCGCGAAGTGCGGGCCGCACATGGCAGTAACAGCGCAAACAGTGCCGAATGAGGGCAAGTGCAGCGGCGGAACGTGAGACGAATGGAGGAGTAGCGGAGACCGAGCGGGTGGCGCGGATGCACACACGCAATCCACAGGCCTAGAGAGCCCAAATCAGTCACTAGTACTGCGGAGGATGCAGGCAAGGCGCAAATACCGCCGAAAGTAGAGCTAAAATCCACGCCGCGGCTGCGTACACAGGGTGCGAGACGCGGCGAGCGTCGCTGGAGATCGTGACAAAAGCTGGTCGAAGACGGAATCCAGTGGTGAGCAGGGATCGTGACAGAACGCACTCGGACGCAGAATGAATTCACTCCGTGTCTAGGCAGCAGGTTCAGTATCGAATGCGTGGCTCGCGAGTGGGGGCTTGTGCGCTGCAGGTGTAATGTGGGGGTGGGCTGATTGACAGGCAGAGCGGAGGCAGGGCTACGTGGTGCGCACGGAGGCGTGATGGGCCGATCAATGGCAGATGACGAGCAGCGCAGCGTGCCCGCGACGACAGAGTGCCGGAGGCATCACCAAACTCACCATTGGGGCGGTACGACGGCGTGATAGGTGGGACCGAGAGCAGTTTGCGGACGAGGACGAGTGGACAACTGCGCGTGGGGGAGCAGCCGAATGACGCAGGACGCTCAAGAAGGGTTGTGCGTTGGGAGCAGAGCGGGTGGGTAAGCCGGTTTCCACGGTAAATCTCCACAGCTCGAGACGCGAGACGTGTCTAGTCATCGCAAGAACAGTATCCAATGCGTAGCGCGCCAATGCGGTGCGTATGCGCAGGTGTGATGTGGGCGTGCATCAGGAAAATGTCTGCTGACCATAGTTGCCCGGTTAATTATATAGCTCCGATAGCGTGCTATAGCTGCTGTAGCTTCGCAGGAGGTTATGTAGCACTCATAGTCGATGTAGCTGCATGCCAGAACTATGTCGTACAGTATAGTTGTGGGCAGAAACTATATTGTGCTATGTTGTTCAGCGTCATTACTACAGCGTCTATGGTGGCTATGTCGGGCGCTAAAAACGGAAGCCATTTCCGGTCGAGCACCAGAATTATACTCTTCGTTGTCTGTATAAGCTACAAGGACATAAGGATTAATAGAAAAATTGCTGCCTTGCAAGTTTCTCTTGTCCAGTATACTGTACATTAGATTTGTTACAACAGAAAATGTCCCAGAAAATGAGGAGTTCTCATTGGCCAGCCACGCTGGCTGGACCACGCCAAAATTCGATCTCATGTGCCAGATTCTATTGGGAGAGAGAACTGAAGAGTTAGACGTGAGAAAAGTGAGATTTCAACTAGGCTTCAAGTTGGATCAAAGTTGGATCGGGGTTGATTTCCAAACCGTGAAGTTGGGCGAACTTGAGAAGTACTCCACCCGTACAGCAGACTTCTATTTTCTATCCTATTCCCACTCCATGCGAGAGGCCGACCGGAGAATGACCGAATAAAAATGACGAAGTCTATTCAAGTTTGAGACTCCGCCATCAACTGCGGAAGGTCCGTGCGCATCACGTGCCTTTGACGGATGGTTGATCAAGTTTTGATCAACTTGTCGTTTGACATGTCGTGTCTTTCTCTCTCTCCCACCACACCAACCAACCACCGTCCCTCCACTCGTTGCTCTGGACCTTTCGCGCCTATCCTCTCCTCTTCAAGACTCGATCTCGCCTTACCGTTTGCAAGTTGCGGATGGTTGATCAAGTCTTGATCAAGTCTTACTTGTCGCGTCTTTCTCTCCCACCACCGTCCGCTCCACTCGTTGTTCTGGACCTCTCGCGCCTATCATCTCTTCTTCAAGACTCGATCTCGCCTTACCGTTTGCAAGTTGCGGATGGTTGATCAAGTCTTGATCAAGTCTTACTTGTCGCGTCTTTCTCTCCCACCACCGTCCGCTCCACTCGTTGTTCTGGACCTCTCGCGCCTATCATCTCTTCTTCAAGACTTGATCCTACCTCGCTATTGGCAAGTTACTTCACCTTCAAATCCCCCAAAAAGCGGACCTTCGTCGTGCTTGTCTTGTCCATTCCCGCCCCTTGATAGTCTTTCAAGTTTCTGGCTCTCGTTGTCTTTCTTGTATACTTCAAGGCCCTCAAGCATTCAACTCAATCTGTTTCAAGTGTATTGTCTCCTGTCTGTGGCGGTCGTCTGCAAGCATTTCGACATCAAAAATATACTTCAAGGCGGCTCGGCTCCCGTGAGCGGATGAAGGAATGCAGATGATTGGCGTACATCAGTGCGCCCCTCTTCCCTTCATTATTCTTATCTTACCTCATTCACAGATAACATCAGTTCGATACGCAACCTACATGAAGCGCGTCCAAGGTGAGTATGATTTATGTTCACTTGATGTACAGTCTGACATCTCTACCTGCTATTCTTGGGTATTGGTAGGGTGCCTGCGCCGCACTCTCGTCCTATGCATCTCCTGTTGTATTACTTCATGCATCAATGTAGCAGTATACCTGAATATAATCTATTTTCCCAATTCTGGCCGTGAATCCGAATGAGCAGTATAGTGCTATGTACGACTATATAGGCTACATAGCTATGCGAATACGCCACTATATATATGCGCCGCCTAGCTACAGCAACTATATAGAACTATAGAGCTAGCGCAGAGAGCTACAGTGTCCTATATAACAGGGGGTTCGCTACAGCACTACACGATCTATGCTGACTACATAGGACTACATAGACTGTGGTTTTTTTCCAGATGTGGGCGGATTGATAAACAGAGCGGAGGCAAGCATGCGCCGTAAGCACGAGGGCGAGGAAGCAGGGGAAAACGCCGAACGCAGCCCGTAAGCAGTACGACGGTGTGAAGGGTAGGACGCTGAGCGGTGGCGGCGCAACTGCGCATGGGTTAAGTGAGCGAGCGGCGTGCACTACAGCAGTGAGGACGAGAGCGGGTGGGCAAGTCGGCGCTCCACGGCTCGGACGCGTCCATGACGGACAAGGAGCACAGCAAGCTGGAACGCACTCGGATGTGCAGAGTACGCCATCGATATCGAGGAGGTCCAATCGTAGTCGTCGGGAAGGAAAGAAGTGGCGATATACGTACGCATCAACGACCGGCCCGAATGGTCCGAGTCAGCCCCTGTCTTCCAACTTCTAGGCGCGCCCGCGATTCGCCCATTTTCGTCCCGGATATGTACGCATCCGAGATCCGAGGCCAGTAACAGCTCAGAATAATAAATAAAACGGTGCACTGGCAGTATGTATTTACCGCTGTACATACTCTTGTTATATTTCGCCACTGTGTCCTTTCTGTGCTCGAAGAATCATCTCAAAGCGTACGAATATTCAACGGCTTCCACCAGAGCTCCGCTCGGGCTGCAACCACGACCCTCCATCATCTTCTTCGATGCATCCAAATTACTGTGCCCCACTCCTAGTCCCGGCCATCTCCGGCGACTATTTCTGCGCTCTTCGCGAGTTTCCGCGCCCCGGGTTCTGGTGAGCGATAAGATGAGTGCCGATGTACGTTAGCGTGCTAATAGAGTATATGCTGTTCATGTGGCCATCCTTTACGTCTTGCACTGACAACAGGGGCAGTAAATATTCCTCGCTGCGTGTCGCGGCGAGCCGCGCAGGGGATATATCTCGACTTCAAGATTGTCTTTATAAAGGGCTAGTATTAGTGTGTTAGAATGAGATATGGGGAGATTAGTCCACAAATACTTGGATTAAAGCCCAGTTAAAAATGACCCACGCCACCCTGCTGCCGAGTTCCACTTATACAATATACCGCACGCATTACTCTGCAACAGAGACACGAAATCCACCACTCACCAAGCTTGGTCGGATATGCCTGAGGCTGACTCAGAGCTGGATTGATGAGACGCCTAAACAGGCCTACCTTGATTATTCAGAAAACTGCAGCTGGAAATTTATGGTGCCGAAGAAAACGGTATTAATTTGACTTTGACAGCACGTCGAAGGGCACGCGCAAGGCACGCGTGTTAATTGGGCATTGTGTTGAGTAGAGATGGAGCTGGGGATCTTTCGGTGGATCAAAGGAAGGCAAGTCAAACGAGCCTGAAGTTTGAACATAGAACAGAATGATGGGCCCAGTATACACGCGGTTGAAAATATTATAGTCCGCGAAGACGAAGAGAGAAATCCATTACATACCGAAGCTCCCTAAATTGAATCTCTCCTGTCTGCGTCTCGCTCCGAAAATAGTATATCACATCTCGGGACAAAACGGAGTCCCGACCATCGCCGTATGCAGCCGGGGAATCGAACCCCACCCTGCTACTGCATAATGATGGATTAAGGAACTGGGAGCATGTGCCACGTCCGCGTTGGATATCAAAACGAACGTTGATTTGAGGACGACTAAATCTGGGTTCTGTAAAAAGTAGAGTATTTATGTAGCGGCATCGAAGGTCGGAAACACTCACACAGCGACGAGGTCCCTAGACCAACCATTCAGCTGCCCAGAAAATGAACCATGACCCAATTCCAAGAATACCCTCCATGCGCGACCTGGATGAGAGTGCAGGATTGCGACCTGGATGAAATTGCAAGATTGCAACCGACATCAGGACAGAACCCGGGTGTGCAACATCCATCCGGTAGACGCAAGTCCGAGGGGGGCCAGGTCACACGCGCGGTCTTCAGTGTACGCCATCTTTCATTTCGGGTCGCGGTTGTTCTGGGAGCAAATTTATTCGTTCAAGGCGGTGCAGAGATTCGTAAAGGCGGAAAACGGGTTGTACCTCGCCTCCACTGGCAGGACTTTAGATTGCACCGCCACAGACGCTAGACTTGGATATACCGCGCCCGCGATTGCGCAAAGCGAAGATATTCTAAGCACCGTTATTTGTTGAAATCTCAGAGAGACGCTGGATAAGGATACCCAGATCGCGGTTGGCAACATCCCATGCTGCCAATATGGAGACGTCCAGGAAACGAGTCGCTCTGGATGGGTCCAATTGGTCAGGAAGAGCAGCGCGGGTGAGTCAAATAGCCGTGAGCAGGTAGACGGTCTTGGAGGAGTCTTAGAGCCAAGCACGCGCCGCGGGCTCGACAGTAGCCAGCGATCGACACGCCCACAGCCCCGGAGGAGGGCGAGTGAGCACGGGACGGATACCGGTGTACCTCCGGCGATTAAGTAACAGCGAGTGCGGTGGTGCTGGGAAAGGATGAGATGCGCACGCACAGGGGATAGGGACGAGGTACGTTGAGAGGTGGGATCTAGTAGCGATATGGTGCACTGACCCGGGCCCATAAATCACAGAGGGATGAAGGAGACGTCTAAAGGGGCAGATCAGTGCGCGCGCTGCAGCGTAGAAGCACATACAACAACATCGATACCAAAGATCCAGCCACAAGGTGGGATCCCGCGGCTGATCTTAGATCTCGAGATTCAGGGCGCCTGCGAGTGCGTAGATCGTCGACGCTGACGAAACGAGAAAAAAAATGTCGTGTCAGGGGGATACATGGATCCAGGAGAGCCACTCACTTTTTCCTGTCCCGGGTGGGCCATGCAGTAGGTAGTCTCGTCGATGTGGAATCCCTGCACTAATATACCAATCCTCCGTACAGAACCCTTCCGCATCTTCCACCAGCAAACCGAGATGCCCTTACCGGAAGATGTTCGACCTAGATATCTCGTCAGCGAGAATTGTACACTATACGGAGGTCAGATGCTCGCCTGAAGGAACGCCGTGCTTTCTCAGTGGGCGCCGTGTTTTCCGTTTGACGTTGGTCGACATTTGATTAGAGTTGAAATGGCGCTGGAATAAGCGTTAATCTGGGAAATCTTAGATCGCAAGAAGCAATCACATACAGAATCTGTGAAATAGATAATGACATGGGGACGATTAACTTCAACGTAGCGCAAACGGGTATCTTCGACGAGTCAAGATAAAACATTCATATCCAATGTGTATATCCTCTGAACCGCCATTCCGGCGTTAGTCGTTGGACGGTAGGACGGGAAATAGGGTAGCGCACGTTACGTATATGCGTGCAGTCTGTCGTATCTCGCATTCTTAACACTACAAATTTGGTCCTTCTTTCTCTATGATTGATACCCGAAGTGATTTGCACGTCGTCTCCGTTGACCACCCGTAGCACAGACTGTTTCAGACTGCCAGGCGACGTGAGCGCCTCGCCTGCAACGGGAAACACCGTGAGACGGAAACCTGCGAGGAGTCCCCAGGGGCCACGGGGGAGAATGGGGAATGACAGCCGCCGCGCCTAAGTACGACATCGTACGCAGTAGCAATCGGGGTGGGCGGAAAACGATGTGCGGTGGACGGAGAACGATGCGCTGGGGAGGATCGATGATGTACCCGGCGGGCAGCATCAGTGAAACGGCGCGGGCGCGCGACTTGGCGTTGGGCTATTACGGGACAGTGCCGCCTGCGATGTGGGCGGCGAATGGGCTGGAAGCAGAAGTGCCGTTCGAGGGGGAACAGGGAAAGACGACGTGCATCGAGAGCAGCACGGATCACGGCCTGTGGGCGGTACGACGGCGCGACAGGTATGACGGGGGGTGGTCGAGGACAAGCGGCGCAAAGTAGAATCAGCGGGACTCAGGACAAGGCGCAGGACGCAAAGCATACGTCTCAGCGGCAGGAACGAGAGCGGGTCGACAGTTGTGTGGAGTGTCCACCCGGGCTTCGATGCGTTAGCGCACGAGTAGCTGTGCAGCACGCAGCGGCTGGTGGGGATGCTGGAGGGGTGGGCTGATAGTGCACAGAGGAGGCATGTCACGCCGCATGCGGAGGATGCGCAGGGAGAACGTGGATCCAGGAAGCATCGACGCTGTCATCAGTACCAGAAAGGTACTATCGCGCAGGAGCAGCGCTGGGGTACGCGGAAGGTTTGAACACAGCGAGCATCGTCGGCTTGATCAGCCCTGGATGCGCGAGTGTACACCGCAGACTCGAGTGGAATCGAAGAGGGACGAAAGGCGGACGAGACGGAGTTGAGAATAATATACCAGTCTTTGATGCGATACATTCCGCCCATCGACATGGAAGGGAAGGAGTCGAGAGGAAGTGGCCAAGTGGCGATGCCCGCTACACGTGCGCAATCAACGCACGGCCCGAAGCTCCGAGCCCCTATGTCTTACTTTCGCGGCGTTGGGGCGGGTGCAGTTATGTGCTTTTGCATCGTCATTGTTGCACATTGTAACTAGAGCTCGAACTCATACCGCTCAGTTTGCAAGTCGTGTTGCGCTAACTTCGACAGCATTCAATTGACTGAATGATTCAGCTTGTAACATGCATTGCCCTCGCGCACTAGATTCATCCGCAACTCCCCTGCTTGCGAAACCATGAACCAATCAACCTGCTACATCTCCACCGCGCTTAGGCTTTCAGTCCTGTTCCATGAATGCCTCGAACTCGGGGTCGTTTTTATAAAGCTATATTACATCAAAAGTTCGGGTCCATCCATCTCGTCATATTCAGAGGCTCCTTTCAACCACAGGAACGAGCCCCGGATATTGTAGGGCCGGCCCGCATTACCGTTGTATAACGAGGATAATCATATTGCAGATAATAATGCGTACCATTGAGTTGCTGACTTTCCGTACCTCTGCACGCTCGTCTACGTTGTTCGGTCAGAGTGATATTTCCTAGGGACTGTTCATTATCCGGTAAAATTACATTACCAGAGCCACCGATAGCTGACCTACTTTGTCAACGTAAGTCGGTAAGTCACATGTGCTGGGACTTTCGACATCATGAAGTCTTTGGGAGTAAATCCTGCTGGATTCAATTTCTTGTGAGTATCTAAACCAAATGATTTAGATCGAGTCTCTGAACACAGCTGTACTCACATATCTGCACCGGAGGCAAATGAGAAGTGAAGGAACAGTCAAGCTGCAACCAGATGGGGGTATCGAGCTCAGTTCCGCACTAAACATAGTCGTTAACGCCGCGAGGTGAGTGTGTTTCTTGAATTATGACAGTCTTAGTCTACAAAAAAAAAACCACTCGTCGCATTATCCACTGGAATCTCCGAAACCCGCACGTGGAGATCGGATAATCTCGAGGTCCGGTGCATGCGATACATCCCATTCGACGCTCCTTTAAAAAAACCGGCGCCACTGTGTGTGTTTGCCGAGATCGTGGCATGCACTGCTGCCTTGAATTGTATACGCCGAGCATATATATTCAGCTATTCACCTACCGGAAGGAATCTAGGGTGGGACGTGAGATGAGAAGGTCCACCGTGGAACGCGAAGCATCTTGATCAAACGTAGAATACATTCAAATTTGTTACGATACGACAGCAGGTTAGATTAAATCGTTGAATCCTAGTTGTCATCTTCCTCCGTCAATGGGGTCAACGACCGCATCCGCCCCGACCCAGAAGCTTGAGATTGAGACGTATTTGCGAAGGGTTTTGTATTAGCTTGCCCGCGTGGGGTGGTACAATACGTTCCTGGTCATTGGCTGCCAGGCTTTTGGGCGGATCCGGCGTGGGTGAGCGACATAAGGATGGCAAATGCGCGAATAATGGCAGTTGTGATGCACTTGCACGCGATATTATGCACATATCTCCGGATTCTACTCAGCTTTTTCTCGAAATGGACGCATGCGCAGTCAACACAACTCGCCGGTTGCAGCCCCATAATGAACATAGAACCAGCGTTTGGAAAGCCAAACTTATCTCAACGGGCGTCACGTTCCAACCTCCAATCAGTTTCTCATGGCCTCGTGCACTTACGTACATCTACTCCGCAGCTTCTTGTCACCGACCATCATGTCGAACGCAGTCCCAGCCCACCGGCCTTCGTCCTTGAACCCCCATTTACCAACACCCCCAGTGCCGATACGATCCTTCGATCCTCCGATGGAGTAGACTTCTACGTCCACCGCACAATCTTATCCCTGATGTCCCCGGTGTTCGAGACGATGTTCACTCTTCCCCAGTCGCAAGGCGCTCCTGTAATCCCCGTGATTGATTTGGGGGAGCTCTCGGCCGTCCTCGATCGAGCCCTGCGATTCTTCTATCCCGCTACGCAGCCGACATATGCGACTCTAGACGAGCTGCGGGACATCATCGAAATCCTGGTCTCCAAATACGACATGCGCTCCCTCATTCCCGTAGTGAAACAACACCTCGAGAGGTACCTTGTGACGCAGCCTCTCGCCGTGTACGCTGTCGCCCTCAGGTATCGCTGGGAGGACCTAGGGAAGGCGGCTGCGAAGGAGTCCTTGAAGCGTCCCCTTCGTGTGCCTAACACAGCGGCTCCGTCAGAACTGAACAGAATCACGGCGGTGTAATATCACAACCTCCTGCATTATCATTATCAATGTGGTCTCGCTGCGCAAAGGATGGCCTGGAACTTGGAATGGTTAGCGCCGCCGGCCGGCGACGTTGCGTTCGGATGCCAGAACTGCCGGCCTGGGGCGAGGGTCCAGACATTCGCTAATAATGTGTCTAGATACACCCCTCCGTACGTATTGGAGTGCATCAAGCTGGTGGCAACCCTCAGCGAAGCCATACCGGGAACAAACATCGGCGAACAGTTGCTACTTTACACCACCCTCGAGAAACCAAAATGTTCCTGCGGTGGAGTGTTCGATTTTATTTTCGTTGTGTCACCCGAGTGGCCGAAGAAGCACGAGGAGGAGATGAATAAGGTGTGTGGGATCAATTTCGCCATACCGCTGATCTCAGCGATCAAATAGGTCGAATTCAAGTTTTAAATACCACAGTCAATGTAATTAGTATCCCAGATCTCTGAACTGAAACAGTGCATTTTTACACATGAAATTCTTCGAACAGCCTCAATTTTCGACATTTAGTTGATCATGAGTACTAGTATGAGTTACCGGCGCTCGTAGCTTTCATAGCTTCACGTGCAGAATGTCCTTGTTTTGACGATCATAATTCAAATTTCCTCCGTGGCTGTGTCTCTCCTGAAGCGCTACCACCATCTTGCTTGCACTAGCCATTCACAGACGCACGCCTATCTGCACCTCAAACGAGGCGGCGCTAAACATGATCCCCACCCTAAATTTGCATAACCACTACGGACCTTGGGCGCCGCACATAGGCCACATACATCTGACGGCGCTCGATTCCCCCACGCACACGGTTGGGCTTGCGGTATTACGTGACGCACGCGATATGCTGGTTCGGTTGATCCACAACTGCGCCCGCTATGGAACATTTTTGCAGCGCCTTGATATTTTGGAATCAGCAAACTGTATGGAAATGCAGGAGGACCAGTGGAGTGCGCGCGCCGGGGTTGTCGGGACGGTTACACGCAACGGCGTAGTTCTTCAGTAGAAATGTAACCACATTTTTCGTCTGCAACGTTGCAAAATTCCCGGAAGGGAGTATACAAAGAATGTACACGCATGTTTTAGTCGTTGTAAATATCGTCTTCGCTGGTAGACACAGATGGGTCCAAATGAAGTCGACGGCCATATATTTCGTATGAGCGACCAACAGCGAAAAGCTATTGAGAGGACGTGGGTGTGGGGACAGAAATACATAGAAGCGCAGGGAGTACCGCCGTCTACCCGGTGAATCTTAGATTCACTACCATCCAGGAAATGGGAATGTTACGTTTCAGATCGGCACACGTGCTGCCTATGGGTGATTAGCGAGAGCAACGCGGAATATTTTTAAGGGAATCCTGCCCATAACGGGGATTCGCGTCGCTTACACGTGTTCGCGGAGAGGCAAGTCAGTGAGTGCTAAAAAGATGTTGCCCGGCGGATGCTCGGCTGACGCTGTAAAGTATGGGAACACGATATATATCAAGGATGTAGGTCGATAATGCATGGTGTGTTCGGATACACGTTGAATGAACCAGACTTAAAAAGGCGGAGGAGCGTTTGCACAGTATCCGGGCGGATCATACCGATAGAGTGGAATCCCGCCCGGAGTCACAGTGTGGAGCGAATAACATCAGAAGCGAGATGGTGAAAAGAACACCCGCCAAAGTTGGATATCTGTCCGACGTTGGTATGCATATGTCGGAGCGAAGTAGAGGAACAGGCGGAATCGAGAAATTGCGATGGCGAGACAGGATGAAGGATTGGAGGATGTGGGATACTTTACGCAGGGTGAGGAACGACGGCGCTCTCGAGAGGTACATAGATGCACGTGCGGGTGGACAGGGAGATGTGGCGAGGAAATCAGGGCGGCCAGAGCTTTTACTTGCTTCATATGCGGACCGACGGGATGCGCGGGAAATGGGCGGAGACGGATGAGAGGGGGCAAGCTGGTGAAATTATGTTGAAGAAAATAAGACGCGCCAAGTCGAGTCGGGAACTAAAGGACGAAGGACCGATACCGACGATTACCACAGTCCAGACAAGAATGCCTTGAAGCGAGAAGGTTGTTGGTAGCGTAGAGCCAAGGGGTAAACACAAGAAGCACCCAAATATGCGGCAACTTGAAGGCGGACTCGGCAACGCGGGGGAGGCCGAAAACGCGTGATGGATTTTGTCGTGCAAGAACACCTACAGGCGAGGTTGGGCAAGTATACTGACGAGAATGAGCAGGAATGGAAAATAGAACAGGGGATCTAGGAGCCGGGGAGAATACTTGCGCGTGGAGCGCAGCTGACACGTCGACTAAGCATATAGTTAATCAAACTGAGGGAGTTGGCTCCGTCGAACGGAGATCGATTCCGAATGAGACAGACAGCCAGATAAGTACCAACTACCACACGCGAGGAAACCGAAATTGCAATGGGCAGCGGAACCTCAAGAGCGGCTGCGTGCGCCGCCCAATGAGATATCCGATCGTGAAGACACGCTTTCGATATGGACGAACTTGAAGGAGATATATATAGGCGTTGAGAATTTGGCAGACTAGGAGGTCGGATAGGGAGACTGGGAATCTGATTTGAATACTGAGATCGAAATTAGTGAGCGGGGAGGGTACTGTACTATTTCGACCGTAGGTTCACACCATGTCACCCGTCACCTTACATGTTCACTGGGTTAGATGTTCATTCCTCGGCAATCACATCAAAATTGCCATACATGGTAATCCGGCAAGTGCCGGAGGATACATTTTTGCCACAAAAGTTCACCGTCACCGTCACTGGTAACAAATAGGTTCAGTTCACGACCCTCCGTCACCCGTCACCTGAACCTACGGTCGAAATAGTACAGTATACCATGCCATGGTTAAGCATGAGATCTCGGGGACAGTGGAGGGATGAATTCTGCGCGCCCCCGAAAGACACAACTGAAGGCCAGTAGAAACACCGAGTAGGAACACCAACGACGAGATCTCCGACGGTATATCCGACCACCGCGGAGCGCGTCAACGTAGCAAGCACCGCGTTAATGCGGAAAAGAGAGAGATTCATGAACGAATAAGGTACATGTGAAGATTCGAGAAGGACGCGAGAGACCAGGACCAGATCGGCGGGGCGATGTGAAAACCAAGGAGGAATGTGTCAGCATCACAGAGGAACGCATCAACGCCATGGTGCTGACGGAGACGCGAAGGGTGTCAAAGCACTAAGGATCCGAGGCTGCGACGATCCACACTGGGACGCGGTGTGGAATGTGCGTGCAATCTGCACATCGTCAAAACCGGTTACTGGGTGCGGGTGTAGCGTGGAATCACAGTACCTCAAAGACTCAAAAAGGAGGGCAGCAGCTCCACCGGACGAAGCAGCATTTCGAGCGCTGGGATTGAGGGAGGCGGCGCGCGGTGTGTCAGGAGTTACTCGATGGATTGCGGACTCGAGTGTCTGGACGTCGCAGAGAAAGGTGAATCGTGGGCGTGGACGGGGATAGCAACGCTGGCCTTGACGCTTAGTATGAATCTGCATGTGAATGTTGCGTCCTAGTCCAAGTCTCTCGGTAAGTGAAATGTCGGGCACGTTATCACAACACCACAAGCCAAATCGGATATCCACACAATGAGGGACGGATGCATACGAGGCGGCAAGCGCGGGGATTGGCCATGCGCGCGGCGTCAGTACAGGTCCCAGGAACGAGTCCGGTTCACACGCTCGGGCTCGCTCGGAACTGAATCCATGCGGGACGCTCTGACTTGCCAGACAAAGACGTATCCGGTGAAGGGTAAACGACGACGGTTATGAGCGCTTCTAACTAGGAAGAAAGGCAAAAAAAGATCTGAAAACGTCGAGTAAATTTGTACCATTTGGGTGGCGCACGCAGAACATGCACTGAGCCCCAGGATATGGATCTGAGAATGATAAAAAAAGACGAAGCCGGGAACCCTATGCTTGCCAAACTAGCGGCTATGAATCCCTGCACGCCAAAAAGGATTGGACCCATGGTGGTAATGACTTGTCCCCGAATCGAACGGGCGGGCGGCTCCGGGAATTATCCTCCAGTACTATGAGAGGCTAGTAGGTCCGCACGCCATCGAGTCGTCCCTCGCCAAGTAAGAGAGGGATTCTATATGCCAAACAGAGGCTGGAATCCAGAGGCACCTCGGACGAGTAAAGGGGGCGGACGAGCAAATTAGAATAGGAGGGCAGGCTCAAACGCAGTGAATGCATAGGGAACGGGTCAAGATCTGGCCGATCCAGATCCTAGTCGTCGCAGGTAAAGTCACCCAACTTGCCACATCCTTGAGAGTCAGAGCCCGCGCAACTCTTGAATGATCACGTCCACCGGCGAGAGCCTTACAAGCCAAAGTGTTTTGATACATATTCCAGACCTGTGCAGAGAAGGCCTGAGTTGGGTTCATGGCGATGGACGTCGAGAGGAAGAGCGAAGAGAACATGGCCGTCTGAAGAAGAGAGTGTTCGGACCGCTCGGGCCGTCGTTGTTGATGGCCACGTGCATCGTGCATCGCCACAGTGCACCTTTTTCTTTCGCTCCCCCATGTCCTCTCTCCGACTCTTCGCGTATATGAGCTCTGTCGAGTCAAAAATCCTGGAACTGTCACGTAACTGTCTCCCTGCGTCTCACTCTCTTAAAGCCCTGATTTCCCCCAATATTTTGGGTGTATCGATATTCCTGGACGGCGTAATGCAAATAACATCGATGTACGCACCGTGTCCCTACGCGTTTCTTCCTGCGCTTCCAGTGACTACCCGACCAGAACACCCGCACCCGTGTGCTTGCGTCCGTGTTGAGTGGTCTCAGCTATTTCGCGGCTCCATGTCCAGGCTCATGCGTCGCATCTTGTCTCTCTGTCCTCCGCTGATGCACCGCCCCCTGGGCCTTAGCCTTTAGTGTCTAGCTGCATATCTGGCTATCAGAACGGTATGCCCGTCCGCCCTTCCCTCGTGGTGCCCCGCTGACCTGTCTCTATAGGCCTCGTCGCGGCGTTGGTCGTGGCGTGTGCCTTACGCTTGCTCACACTACGCCCGACACGCCTGCTCCATCGTTTGTTGATATACATCTATTCTCTCCTCGCAAATGATTTCTCACTCTGACTTGTCTAGATCTAATCGTCGGCTGCGCCCGTCCGCTCAAGATACGCAAATCACCTTCACTGCGATTCTCTTCCGGGTGGATGGATACATGCTGGCATCGTCGCTTCTCCACGGCATGTGAAAATCTCCACCCCTCGCTCGTTTCAGCGCATAGTTTTGTTCCTGGTGCGTATTCTCCTGCACCAGGTGCACATATTCTCCGGCGCCAGATCCAAATATTCTTCTGCGTCACAGTTTCCTCGCGGCGAGCATACATGGCTCGCGGCAGTGGCTCTGGCCACTTTTGTGGCGCGTATTTCTCAGACCGCGAGTCTCTGCTCGCTGCATTTACGAACGCGTCTACTCCTGTCGGCGCACCTACTTCTCTCGCGGCGCGTGGATTTCCATTATGGCGCCTGGCACGTACCTTGTCTTTGCTCGGACCGCCTTGCACGTATTGTTGGATTTCAGCACCCGTGTTCGCGCATGCGTTTATTGGACTCTCTGAAAATAACCCCACATAATATTAATTGTTCCCTTGCTGCGTACTGCGCAGGGAGTGATTTACGCTCTCTATCGCGCGTGCTCATGCGCGCCGGCGCTTCTATCCCATTCGTCTCACGTCCCGCTGCCGCTCTCGCCGTTGTTCCGCACTGTGGGCAGCGGGCGCTACTACTACTACTCACTCCGCTCCGGTATGACTAGATCCTAAACCCTGAGGAGAGGTTCGGCGCGGGACGGAGTTATAACACATCCGCGTACACTCCGATTTGCCGCCTGGGATGTGTCAAGCTTTCTGCGTCCACAGCGGACGCCGAGACTTGGGAGAAAGCTGGAAAGATCCAAGGACAAGCGCTTATCGGGCGCCTATCCTTCACTCGTTCCGGCTTCCCGCACCTCTTCTTCTCCGCTTCCCGTGCTACCTCCATGGATGCGAGGATAGCCCCTGCCGCTTTCCCGGAGCTACCAAGGGGACCGCGAGGGCGTTCCCAATCTGTGGCAACGAGTTATTTTGTTTCTGAGTTTTATTTTTGGAGGATGTATTTCAGGGCGTTATTGTCTCAGCGATAATCTGCGTCGCTATTTCTCTCCATTTCGAGACGTCGAACTGGTAGAGGGTGGCCAGGCTCGTTGTCAAATATGCGCCCATCCGCGAGTTCTGTGCGTGCAAAGAGAGATGCCAGGACTGAGGAGCGAGAGAAGACGCGTGGTGCTCGTTCCGATAGTGAGACTTTCCTACTCTCCTTCCCAAAGTGGGTTACCCTCCTCAATTCGTCTCGGCAGGGATTATTTTTCAGGCGCTCCGTGGCACCATTCCACCACAATCCTGCATCACAGCCTTGTTATTGCTTTGGCCCGTCGCCTTCATTGATATAGGAAGCACTGACCCATTCGATTTCCGTTTTACGCGCTCAGGCTCCCTCGGAACGGAATTGACCTGGATCCCAATCAACTTCTGCTCGATAGCAGTGCGATCTGGTTTTCCTGCTCCTGTGTATCTCTCATTTATTTTGGTATCTAAGTTGTTATGAAGGATTCTTGTAGACGTCGGATATCTGCATCCATGGATAATGCGCCTCCCCTTTTTGTGGACTTCAGGTCATCACCTCCAACGACAGTAAATTCATACTGTAATTTTTGCATTCCAACCAGACTTGAACCAATACTCTCAATGGCTTGTGTGTGATTCAGCGAATTCGACACACTCCTCTGCGCGACCTAGCGTCGATTTTAACAAGAATTCCTTTCCAGCTTGTGATCCAAACTGTCTATAACAGTTTAATGCTAGATTGTTAGTTTCCGTTAAACAGCGAAGTTTTGGGATCCCAGCACGGCAAACCCTCCTGTGTGTTAATTTTTCTGCTTCTATAAGACAACCTTAGTTTTCTGGACCCTCGCGAGTGCATACCTCCTGGCGCTTTGCCACCCCTGAATTCATATTCGAAAATGCTTTACATAAGATCTCAGCTAACATCCCTGAATCCATCCTCGCAAAATTCAATAAATTCGACTAGGTATTATATATATGATTATTCCTTCCCGCCGTCGTTTTTCCACGCATTCCAGCATCCAGTCCTGTTGGACAAAGGCCTAACATGAAATGTGAGTTGGGTCTACAACTCAAGGTAAAACTGAGTGAAAGTTGCAGATCATAAGACTCACCATCAGATACTTGGAAGATTCAGCCATAAAGACACTGCCACATATCTGCGCAGTCCTCGCTCTCCAGGTGTTCCAGCAGGTTGGGGCCGCCAGTGATTGCCCCGTGCTGGCGGAGCAACTCCGCGATTTCCAGTGCTTGGTCACGTAAGAATTGAGGATAATTCTGGGCCGCGGCAGAGATCAGTGCATAGGAAAGTGGAGTACGGGAATGACGATCCCTAGAGTTAATGTCAACATCATCTCGGCGGAGAAGGAGTTCGACGACGTCTTTGCGACCCCATTCGGCTGTATAAGATAATGCTGTGCGAAGGGCCTTGTCCTTGGCATCGGCCTCGAAATGAGACTCATCGAGCAGACAATGTATGAGGCTAATATTATTGCCACAGGTTGCATATGTCAGCAAGTTTATTCCATCGCTGCTCGTCATATGCGGATTGATGTTAGGATGGTTCAGGAGATCAGGGCAGTACTGAAATACAGAGTACATCAGAGGAGTTGCTCCGAAGTGATCTGCAAGATTTGCCTGGATATCTGGGTGCTTCAAGAGAAGCTCTACCACAGACTGGTGGCCATTTTCGGCAGCGTATGACAGAGGCGTGCGTGAATCGGAGGCGAGAGTATTTGGATCGACCTCACCTCTTTGCAGTAGAAGCTCTACAATGTGTTGGTGACCCCATTCGGCAGCATATGAGAGGGGTGTGCGTGAATCCAAATCAAGAGCATTTGGATCGACCTCATCTCTTTGCAGTAAAAGCTCTACAATGCGGTGGTGACCCCATCCGGCAGCATATGAGAGGAGTGTCCGTGAATTCGAGCTGGGAGTATTTGAATTGACCCCATTTTGTTGCAGAAGAAGCTCTACAATGCCCTCGTGACCGCATCGGACAGCATATGAGAGAGGTGTCTGTGAATAGGAGTCAGGAGTATCTGGATTGACCCCATTTTGTTGCAACAGAAGCTCTACAATATCCCGGTGACCCTTTTCGGCAGCATACGAGAGAGGTGTCCGTGAATTGGAGTTGGGAGTATTTGGATTGACCTCATTTTTTTGCAACAGAAGCTCTACAATCCCGTGGTGACCCTTTTCGGCAGCGTATGACAGAGGTGTCCGCAAATGGAAGTCAGGGGTACTTGGATTGACCCCATTATGTTGCAACAGGAGCACTGCAATCCCCTGGTGACCCCTTTCTGCAGCATATGAGAGGGGTGTCTGGGAATTGGAGTCGGGAGTATTTGGATCAACACCATTTTTTCGCAACAGAAGCTCTACAATCCCCTTGTAACCATATTTGGCAGCATACGAGAGAGGTGTATGTGAATATGAGTCGGGAATATTTGGATCGACCCCATTTTTTTGCAACAGAAGCTCTACAATCCTCTGGTGACCATTTTCGGCAGCATATGAGAGAGGTGTCTGTGAATAGGAGTCGGGAGTATCTGGATCGACCCCATTTCGTTGCAACAGAAGCTCTACAACCCCATGGTGACCCTTTTCGGCAGCATATGAGAGAGGTGTCCGTAAATAGAAGTCGGGAGTATCTGGATTGACCTCATTTTTTTGCAATAGAAGGCCTACAATCCCCTGGTGACCCCTTTCGGAAGCGTATGACAGAGGAGTGCGTAAATGTGCATCAAGGGAATGTGGGTTGACCTTCTCTCTTTGCAGTAGAAGGTCCAAAAGATCCTTGCAACCCTCCTCAGCAGCATATGATGGATCTGTAGAGTTGACATTGACCCCCACATGCAGCAAAATCCGGAGAACATCCAGATGACCCCGCTCTGCGGCATACGACAGTGGTGTTCGTCCATAGCCAGAACTGGAGTCTGAATTCACATCCTTCAACTTCACCAGAAAGTCTACTAGTTCTGCGTTGCCTGCTTGTGCCGCATATGACAATGGTGTCCGACCACCATTGCGACCCGAGTTTGTGGTCGGTACATCTGGCTTGATTCTAGGGAAGCCAAGCAGAAATTTTGCAATCACAAAGTAGTCAATGATTGGGCCTGTATCCCCTGCAGCTGCATAATGAAGCAGTGTCTTGCCTTTTTGGGTAGTGGTGTAATTTGGATCAAATGTGCTTTGGCCCGCTGCAACCTTCAGGGGTGCTCCAGTCAGCACGAGACCACATTGAAATGCACTGTGAACTTACATGACTCCCTCTCTCTATCAAGAACTTGACCATCGGGAGATGACCATACTTGACTGCATGGACCAGTGGTGTCCAACCCTTGCTGTCCAGACAATCGATAGCAGCACCATGTTCGAGGATCAATGCCATGATTTCAACCAAGCCAAATCTCGCAAGGACATGTGGGATTCCATAAGCATGTCGGGAATATTGCTTATTGTCGAACATGTAAAAAGTACACATGAACTTGGATTCACTCTGGAGGAATCGGAGCATAACATCACGGGCCTTTGGAATGGTGCACAGCATGTGCTCGCATGTCTCTGCATGATGTCCCCAATACTTGACTGAATATTCGAGAAGCGGCTGTGTTGTGTCCAAGTAACCTTCCGAATTGACTAAGTTAAGACCTTCAAAGCACAAGTATGTAATGCAAGTGGTCGTGATTGTGAAATGTGCAAAGGGGAATGTAATGGCCATTGGAAGCTCAAAGTATTTGGCGATTTCGTTGAATCTAAAGTGTTTCTGGCTTCCCTCAAGTCGGAAGTATTCCTGTGCTGTGTAGTCTATACCAATTCAGCGTATCAATGAGATCAGGACATTTTTCACTCACGGACAAAGCGAACATGGTGATCCCCCAACCAATCCTCTTCGATAATAACCAGTCCCAAACAGACAGCAGTGAGGATCTCTAGAGGAGTGAGGGCATCCAGATCCATCTTGAGCATCCTAGGGGAGATCGCTAGTGCATACTGAATTTCGTCCATTGACAGCTGTTCCGCTGCATATGCCAACCACATAAACAGTTTCCGGGCGAGCTGCGAATCATCAGGGCCTTGGGAATCGATCCTGCTCATGACATCGTCATATGTGCGATAGATTTCTTTCGGAAGTGCTGCAAGGGCATCACGCAAAGCCTTGCGGTTATTTTTGCTTGCCAGAGTGTCCATGTGAAGTCGAACTAGAAGGAACCTACAGTCACTTTTGAGCGAGGGGAATGACGTCGAGGACAATAAACTTACATTCCAGCAGCTTTTTGAGTAACTTCCGCCACAATCTCCTGCTCAAGCGAGGTGTGACCATTCAGCAGGGTTTTGAGTCGTTTCTCCCTCCGCATCCTCTCCGCAATATAAGAGCGAACATCTTCATCATGTGCCAGAACATCAATACGGGAATCATTGGTGAATTGATGTCCGAGGGCAGAGATGTCTCGGGAAGTTATCAAGACCTGGAGACAATCGGTAGTCATCAAAGAGCGAATTTCAGCAATAAAATCGTCCCAATCGTCCGAGCACTCGTCGAGAGCATCTACCACAAGATAAACGCGGGATTATAGCTGCAGCTGACCTTGAAGAGCTACCACAATATCGGTGAGCCCGGAAGGCCGTGTTCGACCGGATGTGAAAGCAGAGTGCAAGGATTTGACCGATTCAGGAATGGAGGGGGAGTCAATCATGAGTTGCCGGAGAATACTGCCCATGATTGCGACTGGTGTTTGCGAGCTCAGTTGGTTGTAGTCAAAGAAGATGTAGGCGACGCCGACGCCGGGCTGGAGAGCAGTTTTCCGTAGATGATCAATGACTCTGGATCTAGTGCGACACATGCATGCATAAGAATGTGGCAAGGGTGGCTCGAACCACGTACGAGAGGATGGTCTTCCCTACTCCAGCTATATGATAGGGCTGAGCAGAGTTTCCCCACTAGCCATGATAAGGACACACGTTTCCCTGGACACCACAGCAGGCTGACTTCGCCTGAAACCCAACGTTGGAATTCTGAATGTGTAATAAACCACTCGCCAGTTCCTGCTGCACATTTTGAAAAGCAGTTATCCTGGGGTGCTTCGAAATCGAGAGGGGAAAGCCATTGTGAGAAGGCCCGAAGATCCGCATCTGGAAATAGGTTAGTGCATCAGGAACGAGCGATGAATCAAGGCTCACTGAGATCATGATCTTGCAGCTGTTTGACACCGGCAGCTACAGGCTCAAGATCTTGCACCACACCCTCAATTTTCATGGATGCCCTGGAGATGTCCTTAGAGATGTCTGCAACTTGTCCAGAGACAAGGGTGAGATGGTTCGAAATGTTTCCGACCTGCCCATGAAGCAGCTGGACATCTTTCTGGATTTCCCGAGACAAAGCGCTGTTGGTGACCTCAGTACTCATTCTCAGCGTTTGGAGTCAGACACATACACATGATCCTTCAGGAGAGCCAAGATGATGAGGGATTTCACTCTCTCGACCTTGATTAGTAATTCGGCGACATCTGTTTTGTCCAGTGTCCATTTCAATTTTTGCTTGAGTTGACCGCTCCGAGTTGGTGGAGTTTGAAGCTTTGACTCGACCCTCTGTACAATGTCGGCCAGCTGCGCGAAGGGGCCATCTGTGATAGCTAAACTCCTGGTCGCGGATGCCAAAGCGGTAGTGGGAGGGGTGTTGTCCAATTGCTCTTTGAGGCTCGCAAGTAGGCCGGGAAGAGGGGCGAGACTGAGGCGCAATTCGGCGCGCTCACTTGGGCCGTCCCTCACATCCTTGATATATTCGAGAAGAGAGCTGGCTCCCTGGACCAGGGCGACGACGCTCGCAACAAAGCCAACAGCGTCCATGGGTGATTCGAGGGTGATTCGAGCGACGGTGACAGCGATGTGAGCGCTCTTTTATGAGGGAAAACAGCTTTTACGGCACAAGCATTGACGTGTGCTTGAGAAACCTACCGGTTGATTATCGGACAAATTGTTCCTTTTCGATCGCTGAAAATTTTACGTCCGACCGTTGTTGGAATTATAAACAGAGTATTTATCCTGCGTTGAATATAATTGGGCTCACTTGCATGGATAAAGTGCTGGACGTCGAATGATATTTATACAAAGCTGTAGGCTGTCAATCACGCCGGCAAGGAACACCGTGGGAGATACCCTCATATTCGGATCGGGTAACACCTCGGACCGGCTTGTTTAGTCATCTCATCAATGCGGCTGCCGTCGGCTTCCCCACCCTCAATCAACGTGTATTTTGTGTTTCCACTTAGGAGGCGGCTTGAGACAGTCATTTTGCAACCCACATTATAGCCTGAGCTGTCATGCGATGGATTCAACACTTTCTAGAAATGAAAAGGGAACAATTTTCGCATACCACGGTCATTCAAGGGATACCCGCATCAAAAATTTCCTACACTAGGTCCAAAAAGTGAATTAAGGTCGCGCTGGACCCTCCCTTCCTATGTGACGTCACATCAGATGGTTATATCATCACCCAAATGCGGAATCTTTTGGTCATTGCTGCTCGTTTACTACCAATTGCACGCTTTTCACGCCAAAACAAATCATTGTTTATTTTAAGCGGATGTCCAACTACACGTTGTCTTTTTCACATTCTACCATCCGCATTTGTGTGACACTTGTTGTCGCAATACCATGCGACAGAAGGGCTTTGTTCAATCCAATACAATACAGGTGAAACTGACGAGAGTCAACCACAACTCCGAGAGGATTTACGAAGGGCATACCTTTGAAACACGCCCTGACCCAGCACATTCAATCATTGGCAGAGTTCCACTTTCTGTGCAATCTGGTGCAGTACAGACATTGGATTCATCGTCGGAGATAAGCCGTTTCAAAGGTTTCAAGGCCGAATGCCGAGGTGCTTCAATCGCTGTAACAGATATTCGGTGTCAATGTTTTTTCCCGCCATGGTTTAGGTAACCGTGAATGAGAATGGAGGGAGAGTCACTGAGAGAGGGCGAAGTTGCTCAGTGGTTGATGACTTTGAAATGTTTGATGGACAACGGCAATTTTTTTGAAAATGGATGGCCGGTATGGAGCGAATTGAACCAGAAAATCCGCCCTGACAAGGCTTTTTTATCCCCCCCCAAAAAACCCATTTTTTTCTCGACTCTTCCAAACACATTTTCACGGCCCTCTGAACATTTTTCCCAAAAGTGAAATAAGGATCCAGCGGACCCACCCTCCCCTATAGCTGATGTCTCGGCATCTTCCGGTGGGTACCCCTTGCGGTCATTGAAGCTTCGTTAGCCGCAATGTGTGCTGCCGGAATGAGGGCCATGTCCCAGTTCCATTTTTATCATGTCGATCAAAGGTTCAAAAAATATGTTAAAGACAAAGAGTCTGAGCAGCAAGTAAGTTCAATCAAATTTCTAGTTGGAATGGTAAATAGTGCGCTCAATCCTGATAAATTCACACAAAAAATTTACATGTTGTTTGAGTGTCGAATTTTTAAGCTGCTGTAAAGTCTTGTAATTTACAGCTCTTTGCGGAACATAAGGCGCGGATCGATTTTTTTTCTAAAAATGGCCATTTTCACTATTGCCCCTATATCTCATTCATTTCTTCAGTTATCGACTTTAAACCTGGACCAAACAATTTGTATTGCATATTTACAGTGCTTAGGGTACCCCATACATTTATCTTCTTCCACTGGTGGTTCCAATTGGGAGATCATATGCTTTTGATGTAAAGCCCCTCTGGAGATGGGACAGCAAGTCAAGGTGTTCCAATTTCGTCAGAATACTCTTTTACATGTATTACATTGCACTGTACAGTTTTACTGGGAATTCTGCACACTAGGATGATACAGGATGTATTTTGGTTTTGATGACTAAATATTAGGACTTGTTCAAGACTTCCCTGTTCCATATTTGCCAATTAAATACCCCAGTGCAATTTAAAACATATAGAATAGTATCCTCACAAGATTATGGAACGCCCTAACCCGCTGTCCCATCTCCAGAGGGGCATTATATCGAAATCACATGATTTCCCAATTGGAACCCTTAGTGTGAGAAAATAAATATATTAGGTACCCTAAGCACTGTAAACAATCAGCACAAATCGTTTGGTCAAGGTTTCAAGCCAATACACAAAGGATTGAAGGAGCTATAGGGGCAATAGTGAAAACAGCCATTTTTAGAAAAAAAAATGATCCGCGCCTTATCCTATCCTATCCTATATACAAAAAGACGTCGGACACAGCCACCAAAAAGTCACCTGATAAAGTCACATGAACGTCATGTGAAAGCTCGGAATAAGCCGTGTGCGGGCGAACCCCCGAACTCGGAATCCGCCGTGTCTGCGCGGAAACTGAGAATTCACTGTGTCTGGGGCAAGCCTCCGGGACGAAGGTACGGGTTGCATAACGTCCTATATAGAAAAACACTACACCCACAGAATCACTTGATCACCTGATATTATCACGTGAGGCTTTCGGCCGAAGGCGCCTTTCGGACATGTCCTCGCGTAAGGCTCCTATCTGCAGTACCATTCTCTCTCTCTCTTCTCCACAGCACCTAGATTGTCTGCCCAATAAGGTATGAGGATCTGTTCTTTCTCATGGCCTGCCTCTCACCCCTCCTTAATAGCAGAGATAATTGTCTTTTGTCCTGTAATAATACACTCCTGTCTGCCTGTATCTCAATAAGATCTAGCAGTGTTTTTCCCTCAGATTTCAGCCCTTTTATTCCCCTCTTTGCTGTACCTTGCCTCAAAGCCTCTGTAAGCTTTATCTTTAGTGTGTTGCTCAAGGTCTGTTATTCCCTCTGCAGAACAGCTTTCTGTTGTTATGAAACAATGTCAATTCCCTGTTCATTCGGCATTTTCAATGACAATAAACAAATCCCAGGGTCAATCTGTGGATTATGTTGGCCTGGACCTGTGCACAGATGTGTTTGCTCATGGACAGCTTTATGTTGCACTCTCTAGGTGCACATTCAGTCAGTGGATCCGAGTGCTGTTCAAGCAAGACCTTAATTCTACTGTCCCAAAAAATATTGTATACTACCCTGAGGTGTTGCTTTAATTTGTTTATAAGTCTCTTTTCCAAAGCCTTTCTCTGACTGAATGATGCACAGTATATTTATCAATGCTCAGTAATTATCATTACTTTAATATTGTACCCCGTTTATAGAATTTTCATATTTGATTTACACTTTCCTACTGAAATATGGAGCCCCTCCCCCCGGGGTTTGGGGCGGAGCCCCAACAAGGCGAGTCGGCCGTGCCGAAGGCACGGGTCGTAAAGCTTGTATACAAAAAGACGTGGAACACATCACCTGATAAATCACCTGATTTTGTCACGTTTTCTGCACGTGAGGTCTTCGGCCGAAGGCCTGCACTGCCTTTCGGACGTGTGTTTGCCTCGCGTCGCTAAGGCTCCTATTTGCAGCAAACACTACCTACACTGAGACTGCCTGCCCAATAAGGTATGAGGATTTGGTCTTTCCTTATGGACTGCCTCTCACTCCTCCTTAATAGCAGAGATAATTGTCTTTTGCCCTGTATAATAATACACTACTTCTGCTATCTGCCTGTATTTCAATAAGATCTAGCAGTGTTTTCCCCTCAGATTTCAGCCCTTCTATTCCTGTCTTTTCTGTACCTTGCCTCCAAGCCTCTGTAAGCTTCATCTTTAGTGTGTTGCTCAAGTTCCTCTCTGACAATTTGCCACAGCTAATCTCCTTTCTCCCATGTGAGCCCTATTGGCCACTTTTAAGGACTGATTTAATTTTTTTTTATGGGACTTTTTATGGGACTCAAGGGATGAAACTCCTCCTAATACTCCACAGAGGGCTCAGATTTATTTTCAAAGACAGGGGCATGAAAACCATACTCTTGAAAGCCCACACTTAATAGTAGAAATAAATTTCTTACATCCTGTAATATACTACTGCTGTGCTCTCTGTCTATATCTCAATAAGATCTAGCAGTGTTTTCCCCTCAGATCCTCTTGCCAAGTTGAGAGTTGGATGTCCAATCATGGTCCTCCAAAACTTGGACCCTACAAATGGTCTTTGCAATGAAGATCAGGCTCATTGGGGGGAACATAATCACACTACAGCATTTATCCCCTGCATCACGATTATTTCCTCTGCAGAGCAGCTTTCCTTTGCTATGAAATGACATCAATTCCCTGTTCGTCTGGCATTTTCAATGACAATAAACAAAGCCCAGGGCCAATCTGTGGACCATGTTGGCCTGGACCTGCGGACAGATGTGTTTGCTCATGGACAGCTTTACGTTGCATTCTCTAGGTGCACATCCAAGTGCTGTTCAAGCAAGACCTCAATTCTACTGTCACAAAAAAATATTGTATACCCAGAGGTGCTGCTTTAATTTGTTTGTAAGTCTTCTTATGAAGCCTTATCAATTCTCTGATTGAATGATGCACAGTATATTTATCAATGCTCAGCACAGTGTCCCCCTGTTCCTTGAGCCAACCCCAGTCCTTGAGCCGCATTTAAAAAAAAATGGTTTTCTATCTCATTACTTTACTTTCTGGGCTCAAATGTCTCAAAAAATCCTATTTGATGTATAGTAGCACTTCTAATAGTACATGGACACCTGGAACAAAGAAGAGCACCAAAAACAGGGCAAAATGTCTGTTTACAGGTGTTTTCGGATCCCGGTCCTTGAGCCACCGTATTATTTACTTTTTAGATTCAGTTCACGGCCGATTCCTTCAAAACCAGGATAAGATTGTAACCATTCGATAGCCAGAGATGTTGGATCAAAAGTTTTTGCTGAAAGGTAGACTAAATGAAGAGTTATTTGCAAATTAAGTTCCGGTGGCTCAAGGAATGGTAGTTATCATTACTTTATTGTATCCCGTTGATAAAACTTTTCATACTGAGATGCAGAGCCCCCCCGGGGTTTGGGGCGGAGCCCCAACAAGCTGTCGACCCACCGAAGGGACGGACGCGAGCACAGCGAGTCGGCCGTGCCGAAGGCACGGGTCGTAAAGCTTGTGTTCCGCAAAGAGCTGTAAGGCAAAGCGTGGAGCGAACAAATCAGTCACGTGGTTTGCCGATGCGAGCCTTTCGGAACGGACCCTCGGAACGCAGTGTCTATTAACAATGCGCGGCCCACACACTTTCGCTGGTTTTTTGGAGTCTCCGCGGACGGGGCTACCCGTCTTTGATACGTTTTGTTCACCTTGCTCATTGCTGACTCAACCTTCTCAGAATCGCGTTCAATCCCACCGCCGCCGGCCTCCACTCTGTTGATATCAAATGCAGCGCTGCTGCATCAAAAGGGTCAAAACGGCGCCGCCCGAATTTTTGTGAACTTTAGGAGTCCCTGCGAGCGGGACTAATTATATGGCCATGGAGCCTGGCGACCCACATTCTGTATGTTCCCTGGCGCTGCGCTTCTGATCCACTCAAGTTCCGACTCTTTACTTAGACAGTCGAACCGTCTGTCCGGCCCCTCGGCAATCCCTTTGGTTCGAGACATTTTAATTAACGGTTGTGCCGAACGTTAGATTAATAATTCTCGCAGCCCGGACGATTCCTCACACTATACCGGGTATGCGCACTATTCTCACATCATGCATGTATGTAATTAGACGCGGCCCGATTTTTGCAATCAAAGCTGTTGAAATAGGACCTTCCTTGGGTGTGGGTGTCTGTCGTGCTGTCACTGTTCATAAATTGTTGCTGGTCCACGTTCTGAATAAGACGGATCTTTGTGACGTGAGTTCTGGCGATATCAGTCCGAATTTCTAGCAAGAGAGCGATTTCGTGGCTAATCCTCCATCCTCTATCCTCCATCTTATCATTTATCAACGTGAGAATCCTATTGTATATCACTTCTTATCTGTTTACCTCGTGTACCGCAAAAGTTACACCTAAAATCGATTACGCTCTCTGAGTGTCGGAGGCCCCATTTCATTCCTATGTCTGTCGGTATCTACTGGGACCATGGAGGATGAAGTGATTTCTGTCTCATAAAACTCATTACTGATATCTATTACCCTCTGCAGTCCCAAAGTTCGGATGCAGTGCCGCGGTTGATGAGTGGATTAAATTTGGGAATCAAAACCCGCGCCGGAGCGAATTGACGGTATGTCTTGTATCTATATATGCATCTAATGTTGAAGTTGGTGGTGACGACTTGAAGTCTCCGGAGGTATCATCCATGGATCAAGATATCTACCTAGAGTGATCCCTCATAATAAGTACTCAAATATAATGTGGCCTGCAGCAGATACGTTGGGTAGGAAACCCAGAGCACCCCTCATCGAGGAGTTGCTTAGAGTTCGCGTCGATTCCGTTCCCAGCGTACCCAGCACGGAAATCAGAATCGGACGGGTCAGCACATCCCGTATCAATAGACGCGACAGGCCAGAGCAGTAACGGGGCAGGGAGGAATGGCGCTCGCAGACCAACAGGACGAGAAATCATCGCTGAGCGGATGGTCGAAAAATGCACCTTCCCAAAATATAACGCGCCCTGAAAGGAAAAAAAAAAACAGTTGTTGCCGTACAATGTCAACGCACTCCAGTCTCCTCGGATACTCCGGATAAACTGCAGTGAGTTTGGTTGAGTCCACACACAGAATATGGGGAACGGAGGAGCAGAGTTGTGCGAAGCCGATGTGGGCGAACGATAGGCGCCCAATAAGCGCCCGCCCTTCCATCCTATGAGCTTTGTCCACCTCCTCCCAAGTCTCCGCCGTGGACGCGGAAAACTCGACGCATTCCATGCGGCGCCTCTCGGGGTCCGGAGATGCGTTATCATTCCGTGCGCCGTGTGTTTTCTCGAGGTTTAGGATTTAATTATTGGCGCACAAACGCGGGGGCAGCGGGGCGGGCGTACGTGAAGAACGGGTGCGCGAAGTGCGGGCCGCACATGGAAGCAACAGCGCAAACAGCGCTGAACGACGGCAAGTGCAGCGGCGGAACGTGAGACGAATGAAGGAGGAGCAGCAGAGACCGCGCGCGTGGCGCGGATGCACACACGGGATCCACAGCCCTAGAGAGCCCAAATCAGTCACTGCGGAGGACGCAGGCAAGGCGCGAAAATACCGCCGAAAGTAGAGCTACAATTCACGCCGCGCGAGTGCGTATACAGGGCGCAAGACGTGGTGAGCATAGCTGGAAATTGTGACAAAAACTTGGTCGAAAATGGAATCCAGTGGTGGTCAGAGACCGTGGCAGCACGCGAGTATAATCGGACGCAGAATGAATCCACTGCATGTCTAGTCATCGCAGGAACAATAACAGCATCGAATGCGTGGCGCACGAATGCGGGACATGTGCACCGCAGGTGTAATGTGGGCGTGGGCGGATTGACAGGCAGAGCGGAAGCAGAGTTGCACGGGGCGCACGGAAGCATGATGACGGGTAGGAGGGACGATCAATGGCGGATGACGAGCAGCGCAGCATGCCGGCGACGACAGAGGAGCAGGATGCAACACCAAACTCACCATTCACTGCATCCGAGGCCCCGTAGGCACGGTCGGTTTACCTGAGTCTACGTCGGTCTACATCGGCCTACCCCAGTAGGCCGAGTCTGCCGACGTGTAGGTCAAATTGGGCCTACTTGGGTCTACCCTCTGCCTACCGTCGGTCTACTCAGGCCCCCCTATCCTGGTAATCGGGTGTTATGTTGCTGTTGCCACATTCTCACATGGCTAATATTGCTCTTACCGGTTGCCATGTTCCCACGAAGTCAATATTTATTTATTGGTCAACAACCGGGACATACCGTGTCAATTTCCGTGAGTTTGCTGAGGTTGGCCGTGAGTGAGCCGAGGATTGACAGCCGTGGGCTGTGTGATTAAAAATAATCACATTCCCACATTCAGTGGTTACACAGTGAAGCAAGAGCGTGTTTTAACACGGCTTGGACCAGAAACAGAGCTCGGGATATAGCAAAATTGCTATGAGGTGGGTCTACCTCTGCCTACATGGTGTTGCCAAGGTCCGGTTAGGTTCGGTTTTTTGCCAAAAAATCCGAACCCCGAACCTGACCTGGAGTCCGGTTCGCTCAAATCGTCCGAACCCCAAACCGAACATCGGTCCAGTTCAGAAAGGGTTCGGTTCGGGTTCTGAACACATGCGGACCTGAATGAACCGCAAAAAGATTTAAACCCATTTTCTGCTAGCTTTCTGCGCTCCACAGCATACCACACCACTGCGAAGCAGATTTATGTACTCAATGAGCTCATCGCGTGAATCAACGGTTGTGAAATCACTTACCTGAACCTCCAGCTATATCCAAAAAATACCCCATTACAGCCCCTGGGTTTAAAAGTTCCCAGCCATCATAAGTCATAAGTATCATTTGGTTTCAAACACCGTTAATCCAGGTCAGTATTATTGAATGAACCTTGCAAACCTTAGGAGTTTCTTTTGTCATCACCATCGTCGGTCGATGCGTCGACGAGTCTCGAGAAGTGGAAGGCTCGGCCAAAGGGTACGCTGCAGAACTATATTGTCAACTGTGGAGTGTACAAATGTACTTCGGGTTCCCATTTTTCTCTAATATTTCTTACAGAAATTATTCTGGGTTCGAACATGTCCGGACAAGTTCGCACAGGTTCAGCAAAATTCAAAAAATCTCGAACCCCGAACCTGACCCGCGGTTCGGTCCGGTCCTCCCAAAATTTTCGAACCTCAATTAAGGTCCGGTTCGGGTTCGGTTCGGGTTCGGAATCGGTTCTGAACCCGACACCGGCAACACTATGCCTACAAGGGTAGGCAGAGCCTGTGCCTACAACCCCATGGAATGCAGTGATTTGGGCGGTACGACGGCGCGGTGGATGGGACCGAGAGCGGTTTGCGGACGAGGACGAGTGGGCAACTGCGCGTGGGGGACGAGCGGGATGACGTAGGGCGCTCGAGAAGCGGTGTGCATTGCGAGCAGAGCGGTTGGGTAAGCCGGGGTTAACTTGACATCTCCACAGCTCGGGACGCGAGACGTATCTAGTCATCGCAGGTACAGCATCGAATGCGCGGCGCGCCAATGCGGTGCGTATGTGCAGGTGTGATGTAGGCGTGGGCGGATTGATAAACAGAGCGGAGGCAGGCCTGCGCCGTGAGCACGAGGGCGAGGAAGCAGGGCAAAACGCCGAACGCAGCCCGTAAGCAGTACGACGGTGTGAAAGGTAGGACGCAGAGCGGTGGCGGCGCAACTGCGCATGGGCTAAGTGAGCGAGTGGCGTGCACTACAGCAGCGAGGACGAGAGCGGGTGGGCAAGTCAGGTGCTCCACAGCTCGGGATGTGAAAATGACGGACAGCGGGCTGGATTGACCCCACTCGGATGAGCGGATGTGCAGAGCTGAGAGTCCGCCATTCCGATATCGAGGAGGCCAATCGTACGACCTAGAAGAATAACTCCTCCCAAATGGCACTGGATCGCGTCTGAAGTAGGGCTGCCACCCGTTCCCGTGACGGCAACGGCCGTCGATTTGACGGGTGGTCAACGGGCGCGGCTCGTGATTCAACGGCCCGTCGAGTGCTTCAAAAATAGTCTGACGGGACGGCACGGTTAACGGGACGGCCGTGACGGGTAAACGGCTGGATTGAAATATTATTTTCAGTGGATCCTCCTTATATCAGAGAAATACAATCATCACAAAAATTGAACATGTTGAGGAAATTGAAACTCCGCCATCACTCACGGCAATTGCCGATACAAGCGCAACTTGACTAGAATTTCGATGTTTCTGCAGTAGAAAGGTTGAGGAATACATTGAATGAATACTGGGCTAGATATATGGCATAACCCGCACCAATTCACCACTCAATGGCCCGGGGCCCTCCTAAACGCAGGGAAAATGAACCCGTTCAACGGCCGTGACGGCCGTCTTTCGACGGGCCGTCGGACTGTTAAACCGTACCGTGACCGTGCCGTTGATCTTAACTCAAAATCTCGGACGGAACGGGCACGGCACCCGTTCGACGGGTGCCGTCGAACCGTCGCGAACCTCCATGAGCTTGTATAATGGCAACACCTTGGTGATCGTAGGAACGGTCTCCTTGGAGAACTCAAGCGTGCATTGTTTGAGTACCTGGCAAATATCCAGCATGTCGCGGATTGGAGAAAAAAAAGTTTACATACCTCGAGCGCCTTGGTGAGCTTGGCGACGAACTCCCAATCCCCCGACGACATCTCCCACTTTTTCTTTCGGGATTGCGCCACCTTCTTGGGCTTTCCGGTGAGGCCGTTTGGCAGCTCGCTCACAAACGCGTCAAAAGCCTAAACGCATGAGTACAAATGGATCAACCGAGAGAGAGAGAGAAAAGCGATCCGGTTGCAACAACTGCGCTTGCTCGATCTCCGCCAGTGTCGTGTTCCAACGGACCTTCATGCCGCGAATGAAGACAAGGTGACGATGCTTCTTATTGACTTTGCGACGAATATTTCGCCGCGCCGCTTTCCGGCGGATCTCCGAGTGCAAAATATGCACGGCGACAGCATGAATCTGCGAACAGAATTAAATCAAGGTCTGCGTGGCGGCAAAAGTTATACCTTGTCGACCGGGGTGAAGACCTTCGGCGTTTTTACTTTCTTCTTCTTTCCTTTGCTGGTTCTCGGCGCCTCGTCCTCGTCCTCGTCCACGTCCTCCCATTCCTCCTCCACCTCTTCGGATTCTGAATCGGAAGAGTCCTCGCTCGTACTCTGATCGGACACCACCTCCTCTACATCGGATCCCACATCCGAATCCTCACTCACCTTTTTGCGCCATTCAGTCTTGGCCTCCGCGGTCATCAGCTCCATCTCTCGCACAACAACCGGATCGACAGTAGAATCGTACGCAAGTAGATACTTACGGGTCTCATCGCAGAGATCGACCTGCTCGACCGGCGGCGAGATGCCGAGGGTACCGGTGATTTTCCTAGCGTAATGTTAGTTAGTGAAGGAAAATGATGTTTAAAAAAATGCTATACTGAGCGATGAGGTTTGTGCCGTGGCCACCACATCCAATTTGGATGTTTCTCGCACTCGCTGTCTCCGGATTGAGGTCAGCGCATTTCTTCGCAACAGTCCGGTTCAGGGGTCCGTTGCTGGATGCATGGTCGGCAGTGCTAGCCACTGAAAGCAAGCGAGTTTTATAGATTCAAACACGACGAAAGGAATATTCTCACTGAGACGCCCGGCAAGTTTATCCTTTTTGAGGCGGCGGAAAATCAACTTGCCGACCGACTTTCCGGAATGATCGCCATCGAGCGGGATTAAATCGAGCGGGTATTCCTGAAGCACCCAGTCCTTGTCGATGTACGAAATGACAATACCGCAGAAGGCATGCACCATTTGTTTGGTGGTCACGATGTCGGTCGCCATACTAAATTTGGAGTCGTTAGCTTGCGAAGAAAGCAGATATTAGCTAGATGTTGAGCGAGGAAACAGAAAGCACCTTGAGCATGTCTCGAAGTTTCGTTTGAAGGGCCTTGTACAGGTCGTCGAGGTTGCGCCGCACAGTCTGATGGCTGACTCTGGCATTCACTCCCCGTGGCACAAGATGGTTGAGCAATCTCAACATCCCACCTTTCTCGGCGACGCTGAACGCTAGATCATCCTCGACGATGGCCTCCACGAGATGTCTGCGATAGCTACCGTTGGTAACGGCTTTGGCGGGATTCTCGACGCCGCGCCGAATAAAATCGCTCATCATGTCCCGTTCCGCCTCGTGCGGGGAAGGATCAGAGCTCACGGGGAGGGCAGGTAAGCCCTGGCGCTTGCGTTCACGTGCTAATTGATACTGCTCCCACGACTGCGCAGGAGGGCGGCGGTCGCACTCCTCCGCGTGCTTGATAAAATTGCTGGACCCCTTGATTTTTACCGTCTCTTGGGCCCACGCATCGATACCATCAGTGCGGGGAGAAGAACGGAATTTTCTGGCAACAAATCTCAACCCATCGTTGACAAAACTTTCAATGGAACGGCATACGTGCAATAACGACAATCAAATTTCCACATCGGGTTAGGCCCGTTCATGATGTTTTTCGGCTTGCGATACTGTGTTAGTGCCCAAGTCAATTTAACACTGGCGCTTTGTTCTGCCATGTCCTCCTCTGAGCTGGAGCTGCTGTCGGAGTCCTCCTCCGGCGACTAATTGACAAGTTAAATGGGGGCGGGACAAAACATGGGGCTTTTACCTTGTCTTTCGCTCCCTTTGAGGTCTTGGCAGGGGCGGTTTTAGCCTTTTGTTTCGGCTTCGCCGGCTCCTCCTGGGCGTCATAGATATTGAGCTTTAAGGCAAGGCAGAAAGCTCAAAATTTAAACGTACATCACCGCTCTCAGCGGCAGCTTTCTTTGCTTTTTTGTTTGGCTTGCCTTTCGCCGTTGTAGGCTTCTTTCGCTTCTTGCTTTTATCCTTCACAACACAGTCACGCACATTCAAGTTAGATTTCTGTGATTCACGTACTGCATCATCATCTGCGCTGTCATTTTCTCCTTCCTCGGCGGAATCGAGATCCTCTACGCGATGTCAGAGGAGAACGTAATGAATTTGAAAGACGCACTGTTGACCGTCGAATCAATGACACCAGTGCTGGCGCAACAATATTATTATCAGAATTGGTGCAAGGGGAATGACACACGACTCGGTGATTAAATCGATCAAGGTCTTCACTCGTAGTTGGACCATCATCCGCTCATCCGGCTCTACTACGGTAGCGTAATGCTTAGTGATGTGCTGGCCTTGGCTTCAAGCCAGAGGCCAAGCCAACCAAGCCATGACTTTGTCAAGCCAGGCCAGGCCACGCCTCTGGCTTGAAGCCGGACAGTGGTCTGGGAATACCATGTAACGACGATAACAATTTCTCACTAGTTCGAAACTCATGAGGAATTATTATTTCAACAGAGATTTTTTAATCAGAATGACTACTTTTGGAATATGGAGTTGAGGTTGTCTTATTATGACACATGAAAGCTGGAGCATGGTTCCTTTCAGCATCCTAGGCATGAAAAATCACTGATATATTATGTATAAGCCGTATAGAACTGGGAAAATCAACCTTCGGCGATCTCGGTTGAAGCCATGGCTCAAGCCAGGACCAGGCCAGGCCAGGCCAGGCTTTCTGGCTTGGGCTTTGGCTTGAGATTTGCGAAGCCCAAGCCAGATGAAACCAGGCCCAAGCCATGGTTTCTGGGCCAAGCCAAGCCAGCACATCACTAGTAATGCTTGGCCCACGCATGGGCCAGGATCAGGCCGTGTTTTCCGCGGCCGTGCGACACAAGCTTCTGGAGTTTGTCGTCCGGATCCCCAGGCCGCTTCTGGAATACGCGCTCCCATTCGCGATTAAAAGCCACGTACGCGCCGTCCGTGTGTGAGGGGAAAACAGGCTTCGGGTCGTCACCTTTGGTCAGGCCTGGTGTAAGGTATTTCCCAAGAGGATCGTCGCGGCGCCCAGACTGAGAAGAAGGAGGAAGATTGTTGATGGCGGTGAGCAAAGTTTTCAGATCCTCCTCGAGCGACGTCGAGGCTGACATCTTTGACAATGACGAGAGATCGGAAGACTTCTTTTGCTGATGGGGATTTAATCTCCGCCGCTATGTAGTAGCCTGATCCGCTGGGAAGTTACCGTAAATATCACGGTTCCGTGATGGCCGAAGTCGCACACCGTATCCAAGTATATTTGAATACGCGAGCCCCCATATCGTATTATATTCATATCGTATCGTATTCATATTCTGCCATATTCATATTCAATGGGACCTCCCAGGGCCGTATCGTATTCATGCGTATTTGAATATATTCAAAATTAAATTTCCCGTATCGTATTTTTGGCCAGCACTATCACGGGCGGCAGCCCTAGTCTGAAGCACCGGCTCAGCGCTGGAGAGTCCACTGCAGATGAGCGGGAAGGAAAGAAGTGGCGATATACGTATGCATCAAGGACCGGCCCGAGTGGTCGGAATCAGCCCCTGTCTTCTAGGCGCGCTCGCGATTCACCCGTTTTCGTCCTAGATCAACTACGCTGCCTTACCACGTGGTCGGTATCCCTCTGTTAGCTGGTTCGTATCTATCTGGGACTGGAGTCCAGTAGGGCCTGGAAAGAATTCTGCGTATAGTACTTACCGCTGTACTCTGGTTATATTTCGCCACCGTGTTCTTTCCATGGTGTTCCAAAAATAGTTTAGGAGTGCAAGTATGTTCGGCCGCACCAATCCGAGTCCGCTACGGTTTGCAACGACGACCCGCTATATATAGCATCCACTCCGTCCCACTCTTTGCTGGAGACAACGTATCAAAATTCACGGGCCTTGAAGGGCATCTCATGCGATGTACTACGGCCATGAGTACCTCCAACGACTATCGCGGCGAGATACCTTGGAAGCGGCTCGCAAGTACGGAGACGGAGCGTGCTAATAGAGGAGCTGCTCGTGTGTCCGTTTTTTACGTCTTCTACGGACAACAAGGGCGGTAAACATTCCTCGCTGAGTGTCCCGGCGAACCACACAGGAATATATCGACTTCAAGAGTTTTTTTGTAAAGGATTAGCTATTATTACTATGTGTTAGAATAAGATATGGGGAAATTCATCGACGCGATGGGAGGGACATGTTCACGGATAGAATATTCGAATGAAGCCCAGCTGCAAAATAACCATTGTAGAATCGAACGCCGCCCTGCTGCCGAGTTGAAAGTTCCCTTTATACAATATGCTGTGGGCGTTACTCTGCACCAAAGACAAGAAATCGACCACTCAGCAAGCTTGGTCGGTCATTCACCTGCTGAGGTTGACTCGGGGCTGGATTGATGAGACGCCTAAACCCGCCTACCTTGATTATCCAGAGAGAGAACTGCAGCAGGAAATTTATGATTATGCCGAAGAAAACGGTAGTATTTTGATTGAAGGGTACGGCTGGTAAGTGGCTATTGCGCTGAATAGAGATGGAGCTGGTAAGGATCCTTCAGTGGACCAAAGGAGGAGACTGAACGTAGACCAGAATGATAGTCGGAACACGCACAGTGTACGAACTGTTTTTTGACCATGCTAGGTGGGCAAGATCAATATCCCGGTCCGCGAACCAGAGAAATCCATTACACACCAAAACACCCCAAATTCAATCTTTCCTGTGATCTGCGTCTCGCTCCGAAATATATATATATCACGCCTGAGGACAAAACGGAATCCCGCCATCGCCGTATAATAGCGCAGAGACTCGTAGATGCGCGGAAATGGCTCGTATCTTGCCTCCACTAGCAGGACTTTAGATTGCGGCGCCGCAGATGGCAGACTGCCCGCGAGTGCGCCAAGCGAAGATGTTCTAACTTCTAAGTGCCATTATTCGTTGAAATATCAGAGAGATGCGGGATAAGTCTGCCCAGATCGCGGTTGGCAGCATCCCGCGCCGCCCAGCGAATATCGAGATTCCAGGAAATCGCTCTGGAGTCCGGATGGGTCCAATTGGTTAGAAAGAGCGACGCAGGTGATTCAAATAGCGGTGAGCAGGTAGATGGTCTTGGAGGAGTCTTAGAGCCAAGCACGCGCCGCGGGCTCGACGGTAGCCAGCGATCGACACGCCTACAGCACCGAAGCATCCTAAGGGCGAGTGAGCACGGAGCAGATCTCGGCGTGCCTCCGTCGATTCAGTCACAGGAAGTTCGGCGGTGCTGCGAGAGGAGACGTGCACGCACAGGGGATGCGGACGAGGTACGTTGAGAAGTCAGATCTAGTAACGATATGGTGCACTGACACGGGCCTATGAATCAGAGAGGGATGAAGGAAACGCCTAAAGGAGCAGATCAGTGCGCGCGTTGCAGTGCAGAAGCACATACGATAATATCGATACCAGAGATCCAGCCACGAGGTGGGATCCCGCGGCTAATCTTAGATCTCGGGATTCAGGGCGCCTGCGAGTGCGTAGATCGTCGACGTCGGAAAAGAGATTCGGTATGAACGGGGATAGATGGATCCAGGAGAGCCACTCACTCTTTCCTCCATGGAGGAGATAGTCTCTCGATGTGGAATCCCCGCACTAAGATACCAGTCCTCCCAAGGAACTAATCCGCATCTTCCACCAGCGAACCGAGGTGCCCATGCGGAGGACTGATTGACATAGATATCTCGTCAGCGAGAATTGTACTCTATACGGAGGCCAGATACTCGCGTGAGTAGACACCATGTTTTCTGTTTGACGTTGGTCGACATTTGATTCGGGTTGAAATGGCGCTAGCATAAGTGTTAATCTGGCAGATCCTAGATCGCAAGAGGCCATCACGTACAGAATCTGTAAAATGGGGAACAACATGGGCCGATTAACTTCAACTTGGCGCTCTTCCACGAGTTGAGATAAAACATTCACATCCAATGTGTATATCCTGTGAACCGCCATTCCGGCGTTAGTCGTTGGACGATGGGACGGGAAATAGGGTAGCGCACGTTACGCATATGCACGCAGTCTATCGTATATTTCATATTCCCAACGTTCCAAAGGTGGTCCTTCTTTCTCCATGATTGATAGCCGAAGTTATTTGCACGTCGTCTCCGTTGACCACCCGTAGCACAGACTGTTTCAGACTGCCAGGCGACGTGGGCGTCTCGCCTGCAGCGGGGAACATTGCGAGACGGAAACCTGCGAGGAGTCCCCACGGGCCAAGGATTGTGCACGATCGGGACAGGCGAGAATGGGGAATGACAGCTGCCGCGCCTGAGGACGATATCGCACGGAGTAGTAATAGGGGGTGCGCGGAAAACGATGTGCGGTGGACGGAGAACGATGCGCTGGGGAGAATGGATGGTGTACCCGGCAGGCGGGGTCAATGGAAACGGCGCAGGCGCGCGACGTGGGGTCACGGTGGGGTTAGGCTATCACGGGACAGTGCCGCATGTGATGTGGGCGGGTGAACGGGCTGGAAGTAGAAGACCGTCGGAGCGGAAACAGGCAAGACGACGTACATCGGGAGCAGCACACGAATCGCGGCCTGTGGGCGGTACGACACCGCGATGGGTATGACGGGGGGTGGTCGAGGACAAGCGGCGCAAAGTAGAATAAGCGGGACGCAGGAAAAGGTGCAAGACGCAAAACATCGCAGCGGCAGGAACAAGAGCGGGTGGATGGCAGTTGCGCGGGGTATCTATCTGGGTTTCTATGCGTTAGTACGAGTAGCTGGGCAGCGCGCAGCGGCTGGTGGGGATGCTGTAGAGGTGAACCGATCCAGGATGCATGCCGCACCGGATGCGGAGGACGCGCAGGGAGAACGTGAATCCAGGGAGCATCGACGCTGTCATCGGCAGCGTGATAGAACGCAGCCAACTATATCGCGCAGGAGACGCGAGCTGGCACATCTTTGCCATGACGGCGAGGAGAAGCGCTGGGAGGTATTGAACGTCAACTCGTCGACTTTACCAGCCCTGGATGCGCGGGTGTGCACCGCAGACTCGAGTGACATCGAAGGGGAACGAAGGGCGGACGAGACTGGGTCAATAAACAGCGCGCTGAGAAGCCATTGGAGTTGAGGTTGAGTTACAAGTGCTATGGCCAAGTAACGCACCAGTCTTTGCTGCGATACATCCCGCCCATCAAGATGGACTCAAGAGAGGAAGTGGCCAAGTGGCGATGCATGCTGCACGTGCGCAATCAACACCCGGCCCGAAGCTCCGAGCCCCTATGTCATTATGTCCATTTACTTGCCTGGGCCCGGGTGCAGTTATGTGCTTTCGCCCTTCCCTTTCCGAGATTGAAACTAGAACTCGTACCGCTCTTTTTATATGCACCCCAAGTCGTGTTGCGCCAGCTTCGATAGCAATCAATTAATATACAAGGGTCCTTGATTCAACTTGTAACATGGGACTAGATGAAACTTATCCCGTGCTTCATCATCCTCGCTCCGTGCGCACTAGAATAATCCGCAACTCCCCTGCTTGCGGCGCCAACCTCGTCCGCACCATTTCTGCCGCACTGAAGTTATCATCAGTTGAGTGTTCGACCTGTTCCTCGGGCTCGTTTCGATAAAAGTATATTGCGTGGAGGACTTCGGATCCATTCATCTTGACATATAGAGGCTCGTTGCAACGACAGGAACAGGGACATTGAGAGCCCCGGATACTAATTGCCGGGCCGACCTGCATAACGGAAACGATCGTATTGGATAATTATGCTTGACTACTGAGTTGCTGAATTTGCGTACCTCTGCACGCGCGTCTACGTGGTTCGTTCAGAGTGATATTTCCTATAAGCAGAATGGGAAGGTGTTATACGGTAAAATTTTCAACGTAAGTCGGTAAGTCTAGTCTGAGCTTACATGCCCTGGGTTTTTCGACACCATGAAGCGTTCGCGGGTAAATTCTTGTGAGTAGCAAACCAAATCATTTAGAATCGAATCTGTGAACTCAGCTGTGCTCGCATGGCTGCACTAGAAATGGTCGATAAAGCCGCGAGGTGAGTTTGAGCTTTGAATCATGAGAGTCTTAGCCTACAAAAAAAAAATCCACTCATCGCATTGTCCACTGGAATCCCCGAGACTCGCGCGTGGAGATTTTCCTAACCCTAATCGCGAGGTCCGATGTATGAAACGATACATCCAAATCGACGCTCCTTCAAAAGAATCCGACTCCACTCAGCACTGTCGGATTGGCCGTGATCGTAACATGCACTGGCAGCACTGCTGCCTTGAATGCTGGAAATGGGTGTATGCATCGTGATCCAGCATCCTGCAATCTACGAGCGGGTGCTGGACAGGACGATGGAGTCATATCGACACTGCGCGGCCTCCACTCGCGAAATTACGCCTCGTTCTGCATCTACGAATTAAAAATGGAATTTGATCTAAGCGAACGAGCTTACGAGTTGTGGAGATCTCATATCCGATTCTGGACATGTTGGAAGTCCAGACCCCGGACTCGGACGTATAACGGTAGATGGTGGCACAGCTGTTGAATTTCGTGGCGTTGAAGGTAGCACTGCATCATAGTATAGTGCTGGACATGCACATCATACGCTGTCGTGAGTGGCCGTCGAGTTGTAGGCTACATCTCAGGGAAAGCGTTTTTGCGACGAATATCAGCGCCGAATATATGTTGTGTATCTGTGAAAATTCAGGACCATACAATAACTTGAACGCAAAGAGACGGGCACGGTTCTCTTAATAATCCTCTCGTGAGGGTTCGAGCAGGGAGTGCAGAATCACAGATATGAGCAGTGTAGTGGATGCCATACACCACAATTTCCGAGTCGATGCTGCACGACAACGTGTTGAGGAGCATAACGGATAAATACCAGTCTCTACCACCTTTGCATACTGCCGCCAGCGACTTCGTGCAGCGTCCTCCTGCATATCAGTCGCGCTGTAATTGCTCTCGATGAGTCGAACTGAGAGGAAAATGAAAGTCGAAGCGGTACTTACATCGAGAGGCTCCATGTGCGCTTTCGTACGCAGTATAAACCCTACCTGTCTTGCGAGTCCATCCGTAAAAACCCGACAAACGAAGGCAAGGTCTGAGGATGCTTTGGTCATTTCGGCCCATCGCGAAGAGTGCATTATCTATATTGATGAGCACGAGCTTGAGAATTTGACGCCACCGCGCCCCGGCTCTGAGCAGTATATTTTGCGGCGCTACAAGGTGAAAGTTAGGGCTTGAAAGCGAGACTGCAGCTTGTATAGGAAATGAATTCACTGTCGTACCTGAAAAAGGAATGGCGTAGGAAATATATGTCCAGTGACAGTAACGGGACATAGGATGGACATGAACTGAGAAGTTCCGACCTGGCACGCGCAGCCTCTGGTGGCTGAGAGCAAGTAATGTATTGGAAAGGAAACGAATTGAGATGGCATGGAGGATATTGATTTGACATCCGGAACCGTGGAACGCGAAGCATCTGTTAGCTGAGAGCATGGTACGGGAGTATAATGGGCTGGAACGGCGTGGAGGATATTGATTCGACATCCGGAACCGTGGAATGCGAATCATCTGGTGGCTGAGAGATGGATATGGGAGTATAATGGACTGGGACGGCATGGAAGATATAATTCGACATCCGGATCCTCAATCAGCAAAGGGTATAAGATGTCTCATCTCTCCTGTTCACTGTATAAAGCAGCCAGAGAAGGGGCGGAGTTTGGAGAACACGCCGGAGGAGGAGTGGCAATTATTGTCCGTGCCGTGGGCGAGATCATGCTAGAGGAAAACATTGAGGATGAAGGAGCCTTGGACGCCCAAGACACATTAGAGGGGCATGGTAAGATAGAAACAGACACATTAGTTTGGCCATAGCGGAACGAACGACAGACTCCAGAGGCCTCGCACTGTGGATATCTGAGTGCTCTTTCCGTGTGTGGGCAGAGATGGCGCAAGAAATTAATGAATGATATGGCGCCGGGAGTGAATGGCGCAGCGAGACGAGATTGCAGGGCCGGAGAACAAAAAATGCCGGCGCGAGGGATGGCATTAATGCCAAAGAGACAAAGAGTGTCACTGTCGAGGAGGAGGCATACACGTGATGTCGAGGGCGGGAGAAACGGCGGCTAGAGTAAGAGTGGTTAAGGCGAAGGTGGCCACCGACACAACACTTAGTGATCGACGCCGAGCCTGGTTTATCGCACAAGGTCCGCGTCTCCGCATGTCAGGGACGCGGTCGCGGTCAAGTTTCCGTAACAAAATAGCTCGTTGCTGCACAATGCCAACACACCCTGGCTCTCTCGGGCACTCCGGAAAAGGTGCGGGAGCTGTCCTGGCATCCATGGACGAGATCTCGGAAGCAGAGAAGAAGAGCTGCGCGAAGCCGGTGCAGGCGAAGGATAGGCGCCCAACAAGCGCTTGTCTTTCGCTGGCTGGCCTTCCCAACTCCGCGTTGGGAACGCAAACGACAGCGATGCCTACAGAGCACGGAACTCAGGGAGTGAACACAGAGTACGTTGGATGGTACTTGGATGGTCAAATTCTGATATGCGCAGTCCTCCTCTCCGATATCTCGCATGCGTACACGATCACGAATATACTCGCCAAAATACAGAGCTAGTGGACGGCACGCAGGACTAGATGCAAACACATGTCGATATCCAATGTCCGGCACGGGAGGTGGGTGCGAGAAGCAAGCGTCAAGCGCCGACCAATGATTGATCCGGTGATCCACCAGCTCGATCTACATCCAACACTGTCGACTCTCCCTCTTCTGGCTGGACCCGTGCTCATTCTGGGCTCAGACACCCTCATGGACTCTCCAAGCGCTGACCCGAATGACTATAGTACCCCTGCGCAGCATTTCCTCGTCGTTTTCGCGCTGGGTATCGTTGTGGAATTTCGCAGAATAATACTGTGCCCTTAATAACAGGATCGCACCTGCACCTCCGGCATTCCCACTGACCGATCCGTGCGCGAGGAGAATTGCCCTGACCGCGTCGTCGTGACGTCGTGGCGTCGAAGGTGTGCTTTGTCGGGAGGACCTCTACTCGGCGGCTCGCCAAGGCAATCTTTACCGCTTGATCATCAGTGTCTTGCGGACTGCTCGAGCGACCGCGAGGAATTCTCCTAGGACCAATTAGCACGTCTCTGGCACCCAAGCGGTACGTGATCTCACCATAAAGATCAAGCAAATCACTAGCATATGTGGGATTGCCGTTGGAGACGGGCAATCTGGCTGGGTGTGGCCCTAGACGCCAAGGATCCTGCGATATGGTGGCGCAGAGGACCGTGTGCGAGTGGCTCTGGACAAGGCTTGGTTCCACGTGCTCTAGCTACAGACAAACATGCACACACACAGACTCTGGCTCTCGACCAACTCCTACCACTACACCGTTTGCTGCGCGGCGACGACGCGGTCCAGGGCCGGCTCATGTGTATGTGTAATGAGAGTTCCGGGGTAACTGCTCTGCCTCGCGCTCGAGGGTGGGGTCGGCCTATCCTGTCCAGCTACTTGAAGCCATCACGGCTTTTGATTGTCGGAATGACTGGTTTATCATCCAGAATACCACGTGGAAAATGGTACTTCGCTGCACAGATCGAGGCGCTGCATATCAACGTGTGCAAGAGCAACTTGGAGGTGCCAGAAACCATACCTGCACGAGGCGCACATGGTGATGAAGCACGGAGAAATGCGCGGCGACATGATGGAGACAAGCAGCGAATGTTCTTTCGCTTATCCCGACGCACGCTGATTTGTTGCATTCAGGCTGTCGTCCTATCTCTAAGTTATTTTGAACTCAACTCGTGATTTATTGCAGTCACTGAGAGCTGGAGACCGGGACGTATGGGCACTAACATATTGTTGTTCGCGGCTCAAGGAGTCGAGGACCTGAGGTTCCTCATAGTACTAGTAGTATCCGATGCATCTGACCACGCGGAAGATGTGTGTTTCGATTAAAGCATACTACAGCTTTGTCACGGCCTCGATTCACAGCCTTCCCGGTCGATCCCAGGGTGGGAGAGGTGGTTCATGATGTTCTTTGACAGCACACTGTTACAGCTTTAATTCACAGCTTGCCAGACCGTAAATGAATGATGCAGCGCTCGGGAGCATCTGCTGGATCCCAATGGATTGGAGGAAATCCTTCCTACCTCAATGGTAATCCTTCCGGATTTGAAACAACGGTTGGACGCAAAATTGTCACCGTCGAACGGAACATTTCGTCCGCTGATCAACTAGTTGGCATCTCCGTCACATGTTGAAACCTGTGCCATAACAGCCGTTTGCCCTGATATAAGAGCGCTCACATCGCTGTCGCTGTCGCTTGAAAATCACCCTCGAATCACCCTTCGTCATGGACGCCGTCGGCTTTATTGCGAGCGTTGTTGCCCTTGTCCAGGGAGCCGGCGCTCTTCTCGAATATGTCAAAGATGTGAAGGAGGGCCCGAATGAGCGCGCCGAATTGCTACTCAGTCTCGCGGCTCTTCCCGGGCTTCTTATCACCCTGAAAGACCAATTCGACAACACCTCTCCCAATACCGCTTTGGCAACCACGACCATCCGTTTAGCTGTCAAGGATGGCCCCCTCTCGCAGCTGACGGACCTCCTGGGGCAAGTCCATTCAAAACTCAAAGTCCCATCAACTCGCATCGGTCAACTCCAGAAAAAGCTCAAATGGACGCTGGACAAGGCCGATGTCGCCGACTTGCTGATCAAGGTAGACAGAGTAAAATCTCTCATCATGTTGGCTCTCCAGCATAATCATGTGTATGTGTCTAGCTCTGATTGCTGAGAACAAGTACTGATTGCACCAACAGAGCTTTGTCTCGGGAAATCCAACACGATGTCCAACAGCTTTATCAAAAGATAGGGGACATTTCGAACGATCTCACCCTTGTTTCTGGGCAGGTTGAGGACGTCTCTCGGGGAGTCTCCAGGGCAGCCATGAAAATTGAGGGTGTCGCGCAAGATCTTGAACCCATAGCCGCTGGTGTCAAACAGCTGCAAGATCACGATCTCAGTGAGCCCTGGTTCATGATTCATTTCTGATACACCAACCTGTTACCAGATGCGGATCTTCGTGCCTTCGTACAATGGCTTTCCCCTCTTGATTTCGAAGCAACACAGGACAACTTCTTTTCGAAATGCACTGCAGAAACTGGCGACTGGTTTATCAATCATTCAGAATTTCAACGTTGGATTTCAGGAGAAATCAGCCTCCTGTGGTGTCCAGGGAAACGTGAGCCGTCACATTTCTATGCGGAAATCCCGCTCAAAGATTTTGTGTAGCTGGAGTGGGGAAGACCATCCTTTCGTATGTGGTCTATTCCCACTCCTTTACACATTCCTGCTCATGTATGTACCGATCTAGTTCCAGAGTCATTGATCACCTACGGAAAAATTTTCTCCGGCCTGGTGTTGGTGTTATTTGCATCTTCTTCGACTACAACCAATTGAGCTTGCAAACACCAGCCGGAATCGTCGGAAGCATCCTCCGGCAACTCATGATTGATTCCTCCTCCATTCCCGAATCGGTCAAATCTTTGCACTCTGCATTCACATCCTGCAGAACACGCCCCTGCAGCCTCATTGATCTGGTGACAGCTCTCCAAGCTCAGCTGCAGCTATACTCCCGTGTTTATCTGGTGGTAGATGCTCTCGATGAGTGCTTGGAGGACTGGGACAATTTCATTGGTGAAATACGCTCTTTGATGAACATTGGCTGTCTCCAGGTCTTGATAACTTCCCGGGACATCTCCGCCATTGGGGAGCAATTTACTGACGATCCTCGGATTGATGTTCTGGCTCACGAAGAAGATATTTGCTCATACATTGTACAGAGGATTCGGACGGAGAAACGACTGAAAAGCCTGCTGAATGGTGACATCTCGCTTGAGCAGGAGATCATCGCGAAAGTGACTGAAAAAGCAGCTGGAATGTAGGTCTATCCTCATTGATGTGATCCTTGCTCAAAAGTGACTGCAGGTTCCTTCTAGTTCGACTTCACATGGACAGCCTGGCAAGCAAAAACAACCGGAAGGCTTTGCGTGATGCACTTGCAACATTGCCAAAGGAAATCTACCGCTCCTATGATGATGCTATGAGCAGAATCGATTCACAGGGCCCTGATGACTCACAGCTGGCCCGCAAATTGTTTTTGTGGTTGGCATTTGCCAAAGAACAGCTGTCACTGGATGAACTTCAGTATGCCCTAGCAATCTCCCCTGGGATGGTTGAAATGGATTTGGATGCCATCACCTCTGTAGAAATCCTCACTGCTGTCTGTGCAGGATTGGTTATTATTGAAGATGATGGGTGGGGTGAACATCATGTTCGCTTTGTCCGTGAGTGATGGATGTTCTCTCATCAATTCAATACTGAGTTGGTATAGACTACACAACGCAGGAATACTTCCGGCTTGAGGGAAGCCAGAAACACTTTCGACTCAATGAAATCACCGAGTACTTTGACCTTCCACTGGACCTTGCAGTCCCCTTTGCGCATTTCACCATCACGACAATTTGCATCACCTACCTGTGCTTCAATGGTCTTAATTTGCTTGACTCAAAAAATGACCTGGACATTACACAGCTGCTTCTCAAATACTCAGTCAAGTATTGGGGACATCATTTACAGACATGCGAGCATGTACTGTGCACCATTCCCAAGGCCTGTGACCTCATGCTCCAATTCCTCCAGAGTGGATCCAAATTTACACATACTTTCTATGCAGTGTTCCACAGTCCCGACTATCACAGACATGTGTATGAATTCCCACATGTCCTTGCGAGATTTGGCTTTGTAGAACTCATGGCAATGATGCTCGAACATGATGCTGCTATCTATTGTCTGGACAGCAAGGGTCGGACACCACTGATCCATGCAGTTAAGTATGGTCATCTCCTGATGGTCAAGTTCTTGATAGAGAGAGGGAGTCATGTACGTTCATAATCCTTTTTAATGTGGTCTCATACTGAGGGTTACCAGGGGAGTGTAGAGCTTCTGTTGCAACAAAATGGGGTTGATCCAAATACTCCTGACTCCAATTCACAGACACCTCTCTCATATGCTGCCGAGTATGGTCACAAGGAGATTGTTGAGCTTCTGTTGCAAAAAGATGGGGTTGATCCAAATGCTCTGGACTCTGATTCAAAGACACCTCTCTCATATGCTGCCAAAAATGGACACCAGGGGATTGTCGAGCTTCTGTTGCAACAAAATGGGGTTGATCCAAACACTCCTGACTCCAATTCACGGACACCTCTCTCATATGCTGCTGCAAGGGGTCACCAGGGGATTGTCGAGCTACTGTTGCAACGAAATGGGGTTGATCCAAATGCCCTGGACTCCAAATCACGGACACCTCTCTCATATGCTGCGAAAAGGGGTCACCAGGGAATTGTAGAGCTTCTGTTGCAACACAGTGAGGTTGATCCAAATACTCCTGACTCTGACTCACAGACACCTCTCTCATATGCTGCTGCAAGGGGTCATCAGGGGATTGTCGAGCTTCTTTTGCAAAAAAATGGGGTTGATCCAAACACTTCTGACTCCAGTTCACAGACACCTCTCTCATATGCTGCCCAAAGGGGTGACCAGGGGATTGTCAAGCTTCTGTTGCAACAAAATGGGGTTGATCCAAGTACTCCTGACTCCTATTCACGGACACCTCTCTCATATGCTGTAGAAAGGGGTCACCAGGGGATTGTCGAGCTTCTGTTGCAACAAAATGGGGTTGATCCAAATACTCCTGACTCCTATTCACGGACACCTCTCTCATATGCTGCTTCAAATGGTCACCAGGGGATTGTAGAACTTCTGTTGCAACACAATGGGGTTGATCCAAATACTCCCAACTCCAATTCACGAACACCTCTGTCATATGCTGCTGAGAGCGGTCACAAGGGGATTGTAGAGCTTCTGTTGCAACAAAATGGGGTTGATCTAAACACTCCTGACTCCAATTCACAGACACCTCTCTCATATGCTGCCAAAAGGGGTGACCAGGGGACTGTAGAGCTTCTGTTGCAACACAATGGGGTTGATCCAAATACTCCCAACTCCTATTCACAGACACCTCTCTCATATGCTGTGCAAAGGGGTCACCAGGGGATTGTAGAGCTTCTGTTGCAACACAATGGGGTTGATCCAAATACTCCCGGTTCCTGTTCACAGACACCTCTCTCATATGCTGCCGAAAGGGGTGACCAGGGGATTGTAGAGCTTCTGTTGCAACACAATGGGGTTGATCCAAATACTCCTGACTCCTATTTTCAGACACCTCTCTCACATGCTGCACGAAAAGGTCACCAGGGTATTGTAGTGCTTCTGTTGCAACACAGTGAGGTTAATCCAAATACTCCTGACTCCGACTCACAGACACCTCTCTCATATGCTACTGCAAGGGGTCACCAGGGGATTGTAGAGCTTCTGTTGCAACACAATGGGGTTGATCCAAATACTCCTGACTCCTATTCACGGACACCTCTCTCATGTGCTGCCCAATGGGGTCGCCAGGAGATTGTAGAGCTTCTGTTGCAGCACAATGGGGTTGATCCCAATACTCCTGACTCCAATTCACGGACACCTCTCTCATATGCTGCTGAAAGGGGTCACCAGGGGATTGTCAAGCTTCTGTTGCAACAAAATGGGGTTGATCCAAATACTCCTGGCTCCAATTCACGGACACCTCTCTCATATGCTGCTGAATGGGGTCACCAGGGGATTGTCGAGCTTCTGTTGCAACAAAATGGGGTTGATCCAAATACTCCTGGCTCCAATTCACAGACACCTCTCTCATATGCTGCTGAAAGGGGTCACCAGGGGATTGTCGAGCTTCTGTTGCAACAAAATGGGGTTGATCCAAACACTCCTGACTCCAATTCACGGACACCTCTCTCATATGCTGCTGAAAGGGGTGAACAGGGGATTGTTGAGCTTCTCTTGCAACGAAATGGGGTTGATCCAAATACCCTGGACTCCAAATCACGGACACCTCTCTCATATGCTGCCAAAAGGGGTCACCAGGGAATTGTAGAGCTTCTTTTGAAGCACCCAGATATCCACCCAAATCTTGCAGATTACGTTGGAAGCACTCCTCTGATGTACTCTGCATCGCAGGAGGAGGAGGATGAAGAGGACTGCTCTCATCTGTCTACGCTACTTCTGAACCATCCTGAGATCAATCCGCATATGACAAGCAAGGATGGGCGGACTTTGTTGATATATGCAGCCTGTGGAAACAACACCAAACTCATGCATCGTCTTCTCGATGAGCATCATTTCGAGGCCAATGCCAAGGACAAAGCTTTTCGCACGGCATTGTCTCACGCAGCTGGAGAAGGTTCCAAAGACATTGTGGAACTCCTTCTCAGACGAGATGATGTTGATATCAACTCCAGGGACCGTCATTCCCGTACTCCACTTTCCCATGCACTGATCTCTGCCGTGGACGAGGAATCCGATCAATCCTCCCGCGACCAAGCACTGGAAACCGCGGAGCTCCTCCGCCAGCATGGGGGAATCGTTGACGGCCCAGACTTGCTGAATTGGGTGGAGAGCGATGACTGCGCAAAAATGTGGCAGTGTCTTTATGGCTGAGTCTCTTACAAGTATCCAATGGCGAGTCTCATAATCCGCAACTTTCACTCAGTTTTGCCTTGACTTGTAGACCCAGCTCACAGTTAATTTTTAGACCTCAATTCAACATTGTGGCCGATGCTGGAATCTCTGACATGATGGGATTTGAAGAAAATGCAGATAAACAACGGCTGGTAAAACTGAATGATTTTTCAATAATGTATTTATCAAATTGAGTTGAAATGGAATGCACAGCATTTGGTGATATGTGTGAGTAAATTCAGGGGAGGTAAGTGTCCTGGCAGTGTGAATCTGTAAGGGTCGCCCACAAGCGAGGTGCAACGTCGTCCTTGGAAGCACAGGAATCAACCCCGGGAAGGGGAGTTTGTGCTCAGATTACAAAACATTGTTGTTCGACAGAAACTCGCAACAGACATTTTGGAGAAAAGTTGGAGAGTCATCTCAGATGTCAGAAAGAACATCGAACAAGTCGAAATTCCTGGTACCGACCTAGGGACCAGGTCTACTTTCCGTAAATAGGCTCCGATGAAACACGTCTCGATCATGACGGACATTATCTAGTTACCGAGGCACGTGTTCACCCCCCCTCTCGCGAAAACCTTTAAATTGTCGCCTCTGAAACCCGTCTCGATCATGACGGGCTTTATTAAGTCACCGGGACACATGCTGTGTATGGCCCTCAGCTAAAACTTTTTAAAAACCTTTAAGTCGCGTCCTCAGAAACCCGCCTCGATCATGACGGTGAATATTTGGTAGCTGGCTAACATTTCCTCGCCTGCTCTTCTAACACCCTTGATTCTCGTCTCTGAAACACATCTATATCATGACGCTGTCCTTTCACTTACCGTCTCAATTTATTTCTCCGTGATAGACATTTTTTTGTAACCCCGGGACATGGGCTTATTGACGACAATAAAGGATATATGATACAGTATGAGATTAGTATATTCGTCCACAGTTCGACGTGACAAGATAAGTCAACTGCGGGTCTTGTCTACAAATTTTAATGAGAGAATATAATACATAAGCATCACCGTAGAGATTCACCTAGCAAGCTCAAGCAATCTGCAACGTTACCGGAACTCTGTGGTCTAGGGTCTTTTCCCACCGCTTCATCTAATTTGACGACTGCACCCCCCTATCCAATTGAGAGTGATTAACCAACATGTGTCCTTGGAGACGCACTGAAATGGCAATTTGTCCGACATACTTCAGCCGCATCACACTCCGTTTTTTCCCCCTCCTCCGCAACTCCACGCATCACTACCAAACAGCTTACCCAAAAAGCTACGTATCCTGCTATATCTGGACATAGAGTCGCCATCGAGACTTTTGAGAAGGAAACCGACCTCCGTCTCACGCCCCCTCTTATTAATATGCTGTTGCTAGAGTCTCATAATCATCGGACGGGTACACCGGGACCTATTTAATAAGAAACCCAACCGTGATTGAAGCTTTCAATTCATCTTGGATAAATCCACTTACGTTCGCCTTCTACGTGCGCTCGAGTCAAATGCTAATAAATCAAAACTTCACCTTCGATTCCCACCCAAGTCCAGCCTCCAGTGCATTCAATATCCGTGTTCGAGGATTGCGAAGGGAGAGCTGATTCAGCATTCCCTCTGATGGAGGCCTCCCCGTCTGCGTTCCACCTCCGGCCCCGCGCTTCCGGTTCAACCCAACCACCTCCGCTCGTCGTGGTTTTTCAAAGTTTTTGGGCGGGGGATACATTCGTTGATTTGTTCTTTAGTTCACTGCTTTCAAGAAGCGGCGGCCGAGTGTAAGCGGACTAAAAGGGTACAATATGGAACGCCAGAGCACCACGCTCGTTTGATGCCCGTCGCTTGCCCGATTGGGCAGTCGGACTGATAACACCCTGACTTGAATCCAAACATTTCCCGAGGTGATCCCCATTTGTTCAGTGTGTTCACTCAGCCTGCTTCCAAACAGGTAAGACCCAGAGAATTGCAAGGACCACTGTCGGTTCAAATAGCCGAATTCCAACCTCAAATTCACTGCACTTGACTCCGCCGTGAAGAGCAAGGTTACAATCTCCGACACCTTGGTGTTCCGTAATAGGCGCGGTGCAGACAGCGCGGGTGATCGGCAGCGGTCGGCATTGGCTCATGGGTTGCCGAACTTCGGCAATTACCGGCTCGCGGTGTGTGAACTTTCCCTGGAGTGCGCTATCGTGTTTCACGAGCTATTGCTGTGGCTAAATTAACTGAAGATTGTCTCGACTTGTGTGATAATCTACAGCTACGGTGGTTTGCAACAAGGAGCAGAAATAGCTCATCAAACCCTTCTTTGATCCATGTCTTGGCTCAAAACCAGGTACGTACTGTAAGGAATGATCCGAATCAATCCAAACTATTAGGATGCCAACGTGCCCATTGATGGAAGTAGAATAGAACACTGCCTCTTGGAACGAAAGAGAAACTCGGGGGGATTCACTAAAAAGTTGGCCGATAATCACTCGGAATCAAATGCCCCGCTATATAATTTGCGTCAATGCATTTGGTTCAATGGTGAAAATGAAATGTTCAGCGAGCAATCAACTAAACACTGCAGTTCACTGGATTGTGCCAGTAAGTTGGATGATAACCCAATAAGTGAAATACAGTGCACCATTAGGAGTACATCCGGGAATATTATTGCCCCCGCACGCTATGCTGCAGGAGTGTCATCGGTCCCAGTGCCTAATGTGGACAAATCCGGTCATCAAACGAGCGTGGTGCTCTGGCTTTCCATAGTACAAGGAGTTATCCTGACAGCACGGCATTATATTACATTGGCAACGGGGATGATCTTTGGCCCCGACACGACAGGAACAATATTAATTTGGGTACGTCGCTCCCCTTCACTCCCCTCCAGCACCTACCCCTGAACTTGCTTTTTCAGGGTACTGAAGCGAAGGTAGGCTTGAGGGGTGAGTTTTTTGTTATTTTAAGGGTTAATTTCCATCCAAAGCTGAACAGAGGCTTTTAAATTGAACAAATAATACCTCACTCATTTTCTGACAGGAGTAATCTCCGGACTCTTCTAAGGGGAGTGCATATTTTGAGCTCATCTGGCACCGAAAGATCCCTGTTCTGTCCTGGTTTAGCTACAAAAGTGCTGCCGAGCTGTGCACGACAGTTTTCAAATAGAACTGGACATACATGTCACTCTCTGCTTGAGCCACCGTTATTCTATGTCTCTCTCAAAGGCCTCGGTGATACGCACACGGCTCGTCTGAGAGCGCGAGCTGATAAAACAGATACCAGGCTCACAACTCCGAGAACGACCGTGAAGTTAAGTGTGTGCAAGTGGGCCAATCCATGCTCAGTGCTCGACTGTGCGTGAACAGCAGCGAAGGCGGGAATATGGGGATACGAAGTGTTGGCAAGACGGTGAGCGGCGACCGGGAAATAGAGCGAGATCAATAAGATGTGTACGACAAGGGACAGGGTGTGAGCAGAGGTGGAGACGGACATGAGCAACGACGAAGGCTCAATGCGGCGGCATACAAAAGTTGGGATCAAAATGGTGCAATGTCATTTCATGTGGAAATGGAAATACAAGTGTGGTATATATAGTAAAAGTAAAACAATAAAAGGAGAATGTACCCCTCAAGGCTGTACATGTCTGTGCTACGGTGTCGGAGAAATTGGCAACAAATGAGTAAATATCACCAATAGGGGTAAAATATGGAAAGCCAGAGCACCACGCTCGTTTGATGACCGGTGATTGCCCAATCAGGCAGTCAGACCCAGGACACTCCAACGCTGTTTCACACTTCGGCTCTTCCGGCGCCTCTGATACGCGGGTTTGCAGACAATCAATCACCCACCGATACCATTTCAGGTTGCAGATGAAGAGAGTGAACTATGATTTGCATCCAACTTCAATCCCTGTCATTCCACGAGCACGGCATTGGCTCCAGAGCGTTCTGATGCGTCCCAGGGCGTCTTCAGTTGATTCAATTTTCGGCCTTCGCGGGAGCGAGATGTCTGTGAACATGTGGAGATTTTCAAGTGTTCAAGTGTAAGACCTTTCATATTTCAATCAACAAATGTACTGCTCCCTAACATATTATGTATTCATCAGCTGAATCTTTGTTTGAATGTTGAAGTTCAATGGTGCTTCGGGTATCTCGGGCGAGTCTTCCTATTGCGATGTTCAGTTTTTCCATCTAATTTACCAACCATTTAACCATCGCTCTGGCATCTGGTACATGTATTCTGCCTTTACAGGTCCTTGGATTGACTTCTGTACGTGTCTTTTCCATCTTTTTTTTTGTGTTTACAACCACAATTCAGGCATCTCGGGCAACTGACTCCACAGCAGCAAGTCCTTATTTCTTCATTCATTCTGTTCTGAATTCCTGGTCTTTCCTCTTGACGCGACTGCTGGACTGAGGCTGATTGCATGATGGCTGAAATTGCAGACACTTCCCAAACTGGAAGGTGAGTTCTTCCAGCTACTGCCTTTCCCTCACGCTATCACCTCGATGAAAAGCGTAAATATTATGATCATGGTGGCCGCTTCTTGTGCCTCTTTAGAGCCTCCAATTGATGTCTGTGTTGCAAATGTTGAACAGGCACAATTTGGTTTCCTGTGTAATCTTGCTGCCCTTCTCTACCTCCATTTAAATGTTTCTTCTGTGGCAATTTTGAAAAATCATTCTCCTTGGCATATTTGGATCGTTTAGACAAGAGGGCGATCTCGACCTATTCACTCTGTCATATCAAGTGTTACTAAATCGATGGTAAGATCTAACCTTCATCAATAAATCCTTGACACAAGATATAAATCTCCACGCTGTCTGTTAGATCAGAACTGTCAAATCCCGTTACAATTAATGAAACTCTTTCAATTTGCAACCATTTGCTACACTGCTCGCTTTGGGTTAGAACATCTTACGCAGCAAACCATCCATTTTCTCTCTCCACCAGCAATCAATTTCTCCACCCACATTTCCAATACTTCTTATTTTATTTTAATTCTAATTCAATTGTATAATTCTTTCAAGTTCCCAGCTTTACAGTAGGTGTGAGTCACTCTCCGTGTCGTTGTCATGATATGTATATCTTGTTTTCTTTTCCATGTTTTCCCTTGGGCTGGACAATGACATCGCTTACAAGCCGCCCGGAGCAAACACCCGCTAATTAGGATATCACAGTGAAAGTTCAATGACAATTACCATCATAACGATCCGAAGGCAGTGCAGTATCCTGGGTCCGACTGCCCAATCAGGCAATCTCCGGCCATCAAACGAGCGTGGTGCTCTGGCTTTCCATAGTAAAATGCAATTTGTTCAAAACATCGGGGACCTGGCACTGTTACAGAACCTTGGAGATTAAAAGCCACAGTTAGAACATCATGAGGTAAGTCCGAAATAGATAGATGGTGAAGGACGTGTGGAACGTGCATGTCGACAGGAAATAGAACACGTATGGTCTTGTTTGCATCGGAAGATATCGACTCTGATCGACCCGATTTGGCTTGATTCGGCGCTTAACGAGGAGCGGCGCTCATCATCGGATAGTTTTCATCATTACAATACTTTTCCACTCACTCTAATCCATCGCCCGCCTCTTCCTTCTTCACCTCCCTGTGGGCCCTCCCACCCAGCGCATTCATCGACGTCGATTGGAATGTCTATATCCCTCACGTAGACGTGGACTCATCATCACTCTATTTGTTTCGAATACATATTTTGGACAATTCTGGTACTGGCATGGATGGTTTTGTAGATCTTGTACAGCACGTTTCTCTCATTCTTGCTTGGTTGAACTTCGTTTCGCTCAGGGCTGTGAGACAAGCAGAGAATTATCTGCAGTGAACTGGTTTGATTAAAGCAAAGGTAATGCTGGGTGACACTGCCTTCAGTCTTATTTGGGGTGTGCAGTAAAACTGCGAGAAATGCCTAATGTGCAGATGAATTACCGAACTTAAGAACTCACTGGCAAGAGAATTATTGTGAGCTGGGGTATTACAAGGAAGGTAAGCCTGACTTCGGTTGAAATCGCGACATGCAGTAACACAGCGGTAAATAAATACAGGTGAACTCCAGAATTTTAATAGCCCTGTCTTACGAATTTTTCTAAGGTTGTCCAACGAAAAATGAAGGCAATTTCCCCACTTCACTGTTTTCAGCTCCAAAGCACAGAACACCATTTAACCAGTCCACACGTGAGGAAAGCTAAGGATGATTGTGGAAGATGAGAGGACCCTGATTTTCTTGTTTCTTCACCTAGGGACCGAGACTCTCATGAACAGAAGATGAGTGCATCGGGACCTTTTCAAAGCACTCCATATGTGGAACAGCCGTCGAAGCAGTTTTGAGGTACCAGGGGCGCCCGGAGGGCCATATGAATTGTTCAAGTGTGGGAAATTCGCTGAATGAGAACACCTCGAGAGCGACCTGACCCTACATAGTCGTTCAAGTCTAGTAGTAAAGTTAAAATTACAATGTATATATATGAATCTAGTGTTGAAGTTGGTGGTGACGACTTGAAGTTTCTACAGGAGGCGCATCATCTATGTATCATAATATCCGCCTACAGTGATCCCTCATAATAAGTATTCAGATATATTGTGGCTTGCAGCAGATACGTCGGGGCAGGAAACGCATTTTGCTGAGTGAAACCTCGGATACGGTTCGCTGATGCGAAGACGAAGCTTGCTGTCTTCCACTAAAAACAGCGGCAGTGAATATTCCTCGTTGCTGTCCCGGCGAACCGTGCAGGGGTTACATATCTCGACTTCAAGATTGTCTTTGAAGGCTAGTATTAGTGTGTTAGAATCGATCTGGGAAATTCGTCGACACAATGGGAGGGACATGTCACGGATAGAATATTCGAATGAAGCCCAGTTGCAAAAGAACAATTTTAGAATCGAACGCCGCCCTGTTGTCGAGTTCCACTTATACAATATGCTGTGCATGTTACTCTCCAACAAAGACATGAAATCGAAGGTTGCGGTTGACTCGGGCTGGATTGATGAGACGCCTGACCATACGTACCTTGATTATTCAGAGACAACTGCGGTATGATATTTTCGATGCCACACACTACGCGGAAAATGTTGTTAATTTGACTTGGCTGATAAGTAGGTATTGCGTTGAGTAGAGATTGAGCTGGTGAGGATCCTTCAGTGGATGAAAGGAGACTGAACATAGAACAGAATGATGTTCGCAGAACACGCACAGTGTAAGAACTGTTTTTTTGACCATCCTAGGCGCGCAAGATCAATATCACGGTCCGCGAACAAAGACGAATAGAAAGAACCATTATATACCAATGCACCCCAACCTTAATCTCTCCTGCGATGTACGTCTCGCTCCGAAATATAGTATAACACGCCTGAGGACAAAACGGAATCCCACCATCGCCGTATGCAACCGGGGAATTGAACCCCGCCCTGATGCTGCACTGCACAATAATGGATCGCAGCTGAGGAACCGGGAGCATGCGCTACGTCCGGGTTGAAGATCTGTTGATGCGAGGACCACTAAAATCGGGGTTTTCCGGTCAACAAGTAGAATATTCTTAGCGGCATCGGAGTTCGGAAATACCCACACAGTGATGAGTTCCGTAGACAAATCATCACGCTGTCCAGCGCTGAAGATAAGAGAAACACTCTGTGCCTCGGGGTTAGAAATAAAGAGAATACTCACCATGCCCAAATTCCTAGAATACCAGACTCCATCCGCGACCTGAATGAGAGTGCAAGATTGCAACCGGCATCAGAACAGAAACTAAGTGTGCAGCATCCATCGATCGAGGCACGCGTAGAGGCAGGGCTGCAAGTCACACGCCCAGCTTTCAGTTGTACGCCTATTCATCTTTGTCAAGAAGATGCCGGTGGAAGTTCCGCAGGCAGGTCGCGGTTGTTCTGAGGATATTCGTTGACAACGTAGAGGTTCGTAGATGCGCGTGAACGCGGCATTGAACGGTTCGTACCTTGCTATGGGTACACGATGCAAAGCACGCGGTTTAGCTATGCTGGTTCGCACGGGGCTGGATGCGTGCAGCGCAGGAGAGGCATAAAGCCCGAGCAGAGTGCGGAGTGCGTACACGGAGGTCCGAGCAAAAATGCTTGCGCAACACGACATGGCGGGCGAAGTTGAGGTAGGATGAGTTTGCACGGCGCAGGATAGGCCCAAGTGCGTAGGAGGAGAAGAACGAACACCGCCCGAGCAGAAATACGCGCTGCATGGAGAAAAATATCTGCCAGCGACGTCATGGCCATGAGGAGAGTGCGGAATGCGTACAAGGCGGTCGGAGGTCGGAGGAAAAATGGCCGCCGCAGGAAAATGGAAGGGTCATGTATCAATGAGCTCCCAACATGAAGGCATTGCGTGGCGGGCGATGTTTCCGAGCCAGGGATATGTCCCAAGGAATGAATCACAGTATGGCGCCGGGTAGGTAGGTAGGTAGGGAATCAAGGAATGATATGACGTTGCGACACAAGATCGCAGGGCAGGACGCGAATAAAAAAGCCAACGCGACTTGTGCGCAGGCACTTGGCAGGCACATGCTTTTGTGTCGAGGAGACGACGTGAGTCGGTATCAGGGACCTGAGAAGACACACGCACGATGTCGAGAGGGGGAAAAACACGGGCGGGTGGAAGGGCGATGTGAATGCATTAGTACTATCTGCACCGACAACACCTGGCGGTCGACGCCGAAGCCTGCATCTGCGGCGCGAGCGATCAGGTTTCCGCAACAAAATAATAACTCGTTGGGGCGCAATGCTGACGCACCCCAGTCCCCTCGGATTCTCCGGGTAAGCTGTAGGAGGTATGGTTCCGTCCACAGATGGAATATGGGAGGGGTAGAAGGTGAGGTAGGGCAAACCGGCATGAGCGAAGGATAGACGCCAGATAAGCGCGTGTCCTGTGCTCCTATCTGTCCTGCGCTCCTACCAGCCTTCTCCCCAAGTCTCCGCTCTGGACGCAGAAAAATCGGCGCGTCCCAGGCGGAAACTCGGACTGTACGATGATGCGTTCTTACTCTGTCCCGCGCCGCGTTTTTTCCTGCGTGTTTTGGGATTTTTTTATTGGCGTACAAACGCGCGGGCCGCGGGGCGGGCGTACGCGAACGGGTGCGCGGAGAGCGCATGGTAGTAGCAGGGCAGGGAGTGGGGAGCGACGGTGAGATCAGCAGCAGAACGTGAGAGAATAGAGGAGCACCGGAGACCGGACACCGAGGATGCGCGCGGCGTGGATGCATACACACAATACTTAGAGGCCTGTAGAGCGTAAATTAGTCGCTGCGGACACACAGGAAGGGAATGGACATATAGTTATGCGGGGTTATTTTCCGAGAGGCCTATAAACGCTCTGCGAGCGCTGAAATCTAACGCCCGCGCAGGCTAGGGAAAAATCAGCGGTTGCGGTCAGGTCCGAAATGAGCAGGTACAACGTGTTGACTCGGTGCATGTAAACTCGTTCCGTCGGAAACACACCTGAACGCCCCGTCAGCACGTGTAAAAAGCGCGAGATGCGGCGAGAGTAGGAACGGGCCTTGAGCTGGTGAGCGAATGTCTAGAATATACAGCCAGTGCTAATCAAACACGGAATCAAGTCGTGGTAAGCGATATAGTCGGGCGCAGAAAATCCAGTGTGGATCTCGTCACCGGCGTCGAATGAGAGGCGTGTGTGCTGTAGGTATGGAGTGGTCGGCGAATAACTGGGTGGGTGTATTGACAAGCGGAGCGGAAGCAGCGCTCGGTGGCGTGACGACGGGACGCTCAATAGCGGATGACGAGCAGCGCAGCATGGCCGCGACGACAGAGCAGGATGCAACACCAAATGCAGCCCGTGGGCGGTACAACGGCGCGATGGGTGGGACAGAGCGGTTTGCGGACGGGGAGTGACAAACTGCGCGGGGACGACCCGTATGACGCAGAATGCTCGAGCAGCGGCGTGCGTTGGGGCGAAGAGAGCGGGTACTTGAGTCAGGATAAACTCCACAGCTCCACAACTCGAGACGCGCGTCAATAACGGGGAGTGACTAGTAGTGGAGTGAGGTCAGCGCGACGTTGAGAAGGCCATGGGACAAGAAGCACAGCGGGCGCGATTGAACCCACTCGGATAGGGGCGTATGGATGAGGGGTTAGGCATCTGTATGCGTCGGAGAATGAGATAGGAGCCGTGACGACAAGTAGCGAGGACGATCAAGAGTGAATGGCGAGGAGCGCATCATGCATCGGCGAGGGTGGGGCAGGGCACCAGATGAAGCTTTGAAGACGTAACACCAAACGCAGTCGGTAAGCAAGTACAACGGCACCAAGGGTGGGACGCAGAGCGGTCGCAGATGAGGACGATTGGCTCAGCTGGCTATGAGGCTCAGTATTCAGGACGCAGGACGTTGGGGAATCGGTGACGGGAGCGGTGGAAGTTGGGACGGTGGGGCAGGTGAGGAGGAAAGTTAAGAGTTAGTCGCGTAGTCAACGCGACAGCTCGGGGCGAGAGCGTCGATGACTTTATCACGGCTCAGAGGGTGATGCGGCAGCCATGGAGGTCGATGAGGAATGAATCGATCCGCACGGATGGCAGATGCACCGGGAAACCGTCGCAGCCAGATCCACGCATATCCAGCGAGCCTCGCGTTCCTACCAGACTGGCGGCGACTTCTGGTCAGGATGGGCGGGTTAGGGAAGGACTGCGTGCTTCGAGAACAGTCGATGGCCGGGCATATCGTTCAGGAACCGAATTGGCACGTCCTGAGACCAATATTAATCGTCGCACGCTGAGGGCGAAGACTCCGCAGACATCGACAGGGATGCGTATGTCCAACGTCGTGGCGCGACTTGATTCGGGGCAAGCTCAGCGCGGGATGTCTACCACGGCCGGATGAAAGGATTACACTGAGACAAGGGAGAGTCGACGGGAGAGGGCAGGAGATGACGCGTCGGAGTTTGAATCGCGCTCACGTGCATCGTGGCGGTGCCCGTTGATCCCCGCTCTCCCGACGTGAATTTCAACTTTTTTTTACCTATACATAAGAAATCGAAGGACGCAATTCCGGGCAGCGGGCGTTCATAGCGCAGTCCCGATGGCGGATGGTCCGCGCACGCACCCAGTAAATTGCTAGTCGGAAGGATTCTGCGGAGGTGCTCATTCGATTCGAGCCCGGGACATGAGGCTATCATCATCTACTTCTTTTTTGGACCTCACGTCCGACATCAACCCATCGGAGTTGCACTCCCTTCGTCGACACGACCACTTTTTCTTCTTCTTTCCTTCTTCGACGGGGTACAGAGCGGAACGTGTGAATGAACTGTAGGATGAAATGATGCATTCAAGTGGATGTAGTGTACGGCACACCACTACAGCACATTTTAGAAAACGTGTGGAGCTCAGTTGAGTAGCTGAGCGCGATTCGACTCCCCTGATTCTACCTTTTTCTCCTTCATTAGCTAAATAGATGGCTTCAAGTTTCGGCATATCGAAAGGAATGAACTGTGGGTTGAAATGAGGTATTCAGGGGGATGCCGTGCACGGAATCTTACGTAGTTCGCTAGTCAAATATGGCAGTTCGACTGCCCACGTCTGCATTGTGCCAATTCCGTTTCTTTTGCGTTACACAGTTGCATTGCATGAAGTAGCCATCTAATAGGACAACTAACAAGAGAGTGGAAGGCGGGGTGATAGCGCATCGAGCTAATTTTGAGCTGTGAAATCATCTCTCGAATAAGCCGAACGATCCAGGGAAGCGGACGTGGTGCACGGCGCACCGTTGCTCACAATGTCGCGTCGCCTTGTGACAACAAGTGTTAGCAGTTGAACGGGGTTCGACTCCCCGCGTCCGCATGAGAGTCTATTTTTTTTTCGTTTTGCCCACGCGGACTCGGAGGCCGGGAGGTTGAAAGAATCCAAGGTTTGGATGAATTGAAGGTGGATGTGGTGCACGGCGCACCGGGAGTCCTACGCAGGGCAGCGTACCATACTACGTCGCCGTACATACTGTTTTTTTTCTTTCAATTCGACAGGGGGGGTGACGCGTGACAACCGGAACATATTCGACACTTCGACACGGCCCAGTTTAGACCGTGACACCCCCCAAAATTTCGACAGCATGACAAAAGAATGCAGGGCATCGTACAGTCGACTGGGGATTTTTTCCAGAAGCATGGGGAGCCAGGCAGATTCATGTTTAAATTAATTGTGTTGCCCAGTGACTTTAGCCTGATATTTGGCTGGTATACGGCTATAGAACAGTAAATGTGGCTAGTATTGATGCACAGGATGCATGAGAGATTCAATGGGGATTTCTGGCCCTCGAAACACACTTTCGACGATTTTCTGAACCATCCGACCAGTTCGACAACCCCCCCTGTGACGCGTGACAACGAACCAAAGTTCGCATTCGACAACCCCGCCTGTGACGCGTGACTGTCGAATTGAATGAAAAAATACAGTAGATTATGAACGTTCGAGCCCGTGCCATCGGCCATCGCCTTCCCACCATTACTGAGGTCTGCACCAAGCACTAGCATCCCATTATATACCAACATTATTCCGTCCCTTGCATTATCATATACGTATCTATGCCTTAGCCTGGCTTGAGTGAAACCAGTTGCCATACACACATACGCAATGCAAAGCCGAGGATGGATGTCGGAACAGGGAACGGAAAATGGCCAACCTATCCAGAGAAATCAACACCCAGCTGGCAACTACGGCACACGAAACGATTCGAATACATACTTGGAAATGTATCGGGGAGAGGGCAGGCCTCCTGCAATGCGTGGTTCATATTCACACACAGTCCTGACCAAGTTCGTTATCAGACGAGAAAGGCCCGGTGGCGGATGGTCCGCACCCGCTTGCTATCAGGATGTACACGTGTCTAAGGATTATGCAGGAGCCGCTCGTTCGATTCGAGCCCGGGCCATACGCGATCAACATGCGATCTTTTTGTTTTGTTCTCCGCCCCACTTTCCCTCGATTCTTCAAATCTGCGAACACAATACACCACGCACCAGACAATGATGCCTCACGGAATTGAGAACAAGCAGGACCAGACGAGAATCAACCAGCAGCAATCGGGGCTGCGACTAACCACTGTTGATTGTTGGGATAGACTCACCCGTGAACATATGTTGCAGAAGTACCACTACAGGATGAAGGATTAGAGGGCGTGGGATAATATACGCAGGGTGAGGAACGACGGCGCTTTCGAGAGGCACATAGATGCACGTGCGGGTTGTCGGGGAGATGTGGCGATTACTTGATTCAGATGCGGACCGACGGGATGCGTGGGAAATGGGCAGAGACGGATGAGAGGGGGCGAGCTGGTGAAATTATGTTGAAGAAAATGAGACGTGCCAAGTCGAATAGGGAACTATAGGACGAAGGACCGATACCGACGATTACCATAGTCCAGACAAGAATGCCTTGAAGCGAGAAGGTTGTTGGTAACGCAGAGACAAGGGGTAAACACAGGAAGCACCCGAATATGCGGCAACTTGAAGGCGGACTCGGAAACGCGCTGGAGGCCGAAAACACGTGATGGATTGTGTCATGCAATAAGACCTACAGACGAGGTTGAGCAAGTATACTGACGATAACGAGCAGCGAGGGAAAATAGAACAGGGGATCCAGGAGCCGGGGAGAATACTGCGCGAGGAGCATAGCTAACACGCCAACCAAGAATATAATCAATCAAACCGAGAGAATCGGCTCCGACGGGCGGAGACCGATCCCGAATACGACCGACAGTCAGATGAGTACCAAATACCACACGCGAGCCGAAGCCAAATTGCAACGGGACGTCAAGAACCGCCGCGTGCAGAATATCGGAACACGATCGGAACTAACACGATTCGGATATCGGTCGAACTGAAGACAATGAATTACGATATCGGGTTTGAAAAAAATCTTCATATTGCATTGAGAGTTCGGAATCAGATCAACACTGAGGTGAGACTCTGGATAATATCAGGAGGGGGCATGCGAGAGGGGGCATGGTATGTCATCGTTACAAATATGAGATTCCAGGTAAGCTGAAGGTCTCCAGAAGAGCAAAAGATGTGTGCCTCCGAAGGACATGATCGAAGGCCAGTAGGAACACGGAGGAGGAACATCTGCGAGCACTACGACGAGATTTCCCCCGAGATGTCCGAGCACCAACTGGGAACGCGTCTACGTAGCGAGCACCGCGTCAATGCGGAGGAGAGAGATAGAGCGAAATAATTAAATCAGGTGCCGTGCGCGTTGGCAATGTTCCAGAAAGACGAGGGGTGGCATCAGGAAGGACCAGGACACGATCGGCGGGGCGCACGCGGGTACCAACGAGGGTGTCGAAAATGCCACGGATCCGAGGCTGCAACGTTCCGCAGTGAGACGCAGAAAGAGTGAGGTGCTTTGGGGACTCTACCCATCTTCAAAATAGGCCACAGGCGTAGAATCACAGTACCTCAAAGAGGAGGGCAGCAGCTCAACCCGACACAGCCAGCCGGCGTACTTCGGGCACCGCTGGTTCGATGCCGCGGCACGCGGTGTATCAGTTGAGTGGATGCCTATGACATAGGCGGAAGTCAGTACACGCGCGGAAGTCGCGGACGGATGTATCGAGGGAGCTGTTCGAGTGCGATGCTGACGAGTGGGTCCGTACGTTGTACGAAACTCATGAATGAGAGAAAAGGTGGGTGAAACAAACAAAGAGAAAGACATAAACCTGCAGCAGGAACACCGGGCAGGACGATATGCGCGCAACAATAACGGTATCCGAGCACCGACGAGGAGAGTTTGATGCAGCCCAACGAGGAAAGCGGGAATGAGGAGAGGGGGGAGGGGTCGACCTTGCGTGTCAAGGACAACACGAGCGGGGCGTGGGGAAGTTACTAGAGGCTTGGGGATGAATAAATTTGCATGGTGCGCCGTGAGAAGGGGATCGAATTGTCTCGGGAAGTGAATGATGTCGGGACGAACACCGGCGTCGGATATTGGCAAGGCAGAGCGAGAGAGAAAAATGAAGGTACCTTGGAGACACATGTAGATGCACACATATGCGTAATGCGAACCAGGGCGGCGGCGGAAAGGCGAAGGGATATGATATTCCAGGCCGAACCAAAACGAGCGTCGCATTTCAAAGCTCGCTCCTCTCCATATGATGAGGTTCACTTGCTAAATTGAGCGTGAGGAGGAGCAAAGACGTTGAAAGAGGTTATCACAGTGCCGAGGATGCAAAACCGCCAGAGATCCCAAGACTGTTAATTGAAACGGCGCCGGAACAAGAGAGCTGCGTACTAGCAATAATCGAGGTATTCCCTAGACAGAGCTGCGAGACGGAGCCGAGGAGCAACGAGGAGGATAGCCAGATAAGGATCAACCACGCAGGCAAAGAGTGCGACTGCGGGTAATGCCTGTCGATGTCGAAATAGATTTCGGAGTTTCGTCAGGTCCGGTAGGGGTTGTACGCGAGATATCGGGGGTTCTAAGGTGGCGAGAACGCGCCCGACACAATACGCTTTCGGTGGTCGGAGAGCACAACCGTTCGAAAAAAGCAGGGACGAGGGTGGGATATCTGGAGAGGTGATGGGAGCGTTCGTTCAAGGAAATAGCGGGCTTGACGGGAGGAAGCAGGCGTAGGCAGCGCGCGCGGAATGCGCATGCCTTGGTACTACCCTGGAAGGTGTAACGTTATCCATGGCGTAGCGAGGGGCGGGGTGCGCTTCGTCTCCCACAGACGCGGCAGCTTTCACAGGAAGAGGCGGAGACAGGATAGCAAGATACAGGAGGATGGGAGACTCCAGGAGACGTTCTTTCCAGAAGGTTGCGGAAATAGCACGCAAGGGACATGCAATCGGATATCGCGAGGCAGAGTGTGAGATTGAGGGCGAGACGGAGATATCGAGCAGGCGAGGCAACGCTGGGTGCACGTGCAGAAGAAACGCGCCGTAGAAAGGACACGCGGAGTCACAGGGGAACGGGGCGGTGCGCGCTGCTCGAAAGCGCAGCGCGTGTCGATGCATGAGGAAGGGAAGAAGGAAGAATACGCGAAGCACCGGTGGGCTCCAGATTGCGGCGTTTTGCACATGAGCGACCGCTGCGGAAAGTGCTCAGCGGGGTACGGAGGAACGAAGGCGAGGCGGCCTAGAAATGCTAGAGCGAGTGGGAGCAGGAATCGTGGTGAAGCCGGTCGTCCGCCTAACCGCGTTATGAATGGCGTGGATGCCCAGAATGACAATGGACGGGGCGAGTGCGACAGATCCACGCATCAATCTTCAAGGAACCAGCATTGGAGAAGACCTCAGCGGAGCGGCACTGTTTTAAACGGTTTACAAACGTTTTCTAACCGTTTCCGTTTAGTTTGCAGTTTTTCACAAACAAAAACTAAATGGTTGGAGCCTTACGCCGGAGCCAAAGCAGAAATACATGCCACGCACCCCGACTCGACTCATCCATCCATCCATCCATCCATCCAGGCTCCAGCATTATCCAGCGATGAGCTCCAATATTCAATGTTGGCGGAGAGCTTGGGGAGCCCACAGGCTAGGATGGCTCGAGCCGATGAGAGAGACACAGAAGAGAGCGTTTCGAGAGCGTCGGAGTTCGAATCGCGCTCACGTGTAGCGTGGCGGTGCCGTGTGATCAGCGCTCCATCTTCCCACTTGAAGAAAAAATGTGGAACCAACTGTACCCAAACTGTACCTATCTTGCGGTACCTCCATTTGTAGAATTCCGAGGATTCTGGGCCACAGGCTCCTATTTCATCTCGTAGAACCTCTTAGTGCTTGCGTGTTAGGTTTGCGGAGCAATATCTTCAGCACAAGTTCATTGTGTATAACAGCAGGCACCATTGTATTTTAACTCTACATGGAATGTGACTGTTTTCGAAAGACATGATCCGTTTCATCTACCCGGCTTGCGGGCAAGATTCTCGCGGTATCCACTCAAGTGATCCCGTGTGTGTGCTATGTAGGTACCCTAGCGAGGTTGACGAATATATGAGCAAGGCCCGGTAGCGGATGGTCCACACCTGCACTTGATATTGACGCCGATCAATCTCCATCCTATTCAAGTCTCCTTGTTCGATTCGAGCCCGAGCCATCGCAAGGTGAAGTGTTTTTTTCTTCCCCTCGCTGTCTTCCCAGTATATTAGGGTGATCTGCAATCAAGCGTTCGCAGTTTATTTCTTATCTATCGTACCTACGATATTTATTTCACATTACACCCAGATTGAGTAGGATTACGATTAGCAGATATGTATGGTCTGATCCTTCTCACCAGTCGGGTGTTCTGTCTAAAGCCCCGATGTAAATGAGACACTTTGGGTGATAAGCTGGAGAGTACTCTCCCAGATGTCAGACTGCAGAATGCGAAACAAAATGAAGACAATCAAAAATTTTAAGATAGCTCGAGAGGAAGTCTCACCATCGAAAGGCGCATCGTGCGTCTTCCCTCGCTCCGCTTCAGTACTGCACTCTCATCTCTGTTCCACACCCCGAACTCACGGTCTCGGGCGACGCAGCTGCAGACTGATTGCACGGAAGTCCTGTGTTCTGCGTGTCATGGGGAGGAACCCGGCTCACACACATCGAAACGGGAGAGGAGAATGATCGCTCGGACGATAGTCAGAAAATGCGTCCTCCAAAAATAACACTCGTCCCGAAAAGGAAACAAATAACTCGTTGCCGCGCATTGGGAACGCACCCTAGCACCCTCGGGTGCTCCGGGAAAGGTACGAGAGCTGTCCTCGCGTCCATGGACGTGGTACAGGAAGCGGAGAAGAAGAGCTGCTTGGCGAAGGATAGGCACCCAACAAGCGCGCATCTTTCGCTGGCTGGCCAGCTTTCCCAGTTCTGCGCTGTGAACGCAAACGATACAGTCCGAAAAGTGAAAAAGTAGCAGGATTTGGGTCGCGACTATCAAAAGTAGCGGGATCACAAAATTGTCAGTAAAAGTAGCGTGATTAAAAATTATCCCAATGGAGGTAGCACGAATGTGAATCGCCCAATAGAGGGAGCGGAAATTCTAGGTTTTTCCGCTCCCTTTTGGTCCATCTTAAAGTCAAATAAGTAGCGGAAAAACATGAATTTAAATTTCATGAAAGAGGTAGCGGAGTATTAAAAGTGCATCAGACGACGTGGATACGGAACGACGTGGATACGGAGGTTGTAAATTAAGGTCCAATCGAATGAAGATCCAAAGAACGCGAGCTGGCACGTGGAAGGAAAAACAGTGGACTGTCGAGTTGTTTGCGCCTTCCCCGTCGGCCTTCCAGTGCGGCCCGATAGGTTCGATGGATCACGGGAAAATTCGGGCTGCCATATGTTGCGTGCGTGTGGTATTAACGAGGTATCTGACAGCCGGGTGCCTGTAAGGGTCGCTACCGGTGGTGGAGGGTGTGAATATTGGCCTCTTTGCGGCCCGAACACGAGATAGCCGAGGAGTTCCTGCGAGACAGTGAGTCCGTGACGATGCGGGTGCTGAAGGGTTGCTGCTTCTCTATGCCTCGCTCCGTGGCCGCGAGGTTGTCAAATTCATCGCTAGACCTCGCTGCGAGTGAAAGTTCTGAATTTCGGACGTCGCCGCGTGATAAAGATCTGAAGGGCTGTCTGACGCTGTCCTAGAACATCGGGCGAAAGAAGAGCGAGGCAGGCATCACTTGTAATTCCGGGATCTTTAGAAATTCGAGGACAAGAAAGATGTCTTGAAGATGAACTGGGCTTGCGTTGCGGAGGAGAGCCTGTGTATCCGCGGAATTCCGGTCGCATTTGAACAGATACATCGTCGAGATCTCATTAGAATACACAATTACATACTGAAGGTATTTCGTGGAAATGGCAGGAAAGCCTCTGGGTCCGGACGAGCCGATTGTGGGTCCACATTTTTAGCCTACCAGAGTCATCCCAGTGTGATCTGATGCTTGGCGGTAGTCAGCCGTTGGAGACGAATAGCGAGACCCCAACGAGCTCTGACTCGGACTCTCTGAGAGTAATATGTAGCAATGCGATAGAGGATCTTGAGTCTTGAGAGGATCGCCGACGGGAGAGAGGAGAGGGGCAAGCTGTGCAGGTGCCACGTGATTTCACGCTGACGATGCACCAGTCGTCCACTTGGTATTAAAAATGCTTGCTATTGGAAAGCTATTCATCTCATTCCTACAGAAATTCGTATTGGCCCACCTAGACTTGGACCTACGCTCGAGCCATAGATTGTAATCCAGCGCTCGCAATTGGCTCGCTTCAAGTCCCCCCCAAGTCCCCCCCGAAATTTTTCCTGCCCGCAGCCCTGAGCAACCGGAGAGCGCCTGGTATCTAAGCGAATTCGAAGGAATATCACGGCATCGATCCTACAGATTGTTCGGGTTGCTCAGCGTCGAGTCGAACCCCCTCTCACACTGGCATTGACCGAGTGTTGGCTTGGCCGGTATTGAGTGCAATATTGAACACAAAACTTGAAATATCGTCTTTCGTATAAACTGGCTCGAAATGAAATCTAATCACCGGCCAATAGCATCCCATCGATCCTTATCGATCAACGATACCAAACGTATCGGCCCGGTGGCAAAATCTGCACCGCCTGCACTAGAAATAACCGAAAATAACACAGTATTTAATCAAGGTGTGCGGACTGCTGGCTACATTTTCTGTCTTTCTCATATGGGCGCCGTCACACAAAAGTCCGAGAAACTCATCAGCCTGCTCAAGGATGAGACCCGCTCGCAGAAGATGCGGATTGCTACACGTCACTTGATCTCGGCGTCTGGCGGATCCTACTTCCCAAAGAAACGTCCAAAGGTTTCCGAGTTTCGATGGAGAAATGGAATAGCGTCATTGCTGCCTATCCACTCGTTCTCCGGTTCCTGATGGAAGTCTACTCACTCAATCCGCGACTGGTCGTTTTCGTGGTCTTATTGAAGCTCTGGGGAGGTTTCGAGTCTGTGTTGATGCTATATGTCTCCAGCAAACTCCTCAAAGTCGTAAGACCCTGCTCATTTTCATCGTCGGCCTACTATTCTAACAATATTACAGATCGAGGTCGGCCTCACGGAAGGACGACCCGATGTCACTGCCATAGCCCAAGCTATTGTGGCGCGCATGTTATGTGTGACTTTTACGGCAACGACTCAATGGGCCCGGTAAGTTGCCGCCAAGATTAAATTACGTATCTAATTTTAATTTTAGAGAGTATGTATCTCCCATCCTCGAGACGCGTGTTCAGCGTCACTTCGAGGATCATCTCCTCCGCGGTGAGTCTCACCAACCGATCTGATGGAACAACGCTGAGAAAGTTGCAATTGCAGCGAATCTCCGGCTCGACATGCCGACGTCCATTGGTACTGTTAAACGCATATCGATTTTCTACACCCGCTGATATCACCACGTTAGATAGCAGTAGCAGGTCAAAAGCCACCGCCAACGACGCCTGGAGTTCATTTGAAGGCCTTTGCGAAGTTGCTCAGCGCTTCTTCGGACTCGGAAGCCAACTTGCATTTATCTCCCAGCAGAAGAGCGGTGGTATTCTGTTCACGTTGCTCGCCGTCATTCGCCCCCTTCTGACGCTGGTGGCCAATCGGACCCTGTGGCTAACACGTATTCATTTTAGTCTTCACCAATACTCTGACCTGACCGCGCCTTTCCAGCACACGTTGTGTACTCTGAAAATGCTGCGTACCTTAGACTCAAATCGCTCCGATCTATGTCCCAAGCATCGTATCGTGGAGACGTCATAGCTGGGGACATCGCAGGTTGGATTACGGGCGGTACGTTCGTTTAATGGGTATCGATGCCCTGTTCAATTCCTGATGTTGCCGCAGAATATCATCGTGCCCGCGACGCGCTCGGATCTGTCTCCTCCCAGCATGTGTGGCTGCTGTACGGCAGGCCCACGACTCCGGGACCACAAATTGCGGAAGAATGGGCCGGTGAACTCCCGACGGTGCGCCTCCTACTCCTTGTCATATTATTGTTAGTAGCGATATTCTCATCGGGGTATATATATATACAGCTTTACTGGGCGCTCACCGCGATGCTCCGGCCTTCGAAGTTCTCGATGACGTCAATCGCAATCCTCCAGCAGTTCTCCACGACGTTGAATCACTCACTGCAGATGCTCTTCTGGTCTGTCTCAGAAATCGGAAAATGCGTGACGGACATCAAGATCTTATATGAAACCGCCGAAATGAAAAATATGATTGTCGACGGGGACACACCGTATCCGCGCGAGAGTCTCGATGCCAACGGAATGGATATCGAATTCCGGTGGATTGCCCTATGTCCTATACTTCGACCTCTAGGTATACTGACTATTTTTGCTGAAGCAACGTCTCCTTCGCGTACCCCGGCGAGAAAGTGAAGGAAAGCGCTCTGCGGAACATCTCCCTACGCATTCCCGCGGGCAGCCTCGTCGTGATCGTCGGCGCCAACGGCAGCGGTAAATCGACTATCATCAAGCTGCTCACGCGGATGTACGACGGTACGACGCGGACGAAGGTGCGCTCCTCGTGGACGGGTTGCCCATCGCAAACTACCGCCTCGCGGACCTGCGCCAGACGCAGGCGACGCTGACGCAGGACCACAAGCTCTACCCGCTCTCGCTCGCGGAGAACATTGGGCTCGGGAACGCGGAGCATGTTGACGACATGGAGATGATTATGCAGGCTGCGGCGGATGGTGGCGCCGCAGCGTTACTGGATAAGTTCAAGGACGGCGCGCAGATGAACTTGGAACCGCCAACAACAGCGCATGGGTACGAATTGGACGATGAAAAGCACAAGGCGCTCAAAGCCATTCTGAAAAGGCTGGAGAAACCAGCGGAGGTCTCGGGTACGCCGCAGTCTATTTATTTCTGGGACTATAACTGATGTGGTATGGATTTAGGTGGCGAGAAACAGCGTCTGGTTGCGTAAGTACCGACGTTCTTAACCGTTAATAGTATGTTTACGGGGAAATCTATTTTAGGTCACGAACATTCATGCGCTTCCGCACGGGGAAAATCAAACTGCTCAGTGTTGATGAGCCCTCCAGCGCGCTAGACCCCAAAGGAGAGTTCGAGCTCTTCCAACGTCTTCGGGAGACCGGCGACGGAAAAACTATGATTTTCGTCACCCACCGGTTTGGGCATTTGACAAGGTACGCGGATCTCATCGTGTAAGTCTCTTTATTTATTCCTCGACGGAGAGACATTGAGCATTCTTGAACATATAGATGCATGAAGGACGGGAAGGTCGCGGAATCTGGATCGCACAAGGAGTTGATGGCGCGCGACGGCGAATACGCGAGTCTGTATAATGTGCAAGCACAGGCGTTTACGGGTGCGGAGGTACAGTGCCCTATAATCTGTTCCTGATGCAAGACTCGACAACTGACATCAGGTTGTGGAGGAAACCAAATGAAGACAATTTAGACATGCCAAACTATAATTTGACTCTTCCTTTTTTTCGTTTAGTTATTGGCCTGAATGGATTTGTATCAGTAGAATTCGGCTTTGATTGTCGTGTTCGAAATACTCCGTTGGGTAGAACGAGGAGGTATATTAGGCTACCACAACTCACAATTTAATCAGTCTGGGGCCGTGGGCAGATCCCATCGATGTTACATCGATTCTATTTCCCAGTGCACCTGCGAGTCGGCGGATAATCATAATGAAATTCAAATGGAAGACGGTGTGGTAGGGCGGGTTGGACCGCTGGTCGCATTCCCCTTTCCACCTTTCCCTGTATGTACCTGACAATATCCCGGTCTTCGGACCGCATACTATTTGTTTCGTACGTACACAGATATAAATATACTCCCCTTACACCCGAACCACCACCATCGACGCGACCAGTGAATCGAGCAGTCCACCATGACTACGTCGCCAGTGAACCCCGAGCACCCGAGCTCCATTTTATCACCCCTACCGAGTCTTATCGAGCCAGACCCGTACCTCACGCCAGCACGGCAATTTCCCCTCCGACACTCTATTTATATTCTACGCTTCTACGAATTTCCTGGGGCCATCCGCCTAGATTCTGCTCCATCCGTGCTCCCTGTATCCGGAGGACTGACCCACTTATTCTGTCTAACGGCAGAGAACACGCTACTGCGACAACGGTAATCGGTCAAAAGTAAAATCCAACGATTTCGCATCTAGCACCCGCCCACCATTGGCACGTAGGTCATTGCCAAAGTGCGGAAAAATGGGCCTAATAAGGTCTGATCAGAGTCCGGACAAAAAAAAAATAGGTACTTAAAGGATCAAATTATTGATTTTTTGCTGCTTTTTTCGACCTCTGGCAGCGCTTTTTTGACAAAAAATTGAGGTCTGAGCAATAATCCGGACACAAAAAAAAAACTGGACCTGTGTGAGTGACAGAATCCGAACAAAATTTGGGACGCCCCGCGAGACAAAACTCTGGACAAAGTTTTTAAAAGGGCTAAAATCGGGAACCGACCTGTCAAACCGTAATCACCGTTCCTGGTCTATAGCCTATTCATCACCTGACGTCATCCGGACCCAACACATGTTTTTTTCTTCCTTTTTTTTTGGAGTGTTTGGTATAATGATACTTAGTCTGCAGAAACATTCCAAGGTCATCCACTATTGTTGCTGGTTGTGAGCCAGCCAATGCCAGGGAAAATTTGCACAGGAGGAAATGCCGTTACACACATATTTAAACCAGTGTGGGACTCGGCCTTAAAATTATTATCCTATACCATGTCTATCAGTCATGGGCCACATACACACTAAAACCCCCTCATGTGTCCAGTCATCTGCCAGTGAGTCTTCATCCCTAAGTAGTCCACTCCATGTGTTCAATACCTGTTGCTTCTTCAATGCGAGTGGTCCAAATTTAACTTTATCAGTAAGGAGACGATCCCGTTGCAAGGCCATATTGACCTTTTTCAACCATTGGTTGTGAATTTCCGCCGTAGAAAGTATCCTATCTGGATTTTGAATTACTCGGGATTGCCTGAGGTTCCATATCAGATGCCATACCACTGACACAAGAATGGCGATCAGTCTCCCCTTTTCTGGGAGGATTACACCTATGTCAGATTTCAATCTCACGACGTTACAGCCTAGAATCAAGCCCCCGCTCTGAGTTGGCCATTCTTTATATTTCTTTGACCAAAGTTGTTGTGTTAGGCTCCAAATAAATTTTTGACCTAGTGCATTGCAGTCCAAGGCAATGTGTTCTAGTGTTTCCGGGACCTTGAAAGCGTGGCATTGCCCTCGTATCTCCAAAGTGTCAACGTGGAGCCAGAAGTCACCAACCCTAAATGTATTGTGTATGCACTTCCAGAAGAATTCTGGGGTCAAACGTTGCAATGTCACTGACCAGATTGACTTCCAGATAATTGCGTTTGACGGTGTCCACTGAGAAGAGTCCCTTCTTCTCTTTCGACCACCACCACTACTGCGATGTTTCCTTGCCTATGCATCTCGTATGCTCCAGTTCTTTCTTCGTTATGTGAGCCAAACACCGCTTTGGAAGTATCTCCACTATCGCCTTCGTAGCATTCACCAGGCGCCATCGTCGTCCGCCGCCGACAGGCTCGAGCATGTGATGGCTTCGGAGCTAGCCGTAGCCAAGCCGCGGCAACACTAGGCCAGACTTTATGGCTTGGGCTCTGGCTGGAGATTCGTGAAGCCAAAGCCAGACAAAGCCAAGCCCAAGCCATGGTTTCTGAGCCAAGCCGAGCCAGCATATCACTGGTCTGGGTTCAATTTTACTGCGTATTGGTTTGGTATTGGTTAGTCGGGGAAGAGGAGATGCAAAAAAATGACATGAGGAAAGTGTGGCAGAAACGAAGAAAGATTCCGAAAGGATACCGGGGCTGGAAAGCCAAACAGAGCCCAACGGGGCATTTTACTTTGCTTGTGGGAACACGATGCAGGGTCGTCTGCGCGATATAATTATATTCAACAGTAATGCAGGATTCACATCTGGTGAGGTTCAGAGCAGTACTTATACACAAGTGGGAAAAGCACGGGTGGTATGTGGTACACGCGCCGTCGCTGCAAAGGAAATCGACATGTGCATGGGCGAGACGGGGTTCGATTCCTCGCTGGCGCATAAAACGAATTCAGGTGATTTTTTTCTTTGCCGGTATTGGACGAGTGCGTTATTTATCTGGGCGCCATCTGACGGACCCCAAAAATGTATTGCCTTGATGAACAAAGAAAGAGGGAGAGGGAGCACCGGTTAGGTTATTTTTTGCCACTGATTGATTGCTATTGCTTGCCCGACAGTGCAGGGAATACAGCGGCACCGAAGATCCACTGTAAGTATACTCCGCGAAGGCGAGACGAAATTTGAGTTCCTAGTGATGTGTCTAACCGCGCCTTGTCTGATCAATCATCTTCATTGTAGAGACTGGCACCGAGTCTAGGTCCTCGCATCAACGCTCGCTGCGAGATATATAACCCGGGCGTGGTGCATGATGCACAGCTGCTTCCAATTCCCTGATCCATCATTGTGCAGCAGTAGGCCTAGGGCGGTGTTCGATTCCCTGGTTGCATACGGCGATGGACCAGATTCCGTTTTGTCCCGACATGTGATATACTATTTTTCGGAGCGAGACGCAGACAGGAGAGATTCAATTCGTGGTGCGTTGGTATGTAATGGATCTCGCTCTTCGTCTTCGTTCGCGGACTGTGATATTGATCTTGCGCACCTATTATCCTGCGTCTTGTCCTAAGATGGTAAAAAACCAGTTCTTACACGGCCCGTGTCCGACCGTCATTCTGTTCCATGGTCAGTCTCGTGTGACTTATCGTCCTTTGATCTACTGAAGGATCCTCATCAGCTCCATATCCATTTAACGCATTACCCAATTACCAGCCGTCCCGTTCGACGTCTTGTCAAAGTCAAATCAATACCGTTTTCTTCGGCATCATAATCATAAATATCCTTGTTGCAGTTGTCTCTGAACAGATAATCAAGGTACGCGTGTAAGTGAGTGGCCGAGTTCGTGTCTTTGTTGCAGAGTAACGCGCACAGCATATTCAACTGGGCAGCAGGGCGGCGTTCGATTATAAAATGGTTCTTTTGCAACTGGGCTTCATTCGAATATTCTATCCGTGAACATGTCCCTCCCATTGTGTCGACGAATTTCCCAAGATCTGACTCTAGCACACTAATACTAGCCTTTACAAAGACATTCTTGAAGTCGAGATATATCCCCTGCGCGGCACGCAGCGAGGAATATTTACCGCCCCTGTTGTCAGTGCAAGACGTAAAGGACGGCCACATGAACAGCATATATTCTATTAGCACGCTAACGTATATCGGCACTCATCTTATCGCTCACCAGAACGCGCGGCGCGGAAACTCGCGAAGAGCGCAGAAATAGTCGCCAGAGATGGCCGGAACTAGGAGTGGGGCACAGTGGAATTTGGATGCATCGAAGAAGATGATGGAGGGTGGTGGTTGCAGCCCGAGCGGAGCTCTGGTGGAAGCCGTTGAATATTCGTACGCTTTGAGATGATTCTTCGAGCACAGAAAGGACACGGTGGCGAAATATAACAAGAGTATGTACAGCGATAAGTACATACTGCCAGTGCACCGTTTTATTTTTTATTCTGAGGTGTTACTGGACTCGGATCTCGGATGCGTACATACCCAGGACGAAAACGGGCGAATCGCGGGCACGCCTAGAAGTCGCAAGACAGGGGCTGACTCGGACCACTCGGGCCGGTCGTTGATGCGTACGTATATCGCCACTCCTTTCCTTCCCGCTCATCTCCAGTGGACTCTCCAGCGCTGAGCCGGTGCTTCAGACGGGCAGTATGCAGTGCCGTTTGGGAGAAGACATTCTCCTAGGTCGTACGATTGACCTCCTCGCTATCCGAATGGCGGACTCTCAGCTCTGCACATCCGCTCATCAGAGTGGGGTCAATCCAGCCCGCTGTCCGTCATTTTTACATCCCGAGCGGTGGAGCGCCCGATTTGCCCACCCTCTCCCATCCTCGCTGCTGTAGTGCACGCTGCTCGCTCACTTAGCCCATGCGCAGTTGCGCCGCCACCGCTCTGCGTCCTAACCTTCACGCCGTCGTACTGCTTACGGGCGGCGTTTGGTGGTTTGCTCTGCTTCCTCGTCGTCGTGATCACGGCTCAGCCTCCGCTCTGTTTATCAATCCGCCCACGCCCACCTCACACCTGCGCATACGCACCGCATTGGCGCACCACGCATTCGATGCTGTTCCTGCGACGACTAGACACGTCTTGCGTCCCAAGCTGTGGAGATGTCGAGTTAACCCCGACTTACTCACGCGCTCTGCTCGCGACGCACACCGCTTCTCGAGCATCCTGCGTCATTCGGCTCGTCGCCCACGTGCAGTTGCCCACCTGTCCTCGTCCGCAAACCGCTCTCGGTTCCATCCATCGCGCCGTCGTACTGCCCAAATGGTAAGTTTGGTGTTGCCTCCGGCTCCTCTGTCGTCGCGGGCATGCTGCGCTGCTCTTCATCCGCCATTGATCGTCCCGTCTACCCGTCATCACGCCTCCGTGCGCACCATGCAGCTCTGCTCCCGCTCTGCTCCCGCTCTGCTCCCGCTCTGCTCCCGCTCTGCTCCCGCTCTGCTTGTCAGTCCGCCCACGCCCACGTTACGCCTAAAACGCACATGCCCCGCATTTGCGCGCCACGCATTCGATGCTGTTCCTGTGATGAATAGACATGCAGTGGATTCATTCTGCGTCCGACTATACTCGCGTTCTGTCACGGTCTCTGACCACCACTGGATTTCGTTTTCGACCAGATTTTGTCATGATCTCCAGCTACATTCGCGCCTTTCCTTCGTCCTCCTTAGTGACTGATTTGGGCTCTCTAGGCCTGTGGAGCGTGTTTGTGCATCCGCGCCACGCGCTCGGTCTCCGTTGCTCCTCCTCCATTCGTCTGACGTTCCGCCGCTGCGCTTGCCGTCGTTCGGCTCTGTTTGCGCTATTACTGCATGTGCGACCCGCACGTTGCGCGTCCGTTCTTCGCGTACGCCTACCCCGCTGCCCGCGCGTTTGTGCGTCAAGAATTAAATCCTAAACCTCGAGAAAACGCACGGCGTGAGATGGAGTGGTAACGCATCATCGGACAGTCGGAGTTGGCCCATGGGATGCGGCAAGTCCTCCGCGTTAGGGCGGGGGCTTATTGGGCGCCTATCGTTCGCCTACACCGGCTTCGCGCAACGCTGCTCCTTTATTTTCCGTAGTCAATGTATGGACCCAACCACACTCACTGCAGCTCACCCGGAGCATCCGAGAGGGCCAGGGTATATCATTGTACGGCAACAACTTATTTTTTTTTTCCTTTTCAGGACGCGCTATATTTTGGGAAGGTGCATTTTTCGACCATCGTCTCAACCATGATTTCTCGTCCTGTTCGTGTGCGAGCACCATTCCTCCATGTCGTGTTACTGCTCTGGTCCATCGCATTTATTGATGCGGAATGTGCTGACCCGTCTGATTTCCTAGTTTGGGTTCGCGGGGAACGGAATCTACGCGAACCCTAAACTCCTCGATGAAGGGCGCTCTGGGTTTCCTGCGCCGACATATCTGCGGCAAGCCACAATATATCTGAGTACTTATTATGAGGGATCACTGTAGGCGGATATTATGATACATAGATGATCCGCCTCCTATAGAGACTTCAAGTCGTCACCCCCAACTTCGACACTAGATTCACATATAGATATCGTAATTTTCTTTCCAACTAGACTTGAACGAGTATATAGGGCCAGGTCGCTCTCGATGTGTTCTCATTCAGCGAATTACCACACTTTAACACTTTCGACTGTTTTCATTTTGTTTGGCGTTCTGTCTGACATCTGGGAGACGACTCTCCAGCTTGTCTCCCAAAATGTCTGTTGCGAGTTACTGTCGAAGGATGAAGTTTTGGAATCTGAGCACAAACTCTTCTCCGCGGGTTGATTTCTGTGCTTCCAAAGACACTGTCGCACCTCACTTGTGGGCGACCCTCACAAATTCACACTGCTCAGAATACTTTACCTCTCGAATTTTACTCAGACGTATCACAAAATCCTGTACATTGCATCTCAACTCAATTCAATAAATACAGCTCTTTCTGATTTTGATTCCCTCCAGAACTCGTCATCCTATATAATTTCAGAATCCGGCTGTGATGTGGAGCAAAGGCCTAAAAATAAAAGTCTATAAGTTGAATGACTATTGAAACTTGTGTATCAGAAAACTCATACCATTGTATTCTTGGAAGATTCAACCGTAAAGAGATTGCTACATTTCTGCGCAGTCACCGCTCTCCAGGTGTTCCAGCAGGTCGGGACCATCAGCGATTGCCCCGTGCTGGAGATCGATGATTTCTAGAGTATTGTTGGGTGAGACTCATCAGAGTCGGAGTCGGAGTCAGACTCATCCGCGGCGGAGATCAATGCATGGGAAAGTGGAGTACGGAAATGACGGTCAGTTGACATCAACATCAAAGGAGTGCGATGATGTCTTGGCGACCATCTCAATTCGTTTCCTTTCCAATACATTACTTGCTCTCAGCCACCAGAGGCTGCGCGTGCCAGGTCGGAACTTATCATTTCATGTCCATCCTATGTCCCGTTACTGTCGCTGGACATATATTTCCTACGCCATTCCTTTTTCAAGTTCGACAGTGAATTCATTTCCTATGCAAGCTGCAGTCTCGCTTTCAGGCCCTAACTTTCACCTTGGAGCGCCGCAAAATATACTGCTCAGAGCCGGGGCACGGTGGCGTCTAATTCTCAAGCTCGTGCTCATCAATATAGATAATGCACGCTTCGCGATGGGCCGAAACGACCAAAGCATCCTCATCGCAAGACAGGTAGGGTTTATACTGCGTACGAAAGCGCACGTGGATAGTGTTGTCAAGGTCCGGTTCGGGAAATCGGTTCGAACCCGGACCGGACTGAACTGAACGCCAAGTTCAGGTTCAGGTTCGGGAAATGCCCGAACCTGAACCCCAAGTTCAGTTCAGCGTTCGAGACAAGCAGAAATTTGCTGAACGCGTCCGAACGCGTCCGAACCCCCGAACCGGGATAAAAAATATCCTAAATGGCGCTACCAAACTGGTTTAAAATTCATCTCCGTTGTCCCTGCAGGCAACTTGTTGCCTGTGTGCCTAACCAGGTACCAAGCCTGCTGTCTGCCACCATTTCTTCCCCATTTTACGGACTCCTGACTAGGTGTACTCGTCGTATGAAAGGCATGTCAAATGGTGCTTTCATCTGTCCTTTTCGCCCTCTTAAAACTCTCTCACCTATTTGCTCTCACCATGTCACACTCCGCACTCGGATGCGCTCAAAATGAGGATGGCTCACTCCCGGATGCCTCCCAAATTTTGTGGTATAACGACGTCGATGATGAGCGCTCAATTGCTGGACCACCACCCGCCACTGCATCCTCTTCTCGTCCACTTGCACCAATTTTTACACGTGCCAAACCTGTGGGCAAGGTTGCTGGCTCCCGTCGCTCTTCTCCTCGTCGTTCCTCCCGTGCCTCGCGGCCATCCGCACGCGCTATTGACCCTAACAATGCGGAAGCCTCCACCGCCTTTGGTAAACGCAAGTTGGGGCCCGAGAATCCTCCTGTTGCTCCGTGCAAAACTCCTCGAATTTCTGAGCCGGCTGCCACGGATTCGGCGATGATGAATCGGATGCCGAGTCGACAACACCGTCGATGGTCGGTGACACTGACATCGAGGAAGTGGGGGAGCAGGACGGGATGGACATCGATACAGAAGAGTACAGGTCAATTAAGGCGATGGCAGATACCGACCATGCCCTTGTAATTTCTTCTTGGTCTCTTCTCTCATAAATGGCTTATTCTGCCTTAGATTAACACCAAGATTTCCCGCGAGGACTCCACAGCGGACATCAAAACGATTTTTCATCGGGTCAAAGCCCAGCGGAATGCTGAGACCGGTGTTCTTCAAGATGGCGCCATTTGCATGGTTTGCACGCAAGTATCTCTTTTCCTCCTATACTTCCGCAAATTAATTCAGTAACAGTCGCAATGGGATCCGGGATTCTGCCTGCTTTTTGACGGGCAGTGTCAGTACGCTGCGTAGACATATTGCCCGGTAAGTGCGGTTCCGTGCCTACTTTAAAGCTTCGTTGGTTAAATTTTTCAGCCACAAAAATCACTTCCATGTGTATAAGGCTCGCTGTGAAGAACTCGGCATTCAGATGAATGAACGTGCCATTCCCGAGACAGTCCGTTCCCAAAGGTATGTTCATCAATAATCTATCCTGTATTTCTAACTCGAGGATCTCTATAGCACCCAAGGAACATTGGACGGGGTTCTTGTACACCAACCTCGCGTACCGCAGTTCACGGTGCTGGGTCTGCGTGATTTTATCACTGAATTAATAGTCACACAAGATGAGGTGAGTTTACCCGTTGTTTTCGCTGTATTCATCGCAAACGGTATAATATTCAGGCACTCTCTCTTGTTGAAAAGCCCAGCTTTGCCCGTTTATTGAAGTACCTCCGTCCCGGTCTTGAGGATAGTGATATCCCATCTCGAAACACAATTCGAACGCACATCATCGACCTTGCGACGGATGTAGAGGAGAAATTACGGGGCGTCTTCAAAGTAATTTTTTCCCTTAACATATGGGCGGCGTACTGACACAGTATATCTACAGCGCATTCCGAGCAAAAGTTCTGTGACTCATGATGCTTGGACATCGGATTCGGGCATACCGGTCTTGAATATCAATAACCACTACATTGATGCCCCGGCTGATCATCCTAACGATTGGAAGATCATCACGGAGGAATTGGCTTTCATGAAACTTGAGGGTCGCCACACTGGGGAGAACATCGGCCGAGCAATCATGGAGACCATTGAGCGTTATGGATTGCGTGACAGGGTGGGGTGGATTACGTCTGATGGCGCATCGGTCAACCGAACTGCTGCTCGTGCCATCGAAAAGCTCTTGGATAGCACTGAATGGAAGGCCAAAGACCGCGATATGATGTCATTTTTATCTTGCTTCCTTGGTTCCACTTCTAATTGTTCCTGCAGGTGTATCGAGCACGCTGTGCACATTGCTTCAAAGCATCTCGTCGAAACTATCGCCCCCACTCCCCCAAAACCCCTGCACAAGAAAATCCGACAGCTTCTAAATGAAGCGTGCAATAGTGGTGAGATCGACGCCGAAGATGTTGTTAAAGTTCTTGCGAATCTCGATGGGGGAGATGATGATGGCTCTGATACAGAGGTGGACGACTCTGAGTGGACAGCAGGTGATGCACTGGGCAAGGCTTTGGCACTCGTAAAACAGGTCAGTATTATATTTACAACTTTTAAACTTTTATCTTACTACGTTTACAGATTCGGATGTCCCCGCAGGCCCGCGCATACTTCAAAGAATGTTGTCGGCTCGTTGACATTCCGGAACTCGAGCTCTTGCTCTGGGTGCGTACTCGATGGGCATCTTTATACAAGTGCTTGGATCGTTTCCTAAATCAGCGCAAGGTATGGGTTGATCTGACTGTCTCATTCAATCACTAATAGATTTTTTTCTAGGCCATTGATCAGTTCGTGCTCACTGCGGACGACAACAATCAAATGCCAGCACTCAGAAACAAGGAGTACCGCGATTACAAGCTAACCAAGCCAGAATGGGAGAAGCTGCAGATAATTCATGAGGCTCTACGAGTTCAATCTTCACGTGTTATGTCTTTGAAATGAATGCCAATGACAATTTACCCAGGAACCTGCAAATGTAACTCAAACTTTCTCGAGCGAGCGGACCCCGACCGTTTATCGAATCATCCCAACCCTCGAATTTCTCATAAAGCGGTGGGAAACAATGGCTGAACAGCCGCGCTACGCGGAAATTTGTGATGCCCTCCTCGAGGGTGTTCAGAGCCTGCAGAAGTGGTTCCATCGGGTTGATACAACATCTTCCGCATATTTCATTTGCATGGGTACGTGGATGAACTATTCATATCTATTTACCCTCATTCTTCCAGTGTTGGATCCAACGATCAAAGACGCATATTTCCGTACACGTTGGGAGGGCAGTCACTTCAAAAAAGCCATGAAACAGCTGGAACAAGTGGTCAGTCCGAGGTCTTGCATTGCTGCATATTCTCATGTTTACCCACTAGTTTGATCAATACCACGCTGCAACGCCGGCAGTCGATCTATCTCAGACATCAACTACCCTGTCCGTTGTTGCAGATTCAGCTCCGGCCCATCGTTATGGGAGTTCTTTTTTGTTGGACGCTATAAAATCGGCCCAGAGTCAGCAGGCTGCAGTCCAGCCCCGTGACGAGCTCAAGAAGTATCTGACATCCCAACTCGAGACGACTCCAAATATATTGCATTGGTGGGGCGTGAGTCCTTCAGTTTGTCTATCCGTCCATTTCATTGAACTCTAATTGAAGCACAATACAACTTATCCAACACTGCGTCGTATGGCTCGGGACTACCTGGCGGTACAAGGCTCTGCTACTCCGGCTGAGCGCGCATTCTCAAGCGGAAGCCTCACCGGTACGAAACTTCGGAACAGACTGAACATAGATTTGTTCGAGGCACTGCAATTATTGAAGAGTGCGTACCGTAATGGCCACATCAGTGCCGGAGAAATTGCTGGAAAACGGATGGAGGCACTCATTTCAGAGCTTGTGGAGGAGGGCTTTGGTTTGGATGACGACGAGGACGATCTGTGATACACTTAATGCATTTTTCTCCTTCTGTGTGTTAAAATATACAAGTGGAGAGAAAAAAAGTTCGGTTCATGCGTTCGAACGCTGTTGAACGCCGAACCGAACCTGGTGAACCTGAACCTCAGGTTCAGGTTCAGGTTCGGAGAAATGCCCGAACCGAACCGAAGTTCAGGTTCGGCGTTCGGAAAAAAAGGTCCTGAACCTGAACCGAACCGAACTTTGACAACACTACACGTGGAGCCTCTCGATGTAAGTACCGCTTCGACTGTCATTTTCCTCTCAGTTCGACTCATCGAGAGCAATTACAGCGCGACCGATATGCAGGAGGAGGACGCTGCAGGAAGTCACTGGCGGCAGTATGCAAAGGTGGTAGAGATTGGTATTTATCCGTTATGCTCCTCAACACGTTGTCGTGCAGCATCGACTCTGAAATCGTGGTGTATAGCATCCACTACACTGCTCATATCTGTGATTCTGCACTCCCTGCTCGAACCCTCACGAGAGGATTATTAAGAGAACTGTGCCCGTCTCTTTCATCAGCAAAAAAGGACTTGGTTCCATAGCGCTCGGTAGCGCCGATAGCCAGGGTATCACGGTAGGCAAGTCCCCCTTTTGATAGCCCTTGGTAGCCACATGCGAGAGCCTGGTAGCTCTCCGTAGCTCTGGCGTGAGACTATGGTAGCTCTCCGTAGCTCTCCGTAGCTCCGGTGTGAGGCTACCGTAGCTCTCAGTAGCTCCTGGTAGCTCTGGCTGGGCAACTCAGTAGCGGCATATAGCGCGCAGTATCAGCCAGTAGTCGAAGGTAGTCGCACACAAAATAAATGCAAAACAAATATATTTGAGCTACGTAAAATGCTCCGGTATATTTACAGACGTATCGACATTGGGCCCACAAGCCGTATCGATATAACACGGATTGCAGCACACGCAGCGGGGAAGGATATCTGCCTCAAATATAAGTCAGTGGCCGGCTCTGGTTACTCAAAATTCAAACTCACCGTAAAGAGACAGAAAAAAAAACAAGCGGCAGAGGAGCTCACGCCACAAATCTGGCGGTAAAGATGTATCGATCCGTTGATTGGTCTTGACGAGCTCGAATGGGAGAAAAGGGGATTGACGACGGCAGCTTGAAGCCAAATTGGGTCTTGATTCTTATCGTTGATTGGTCTTCGAGGCTCGTAGGAATGGGAGAAAAAGGGATTGACGACTGCAACTTGATGCCAAATTGGGTCTTGATTCTTCGGCTTGGAGGAGCTTGCAGAGACAGTGCACGAAGGTATTGAGGGTGTACCTGACACGGCTTGGAGATGTACTTGACACAGCTTGACACAACTGGGTGATGGTCACGTATACCTCCGCATTGGCGGGGGGATTGAAACGACGTGGGGTGACATTCTTCGCACCAGAGCCAACGGTAAAGGGCATGTTCGTTTGGGGAAGGGTCTTGGTCGGTGTGAGACGGTCCTGGCATGCAAGAAGGGAAGAGACGACGAGGAGGAGATGGGGGAAAGGAAGAAAGAGCATCAACCAACATTGCCAAGCAATCACCTGTAATCACGCAATCGTCCACGTGCGTCGGACTTTGAAACGGACTTGTCAATTTCCGCAGACGCAGAGACTCTGAGTATGCAATGCCTGCTCGTTATTCGTCTAGTTTGAATTCTCTTCAAGTTGTTTGGATAGCTCCCAGGATCGTGTGGTACTGTCTGCGGAGGCTAAACTATCATTTATTTTTGGCTAACTACCGAGCGCTACTGATCCGAGGCAGGCCGGCTATCAAACGCTACTGAACCTTGGTGCGTAGCTACCAGGACTACTGACAGCTACTGGGCATTGGTGCGAGGCTACCAACACTACTGGCCCTACAAATATTGGCACGCAGCTACATAGGAAAACTCTTTTTCCTGATGTTGCGTTCAAGTTATTGTATGGTCCTGAATTTTCACAGATACACAACACATATTCGGCGCTGATATTAGTCGCAAAAACGCTTCCGTGAGACGTAGCCTACAACTCGACGGCCACTCACGACAGCGTATGATGTGCATGTCCAGCACTATACTATGATGCAGTGCTACCTTCAACGCCACGAAATTCAACAGCTGTGCAACCATCTACCGTTATACGTCCGAGTTCGGGGTCTGACTTCCAACATGTCCAGAATCGGATATGAGACACAACTCGTAAGCTCGTTCGCTTAGATCAAATTCCATTTTTAATTCGTAGACACAGAACGAGGCGTAATTTCGCGAGTGGAGGCCGCGCAGTCTCGATATGACTCCATCGTTCTGTCCAGCACCCGCTCGTAGATTGCAGGATGCTGGGTCACGATGGATACATCCATTTCCACCATTCAAGGCAGCAGTGCATGTTACGATCACGGCCCATCCGACAGTGCTGAGTGGAGTCGGATTTTTTTAAAGGAGCGTCGACTCGGATGTTCCATACGCCGGACCTAGAGATTATCCGATCTTCACGCGCGGTCGGGTATTCCAGTCGAGGGAATTTGCTTATAGACCAAGACTCGCATGATTCAAACCATCGACTATGTTTCACTGCGTTCCGTAGGGTTGTAGGCACAGGCTCTGCCTACCCTTGTAGGCAGAGGTAGACCCACCTCATAGATGAATTAACAATGTCGCTATATCCCGAGCTTTGTTTCTGGTCCAAGCCGTGTTAAAACACGCTCTTGCTTCACTGTGTAACCCCTGAATGTGGGAATGTGATTATTTTTAACGACACAGCCCACGGCTGTCAATCTTCGGCTCACTCACGGCCAACCTCGGCTAACTTACGGAATTGACACGGTATGTCCCGGTTGTTGCCCAATAATTAAATATTGACTTCGTGGGAACATGGCAACCGGTAAGAGCAATATTGGCCAAGTGAGAATGTGGCAACAGCAACACAACACCCAATTACCAGGATAGGGGGGCCTGAGTAGACCGACCGTAGGCAGAGGGTAGACCCAAGTAGGCCCAATTTGGCCTACGTGGCGTCGGCAGACTCTGCCTACCGCCGTCGGTGTGCCATTTGTTGCCCAAGTTCCACCTCGAGATGAATCTCATTCAATATTTTTGGGCTTGGGTAAAGTGGTGGTTCCGGGAGCATTCTAATGGAACCTGGTAAAAAGCCAAGGACCTCGTCAATGAGGGACTTTGCCTCTGCCCCCTTCCAACCATCCACCGGCTTTATCGATGTGCAGATCGCTACGCGAGTGTATATTGACTGGGCGCCACTGGACCGATTGCCGAGTTTGCCGTTAAGAAGTTCCAGTCGCACCGTGGAGTGCGTTAACTACTCAATACTGCAGCGAAAAAAATTTATGCCCATGTTTTGTCTCCGCTGATCTGCGTGAATATGTCTGCATTGGACCCAGTGAGCTTCTTGTGGCCATATCGAGCATAGTTTTAGTCACTATGAGTGGTTCTTGTTGTCACAGACCACTGGGCACCCAGGTTGGCCCTCTAGAATGAAAAAAAAAAAAAAAAGTTGCAGACAACTATTTTTTTTCAGAGGGTTGGCAGACCCCCTCACACCCCCCCACCCCGTGTCGGCTATCCTTATTGTTGGACCCCCTTGAGCCCATCGCAAGTCTCTGATTTCAGGTATGTTTTCAGCCACACCGAAGATGCCGATTAAACTGAAAGCTTAAAGGGCATTTTCAGGCGCCCTTAATTTTCTATTTTTCCAGTGTGTTTGTTGAAGCGTCTGTCTACGGGAGACTAACAATAATACGAGTCAATCTAAAGAAATGATGAAAATAATAATGTAGTCAAGGAATAATGGAGCAAGATAAGATTGAATAATAAAGAGAAAAAGAAACCAGCGTGCGAGGATACACCGCAAGCTGTGCGCGCGGATACGGAGCACAATAACGTGGTTTCTCACAGATGAAAAAAAAATCCAACTCTGGTCCACACCCGAACAACTCCGAATCTCGAGATGCTATTCAGTTACAGGCTAAAGGAGCTGTTTTCAACAATGCTGGATACATTTGCAGAGAGCATAGCAAATCATTACTAAAAGCATCGGATCTCGGTGAGTCAAGGTTACACCAACTTTAACAATCATACCTCGCAATGTGACAAATGTCACGCAGCTGTGACTGGCGGCTTCGGCTAAAATCGGCTTGCCAAGTGACGGCAGCCTTTAAAGCACGTGTAATCTTGCGCCACGTCATCCTCCTACGAAAACTCATCTGGCCAAGGTCCGAAGGCAAAGTCATGGAAATGGCCACGGCGAGTCTCGGACTCCTCCTCAACGCCATCGCCAGTCCCATTCGGAAGCTCACACACGTCCTCAACTGGGTCCTCAAGGTGTGATCGTTCATTTTTGATAGGTTATTGAGCTCATGTAGTGAGAAGACCACGCCCGTGCTGCAGCTTATTAAAGGACGCGACACGGGCTCGATCATTACTGCAGACCGTGGAGATTCACTTCCGCTTCCATTCAAGCTTCAGCCCGCGAATTGGCCCGCATTGGCAGAAGAGGACGCTCTCGAACTGTGGCACCATTACCGGGACTTTATTCTCAAGCATGGCTATCATATCATGGACAGCGATGAGTACCTGACACTGGGAAAAGGAGAAGCTGTGATTCGGCCTCCCGCTCTAGATCCTTTCGATCCTAAAGACACCGAATTCTTTGTTTACCCTGGCGATGCCCCCGACCTGTTATCCACTCGACTTTCTGCCTGGCAGCCCGTTCGTCCCTTCTTCCTTCCTTTCCTTCCAGACTACATCGTGGCTTGCATTCTAGTGTGTGGAGGTCTGTTTCGGGATAGATCATCTCCAACGCCCCGTGGTTTTCAAAGCGCTGCTTCCTCACAGTACTGAACACACAGTGCTTCGCTTCCTAACAGCGTCCTGTCAGCGAAAGGACAAACGGAACCGAGTAATCCCAGTCCTCGACTTCCTCGACACTGCGGATGTCGTGATTGCGGTTATGCCCTCGTGGGGATTTGATTGGCATCGACCTCCATGCGGAGATGTCAGCACGCGCGCTGATATGGCAATTCAACTCACTCAAGGTCTGCAGTTCTTGCACGACCGCGGTATCGCACATGGAGTAAGCTGTTTCCTGTTCTTTTATTCTCCGTGGTGACCAGCTGGCAGGATATCCACATTGGCAATATCCTCTTCAATCATGGTCCTTTTCGTCCATTTCACGAGCGAGCACCTGAACGAGATTTTCGACTCAAGGCCAAAGTGGCCTACGCTTTCATCGACTTCGGCTCTGCTTACGATTTCTCTGGCGGCACACCCCCTTTTGGCACGCCAATAACTGTTCCTCCAGAGTCTGTCCGAGCTCCGGAACAGACCGACCCGGCGAGTGGGGACATTAATCTCTTCGCTGCTGATGTCTACAATCTTGGCAAAGTGTTAGAAATTGAGCTCGCTACTGCACTGGAGGTTCGTTGGCTTCATTCAACCTGACCCCTTTCCGACAATTCCAACCGAAACAGCATTATGGCGAGGACTCCCTCCACAACCACCATTTATCGGAATACGGCGAGATACTGGCAGATATGACAAACATCGATCCCTGCAACCGTCCAACGGCGGCCCTTGCTGCTGAAAGTATACAAACCTTGTATTCTGATGTAGTCTTTTACTCGGTCCAATAGGTCTGATGTAGTAGTCATTTACTCGGATACTTTCCAACACATCAAAGAACATAAGTATTTGCTACGTGTTGACACTTAAAGTTCCGGCTCCTTTCAGCTTCACTGCCAGATATCGTTTTCGCTGACGACGGTCGTGTATGCACCGGGTCGGCCGTAGTTTACGGTGACGCGGTGACCTGCGAAGACATGAAATATCAAGCTCTCGCGTCAGGACATAGATGTTATATACTCTCACCCTCCCACCCGACTTTCTGCCCGTGGATTTATACACGGGGCCATCGTATCGAGTGTTCTCAGTGGTCCCATCCCTCGTGGAAATGAAACCCATTCATTGGGCTAGCGTATTATAGTCAGTTGTCGCTTTCATCGGATTATAAAGCACCGTAAAAGTCCTCTTTTGCTCTGGCATTCGCAGTGGGGGGATTCGTAGTAGGGGATTCGTAGTGGGCTGTATGTAAGGGTGCGTCAATTTATGAGTTTAAGCAATGCATGAGACACTTCGCACGGATGTCGTCGAAGCACCGGCTGGCTACATACCGCAATGTATCTCACAGCTCATGTGAAGAACTTAAAGCCGCCTATCTTTGGCCGGTAATCTTCGAGATGTCATTGGTCAATCCCAGTGAGCTCCGACCACGATGTCACTCCGCAACATAGCCAGCGATGCAGCCCCGAGAGCTACGCATCCACCCTGCGCGATGCACAAAACATTCCTTCGTTTGAACGCTAGGCCCCAGGCCGTTGTCAACGGTCCAGTTCCATCTTCGTCGCAGTTGATTCTCTCTGCTTCCCTGTGACAGCTCCATATTTATATGTCTGAAGCTTTTTAAACCCCGCTTGTGGAAAATCAGTCTAAGCTCCGAAGCTTTATCCTTAGCAATTTTTTTTTTGGGTGGAGTGGAACTGAGAAGGGCTCGCTGATCTGATCAGCTCCCCACTCACGCTGATTTTGGGGAAGTCCCCGTATATATATAGCTACCTGAGCTCCCTGGGGAAATGCATTTACGCACGCCCATCAAGTCGCAGTGTGAGGCTCGGTAGGTGTCGCTAACAGCTAGCGATTCCGTCCCGGGGTGCGCTGGCGGAGAGAACGTGCGTTTTGAGTGCAATCAGCAAGTGTATAAGTTCAGATGGAACACATGGGACCTACCGAAAGCGTTGTTGGTGATCGTCCATACAGATTTCCTGTTGCCTGACCCAAGCGGATTAGAAGAGCCTAGGCGCCGGTGTATATTCCACAGCACCAAGATCGAGATTTTTATAGATCCAACTGATACCGAGTTAAATGGGCTACCAGCTCATAAGATAATTATCTTCCACTATGAGAGGCATGCAGGCGCACACGCCATTGGATCTTATGTAACAGCGAGTGGCCGGATTATATCCCGGAACTGTCGGTGGCTCGAAGGAGAGGAAATCAAGAAGTAAGGGTTCAAGAGACGGGGCTTGATGCATAGGCTACGATGCGGCTTTAGTCCTAGTGGAATTCATAACGCAGACGTGCGAGCGATCTGCTCAGCAGGCGCGCGCGACGTATTCAGAACAGGGTGAATGGCGGCAGAGCATGGCCTAAAGTAAGATCAATAGGTCCCTATATCAGCGCAGAAAAATCACTGAATAGAACGTCCTGATTGTAGGACAACGAGCTCGAACAAACCAGGGTGATTTGGGTGCTGCAACCAAAGAAGATTCTCACTGGTTTGAAGTTCCGTTGCCGATTCCATCATGCAATTTCCGTTGGTGGAGGGAAGAGAAGTTAATTAAGAATAACGAATTTGAACGACAGCCGCCTGATCAATGAGGAGTAGACATAAAGGGTGAATGATAGGGGGACCAAAAAGAATCTTGTACAACCTGATGACCCAAGCCCGATTCGAACGGGTTCCCTGCGTGAAATGAAATGGGGTCCATGGAAATCAGGTGCGTCCATACGCTATCGGGTCGTCTTGTAGCTGTAAACTAGCATGAATAAGCCAGTGAGTTGATTTCAGGGGTGGAACGACAGCTAGTGAGTATAGACTCCCAAGATTCTGGCGCACCGCACCTGGCTTCGGGGGAGGAAATGGGAGTTGACGAGTCGACCATGAGGGGACTGACTGAGGAACGGGGAACAGATATGAGCGGCGTGGATTGCAGGGAGACAAACGTATCAGGACATGATTTAATCCCGACGCGAAAGAGTTCCTTGCTTGAAGGATCAACGCCATTTAGGCAAAGAAGTCAGAAAGATGCCGGAGCAGATAATTAGGAACCGGTTCAAAAGATCCTGCGGAGCGTAACTCTGGGAGTCCCTTGACGAGAGGCAAGGGCGTCCACACGCCATTAGGTCACAATCATCTGCAAAGGAGCAGGGGAAATTAGGACCGATCATCAGTGAATAGAACAGGACGCGTTCCGCACGAAGATCGGTCTGCTGGAGCCATCTTAGTGCTGCCAAAACGGAGAAACAGCGACGCAGGCATCCGAAAGAAACCGACTAACCCGGTGAAAGCTGAGTGAGGATAGTTATGAGTGCTTCCAGCTAAGATGAAAGGCAAAAAGATTAGAGTAAAGTAAAACCATTTGGGTGGCGCATGCAAAACATGCGCTGATCAGCATCTGGAGCTGAGAATGAGAAAAGACGAACCCGGAAATATATGCTTGTCCAACGAGCGGCTATGAGTTAGTCCTGTGGTTACCACGCCATCGCAGTAGGCGGTCGACCTTATTATATAAGCACCCGATTGGGAAGTCACATGTCTGCTACATTGACGCGACTTGACGCGTCAAGGGTAGCCTAGAGGGCGTATCCCATGTAAAATGGGCACTGGGTGGCTTGAAAAACATTAAACGGCACCTCTGATCTTCTCCGTGGTATATTTTGGAACGGAACCGGCAACTCACCTTTTTAAAGCCTTTTATCGCCCAATTCGGTCGAAGAATGTGTCTGACACGGGAATTACCTAGATAAAAGCCACCCATGGTTTTTTTTTGTTCCCTGAACAATTATAAACCTTGTTCATGCCATCTAACGTTGAAATTCGCGTCAAATAATACCAAGACGCGTGAAATAAATGGCTTGTTTGGTTGCGCATCTCCCATCATTACATAATAAGCTCGACCGCCGCTTATCAGACGCGGTAACTAACAGACTGTAACAAGCGAGGAACGAGTTACAGCGTCTGTCTAGAGAGACTAGCTATGAGTCGCTGCACGCCGAAAAAGATCGGACGCATGGTGGCAATGACTCGACCCCGTGTCGAACGGGTGACGGCTCTGGGAATTGTCCTCCAGTACTGTGAGAAGCCAGTAGCCTGCGGAAGAGAAAGGGAGCCTAATAATCGAGGATAAGTAGGAGGAACGGTCACTGAATGCATACCGACCTAATCGGGATCTAGTAGATCCAGATTGCAGACGTTGCGACCTATTAGATACAAAGCCACCAACTTACCACCAACCTTGAGGGTCTAGATGAACATGAATGCTCGGGGCCATGGGCTAAGGCCTGACCAACGACAATCCAGGGCGACAGATATCCCAGAACTGCGCAGAACAAAACCAGACTCACGGTGGAAAGCGGACTTCATGCGAAGGATCGCGGAGAGGACATGGTTGTTGAGGAAGAGAGAGTTCGGACCAGTCGGGCCGTTGTTGATGGTGGCCACGTGCATCATGCATCGCCACCAGACCTCTTTTTCCTCTCCTCTCGCCATCGCGCGCCGGGCGGGCGTTGATACTCAAGGTAGTCGCTGCGCCTCCTTCCGTCAGCATTTTCGGCCTTCCCCACCTCACACCCGCTCTCCTGCAGATCTGGATAGAGGTTTTGCGGACGGCGTATCCGTCTCGACTCTCGACGAGCAGTACGTCGCTGCTCGTGCGTGACATCTTTCCTCCCTGTAATCCGCTGACGCGCTACGCCTTTTATACTCTTCCTAATCGGCGCGTTCTTTCTACCCACGTCCACTGGCACTCCCCGTTTAAATCTCGGAGCCTTCGTACATGCGCGTCGTCCTGTCTTCCACAAGCTTGTTGGTGGCGATGGTAGGGTTTTTTTGCCACTCTACGCGTCGCGTGCTCCTGCTCTTCCCTCGCTGACTCGCCTCCGTAGGCCCTTCGTATCAATGGCGTCGCCTTCGCTGCATGTATCACACGTTCCGCTTCTCCCGCCGTCGCGTGCGTTGCACTCCCGCATCGTGCGCCATACGGCTTATCGATCTACCTCACCCTTGAGACTCCTTTGCTTTACAGGTGCGCGCTGACGGCCCTCTTTCAGTCCACAATTACTTGTCACTTATAGAGCCCCTCCTTCGCTCCGATTATCCTACAGCGCGAATACATGGGGCAACCGTCGTTCACACATGGCCTACAAGGTTCATCGCCGTCACACTTGCGGGTCTTATCGCGCGGCGCGGCTCGTGTCGAGCGTCTTAATATTTTCACGGGCTTCGGGCTTGATTTCTGCTCACGGTGCGCGTACGTTCCACGCGGTACATCTATTTTGATGACACCCGTTTATGCTCCTGCGGCGCGTATTCTGGCTTCGACTGGAGCGCCACTTCCCTCGTGGCGCGCGTATTTCCCTCATGGTCCTTCGATTATTCTGCGGCGGCTATTTTTCCTCTGACCGCCGTGCACGCATTCCGCACTCCCTTTGTGGCCCTGACGTCGCTGGCAGGTATTTTCCTCCATGCGGCGCGTATTTCGCTCGGGCGGCGTGGATTCTTCTCCTCCCATGCAGGCCTTTATACTTCTCCTGTGGTGCGCCTATCCTACTCCATGTATACCCGTCCTATCCTAACCGTGTCCTCCGTGTCGTGCTGCGCAAGCAGTTTTGCTTGGACCTCCGTGGACGCACTCCGCACTCTGCTCGGGCTTTTATACTTCTCCGGCACTGCACGCATCCTGCTTCGTGCGCGCCAGCATATCCAAACCGCGTGGTCTGTGTCGTGTACCCATGGCAAGGTACGAACCGTTCACTGCCGCGTTCACGCATATCCACGAATCTCTTTCTGCCAACGAATCCTCCTAACACAACGCAACGGCGACCCGTCTGCGGTGCTTCCACCGGCGTCTCACTGCTCAAAATGAAAAGGCGTACAACTGAAGACCGCGCGTGACTTGAGTCCCACCGGACCTGCGTCTATCCGTGCCTCGATCTGTAGATGCTGCGCACCTTGTTTCTGTCTCCGGTTGCAATGTTACACTCTCATCCAGGTCGCGGATGGAGTCTGGTATTCTTGGAATTTGGGCATGGTGAATATTTTCTTTATTATCCGAGACAGTGTTATGTTTCCGAGGTCGACGGTTTGATTGTTTTATGGAAATCGTCGCGGTGTGAGTGTTTCCGACCTCCGGTGCTGCTAAGTACCCTATCTCACGACTAAAAAACCACGATTCTAGTGGTCCTCGCATCAACGTTCGTTTCAGGACGTCCAACCCGGACGTGATGCATGCTCCCAGCTCCCCAGATGCGATCTGATTCTGATACAAGCCCTTTACATAAAATTCTTCAAGTCGATATCCATCCCCTGCGCGGTTCGCCGCAATACGCAGCGAGAAATATTCGCGGCCCCTGTTGTCCGTGGAAGACATACTTAAAAGATGGACACACGAACAGCACATCCTCTTTTAGGACGCTCAGTCTCCGTACCAGCGAACCGTATCCCAGGTATATCGGCACTAACGCTAATCCTCGCGAAGAGCGCAGAAATAGTCGCCGGAGATGGCTATATAACGTGAGATGCTCAACATGTCCGGGCTAGGAGCGGGGCGAAGTGGAATCTGGATGCTTCGAAAGAGATGATGGGGGTCGTCGTTACAACCCAGTGGGGCTGCGGCCGAAGTAGTCGAATATTCGTACGCTTTGAGACTAGTTTGGGAATACCGAATGGGCACGGTGACGAAATATGCGAAGAGTACAGCGGTAAGTACTGCGCCGGTTTTTTTTTTCGAGGCATTACTGGACTCGAGTTTCGGACGGGTACGAACCAGCTGAAAAATGGATAGTGACCAAACGGGAAGGCAGAAAAGTTGATCTGGGAAGAAAACGGGCGAATCGCAAGAAGTTGGAAGACAGGGCCTCGGACTACTCGGGCCGGTCGTTGATGCGTACGTATATCGTCTTCTTCCCGCTCATCTGACGATTGCGATTGGTCCTCCTCGATATCGATGGCGGGCTCTGCATAACCCCTCAATGCTCATCTGAGTGGTGTCAATCCAGCTCGCTGTGCTCCTTGTCCCCCGTCATCGACGCGTCCCGAGCTGTGGAGCGTCCGACTTGCCCATTCGCTCTCGTCCTCGCCGTTGCAGTGCACGCCGCTCGCTAATTTAGCCCCCGCGCAGTTGCGCCACCACCGCTCTGAGTCCTACCCTTTGTGCCGTCGTACTGCTTACGGGCTGCGTTCGGTGTCGCTCCCTACTCGCGCGTCTTGTGCGCTCCTCGTCATCCGTCGATCGTCCCCGCTCTACCTATCAATCCACCGCCCCCTGTTATTCGCCGTCCAGATCACATCTTCAATGCGTACGTCCGGCATTCGAACGCCAAGCGTTCGACGCTGGTCCGGCGATTCATTCCGCGTCCGAGTGGATTTCATCTTCCACTACTGTGAGTTCAGGATATCCCCGCGGCTCAAGCTACATAATCATTCTAGACCTCCGTACATGCACTGACGCGGCGTGCATGTCAATCTATTTCCGGCGGGGCGTTTTATGCGTTCCGAGGCAAGATCTTGCCCTCCTCGTCTTGCGGCGAACGCGCAGAATCAATGGGCCTAACCGCTGATCACGAATGCGCCCCCACCGGCCCGCGCACGCGTCCGATCGCCACGCCTTCACAGAGTGTCCGGCAGTAAACCCGCATATCTGTACGCCGATTCCCTTCCTACGTGCTATACAGCGACTGATTTGCGCTGTGTATGGCGCGTGTTTATGCGCACCCGGCGTGCGCTGGTATCCCATGCGTCTCTCACGTTCCGCCGCTGTTCTCGCTGTCGTTCCGCACTCCTTGCGCTGCTACTCATTCCGCCCCGGCGCCCGCGCGTCTGTAGGAATGCCTAAATCTCAAAGGGCGCGGACAGCGCTCGACACAGGACGGAGTAGCAACACATCATCGTACAGTCAGAGTTGCCGCCTGGGATGTGCCGAACTTTCCGCGGCCACAGCGGAGACTTGGGGAGAAGGCTGGCTGGTGAGAGCGAAGCGCCCAATAAAAGGACAGGCGCTTATTGGGCGCTTATCCTTCGCTCGTGCCGGTTTCACGCACCTTGGCTTCTCTGCGTCCTGTATTCCATATGCGGACGCCAGCGCAGTCCCCGCCGCTTTTCCTGGTCACCCGAGGAGACCAGGGTGCGTTCTCAATCTGCGGCAACGAACTATTTTGCTTCCATTTCGGGACGAGTTTTATTTTCGGGGGATGTATTTTCGGGCGTTGTTGTCTCAGCGATAATCTGCGTCGCTATTCCTCAGGCGTGTGAGAGGGCCGAGGGTCGCCAGGCTCGTCGTCAAATACACGCCGCTATCAGTGTGCTGCTTTGGCACCCGAGACCGCGAGGTCGCGTGCAAAGAGAGATGGCAATATGTAAGCTGAAGGAGTTGGCGAGACTGAGGAGCGAGGGAAGAAGACGCGTGGTACTCGTTCCGATGGCCAGACTTCCCTCTTCTGCTGCCATAAGTGGTTGCCCTCCTTCTCGATTCGTCTCGCCAAGGATTACTTGTCAGGTGCTCCGTGAGCACCATTCCACCGCAATCCTGTACCAGTACCTTCATTGATATGGGATGCGCTGACCCATTCGATTTCCGTTTTACGCGCTCAGGCTCCCCCGGAACGCAATGGGCGTGAATCCCAATCAACTTCACCTCGATAGCAGTGCGATCCGGTTTTCCTGCTCCGGTGTATCTCTCCTGTAAGTCTCATTTATTTTAGTATCTAGCTTGTTATGAAGGATTACTGTAGCCATCGGATATCATCATCCATAGATGATGGGCCTCCATTGTGTGGGGAGTTCAGGTCGTCACCTCCAACGACAGTAGATTCGCGCTGTAATTTTTGCATTCCAACAGACTTGAAGCAATGCTCTCAATGGCTTGTGTGTGATTCAGCGAATTCGACACCCTCCTCTGCGCGACCTCGAGTCGATTCAACGCGAATTCCTTTTCAGCTTGTCATCCAAACTGTCTGTAACAGTTTAATGCTAGAATGTTAGTTTACGTTAAATGGCGAAGTTTTGGGATCCCAGCGCGGCAAACCCTCCTGTATGTTGATTTCTCTGCTTCTATAGGACGACCTTATTTTTCTGGACCCTCGCGACTGCACACTCATCCTGACGCTTTGCCACCCCCGAATTCAATCTGCTGTACTTTCAAATCCTGACATGCTTAACATACTGTAGGATCTTAACTAAAATCCCTAAATCCATCGTTACAAAATTCTATAAATTCTACTGGGTATTATATATATAATTATTCCATCCCTCGTTTTCCCACAGATGCCAGCATCCTGTCACGATAGTGAACAAAGGCCTAAAAATGAAACCTGTCTGCAAGTCAAGGCAAAGCTGAGTGAAAGTTGTGGATCATAAGACTCACCATTGGAGACTTGTAAAAAAAACTCAACCATAAAGCCACTGCCACATTTCTGCACAGTCCTCGCTCTCCAGGTGTTCCAGCAAGTCAGGGCCGCCGGTGATTGCTCCATGCTGGCGGAGGAGCTCCGCGATTTCCAGTGCTTGGTTTCGGGAGGTCTGACGGTAATTAACATTTGCTACAGAGATCAGTGCATGGGAAAGTGGAGTGCGGGAATGACGATCCCTGGAGTTTTTATCAACATCATCTCGTTTGAGAAGGAATTCGACGACATCTTTGGAACCGTATTCAGCTGCATGAGACAATGCTGTGCGAAATGCTTTGTCCTTAGCATTGGCCTCGAATTGATATTCATTGAGCAGATGATGCATGAGTTTGGTGTTATTTCCACAGGCTGCATATATCAACAAAGTTCGCCCGTCCTTGCTTGTCATATGCGGATTGATGTCAGGGTGGTTCAGGAGTAGTGTAGACAGAGAAAAGAAGTCCTTCGATGCAGAGTACATCAGAGGAGAGAGTCCGAAGCAATCTGCAGAATTTGGCTGGATATCTAGGTGCTTCAGAAGAAGCTCCACAATCTTCTGATGACCCCTTTCGGCTGCATAAGACAGAGGTGTCCGTGAATTGGAGTCGGGAGTATTTGGATCGACCCCCTTTTGTTGCAACAGAAGCTCTACAATCCCCTTGTGACCCCTTTCGGCAGCATATGAGAGAGGTGTCCGTGAATATGAGTCAAGAGTATTTGGATTGACCCCATTTTCTTGCAGGAGAAGCTCTACAATCCCCTGGTGACCCCTTTGGGCAGCATATAACAGAGGTGTCCGTGAATTGGAGTCGGGAGTATTCGGATCAACATCATTTCGTTGCATTAGAAGCTCAACAATGGGTTGGAAACCCCGTTCAGCAGCATATGACACAGGTGTCCGTGAACTGGAGTCAAGAGTATTCGGATTGACCTCATTCTTTCGCAAGAGAATCTCTACGATCCCCTGGTGACCTCTTTTGGCAGCATATGAGAGAGGTGTCAGTGATGAGGAGTCGGGAGTATTTGGATTGACCACATTCTTTTGCAAGAGAAGCTCTACAATCCCCTCATGACCCCTTTCAGCAGCATATGAGAGAGGTGTCTGTGAATTGGAGTCAGGATTATTTGGATCAATCCCATTGTGTTGCAACAGAAGCTCTACAATCCCCTTGTGACCATTTTCAGCAGCATGTGAGAGAGGTGTCTGTAGATTGGAGTCAGGAGTATTTGGATCAACCCTATGGTGTTGCAACAGAAGCTCTACAATCCCCTGATGACCATATATGGCAGCATATGAGAGAGGTATCCGTGAATTGGAGTCGGGAGTATTTGGATCAATCCCATTGTGTTGCAGTAGAAGCTCCACAATCCCCTTGTGAGCATTTTCGGCAGCATGTGAGAGAGGTGTCCGTGAATTGGAGTCAGGAGTATCTGGATCAACCCCATTGTGTTGCAAAAGCAGCTCTACAATCTCCTTGTGACCATTTTCGGCAGCATGTGAGAGAGGTGTCTGCGAATTGGAGTCAGGAGTATTTGGATCAACCCCATCATGACCATCTTTGGCATCATATGAGAGAGATTTGTGTAAACCTGGGTCAACCTTCTCCCTTTGCAGTGGAGGGTCTACAAGATCCTTGTAACCCTCCTCAGAAGCAGATGATGGATCCATTGAGTTGACATTAACCCCAATATGCAGCAAAATCCGGACAACATCCAGATGTCCCTGTTCTGCAGCATAGGATAGCGGTGTTCGCCCATAGTGAGAACTGGAGTCTGAATCCACATCCTTCAACTTCACCAGAAGGTCTACTAGTTCTGCATTGCCTGCTTGTGCTGCAAATGACAATGGTGTCCGGCCACCATTGCGACCTGAGTTTGTGGTCGGTACATCCGGCTTGATTCCAGGGAAGCCAAGCAGAAATTTTGCAATCACAAAGTAGTCAATGATTGGGGCTTGTGAATGGTAAAGGTCTGTGTCTCCCGCAGCTGCATAATGAAGCAGTGTCTTGCCTTTTGGGGTAGTAGTGTAACTTGGATCAAATGTGCTTTGGCCTGCTGAAATCTTCAGGGCGCTCCAGTCAGCATAAGACCACATTGACAAGTGCTATGAACTTACATGACTCCCCCTCTCTATCAAGAACTTGACCATTGGTGGATGACCATACTTGACAGCGTGGATCAGTGGTGTTCGACCCTTGCTGTCCAGACAGTTGATAGAAGCACCATAATTGAGGATCAATGCCATGAGTTCTACATAGCCAAATCTTGCAAGGACATGCTCGACTCCATATGCCTGTCGGGAATATGGCTTACTGTGGAACACCTCGTAGAAAGTACGTGTGAACTTAGATTCATGTTGCAGGAATTGGAGCATGATGTCGCAGGCCTTGGGAATGGTGCACAGTACATTCTCACATGTCTGTGCATGCTGTCCCCAATATTTGACTGAATATTCGAGAAGTGGTTGGTTTCGGTCCAAATCACCCCTGTCATTGAGCACATTGAGGCCTTGGAAGCACAAGTAGGTGATGCAAGTGGTTGTGATTGCAAAATGTGCAAAGGGGAATGTGAGGTCCGGTGGAAGTTTGAAGTACTCTGTGATTTCATTGAGCCTAAAGTGTTTCTGACTCCCCTCAAGTCGGAAGTATTCCTGTGTTGTGTAGTCTATACCAATTCAGCATATCAATGAGGTGAGGACAATTTTTTTTTTCACTCATGAACAAAGCGAAGCAGAGGCTCACCCCGCCGATCAGCTTCAATAATAATTAGTCCTGCACACACAGCAGTGAGAATCTCGACAGATGTTATAGCATCCAAATCCATCTGGTGCATCCCAGGACAGATCGCTAATGCATACTGAATATCGCGCATCGACAGCTGTCTTTTGGCATGTGCCAACCACAAAAACAGTTTTCTGGCGAGTTGGGAATCATCAGAGCCCTGGGAATCGATCCGGTTCATGACATCGTCATACGAGTGGTAGACTTCTTTGGGTAAGATTGCAAGGGCATCACGCAAAGCCTTTCGGTTATTTTTACTTGCAAGAGTGTCCATGTGAAGTCGAACTAGAAGAAACCTGCAGTGACCTTTGAGCAAACGATCATATCAAGGCTGATACACCTACATTCCCGCCGCTTTTTCCGTCACTTTCGTGACAATATCCTGCTCGAGCGAGATGTCACCATTCAGCAGACTTTTGAGACGTTTCTCCTTCTGGATCCTCTGAGTAATGTAAGCACAAACATCTTCATGGTGTGCAAGAACATTGATGCGAGAATCATTGTGGAATTGATGTCCAATAGTAGAGATGTCTCGGGAAGTTATCAAGACTTGGATACTGCTGGTGTCCATCAAAGAACGAAGTTCGGTAATGAAATCATCCTGGTCCTCTGAGCACTCGTCAAGAGCATCTATCACAAGATAAACACGGGAGTATAGCTGCAGCTGAGCTTTGAGAGCTGACACTAGATCGCTGAGACCAGAAGGGCATGCTTGCCCAGATGAGAACAGAGTGTGCAAGGATTTGACCGATTCTGGAATGGAGGGGGAGTCAATGATGATTTGTCGGAGGATGCTTCCCATGATTCCGGCTGCTGTTTGCAAGCTCGATTGGTTGTAATCAAAGAAGATGCAGATAACACCAACACCAGGACGGAGGAAGCTTTTCTGTAGGTGATCAACCACTCTTGACCTAGGTTGACACATACATCAACAGGAGTGTGTCAAGGAGTGGAACAGATCACATACAAGAGGATGGTCTTCCCTACTCCAGCTATATGACATGCCTGAGCAGCATCTCCCAATCGAAATGATGAGACTCACGTTTTCCTGGACACCATAGGAGGCTGACATGTCCTGAAATCCAACGTTGAAATTCTGGATGATTGATAAACCAGTCACCAGTTCCTGCAGCACATTTCGAAAAGAAGTTCGCCTGGGTTGCTTCGAAATCAAGAGGGGAAAGCCATTGTGCGAAGGCATGAAGATCTGTATCTGGTAACAGGTTGGTGTATGAGAAATGAGCCATGGGATAAGGCTTACTGAGATTGTGATCTTGCAGGTGTTTGATGCTGGCAGCTATAGGTTCAATCTTTTGAAAGACATCCTGTGCCACACCCCTGATTTTCATAGAAACATTATTAGCTTCCCGGGTGAGATCCTGGCGAAGCAGTTGGACATCCTTTTGGATTTCCTGAGATAAGGTGCTGGTGGTGAGATGAGTACTCATTGCTGGGGATTGGAGTTAGACACATACACATGATCATTCTGGAGAGCCAACATGATGAGGGATTTCACTCTCTCCACCTTGATCAGCAACTCAGTAACATCACCCTTGTCCAGTGTCCATTTGAGTGCTTGCTTGAGTCGACCGATGCGAGTTGGTGGAGTTTTGAGTTTTGATTCAGCTCTTTTCATGAGGTCGCCCAGTTGTGCAAAGGGGCCATCTGTGACAGCTAAACTGCGAGTTGCGGTTGCCCAAGCAGTGGTGGGAGGGGTGTTGTCAAATTGGTCTTTGAGGCTCGTAAGAAGGCCAGGAAGAGCAGCGAGACCAAGTCGCAATTCGGTCCGCTCACTCGGGCCTTCCTTCACGTCCTTGATATATTTGAGGAGAGCACCAGCTCCCTGGACAAGGGCGACGACATTCGCAACAAAGCTGATGGCGTCCATGATGTAGGATGATTCGAGGGTGATTTGTGAGTGACAGGCATCGCGACCTGAGCGCACTCCTTATGAATAAAACAGCTATTTCGGCCCTGACATGTGCTTGATAAGCCCACCGGTGGAATCGGACAACCTATTCCTGTTTGACAGCGAAAATTTTGCTTCCGACCCCGGATAATTCTAATCAGCAACTCCCGTACCTAAAGTACGGGGGTTGCTAAATAGAATATTCTAATTAGCAATCCCCATGTAATAAAATTGGCTAAGATAATTCGTCCTCCGCCATGCCGTACCGTGCCGCGTTCCACTCAGTAATATCTTACGCATCATCTTGTTTGAACAGCTATGGACAACATTTGACAAGATTTTCATGAATCTATGGCACCGCCAGTGGCATCTACAAGTAGAAATTTTGACTGCGTTCAGAACACCTTCAAGTTGAAGTTGGCATTTCAAGCACCTTGATTGTGGGTGTGATACACTCCCCTCTGCACTGCACCCACACTATGTTTTACCGCAGCTTTATAAGCTGACAGCACTGCATTCACAGTCTCTCGACTCGAATACTGCCTATAAGTAGCGCAAATTGTGAGGCTCACGGCAACAGCAACGGCAGCGTTGATGGGAGGGGGTTGCTGAATAGGAAAAGATCATGAGGGTTGTTGAATAGCGGCAATCCCCCGTATCCAAAGTACGGGGGTTGCTGATTAGAATTATCCTCCGACCCCTGTTCCTATCTTAAGAGATATATAATTATATTCATGCAGGAAGATTTAGCCCCTTTAAGCTCACTTCTCAGACCCTGCGGCTGATCTCCCAAATGCTGGACCGTCCATTCACTGTCAAGCAGCAAGCAGTGGATGGAACCCATGACAGAGCTGTAAGTGTGCTGTCAAAGCTGCAATCATCATCATGCCGTCAAGGGACACCATGTTGCCAGCTCATCGCCATCCCCATCACTGTGGGAACGAGGATCACTATCACCGACAACGCCGACATCTTCATCACCTCCGTCAGATCCTTCATCAGACTCAGATTTTGACACAGTCACCATGCCACCTCAGAACACCAAACCTGTGCTAGCAACCATTGCCCATCCAAAATCTGATGGTTGCCCCATTCTAGAAACCGGCATTATCACAAATATATTGTCCTAGGTCAATATATTAGCATAAATTGGATCAACCTGTAGCCAAATCAATTTCAGGGGAAAATGTTCTGTCTGTTAGTTAGAAATTACATCAAGCCAAACTTGAGCAAGGGTGGTCCAAACAGCCTCCATAACTCACAACAAAGGTATACTTCATTTAAACCAAGTACAAGTTCATGTTGCCATTCCCATTCACAGCATTCACTTGGACTGATTGACCGACTTCATTTTGTTCACACTGCTCACTGATTTGGCCAGGCCGAGCATTGCACCTACTTGTCCTCTCTCCCGGGATCTCACTTTGTCATCTTACTTTTGAGAACATGCATTGTCTTCCTTTTGTTTCCCCTCCTTTCACTCACTCACTCACTGGTCATTCACAACTCTGTAACATACACTGAGCATGCTGTCATCGCTCTAGACATTTTGTGCGCATTGAAGCGTTCCGACCGCACACTCTACGGTTTCGGTGCATGGGTTTGTTGTACACTCACATCTTCATATTTCTATCTCCTTCTGTACACTTATAATTTAATTTCACTGCCTTCACTCTCGTACACAGGACGAGACGTGGTGTGGCTTGTAGCTGGGCTTGGGCTTGGGTGCAAGGACGGGTGTGAAGGGTGCTGTGGGAGGACAAAGTGTAGTGTTATCTATCTCTCAGTTTTTCTAGCGCGACAGTCATCTGATTCTTTGCTTTTAAATATTCAAACCATATGCATGGTTCTAACATGGTTCTAACCGGTTATAACCATGGTTTAAACAGGTTAGAACCATCAGTTTTTTGAACCGAGTTGGAGCTGTGATGGTTTAAACGCAGCTTAAACCATGGTATAAACTGGTTAGAACCATCAGTGGTTTGAACCACACAGTTAGAGGCAAGTTCTATAGGAGAAACAGTCATGGTTTGAACCGGTTTAGACCCAGGGGTCTCGTAGGACACAACGGGGTTTAAACCGGAACCCTGCTAGGGTACCACCCACAGTCGCATCTTCCCTTCCAACTACCACCACGGACCCAGACTTCAAGGTTTCCAGCTCTGAACTGGTCCTCTCTGCACATTCCTGGCCGAGTTCTCGGTCTGTCAACTCGGTCAGGGTGAAATCGTCAATTCTCGAGCAGCGCGGATGCGAGCATCAAACAAAATCGGGCAGCACCGGTAGCATCCTCCATGATGGTAGGGTTGGCAAATAGTGTAGCGGTCCCAGTGCATTCCATTTTGTCATTTGTATGAATTGATCTGATATTCCTCTCCCTCGGCATATCCCTCTGAATTGTCACGCGTGTTTTGACTCTCTCTCACGTTCTTTCCTCCAGTATCAAGCTCATATATATTTGAATCACACCATCTCTTCTCAACCTCTTAGTGCCTATTATGCATGGATTCGCGCAATCATGGACGTCACTGATTGTGCCGACATTCGTGTGGCGTTTATACCCCCAGTGAACTCGTTGACATGAGATTTCGGTGAGTTCCCTACTCGCTTGCCTACTTCCATTCACACTGATCTCGGTCCACCTTTTCATTTGACCCGGCTCCACCACCTCTTTATCGCCTCTCTCTTCACACGGTCGTCCTCACCCCTCTTCGCACCATTCCTCGCCCCTTCCGAGCCTAGCGTCACTACCGTAGCGGGCACAGCCTGATAGCCGACTCGCAGACCACCTAGGTGCAGCCATGAAGTGTTACCATCTCAGGCAAGCCCCGTATTACCTCCTGCAAATTGTGATGGATGGCTGTTACCATCCCTTATATCTGGGTCTGGTAAAAATGCCGCGGCAGGCGCGGCACTGACGCGCATTGACGCGGCAGTGACGCGCAGTGACGCGGCGTGACGCGCGATTGACGCGGCAATCGGCGCGCCGTCTATTACTGAGCCCAGAGTCCCCTTTGCCTCCAGAACTCACTCGTACAGTGTTTACTAATGTAAATGTATGATTTAAGCACAGAAAACCCTAGCCCAAAATGGGGGTCAGTTCAACCTAAACCGCGACTAATTAGCGTTAATTAGTGTTAATTAGTGCTAATTAGTCGCAGTTTCAACTATGTTGTGGTGCCTTCAAGTCATTGAAGTAAAGGAAAAATCCCAGCAATTCCTCCACATAAAAAAATGCGACTACATAAGTCTATGTTGAGAAAATTGTTGTTGAAAATGAGTCCTTCTCAGGGCACAACTATTTCTCCACTGTCATCTCAATTTCGTGGACCACTATTTAAATATCCCTCAGCTCAAAGGAATGGGGACTTGTTCAGGCACAGTTGGTGTTGCAGTCCACTTCTCACATCATATACCTGGGTTGCAAATGTCCTGGAGAGCTCAGAGGGGGGGGGGGACATTGAGACAATAAAAGATCTGCTTGTAGGCTCATGCTTTTGGCCACAGTACGTGTTCGATTTAGAAGTTTCTCATAACCGAATAATTTACAATTTACAACAGTGTAGATCTGGTTCCGGTCTCGCCCTGCGACGTTGAATGTAATGTAAATTGACGCGGCACCAGCATACCATTTTTAATACTGTAACGAGGCCCGATTTCAACATAAACCAAGTTTCTACCGTTGATACATCTGTTTAGGATATGTGCTTAAGCATGCTCGATTCCGAGTTCTTTTAGTATTGTTTCCTCACTTTTAGTTCTGGCTCATAAGAATACCATTATGAAGTGTCCAGATTGAAAATTGCCTCATTCCTCATGATGCAGATACTGAATCCCTGGAGATTTCTATGCAGCTCGAGCCTCATTTCTTACAATCCGGATAATTGATGCTGCAGGCCCAGAACTTTATTTGTGCTCTCCACACTAGACATACACTCTTGTACTCTCTGCAGTCACCAATATGGTTATAGTCTTGCTGAGCCGCACTGGGAAGTTCGCACGGTCCGCGACTTGCCTGCATTCACATTCAATATAAAAAAGCTACGACTGCCAACTGGTATACATAGAACAGGCTTGATATGATTCAATAATTCGGTTGATATAAGTTATCAGTGCTGTTCAGTGATCGTGATTTCTGCCGGAAATTGGGTGTGGCCTCTCATAGATACTGAAATGAGGTCTTATTGGTCTCTGATCAAAATTTCCTACCTTCAGTTTTTCTGTGCACAAAGTCCATGATGGGACCAGGTCTGGTTGAGCCATTAACCTATCCTCAGGCTGTGTTTTGACACCATTTCTCCAAGTAATTGATGAATGCAAGCATGACAGAGCTGCCATGATGAATTTATTCCAACTCGATAAGCAGAGACCTTTAATGTTGGTTAAATCTTACCATGTAAAATAAGGCAAACAAACCTTCCAACGGCCACTAATTTTCCATGGTCCTAGAAGGTGTGTATCACTCCTCTCGGGTTTATCATTTGTTTGTTGACTTGAGTTACTCTCCCTACCCTCTGTTTTTTTCTTGCATTTCTGACTGCACTCCCTCACCCCCTTCCACCCTGCCAAAAGCTGTGGTGCATTTTCATTCTATCAAGATGGTGGATACATGTGTTGTCAACTGTGCTTGTTGAGTGTGAATGTTCTGTGATTCGGAGTGGAAGTCACAATAACTGAGCCAGTCTCAGATCAGTCGCGGATGTGTCGCAATCTCGAATGCTGCTTTGCAGATACGAGAACACATCTTGGTTTCAGGTGATTTTTCTTTCTTCCCACTTGCACCTCATTCCTCACCCAACGTTCTGTGTCTACAAAAATGAGTGGCACAATGAAGGTTGGAATCCCAACCCACAGGGTAGTGAGCATCACATTTCACATGAGGTAGTATCAAACACCGAATAACTCTATTTGTGAATAGCACACATGTACCATTTGAGCTTGAGACATCCCTCTATTATCAATTTCATTCTGTAGTTCCCACATCTCATCCCAGAAATTTCCTTGATTCACATTTGTGACCATGAAGTGCTATTACGCTGTCTGATTCCCCGGTTCCCTCCGTGATTGCTCCCTTTAAAGTCATTTGAACTGTGGGAAGCAAACCAAGTTGTGTATGGCTACACTCCAATTCCATCCCACCTGAATGCATTTTCATTCTATCATTTCTGACACAGAAACGTAGAGAATAGTGGTTATTTCCGAATTTCTCACTTATGAGACTGCAAACAGTTTAATAATTTGAGCCCTGCAGGAAGTGAAAATCAACCATGTTTGCATGGTAAGGCTTGGTTACACAGAACACATTTTATTCAGAAAACACCTTGGTACTGATTAGTAACTCAACTGTGCGGGTGGAGACTAGTTATACCTGCCAACAACCAAGAAAACAGTGCCAATAGAGTTGATCTGCATCCTAACAACAAGATTGGTTTGGAGGCCCTTTCCTGCTTTACAGAATCACTATGTACATGACTAGCATTAATTAATGATTTAAACTGTGGAACCAATGTGTATTAGTGCTAAATAAAATATGTGTAGTGTATTTGGGTAACGCGGCACTGACGCGGCGGTGGCTGTGTTGACGCGGCGTTGACGCGCACCGGCGCGGTATTGACGCGGCATCGGCGCGCATCGACGTGGCGGGTGACGCGGCAGCGGGGCGGTTACCAATTGGTTGCAAGATCCTTTTAGACATCCTAATGACTGTTGGAATATATTTTTTCATGTTCAAAATAGTTTACAAGACAATATGGGTGGAGGAACTCGTCAAATCATCTACATCTATGCTTAAACATACTTAGTTGGTGCCCTAGAGTTTTCCTGAGACATTATAAGTGTGATTTATGCGCAGTGGATGCCTGAAAAACAGCAGCGGCAAGTTCAAAAAGATGCCGCGTCACGCCGCGCCGGTCCGCGTCAGTGCCGCGTCAGTGCGCGCCTGCCGCGTCATTTTCTCCGGACCGCTTATATCTCTCACATATCACCAATCCCAGTTCTTCGCTCTCAGGCGTGAGAAACAATGCTCTGAGGATTATCAACTCGTCTTCTCCTCTATTACAGTCTGGATGGTCAAGTGAGCACTGCCACCTTCTTTGCCTCCCTCCCTTACCTTCCATTGTTTCCTTCTTCAGCTCCCACCTCCCTGCGCTCCCCACACCTGTCGATGCTCACGTTCACCCTACCACTGCAGCTCCATAGGCCGGGGGAGGGGGAGGGGGAGGGGGCTGGATATTATACTCGCTTGGTCCAAATTAAACCCAATTGTCGTGAATGTTTTGCAGCTGTCCCATCAAGTGCACCTGCTGCATCAAAAGTTTCAAAACGGTGCTGCTCGTGAATTTGTTCGGGGCCCACGCATCTTCGGTACATTTTCTTCTTTATCTTGCCTTAATAACCTGCCCTTTCCAGAAATGTTTTCGCTTCAGACATTACATACATCTGCGATATCGACCGAAACTTCTAGCAAGAGGGTAAATTCGTCGCTAATCCTCTATAAAAATCCTCCGTATTATCATTTATCAAGTGGTGAATCTTATTATATGTTACTCCTTTCATGTTTACCTAGTGTACCGCAAAATTTACACCTAAAGTCAATCTTGCTCTGAGTGGAAGCCCCGTTTAAGTTTGATATCTGTTCGTATGTACTGGGACCACGCAGAATGAAAGCAATTTCTGTGTCGTAAGACTTATTATTGATTTCTATTACCCACAGACCTCTGTCGTTCCAAAGTTCGGATGCAATGCCGTGACTATTGAATGGATTGAATTCGGGTATTAAAACCCACACCGGAGCAAAGCGATAGCATGTCTTGTATATTGTGTTGAATTCCTCCTGCACATTAGTATCTTCCTATGCTCTGCTTATTCTCGGGTGCCTAGAATCCCTACTGCATATCGTGTTCAAATTCTCTTGTTGTCGAGTCTCCTAGCTCAGGCTGAGCCCCATGTAGTCACCTTGCAGATCTTCATGAGGATGGTTCACTTTTTGACTTGCCGAATTGACTTGTGCCCATGCAGATTGACTTGTTTTGACTTGCACGTGGATCTGAGTGTGAAGGGGCATGGGGTGTATGTGTCAATTCTAGTTAGAAGCAGATTATGTGTTTCCCCCATGCTGCAGAATATGCTGTGCATATGCTTCAAATATACTGCAGAGATACTGCAGCACATGGGTGAGGGACTTGTAGGGTTTCGACGCATGTCTTAGCTAATCTTGCAAGCTCAAAGAGGCAATTCCCGTCAAAAAATAGTAATTTAAGTCAGTGTAGGCTACTGGTGTACAAAGTGAAAAAATTGGTATGGTACACCCAATAAATAATAACAATAATAATATGACTGGCAGACCTATTTCCCATCAAAAAGCATGATATGTTTGAGATCTTTACTGGAAGTATGTATGCTGATGGTATTGATGGCAGTCTGATGGCAAGGTGTGATCAGGCATCATAGTGGGATTGTGGGGTTTCAACACACATCTTAGCTAATCTTGCAAGCTCAAAGAGGAAATTCCCATCAAAAAATAGTAATTCATGATCAAGTCAGAGTAGGCTACCGGTACAAGGTACAGTACCCATCAATAATAATAATAATAATATCATAGCCATATGTTCCCCTTCTAATAAGGGATATAAGCATTCCCGCCATGCTGCAGTATATGCTGTGGTTTCAGTTGCAAATATGCTGAAGATTACCTGCAGCATGTGTCACTGTAGCTTGCATTAGATAATCCTCGGGAGGCGGGTGGCAGGCGGCAGGCGCACACATCCAAAAAAGGAAATTCACAAAAAAAAAATTGTAAAAAATCAAAGAAATACAGAAAATAATAATAAAAATTGTTGCCATTGGCACACCGTGCAGCAGCATGCAAACCATCCTTTAAAATAAGAAAAAATGCATAGTTCAATTAAAATGCCTAAATTGCTGAGCGCAGCCATTGCCGTGAATTTGATGGCTGCCCGGCCATTGCCTTAAAATTGATGGCTGTCCATATTAGGGTGCTTTGAAGCCAACTGGGACACAGTAGAGCCTGATACAGTGGAATAATAGGGTGGAAATAGCGAAAATTAATAAATTGTGTCCTGGTCAGAATATCATGGGGATATACCAATGGAAATAGCTCCTGGATGTATTAATTTGTTCCCTTAAGTTACAAAGACACCATCCAGGTGGTGTCTTATCTTCTTCTGATGAAAAACATCACAATTTGGCCCTACAAGGAAATTGCACTCTGGCCCTATCATGCCTTCCTCCATGGTGGGAGATATCCCAAAACACACCTTTTGGCATTGAATCATGTAGTTATAGCAGTAAAGTAGACAATGGACACCCAGGGCACCCTATACCTCATGATTTAAGGTGATCTTGTTTCATATTCTTATTCACCATATTCAGCATACCACAGGGTCAGAGATGATGTTCTGAAGGCTCTTACTGATTGTCCGAAGGTATATGAACAATTCCAAGCAAGAATGCAGGCCAATACCTGATGGTAAAACTTGAAAATGGCAAATGTCACTTTGTGCTTATTTCATGAATAGGGCACCAAGGAGACCATTCAGTGCGAAATAAACAATGGGAAAGGGAAGAGACAGTGTAAATGAGTCAAATTGAGCTTCACTGTTCCAACCCCAAACTCCTGGTCATGTTGCTGCAAATCACCTTCTTTCAACACCCAGACCTTGATGGCCAGTCTGGGCCTGCCACTCCACAACCAAAGCAACAATAATTCAGATCAAGATGACCAAAACTCTGTAGGTATAAATATCTCCCAGACTGCCTCTTGAGTTGAGAATTTGCTTTGTTAAACAGGAGCATGAAGACGCATCACCACCTCCCCGTCTTCCCCACTTCAATAGAAGGCACCTTCGGCCTGTTCAGCCTTTCCACCAGGTCGGCGAAACCATTGGGCCAGCAGGGTCGTTCTGGTGGTGCCGATGATAAGTGGAATGGATATTGTATTGACCAGAACAGTTTTGCATGGGCTGAAGACACTGTTTTAGAGGGGAACTCTAAATCAGCGGACTGCCAAGCTTTCTGCAGAGAGAACACTCAGCATTGAGATTCCAAGTGCAAGCTCTGTTTGTAAGTGCACTGTTCTCCATTTGTAATGTGTGTTTATTACACATTCTTGAGACAACTTTATGCTGCTGCAAGCAGTCTCACGACCCGTTGGAGCCACCTTGGGAGGGCTCACTTGCCTGAGTATCTTGCACTCATCCAGGCTCGTTGATTGCCAAACAAGCTCCTGAATGCACTGAAGCAGAAACGGGAAGAACAGCATGCAAGGGACACGGCATGTACGGTGTTCTGGGTAAAGACTTTTGAGGACCAACTGCTGACAGTAATTGTTTCAAATGACTTGGTACGTCCTAAGGTCACTGAGGAGTCCTGTGCTAAGTTGTGTTCAGTCCATTAATTTAATCAACAACCATGATTTTCGCGACCTTTTGCTGTTGCTCCATGAGTCTCTGCAAGACAGTGATATTCCACATCAGAGCACGCTCCGCAGGCGTATCATGGACACGTGACTCAAATATTACAATACATTGAAGTCTGAACTACAGGTAAGCACTTGACCCAATTTGAAGCTCTCGTCATTCATTTATATCACAGATGTCCTTGGGCAAAATCTTGTTTACTGTTGACATGTGGAGCAGTGCAGGAATGCAATCATATTTATCTGTCACCATTCACTGGCTCAGTCAACAGGAGGAGCAGGTTTTATTGCACCAGGCACTGCTTGCTTTCCGACGTGTTCATGGTGCACACAGTGGCAAGAGACTTGCTCGAATTATCTTTGATATTTGTAAACAGGCTGCAATCCTCGGAAAGGTAACATCCTTTTCTTAATTTAAACTTGTTGGCTGACTCATGCATCCCAGATTGGTCATTTCACCATGGACAGCGCCTCCAATAATTCCACCTTCATGCATCATTTCTTGCTCCTTCTTGTGCATGCTGGGATTCTTGATTTTGATGCTAAGGACAACTACATTCGCTGCTTTGCACATATCATTAACCTCTGTGCACAAGCTACAATCAAGGTGATGGAGAAGGAAGACAGTCACAACATATATCCGGAAACAGACACCGAAACCAAGTCTGATGATGAAACTCCTGGACAGGTTGCATGTCTTCCATGCAGAGCAGGTCCCATCTGTTGTTTCCGCAAAACAATGGCCTTCATCCGGAAGTCTGGACAGCATTGCAACGAACTTTTGAGGATCACCAAAGATGGTAACAACACTGGTCTCTGGATGGAGTTCCACATTGGGGGTGGGACAGTGGTCATTTCACTGTCAGAGGTCACTGTGCTCCCAGATGTTAAAACCTGGTGGGACTCAGTTTTTTACATGCTTAAGGCTCCCCAGGGGTAGAGGTAAACCTCCAGAGGTTAGAGGTAGCTGGAGGTAGAGGTAGAGGTAGGAACATTCTCAAACCTCCCAAAACCTCTACCCTACCTCCGGAGGTAGAGAGGTATTGGGGGGTATTACCCCACCAAACCTCAATTTTATGGCTGTGTGGTCTAGTGGTAGAGCTCCACATATATAATTGCACAAAGTGGTCTCTGGTTCAATCCTCATCAGGAGTAACTTTTATTTTGCACCCATTTTAGCGATGATGCACGGCTCAGCTAAAAAGACGAGTTCACCGTCTTTTTAGCCAGCTAGTGCGTCATTGTCACATGACTTTATTTGGTGTTGAACGTGTTTTTTCTAAAGGCCGGCAACTCTTACATCTCACAGGCAATCGGCTGTCTGCGAAGTCTGTTTACATTTTTCTTTGTCTTGGGTCATGGAGTCAACATGACCTCATCGGTGACAAGGAGTTTCAGTCGGCAGTTATAGCTAGGCAGAACGTGGGAAAAGGAAAGGAGAAAGCATCAAAGAAGTAGTTGTAAAGTATCTGCAAACCTCGCAATATATCAATTGTGTTCATATATGCACGGCTGGACTGCCAACATGAGAAATAATTGAGAATCTTTCCAAGGTTTACCTCCAAAGGTAGAGGTAGAGGTTTGAGGGGTCTACCTCGGAGGTTTTAGAGGTAGGGTAGAGGTATACCTCTGACAGGTAGGGGTTTTTGAAGGTAGAGGTAGAGGTAGGGCCTAAAATACCTCTACCTCTACCCCTGGGGAACCTTGTACATGCTCTGACGTCTTCGGTATCTCCAGCAGGTGAATTCCAAAATGCAACATTCAGTCAATTGTTGATACTTGAGCATGCAAAAGCCGATCACCAGATTCTTCAACATGTACCGTGATGCTCCATCATTCAGTCACCCCTTGGTTGGAAACTCGCCATTGGAACCGCCTTGAAATCCTGGAGTTAATTCTTCAGGTGTGCAAACATTCATCCGTGATCCACTCCCAATACAATTATTAATTGTATGTTCAGCAACCACACACCGTTCAAAGCATCATGTCCTCGGAAAATATCCCGATACTTGCTCTGACAATTCCTGCCTTTGAGCTCTTCTTGTCTGCCTGGGAGGCAAGGAAGGCTGATCGAGATTTGGCAGAGGAGAATATTGCATCAATCATCACATCTGGCTTGAATCTAGCAAAGACTTACTACAAGAAACTTGAGGACTCCAATGCATACATCATTGCAATGGGTGAGTGTTGCTCCAGGTGTCATAAATTTAAAAACAGTCCTGACAGCTCAACACAATTGTCAACCTGTCTATTCAGATGGAATGGATCAAGAAGAACTGGTCCACTCGCGATCAAGCTGCAGCTCGGGCAGCTATATTAGCAAAGGTAGTGTACACACCTCATCTTGGTTGATATATATTCATGTAACCTCCACGAATAGCTCGAATCTTATCAAGATGTGGACAATGATACGAGTCCAGTGTCACATTCCAGCAGCCCAGCTGGCTCTCAGGGCTTGCGAAACTCATCTCGATCTCGAGGACCAGCAGTACCGGCTATGCTTGCCAATGCTGTGAACAAATACCGCAATGTTCACCAAGCACTCAATTTCTCTGCTGGAGGTGGTTCGCAGCCTGGCAGCTCTTGGACTGTAGAGCAGGAGCTGGACAGTTACATTCAGAGTCCAATCCTGCCCCCACAAACAACTGATATGATTGGGTATTGGATGGTGAGGGATGCGATTTGTAATCCATGCTTGAGATACTCACTATGCATAGAATCACGGGAAAATAACATGGCCAACAATCTATCACCTTTTCACGGATTATGCACCAATTCAAGCTACATCTGTGCCATTTGAACAAGTCTTTTCCTCATCGGCAGAGGCAGACACAAAGCAGCAAAACTGGCTAAGTCCCCCATTGATGGAAGCGTTACAGATGCTGAAGTTCAATTTCAAGAAATCTCGATTGAACTTCATGACTGAATGGCAGGTGCCGCCAATCCTGCATGATGATGAAGATTGGCTCCGACAGCTTGCTGCAACTGCTGAGGAAGATTGTAATGCTGCTGCATGGGTCATCGAAGAATGCTTTGACATGGCTGACAATATTCTTATGCCGGAGGAGGATGTTGGCACATAGGGAGGTACAAAAGTAGCATTGAAATTGAAATTGTAACTGGTATATGGTTTAGCTGACCGGGATCAATTGAGCCCTCTTTTTATTTAACCTTCTGTGGTAACTAAAAGCCGTGCAGAGACAAAAACCCGACTTCATTGACTTGAGTCAAACCGAGTCAAGTATAGCCCGAAGTTGACTCTTCAAGTTGTGACTCGACTTTTGGAGTCTGGGCAACATTAGATATGACTTGTGGCTAACTTAGTGAAATACAATGAGCAGAGATTACACCCTGTTCAAAACGGACACACTGTACTGTATGTATGAATGCTGAGTCTAGATGGCGCAGAATCACACATATGTCTAGACTCAACCAATATCAACCAATAATCATGTGAACCTTCTGACTCATTTGGTTCGTTGAAATGAGATCGAAAGCAACTGAATTCAACAACATTCCGAAAGTGACAACAGTGCATCAAACTGTGCCGATGGCTATCAAGTCTGCTGTAGAGGACTTCTAAAGAGAGTGCAGGACAATTGGGAAGCACAGGGATGAGCACCCCAATGTGTATATATATACTCGTCATATGCAACAATGCAAGTCAACTGTGCAAGTGCAACATCATCAAGTCATAAGTCATCAGTGACTTGCACAAGTCAACTGTCAAGTTAAACAAGTTAACTTGGATAACTTGTGTCATAGGTTGAACAGGTTGAACAAGTTAACTTGTATTCCAAGTCATATGGGGTTTTTCACCATTATTGAATCAGTTGGTGTGGTCACTGTCAAATTTGAGCATTTCAATTTTTCCAGTGAAAGAACTGGTGAAAAATGTTATTAATTCTTCTGACATTTTTTACTGAAGAAGAAAGTAAAAAAACTTAAACTTTTTCAGCACTTTCTCAATTCAAGGTGAAAATTCGAAATAAAATAAGAAAGTTCTGAAAATGTTTACTGCTCTTTGCAGAACTTAGGGTGCGGACTTTTTTTTTTTGCCTTTTTGAGCGTTTTTTGATCGTTTTATATATATCGCGTGTTCTGAGCTCAGTTCTCAGCCGTTTGCTTTGAGAATAGGCACATTCCATTCGCCTTGAAAAGCTCTAAGGGGTGGCGTCCTTGTATTTTTTATTTGAGCCTCCGAACCACGGTTATGACACAATACAATCATTTTGGTTGATTTTCCACATATATCACATGTTCTGAGCTCGATTTTCACCCAATCACTTCGAGAATAGGTGCATTAGATTCGCCTTGGAAAGCTCCAGGGGATGGCTTCCTTTCATTTTTTATTTAAACCTCTGAACGACAGTTATATCACAGTATGATCATGTTGGTTGATTGTTTCGCATATATCATATGTTCTGAGCTCAATTATCACCTGTTTGCTTCGAAAATAGGCGTATTGAAAATTTTCACATCCCTTTTCAATGAAAAATGTCTGAAAAATAAACGATATTTTTCACCAATTTTTTCACTGAAAAATTCGCAATTCTCAACCAGTGTGACCGCTTTTATTCATTTGTCAACTTACAGCTAATGAGAGTACCGAAGGCGCAAAGTAGGTGAAAAATTTAAAACTTTTTCAGTACTTTTTGACTTTGAGGTGAAAAATCTGAAATAAAACTAAAAAGTGCTGAAAAAGTTTGAAAATGTCAAATACTTTTCCAGTGTAAAATTATTGCAAAATGCAAAACATTTTTCACCAATATTTTCACGGAAAAACTTGAAATGCTCAACCAGTGATGTCATCTTTTTAAATCCATGTAAATCTTCCATCCCACAAAACCAGGCTGTTTGAACAAGTCCTGAGCTTGCTAGACCACATGCAACCCCAAAACAGACCAAAATTCTAGATCACCTGATATGAAATATTTTGACAAGTTTGTCTCTATCACTAATTCCGCATGAATTAGCCTGGTGAATCTAGCTAGGTTTCATCCAAATCTGTTAAGAATTGATGGAGTTATGGGGAATTCTTTGGAAATGTCCCAAACAGGAATTTTTTTGCACACGCCTTCGGTACTCTCATTAGCTGTAAAGCAAGTCAATTTTACCTCAAGGTGACTTGTGAGTAACTTGACACATAATGAGTTGCAGAAATTATGCCTTGGTTCGAATGTACGGTGTGTCATATGTACACATGGTAAATTCTATGGTGCTGCGAGAATTCCATGCATGCCTAGACTGAACTACTAAATGTTTGATCCTTGAAGAGCTCATTTGTATTGAGGTCGAAAACAAAGTTGGCTGGGCGCTACTCGCCAACAATTGCCAACAATAGCAATGATGCCATCAACAATGATGATGCCATTACGGTGTGCCAAAGGCCGTTGATTGTCCTCTGAAGGAGCTCTGGGGAGGGTGGAGGACAATTGGGAGGCCTAGGGATGAGCATTGAGATGTTTATGTATGGTGGGCAGACTGGGTGTAACTGGGCACAAGCACAAGTTGATCCATGTGCAAGTCACACAAGTCAACCCAGCCAAATTCAAACTCCGCCCGGTGCGCAACTCAATTTGGCAAGTCAATCGGGTAACCCTCCTTCATGAGGCGTGTTGATGAACTCGACCTATTTGCTTCGCATCTCAACCGCACTGACCAACACTTCTCAGCCATCGCAGCCCAAATTCATTCTCACTGTAAAGGCCGATCCAAATTATCTCAGTCGCGATATCCAAACCACCCTCCACATCAATTATTGCGAGACTAGCCCTAACGAAGAACGCATGTCACACGAATCCATTGCGTGATAAAAAGATGGAACAACAATCTTCATGACCCAGGTTCAAATTGAACAAGTGTTTCCTGCATACTCGTTCATCTTCAAGAAACATGTGGAAGCCATCTGCTACTGGCTCGTCATTCTTGTACTTCAGTGCTGAATTGGGATCACACCTAAAATCGACTCAACTGGCCGGTCAATGAACCGTTGAAACGCTGGATTTGGGAGCAGGAGCGGAAATGGAGATGGTAAGGTGGAGATCTGAAGGGCAGTTGAACACTAAACCCCTAAAACCAACCAACCACTACCACAACACTCTCTATTGGGCTACTCTCAATATCCTAGCGTGCAAGTTCGGGGATTCCAACCAAGTATAGGCTGTGGCAATCTGAACTAAGCTGCACAAGTTGTGGGACAAACAAAGCTTGCTGATCAAGCTAATTTGTTTAATGGCCTTCTAAGCACTCAATGTAGTGTGGAGAGACGATTGAAACGATGTTTTATTCAAGGTGTGTATGTGTATGTAGTCAAACGATTTTACTGTAGCTCAATCCAATGGTATTCCAAGTAGATTCCAACACTTGCAGGACTGGCACACTAATAATGTGTGTACCAGGCAGGACAGCAAAGGGTCCACTACAGACTGTTTCCTAGGCCAAAAGCAATGGATTTGCACTCGTATCCACGCGTCACTCGTCCAGATATAGCCACGCGTGAGGTATCAATTTCAATATAATTATTTAGCTAATGCGGACAACCAATGTATTGAAGTGAAGACCAAAGCCACCAGTCAACAAGGACTTGTCTCAGAGGTGTCACACTCAGATCAAGGGCTCGTTAAGCACTAATAGCTGGTGGCCAATTGCAATTCAAGGAAACAAAGATCCAAAACCAACAAAATCAATTGAATCCTCTATGAGCCCAACAACCAGACAAAGAAACTACCCAAAAAGCGGCCAGTAGATAACTGACTGCTGGAGGGGCAGGATCCAGTGCACTACTATGAAACTAGCTACCCTATTTATACTGCGAGCTTATCTACAGGTCCCTAATATGTTTACTTGAAGTTAAATAGCCAAACGACGAAATAATAGATAATGTACAGAGACTTGGTCCAAAGTAGCAGTAATGCTGCACCAAAATTGTGTTCCATGTGGTCTTGATTATGTTACATGTGCTCCCTGCACAGTGTTCCATACGCTCCTGCATAGGAATCTTGGATTATCTCGAGCCCGACACAGAATGTTCTAGAGCCACTGCTTCGTTCCAAATATCTCCGATATTTAGAGCCTTCCAGAAGTATTCGGAGATGGTGGCTACGCCTCCAATGACAGAACATGTCACCAATGAAAAAATGTGCCCACAATGCACACAATGACTCTGCCAATGCAATTCAACTTGCAACTGCTGTTCCCTCAGATCGCCCATAGTCTTAGATGGATAGTATTTGATACCCTTGTTCAGAATACATGCAGATGAACCCCAATTCAATCATAGAATGGTTGAGTAAATCATTAGCTAAAGAATTAGTGCTTTCTCAAAATCTGATCCATAGTGGTATCGTCATCAAAGTAAAGCTCCGCAACTGCAGCACATGTGTGGCTTCCTAGCTAGCTGCTCGGGTCTCGCACCAGCCCTCATTTGGTGATGATATAGATATAGCAGTTTCTTTAGCTAAAGGTATACAGCACTAGTAAAATTGGACAATTTCACGGCTGGCCGTTTAGCCTGCTTATCACCATGGCATCATTGTTAGGCAAAAGCCATCAGAGTGTCCCGGGCTCGAATCGAAGGCCTCCCGCCGACTGACAGGGACCATCCGCCACCAGGACCTTGGCATGGATGCCTTGCGACGACCATCTGGCATGCTGATGTTCCACGCCCTCGTCTTTTCCCACGCAAATGTTCTGAATCCTCGTCTCCATAAGCTCTGGACTCTTAGTTCCGATATTCAATATAAGATCCCACAAGCCGCCGGTGTGGCACAAAAAATTGACTTGAAACTTTGCTATGGCCTGGGCTCGAATCAGCACTTCAAATGCAGTGCGCTACCGCGTCTTCCTCTCTGGCCTATTGCCCTCCTTCAACCGGCATTCAAGACGAAACGTTAGGCTAAAATAAACCTCACGGCGCAAGATCAGTCAGACGGATGAAACACGCGGGGTCCCGGACGATTCGTCAGGTTGGCATCGGAATACTTAGGGGTGGAGAGGAATCAAACACAAAAATGAAAATTCACACCATGGGTCTATGGCCTGGGCTCGAGTCGAACGAGCGGCTCTTACATACAAGCACAATAGTCGTTGATTGAATGTAGGTGCCGACTCTCCGCTACCGGGCCTTTATATCCTACGTGGTGACATAGTTATAACGCACGAGTTGAAAGTTGAAACCAAAAAGGAAGATTAATGGGCTGGATGTGCGGTGCTTTATGTGGCGAGGCTCACATTGTGCGGCTGACTCCAGGACGGATTTTGAACTCCGCAATAAACGACACAACGAAACCCGTTGGACGCAAGGAGGGCCCCTCCCACATTTTCCTTTTTAACTGAAGACAGAATCAACTTCAAAAATGCATCGATTCAGCTGGCACCAAAATATGACGCGACCTCGAGTAGAACGAGGAGCCCTTGCATTTATTGAGCGATTATAGGTGCAGACCATCCGCCACCGCGCCGCTTTCAGATACGCGCGAACCTCGATAGGACAGAGAGAATCGATGGTTTTTCAATTGATAACCGGCGAGCGAGGATGAGATGGACCCGTCCTTCATAGTTTGATTTAAAACCTCATCAATCCTCAGCCTAATCGTGTCCGTTCGATTTTCTCGGTGCGGGATAAAAAGAAACACAAGCAACCATTGAGAATGGCCCAGGCTCAAATCGCACGAGCACCTCCACAGAATCACGAATTAGGTGGCTGCCAGTCATTAGAGCGGACCATCCGCCACTGGCACTCTTTCAGCAGAGGGTACATACTAGCATCGACTGAATTTCGCGCAACGACTACAAGTATACGCGGAGGAAGCGGATCAACCCGCAACGCGATCATTCACGTGAGCGTGATTCGAACTCCGCTTGAATCTGCCTCTTACTCTCACCACCGGTTCTCTCGTCCCGCTGACACTGCTTCGTGCACCCGCCAAACGCATCCTGGGTTCTCTAAATGCGATCCGAATATCAATGTGGTCCACTGGGCTGGGCCACTCGCCGTTGGATAGGGCTGGATGGACGTTTCTGAATATTGGTGCAATATACAGGTGCGTCTCAGTAATTATCAAGTGTTTCCCCAAAACTCAATCGAAAAACGTGGCCACCCGGTCGGCGCGCCGCTGATAGTCGCCGTGGCTATGTGATCCCGTCACACACCGTGCTCGGCCTTGTCTCCTCTGGTGCTGGCTGCTCTCGTTTCTTAATCCAGGGGTTCGCTACTGTGTCCCGCTCGCTCACACTCTGCGGGCGCTGTATCGTTCCACCATACCATCCCGTCCGTGGGGCATTCCTGCGGCACTCACCAACCCATCTTGCGGACCCGCATCCGTGTTCTGGATCTACACGGGCGCGGGGCTCGCCGCTGCCACAGCCAGCTACTGGTCGACCCAGCGCACGTGCCATTTCCGTTTCGCTGCCCCTCCCTCTTCGCCCAACGTCCCCTGCCCGCTATCCGTTATTATCGGACCAATACTGTCTGCCTCGTGTCGTACACGATCTCTGCTGTCCCCTTCCTGATGCTATTCCCATCTCTCGCTTTGTCCCCCGTATCTGAAGTCGGGTGCACGGCACGATACTGAATTCAATTCATTCTCTGATATCGAATTCCCTGCACGGCCATTTCTTGCCTCAAGTTAATCATACTCCCGCACGATTCATATCCCGTTCCACAACGACGTCAGTCTTGCCTCGCCATGACATATATCGGTTGCTCAGCGGCATCTTGTAAAGATTCAACTCGCAAACTCGCAGGGGGATCAAACTAGAATGAAATATTGGTCTCAGTTATGCGTAGGCATTAACTCTAATATGTACCTAGAATGAAATATTGCTAGCTAATGGTAAGTAATAGTGGATAGGTATAAGGCATGTCACGAGTTAACTCGCGGGTGACCCGGATCCGTGACCACGGGTACTCGCGTCTTCCAAGGCCATACTCGGATCCGTAAGAAACCCGCCTTCACGGGTACCTGACCCGCGGGTCACGGGTTTCTCACGGATCAACTCACGAGTATTGCTACTATTTTGCCATTTTTCAGCTTAAAGTACATGAATAAAAGCACTTTGAAACTCACGAGCATACCTCTTTCTCACAAAATTACTACCCGGATCCGTGATGACCCGTGGCAACGAGTACCCGTGACCTGCGGGTCAGGTTTCCCACGAGTATTGTCACGGGTCAACCCGTTGAAACGCTGGATTTGGGAGCAGGAGCGGAGATGGCGATGGCAAGATGGAGATCTGAAGGGCAAGTTGAACTCTAAACCCCTAAAACCAACCAACCACTACCACAACACTCTCTATTGGGCTACTCTCAATATCCTAGCGCGCAAGTTCAGGGATTCCAACCAAGTATAGGCTGTGGCAATCTGAACTAAGCTGCACAAGTTGTGGGACAAACAAAGCTTGCTGATCAAGCTAAATTGTTTAATGGCCTTCTAAGCACTCAATGTAGTGTGAAGAGACGATTGAAACGATGTTATATTCAAGGTGTGTATGTGTAGGCAGTCAAACAATTTTACTTTAGCTCAATCCAATGATATTCCAGGCAGATTCCAACACTTTGCAGGACTGGCACACTAATAATGTGTGTGTACCAGGCAGGAAAGCGAAGGGTCCACTACAGACTGTTTCCTAAGCCAAAAAGCGATGTATTTGCATTCGTATCCACGCGTCACTCATCCAGATATAGCCACGCGTGAGGTATCAATTTCAATATAATTCTTTAGCTAATGCGGACAACCAATGTATTGAAGTGAAGACCAAAGCCACTAGTCAACAAGGACTTGTGTCGGAGGTCTCACACTCAAATCAAGGGCTCCTTAAGCACTAATAGCCGGTGGCCAATTGCGATTCAAGGAAACAATGATCCAAAACCAACAAAATCAATTGACTCCTCTATGAGCCCAACAACCAGACAAAGAAACTACCCAAAAAGCGACCAGCAAATAGCTGACCACTGGAGGGGCAGGATCCAGTACATAGATACGAAACTAGCTACCCGATTTATACTGTGAGCTTATCTACAGGTCCCTAATATGGTTACATGAAGTTAAATAGCCAAACGACGAAATAATAGATAAATGTACAGAGAGTTGGTCCAAAGTAGCAGTAATGCAGCACCAAAATTGTGTTCCATGTGCTTTTTAATGTGTTACATGTGCTCCCTGCACAATGTCCCATGCGCTCCTGCGCAGCATTCCATGCGCTCCTTGCATAGCCTCGACTATCAAGAATCTATTTTTAGAATCTTGGATTATCTCGAGCCCGACACAGAATGTTCTAGAGCCAGTGCTTCGTTCCGAATATCTCCGATATTGAGAGCCTTCCAGAAGCATTCGGAGATGGTGGCTATGCCCCCAATGACAGAACATGTCAACAGTGAAACAATGTGCCCACAATGCACACAACGACTCTGCCAATGCAATTCAACTTGCAACTGGTGTTCCCTCGGATTGCCCATAGTCTTAGATGGATAATATTTAATACCCTTGTTCGGAATACATGCAGATGAACCCCAATTTGATCATAGAATGGTTGAGTAAATCATTAGCTAAAGAATTAGTGCTCTCTCGAAATCTGATCCATAGTGGTATCGTCATCAAAGTAAAGCTCCGCAACTGCAGCACATGTGTGGCTTCCTAGCTAGCTGCTCGGGTCTCACACCAGCCCTCATTTGGTGATGATATAGATATAGCAGTTTCTTTAGCTAAAGGTATACAGCACTAGTAAAATTGGACAATTTCACAGCTGGCCATTTAGCCTGCTTATCACCGTAATAACTCGCGGGTGACCCGCACTCGTGACATGCCTTAGATAGGTAGAACGAAGGCACTCACGTCTCAGTTATGCGTAGGCATTAACTGAGACATGTTTGTTTATCCGTGAGGCTAATAGATCGCGGTAAGTAAACATAAGTAAAGTAAGAGTCGTATAGTACCTCGTCAGTTCGTAGGATGTGCAAGTTCGTCATTTGATAGAGGATCCTCGTCGTTTGATGAGGGATCTTCGTCGTTTGATGGTGCAAGCTCGTCACAAACAGCGAAGCGAAGGAAAGCTCGTCAGAACAAGTCAGAACCGTGTTGGAAGCGTGCAAGTTCGTCAGGACAAAGTGCAAGTTCGTCAGATGCCCCGATTCAGCCAATCGATCACCATTGATCCCGGGCCGCGCTTCAATGATGCGCCTCGACTGACTGCTTCTGCTTCTTCCCTCCCATCATCTCGTCCCACCACTGGTCCTTCCAGCATCCCGCCGCAGCGCCGCCATTCCACACAGTGTCAACATACTGCTCGTTTCGGCACGCGAATGGATGACTCACTGTTCTTACCGGACTTCTGGGACACTGGTGGCGAGGGACACTCACGGAACGCTGATCCACCGCTGTCGTCGTACCGACGCATCAACGTTAACGCAATTTCTAGAGAATTGCATGTCAATCAGGTTCCTGTGGCGCGATGGAGCAATCCCAATTCCTTTTCATCAATCGCTATCAATCGCAACCCAGCGCCTCTTTTACCTCCAGGTGCGAGTCTTCTGCCGCTTCGATTACCGCGGCTGAGCGATATTTCCTCACAGATTTGTTCCCTGGCGTATATTCGGCCCATTCAGCTGCCACAGCATTTCAGCCTGAGTTCCCGTCGTCAATTCCGTGGGATGCCGGGCCGTCTTCTTGGTTGCCCCAGCCTGCGCCACAGCTCGGCCAAACCCCCGCACGAGGCCGTCTGGCAGGAGGTCCAGCGACTTGTAGTCAAGCACACTCGAAAAAAGCTCAAGTTCAAGGGGCTTCACAAGGGAGGGAAAATCCTGGGACTCAACGCTGACATGGAGGCTGCGCCCCTTCTAGGATTTGCTCACGCATTTGTTGACACAGTTGATCTTGATGAGGTGCGCTCGGTAGTAGTAGCCGATCCAGTGTTGGTTCTGTTATATGTCCTACGGCTTTGTTATTCGCACTACAATCGGTAATGTCTTTTTTACCTTGATTGGTCTCATTCCGTTGCGCTCATCCTTTCTGTGAAGTGGAATCCCCAACCTATCACATCTCTCAGCTGAGGACCGGAGGCGCATCTCCGATCTCAAATATGCCAAGACGGTTGCGGAAGTTGAAGCGTTCAAGACGTGGATTTCGACTCTTCCCGATCCTGATGGAGTGCTCAAGCGTACGATCTTTTATTCTGTCGCCGTCTTTGCGCAGCTGATGATGTTAGGCTGGTGGGGGCACAAGACAATGCATAACTGGCTGCTCCCGGGGTTCATTCAGTGCCTCTCGAAGATCCCGCTCGAACAATGGAATACCATGGAGTCCACCACAAATCTCGGTGAAGCGCAGCATGCTTGGAACTATGCTCAGACCGGTACCTCGATGGGCGCAATCGAGTCTTTTAAAAAGTAAGCCCTCAGGTTTCGATGGTCTGGATAACGTACTCAATCCGAGCAAGATACGAAGAACTCGACATCCGCAGAGCGGAGGAGATCGAGGTCCGCAAGGCGACTGCGATCTCCCGAAATTCACATAACGAGGTATCTCAACGTTACGCTAACCGGACTGCGCGGCAGTCGCGAGGTTCTGAGAAGGCCAGACGTGCTCGTGCTGCTGACTCCAATGTCGCTGCTTTGCAGACGGAGCTGTCGGAAATGAAAGAAGAGCTTACTGCTGCCCGCGGTGACAACGACGTAAGCTTCTATTTGTGCTGCCCCCTCATAGGACTCAGACTCGCACAGGCAGAGCAATCGGTAGAAACAACTCGGCGTGTTCGTGACCTTGAAGCCAGCGTCGTAGACGTTGAAGGCAAGCTCAAATTGGCCAAGGCCGAGGCCAAGGTACGCTCTGTCTACAATACCGTGTAGTGATCCTTATGCATTGCCTTAGTCAAACTCCTCAGGCCGGGTTCGCGCGCCCAAAGCCAGTGCAGGTGCCACCGCTTCGAATTCGACCACCGAGCCAACACAGGGCGCGCCGACGGCGTTGCTGACACCTGCATCCTGTGACGGCGTATAAAAATACTATCACGTATCGATCAGATGTATCGTTAATCACAATACGTGAGTGAGTGGGTCCAATGTCGAAATGTGCTCTTCTGCAATGCTAGACAAGACACGTTTTGTGGAATGAAAAATACCAAAGCCTTTTGGGAGTGGGTTCGGTTTCTGAGGAACGTACACGCTGGGTGTATGCTTCCGCCGAATATTCGTAAAGGACTTGGGTAACTGTAAAAATGATAAGTGAACTAGTTTGGAGAGAAAAGATACTGTTTGTGTGGTTTCGATCTTTTACGAAGACCAGAGGATGTTTGTAGCAAGTGAGGGATAACCGATTGAGTCAGATGTGGTGAAGAGTCTGAACAGATGCAATTTCGGATGAGGGGAATTACAAGTAGGGGATCAGAAACTTTCTTTAGAGAAGGTAACTAGGAGTACTTATATACAGTGGAAAATATCTTGGCACTAGAATAATATAAAAGCTGAGACACAGAGACAAGAGCGCTTGAACAATAGTAACAATAAGAGTGATAGAATAAAATGGAGAATTTCCTGTGCATGACACCATTTTCTGCCATCCCTATTGTTTTCTTGCATTCTTGGAGATCTTTATCATAAATTGCAATGATATTGTTCCCTAAGAATGTTGGTTTCTGAGACACAATTAGATTCGAAATTTCCTTTCTGAGGTACTTGGCTGTGGCAGTTCCAAATATAGATTTCTGTGATTTGGTGTCCATCAAGGAAAGTGCGTGGGTGTGCAGAATTGGGAAGCAGTACAAGTTGTGTGCAACAGGCTATTCGGTGGGATTTGTATAAGTTCGAATGTGGATTGGTGCATTGTTTGCATGGATATTATGTAAAACCAATTTATTGGTGTCACAATCCTCAGAGCAGCTCGCGTCCGCCGGAGGAACGGTTGGCGAACCAGACTCCGATGTCACCGGTGCGCGTCGTGTGTCATCCCGTAAGCGCTCGCAAGCAGACTCGTCTGGCGCGACTTCCAATAAACGTAAGAGGAAGATGGAGGATCCACTCGCTGGGTGGGAGATGCAGGATACCGCCACCGGTGAGACGCTCACTGGGCACGAGTGGGTTAAATGTAATCCAGAGGAGTTCGCACAACGTTTCAAAAAGGATCACAAGCGGTACCTCGATTATCTCGATTATCTCAGTGCAAAGTCGGGTGATTAGTAGATATTATTCATGTATGTGCAAAGCTGCGATGATTGGATTCCCCTCCCCTAAACCCTCCTGGTGTGAACTCCGACAGTCAGATTCTAATGCCTACTGTATTGCGCGCGCAAAGGTCATTCGAACGCGTTCCAACCGGAGCACGTGATCGCGCACCAGAGACGAAAAACACCCATATTGCATCGTTACAACACTACATGAACCTTTCAAATGTTTTCTTGGATACCCAAGAGGCTTCTAATGCTCCAGCTCCAGCTCCAATACGGTACTGACAATTGTTCTGCTATCTGTAATCCAAACAAGTGCACGGCGACACTCGTATTAGCCACGATCATCTCAGAATGACTTCAGCGTAGGCGAGGAATATCAAGGGATGCACGCGATGTTGAAAATAAAAATATAGCGGGTAGAGCGTGACAATGTGAGTGTGTTTGGTATCTGTAGTGTAGAAGTGGATCAAAGGATTCTGTAAAGCACTCGCATACAAACCCGTTGGCGGTGCAATACAGCACAGAATTAACCAGGTGCGTGTTCCTTGAATCTGGCTCAGCATTTCAAAAAGAATCCAAGGATGCTTCCTCCGTATTTATCCTTCCTATTTATTCTTTTCAACGTAGCAGTGATCACTGGTTTCTGTTGTGCAACGCACCGACCGAGAAAACCGAGAAAACAAAGGCATACTCTCGCGAGCAGTTGTTGTGGTTCTACACGGTGATTCCAGAGGGACAAGTCAGCATCTTGACTCAGGTACATGGCCGGTTCGAAGCTCGAAGCTCGAAGCGTTTGATTTCGACATGGTGGTCATGGTGAAGTATGTTATACGTGCTAATTTACACGCTGTGGACGCTGACCTTATGTTAGCAGTCTTTCCATATCCGACGACTTGGATCGATGTCAAGTATTTCCCTGCCACTACTACTACATTCTATACTACGTCCTGTACCTCCGTCCGACATGCTCATCCATGCCCCCCAGCCCCTGCTAGTCTGTCCATATCGTTCTGCCCGTATCAGCCTGTCCTTCCCCTCACACCATGAGGTTGACAATCCTGTTTGGAACCAGCTCAACATACATGAATTCCTTGTTGTGTCCGAGTGGAACCCTTTGGAGGGAGTTTATATGGTTCGTTATCTTTTTCCCTGTTACTCTGTATTAACAAGATGTCTTTCTAGCCTATATGGCATCGTACAGTCTGTATCTGTGACCTCTTTTGAATAAATCTCTATGAAGTTTGCTTTTGATGGGACTCTGTCGTTGTTCACAATGTTCATTTATTGTAATATTGTTCATGTAATATATATATATATATATGTAAGGTCACTCCGAGCTGGTCTCTATTTATCAGGTTTGACTCATTGTGGATCCAGGTCTCTATACTATAAATGTTCTTCCTGCTTACGAAGTTACCTGACTGCTCGCACACATTTAATCAATTTAAACTTAATCAGTTGTATCCAAAAACTCTACCTCTACTGCTACCACGATACAGTGTAATACTTCCATGGTTGACCTGTCTATTGATATATAGACCATATTGAAGCAAGTAGTGGTCGTTTTTTTGTCTGATCACGGTAGCTGATCGGAGTTTAGCGGAATTTGAAATTGTTGGTTTTGCGGATACAAAAGTGGGGGCTTCCACTTATGGCAGATTTTAAGGTCGCTCTCGATGTAGGCTGGAAAAGGATGCATCAAGCTTTTTTTTCTAGAGCTCGCTGCCGTCCTTCGTCTGTGTAGTCAAATTATATTTTTATTTCGGGTACTGAATAATTGAAGAGCCGCTGATGCCTGATCTCGTAATCAGCTCTCGTCTCGGCTTCAAATTAATTTAAATTCGTCCGAAAGCACTCCGAAAGCCTGAGCGCCTCGCACTTCAACGCAACACCGACTGGTATTCTGATCCGAAGATCCTTCGATGGCGCGACGAGACACATTGATGGCGGTCGCATTGTCGAGATGTTCAGGTGATGGAAATGGGGAGCCCCCGATGCTTCTCGTCGCCCATCCCACGAACTTGCACATTCAGGACACCAGAAATGGCATCTGACGAACTTGCACACTATCTGACGAACTTACATATCATCCGACGAACTCCTGGCATCCTACGAACTGACGAACTATGTGAGGACTCGTAAAGTAACAAGATAAGATGAGTTCCCGCTGATAGCGTGTATCTCAACACATCTACCCCCAGCAACTGCACTAATCTATTCAAACCGCCCGCCAATCGAATCGCCCTCCTGGCTTTTGGCGGGGTGAGTTTTCGGCCACGTTGCTGGTGGAGTCGCCGGCTGTCGGCGTATGCTGGGGCTGTCTTTTGTTTGTGGAGTTGTGGAGCAACTTCTCGACCCTGGATATCTTGTCTTCGACCCTATTAAAGCCCTTCTCTGCCCCCGTCGACGTGTTTCTGTGCTACCGGGTCGTCGTTTTCGTACCTCGGAGCTTCATTGGAATCGCATTTTAATTGACTGACTTAGCACGTGCTCAAGAAGTTGCGGTATTATTGTGGGCTGAAACATACACTATGTCCTGGCCGACCAGCACCTCCCGCCGAATCGCCGCTGGTCCTCTCGCAGTGGGTATCTGCTTAAAGGCATCCAGAGGGGGCCTATGTGCTCCCGGGCATCAATTATTATTTGAAGCATTATTTTCTGAACATGGAATAAAACCAAACGCGTGACCCTACAAGTGTGTGATTGTAGATTGAGTTGCTTCGAATGGACAAATGGATGGCGCCTCAAAATTCATTCCTGCGTGCTTGTGCCCGTCTCGACTGCGATTTCATAGTCCTCTCGCAGAGCCCTGATGACTCGGAGGTCCACTTTTGGCAGATCGGGGACGCATTGCGATGCGTCCAAAGTTTTCTTGAGTGCTCCCGCACTTTCGAGGTAAACTAGACCCCGCGAAGCTCTTGGGCGGCGGTATTCTGCGAAGATAAATGAGTCGACAAGTATTTGGATCAGATTCATACGTGGAGCACGAGTCGTTGCCGTCCCATCTCCGACCGGGATCTGGATATTGCAGAGGCCCCACAGACTTTGTGCAAAGCGCCATTGAATTCCGGGGTTGATCCTGAACCTCCTCCACAACGTGGACTCCAAAATACACTGGAGCGTATTAACCATGTTATACGGCACATATTCTGAAGCACAATGCTCCAAGAATTCGATCAAGATCAGCCAACACGTCTCGCTGCGTGCTTCATTCCAGATTGCATCGTATGGCACGGGCGACATCCGCCGTCGGATATCTGGTGGATTTTTCGAAGGCAGTTGCTCGGAAGGCAATGATTGTAGCATGGCCAACTGCATCAGGGCTGTGACGGATTGGCCGATGTCTGGAGGCGCAGTATTTTGTACTTTCATCACGGTCAAATCATCAAAGTCGCATATCCTGTCTTGGGATTGTGGTGGGTCTCCTTTCCGATGTAGAAAAGTACACATGCGCCACAGGGCTTCGAAGATCTCGGGTTCGAAGGAAATATTCTGCCCTAGATAGAGTTTGATGCTGGAGCTCAACTGAACAGCGTCGGCGCCGCCGAGCCCCACCATCAATGGTGCATCGCTATCTCGACTCCCAATGTACCTCAGAAGGGTTTCTGTGAAGAACGGAACCCTGTCATCAGGAAGGTCTGGGCCGCTTTTCCACCGCGAGAGCAAAATGCGAACTATCCGATCGATGTGGTGTATTTCGAGATGTGCCTTTAGTCGATCAACGTTGTGCTCTGAGATTATGGTTGCGAATCCCGCACGAATGTGCAGTCTGTCGCGCTCCGATAAGGCGAAAGTAGAGATGGCGCTGGAGGTGGCAAAAAGTTCGTAGGGCGGGAACTCGAGCGCAGAGGACTCTTCGAGGTAACCAATGATGATCCGAAGATCTGTCGATCCCTGAGGGTGAAATGGAATGTCGTACGAAATGTCTGCAGCATCGGCCCTCTCGCGCATTCTCCGTGATTCTGCCTCGGAGCAGCGTGCTATATTGAGTTTGGCAAGACATTGAGCTGAGACCAGATAGGGCCGAACCGCAGAGTCAAACACCTCTGGAGTCCTGAAGGACTCGGTTGTGAACCAGTAAGGTTTGTGCGCCTCGACTCCCAAATATGCGGTGGCCCAGAGAGCCTTCAAACACGAAATTTGACGACGGTGTCGGGTTTCGTTGGCCAGGAGACCGCTCTCACAGCTACGCATCAGGCCCTCGATGCGAGGAATCAACCGCACATCGGGGTGACGGAGAAGCACGCCTATTTGCTGATCGTACAAATGTCTTCGTCCGGTGCCGCCCCATATCACGTCCGGGATCGCCTCGACCAAAGGCTCAAGTTCTTGTTCATCCGTGAGGGATTTCATCGTCCAAATGAGTGCCCGACAGTCGCGAGCGACTCTTTCAGGCGAGTCTCTCGTCGCCTCCTGTGTCATGACTTCGACGAAAGTAGGGTTTTCTGAATCCCCACAGGATGGGACCGTGTGTGCAATCCCGAGGCCACGCAAAAGAAGGCCGGGAGCCTGAATGCGCCGGGAGGAGAGTTGAAAGCAGAGATAACGCGCAAAGGTTGACAGGCGAAGCGCAAAGGCTGGGAGCCGACGCAGGGAAGTGGCCTGCATGGAAATATTACGCATCAGGCTGGAAAGAGGAGTGCGATATGGGCAGTCGGAATGGAAGATGGGCAGAACAGTGAGGTAGCTGTAGAGGCAGAAGATCACGATAAGCAGTGCAGCCGCCACGGCTGCCATGGCAGTGTTGACGGGCTGTAAAAACGCGACGAGGCCGCCGAGGAACAGGATGAGGGCGATGTGCAAGAGAAGGGGGATGAGCTCCACTACAGCATGCATATTAAATCTGCGGAGGCCGTAATAGAGGTACGAGAATATACGCGCGCGGATGATGGGCGACGGGCGCATGTCGGTTTTTTGGATAAAGTCTCTAGCCCATTGTTCGACTAAGGTTGCGATCAGAGCGCAGGAGAGGCTGAGTCCAAGACTCAGGAACCACAGGGTGTTGCAGGCAAGAGAAGTGGCGGAAGGCGTGAAAATGCCGGGAATCGGGAGCTCCATGGATGAGCCATTGCTAGATGCTGAGAGTTGGAGTGAAATGTGTGTCAGAATGGCGATGGTACGATCGCCTTGGTCCGGTGTAAGCGTCTTGTAGCTTTCAATCAGGAAAGCCGTCAGACTAGCGGAGAAAAGGCCAGCCTGAGTACCCACTCTTGAATCAGTACACTGAATATTCGAGGATGAAAGTCACTGACAAAGATGAGTAGGCCATCCATGTCACTCCTCCAGCTGGCGACCAAGGCTTTGTCGTATTTCTCTGCCTCGGAAATGTACACGGCCCAAAGTTTTGCAGCCGCCGATTCGTCTCGATCTGAGTGTAGATTACGGTGAGATGGAACAGTATAAGTACAAGGGCGACTTCCGTACGTGGGTCTCCAGCCGCGCTTTGTGTCGTGCTCATTGGATCCATTTGAGGGTAGGAGGAGAGACAGCAGTGGACTGTGCGCGGGCGTGGACGTGGGCTGTGCGAACGCGTGAAAACGATTAGCGCCCATTACGCGCCTAACGGACCCCATGACTGGTGCACGTGTAGTTTGAAGGTGTGGCGGTTATGCTAAGTCATGAAATAAAATAAAATGATAGACCTTTCAGGATAACCGAACACCAGCGACGAAGCAGCAAGGACGGAGTGTCGGCGTCTCGAGATGTAGATTGCAGCCTACATTTGAATGTCCATCCTGCCAGAGATTTTACAGACGAGATATAAGTCCATAACGGCATAGAATCCAAGGACACTTCAGCGATCCGGAGATAGCCGCCGTTCAGACACTGAGAGCTCAGGGGCCATTTTCCGTGCCCCTTATCTATCTGATCCTGGAACCCGGGCCTGAGTCCTCTTCTTTAAGCCGCGAAAAACGAGGTAAAACTGGCGGAACTCGAGAGTAGGGCTAGATCCGGGGTGGTTTCGAAAATTAGTTAAGGCTCCGCCCGCGTTAAAGAACTTAGTTGAGATTCTGCGTGAACAGACAGACAGGCGTAATTTTATCAACAGGGAGATGTCGTAAAAGCAGAAACAAAGTGGCTAATGATGATACAATAAACGTCCGCCTCGCAACACGGGCTCACAAACTGCGGATACCTCCAGCCAATATGAGAACGTAGCCCGAAGGCAGGTCACTGATCGATGGGAGGGAGCGCGTTGTAGGCCGGGCAAAGCTCATCCCATGCCTCGGTGGGCTTCACCTGCTGGCGGACACCCTCGGGGTCCGAAACCATGACAGATCCCAGGCCCGCCCAGAAGTGCCAGAAGACTGGAGTATCACGTCAGTTGATAGTTTAATTTTCATCGCCTGTGGAGTCGACTCACTGTGGCAGTGGACTAAAAGACGTAGCAGATTGAGGTTAGATAATACAACTTTTACGAGCGCGGTTGAACTCACAGAACCAGGGGCCTGGGAAGACAAGACAAATCAGCGTTCTGAAGGGATTTTGTAAACACAAACGACTCACCCGGCTTATCCGTAGTGAACCGCAGGATCGTTCCACCATTGCCCTTGGCCGTCACCTGGATAACCGTCAGCATACATGCATCAGCTGTTGAACTCGGGAATCGTACATCTCGGATGATAGGGTTCACCGTGTTGATTTCCGAAGATGCGTTCGACTTGATTACCCAGAATCTGTTGCCGTGCAAGTGGAAGGCTGAACGAGGGCGCAAATTTAACCTAAATGTCGTAAAAGCTGATTGAAAAACGGCGTACGGTGAAGCTCGTCGGTCGGGCTGATCGAACTTGATGAGCTCACGAATACTAGGATGATGGAGGACGTACTCGGGCGGGAAATTGATCTCAACGACCTTGTTCTTCGGGAACACGAATGTGTTCTCGTGCAGACCGAAGTCCGAGGCGTTGTTTGCGCCGTCGAGGAGCTTGACTAGGGTGGGGACGGTGGGGGGGATGTACGAGATGTTGTTGATTTCCCAAACGGTCTTATTGACTGGCATGAAGGTCACAAAGCTCAGGGTGTAGTCGGGTTCCGGGGCCTGGATATTAATATACGAATGTTCAGTGATACGAAGTCGACGGCGGAATGAGAGATGCTTACGGGGATGGGGATCAACGGGTGGAGGTCGGCTTCGTTGAGAAGGTTCGCGGCTGCACCTTGGGGGCCAAGGGTCATGGGCGTCGTGGGTTCCTCATCTGGAGCACCTTGGTAGCGAAGGACACCACGCCCGAGGGTAGCCTGATGCAAACATGAAAATATTGTCGAGCATGATTGGTATGGGCCTTACGTTGAAATTCGAGTTGTGAGCCGGATTTCCACCGTCGGAGATGGCATCTAATATGAGTTGTGAGAATCACCGGAGGAAGTGTGTAGAGGTTCACTGACTGATCCAATAGTTGCCGACGGCTTGGTTTGCGGTGACCTTTGGATATAGATATGAAGAGAATGACACCGTCATGTTGCAATTAATTACGCACAACGATGGAGTAGCGCTGGCCGGGGAGGATTTGGAGAATGTTGACTTCGAGCGGCACCGTCGCAGTACCTGTATGGACTTTATTCAGCAGATGATACCATGAACAGGTGAAAATACCGCACCGTCCGCCTCGATGATCTATGCAAACGAAAATTATTAGCGACTTGAGTAATTTTTGGTGATCATTCTCACAGTCATCGTGTCTGTAAATTGATTAGATTGTGGCCAAATAGGATCGTTCAGACATGGACATACGGTTATCAATCGAGAATATGAAGTCGGAACGAGCAGAAACTAAAGAGAAAATGTGTTAAACCAGATTATATGCGAAGATGACTGGCCACTAACTGTTGATGAGACGGAAGCGATAACGTGTGCCCTTGGTAACCGTCTGGACGGCGTACGGGACTTCGGGCCCTCCGTTGAAACGACCCGCACCGTTGAATAGGCCGCTGTGAATCACCGCTGGATCAACATTCCAGTTCATTGAGATGAGGACCGTTCCTTACCTGTCGGCGACGCTAGAAACCAAAACAGTACGTTGTCAAGAGACAGCACAAAGGATATAAGCATGGATCGTACGGAATAATTTGGGTTAGGTTGTAGGAAATGAGGCCGGATATGGAGGTGTTGTGCCACCAGTCGGCTGTGAAAAAATACATCAGCGTCTCATGACCTCGAAAAATATTGCGTGTGAGCTTACCAACAGTCCAGATCTATCAGCGAGAGATAGGTAGCGGATTGTAAGATTCGAACGATGAAGTGCTGAGTAACAAGCTTACTGTGCTCGCGTCATCGACATCTAGTTAAGCCTTGAGTCTCATTGTCCTGTTATAGTCAACAGAGCGGCTTACCATACAGATGCTTTTGGGGGTCTTCCGGGTCTAGAATGGACTGCGAGTCAGGCCTATTACTGTCAGGAGAATTATGTTCACAAACCGTAGATGATGACCACTCCTCTGAGACCATCCGCATACTGGAGACTGAGTTGACTGTGGTACCTGTAATCGAGAAAGGTTTAGAAGGGAAGGAACCATCTGCAGATAGACTCGCCAGAGAGAACCGGTTTGGTTGCCGCTTCAGAGAAATTCAGCCAAAAATCCACACCAACATTCGGAACGCGTACAGAGGAAGTTCTGTTGCGTAGTTAGTTCAGTGCATACGCTGTCTGCTTAACGGGACTCGCCGTATGTATACGAGGTTTCGGGGCCGAAGGGGCATTGCCTATAGAGATCAAATAAGGTTGAAAGCTCCACAGGAAAGGCTGCGTTTAATCAACGCACGTGACAAATGGTGATCCCTCGTCGTATATGTTCGCGGTCTCGATCAGGGCGCCGTCGAAATCCTAGGATTTGACTGTTAGAGAAGCGATGCACGCATGGGATGGAGGATCTCACGATGGAAGTCGAAAGACGCATGGTGTCATTCGTCTACGAAAGCGTCAGAAAGTTTGGACCAGAAATCCAGAGCCTCCGGCTTACCAGCTTGTTATTAAACGTCACCTTGAGCATATCCCCTTTATTGGCCGTGAGGACGGGACCAGGGTGTCTGTGAACGGTTGTAAGAGGACCAGCTTGCAACAAGTGCTCGCCATTCTTACGTTCCATTGGCGAGAACGCCGACTAAATTGGATATTAATGAGCAGCACTAGATCAGCTGGTCGACTGAGACTTACTCCGAGTGAAACCATCGGGCGCGACAGGTGCATTGACGATGTCGATGGTGTAGTCCTGGACTTTTGCCGCCGCCAGATGAGGTTCCAGAAGGGCCAAAAGCGCAAGAGATGCAAGTAGTTGCATTGTGGGCTGTGAGGTTGGAGAAACATGCCTCAGACCATCTCCGTTTTATGGGTTGCATAGCGTGTGAGGTTTTGCCAGTGCAAAAAAAGGTGTGGGTACATGGTCGATTGCAAAGAGAGTGACCCGACGAATTGGATGCGGAACCGAGACCTTGGGCATTTTTCGATTTCGACCATCCTGGAGAATGGAGAGGTCGCCGCTCTGTGGGAGATTCCACAGAGGAGAATCCTGTGCATGATGCGCTGAAGACCGCAGTCGGTTCCGCAACATCGGTTCCGCCATAGAGGTAGGTAGCACCAAACAGAGCACGTGGAGTGAGAATTGGCATGCAAAAACCAATGAAATAACCCGCATTCTTTCTCAGACCACCGGCGGAAGACGTCAGGTGTACGGTTACGTTGAATGACGCACGATGGTTGCTACACAGAGGCCAATGGAAAGAACATAATTATATGGCAGCTGTGAAAGATTGCCACATCGTACATTAGACAACTTGCGCAGAAGCCATTGACGCCATTCAATGGCTCATGGCGCGCGCGCAGATTTGGCAGATGAATGGCTCCACAAGATCTTTTGGCTGTGGAGCCATCCATTTGCGCGTGCGCCACGAGCTATTGAATGGTACCAATGGCATTTTAACAATTTAACAATGTGATATTCATCTACATACATAGTACTTAGGTATAAATACCTCGATGAACCCAAAGAGAAAAGAGAGACGAGTATTGTAAGAGTTGTTAGTATCGTAAATCGCATGAAAACCTCAATGCGTCAAAACCCAATGGGAAAAAGACCAGGACGGAGGAAAGTGTGCGCAAGCTGTCTATTTGTTTCATCCAGCCAGTGCTTGCCATGTAATGCTCCCGGCACTGCGACCGAATTGAGGAATTCGGCCATCCTATTCACGAGAAGCGCCGTGAGCCAAGCATGCACTTGACGGTGACTTGATGGGTGTATGTACCAGGAGACATTTCCGCGGACAAGAAAGAGGGCTGTTCCTGGATCCTTTGCGGGGTAATCGGAGAAGGACGATGATCCCTAGGATTGGTCCTCGGGATTGAGCTGGCGTGTACTAGTAGAATAGCTCAGGCACATGGACTACATAGGAGGAAAGTGACGCAATCGTCCCCTGACATGCGGATGGTTTGTATTGGGAGGGCATAGACGGGCGGAGGCCATAGGTCGCGCGACGTTCCGAAGACCAACAGGTGGGTACCCGCAGAAGCCTGCACCTTGTGACCCTTGACGGAACCGAATCTCTGGAGTCCAAGCAGAATCATTCAGTTGGCCGTAGGCAGGCGCTCATGGGTTGCAGACATTGTCGTAAGTCCGGCAGCAGGGCGAGAGCAATATGAGCGCCGAGGGAATGGAGAGATCAGTGCAAGGTCAGTGTCGGAGAGAAACGGACTGCTTGACCCGAATGTTCTCAGGACCACGTGTATCTCCAATGGATACTAATTTGAACAGAAAGGCTGCGAACCTCTTGTCGCAAAAGGGTAGTACCACTTCAAAACAAGCTTCACCTCTTCTAAATTCTGCATCAGAGGGACTTATTTTAGATCGTTGCTATTTATAAGTAATGCACACGAGTCGAAAGCGGTGGGAAAAGGGCAACCCTATTTCCGTAGAACCGCGGGAGTCAATTTACAAACGCGCTTCTAAATAGCGGCACCGGAAGCTGCGGGCGTCATGTCTAAAACGCGTTCACGTGAGAGATCCGGATGCAGCTGGTCGCTAAGTACCATTGTCCGAATGTGAACGAGGGTTGGATAGATATATCCGGGGGCGAATTGAATGCAGACGGCGTCGACAAGTTCAACGAGTCCGTCCGCCGACAGAAATTGCGCCGTCTGAGTATGTCCCATTTTTACGCCATCGTAAATCGTTGGTTTATTCCAGGTTGTACATCTACTATCAACGACCCGATGGCGTGTGGATGTACTCGCATTCTATGCGGAGAACGTCAAAATATTATGCGGGGACCCGCTCGAGTCGGGTTGGTCATACGTTTTGGGCACCGCTGATTTCCGTCAGTTATAAATAACTTCTTAGAAGTGAGCAATGTTCGGATTCGTACCCGCGTGTTCCAGGCACGCTTCTTCTACTCGACCCCCCGAGATCATGGATGCTCCACCCGGCTGCGTTGGAATTCGCTAAGTGGAGTACTGATATATTCAAAGGTATGTAGGTACTACAAGAAGGCCGGGTAGCGGATGGGTCCCGCAGCTGCACTGCATAGCTTAGTGCTGAACACGAATGTTTCTGAAGTTGGTTGCTCGTTCGATTCGAGCCCGGGCCATGTTCTTTGTGCGACTCGTTTTTGTTTCTGTGTTCAGTGACTAGAACGATTACATACTGTAAGTCTGAGGTACGTAAAGAACATTACCATTACTAACGCAGATCGCAGGCTTTGAGGCGTGGGCCAGAGGGAGCATGTTTACCTTCTGCAAAGGCAATATCTGATCAGTATTTCTCTTGAATCCCGTTCGATGCTCATATACTTCAGCTTCGTAAGTACCAGCAGAGAACTAATCAGTGGTCGAGTGCAAGGCATGTAGCGGTTGGACGTCGACTGAGCCTTTGATAAATGTACATAAAATTAACTTCACATTTCACCAAAGCTACGGACAAAGACGAGGGTCACGTCCAAGTCATTCCAGCCCTCGTCCTTTGCAATTTAACATAATTGGACTACAACTGTACGTCCATTCGTACATTCCCTTATGTTTATGGCCGCATATTTTCACTGAGCAGCGGCAGTCCCAACAGAAGTTGCCGTCGTCGATCTCTCGCGAGTCGGTCCAGTTTCGGGTACAGTCGTACTCCTCCCTTCTGCCGCAGGAGCCTCGGTCTCCCGTTCACGCCTTCGGGAAGCACCCCGCATATGGGGCATTCCGCCTCCCGTAATAATGCCCCCGCCCATCTGCTGCTGCATTCTCATCTGCGCTTTCTCCCGTCGTTCTTTTTCACGCTGTTCACGAGCCCGTCGCTCGAGCCGCTCCGCCTGCACCCACGCCGCGGCCCCGTGCGCCGCCTGAACCGGACGTGTCTTGTAGCCCTGCAGATATCCCTGCAGCTCTGCCGTCGAGAACTCGAGGGGCGGGACATCCACAGCAAAATGCGCTGCGAGGTCCGCAATGGTTTGCTGTTTTTCCGACGCGGAGTTGGCGGAGGCGACGAAATCGGGGAACCGCACCTCCGGGAAGAACCGCACGAAGAGCGCGCGTGCTTGGTCTGTAGTCGATAGCGCGTACTCGACCTTGCGATCGATACGCCCCGGGCGGATGAGTGCGGCGTCGAGGCGGTCTATGTAGTTCGTCTGCGAAACATACAGAATTTCTCATCAGCCCTGTTTCGTGCCAGAATCGTGGGATACCAACCGTTGCGAAGAATAGCTTGCCCTCCTCACTTCCCACTCCGTCGATCACATTCAAGAGCCCCGACAGTGTCACAAGCCGCGGTGGGCGTGCGACTGCGTGCATGGTATTGCCCATGTTCCCCATCATTTGATGGGTTACCGTACCATATGGGCCCCCCAAGTCGTCTTCATCTTCGCGGGAGGGGAATGCACAGTCGATATCCTCAATGAGAAATATTCCGTTTTTCGGGACGCTTGATGCTGCGTGTTGGAGGAAGCTATCGTCTACACTGTACGAAAGTTTCAGTTCCCGCGGACAGACGTAGATGGAGAGGAACCCACTTATTTGCAGCGAGGGAGAGAGAATAGATCTCGAGATTCAGGGCGCCTGCGAGGGCGTAGATTGTCGACGCTGACGAAACGGGGATTTCTTGTGAGCGTGGATACATCATCCAGGACGAGCCACTCACTTTTTCCTGTTCCGGGTGGGCCATGCAGCAGATAGCCTCGTCGATGCGGAATCCCTGCACTGATGTACCAGTCCTCCGTCCTAAGGAACTCTTCAGCATCTTCCACCAACGAGTCGAGGTGCCCTTGCGGGAGAATGATCGAGCTAGATATCCCCGTCAGCGAGAATTGTATCTATATTGAGGGCAGATGCTCACCTGAGAGGACGCCGTGTTTTCCGTTTGACGTTGGTCCACATTTGATTCGGATTGTAGCGGCGCTAGAATGAGCGTCAATTTAGGACCTCCTACATCGCAAGATGCGAATCACATACGGAGTCTGTGAGATGGATAACGACATGGGGCCGATTGACTTCAACATAGCGCAGACCCGCATCTTCCACGAGTTGAGATAAAACGTCCATGTCCAATGTGTATATCCTGTGAAACAGCCATTCCAGCGTCAGTGGTTGGATAGCGAGTCAGAAATAGGCTAATGCACGTTACATATATGTGCGCAGTCTGTTGGGCACCGTTGACCATACTATTCCTCTCTTTGCCACGCTTGATTTCCAGCCAGTAGCCGCGCCATTTGAAAAGCTGTGGGATTTGGTAGGTGGGCACGTATTCGGCGTTACCCTTGATTGTGGGATCAGCCTCTGGTTTCACGGCCCACTTCCGTTGGGAATTTTTGGCCGTGACGACGAACTCGCGGGAGCGTTTCCAGACGCGTTCCTGTGTCTACACAAATTATAAATGAATAAGGCATGACCGAATTGGAGGTCCACTAACCAGAAAAAGAACGATCCACTCGTACGCTGGATCACCTTCGTTGAACTGCGCGGTGATAGAGTACTCTGTGAACGTATCAGAGTGTCAAGTATCATGAAGTGAGCAACGAAGACGCACGGATTCTAAATCGCTCGATTAACCATCGACAGAACCGCCTCCCTGTTTCGATTAATGTTCCCAGAATCAAGAGCTTCAAGCTCGAGCCAATGTGGGATTGTGAAAGGAACCCCAGCGCCCCGAAGATCGACGACAGCCCCACGAATGATGTCAGCCACGAAGACCCATCGCCGGTAGCATCCTGACCACCACTGAAAGGGAACTTATTGATGTGCGAGTATGTAGACATGAAGTTGGGCGTATAGGGGGTGAAGATCGAGGTTAAAAGAGAAACCCGTAAGCGCCTACTGTGACTCCAGCATGATTCAGTCGGGCCCGGATTCAGCTGTGGAGCCAATTCGGTCGAAGAATAGAACGAATGGCGTCAAAGCGCAGCAAACTGGAATGGACCTCTGGGGTCAGCCTGACTCGAATTTGACAAGCACTTATCATTCCACAGAAGAACGCAATACAACGGGATCCCACCAGCCCCAGCAGGGAGTAGCAGCACTCACGTCGGCCGAGCGGGTATATGTGGTCAGAGAAGAGTCATAGAGGCGTGACGCGTGGCACTGCCAAGCTCCGCTTCTTCGGCATTTGCCGAACACATACAAAAGGTTCACTCAATGTTCGAGCTCAAATATTACTTAATCCAAGGGACTCGAACATTCATAAAAAAACCAGCGAAAATTAGGTTGGACAAAATCACCCCAAATCTAGGCCCCAGTTCAGGTTTCCGCCTTTCACTGTTTCCCACCATTTTATTGTTCTGGCCCGCGAGTCGATTCCAACGCCTCGTGGAATTATGCAACTCAAATAACATCGGAGATTATATCCGCAGTTTCTACGCCTTTGCTACCCGCCCTGCGCCGGTACCTGCTTATTCTTGAACTATAATTACAATTTCCTTGGATGTAAATTACGTCGTATCACCAGAATGTGGAACGTTTCAGCTAGTAATTTGCCATAGAAAAGCCACTGGGACTAACATGTTACTACTCAGGCGTGCCGAGCAGGCTGCGCCAAAAATCGGATTCGTCACAGACGGGTAAAGGGGATAGGAAAGGGACGGGACATATCCACAGTCAATGTAGCGTTATTACGCCTTTCTCAGGAATATTTTCTTCCGGGAATTTGCATATCTTTACGAACGGGTGCCTGCATGAAAGATCTTCTACATGCGCAAAGAAATGCAGGTGCGTCCACACGCTATCGGGTTTTTCTTATCTGCAAGGGAGAACATATAAACCGGCGTGTTTTTTGCAGGAGGAATGCAATTGGATGTACATGTCACAGTAATTCCCTCTCAACTAAAAGACTAGAAAGTCGAACGCGCAATTGTGGACCAGTAAAGTCCTATATAGGATAAACAGCAGAGAACTGGTTCAAGCTGAGACGACCTGCCATTCGAATAATTTCTCATAGCTAATATGGGAGCACTAGGAGCAGTCCTGTCACCCGCCATCAGCTCGTCTTATTATAGGTTGTTACATAAAAGGTTACCAGGAAGGGGATTGGTTACCAACCACCGTTGGGGCGTGTGCGAATCCAATGCGCTGGAATCGAGCGAACCAAATCGACGACCCGCAGTGTTTCGGTCGAAAAAACAAAAACTTATTTCCTCGCCGAACCAATCCCCGAGTCAAACGGGTGCCTGCGTGAAAGGTCTTCTCCATGCAGAATGAGATGCAGGTAAGTCCATACGCTATCGGGTCTTGCTTACCTTACAAAGAGTTCAGTCGAGAAAAAATCTATTCCTTTGCCAAACGACTCAACCCGAATCGAAGGGGTGCCTGCGTGAGGGAGTTCATTTTTTTTTTTGCGGATCCATATACGCCATTGGGTCTTGTTGAACCGGAGATAAACGGGCGCGATTTTGGCAGGACGATAGCGCACTATGGTGATTATGCTCGCCGGGAAAAGATCCATATCTACCAGTTGGGCCAGTGTGTGTGCGACAAATTGACCGAGTTAAATGGTAGAAGTTCTGGGAAGCAAAACGACGGGGTTCAGTAACCTGCTAGGTTTTATTCTTCGCAGACGAACCAAGGCAAAAGAAGAAAAACATACGGTGCAGGTGCGTTCATACGCTATCGGGCCCTTCTTACCTGGAACTGGGGATGGATAGATTGATGCGATTACGTGGTGCAGTACGAACCCAAGCAACCCGTTGGGATGCAGTGAAGAAAAGTGGCTGCAGTGGATGGAATTTTGGGGGCAGGGCGAGGATGTGAAGATGTTTGTACGGCTCTTGAGATATAATGGTGTCTTCTCGGACGAAGGAATTTGGGGAATACGGATGGAGTCAGTGACTTAAGGAGAGACCAATCGAATTAACCATAGAGACGTAGCGAATGAATCATGGCTCCCCTCCAACGGAGTAAACGGCCCACGAGATCTTGGACACCGTGAGTGGCAAAAAGTGCGAAAGTTTCAGCGAACAAACGACCCAAGCCCGAATCAAACGAGCGTACTTCTGTTAGAGGCCGCAAGGACGGTAGATGTGGGCCATTCGCTACTGGATTGATAGTAAGGAGGGTTGGATCTTGAACTCGGCTGCAAGTATGGTACTCGCATCTGAGGAAGAATGAATCGAGGCCCTGACCAGTGACCACGAGTCACTGCGTTCCGGGGGGTCGTCTGCACATGCAGTGTACGACCCCCGTCCGCACATTTCTGCAGATTCGTGCATCCGCACACTATGTCGATCTCCTCCAGAATTTTCTCGGCATCCCGTGGGCACCCATTCGTCCTCTAAACACCTTGCTGACCGACGAGGATCTGGGGCTGGTTTGACAGGTGATGTTGGCATGGCACTCACACGTCAAAACACACAGCACTTTGATAAATCCGGAAGTAACTCCGAAATGCCCACAACTGAAGCAACTTTGAACAAAAAAAATGATGTTCTGGGGTCATTAAAGAGCCAATGTATGGTTAATGGATATCTGTAGCATTTTCCAAGGGATTTTGTGTGAAGTGATAGATTTCGCCGACTCCAAGAACCTGAAACATGGCCAAATATAGAACCCCCATCACCGGCTTTCAAAACTTCGGTTATGTATGTCATAGACATGTCGTGGACATGTCCAGGGAGGCGGTAGCGGCAGAGAAGGAGGCCGGGGGTGCAGTCCCGCCTGAGTGTTCCCACTGTGCGGACCGGGGTCGCCAACCCGCTGCAGACGCACGTTCTACACCTAGTCTACGAATGTCTGACCAATTCGGCCGATCTAATGTCGGCACACTGTGTATCCCACGATCCACACTGATCCGCACCTGATCCGCATATGTCCGCATCGCTATGCAGACGTGGCCCCGGAACGCAGTGAGTGCGAGCGCCAGTCCGCGAATTTGAAGTTGACACGCCGCAAAGATAGAGTTGCGAACTTGGTGGGATCAGATAGGGAAGAGAAGACACGATCCACTACTAGGCGATAGAAAGCACCATGAAGGAAAGAAGCAAGATGTGCCGTTGATGTGCCGGCGGAGCGGCCCGATATTTGGATCGCAGGCGATGGCCAAACTGATGGCGCCTCCTTCTTCCGTCCACCAACCGTCCACCTCGACGTCCTCGATGAGGATCAATTCGTCCCCTTCCAGTTGCGTGCAAACGACGACATGCAAATCCCCGCGCATGCTGGACCTCACAATACCTGCTTGCGGCCATGTGTATTGCCGATTCGCAAAACGATACACGCTGCGAGGGCGCAGGGGGCCCTGGACCGTGCCAATGCTTGGATGGATGGATGCACGCGATCGCATCAGTTGAGGCGTACTGGGTCCTGTGTACGCCGTCCCTGCACCCTAACGCGTTCCCGTCTCGTGCTGAAGTCTTTTCCAGTACGCGCAAATCCAACTCAGGATTCCTCGTCTTGGCTCGCTCGGACGCGCTCAAAGACACGCATGACTACCCAACGTCATAACCGCCGTACTTCGTCCGCGTCCCGCCATTCCTGTCTTGGATGTGCGTCTATTCGACCCGCCCCTCGTTCTTCCTTGATTCCTTTTCCTCGGGCTGCAACTGATCATATCGTTGGCGCCCGTCTTTCACATTTCTGAGTCGATCCACCGTCAAAAGCTCCGCACGCTGCTGAGTGCGTCCCCGTTCCTTCCATATCATACCAGATTCCCCTCGATATACACTCTGCTGATGTCCTCCTTCGATCTGTGTCCGTACCTGTCTGTGCGCATGCCGTGCAATGCCGCGATACAGTGAGCGGGCCTCAAACCTTCAAGACGGATATGGCTTTAAATACCCTCGCTCCGTAGGTGTCCGCCCATCCCACACGTTCTGCGTCGTCACCCGCTTGTCTCTTTCCAGCCGCGCCTTAAATGAAACAATCCTGAGCTTCAAGATGCGCACCCGGGCCCGCCTCCGCCGCCCGCCTCGTCGGCTTTCCAGACGCCCTCGATATTCGCACGCGCACCAAACTCCAGTCCATGTTCATGTACACTCAAAATTGCTACTGCCGCTCCGTATGTGCGTTATGTGTCCGCCGCCGAACACCCGCGGCGTATCCTACGTATGTCCCGGCCGGTTCTCCCCCCCGTGTGCTACTGCGACGTCACGCTCCAGTTGCGGCTCTGCCCTACTCGACATCTACACGCCAGGGTCCCCACTCGATATTCGAGATGCCTATTTCCGGATCCGGACCTGCGTATCTGGGAGGCCAGTCCAGCGTTCGCTTCCAAACGTCCTGCTGCAGGTGTTCCGTACGCGCCGCCGCTGTTCTCCACCGCCTGCCTTGTTTCCAGACGCGAGCGCGGGTAGGTCGGCGATGTATCATATGGCAATATGTATTCGTCCTTCATCGCTGATCCCAGATCCCGATTAAGCTTTTAAGATCCGCCTTCAATTCCAGAGAAATTCCCGATGCACGCTGACTCGAAGTACGGGCTCCCGCGCCCAGACGGATTTCCGATCCACCTGCCTCCGTCGCCGTCCTGCAAATGAGCGTAAGTTGCATGGGCGCGTACCGACGAGCGTACGTATACTTCCTGTTCTCTATTGTATGTTCTGCTTGCCTTACGTCTGCCGCGTTTCCAGATGCGCGCACGCCTGCCCAGATGCGCGTGCAACGCCGTTGCAAGTACAAGGCTGCCGGTCCCTGCAAATGGCATCCGCTAGCCCCGCACTGCTGTATTAACGTTTCAGCCTTCACAGGTGCATTCCCTTCACACCCGCGGCCAGTTCTCTGCTACCTATGGTGGTACCTGTTCAGTAAGGTAAGTCGGACGTGGTGTACGGCGCACGCCCGCATGCCTTCAAATGTTCAGCTAGCTGCGGCGGGAAGCCTGGGTTCGATTCCCAGCGTCCGAATACCGATTTCCTCTCGAAATTCCTTTTTCTGTCGCTGCGGCTACTATCCGACAGCCTCCTCTTCTACCGACGCGACGTCGTTGGCCCGCGCGATTCTGATAGTCTCAAGTACGCAGAGGTTATATTTACCGTCGGACGATCTGATTTTGATGTGACATCTTAGTGTGCGATTTAGGGATCTGCCTCATGGCATCCCAGGAATTTCTTCCTTTACTTCTCGTACGCCAGCGTACCGCTGCCCCGTGCTTCTAGATAGCTGAGTCCCGCAATACGGGTGGTATAACACTCACGGTATAGATCCGGCTTCGAAACATGGATAATGGTTCGGAACGCTCGCATGCTGTGGCGAGGTCTGGGGTCGAACGGTCCATAACCCACCCGTTTTCTTCAGGCGTCCTTCCAACTGCCACAGCCGGTAAAATTTTTCTAATTCATCTGATACCACGTACCTAGGTTTCTAACCGCCGGATGCAGGCTGAACACGTAGGTAGAGTGACAAAAGTAGCGGGGCCTTTCGGTGTGGTTTGACATACATGCGTCTTCGGCTGAAATATGAGTGGGGAGGAGCACTTCCAGGTACGATCAAAGTTATATTTCCAGTGGGGAACAAAGGACTCGATAAAAGTAGTTGACAAAAAACACGAGCCCCCGGAAACATCTCTCGGTGGGATAGTGATACAAGGCGGCGGCGCGCTACATAGCAGTCAGATAAACGATCGATTGTGTTTGATAATGGGGATATACCAATGATGCAAGATACCGCCTAGGAGAAGACGTGGAAGTAACACATGGCGCAGGAGGTAGCACCTGGTCTACCGAGGCTGGCTGACCATTTCAGAGCAGCGCTACTGGCCTTGTCGGGGTCAGAATAGGTCGTTATGAATACCTCGCGCGTTGCTCTGTTAGAGTAGTTGCAGCAAACCGAGTAGTAGGTTGTATTGTAGATGCCCTCCACAAAAACACTGGCGTCCGAATCTTCAGGCTCTCCGACGAACCTGTTAAAGGGTATTAGATAATCGGGCAACGAAGGCAGATGGACTTGTACAAGTCGTAGATAACATGATTCACCGTCTCCGGATTGAAAATTGACAATAACGCAATGTATTGACGCTGCTCGGGTGAGTAGGAAAAGCCGGAAATGAGTACCCGGCCGTCGGCGGAAGCAAATATGGTATTGTTGGACGCTCTCCAGCCGGAATAGCTGTAGGACGAGTCCATTTTCCTGGCAACAGTGCTGCCATCAGCTTGCCAGTCCAGGTAATAGTTGTCGAAATCTACAAGGCCAGCAGGGACGCCCAGGTCGAAGTTATACTTCCCCTTCTGCTGCACCATACTCGTCTTGACCGCTTCTGCAAAATTATTCTGAGCCTCTTCCATAAAGAGATTGAACGACTCCTTCTTACCAATAGTCGCGTCGTCGTATTTCCCCGCGTCAATCATATGGCCAGCACCAGCCGACCCTTTGCCAAGGCTGTAAGATGTACGCTATTGTTAGCTGCAATGGCAGGAGATCGATTTACCACTCACGTAAGGCATTTACCAAAGACCAACCAGGAGAGCGGGGTGTGCAACGGAATGTCGCTTAAACCAGTAATTGCGATGTAGAGCGAGCTCTGGAGGGTCCCTGACAGGTACGGCACCAACGCCGGACAGGTACCGGCCTGGGTAGACACGGCGGCGCTCAATATGAACGAAAGCTTCTCCACCAGTGCAGCTTCCGCCGTTAGCTTCTTTGTGAATTTCGGAAGGACAGCGACCCTCAGCTTTATCGCAAGCTTTGTGTATAGCTCCAGTGAGATGCTCGCTGAGGCCCCTACGTCGAGAATCTTTGTACAGACGGTTTGGAGTCCCCATTGGCCGATTAATTGGGAGTTTTGTGAGTTGAGAAAGTCCACGCGACCCCCCACTTGTTTCCACCCACATGTGACGCCAACCGTGAAGTAACCGTTGAGGTCGATGTTGTATGCGCCACCAACGGTCAGCCCGGCAGCAGGTCCAATCTCCAATATGCCTGGGATAACAAGATTTGCCCTTCAATGCGGGTCAGCTGGGAGACGTGGAGGGAGACATTGAACCAACCCTGGAATGTATGCATTGATGGTGAAGAAGTCTTTATCCCCCTCGACTCTGTCTGGGAGGATACATTAGGTGCGAAATACGAAAGGGATATGAAGCTAGCTCACAACTCGCTTGTATACCGAGAGCCAGCGTGATGTCGAGATCCATGTTAACCGCAAGATTTGCCTGCGTGAATCCGCCTGGGATTTTCCTGAGTCAGAGTGCATTATTGTGAGATGCGGAGAATCACCCGCGAAAGTACCCTCGAAGACTCCTCGGAAGAACAGCGACAGTTCTAGATAAATTCAGTGACATTATCATGTGAACCATAGCCATGACACCTACGAGCTCCACAACGCGGGCAGGTAAGGTTGAAGCTTTTGCTCCCGCTTTGTGCGCTAAACAGAAGATACGCCGGTTCACCACGATAGGTGGAATTCCAAGGCACTATGTTTTGTGTACCGAACTGCGCGTCGATACTCGGACGGGCAGATATCGGCGTAATGGCCACAGTGACAGCTGCATTGGCGCACGTTAGTGCTGCTTTACGAATCTTTTAAACGCTCACCTGCTTTAAAAATAACTTTGGCGATATAGTTTGCGGCTTTTTTGATGGCATTCCAGATATCGCTCCAGAATCCGCGTTTTTCGAATGGAGTGACGGCCCGGGAGGAGACTGAATGAGCAGGTGGTTCAGGCTCCGGCTGCGAGACGTTTCTCGGAGAAGGACCCTCAGGATCATCGAGAGCAAAGGATGCAACGTGGAGCGTGACCGTTTGTTCTTCGTCGACAGCTCGGTGGATGGGTATGGTGACGATCTGACAGGTGATACGGAGATCCTTCTCAGACGCGTCGAAGTTGTGAACGAAATGGAAACTGCGCTCCGACGAGTCGATGCCCTCACCGCAGCCAGGAACGTAAGTGATCAAGATGAAGCCCGTGGTGTGGTTCGACCAGTCCGTAACCGCCGTGTTGAAAGATTTCGAGTCGTTAAAGGTGACAACCATGGTGTCGGAGGCGAGTCCGCAAGTGACAGAAGAGACGAAGCGGGAACGTTCGAGAGATATGGTGGGGTATTTGTGTTTGAGCTGCATCAAGCCAGCGCCCTGAATTGCGGCATCTACACACTATCATCAAGAACGTATTCACGCTGACAGAGAGACGGAATCCCCACCAGGTTTCGCTTGATAATAGAGGGAGCTGTTGAATTTCCCCTTCAGGTTCGCGAGGTCGCCGGTGTCTTCGTCCGGGTGGAGGGCAGGGTGAAGCTCGGTGAATTCCGACGGCAGAGATTGCGGGTTAGCCACCTCGGACGTCGGGAACGCAAGGACATGGAGTACAGGAAGAAGCAAGAGCGCTCCGGCGACGAAATAGTGTCTAAACTGCATGGCAAGGAAAGACAACTTGGCCTATCCCGCTCGGCGGTTTATATACTTGCTGGCTGCGACTCCTGAGTCGTTCTTCCACATGTGCGACCACCCACGGGTCAACACCGCGAAGCGAAATTGCGCAAGAAACTCGGCACCCTCGACGAGTAGAACTTTCTCTTGATCGGGAGTCGCATGTTGAACACGCAATTCCGTGACCAAATTATACGAGAACTCCTAAGTGTTTCGTTGGTCTTCGCGTCCGGCCGTCCCGCATGGAACTCAGAAGGTGTCGCTTATGTATCAGGTTGTATCAAGGCCGCGGACACTGGGGACTGGCGATAAGACTTGAATTGCGCCGGCACAGTGCTGTTTTGAGCCTGCCAGACGGTGTCCCTAGAAAGAGGGCACCTCCGACACCGGAAAGTTACGGGGATGACGAGGAGGTGAGATGGAAAGAGACTCAGAGAGCGACTGGCACCCCTATCACGCGTGCATTCACCACATGCTTACTTTCAGTGCCACCTAGGCAGTGCCGCACCTGACACCAGAACTCCGAACCGAACAGATAACGGCGGCCTTGTGGCCCATTGAACCTTCGACGCATGGTCCCTCCTGAATGCGAGTAACTTGTGTCTCGCCACTCTCCCAAGTCTGGTAAATTGAACTCTCGCCTCCGGCATAATTTCGCTGGAATTCAGCACATGTAGATTCCAACGTTTACTTCTACTCCCCCCGTCAGTAGACATTGAGGGCTTGAATGTCTTTGAAGGGGGCTTTGTACTCCCGCATCTACTCGAATTTCCTGCGTCTGACCTCTACTCGCATCCATCCGACTCCTTTTTCGAGAACCCCGCAATCATTGTTCGCTTCAGTCGTTGCTTGCTCACCCCAGTCACGTGTGCGTTCATCGCATCCTTACAGTATCCTTTAATACTCAGTCAGTGCCACCTAAGGCACCGCCGCGCCTGATACCATAACCTCGTCAATTACCATTGGACCGAACAGATAAGACTTGGAGATAATGAAGCAGAATTGACCAGGTTATTACTTAAAATTATTTCGCCGTTCGACCGCAAGTGCATTGTTAACATATTTGGGTCGCGGAATTGGTCGATGCATATACCTGAGACCTGTTGTTGATATTGGGTGATTGCCGTTCATTAGTGACATTCGTGGATCAGGTAGAGAATGAAACGCACAAGTTCTTCGATGTCCAAACCATTATCCAATATTTTTCTGCCACTGGCACATATCACGCGAGGAAAAGCCACATAACTGATGGCGTTGTTGTGTAAATTATTCTCCAGGCACGCGGGGAACGGAAGCGCAAATCCACTTAGCATTGAACAATTACTAGGTCCGGGAATCACAGTTGATCGTGAGCATTGGAAGAGATCTGGAGCTTCTGCATGGCTGGTATCGATGCTTCCCGAAGGGTTGGAGGTCAGTAGATTCTGGTTCGTTCGATGTGTTCTCTTGTGGTCTAGACCGCTCCGGGATAGGCGCTTCAGTGATGAATCCCAGAGCAGAAATCATAGATCAAGGGGGTGAGGTGTCGATGAATTCTTGAGGAACTGTTCTTCGCGTATCCGATGCGTAGAATGAATATTGCCCACCGGCAGCGGAGCCGTTGACTCATCATGCATCATGCGTGGAGCTCTTAGACTCTGATAAAGCCCATGATACTCGTAAGAGATCCGAATGACGCAAACGGCGGAATGTCGAAAGCTCAGGGGCCATTTTTTTCCGTGCCCCGAGCCACATCAGACTTTTGACATTTTTGTTGTGGCGTTGTACAACACCAAACAACGCCAAAAAACGCGTGAAAACGCCGCAACACACAACACGACAATTTTTCTAAAAATTCCCACAACGCCGAAACAAGATCGGCTGATACCATCAGAAGGGCTGTTAACCACAACGGCTTTCGACCTCCCCAGGAACCTCCCATATCACCTGCATCACTGTGCTCACTTTCAGTAACCTCTATCATCCACAGCACTCTGGCCAGCCTCGAAAATTTGGGAGGACAACGCGACAACACCAAAAAACACATGCAACACCACAATCAAAATGTCAAAAGGCTGATGCATCAGAACGGAGTTTGAACGGAGCCGGATCATTCTGGGTCCATGAGACGAGATTTTTCGGGTAGGACGACTTGGGGACCAATGTGTTGTCACGAGTGGGGTCGTAGAATCGTCGATAATACGATATTCAGCACGTTGAAGATGCCTGGATTCGTCGTCGAAGAAAGATCGCGACACCGCCACTGATGGATCCCACGCCGCCTGTTTGGTCAAATCCCGGGCCGAATTCTGCCGATCACTCATGCCCTCAACATTGGCCATTGCCTTTTCTGGTTCCTGGGTACCGGCGGCACATCACAATAATAATCTCGTTGAATCCGTGCTTCTGTCGGATATCCCCCCATCACACGTAGTCAGCTGAAGGCTGGACTATTTCCGTCCGAACTAATGGCCATACATGAAAGTCCACTTCAATGGGGGACTTGCCGAGTATGGCTCTCCGTCTCATATCTTGCTCCTGGACCCCGCCTCAACAACACGGTTGGACGCAGCCTCAACAACATGGTTCATGTCGTGCTGTGTAGCTTCCACTTGTTCGTATGGTAGGTAGGTAGGTAGGATTACACGGCCGGTCCCGCTTAGGAACGCCGGGGCCCAGGAATTATCTAAGTGTACAGGCATTAATGTACACTATTGTTCCTGGACTTATCTATAAACCCGTAGCCGAGCTCACGATCTCAATCTTTCGACCCGCCGCGGTAGAACTAAAGGAAATATAAAGAAGCAAATTAGCACGTCAAATAGGTACCTCAAATTGAAGAATCTGAAAAACGGGATGAAATAGAGCAAAAGGACAGATGCATATTCGCGAGTAGGTCGAGGGTAAGTAAAGCATAGCGTTCAAAAAACTCCATGTCAGAGAAAATTGCTATGTGATCTGACCAACGTACGGGATATGCGGTGACAAGAGAAGCATTGACCATCATCTGGTGAGCTGAGAACGGTATGGAGGTCAAGGCCTCTCGATTCACCTCAGTTTTCGATGATATTGGAACTCTGTTGTCGGTTTGTCCGTTATGGCTCGGGCCGTCCGTGAAGTACAGCTTCTATGGTGAGTTGATTGGCTCCTGGATTCATTCCAGCATGGTCTGGCATAGTTCCGGATGTGCATCATCAACATCGTCTCGGGGGCAACTGGCCTAGAGCAGTGGAAAAGTTGCCTTGATACAGCCGACTCGCATTAGGTCTTTAGCCCAGGATAGTGTACAAGTTTGAACGAACTAGCAGAGCCATGCAAGGGTATTCCGAGACCAAATGATTAGACAAGAGGTTGTAAGGCAATTAGGAGGTGTTGAACTCAATGAGGTATTATCCCAATTGTGTGGATAGTGGCACGAACGACCGGTGGAGATTCGGCATGCGGCGCTGAAGCTAATTTGAAGTAAACTCAATGCGCATTCCCCAACTATCTTGGAGAATTTCGCATTTGTGGTGTCGTGGATGAGGTAACAGCCACCTTAGCCATTTATATTTGAGTTCATTCAGCATCAGTCGGCCAGTCATGGTCTTGGATCTCGGTTATGTGATTTCCGGAGAAGCGCGCGTATTATGCCTTGAATAATTTAAGTGGTGTATATTTTGGAATCTGTTCGTGCCCCCCCCCCCACATCTTTCGCTTTCAACCTGCGGGTCGTTCCAAGTATAAGCGGCGCCGGAGGAGCTCAAAGATGAGAGAATTAAGTTGAGTGTGTTGCTCCAGCATAGCCGGCTTGAACTGGGGACCCGTGTGGACAGGAAAACCAGAAGACTGCAACGAGTTGCCACCGATGAATGGTGAAGTTTGCTAGTGTGGAGCAGGTAAGTATAATTGAAGCCATAATCGCGCCGAGGTGGCAGTGCAAAGTTGACTAAGCAAGCAAGCTGAGGACGGGACGGGCGACGGCAGCGATGGCCACAGAGTGGGCTAAAATGGTGTTATACACACGGCGACTCATTTAAAAGTAAGGTTGTGCGGTAGAATGAGATTTATGGGTAAAAATGAGCTGGATGCGCGACATTCAAATGGATGTAGGTTTTTTTTCTTTTTGCTGCCTTCGCATTCTCCCCGTTACATGCATCTGGATGGGCTCGTATAAGAGGCTCTTAGGACTACTGTCGGCACAATCAATGTGGACAGAGTGGCATTATCGGCAACTTCAGATTTCATGATGATGGTGGCAGGAAAATAGAGGCCGAAACCCGGAGCATCACGCTTTTTAGCGAGGTCCGGCAGTGATGCCGGTTGATGGCTTGTGATTTTAGTTGCCGTTTTCGGTCGTGAGACCCCCGAAACCGTTCAAGGAGACCGTTTAAGCATACATTCAAGAAGGATAATTGACAATATTAACCATAAAAGCCGACCTTGTGCCTACGAATTGAACACAATTGCGAGATGCCATCGGACACTGCAGGCAAGTCCCACGGCCGTGTATTCATGGCGTGGGACCGACACTTGCCATGGCGTTGGCCACGGCGTTGGCCTGGCATTGCACATTCTCTTTGTTCTAATTTTGTTTCTTTGATATGAGCTTTCGGAATCTGCCGATGCCAAACAAGTGCAGCCGGTGATTACCGGTGATGGATCAAACGCAAAGTGTTGAACTGCGTGGACTGAATGCTCAATGACCATGATGAATATGTTCTTTGGGTTCGGAAAGTCTGGGGTATCAGCCAGTAATCAAGGTCTCTAGTTGCTGGACTCGAATGTCTCGGTGATCATCGAGGTTGCCAAAATATTTACATATGGGATGGGTCGTTGGGTTCAGATCAAGATAAGAGTCGTGTGCCGCAAATCCTAACCATGACCCGACTGCACTGTATGAGAACTTGCAACAGACTGTGCCCTACTGTGCATTGTGCAAATTAGAATCTCGTGCCCCAATAGATTCACGCTGTACCCGATCTTTAACGAAGACTGCATGCTGTGCCGTGGTTAAACCGCAAGTGATGCCAAATCTTAAATTCACATTGTGTCGCAGGACAAACACCGTTACATGCACATCCGCATGGTTTTGAGGCTCAACAACTTGGCCAATCCATTTGAACGTTTTTTTAATGTAGATGCCTTTCTCACTGTACCGGTGCTGCAACACGGCACATTTTCGGGACAGTGGCCATTCAGCACTTCACACCATATAACGAGTTGTTTCCCTTCAAGACTCTAATGCATTTCCTCCCACAAATACCTATGGTTCTCGGCTTTTATTGGCTGGTCTGGGTGGCCTATTTGGAATTTGTCAATGTTCTTGTACCATGACATCAAACAGTTGCCGGACGAGCTGGCAATTGCTGCCTTGAATTTTCCTCTATCTCATCCTTGACTGGTCCCTGCATCTGCTTTTGCAGCGGAAAACTGTATTTCTATATATATATATATATGTATGTCTGTTTCTTACTATCCCCTGCACCGGAGCTGAGCACAGGCACATCTTGTACTGTCTTGTACAGCTTACAAAAAGGATATTAATTTGTACTCTACAAATAACAGCAAGCATCACAGGCATGCAATTGAAAACGGCGCGTAGTCCACGCAGTTCAATGCATCGCGTCGGATCCGACTGCCGGAACTCACCGGATGCCGCAGTGCCGAGAGGGCCTATTTTTTTGGGGCAGCCTTGTGGCCTAATGGAACGGGTCATTATTTTTCTTGACTTTCAAGTTCCTGCTGCACTTGTTTGGCATCAGCAGGATTCCTTGTCAAAGAATAAAATTAGAACAAAGAGAATTTGATCGTTTGTGCAACGCCAGGCCAACGCCGTGGCAAACGCCATGGCAAGTGTCGGTCCCACGCCGTTCAAACGCCATGAACCCACGGCCGTGGGACTTGCCTGCAGTGGGAGTTCAACGGACAGTTTCCAGATCTCATGGCAGTGAAATCCCGCAAATAGTGACCAGAATATTTACAGTGAACTCCAAACTACCATTCATCCATTCATGGTAATTTCGACACACGGCCGTGTTTTCCTTCGTACATTTTGCATCGTTTGACTCAGTAACGGTTCTGATCAGAGCAATTTGTTTGAATGATTTTTAAAACATGCAGGGTCCCATGAATAAATCCGGATAAATTCACACTGAATAATTGCAGGGTACTATGTAAGTACATATTTTCCCACAAAACGAGCAGCAGAATTTTCTGAGCTATGAGTATAATGACCCACCTTGAACTTCAAGTATCTGATTGCAATCACACAATACTCAATTTTGCACACATGGGGGCTGCCTCTGGGCGACCACTTGGCGTAATCTAGCAGTTGCCTGAGGATCACACAACCCCCAATATTTGTGTATAAGGTCAGCGACTAATGTACATTGTATGAACTGGAGAGATAATTTGGTGTAGGCATTGATTGTTGCATAAATCCAGGAAACTATTGGCATCTCGGATGACACGTGGATGAGTGTCATTCCGTAGAGGGCGAAAGGGTATTCCTCCCTACCTATGAGCCTCTTTGGTATTGTATGTTAGTAGCTCGGTGGCATTTCAACTCTTTTTTTCGGCTCTTTGGTGGCTTCATTCAAGGCATGCCACCATGTGTGGGCATTGAGGTCAAATGCATGATAGCGAGAGACTTAAAATACTAACACAGGCTTTTGCATGAAAAAAAAACGCGTCTCAGATACAAAATGACACGCTCATGCCCGCTGCCCACTGTATAAATAACGCGACAAGAGTTTGACGCGTAGGTCACGTGATTTACCGAGGTTATTTTGATGGACCCAATCGGGCACGCAAATCCAATCCAAAGCAGGCGGGACTCTTTCTCAAATATTTCAACATTCTGGCCAGAGCAGAGCACCAGGGCCGTCTGTACACCATCAAAAAATGTGAATATCGGTGTACATACTAGACTAATGAATGAACCCTTTTTTTGCCTTGGAGGCAAGCCTTATCACAACTGCTGTTCATTGGACACGGTATGCTCGAAGCTCCTGGTCTTTGGGGTCCTTTGATTGGTAAACATATGCCATCAACCGGCATCACTGCCGGACCTCGCTAAAAAAGCGTGATGCTCCGGGTTTCCATATGTTCGCGCCAAGGACATGCGGCAGCAAATTCACCTGGAAGCAACAGAGTTCAACCACAGGAGTGCTAAGTTCGCACGCCGACGGAATCTCGTATTCTGGCCACACCCACGCTCGATCGGAGAATCAGGAAACGCTCATCTTTTCACCAACCGTCCATTCCACGCCGATCATCCTCCAAATGCCCGAAGGCTCACGGTCGGCACATCTCGTGCCGTATAGCGGATCGCTGAAATATATCACGACGCAGGGAAATTATTCTGATGTACTTCTAATGAGATGTTATAAATCACTGATAACTTCCTACAAACCTCTGTTGTTGCATTCCTTCACTTTGATATGCCCGTCCAAATATCGGTAACATTTGTCCGGTGCAGAATTTTGTATCCTAGATTCAAAAGATGTTTTAAAATTTCACATGCGCCATATATCCCTTCATTTCTGGCAACGACCCCATGGTTTCTTACTGCAGATGGATTACAGGTTTACTAATGAGTGTCGATAGTGCTAAATCCCATCGTTCACGCCTCGCGCTAATGGCACTTCAAGTGGAAAGGGGTACACATTTGAATGTCTAGATTATCTGTGTTAGGAAGCGGTTCATTCCGAGTCCAACTAAACATCTCACCACTACAGGAACTCGCAGGTAGCGCTCTAATGCTGCAACATCACTCACAAGAATCAGCATTGAACCTTTACTTAATCCGTTAGTAAAGTACCACTCATCGGACGAATGATAGTGACAAACCATAATGCCAGTCGTTTGCGATGGCTATGTGAGTCACTGGCTCTCCTCCATCAGGGTTAACCCAGTGCGCAGTGAGGCCCTGCGTTGCCGGATCGTAGCGCCAGATAGGGCTCTCGACATAGACCGGCTTATTCGGAACGGGAACGAAGGTGTTGGTGGTGAATGAGTTGTTGCCGCTGAACGTCCGAGGGTTGTCCCCTGGTGCTGTCTCGCATGTTCCACCCAGTGGGACGTACCTATCGCGCAGTCAGCTAATGCCACATCGGGGGAAGATAAAACACACGAGGGGGAGTTCCCCGCATACAACCCGCTGGCTTGCGAGACAACTAGATAGGACGCCATCAGGCTCAGCGGAAATGGTAGTGCAAGATGTGCTCACTGCCTCCCACAAACGGGAAAGTTGAATCGACGGTGACGCCATTTAGAGCGCGCAAATTGAGTCGGTTGGGGGTGCTCGGTGAGTACGAGAATGATACCGCGAGGGCCCTGTCCTGGGACGCATACAAGCTCCCGTAGTAGCCCAAAATGCCCAATCCCTTGCTGAGGTACCCGTAGTCGGTGCCATCGGTGCCTGTTACCAAAATATTGCACTTGACTTCCGTGGGTGGCTTGTGAACGACATGATTAATTAGCGAAGATTCGAACCACATGCACCAAAGGAGCACTGACATTGACCACCCATTTGCATCGGTAGGAGCCCATCTTATTGTCGAAGTTGTAATCGGAGAACCTGTCAATGGGAGCGAGGGGAAGGAGGTCAAGCGTTTCTCCGTTGGTCCCACAGTTGTAACGGCTGAAATTATTCCGTCAGACGCTGGCGACGACTCGGCAAAATATCTCACTTGAACAGCGTGCAGTACGAATTGGAATTGGCCATTCCACTAGACGCCTTGTTGTTGTCCGCAAGGGAAACATTTAGGCATTGGTCCGGCAGCGTAGTAGCGTTGACGCAATGACCACCCATGGACGGTTCATAGCACCAGGTAAATCCAGGCGCTGTCTATCGTGATATCAGTACAGATGTATCCTCCGAAGGCAGTGGACACACAGCTGTTGACTCGGAGACAAGAGCACGATTAGCCTCTAGGCCCTTGGTATAAGCCACAGAGAGCAGCGCTGCGAGTACTAAAGCGAAGAACCGCATATCAAATCGTGGCGACTTGGATGTGGATGTGAGGCGTTGAAATCTGAGAGCGTCTTATATCTATTGCCTGCGAACAAGGGGGCCCAATTCGAAGCGAACGAAGAAGCTTACCTATTCGGATGAGACGAAATAATTACTATCTCAAAATCGTTTCCTTGCCACGCTCGCCTGGCTGTTGAAGGGGAGATTAGACAGCACTTTCAAGTAGTTCACAGACCAGTCATGTAGCACGCACCAAGAGATCGATATGCGGCCCACACGACATACCCAAAAGTGAGACCTGGTGCATCGTGCGGGGAAGCGAAAAACGTTCCTCCCAAGCTCTTAGGAATTCGGGGAGCCGAGCAGGTTTTTGAATACCATGTTCTGGAATATGCGTAGAAGGTATATCGCCCTAATTCCGTTCTGACGGCGGTCTCCAAGCGTGCGGATCGAACGAAGAGGCCGACGGAGTCGGACGTAGGCCTGTGTGAGTGCTCTTCGACGGTGGAATGAGAGTTAGGTGTTTCCGCATGCCTAGGAGGTCTATCGCCCAATTCCGTTCTGATGGTGGTCTCCAAGCGTGCGGATCCAACGAAGAGGCCGACGGAGTCGGACACGGCCTGTGCGTGCTCTTCGACGGTGAAATGAGAGTCAGGTGTTTCCGCACGCCGTCGGGTCTTGTTTATCTCGGAAATAGGAGGGATAAACTGTACATCACTGTGAGCTATGGCTAGCGCAGGAGGATAGCGCACTGCAAATATCCCGCTCATCAGAACTTGACGCAGATTGATGTTCACTGTTGGCTTGTGAATCTAATGCGCTAGAATCGATCGAACGAAATCGAGCGAACGAAATCGACGAACCAGATCTCAATCGAAGAAATAAAAAAACAAGCTTCTCAATGGTGGATGGACCCGGGCCCGAGTCGAACGGGTGCCTGCGTGAATGGAATTCGACTGGGTTATAAGGTGCAGGCGCGTCCATCGGGTCTTGCTTACCTTGAAAAAAGTATAGATAGATTGGTGCGATTTTGGATGATAAGAATTAGTACGCACCAGGAAGCGGATTGATGTCCACTATGTGGGCCAGGTTGTGTCCGGCAAGTGGACCGAATCCAAATTATCGGTCAGTGAATCAAATCGACGGGGTTCAGTGATCTGCTGAATGCCACCGTCCAGCAGAGACATCCCGGCCCAGATTCAGGCGAAGAGAAAAAGAATGAGTTCCAGCGAAATGACCCAACCCCGGGTCGAACGGGTTTGCGCGAGTGGAATTCGACTGGGTTATGAGATACAGGTGCGTCTATACGCCATTGGCTCTTGTTTATCTCGAACAGGGGATGGATATAATGGTGCGGTTCCCTAATACAGAAGAAACTGGAGGGAAATATCTGCCTAGAACGGGGGTATCTTAAGATGGTTGTACGGCTCTTGAGATATAATCGTGTCTTCTCGGACGAACCTAGTCCACGATACTTCAAGGTATTTGCAGGATGGCGTCAATAAATTGTGCAGACACGAATCCAATGAACCACGAAAAAATTATGCAGTCTCCCCTCCAACCGCTGTAGCCTTCTCCGTGTGCTTCCACAGACGCCTCATTGCCTCCGCACTCCCATAATACGCCCTCGTCAACCCAATATCGTCGCCCTTATCGTTCGTGCGCCCGGCGCCTGGCCCCGCCTTGAGCAGCGCGTACAGCTGGTGCTCGCCCGACGCCTCGACCGAGTACGAGATCGGCGTGAGCAGTGGCATAAGCACGTTCGACGCCCGGATCCAGCGCGAATCGGAGGCACGGAAAAGCCCCGAGCGCACGGCGCCGGGGTAGGAGTGGATGAACGAGAGGCCGGGATGGCGCGCGGCGAGGTCCTGCGGAATTCAACAACATTAGCGTTGGTATCCGAAATTAACTGTGCTCCGAGGGACGCACATTAACCATAATATCATAGTACGTTGTCGCCGCCGTACCCGCGCTCGCCAGCGTGAAGCTCTTCTTGAGTCCGAGGTCCTCCAAGTCAATCGGACCTCCATGGCCCGCCGCGAGCACGGACATGACTTTTGCGTCTTCCCCCGCCTTCTGCGCAGCCTCCAACGCAGGTAATAGGTCCTTGATGAAGCGCCACCGGCCATAATAGTGCACCGCGAGCTTGCGGTCGATGCCCTCCTCCGTCTCGTTCCGCCCGCTCGTCGTCATCACCCCGGGCGTGAGCACGAGGAAGTTGATCTTGGGGAGGCGCGCGCGCAGCTCGGTCGCGGTGCGGTGCACGTTCTTCATGCTTCATGAGTGTGATATCGCACTCGACGAACTCGTGTTTCGCGCCGGGGGCGGTGGGCGCGGGGAAGCGCGCGAGGATGGCCTCGGCGGCGGCACGGTTGCGGCCGACGAGGACGATGTGCGCGTTGCCGCTGGTGTGCCGCGCGAGGGCCTCCGCCATTCCTTGGCCGATGCCGGATGTCCCGCCGACGAAGACCGCGACTGGCGTGGAAGAGGGTGCAAAGCGCGCGTTGGATGCGCGAACGGTTGAAAGTGAGGGCATGCTGGTGAGGTTGCGGTAGAAGAGGAGGGAGATTATGGGCACCAAGATGGCGGTTAAAATGAGGGACTGCATGCAGCTGCCAGTGGTGTACGTTGGGTGTACGCGTAGTCTCCCTGAGGCAGAGTAGATCAATTCCTTGAACCTTCGTGCCTCAGGGTATCCTTGATCTGACGTCTGCTTTTTGATATCGCTGATGGACGGTTGGCTCTTTTGAAAGTCCGCTGATGTCACGTGTTGGTATCCACGACCAAACACCCGACCGTGTCGTTCCTCTGTTCCGCGCGGCTTGGACGTGTTTTTCCTCGTGAAAGGTAAATCTAACTATTTTTTATCGTCTTAGGATATTTTGGGGATTTTTACCACTCTCCACCACTTGCATTAGGCGATTTGGTCAATTGATCGAGTTTTGGAGATTCAGGACAACTATGAGTGGCCGCGACGATCCAAAACATCCTTTCAAGGTCGCAATGGGCCTTTCAATATATATTAATCTAACTGTGAAGTAATTTAAAGACAGGAAATCGAGGTTTATACCTTCTATAAGAACAAAAAATGCGCATAATTACGGTATACAGTAAAGATCACACAGAAACCATATGGCAGAAGTAACGGGATTCGGTTGAGAAGCTTCCGGAGAGCCTCCATCTGAGCTCAGCTGAAATAACGAGGGGATCTTGGTGAGATATGCCCAATTTGGGATACTCGACTTGCATGAGCTAGGAGAGGCTTCAGGCGACATGTATTGAACTATTAATGACAGAAACAACTTCTGAGGGTACTCACAAGAAGCCCTTCGCCGTTATCGGAGCCATCCGATGCGCTTCCCGTTGGCACTATGACGATATTGGAGGGGGCACCGAAACCACACTACATGATACATTCGGTGGATTTCATTGGTGTTAGGGGCAAAATAACATGGTGTACACTCTCGGGGGATTTAGAAAGACCGAATATCTTCGTAGAAGCACCGGCAATGCTCACAGAAGGTAAGGACCGCGGGTTCTTGAGTGAAAGAGTGCCGTTCATTTGTGAGTCGTTTGCAAGCATTTCTTTGAACTGGATTGTGATGGGAGGCCGCTTTTTTAGCATTCAGAGACTTTTCGATGCATGGAAGCCAAGATTTTCTATGAAAGGTTCCAGACAGGCAGTGGATAAGGCGGAACGAGTCCAAGGATGTGCCAGAGCGTCCGTCACTCGTCGAGGACATTTCGGACCGGATAGCTTAGATACCTCGCATAGGGCTACCAGGTAGTCATATATGTGTCCTTGTAAGAGTTCCTGCGAATTGGCGAGGATACCACTGAGAACGAGCGAGCGATGTGCCCAAAGATAGGTTTTGGGGATTTCAAACCCCGCTTAGAGGCAATTCAAGCGGAGACTGAATTGAGGCAACCGTAAACGTCACGCGTCGGAAAGCAGACGTCAGATAGGTATCTTGAGCTCGCGAAAGTTTGCGCCGACATCTTTCGTCTGCCTCAGGGAGACTATGTACGCGTGCAGTTGCCGAGGCGTATTTCCGCTGACGTCAGTCAGATCCATGTCAAATTCAAATTTCGCCTCAAAGTCTTCCCAATTGGACCGAAATCCTACCAACAATCAGTACAAATCTCGGCGGGGTCTCGGGAAGAATAAACAGTGGGGTCATAAGCACTTGAGCTTTCCCGCGCAAAATTCTAGTTGAACCTGAGTGCTGCGCCGGGTCGGGAATCAACTTAAATCCAAGCCGAAGCCCGACTCAGTCGGGCTCGGAATTTTGGCCGACCCGCGACGTCACTTGTTCCGGGATATTTTCAGGTGAGATACAATGAGATATATCCTTTGAATTCCACCCACCTGAGACGACTTTGATGTGCGATCATTTGATAGAGGGTCGCGTTCAAAAAAAAAACCTGTGAGGCGGCAGGCCTTTACAATACTTGAATGATGTCCTGGTAGTACCTCCATGGAGGGCTGCGCCAGGTTACAGATATCCTGTACTTGGCGCATCAGTTGCGGCATTGATGAGTTCATCACAAACGAGAATTCAAGATAAACGCTCAGGCAGTGGACCGTTGTGAACGGATCCTATCCAGCTCACCAAGGACACCTTCATGCCACCCAAGCCAGAAATTTTGGTGGAGACCTTTAGATCGCGGGGTCTGCGCGATTAAACAACAGCGGCCGTAGAGACAGCCTTATCCCTCGAGTTTAATCCGTATGTTCCAAGAACAGTTACTGATATGAGAACAGCGAGGATCCTCTGGCTACCCGAGCATCGACAGCCCACAGTATCGTGATGAGATCCCCGCTGCGTTACGCGCCCCGTGAGCTCAAGGGCGATTTTACGCACCCCGAGCCCGCGCCGCGCCGCAGGAGGTCCAAGTACATGCGTCAGACATCGTGGAAAGACCTCGCAGAAGCGTTGTTCGTCGCGAGGCTACGGGGGCTGTCGCAGCCAGACTGCCTCAAGTCGCGTCGGGTGTCTTGGTACCAGGGCCCAGCTGTTTCGGAAGCATGTGGATCGCGTTTATACGCATTTTAGTCCGACAGAGATCGGTCGCCGTGTAGGCATGGTGCGAAGACGTGCGGGAAGGTAACTTGTGGTGGTGGTCGAGAAAAGAAAGTGTTAAGTGACAGAGTCGGATCACCGCCCTGACTGAAGTAGAATTACCCCCGCGCCGTTTCGGCCCAAGCATTTGAGACCAAAATCCAACATAATTTCTTGCATACTGGTGGAAGATACGGAAAAATGCCAGGCACACTCCCATGTAGATCTGACTGGATGTGCGATCTTTTTTTTTTTTCGGTGGTGCATGGCCCGTGCGTCTCAGACCGTGGCTGTACGGGAGTTCGCGTCATCTTCGTCACTTTAGTCAAAGGTGCCTCAGGCTGGGATCCCTACCACATATCGTGTTCAACTTCTCTCCTTGTTGCTGAGTCCTCTCGCTCGGCTGAACCCCATGTAGTCACCTTGCATGTCTTCATGAGGCGTGCTCTACCCAATCGTGTTGCTTCTCTACCACACTGTTAAACACTTCTCAGTCATCCCAGCCCAAATTCATTCTCACTGTGAGGACCGAAATCCAGATTATGTCAGTTGAGATATTCAAACTATCCACTATACTCTCAAGATTGAGATGCAAATCCATCCTCAATGGTGAGACTAAACCGAACCGAGAACCTATCAATACATTGCGTGATAAAAAGATGGAAGAATGCACTTCATTATGACCCAGGCTCGAATTGAACAAGCATTTCCTGTGTACTCAGTCTACTTCTCAGAAAAATGCGGTGCAGGTGCAGAAGCCATGCACTACTGGGTTGTGGTGGTTGTACTTCAGCAATTGATTGACATCACACTTGAATCGACTGGCTGCTCACTAAACCGTGGCATCATTGTGAGGTAAAAAGCTATTAAAGTGTCCCGGGCTCGGATCAAACGAGCACCTCCTGCCGAAACATCTGTCTCTGTATCAGTGAATGTGGGTGCAGACCATCTGGCACTGGGGCCTTTACATGGAAGCCCTGCAACGACCATTGCATAAAGTCTCTGGTGCTAGGTTGAATGCCAGCAGAAACCTTCCTCTGTGGGTTGCTTCTAGGGGTGACGTTGCACTGCAGTGGGCCTTGTTTCTTGACCCTCCTGAATTCCCATTGCTCTCGGCACCGTCCCTCCCCCGAATTCAATCTACTTACCCTGTGCTCATATCTCAACTCAAAGCAATAAATTCAGTGCTGCAAATTCATTCAATTCATCCTTGCTGATTTGGATTTCATCCCAACCTCATCCTCCCACAGATTTGAACATCTGGCGACAATGTTGACACTTAAAAATGAATGGTGAGCGGAGTTTACAAGTTTAACAACCATTGAAACTTGGGGATCATAAGACTCACCATCGACTATGCAGACAGGAGGCAACCGTAGAGACACTGCCACATTTCTGTGGCGTCAGTGCTCTCTACCCACTCCAGCAGGTCCGGGCCATCAACAATTCCCCCATGCTGGCAGAGGAACTCTGCGATTTCCAGTGCTCGGTTGCGGAAATATTGGGTGTAATCCTTGTCCACAGCAGAGATCAGTGCATGGGAAAGTGGAGTGCGGAAATGACGGTCCCTGGAGTTGATATCAACATCGTCTCGTTCAACAAGGAGTTCAACAACATCTTTGCAACAGCACTGGACTGCATGAGACAAGGCCGTGCGAAAAGATTTGTCCTTGGCATCGGCCTCAAAATGGTGCTTGTTGAGAAGACAATGTATGAGTTCAGCGTTATTTCCACTGACTGCATATATGAGTGCAGTCTGCCCGTCTCTATTCTTCATATGCGTCAGGATGGTTCAGGAGTAGCATAGAAAGATCAGGGCAGTCGTCGTCATCTTCCTTGTCGTCCTTCGATGCAGAGTACATCAGAGGAGTTACTCCAAAGCAATCTGCAAGATTTGGTTGGATATCTGGGTGCTTCAACAGAAGCTCTACAACAGAGTGGTGGCCATTTTCAGCAGCGTATGAGAGAGGTGTCCGTGAATCGGAGTCAGGAATGTTTGGATTGACTCCGTCTTGTTGCAGTAGGAGCTCTACAACAGAGTGGTGGCCATTTTCAGCAGCATATGAGAGATGTGTTTGTGAATAGAAGTCGCAAGTATTTGGATCAACTCCATCTCTTTGCAGTAGGAGCTCCACAATTGTCTGGTGACCATTTTCGGCAGCATATGAGAGAGGTGTCCGCGAATAGAAGGCAGGAGTATTTGTATTAAGCCCAGTTTGTTGCAACAGAAGCTCTACAACCGCCTGGTGGCCATTTTCGGCAGCATATGAGAGAGGTGTCCGTAAATTGCAGTCAGGAGTATTTAGATTGACCCCATTGTTCTGCAACAGAGGCTCTACAATACCATGGTGACCATTTTCGGCAGCATCTGAGAGAGGTTTCTGTGAATAGGAGTTGGGAATATTTGTATTGACCCCATTTTTTTGCAAGAGAAGCTCTACAATACCCTGGTGGTCATTTTCGGCAGCATATGAGAGAGGTGTCCGTGAATTGCAGTCGGGAACGTTTGGATCAACCCCTTTTTGTTGCAATAGAAGCTCTACAATACCCTGGTGACCCCTTTCAGCAGCATATAAGAGAGGTGTCTGTGAATTGCAGTCGGGAATGTTTGGATTGACCCCATTTTGCTGCAACAGAAGTTCAAAAATACTCTGGTGACCATTTTTGGCAGCATAAGAGAGAGGTGTCCGTGAATAGGAGTCGGGAATGTTTGGATCAACCCCGTTTTGTTGCAAGAGAAGTTCTACAATATCCTGGTGACCATATTTAGCAGCATATGAGAGAGGTGTCTGTAAATAGGAGTCGAGAATGTTTGGATCAACACCATTTTGTTGCAACAGAAGCTCTACAATACCCTGGTGACCATTTTTGGCAGCATATGAGAGAGGTGTTTGTGAATAGGAGTCGGGAGTATCTGCATTAACCCCATTTTTTTGCAACAGCAGCTCTACAATCCCCTGATGACCACTTTCAGCAGCGTATGAGAGAGGTGTCTGTGTATTGGAGTCAGGAATGTTTGGATCAATCCCATTTTGTTGCAACAGAAGCTCTACAATACCCTGGTGACCATTTTTGGAAGCATAAGACAGAGGTGTCCGTGAATAGAAGTCGGGAGTATCTGGATTGACCCCATTTCTTTGCAACAGCAGCTCTACAATTCCCCGATGACCGCTTTCGGCAGCATATGACAGCGGTGTTCGTGAATAGAAGTCAGGAGTATCTGGGTTGACCCCATTTTTTTGCAACAGTGGCTCTACAATCTCCTGATGACCGCTTTCGGCAGCGTATGGTAGAGGTGTCCATGAACAAAACTCGAGGGAATGTGGATTGACCTTCTCTCTTTGCGGTAGTAGGTCTAAAAGATCCTTGCAACCCTCCCCAGCAGCACATAATGGAGTTGTTGAGTTGACATTGACCCCAACATGCAGCAAAATCCGGACAACATCCAGATGTCCCTGCTCTGCAGCATACGATAGTGGTGTTCGCCCATTGCAAGAACTGGAGTCTGAATCCACATCATTCAACTTCACCAGAAGGTCAACTAGTTCTGCATTGCCTGCTTGTGCTGCATATGACAATGGTGTCCGGCCGCCGTTGCGACCTGAGTTTGTGGTCGGTACATCTGGCTTGATTCCGGGGAAGCCAAGCAGAAATTTTGCAATTACAAAGTAGTCAATGATCGGAGCTTGTGGATGATAGCAGTCTGTATCCCCTGCAGCTGCATAATGAAGCAGTGTCTTGCCTTTTTGGGCAGTAGAGTAATGTTGAGTGAATGTTCCTTGACCTGCTGAAACCTTCAGGGTGCTCCAGTCAGCATACGACCACATTTAAAAGTGCTGTGAACTTACATGATTTCCTCTCTCTATCAAGAACCTGACCATTAGGAGATGACCATACTTGACTGCATGGATCAGTGGTGTCCGACCCTTACTGTCCAGACAATTGATAGAAGCACCATGTTCAAGGATCAATGCCATGATTTCAACCAAGCCAAATCTCACAAGGACATGTGGGACTTCAAAAATGTGGTGTGGGCCCATTGGTCGCCGATTGTGGAACACCCTGTAGAAAGTATGTGTGAACTTGGATCCACTCTGGAGGAATCGGAGCATGAGGTTGTGGGCCTTGGCAACACTGCACAGTGCATGCTCACATATCTGGGCATGATGTCCCCAATACTCAACTGAATATTCGAGAAGTGGCTGTTTTGTGTCCAACACACCACTGTAATCAAGCAGGTTAATATCTTGGAAGCACAGATAGGTGATACAGGTGGTTGTGATCGAGAAATCTGCAAAGGGGAATGGGAGGTCCCGTGGAAGTTGGAAGTACTCCACAATTTCATTAAGGATAAAGTGCTTCTGACTTCCTTCCAGTTGGAAGTATTGCTGTGTGGTGTAGTCTATACTGATTCAGCATATCAATAGAGGTGAGGACATTTTTCACTCACGGACAAAGCGAAGCTGGTGCCTACCCCACCCATCATCCTCAATAATAACTAGTCCTGCACAAACAGCAGTGAGGATCTCGACAGAGGTGATGGCATCCAGATCCATCCTGAGCATCCCAGGTGAGATCGCTATTGCATACTGGATTTGGCGCATCGACAGGTGTGTTTTGGCATGTGCCAACCATAAAAACAGTTTGCGGGCTAGCTGGGAATCATCCGGGCCCTGTGAATCGATCCTGCTCATGACATCATCATATGAGCGATATATTTCTTTTGGTAGTGCTGCAAGAGCATCACGCAGAGCCTTGCGGTTATTTTTGCTTGCAAGAGTGTCCATGTGAAGCCGAACTAGAAGGAACCTGCAGTAACATTTGAGTGAAGAATGACATAGAGGACGATGGACTTACATTCCAGCAGCTTTGTTAGTTACTTCTGCCACAATCTCCTGCTCGAGCGAGATGTCACCATTCAGCAGGATTTGGAGACGTTCCTCCTTCCGGATTCTTTGGGTAATGTAAGAGCAAACATCTTCATTGTGCACGAGAACATTAATACGAGAGTCGTTGGTAAATTTATGACCGATGGCGGAGATGTCTCGGGCAGTTATCAAAACCTGGAGATGACCGGTGTCCATCAAACAGCGAATTTCGGCGATGAAATCGTCCCGATTCCCGGAGCACTCGTCGAGAGCATCTACCACCAGGTAAACCCGTGAGTATAGCTGTAGCTGAGCTTTGAGAGCTACCACTAGATCGCTGAGGCCAGAACGGCGTGTTCGACCAGATGTGAACAGAGCATGCAAGGATTTGACCGATTCTGGAATGGAGGGAGAGTCAATCATGAGCTGCCGGATCATACTGCCCATGATTGCAGCTGGTGTTTGCGAGGTCGATTGGTTGTAGTCAAAGAAGATGTAGGTGACACCGATGCCAGGTTGCAGGATATTTTTCCGTAGATAATCGTTGACTCTTGACCTAGGTCGGTACATACATGAGCAGGAATTTGTAAAGGAGCAGGAGCAACATACGAGAGGATGGTCTTCCCTACTCCGGCTATATGACATCCCTGAGTGGGATTTCCTCCAAGAAATGATGACAACTCACGTTTCCCTGGACACCATAGGAGGCTGATGTCTCCTGAAATCCAATGTTGAAATCCTGGATGATTGATAAACCAGTCACCAGTTCCTGCAGCACATTTCGAAAAGAAGTTCTCTTGGGTTGCTTCGAAATCAAGAGGAGAAAGCCATTGTGCAAAAGCACGAAGATCCGCGTCTGGTAACAGGTTGGTGTATCAGAAATGAGCGATGAACGAGGACTCACTGAGATCGTGATCTTGTAGTTGTTTGACGCCGGCAGCTATAGGCTCAAGATCTTGCACCACGCCGTCAATTTTCTGGAATGTCCTAGAGACGTCCCTAACGACATCCTCAACTTTTCCAGAGACAAGGGTGAGATCCTTCGAAACATCTCCGACCTGCTGATGAAGTAGTTGGACATCTCTTCGGATTTCCCGAGACAAGGCGCTGTTAGTGACATTAGTACTCTTTCTCAGGGATCGGAGTCAGACACGTACACATGATCATTCTGGAGAGCCAATATGATGAGGGATTTCACTCTCTCCACCTTGATCAGTAATTCAGCAACATCTGTCTTGTCCAGAGTCCATTTGAGCTTTTGCTGGAGTTGACCGATACGAGTCGCTGGGGTTTCGAGCTTTTCCTGGACTCTCTGCAGGAGGACACTCAGCTGCACGAAGGGGCCATCTGCGACAGCTAAACGGCTGGTCGCGGTTGCCCAAGTGGTACTTGCAGGGGGATTCGGAGGGGGATTGTCGAATTGGTCTTTCAGGGTGTGAAGAAGACCCCGAAGAACAACGAGACTGGATTGTAATCCGGCGCGCTCACTCGGGCCGTCCTTCATGTCCTTGACATATTCGAGAAGTGCGCCAGCGCCCTGGACAAGGGCGACGACACTCGCAACAAAGCCGACAGCGTCCATGATGAAGGGTGATTAGAGGGTGATTTTGAGCAACAGCGACAGCGATGCGAGCCCTCCTATAAGGGAAAACGGTTGTTACGGCACAATTTCGACATGTACCTGAGAACCAACCGGTTGATCATCGGACAACTGTTCCGTTGGACGGTGAAAAGTTTGCGCCGGACCATTCTTTCAAATCCGGAAGGATTATCATTCAGCCAGGAAAGATTGAATCCAATCCACCGAGACCAGCAATTGCTCCCCAGATTACTGCACCATTCATTTATAGTCGACTGACAAGCGTGAGTTGAAAGCTGTGCCTGAGCTGTCAGTGCTGTCAAAGCACCGTGAACTGCGGAGCTGAGCCACTCCCAGGCTGTGGTCGGCCGACAAGGCTGTGACTCGAAGCCGTAACAGAGCTGTAGTGTGCTGTAATTGAATTACACATCGCATAATCAGATCCATCCGGATAGTCCTAGTACTATAGGGAACCTTGAATCCTCGAGCCGCCAACAATGACATGTTACCGTCCATACGTCCCCGCGTCTCCGGCTGTCAATGACGCTGAGAGCCGGGAATTCCAGTACCAGGATAAGACTCAGGATCAATAAGTAGAATACATAGATCTCTCAAAAATCTCAAAACGTTGCTGCGATGATTGCAGGATTTTGAACCGTGGTTATTCGACAGAACGACATGGGGAAATTAGATCTTGTCGACAGCGGCGTACAGTACCTGACATGACCCAGCAACCCAGATGCTTGAAGAAACTCAATGGCAAGAAAAAAAGTTGCAGGGCAGATACTTGCAAAAAGTTGCATACATAGGCTCAGAGAGCTTGATCAGGTTTGCACAGAGAAGCAAAGAAGGCAATTCAACAGGCTGTCACTGCGGCGCAACTGGGAATTTTGGAAAATTCCAGAAAATTCACACTGCCTTATCAACTCCTGTTGAAACACCTGATCTGTCTTTGCAGCTGTCATGCAGCACACAGTCATTACGTGGTTCAGAAGGACCAGGAATTGCGAGCGTAGTGCGAACACAACCTGTATGGGGATTGGTTCAATTTCTGCCAAAGCTGTGTATTTAAAGCGTGGTTGTTGAATCCAACCGTGTTTGATAGAACAGATCACAGGTGACCCAAATAGGTGTTGTGGTCCACTGTTCGCAGTTCAAAAGCTGGGAAATGCAGGGAGAGGCAGGGAGAGTGTGAATAACACTGTGATATTAGGATAAATTTCAGAGGCTGTGTTCAGGCTGTGGGTTCTTCCAAGTTGAGGCTTCTTCGGACTGTCCATCAGTTGAGGTGTAGGACAGAAGACTCGAGGAGGTGAGAGTCGAAAGAAAGAGGATAAGACAGATGGGGACTAAACCAAGTTGTACAAATGAAAGCCGTCCAGTCAGATCTTGTTAAGAGAACAGATAATTCGGTAGAAACCTATCTGGATCTACTCAGCTAATTCATGCGGAATTAGTGATAGAAAGGAATTTGTCAAAATATTATGCATTAGGTATTTTGTGTTTTCAGGCTGTTTTGTGCTGAATGCCGTCTAGCATGCTGAGAACATGTCCCAGTCGCCTACATAGCACAGCCTTGCGTGGTTCGTTCAAAATTTGTTCCTACTACTACTGTTCGTGCTTGAACAATTTCGGATTTTGCACTTCCTAGAGTGTTGCGATCGATTGAAGAACGTAATCAGATAATAAAGGAGATGAAAGAGGTCAGATCTAGAGTGTTAACTGAACGCCAGACGTGTGTCCTTAGAATCTTCGGCTACGCGGCATCCTATATGCATTATCGCAAGGTGAGACTGGCCGCATCTACAATATGAATAATACAACCAGGAAGGGGATTGATGCTCACCATCTGGGGTGAGTGAAAACTCTCTATAATTGACCCAATCTAAATCGGCGAATCACTTACCATACAGAATGACCCAACCGCGAGTCGAACGGGTGCCTTCGTGACGAGTCGACAACTGAATGAGAATCAGATACAGTTGCGCCCTACGCTATCAGGTCTTCCTTGTCCTCAAAGAGGATGAATGTTCACAAGATAGCGGGACCATCAGGTAGGAAGAGGGCACAATAGCCCTTCGGAATTCGCGATGTTCAAGCGAACCACTGTTTGGGCGCACAGCAGTTCCTGGCAAGAGATTCATCAGAAGATAGATATTATGGATGTAAGAATTAATCAGAGCGAGGATGACGAAGTGAAGGAAGGGGTAACATGAATGTGACCGCGTTGAGTGACAATGAGGATTACCAGCTAAACCGCCGCACGTATTGTGCTTGGATCAGGGGTGAGATCGTGCATGGAGCTGCTAGACACAGTCTCCGTGACCAGCTGGGCGATGTGTTGAATATTGTCGAGAGAGTTGCAGCTTCAACCCGACCTGCGTCGCTCTTCAAAGCTCGGAGATCTCGGATTACAGATTCCCCAACCTCCGAGCATCGCGCGGAAAATGAAGCCAATTGTTGACGGAAGCCAGCGCCGGGAGCAGAAAGAGAAGCGCAGGGGGTTGCACGCGGATATCTAGACGACGTACAGTAAGCCGGATATCTACAGTGATGTAAGTAAAATAAGTAAATGGTAAGAAATAGTGAACATACCCTCAGTCGCACAAGATAATGGTGTAAGACTGAGGGTCGTGAAGGAGCTAATTTGTCTTATATACGATCGGAGGTGAAATGAATAAATAAATTAAAAGAGATAAAATGAAAACAACCGCTGCACGCCAAATCAGGGAGAGAGAGAGCATTGAAAAGAAGAACTTGAATAAGCTGACCGTGCACGTGCTCATCAACATACGGCCCGGGATGGTCCGGACTCTCTTTCTTCTAACGTCCATGTCCTCCTCGCAATACTCCCTAGTGAGGGCTACCCACGCTTTCGTGTGCGGCTCTAGTTGTATGGCTTGAAGCTCTTATCTGTGCGTGTATATCTTCTGGCGATACATTCGACTTGTATTCGCGGCTATTTTGTCCGCCAGAATTCAACGTCACGAAGACATTGCGAAGACGTATCTGTTTCCCGCACAACTCGGCATTTGCATCAATCATAACCAGCACATGCACCCAGCTCGACATTGATGCATTCTTGGGCCCGCCGACGTTACTTTCTCCAGAAACTGCATCTTCATGGCCGTGTTCATCATTGCCCAGTACAGATATATACTAGTGGCTACCGTTCTCCGCTCTAGCAGTCCCATATGATTTTTCCTCTTGACTTTTTTCTTGGCTTCAGCTTTCCTCGCCGCCTTCTGCTCGTCTTTCTGAATCCAAACCATGCTTTTCTGACTCAGGACTCTCTTCACAATAACCACATTCTCCGTATCCATCTTGGGACACCCAGTCGGCCATGAGTCATTATCGCTCCTACGGCGCTTAGATGTTGGGGAGCTCTACGGAGGAGGCGACGACGTACGTCTCTTCCCCACCATATCTTGTCACGGTGCATCTGAAACTGGGATATATCAGTGCCTCCGAGTGCCAGTCTCTCCTCTCGAACTCACCTGCTCCCGACTGGACGAATATAGCCACAGGCTCGACCCCGATCTTCAAGCCGTTTTGCAGCGGGAGTTGTACGTGCTTGCCGTTCAGTTCATCCACGCCAGATATCTCAGGTCTTTTTTTCGGTCGCACTCTCGCACCATTCAATGCTACTCTGCGGTTTGCCCTGGAGGGCGTTTACAGCTGTTTGCATAATTGATGACAGTCGCCGAATTTGGAATGATAGGATCAATTCTGATCTGTCGGCTTCTGCCGCTCATTTCTCACCCAAATCTAAACGGATTTTCTCGGTTCTGGACGCGTTCGACGTGTTTTTCGATGCGCTTTCGAATGGTATCAGATTGACTGTGTAGTTCAAAAAACCAGGGAAGTGAAATTCGGCCGTGTGTATTTCAGATCACCACTTCTTGCGCCCCGTTCTCAGTCAATTCTGGACGAAATTCACTGATTCTGGGTTCATTTTGAAGAGGATTTTCAGGCAACCACAGCAATCCGAAGGGCTTTTGAAAATTTTGTCTAACCTGCTTTCAAGTCTGTGTTCTCGACTTGATTCGATGCCCGAATCACTGGAGGCCCATTTTTGGAGGAAACCATTTTCTCTCACAATGGAAATGTTTGCCTTCAGATCCCCGTTTCGGCAAACTTTGTCTCGTTCAGATTGGATAAGATTTGACCAAGATGAGAAGGATTGATGTTTGCATTAGAATGACCTGGCCCTAATTTTGACACGCTCTAATTTCGCAATCAGCGAGAAAATAGGGTATGAGTTGGAAGCTCTCATTAGCCCCTTTCAAATGCATCTATAACCAAGTAATTCTGCCCAGAAATGGGCAAGATATGAGGCCAGAAAAACGGGAACTCAAAGTGCTTATTTATTTCAAATTTCGATCGACTGTCATCAATTATGCAAACAGCTGTAACTTTCTACCCCGCCATCAGCGCATCAAACTCGCTAACCCAAGCAGAAAGAAGCCGAGTAACGTAAGATCCGTGACGTCAGCCTACCCAACGACCCCGCATGCCAATCACAAGTCGATCGGCGCGTTTCCTCCCTTTTGTCTTTGTTCACGGACGCACTGAATGTGCCGACGGACGAGTTGCTCAACGCGGGGACGGCGAATGGTTTGGTCAGCGGTGTGTGTATCTCGAGAGCCTTTTGGTTCGCGGCCATGTATTTTAACCGTCGTTGGCTCAGGTAACGAAAATGGATACGGCGGGCGTTTGTGCGGCAGACACGACGGGTGAATGCTTGTGACTTTTCTTTTCCTGTCTTAACGCTAATCCTCCTGGACTATTTCAGTGTATAAAACTTGCAACCCCAGTGTAATTCGATCTCGGTAATTTATAATACAAGTTCCTTTTGTCGCCGATTATTCTTTCGCAGCCTTGGCGTCAAATACAGCAACCCAGCCGTCCATGGTCGCCACGCCCTTCATCCCACCAGCCCGCGCCAAATTTGCCTTTACCGCATCTTGCATGGCATAAATCATGCCCTTCTCCCGATCGTCCTTCACAAATTCCTCCACCTCCTCAACGAACTGCGCGCGCACCGCATGATCCGTCTCCCACCGTCCGTCGTACACGCCAGGCCCGGGCGCAACCAACGCCTCCTCCACCAGCACCAGCCCCGCCTCCGCCGCCAGGGTTTTAATCCGTGCGGGCAAGACCACAGTCCGCACATTCGACTTCGACGAGGGCTTGCGGCACTCCAGCGCACCCTGCGCGAGCAACGCCAGCACATGTGTCGCCGCCGCATCCGCACCCTGCAGACTCCATTCCGCGACGCAAATGCGCTGTGTTCTGTGCGAGAGAGCGCCCAGCGTGTCGCGGATGAGGGCGGGTGAAGCGAAGTACCACAGGCTGTGGGCGAGGATTATGGCGTCCCAGTGCACCTCCGGGTGCGCTGCGAGAAACGCGAGCGGCTCTGCCTGCACCCACGCGATGCGCGCGCCGAACGGGCCCGCTGAAATTACGGCGTGCGCCTCACCGAGGGTCTTTGGTGAGCCTGTGGGGATGGAGATCAGCGTTGATCAGAGTCTAGGCTGGGAGACGCACCATAGTCCAGAGGCCCAGGATCCACTGCATCTACATGTCCGTTGGGGCCCACTGCCTCTGCGAGCGCGAGCGTCGTGTCGCCTTGCCCGCACCCGAGCTCGAGCACGCGCGCGCCGGCGCTGATGGGCCACTTCGCCACGAGATCGAGCCGGTATTGCGCTTGCGCAACACTCGACGTCGACCCGTAGCCGGAGAGGCTTGCGACCTTCTCTGCTTGCGTCTGGGATTCGGATGAGCTCATTGTTGGTAGCCTGATGGATGAGTGCGAGCTTATAATGGAATCCGAGTCAGGAGTCATACCTGCGGAGCCGATGCATCTTTCCTCGATTCGCGGAGGCGAGCATGTCCGCTCTTCTCCGAACGTAGATGACTTAGATGCAGTCGTGTGGATCCTAGGATGGAATTGGAATTAGCAGATAACGGTAGTGGGTGAGTCTTTTTCTTTTTCTCCAGGCGTGGATTTTCCGACCCACCAGTGTCCAACAGATCCACTCTTCCTGCTTCTTCCATCCAGAAATCGTCCGTCAATATTGATATTATTCAGGCAAAGTCGGCGTCGTGCTTGGTACTGCTGGGAAGTGACAGTCGGATCACCGCGCTGACGGAAGCAGAATTACGCCCGCGCCGTTTCGGCCCAAGCGTTTTAGACCGAAAATCCAACATGATCTCTCGCATACTGGTGGAAAGATAGGCATACTCCCATGTAGATTTGACTGGATGTGCCGTGTTTCTTTTTTTTCGGTGGTGCATGGCCCATGGGCCATGGGCCTAGATCGTGGCTGTACGGCTACGCGGCGCGGATCCGTATTGATTCCGGGTTTGGTCTGCACGGCAGCTTATTCCCTAACCGTCTTCTAACTCTCGCCCCAACTCCGTAGACACCATGTGCTCGCCGTGTCCCTCTTCTGGCCGCTTTCCTCGAGGATAACTCAAAACACACCGAAATTGTAACCCGACGCCGTCAGCCCTCGAATGTCCGACGAGCAAGAGCTGGTAATCTATCAGGATGGGGGCCAGATTACCATGACATAAAGATGAATTTTGATGAATTACTTAGCCGCCCTGTCTGAAATTCATCTCCAGCATAAACCGGAGCCCGACATCTGCATTACGATGTGAAGTTGAACCGCGTTGTTAGTTGGGTGTTCAGGCGAATTCCGGTCATCTCGGCTGAGAAAACAATAATTTTGGAATGGGAATACAGATCACTGTGCTTCGAGTTGACCTTTCCACCAGACCAGGAATGGGAAGTATTCAAGCTTGAAGCATATCTAGGAAATCAAGGTGTTGGAACCGATGGAAAACGGACATCCGGGCCAGTGAAGCTAATTTCTGATCAGTTAGATTTGGATTTGAACTGTTCTTGGAATTCCTAGCCATTTGCAATAATGACTCTGAGCTCCCTACCTGAGCTTTTATAAATAAACATTTCCAGCACTTTCTTATTTTATTTCAAATTTTTCATCTTGAATCGAGAAAGTGCTGAAAAAGTTTTGAATTTTTAACTTTCTTCTTTAGTAAAAAATGTCTGAAAAATTAACAACATTTTTCACCAATTCTTCCACTGAAAAATTTGAAATGCTCAACCAGTGCCTCGTACTGCACTGCGCATTCAAAGCTAGCTCTCTTTTTTTTGGTATTTGCTTCGCGTGTTCATTTCAGGAACATCCTCATGGAACGAATTGTGGAACTACCGCCGGCGAGGATGTCCGTTGCCTATTTGTATACCTCCTATCTTGCGACTTCTTCTCAGCCGCGTACTGCCCGTTCAAACACATTTGCTTCTCGTGTTCAGATCAGGAACATCCTTATGATACGAATTCAGCGTCGTTCCGGTGTGTGCGGGGTTGTATTTTGGGCACTTCTAAGGACGAGCCTACGGATGCCAGTTCAATGTTGCACATGCCCTTGCGTTTCGAGCTGGGAATCTGAGTATCCTAGTTTCAACGGACCAGTGTAATCATTTTTGTCTGCGTTCAATTGAGGGAAACACTTCACTATGGAACGAGCGATGGCCGCCCAACAACCCAACGTGATACTTGCCATTATGTCCGAAGTGACAGGAACATTGCACAGGGGACTCGTCTGCGGCACTGCCTGATTTCGGAAGGATGAAGGGCAGATATAGTGATTGTAAACACAATTGGCTGTTTACGGACCTCTTGGTGAATCCTGATTCCTGCTCAAAACATCTAGCATGTGCCCGGGGTTTAGCTAACTAATAATCCTAGGTGTTGGCGTTGTCCGAGATGCCCGGGCACATCAGAGTGAGGTTTGGGCCATGAAAAGAATAAGGAATATTGGACTGGCTATCCACGAGGACGGTTACATGGTCGTATGTGGTGTTGTGGGAGACCATTGGATTTTCTATGATCAATTGACTCCTCAGGGCCCCATGGGATAAGAATATTTTCAGGATATATATTTGTTGTTGAACAGGGACAATATAAGATTTTCTGTAATATTTGGTGAGCTGTAATGCGAGAGGAGATGGAGGCGTGCTCAGATTGGAAGCATAATAGTGTTTCTGAACCTGAATATTCAACTTCAAAGTTAGGAACAAAGTCATTAAGTTTGACTGCAAAATGGTAGCCAAGGAGCGAGATTTAGTTTGCAAGAAATGAGGGTGCAATCTAGAACTGCTGTTCATTCTTTGGATGTCTCATTCCGTACCTCTGAGAGTGGTTGAAAACCTAAGGAAGGCTAGTTGAACACTGGCAAAAACTTCGTTCCAGCCGTTGAACACCTGAGTTTTGTTCGAGATAAGGCTATCGAGGTCGTTGTAGCAGTTAGAAATGCTCACAGGTACGTGTAGGAAACCCAAGTTTCCTTCCAATTGACGCCTCCACCTCAACCGTGTGCTCGACACGACGTCGGTCATCAGAGAGACACCGATGCCACCACTTCTTTCGAAGCGTGTGCCCCGGTTTCCATACTTCACCTTGGGTACTGACAGTTACACGTCAAATGAAGGCCAAATACGAGCCAGAATGAGATTTTGGAATGTCCAGCGAGAAACCTTGGGATTTGAATTATACTAAATCGCAGATTGTACTGTAATTGAAGTTATTTCAAGTATCGCGTCGCGTCATGTAATGTCGGAAAAATCAATAGCCTTACTATGATCCGAGGCAATCTTATAACCCCTTTTAATTAGGTCCTTATGAGGTGATTAAAAGGCCTTAAAAGATTGACTCGCCTGAAAATGACCTTATAAGGACCTTATCAGAATCTTAGAAGGGCTCAATTTTTTCAGGTTTTTCCGACATATGCTCTTATTTGGTGCGTGTGTCGTGTCGTCTTTGCTCTGCTCCACATCGTCGACTTTCACTTGTCCCACTTCTGGCCACTTCAAGCTGGACCCTATAGAACTACTCTGCTGCAAGATTCAGGCTTCCCCCCTGGGCGCTTCGAGGTCTATGGGAACGAGACGGGAGGAGAAAGGGTGATTTCGGTGGTTGGGGACCAGAGCGACCAAGTGGGTGCTTGCCCGCGGTATCTCGGAGGGCAGCTGAGTCTGAGACTTTGACTTTTAGGAAAGGACCCTCCACAGAGTGAATCTGTGAGTCCTTCGCCTGCCTCGCTCGGAATCCGTGAACATCATATGGAGCCACGCAAAAGATTTTCCAGAGCCCACATAAAGACTGCCTTTGACGAGGTACAACTCAAGCATCCGGCGCGGGCCTCATTCTGAGCGGGCAGAGGCGTAGAAAGTCAAAACCTGCAAATATCGGTGCATATATCCACCATCGCCTAACTCCACCACCGATCCCGCTTAGCATCAATATATCCCCCAACTGCACAAGCAGTATACATCTACCTTTTTACTCTCCTCTTTCGCCGACTTCTTTATATACATGTTATGCTCTTTGCCGCGTCGTACGCAAGACTGGCTTTTTTGCGTTGGAGAACCACACCTGGTTTCCTGCCTAGGTAAGAAAAAAGCACAAGTGAATCACAAAAATTGTGTTAGGAAAAACACAGGTTGGAGAAGTGGCGATTGGTACTGTAGTCTATCTTATCGGCTTGAGCCTAACGTATACAGACTACGGAAAACCGAGAAGGAAGTAGAAAAAATTGGACCTATGTTTGTTTTAATACGCTTGACAGAATTGCTACAGCGGTCTTTGGACGTAGGTTTGTTTTTGAGATTGGTTCCATTATAGCAATGAGGACGATTTCAGTATCTCGATGGATTTCGGATTTTATTAACATATTTGCGGGATCAGGTAACAAGGGAATACATACCTTGTGCGCCGAGACTAGACAGGCACTCGATGGCAGCCCAACGAACATCCGGATCAGAATCCTTGAGCAATTCCACGACCATGGGGATCCCTGGCCGGATCGACTTCGCTAGGAACCAGCCTCAGGATGCCGGAATCTTCCGGGCAGACAAGACAATATATACCTTGTGCTCGGAGACTAGATAGGCACTCAATTGCAGCCCGACGAACATGAGAATTGGGATCCTTCAGCAATTCCATGACCAAGGGAATTCCTGGCCGGATCTCCTGCTGCAATTGCACTATGAACTGCCCTCAGTATGCCAGACAGCTTCGGGTGCACAAGGAAAAATATACCTTGCGCTCCCAGACTACACAGTGACTCAGCTGCAACCTGACGAACACCCCAATCAGAATCCTTCAGCAATTTCAGGACCAACGGAATGGTTGGCTGGATCAACTGCACTTCAAGGTTGCCTCAGTATGTCAAACAGCTTAGGGAACATGAGGTAATAAATACCTTGTGCTCTGAGACTGGACAGGCACTCAATCACAGCCCGGCGAACATGAAAATGGGAATCCTTCAGCAATTCCACAACCAAGAGAAGTCCTGGCTGGATCTCCTGCTGCAACTCTGCTGTGAACTGGCCTCAGTATGCCTGCCTGAGACAGCTCGTGGCTGCACAAGAGAATACATACCTTGTGCTCCGAGACTAGACAGGCACTCAGTCGCGGCCCTACGAACATTCCAATCTGAATCCTTCAATAATTCCAGGACCAAGCGAATCCCTGGCCGGATCGCCTGCTGCAACTTTGCTATGAACTGGGATCAGTATACCAAACAGCTGACGGCACACAGGAGGATACATGCCTTGTACTCCGAGACTGGATAGGCACTCAATCCCAGCCTGACGAACACTCGAATCGGAATCCTTCATCAATTTCAGGACCAACGGAATTGCTGGCCGGATCAACTCTACTATGACGTGGCCTCAGTATGCCAGACAGCTTCAGGTGCATAAGGGAAAATATACCTTGTGCTCCTATACTGGACAGGCACTTAGTTGCAGCACGAAGACCATCCGAATCGGAATCCTTCAGCAATTTCAGGACCAAGGGAATCACTGGCCGGATCAGCTCCACTATGACGTGGCCTCAGTATATCAGACACCTTAGGTGCAAAAGGGAATACATACCTTGTACTCCGAGACTAGACAGGCACTCAGCCGCAGCATGACGAACATCTGTGTCAAAATCCTTCAGCAATTCCACGACTAAGGGAATTCCTGGGTGTATCTCGTGCTGAAGCTCTGCTATGGACTAGTGTCAGAATGCCATATAGCTCATGGCAGACAAGGGGATACATACCTTTTGCTCCGATATTAGACAGGCACTCAGTCGCAGCCCAACGAACAGCCGAATCGGAATCCTTTAGCAATTGCACGACCAAGGGAATTCCTGGCCGGATCAACTCCACTATGATGTCGCCTCAGTATGTCAGACAGCTGAGGGTGCAAAAGGCAATACATACCTTGTGCTCCAGGACTAGACAGGCACTTGATGGCAGCCCAGCGAACATATGAATCGGAATCCCTCAGCAATTCCATGACCAAGGGAATTGCTGGCTGGATCAACTCCACTATGACTCGGCCTGAATATGCCAGGCAGCTCAGAGCACAAGACAGAATACATACCTTGTACTCCGAGAATAGTCAGGCACTCAGTTGCAGCCTGACGAACATCCGAATACAAATCCTTCAGCAATTCCACGACTAAGTGTATTCCTGGCCAGATCTCTTGTTGAAACTCTGCTATGGACCATCCTCAGTATTCCAGATAATTTCGACCACACAAGAGAATACATACCTTGTACGCCAAGACTGGACAGGCACTTGATGGCAGCCCAACGAACATCTGAGTCTGAATCCTTCAGCAGTTCCAGGACCAAGGGAATTCCTGGCCGGAGTGCCGGCTGCAACTTCGCTACAAATTGGTCTCAATATGCCAGCTAGCTTCGGCCGCACAGGGAACTACGTACCCTGTGCTCCGAGACTTGACAGGCACTGCATAGCAGCAGGGCGAACACCCCAATTAAAATCCTTCAGCAATTCCACGACCAAGGGAATTCCTAGCCAGATCTCTTGCTGCAACTCCCCTATGAATGGCCTCAGTATGCCAGACAGCTTGCCACACAAGGGATTATATACCTTGTACTCCAAGACTAGATATCCACTGCATCGCCGTCCGACGAACACCCGAATCAGAATCCTTCAGCAATTTCAGGACCAAAGGAATTGCTGGCCGGATCAACTCCACTGTGACCCAGCTTCATTATGCCAGACAGCTTAGGGCACAAAAGGGAATACATACCTTGTGCCCCGAGACTCGACAGGCACTCGATCGCAGCCTGACGAACCTCCAAATCGGAATCTTTCAGCAATTTCAGGACCAAAGGAATCACTGGCCGGATCAACTCTACTCCGATCCCGAGTTGGTATGCCTGACAGCTTAGGGTGCAGAAGGGAATACATACCTTGTGTTCCGAGACTAGACAGGCACGCAGTTGCAGCCCGGCGAGCACGATAATCGGAATCCTTCAGCAATTCCACAACCAAGGGAAGTCCTGGCTGGATCTCCTGATGGAACTCCGCTATCAGCTGGCCTCAGTATGCCAGACGAATTAGGGCACCAAATATATTACGTACCTTGTGTTCCGAGACTAGAGAGGCACTCAATGGCAGCCTTGCGAACATGCAAATCGGAATCCCTCAGCAATTCTATGACAAAGGGAATCCCTGGTCGAATGGACTCCACTAGGAACCAGCCTCAGTACACCAGACAGCTTCAGCTTCACAAGGGAATACATACCCTGTGTTCTGAGGCTGGACAGGCACTGTGTCGCAGCCTGGCGAACACCCCAATCGGAATCCTTCAGTAATTCCACAATTAATGGAATTCCTGGCCAGATCTCCTGCTGCAACTCCACTATGAACTGGCCTCAGTATGCCAGACAATTTCGGTCGCACGAGGGAATATATACCTTGTGGTCCGAAACTGGATAAGCACTCAGTTGCAGCTCGACGAACACCCAAATCGGAATCCTCCAGCAATTTCAAGACCAAGGGAATCACTGGCCAGATCAACTCCACTCCGATGCGGCCTCATTATGCCAGCAGCTTAGGGTGCAAAAGTGAATACATACCTTGTACTCCGAGACTAGACAGACACTCTGTCGCAGCCTGACAAACATCCAAATTCGAATCCTTCAACAATTCCACAACCAAGGGAAGTACTGGCTGGATCTCCTGATGGAACTCCGCTATCAACTGGCCTCAGTATGCCAGACGACTTAGGGCACCAAATATATTACATACCTTGTGCTCCGAGACTAGACAGGCACTCAGTCGCAGCCTGACGAACATTCCAATCAGAATCCTTCAGCCATTCTCTGAGCAAGGAAATCGCTCTTTGTGTCATTCCTTCATGTGAGTTAGTCAAACTCAATAAATAAATAAAAGGTAAACCCTGCCTACCTGCCCTATCCGGCCACTTTCTGCCTTTCTGGAGATGGAGGAGGTAGGCAATCTCGATTTGATTGTGGCGAGCAGCCGAGTGGAATGCCCGTCCTAATTGACACTTAGCCCGGCAGGGGAAGAATGAACCTCCTATATGACTTACCGTTATTGTCCTCCACGCCTCTTTCAATAAGATATTCAACAAGACCCTTATTTCCCTTGGATGCCGCAAACTGCAGAAGCGTCTCAAATGGGAAGGTGCCTGTTGGACTTCCTCAGTGTATGTCTGAAGTTATACATCATACATACCGTCCAGCTCCACCTTCGGATCAGCTCCCCGCTCAATCAAGCCTTGAAAGTCATGACCATCGAAGTTGTCATTGGCGACAGCTTGTTGGAGATGTTCTTTGAAAGCCTTCTGAATGTCTTCTTTCGCTACTTTCCCCCTCTCGACTTTATCTCGAATGTCCAGGATGGACGTTACGAAATCACGTAGGGGTATGACGAGAAGAAGCAACGCGAGGACCTGCCCAAAGCCCCATTGATCTTCTTCGCGAGACTGATCACGTCCATTACGCCCAAGCGTGAGTTCAACATCGACAAGGAGGATGACATTGACGACGGCAAGACAGATAAAGCCCACAATGAGAAAGGCTGTGTGGTTTGCTGACGGTGCCCGCATAGGAGTAGAGCATCCAGAAAGAGGATCAGCGGCCTGTGTGCCAGACTCCAAATTGGGAGATGGACTGTGAGGCCTCCGAAATACAGCACTGCTTAATCTCGGACCTCGCAGAGCCTTGGAAGTACGTCCTCCTGCCAGAAGGTGGTGATTTAGATCCACGAGATGCTCGAGCCGTTCCCAGAAGTGGGGATGGCACTCCCGAGACTTGTTGTATGTTATGTGGAGTGCGAGGAAGAAGAGGAAGGGGGGGACAAGGTTGAAACCAGGAATGACCAGAAGGGAATAAATTGCCAATGAAAAGATGCGCAATCCCGGCGATGAAAACGGCACAGCACCACCAACGACCGTAAGTGATGGAACACATGGGATGTGGGCACCAAATTTGGATGGATCGCTCCAGAGCCATAGACCGATAGCGCCCATCAGTGACAGGTGGACGGAACCGAGGGTGAGAACGGGTTTCTGGGAGATAAGGTACCAGGCACGTTGAACGACTGCAGGCAAGGTTTGAGTGTGATTCGGAGCTCCAGTATTTTGCTTACTATTAGTCTGCCTATCTATCCTGGCGCTTCCATGGATGTGTCGCCTGCCGTCGGAAACATCCTTTTCCGCGTCGACGGCTCCCCCAAGATGATCCGGACCGGCTTTACCCGTGTCCATCACTAGCTGACGAAGAGGGGAGAGAAGAACATCGGTCCAGGCTGACCAGATCGCAGGTATGGCCTTCGCTTCTTTATAGCTATTGCGCTCCTTTTCTTCGTTTGGCTTGGTGAGGTGGTGGGCATATAACAGGAACCAGATCCAAGTGCTGGTATTATTCATCCAACTCAAATCGAGAATGACGGCGGCGTGGAAACTGGTTAGACCTTGTGCACTGTGAACATTCGGGGGGGTGGCTTCGATGATGCTGGAGATGAGAATCGCGAAGGCAATGGCAAGCATGCCGATGGATTGGTCCTTTACACCTCTCATCTCATCGGCCGAGACGTTCCCATCCCAAAGGTGCGCGACAACCGGCGCGAAGCACAAGAGATTTTGTGCATAGATGGCTGCGCGAACGCCAATACCAGATATGTCGGGATTGGGGAGGATACATTGGCTGTCCATGGTGGTCAGAAGTGAAGAGTGGTTGTGCAATGTGGTCGACCATCCAGTCCCACGTCACTCTGAGTCTGACACTGACAGGCTACAGCAATCTTGAGTTGCCAAACCGATTGATTCAGAAATGTCAAAATGGCAGATGCCGATACCTGCCGATCCTCTGGATCTCGGAATGGCCGAGTAAGTGGCGAACCGAGTACGCTGGAGTGTAAACTGGGCCTCCGATATTGCCCGGTGCAGCCATCAAAATAGTTTCGTCCGAGGTGATTGGACTGGGGAGTAGCGAATAATGCCAGTGTCTCACAAACAAACGCCACTCTAGTTAGTGTTCTCATCCATAATACATCTTGTGCTTTAAATCGCCATCGTCAAATCCGAAAGAGCTCAAAAAACACTTTCAAAAAAATAGCCACTCTCAAATTCACATCTCCCATGTGCAAGGAGAAGAATGTTGTAATTTAGTCTTGTTATTTATGCACCATTCATCAATTTTATGCTGGGTCTGAGCTCCTAAAAAAAGCCTCCGATCGATTGTTTTGGCTTGTGGGGTAATATGCGATCGGCGCGCTCCGTCACGTGGACACATCTCTTGCCAAGGGGGTCCGGGCCGGTGGTGCCGGCACCGGGTGCCGGTAGCAGGTCCGGCTGTCAGGCCGGATTTTTTTTAAAATGACCTGTTATGAATGAGCCTAAGCCTCAGAATGAGTCGATGGTCGAAACTGCAGTGACATAAGTGTTTGAGACAATACTTGGACTGTTTGTGCTCTGCAAGAAGGTAAGTTACCCCCCTCAACTTGGATATTCAACTATTTTAATGGCCCAAAACCAGCCCAAGCGGACGGACTCGGAATGCTTCTGTAGACTGAGTCTTAGTTAATTCAAACGTGCCAAAAAAAAAAAAAAAAAAAGTTCCATTTGCACTCCAAATGTCATAAACCCAGGCTAATCCACACCGCCGATTGCCAAATTTAGGCACGCCGGAAGTGCTATTCAACACAGGAAGTTTCGAATAGCACTTCCGGTGCACTGAAACTTGAGACGACACCCATAATTTCAGTTTACGTCCAGGTTGAGCTGAAAGGAGTGTACTCAGATTAAATTGCAGCTTGCCTGAAATACATTTGAAACATTAGGTGTTGGAGTGTAAGACAGACGAGCCTAAACTAGTGCTTGAAACTAAATATTTCAGGACTGAAATGAGGGTAGCTGATATCACCAGTATCAGCTTGAATGTCAGAGAAAGCTGAAATCTGAGCCGAAAGTATTGCTTTCAGCCACACTGAAATCTGTTCTGTGGGGATTTCAGTGCAGCTGAATTCAATAGTTTCGTTTCATATTTCAGCTTGCTCTGAAATTTGAGCTGATGCTGGTAATATCAGCTACCCTTATTTCAGTCCTGATATATTGGGTTTCGAGCTCTGGTTTCATCTTGTCTGTCTTACCCTCCGACACACATGTCTCAGATGTATTTCTGGCAAGCTGAAATGTAATCTGATCCCACTCTTTTCAGCTCAACCTGGATGTAAACTGAAATTATGGGTGTTCTATTGATTTCAGTGCACCGGAAGTGCTATTCGGAACTTTATGTGTTGAATAGCACTTCCGGTGTGCCTAAATTTGGCAATTGCCGGTGTGATCTGCAGCATCTTCCGGCTCACGTGAAATATTGCCCGATTTGGACGTAACGTGGTGGGAACCTGGCCACCTTAGGTCTTTTCGGCCAGTGGGAACTTCTTCGAGCGTCCTTCCGAGCATCCGAGGGTGTCAAATGTAAGGCAGACATCCTGTAAACAGATGAAGGCTATTTACGCCAATTTTGGTGAAGCTTTGACTGTGTGGCGAATTTATTTCGGCCAGAACTCCCAAATAGGCAATTGACAGAGTACCTGGCCACCCGTGCAAATCCATCGTTACCGGCTCGATCAATAGCTTCGCGGTATATAATAATGTTCAAAGCATCAAAATGGTATATTTTACACCTTAAAATGTCACATTGGACCCATTAAAAGGGTAGCACCGGATGCTTCTGATGAGAAGGGGGAGCGGCGGGATCCAGCCCACTAATAAACCCGAGGCCGGGCGGCAGTGAGAGGGAGGGCTGGGCCAAAATAAGTTGCGGGGGACTTCATCTCCTTCTTATGAAAGTACCTGGAGCCTCTGTTTCATACCTGAGTCACACTGCCGAGAACCCGAAATTCAGACTTTGTTGCCACTGAAAATAGGGTGATTATTGTATCGGATGACATTGAGCGAGGTATCAAAAAAATAGAATTAAGTCATACCTCTACATTTGAAGCTTCTATTATCATTATAGCCCATGTCGAGTGCTAGACCCTTAGCGTCAAAAGATTGTTTGCTATGCCGGTCGTCATGTTGCCGTGCTTAAGGCTGGATGGCAATCATTTGTCCGAGTTTAGCACAGAAGGGGGGTGAATTCTGGAGTGATTTCAGGGTTCAAGGGAAGCCCAAGATAATACAAGAAGATCGAGCTCCCAAAGTCGTAGATTGACAAAGAATTGGGGAATCTCAACTCGCGCCGGGAACTTTCGTCACACTGTGACATATGACTTCCCGGCGCTACTAGGACACACGCAGGGCTCCATCGTTTGAGCCCCTTCATATTTGGTTGTTGTGCTGCTGCCGTTTAAATATTTCTTTGCGGAGATCATGGGTTCAAAACTCGCAAGTCGTCTTCTTTTTTTTCGTGCGCCGCAGCCAAAAAGCACCACGAGTGGGCCCCGCGGCGAGCAAAAGCTCCGCGCAGCGGGCCTAGCGGCGAGCATCAAGCGGGGTCTGCGGGGGTCTCCCCCGCATAACAGTCATTCCCACCCCTCGTAATTAGCATTCAGACTAAAATTGAAAATGGGGCGCTGTGGGCAAAGCATCACGCAGTGGGCCTCGCGGCCAGCGAAAAGGCCTCGCGCTAGCGGTCGGGGTCTGGGGTGGAAATCCCCAAAACACCCCAGATTTGGTTCGGGTTGGAAGTATTGCAGTCCCAGACTTGGAGCTACCATCGCGATATTTAGTTCAAGTGGAATGGAAGTAACTCGTGAAGTTCACCTGGTTGCCGTTTGTGGTGTTTCCATTTGTAAAATCCACGCACTAGATAGCACATGGTATCATTAGGCGCACCAAAGAAGTGTGAATTCACAATGCACCGACCTTGTTCTTTCCGACCCAGAAGATATTCCCGACAGACCCGAATTCAGGCTCCCACAACTGATCTATTTGAATTTAGGTCTGGTTGAGTTTCTCGGGAAGTGATAGATCAGTTCAAGTACTAACTGGTGTTTCCTGAAGCACAAGTCCAGATCTGTAGTCTCGTCCCGTCCGCATTGATGACATCCGTTACATCCAGACACTGAAGAGAAATGAGTCAATAAACACATATGATGAAAGGATGGCTGCGGTGCCTTGTTGCCGAAGATTTGGAGTGACCCAGCAGCATTGTTACCGTTGGGGACGACCCAAGAATTGGCTGCTGTCGGGGCAGAGCACATCTCTATCACAACTGCCGCTCCATCAGTGTTGCTGCTTGCACTCAGGCAACCACCTGTCGGCCCTGTTCAATAGTGAAATGCTTGGCAAGTTCGCATTGATGTGCACTCGCCATCTTAGAGCCCTGTCCGAAACTGCACTGTCTGGCCAGGGCTAATATAGTCAGATAGCGATTGACGGAAGAGTCTTTGCACACACAGGGGCGGCTGCTGAGCATTGACTTGGAAGATGAGAAAGGCAGAGGCCAAGAAGATCGAGACGAAGGATAGAGCCATTGAAGAAAGTGTTGTACAGATCCTCGACACAGTTTGCGCAGTTTATAATAATAATTTATATATTGTGGGCGGCTCGAGGTGTATTTGGCAGACGACGTGAAACAAGGGACGGCATCAATTACATGATGATAGCCGTCTATGTCAACCAACTAACTCGAGAGGTCGAACATACACCAACTACCTAAAGATAAGTAGCTGATAGGTAGCTTTTTAGCCCGTAAACAGTTTCGTAGTAAACTGGCTGTTCCAATTGTGGGACCGCGCCAGCCAACTGGAGCTCAAATAATTTGAAATAATCTGTTGCGCCTTTCACGATTCATCTATTTGACAGGATCGTTCCGCTGTCTAGCGATTATGAATTTTTAGACGATTTTCGGGTTGAGGTCGCCGAAGGGCAGGGGGTGCGGCGCATCAATCCCGAGCCATCTATCACATAGGGATTTTCATCCTCATACAATGATACATCCCGCTAGGCGAGTGTTACTTACACCGGGGGCAAAGCCTGACGCACCTGGATTCCAGGTGCGTCTGAGGCATGTGGGCAGCAGGTGACAGGAGGCAGACAAAGAGTCCTTCAATTGATCTGCGATCCGGATGAATGTATTAGATAATTAGATAGGACAAAGAGATATGGTTGTTTCTAAGCACTTAAAATTATCTTTGAATGCTCAGATTGTGTTGGAGTACTGCTGAGTACCATACACTAGGAGGTTTTTTCAGTGAGCCATAGGAAAGCTGTACCGAGGGTTCAATTTTGTGTGGGAAACAGCCCCAAATCAGACCTTTGGTGCAGCTGTTTCACAGCTCACCAGACCAAGCCCTCAGTGTATGGTATTCCCAAGGTACTTCCCCAAGATTTGAAGGCTCATTGAGAACACTAAGTCCTTATAAACCACAAGATTCCTTGATGGTATCTAATTATACAATATATTTTACTTTGTTCATCTGGACCAACAGACTCTTTGTCCGCTTCCTGTAACCTGTGGCCCACATGCCTCAGACGCACCTAGATTCCAGGTGCGTCAGGCTTTGCCCCCAGTGTTATCACATGTATATCGGATTTTATTGAACAAAAGCCCCGTTCCCACGCATGCCAACTGTTCACGTCGTTCTGAGCGCGTTCCCACGGGTGCAAGTGGAGGCTGGCCCGTTCTGACCCGTTCTAACCTTCGTGCTCAATCTGCGTTCTACATTAGTCCCCATCGTCTGGCCACAAATTCAACATGCAGCATGAACCACTCAGTGTGCTGCATTCATTCAGCACTCGTGCAGCCCCCGTTCAGCATTCGTGGCGGGATTGTTCAGTACTCATGCCACACCCAAATTACACCGCACTAGAACTGGTGTCTGTTATTTCAATAAATTCTTTTTACCCCAATCTCGACCTGCCTTGACCGATGCCCCTCTTATCCGTCTCCTTGTCTGACTCGCCCGTGCAGAGAGGTCAAGAATCCAGAGCTACAGTATTTGATAATATGTACAGTGCCAACATATACGACCAGGGAGATTTCGGTTGAAATTGAAAGTACATAGTTACAGAAAGGGGGGAATTGCCTTTTCTGGACAGTAAAGTTGAAACGCGGACGATAAAGTTGAAAACGCGGACATCCGTGCAGTGCTCGTGCAAGTCGTTTTACGCATTTCACTGTAATCGTTCTAGTGAGCTACAAGTGTTGAAGGAAATGAGCAGTGAGCATGCTTGTGCACGAACGTGAACTGCGGAGAATCAATGCTGCACTGCTGCTATACACGCAGTTGCACGAGTACTGCATGGAGATATGCGTGAAGAACGATTCCGGGTTGGCTTTTGTCCAATAATGACCGCCATATACAAGCTCGCCCGAGGTGCCCGATGCGCTGCGCGGCGGTAGCTGCCGGCAGTATTTCCCAAACGAGAAGTACGACACATACTTGACTAGCGTCCGCCCGGCAGATGTGGCCTCGTACGGGGTTTTAGTCCAAGAAATAAACCCCCTAAGAGGCCTTTTGCGTAAGGTCGGCGGTCATTCCCTGGGTGGTTCCTACACCAGGTCCAGAGGCTTCTATAAATGTGTATGAATGGTTCCTAAATGCTATGCACAGGGCTTTTTGTGAGTATGTAGGTAACAGTTCCTATATACACACTGTACACAGGCATTTATAAATATGTTAGAACGATACGAACCGAGCATAGATTTTTATGAATGTGTAGGATTTTTTTTAAAAATGTTACAGCCGTTTGCATAATTCCGTGAACATGCGATTTTTTTTTCGTGCCATCACCTGTCAAATGCCAACCGTGCCGGAGGATCCGGGATCAAGTTGGGATTAACTAGAGACATTCAACATATTACAGGACTCATTCTGTATTCTCATTAAAGGTATGCTGTGTTAATAAGGACAATCCTGCCCGAAACCAACTCCCCGGTGTCGAAGAAAGGGTGATCCGGGGGTGGACCGAGTGGCGTCAAGGTCGTGCTGGTAGTGGCGCCGAGCCATGGGACAGAAGACACCCTCCCGAGATCACGAAAGAGGCTCTAATAATAGAATGATCAGTATAACAAGGAATGGCAAAACTTAGCTCAATGTAGGGTTGATTCTCAAAAACAAAGGCTCAGTGGGGAGGCTCGTCGTCGTGGTACGGAGGAGAAAAGGAGATTAATTAGGTAAGGATCGGCTAAGCAAAATGTGGGAATGGAAGGTGATGGAAACTACGTAGAATGGCCATTGTAAACCCCGCGGCTAACTCACCTCCTCAGCTCACTGCACACCGGGGGACGCGCAAAGACGTATAGGGAGATATGCTGCCCCGATCAGCGCCGGAAGTGGGTGCCCAATCCACTCCGAAATCAATCCCCGGCGCGATCCGAGTGTACAGCGGCGTCGGAAGGAAAGCTTCGCGTTGGGATTGCTACAAGTAGAATATAGGGGGCAAGTCAATGTGAATAGGTAGAGATTGGAATAAAATATGGTGAGTTGTATTGAATGTGGTTTGAGCTGTACAGCGCACGATGGTGATGTGGCAGGAAGAGATGTAGCTTGGTGGTGGAATAGGAGTGGTATTGTGGTTCTGGCAGTAGATTGACTTTGGTGAATACAGAGTTCAGAATTGTTGTTTGAAGGGGAGAAGCGTGGAAAGGAGGTCTTGAAGGCGCGACGCGTAATATGGACGCGATGTGGTGGAATGTTTGGCATGCACGTGAACCCGGCCCGAAGCCCGCAGGCGACGAGCGAGGCAAGTCGCGCTGCCACACCGGGACTATGCAAACAGCTATATTCTCGGCGAGTTTCGTAGCTTACGGTGCAGTTTAAATAATATCACTGCCATTAATAGGGATTGCTGAAGGGTACGTATGGTAGATTATCGTTACATGAGGTGTGCTGCATAGCGATAGTGGTAATACAAATACATAGCAGAATCGTCAAACGTCGTCCATCTTGATTAAACCGTTCTGGCTTCCATCTCGGGCGCTGGGCGTCCGTCGCTGCTGTTTCGTGTCCTCCAAAGGTGGATGATGGACATGACGGTGGAAATCATGAATAGCACCCTACATAATAACCCGGCGAGTCAGCAATAGGCTTGGAATACGAGATGATGAAAGGGCGTACCATTCGATGGCTGCAAGAGTCGTAGCAGCTTGCGCGGCCCCGCACACTGGTGCTGAACAGCCGAGGAATGCAGTGGTGAAGACCGCCAAGGCGATGAATCCGCCGAACCAGAAGACCATGGTGACGAACTCGGCAGCGAAGATGCCGAATTTGTGTGCGGCGTCGGGAAAGTAGCGGTACGAGAGCGTGAGATATGGAAGTGCCAGAACGAGGGTCCAGACGCTGGCGAAAAGGAGGAAGTTGACCTGGGAAGGTGAGCCTCCGCCTCCCATGTCGTACTGGTTCGCAACTACGAGGATGTTTTAGGTATGTAATTTGAACCAGAAGAACAAAGCAAACGCACTGAAGGCGGTGGTTATGAGGACTCCCAGAGCCAGAAGGGCCTGGGCCACACGCAAAATAAACATGAACATGGTCGTGTGGTTTTTTGGAAGGGCTGGAGCTGGGAGCCTGGGGCTGGGTGGGGCGCGTGTTGGCGGCCTGGTGCGTTTTTATGCAGCCCGGAGGAATGACGTCAGTGACGTCATGGTCCGAAACGCCACGTGATGTCCCGGATTTGGCGTCTCTCCGCCTGGAGTCTGAGTCAACCAGAACGGCTGCCAGCTACACCATCTGTGGTATCTCTGACCAAGAAAGAACCTTTGTCGCCATCTGCAAGTTTGAACATAAAAATGCGACCCATTGTCCAATCAAATTGATCTCTTTGGCTGGGCCAGAAAATGCTTCCATAGCGATGAGGGGTAATGAGGTGAAAAGATTAGCTGATATCTTCTTACCCTAGTGAAAAGCCACGAGTGAGCGACCAGCGAGCGAGGAAGAATGGGTGGAAGATAGTTCAACCTCCGGCAATATGTGCCGGCAGTGCCGTCGGAATTGATGGCGGTGTGTTTCCGGCATTTCCAACTCCCAAATTTCCCGTGTCCGCCGACTCAATGGACCGCGCGGTCTGGACCTGAGCTCAAAGTGCGATTTTGATATATTCCGCCAGAGTCGCGGCTTTCGTGACCGACAGTCCTTACGGTGCCAGTGACTGGCACTGTGAAAGTGCGACTGCCGAGCTCGTCGCCTTCGGGTCTCGGGCCGGGTGCATGTACAATCTAAATATGGCAACGTCGCGCTGCTCAGTTTTATTCTCCTGTCATGACGCGTCTATTGCACCCATTTCTCTTCTAACCACGAATTATCCTCCCTATCTTCCTCAGAACGTGTTCGCAGCTGCATAATCAAGTATATTCACGCCGCACTGCCAAGATACTGTACCATTTCGACCAAAGGTTCAGGTGACGGGTGACAGAGGGTTGTGAACTGAACAATTTTTACCCAGGTGATGGTGACAGATGGTTTTTGGAGCCCCATATGGGTCCAAAAACCCGAAAATTTTCGCTCCGGCATTCGCCGGCTTACCATTTAGGGTAATTTTCTCATGATTGCCGAGGAATGAACATTGAATCCAATGAACAATTGAGGTGACGGGTGACATACCGTGAACCTTTGGTCGAAATGGTACAGTACCTATTTCCTACATCACACGGACATTGCAATGGATTCGACGTGCATGGCTAAGAAAGATAGGTCTCCTACGAGGAAGGAGAAACTCACACGCGAATTCAAGTACCAACGCCCTAACAATAACGACCCAGCTCCATCGTCGCATAGCAGTTACCCGTTCGATTCGCAAATAACATTCTTTTTTCCTGCTCGGTTCAAGAATCTGATTCTTCCGCCTAGCTGATTATCATTTCTGCGTCTCCTTGACCAAAGTACGTCTCTTCTACATGCAAATCAATACGCCCGCCATAATACTAGTATTGATTCTGTCTCAGCTTAACCTGAAATATTTGCACTCATGATATCAATTACACCGATGGATGGTCCGCAACCGCAACCTCTTATTTATTGCGTTCCGCAGCCAGAACTGGCCGGCTCGATGCGGGCCCGCGTTTTGCTCCAGGGTATGTTTTTTTGACCCTCCCCGGATTGCAAACTCTTTTGTGGGGGCTACATAGTTCTGAGCAAGGTAAATCGAGGTTTTGCTGGCCACGAACATAATTCCTGTTTAGGTGGATACTACGCACGCAAACCTGCAATTTCAAATACCGACGCAGTAGCGGATGGTCCGCGTCTGCCTTCATTGTTGCATTTCTCTCTTTATTGCATCAGCAGGAAATGCCCGTTCGATTCGGGCCTGGGTCCTCCGGTTTGAAGTCCGTTTTTTTGCTCCTCCATCTCCCAATTTCAAATTGGCGCAGAGTTTATCACACAAAGTTCTGAAGCCAGGCCAGCCCCATCTTACTGGACAGAGAACATAACATGTTCAAATATTCATAGCACTGGTGAGTCGTAACTTGGGTGGTGGTGACAATCCATTCCTGGATACGCGCACTCTGATTCAACGGCTAACAATCCCTCATACCGACCCGGTGGCAGATGGTCTGTATCTGCGTCGCTTGAGTTCAAAGGTCCAGCCAGCAGATATTCGCCCGTTCGATTCGGGCCTGGGTCCTGATACGGCACCCTATACCATTTTTTTTTACCCTGGCCTCGCTGTCGCTGAAACCAAGTCTGATATTCATCATCCTACTCGCGCTCGAACATGATCAAACTATCAGCACGTTTTTATCCAGCTACTTTCACCCCAGATGAAATACTCACATTAGAGATGGTCAGTAACCATATCTAATACCGTGGATGGTTCGCCTCTTGAGTTTACTACATATAGGGTCCATGGACGATTTCTGTTCCTCATAAATCCCCCTATGATCATAATATTGATTCTCGCGCAGGTTAGCCCTAAATATTTACATCCAAGTCCAGTGGCGGATGGTCCGCGTCTGCAGCTCCTATTAATATTATGTAGTATGATGTCCGCCTCGCAGAAGGTCGCCCGTTCGAGTCGGGCCTGGGTCCTGGGTGTCGACGTAAGCCGTTTTTTCTCTCCATCACCTGCCGCCAGGAGTCCAAAATTCTAGCCATGGTCATATTGCTGCATGTTCCAGAGCAAAGTGCATCTTGTACTGCCCGTCATCGTCGGTATACTCCACGAACTATTAATCAGCTATCGCTCCAGTCTTCGTAAATAATATGAATGCTTGCACTCAAGTTGAAGTAAGTACCAGCCGTCCATGGTTCGCATCTGCCTTCCTTCGTTCTGGAGAATGGGATCATCATCGCAGAAGGTTACCAGTTCGGATACTTTCTTCCTTCCTGCATGAGGTCCAAGATCTCGCAATTTCGTACGTCCGTCTGCATGTAATTCTGCGCGACGCATAACATACTGAGGGTATTAATTCATCCTAAGATCCGGAATCTGGCACTCAAACGATTCGGGCCTGGGTCCATGATTGTTTTTCCTGCGGGATTTGGATTCGTCCCTCCTTTTGCTCCGGATTTTCGTTACTCTGCTCACAATAACACCCTCGGGCTCAGGTCCGAGTACGCCAAATGCTACTGAACAAGTACCTCCCAACATTAATTAGTCTTGTGTTTACTGCGGGGGTCTGATCGCGTAACCGAGTTATTACGCAATCTCAGAGTTTGAATTCAAGTCGCGTACGCTTTTTCATATGACACCACTTAATTCATGGGCTTTTGACACAGAATGGGTTGCCAACACTACCGCATAGTACTTTCCAGTGCTACAAGCCGCCACGGGTGCCAGGAGCCTATGGCACTAGGGCTCGGCTATGGCTCGGCTACGGTTTTCCAGATGGACGCGTACGTGCCTGTCACTCCTCGTGACCGTGACATGACGTGGCGTTAGCTGAGTCGCTCCGCTTTCACTGCCTCCATGCCAATCCTGCCAACGACCATTGATGATAAAAATCTTTGCTGCCGTATTCGAGCCATCTTGACTCCCACCTCTATGTTCTTCCTCGATCTCCCGGAAGATGTTATCGAGTACGCTCTATGTCTTTCCGATATATCCTCTGTGTTATCCATTAGCCAGGTGCGACCGGTTCCTTGCAGTCTGAACCGGAGCCAATTATCACTTCCCCTACCAGACGAACAATTACCTCCACGATCTCGCATTTACCCCAACCATTTGGAGGTTTCTAGTGGAGGATCTCCGGAAGCGAAACTTTGTCGACCGATTGTCTGCTGCGGACATACGGAAGATGTCAACGCAGACTCTGGTGGCTGTGGTGAGGCGATTGGTCGTCGGCCCCGAGGCATGGTCTCCGCCCCGAATTCAGTCGCTACAACCCACGCCATTCTCCAAAATCCTGGCAAAATTCGCTAAACCTCAAAGACAATGTGCACCTCCAACGCAACCTTCTGCACACATCATACTCCATCCGTCGATCTCTCCTGGACTTCCCGATCCCCTCTGGCTGGACTGTAAAGTTCTTCCAGGAGGAAGATATCTTCTGTTTCGCCCCGTGAACGAATCGCAGACTCTCGGGTGCTGGCGGACTGCCGGTGATTCCCTACTGAGCACATACAGCAGTAGAATCCCATCTTCCTACATGGTGGATTTCGCAGCCGAAGCGCTCGAAGGTGGCGAACGCGCAAATATTGTTATAAGACTCGGAAACTCGCTGAACTTGTACGTTCTATGACTGGCTTGAAGATTCTGTCCTGATCCTGATGGTTGTTCTTCTGCTAGTGGTTACGTCGAGGTCATCAGCTGGGATTTTGTGACCGGAATGACAGAGCTCCTCTCAGTGACTCAGTACACAGACCGACAGTTAGATCCCCAAACCTTGCCCAATATCTGTGGTGGCCTTGTCCTTGTGCGGACCTGCCGGAATTCAGCCTGGTCGCAATATTTCTATGAAATAATTGACTGGCGTGCACAACAATATTGCAAGATCCTGCCCCCTTCTTCTACTGTACGTCCGTTGCTACTAGTATGCGTAAGCTGTTCTTTTTATACTCATCGGTTTCAGGAATCGAAATTCGCTATGGAACTAGTTCCAGGCTACTTTATTTCTACCGCAACTTCCTCTTCAAATAAGACACAAGAGATCAGGATCTGTTCCATCGCCGCCCTGCCCAATTCCTGGACACCGGTGGGAGAGCACAATACGGCTGATCCCGTGCTAGTGTCGAATGTCCCTCATGTCGTATTAACCACAATCAAGCTCAACGGCACACCAGTTCGAGCGGGAATAATTGCAGTACATCGAAGTCCACTTCAACGTGGCACGTACCGAGTGTGGCTCTACTTCAGTTATTACGAGCCTCGACTGTTCGCCAACTCCCCAGATCGCGCTCTGCTGTGCAGGTTCCGGTTATCTCTGCCAGAGACAGGAGATCGTCAATTCACCTGGCGGCAACAGAGTTGCACCCCGACAGAACCAGCTCTGCGATTCCGCGGAATCTCGTACTCTGGCCACACCCCGAAGGCGCATTGGAGTACGGGGTTATTTCACCGAATCTTGCCGCCAGATATACCTCCTGCGCCGATTATCGTTGGAACTCCCGAACGAATGGAAGCTTCGTGGGGGAATGTTGCACCGTATAGCGGCGCGCTGACGTACTTTACAGACCACTCACTGGTGCTGTGCTACTTCGAATAAACGTGTTTCTTCAGATGCCATCAGGATGTTCTATCGTCGGAAGCAACGGCCAAGCTCGTTGGTGAGCCGCAGGCCGGGGAGGAATCCTGTTCAGCGCTGACAGCTAGGCCGGTGCGCGCAAGATTTTTGTTAGAAATGTTGGAGTAATCGCCTCCAATTTCGCTGTGTGCAATCTGGAATACAGCAACCCAATATAATCCCGTGCTCAGCACGCTAGTTTCATGGTGAGTTGTGGAGGCTCGGATTTACGATTTCGTTTGTTGCCTTGTTCGTTTGCTGTTCTTTGTGCGGGAGGCGCCGTTTTCGATGTCCTTAAACACTGTAGTAGTTTGACTGTAACAGTGTGACGTGCGCGACGAGATTAAATTTTGATGAGTTCTTTGGGACTGCGTTTTCCCGGAATTTTTCGTCTATACCGCTCAGTCAGAATTTCGTACACAATCGCGTTCATTAAAGATGAAAGCCACAATATTCGACCTCAGAAAGAATGATTTTGGTGCATGGGGAATCATACGAAGTTCAGGTGGTTCGAGTTCTGACGTGCGTTTACTGGTTCAACGTCCAACGGTCAACGACATCAATACCGGTTGAACCGCCGCGGTTATATCTTCAATGGAGCCGACGTAGAAAATAAGCGACCTTCTGGCTATTGCGTTGGATATTATCGATGGAAAGTAGAGCGGTAAGAATCGAATGTAAAAACATGAGGTCGTGAAAAATCCTACAGAGTTCGCGAACAATGTCAAATTTAGTCGGAGTTTAGGTGCCGGCCACCTACACCGTTTCATTCGGGGTGCCGCGGGGCGATCGTCTCCGTGGTGGCGTACGCCAGCGCTCCGCTATGCGGCGTGCGGTGTGCCTCCCATGTCCCGGGGGGGTGATCGGCGCAGAATCTCCGTCTGGCGGGAGACTCGCCATATTCCAGTGTGAGTGTGTCCAGAATACTAAATTGCACCGGTGCGCGCATTCTGCGGTAGCTGTAAATGCGCGCGAATACACCCGTGATTTCGGTGGTACGAATATCTCTTCTTGAATATTGCGCTTCTATACTTGTTCGTCTAGAACAGTTGGTGAATCAGGCATCTCAAAATACGAACCCAAAAGAAGAAAATTCCTGAGACAGAAGGACGGCTACGAGCCGCCCTCGTAACATAAGGGAAAAAAGAACGCTCACGCAGCTGCAACGGTGACTCTGGCATAAAAATTCTTGCGCCGGGTATTCATCAGAAGTAGGGCCTTGTAATTTAGTCGTGTTTGTAAACCAGTTTTTTAATGTCCTTGGAAAAATGGCCGGTTCTTTAAATATTATTTACTAGCGGCCAGCAATCAGTGGGAGTAATCAAGGAGCAATTTTCACGACAAGACGACTATGTTGGGCGGCTCGAAGAGCTCAATTATTTCTCACGTCTTGTCAAGAGTTTACCTGACATGATCCCCCTTGAAGATACTGACCGACGTTGATATTACCTTGCCATTTTTAGGGATTGTTTGCGGATAGTCCCATTGTGGGTGCTGATTCTCCGAGACTTGTCGGCAGGGAGCCCAGTCGCTGGCGAGAAGATGCAAAAGGCCACGGGACAGCTGGTTTTGGACGGGACCCCCAAAAAATCGTATTATAGACATTCTGTAGTGCCTGGTTTACAAACAGGTTTATATACGGCTTGTTTACAAACCAGGTTTGTAAACACATTTCCAACGCCTCTGGAATTACTTACAAGGCCCTAGTCCGAAGTACAACGTTGGTGAGTTAGGCATGTCAAAATGCTAGGAACCCAGAGAGCCAAATATTCCTGAGCGTCCACACGCCATCGGTTCGTTAGTACCTGGCTCTAATGCCTTACGGTAACGCCATCGTAGACGCGATGGGGAGTGAATCGAGAAAAGACTTGACCTCGCTGCGGGAAGTAAAAACGCAACCTTGGCGCAGGAATAATCTACAGTCGGATCAATCGGTAGACCAAGTCAGAGTTGGAAGAATGCGGAGAGGAGTTTGGAAATAGTTTTCAATACGAGAGCAGGAAAGTCGGCGGTGGAAGTCAACTGAATCAAGATCAAGTCACTTGTGGAAATTAACTCGGAGAATTGGATGTGGAGTCGAGCTAATGCTGCCGCGACTCTCGACTCCAACCCCCCAAGTCGACTTGAGTCGAGTCGAGTCAAGTCACTTGGCGTGACTCCGTCCGACTTCGGAGTCGAAAGAAGTCGACTTGCTCGACTTGGAGCTGGCTTGGAATCCCTCAAGTCGGCCTTTGTAGGTAGGTAGTTAAATTGGTTATAAACACCCTAGAACAGACCTATACTGATGTCAAGGGAAGAAACCTCGAAAAATAGGCGAGGTTGAATTTTTGAGCCCAGGGGATATGATTTCGGACATATTTTAAAAGTATAATAATTAGAAGAAATGCCACCTTTCAGAGTTTCTCAAATGGGGCCCTGATACAGTTTGACAAAGACAGATATCTTACCATCATACCACCCCGAGGTAAACCCGACCTAAATTGACCCTTTCTCCATTGCCAGTAGCCTGGGAATACACATCGAAAAAATTCGCGACTCCGTCGACTCGAGTCGAGTCGGACATTGTCTGAAGTCGACTCATCGAGTCGTGACTCGACTTTTTGAGTCGCGGCAACATTAGGACAAATATATTCAAGGATCGGGTACAGATTGAGGTCATGACGGATAGATGTGGAGCAAGTGATCGCCATATTCGAGGATGGTTTGAAACCCGTCAGCTGATAGAATAAAGCAACCTAAAGAAAAGCCTCAGAATGGACATGAGCCGCTAGGAACCAGAAACAACCAATTCATATACTGTACATAACGGGCACTTGAAACCCGCGCGAAGTTACATTATTGCTCCAGATAGGTCCGTCAAAGAGCTAGTGTGTTTCAGCGGGTCTAGCAATGCAGGACGAGGAAAAAGCTGGAATACTTGACGACCAGTAGACAGTAATAACTGCCCCACAAGGTCACGCAAATGGAAGCCCTCCAGATATCCATGACGAGCAAAAGCATCAAGAGAGAGACGAGCGGGAACACGGGTGCTATATATTGGGCAACACATGAGATGAAATATAGTACACCAAGACATACATAATATGGAATAAATAAGCGCGGGTATCGGGAATGTGCATGCGAGAGTAGGTAGATATTGATGGTCGGAGACGACGAAAAGAAGCTGAAAGATACGAGGAATGAATAGGAAGAAGATAAGAAGAGGCGGGTGTGGCGCGAAGGAGATACGGGATGATAGGCAAGGTAAGGGGAAGTAAGGTGAGAGGAGATAAGGAAGTGAGTGAAAGACGGAGGCGAGGAGGGGAAGCAAGAGGGGATATGAGGGAATGGAGAAAACACCAGGATGAATCACAGACGAGGAAATCAGAAAGAGCCGCCTCAGCCTTCCGACTGTTCCGTAAGGACGCCGCGCACGCCCCCACTCTGCGTCTGCCCGCCATCGCACGCCCGCGCAGTGTGCATCCGCTTCCCGCCGCAGAATACGCGCGCGCAAAATGCACCGCCTCCGCGAGCGAGAGCGTGCCGCCCGCTGGGGTTGGTGTCGTTGCCGATCTCGTGGTATGGGGTCCAGTGCGCGCGGTCATTTGGCTGGGGAGGGGGGAGTGTTGCTGGTGGTCGCAGTGGAGGTGTCGCCCTCATGCTTGTCGGAGGTGCATACGAGCTCGTCCTGCGTCATGAGCGGCCGTTCGCGCGCGAAGTCGGGGCACACCGACCCCGGCTCAGAGTCGGCACGGGCAAAGTCCGGCATAGACCCGCCGCGTGTAAAGTCCGGGTTCAGCAACCCTCGACAGTAACCGCGCGTGGACGGTGTGGTCGGTGGACATTCTGGGTGGGAATGAGGGGATGGTGGGGTCTGGTGGGAGTCTGGGGAGATAGCGAAGTTAGTTAAGTGAAGGAAGAAATTAAGGTAAGAGCGAGGAGGGCGGAGTACAAGGAGAGGAAAGACAAAAAGATAGAAGGAAGGCAAACCCGGGGGAGGGTACGTCCCAGTGCTCGTGGTACATACTCGCGCTGCTCCCCGAGCTCGCGGTGCTCAAATGGCTTCCCCCGCAGCGCAGCCCGCCCCCTCCCCTCGATGCGAATGCGAAGGCGACCCATACGACGACGTGCTCGAAACCGACCCGTCGCTCTAGCTCGGCAACAGCGGCAAGTTGCCAATGGAAAGGAAGAGTTAAGGCTAACGCGGCGGAGAAGGATTCGGAAGAGATGATGAGGCGTGTGTCCGTGTTTGGCTGCCCCCTTGATCTCCGGTCTATTCGGTCCGATGCTTCTTGCTTCCTTCCTCCATCCACTTTGAGGCCTCTGCGCTCCCCGAAACGAATACAAGGCTAAAACGGCCCTCGAACATGGCTTTCATTCCCCTGAAACGCAAGAGCTTCTGCCGCCGGACATGCCGCATCGAGATGCGCTTCGTTCGTGCTCTAACTTTCTCTTGCTCTCAGATGTTCTGGCTTAGACTTACGGCTCCAGAGCTTCCACTGCTTCGCAACCTCCCAGCTTCGGACCGACTTGCTGGTCTATCACTCAGGCAGCTGCTACTTCTTAGTCTCTCTCGACAGACACTTTATCGATACCAGTTACCTACTTCTCTGGTTTTTCCGTTCTGGTGTATAAATAATACAGCAACAACCCCTGCACGGCTCGCAATTACGCGCCTTCGTATCGGACCCAGCTCTCGGCGGTGCACCTCTGCACTCGTAATCGCCCTTTCTCTCCGTCCTTTCGCCAATCTCTGCGTGTTTGGTAACGGAGGCTCTATTTCGGGTATAAATATCCCTTGTTGTTCCCCGATATTCATTCAACGCCGCCTCACCAAATTCCCGGAGTCATGCTGCTGCATGCTTGTCCTGGAATCAACGACTCAAATGCATAACCCGACGCAGGGCGCAATCACTGCGTTCCGACCCCTCGTAGACACAGCTGTGTCCAGCTTCGGCTAGATCCTTCTAGATCCGTCTTGATCCGTCTACACCCAAAATAGACAGAGGTGCGGCCATCTTCGACTATATCTGTCTACGGCATGTAGACTCGGGTCCGTCCGCGTCCGTCTATCTCCGTCCACGTCTGTTGAGCTTGTAGACGCACCTCGGTCCACTGAACAAGGCACAATCTGCAGTTTCTATGCACACTAATCTCTTATTGAGGACCTTCCCCCTCACCCACTGCGTTCCGACCGGCCCTAATCACAGGCTGCGCAGCTGCGCTTAGCTCTGCTTAGCCGACGGCTAGGTCGCTAAACATAGCTTTAGTTGCCATGGCCAGCCGTCCCGAGTTCGGATGCCGCTTTGAATTTGGGACCTCCGACCACACTGTTCACCGTCATTTGACTTCTGAGGTATGCACAAGGTATGCCTACATGTATCCAGGTTCATCTACCTGCGTCTACCTGTGTCTAGACGCCTAGACACACCTCGACACATGTAGACCAAGTATGTCTACTCAGAGTAGACATAGGTGTCTGTCTACGCTACGTCTACATGGCTAGACACACCCCCTTTATATCTTGTGTCTACAAGGGGTCGGAACGCAGTGAATCCTTTTTTCCGATTTTTCCTGCCTCCTTGCATCGGCGCCGGAGTCTTAATTAATACGTCGGCACCTTTACTTCCTCGTTCGCTCACGCCTGAAACCCAAATACTTGGACATGATCACGGTCTTTCCAGCTCGCTCGCCGGCATTCATTGGCTGTTTTGCCCAATTAAGCGAACAACGACGCCATATGTCCCGAGGATCAAACGGGACGGTCTTTAATTATGGTTCATCAGCGCCAAAACGCCTTGTGCAATGCCTTCGACGTGTGGCGGGCAGATAATACTAGGTTACTGTGCCGTGCGGCAGTGAAATACGGAAAGATGCACCAAATTTGGCTGTTTTCAACAGCAGTTGAAAGCTGTGGGGACACGAGATGTCCTTGCTATGCAGAGTAAACCAAACTGAAATTGAATGGCACAGCCTGCTGTTCAAGATTTCAAGATCGCAGTCCGCAGCACGCATTCGTCAGCCCGAGCCGGTTTGATTTCAATCTCTGGTGTTCAGAAGAACGGATTTTGCGGACACCGTGCGAGCGATTTTAAATTGACGGTAGTGTTGATCAGCGGGGACGCTGTGAAATCTCAAGCACCAGAACGTAGAAAGCAAGAATGTGGAAGATGTCAAGGGGATAAGTCCAAACAATCCCAAATGAATTGGGCACTAAATCTTAATAGAACGGTTAATCGCCCACTATATATTGCAAGTGTGTCCAGGAGTCTTCGAGGAAGTTCGCAATTTTCAGATAATTGACCAAGTTGGCAATGTGCGATGATGAGAATAGACAGCTTGCGCAACAGCCACTGGAGCCATCTGATGGCTTCTGGAGCGTGCGCTGATTTGGCAGGTGAATGGCTGTGAGTGGCTCCATAAAGCCATTAACATCATATTTTGCTGTGGAGCCATTCATTTGCGCACGCGTCACAAGCCATTGTATGGCTCCAATGGCTTGTGCGCAAGCTGTCTAATTCTCGCAGTGAGGAGTCGCCGGCGCTTCACGGCAAACATTTGTCACTGCGAGCCGGCTTGGCATCGAACACATCCAGAAAATTTGTACAGCCTTGTTGTACTGCTGTTCAACTGCGGGCAATCAAAACTGCGGATCTATAGTGGGAGCAAACTCATATCGGCGTGGTTAAATAGGAACTTGATCTAGATGCCGGGCGGAAAAAAGCTGTAGAATCCAAGGACCGGAGTAAGGAATAGCACGAGTTAACTCGCGGGTGACACGAATCCGTGACCACGGGTCTCTGAGGACCATACTCGGATCCACATTGACTCGACCCGCAGGTTGAGGGATTACTCACGAGTTCTGTAAAAGCCGCCAGTATCTACGAGTACTCGTGTTTTTGGCGCATACTTTCGATACACCCTCCCAAATGTAGGTTGTTTACTTGAACTATACCACCACAATTGCTATTCAAAGAGTTTATGGCTGTAGCGTGATATAAGGCCCCCCGGAGACCTTTCAACAAGGTAACAATTTCACCCCAAAACCCGTCAAATACCCGCGAGTCAGCGCAAAATTTTCACAAAACCGAAACCCGGATCCGCGACAACCGGTGCATACTGGTACCGAACCCGCGAGTCGGGTTTCCCACGAGTATTCCCACGGGCAAGCCCGTTACAACTCGCGAGTGACGCACTCGTGATATGCCGTAGAACAGAGCAGAGAGAGCAAACTGGTTTAGCTTAAAGAAGATAAAAACAACCAGTCCCCAGCAAACTGGGCAGTAAATCTTAATAGAACGGACAATCATCTGATGCACTGGTTGAACTACGCAGCTCATTTATGGCACGGTTATTCCACGATGCACCATACCTTCAAAACCTCATGGTCCAATTCACTGTCACGGAGTTTCTAAGGGCCATAATTCATTCCCGACCTACGATAGCACTCGTGGCTAAATTTGCGTATGATGTCCTTGAAATATTCTACTCAGCCCCTGTTTTACGTCCTTGAGCTTATCCGGAGGTCCTCATTTCCACTAACTGCTTCTCTCTCTATCCTTTGGTTCTACCGCAGCGGATCGGAAGGTTGCGGCCGTGAGCTCGGCTACGGGGTGATGGAGAAGTCCAGGAACCGTAGAGTACAGTAGTGCCTCTGTACTCTCAGTTACTCTCTGGGACCGGCGCTCCTGAGCGGGACCGTGCCCTGTAATCTACCTACCTACCTACCTACCTAACCTACCAGCCTCCGACCATGGCATGGAAGCGGAGCATGACGCCAAAACGGCCCTGGATGGAGATATGGCTTCGAACAAGCTAAATTTTAATGATTGAGAGCAAATTGAGAGAGACCTACCACGCGGAAAATCGCTGATGATGCAACTCGCGAGATCAACACGAGAGAACTACGCCGCAGTTCCTACCCGGGGCCTTGCCAAGCTGTGGCATATTCTCCATTGAGGAGTCGATTTTCCCATATCACATAATTTCAGATGCTAATCAGAGGAGTCGGGCAGAATGGGCTGACGCGAATACGTACCGTTTCGATACGCTCATCATAACGGAGGAGAATTTACCCTCTATTCATCGTCCATGAAGCTTATTTATACAAAAATCCTCCGAATCTCGAGCTCCACTTAAATATTTCAACCCCCTAGGCATTCAGTCATTACCCCCCCTGGTTCTTCAATAGATACGGCGCCTTGCCGAACATGTCCGACCTCAGTTCCAGCATCTGTTTGATAGTTGGCATCTAACTCCGCACTGCGACCGAGGCTCCACCGGCCACACTGACGTTTTCTCCTATTGCTGTGTATCATCTCGGTTGCTAGCTCCCTCCGGCTCCTCTTGCGCATTGCAAATCTCGGCTATCAGCGCTTGAGTGATACGCTCAAATACATGGTAACTGTTATTTCCCCATTGGAAACCTGGGTAGGATTTAAAGACCAACCACTTGGCCTCAGAATTCGTCCCAATGTCCTTCCGCAAACTCGCGAATTTCTTCACGATTATATCTGCTGTTTCAGGCAGCCTGGTTGTACACGAAAGCCGCAGAGCTGCCCCTGCCGGATTCTTCAGCCAAGGCGCGGCTCCCGTCACAGACGTGTTGACTCTGAGATTTGGCTTGACTCCCAACAATCTCAGTGGGCTGCAAGAAAAGCTCGTCTCCATCTCCACTCCCGGCAACTTGGACTTCAGACAATGGCTTTCGAAGGATGAGGTGATCATACATTTGTTCAATTTTGCAATTCACTAATTCCCAAGTCTGTAGGTCAAGTCTTTCGTCCAGCCGTCCAACGAAACAGTTGCGGCTTTCAATTCTTTTGCGGCTGCGAACGGTTTGAAGCCCACCGTTATCTCGCCGAACGGGGATTGGCTATCTCTGACTCTGACGGTCTCCCAAGCCAACCAGCTGTTTGGCGCGCAGTTCGAGAAGTTCTCGCACGCATCGCTCACGGAGCCTATCACGCGCACCCTGACGATCTCGCTACCTTCCGAGCTGATTGGCAACGTCGACGTAGTCCACCCCAGCACGTCATTTACAAGCCGCAATCCGGATTTTGCCCAGCTCCCTTTCCATCCCCACAGTTCGGAGAAACGCACCGAGCCCGTTGCGTCCTGCAACTTGAGCAGGCCTGACGGCATCGTAACCCCAGCTTGCTTGCAAAAAATCTATGGAATCCCTTCAACTCCGGCCACTCAGAAGAACAACAACATTCTTGTTACTGGATACTTAGGTGTATCACCAAACCGAACGGATCTCTCTGTTTGTTTCTCTGTATGGACCGTGTAGTTGCACCTAATAACTGTCCTGTTCGCAGACGTTCCTTAAACAGTTCCGACCGGATATACCTCCGAATACAACATTCAACATGATAACTATTGACAACGCGACGAATCAAGATACCCAGGATGTCGCCGTTCTTGTGTTGGAAGCAGATCTTGACGTCGAATATACAGTCGGCACGTTTGTCAAGTCTTCGGCCGTGCTTTTCAGCTACTGAATTATAGTTGATAGGTCTCGCGACGGGGGTGCCCGTTGAGTTCCTCTCTGTTGGCGGACGCCCAGACAGTAATTTCTCGGATTTGGCGACCGCCTTATTGGACACAAACACTTTTCTTGACGGAGTCGACAACCCGCCGTCTGTAGTGACAACCTCGTATGGACCCATGGAGAACCAATTTGAAAGCTCCGTTGCCAAGTCAGCATTTCATAGGCCCAGGAAGCTTCCCATTCACTGAATATTTTGCAGGAAGATTTGTGACAGTTACATGGCCCTAGGCGCGCGGGGAATTTCTGTTCTGTTTGCTTCAGGAGATGTAAGTTAGCCTGTTCTTGAAATTCAATCCGACCCAACTTAGAGTATTGGTATTCTCATAGGGCGGTGTGCGTGGCAGCCACGACAATAGCAGTATTCCTGGCGTTTGCGAGAGCAACGTTTTCATCCCCGTCTTCCCTGCGTCCTGTCCCTACGTTACCGCTGTCGGCGCGACTCAGGGATTCAACCCCGAGGTGGCCGCTAACCTGACAGGCGGCGGGTTCTCAGATCTATTTCCAAGACCCTGGTATCAGACCCAGGCGGTGGACAGTTTCCTGAAAACAATTCCCCCGGATTTCGCAGGGACGTTCAACAAATCAGGGCGTGGGTACCCTGACGTCGCTGTTCAAGGGGGGGCCTTGGACTTTGTGTTTGAGGGCATAACCTTTGTCTCGGGAGGAACGAGTTTCTCGTCCCCGATCTTTGCGTCAATAATCGCTCTGATCAACGATCGGCTTCTTGCCGCCGGAAAACCGGTTTTAGGTTTCCTGAACCCGTGGATTTATAATTCAAAGGCATTTACGGATATCACTGAAGGTCACAACTCTGGCTTTGAGTGCCCCACATCATCGGTGAGCTCTTCAATCATTTGAATTGAATTGATTTCGAACAGTCTATCTGATCTGCTTGAAAAATCATCGCAGGTTGCGTTTGATGCGACGAAAGGATGGGATGCACTTAGTAAGTCCGCACAGTTTTGAAGCGCCCTACCATTCTGATATCTCCCCCACTAGCTGGCGTCGGATCTCCTGTTTTTGACAAATTACTTACCGCTGCTTTCGAATATTAGTCGCACTAAATTTCTACATATTCCTTGATACAGTAATTGCTTCCTAGAAAGCAGAAGAATGACACAGCCTAGTCTGTTACCTGTAATTAAGCGCGCGATCGTGCAAGGTCGCCGGCTTGTTACAAATCATCGGAGTTTGAAACTTTCCTGTACCTAATACCTATTCAACTCACTTCCAGTAGTAGCCCCATCTACATGGTTTGGCCTGAAGACGCGTAAGTTGTTTTTTCGGTACTTCTACCTAGCAGCTGCTCCCCTGCCGGAGATCTAAGTACCGCCTCTTGAAGGTGAGCTCGTCGATGGTGGCGGGGTAGTGGTGTAACTTAATACATTCTATAGGCCGATGTATTGTAGACTACAACCTGGCACATTCCAGGAATGGGACCACGCTGGGCTATAATTTTATGCAGGCGTATGTGGGGATGTGATGCATCACAGCCCGCTGGTTAGCGATCCGCTGCGATGCATCACTACCGCTAATCAGCTATCCGCTCTGTTGTCTCGCTTAACACATCTCTCCCCATCCGGGCCTGCCGTTCAGCTCCATCAATTTGTGCTCTTTCTATCAACGCGCGCTCCTTCCATCAATGCGCCGTCCGCCCATCAAATGCGCCTAATTGGGTTGATATTTGCGGGTGTTAGACATCACCTGTGATGCCTTCTCTCTTCTGACCCCGCCGCCCCGCCCCGTCCCCGCCGCCGCCGCCGCCGCCTGCGGGCCCCCGCTTCGGCACCGGTCCCTGTTCTTCCTCCGCACCTACGCTCCTTCGCGCCGCCTCGCGCGCCCCTTTCCCCCGCTCCAGGTTTTGGAATTCCCCTGTCTCCTTCCGACGCCTTCCCCACACCTCATGACGACGCCCTTGGTGCCGGCCGCGTCCCCGCCACCGTCCGCCATCCGCCGTCCGCCCGCCCGCTGCCTGCCGCCGTCAGCGCCGCTTCCGCGCGTCGCCCCAGCACCGACACCGCTGTTCATGGGATGCGCGAGTAAAGGGAACACGAGGGGTACTGTTTCACTATGTGCCTCGCGCCGCCCGCCTCGTCGCTCATCCACCCATCCATCCCGCCCCTCTCGGCTAATCCCGCCGCCCGCCCGACCCCTTCCACTCCGGCCTTGAATCGTTTGCGCCAGCTTATATTTTAAGTCCCTCAAGTCTCAATCCCACAATTAGCAGTTCACATAAACTGAAAAGCGGAAAAAAGGGCTGTTTCATCATTAAATTGGACCTGGACTCCCGGTATTCGTTGTATATCCTTGATCTCTATTTTTCTCGGATACTATGACCTTATCGCTAATGTTAAATGGTCGTTTTTCAGCCCTGGGGTTGTCTATTTCGACACAATCCGTGTAACGGTTGATTCCGGCCTTTTTTTAATGCTGCTCTTGGAGATGCTCTAATGCTCTCAAGGTAAGATAAACACATGTAGTTCCCAGGAATGCACTCTGAAAGACGTTGGGAGGATTTTGGAGTCAAATTTCATCGGTTGAATATCGACGAAAAAAGGTGTTGAATGTATGGTTCAATGGTGTACTGTGTTTATGGTTGCGAATACATACCTTTCGTGAAGTGAACGAAATTCAACCGGCACCTCCAGCTTCATAAACCCTTACTTTTTTGGAAACGGATGGACTTCCCGAGTCCGTTTATCGTATCAGAACGCCAGAACAGTCATTCCCCTCTCCAATTGAAGCCATTTTTGATGTTTGGGACTGAACCCATAATCTTAAATATTACCTTTTTGCACATGAATCGTTTTGGTTAGGAAATTTTAGATGTTCTCCCGCTGAGTTTCAAAGTGACCGTGCGTATAAGAGTGTCGAAAGGTTGTTTGGGACTCAAAAGTTTTGAGTCCCAAACTGCTTAAAACGGTACCACCTGTCATTCGGTCACATCCGTGACACACCTAGTGCTCTTCTCACCACACAACTGCACGCAAAAGATGCGCAAACCTATTCCATGCTGCCTCGCCTTATATCTCTCGATCCCAGGCCCTTTTAATATCTCGTGGGCATCGATTGATACCCCTACGTCGGGTTTTCATCCGGAACAAAGGACGTCTTGCTCCCACTTTGGCAGCTACAATTTCTGATCCGAAATAGGTCCCAGTGCAATGCCAGTGACCTCCCGAGTCACCGCATGCGGTGCGGGGATGGAAGCCACATGGAGCATGCTCGAAAATAAAGCAGGGAACTCCCCTCGGCTCGGTGTGTAACAATATACGACCCCCTGCACTCAGTCACTAATTGTTCCATTCGAGCCAGTCTGCCAGCTGTCTTGCGTCCAAGCGTCTTCATCAGCCCCGCGGCTCAAGCCTCCGCGCCTCACACCACGGGGTGGCATCGACCGGCGCTGCCAATCCACGTCAGCCTGCGCCCCCCACGATGCCTTGCTCGCACCGGTCGCACCCACTGCCCCTGCACAGACGGATGCGACGTAGGTTCCACCTAAGCCGTACCGGGATAGCGCAAACGTGGCCGAGGAGGTGCGTGAAGAAGCTGGATTGCCCGCGACGCGAAAGCTGGAAACGGCGCTAGCTGTTCGGTGGCGTCCCCATGCACCTAGCACATGCTCCCCCATCTCCATACTACCCGCGCACCCGCTGGACCCTGGACCCTGTCCCGTCATCCGCGCACGCCGCGACCCGATGGGCGGCGCGCACGCGGCGCTTTGGTGGCAATGGTGGGGTCCAACTATGGAGATGGTGGTCCTTGGCATGGCGGCACTGAGCGCTGGGCGCCGGGCACGAACGGTATGCAGCTGCAGGCGCAAATTTCGTAAAATCATTTAACGCCGCCCCGTTGGAGGGTTCGTCTGCATTCCCATTCATCCTGTAGGCTAGTTCCCCGCGCCCCAATTCATGATTTTTTCGTCATTTCTGGCCAACATTTTGTGTGCATCGCGGCGGACGACGTGGAGAGTGGTTTGATCGTCGTGTTCCGAATGCGGATACCGAGCTCCCGACGACGCGCCTGATCCCTGCCAAGAAGGTTCGAGAAGATACGACCTGATCAATGTTGATGCGGATGCACGCGGAGAAGAACAAGGAAAGAATACTGGGCGAGCATGCGCTGAAAGGTGCGGTGATGCATTAAAACACATAGCTAATTAGCGGTATTAATTCATCACAACAGGTCGCTGACCAGCGGTCGATGATGCATCACCGCCCCATGCTGTGGTGTTTTATCCTGATTCTTAATATAATCCTACAAACTTTGAGAGAGATAAATTATCGAAATCTAGATCATAATTTAACTGTTCTCTTCAGAATTCCTTTTCTGCCTCTCGTTCCCGCGGGCCAGGAGAAAATGCCGCGACTGCCGCGCCGAAATATGCCGATCCGACGGATCGAGGTCAGTCTGCATACAGCCCCAAGAATGAGCATCTAATCACACAGCTATATACAGCTCCTTGACGGTGGCACATTACATGCGAATGGCAACCCGGCCAAACTACGCATTCAGATCATTCTTCCATCCAGACCCATGAATCGCCTGGCGGAAATTTGAATGGCTACGCCCTTCGTCCTGTTTCATGTCCATCTAGTAAATACTATGGGAAGCATTATCGGAGCACTCATTGACCAATTCGCGAGGTGCGTCCTCGCTGATTATGGGCGCCCTCGTGCTAATCCCTTTTCAAATAGTTTGAAGATGTCCGTTGAGAGGTAGTATTAACATTGTACAATTTGTTTTCCGAGCTCATCATCTCGCAGTCTCGCAAAGGCGGTCGAAGCCTTTAAGGGGCAGCCCCAGTCCGCCGATAAGAAGCTAGCCTTCTGGGTAACATACAAGAAACTAGCGGATGAATTCGACGCGGAACTGCAGAGAAAATATGGACAAGACCTTGTACGCAGCTGGATTTTGTTCATGAACCTTCATCCTAGACAGGTCTTTTCTCAGCTGTCAGTTCGGCATTTATTATTCAGATCCATCCCGAACTCCAGCCCGATCCAAACGCGCCGACACAGGCCCTCCTCGCCGTCCTCGTATAGAACATCATAGGTCTCTCTGCTGCCCAGTTTTCTCCAGGCGCTTCACTGTTCTAAGGAGCGGTACCATCCACGACCGTTGTTATCACCCAAAGTCTTATATTTCAGCCTATTTGCTACGCTTCTCCCCGCGCTACTGGCAGTTCTCGCAAAATAATGGCTCTTACACTATAATTCGGTCGGCGAACGAGGCACAATTGCAGAGCGGGGTGTTGAACGACAACGAAAATTTGATGGCATGCATCGCTGAAGGTTCGGCCTTTTCATGCAGGTGTTTCCCTTACTTCTGCAGCTCTCGTTTCTGTTGTTCGCCACTGCGCTCTCAATTTATCTGGGGACAATACATCGAACTATCGCGGCAATTGCTCTCAGTCTGGCGGTCCTGGGATCCTTTTTGTATGCCGTGATGGTCTTTTCGGCTTTGGTATTACCAGATTCGCCCTTCCAGACGTCGCTTAGCTTCCTCTTGAAAATTATTCTGACCACTTCCCTGTTCCCAAGCGCTGGCGCAGGTTTGTCAAAGGCACATGGGAGCCTCTGCATTGTGCTCTCGGCCAAACCAGCACCATGTGTTGGCAGTGCTGGATAGCATGCACGCAGCGACGCGATCGTGCCACTGCTGCCCTTGTTTCATTTCTCCAGCCCATCTGAGCCTGTTCCCATCTTCCCCTCTCGGGATGTCTCCCAGGAGGTCTCCGCTGTTGTGTGGGCATTAGAAACGTTCACTGATCCAAGGGTGGTAGAAACTGTTGTGGAACGGGTTCCTGAATTGCATTGGCCAATGGACCTTCAAGTTCGTCCCGCAATGAAGCGGCTGGATGTCACATTTAGGTCATGTATCGAATATTGGTTGGAAGTTCTGGACGGAATGGCTGATCGCGCGGCGACGTGCATCCGAGCCTTTTGGCTGTTCCAAATGGTTACCGAGGAGGGTCGACGGACGCCAACACTTTGGACTACCACATGCATTAGCCCCCGGCGCAATGGCTCACCCTTCTTCCAAGACCTGCGTTCGAGCCAATTTTGGACACGTACACCATGGGACTGGAATATACAGTTCCGGGCATAACACCGTGGGCTCTTCGGTTTATTGCAGCTCAGAATCCTCCGGAGCAGATGGATAAGACCATTCTCGAGCATTTCAATCCAGATTCAGCCCTCGGGAATGAATCTGTCTTCGCCGACTTTTTGTTTTGTCCCAACCCGTTTTTTCTCCTGTACTATGGCCCAAGATCGCTGCAGGAAGGACAAGAGGTAAGAGGGAGAATTCTTCATCGAGTGGGCGCGCATTTGATATTTTCATTAGTCATTAGTCAATACACTACGAAACTCGTAGTTCTTCTATTTGAGAACCTAGTGCGGCGTCTGACGGACAACGATCCCTTGGATTCCAAAATTGCGGACGATGTTGTCATCAAGGCTGCCAAAATGCCAAAATCGCTGATGAAATATCACTATCGTAATCTTCATCGAGACAAACAACAGGACCTATTTTATGAAATAAAACATGTTTATGGAAAGTAGTACAGCACCAATGAGCCGTCTAGGAAGTATGTCAACGCGCCGCTATACGGCGCGACCTTCTCCCAGTCACACACCATCCTTTCGATCATTTCCACGACCACCGGCGCAGGACGTATCCTTGGCTGCAAAAGTCGTTGTTGAGTGCCACTCGGGGCCCAGTAAAAATTCGCCGGAGTGTGGCCGGAGTACGAGATCCCCCGTGTACGCTCATGTCGTTCGGCTGGTGTGCAGTGCTTTTGCCGCCACGTGAATTGGCGCCCGTCTGTCGCTGGGAGGGACAAACAGAACCTCGACATCTGAGCGCGATATGTGGAACCGCCGAGTCGTCGAGGCTCGGAATAATCGTTGTAGAGCCACACCCGGTAAGTGCCACATTGAAGCGGATCTTCATGCACGGCAATTACTCCGGGACGCAGCGGCGCACCCTTGAGCTTAATCGTGGTTGATGCGACATGAAGGATGTTCGATAATGCTAGGGCATCGGTTGTATTGAGATCTCCCACCGGTGTCCAGAAATTGGACAGAGAGGCGATGGAATAGAGCCTGATCTCTTGTGTGTTGTCTGAAAACGACGTTGTGGTGTGGAGGAAGTAGCCTGGAACTAGTTCCGAATTCTGAAAAGATTGAGCACGAAAGGAGCAGCTTGTAAGTAGCGGACGCACAACATGAGAAAGCAAGCGCAGTTTGCATTGTCTTTGTGCGCGGAAGTCAATGAAGCTGTGGATATGTGTTCCCGATGACCGCCGGTACGTCCGTACGAGGGCAAGGCTACCACAGATAGTGGGCGAGGAGTTATAGTCGAGTTCCGAGTCTGTATACTGCGTGACTGAGAGCTGTTCTGTCACTCCAGTCGCAAAGTCCCAACTGATAATCTCCACGGAACAACTGGAGGGGAAGCAATGGTTGCATTATCAGGATAAGAATCTGCACTCCAGTGGTATCACCTACACGCTGACTGAATTGTGGAGTCGTATCACAATATTCGCTCGCTCGCCGCCGTGGAGTACTTCGGCTGCGAAGTCTATGATGGTGGAAGAGGTGCGATACGTCCCGACCAGTGAATCTTCAGCCACATTCCAGCAACCTAGGGCCTCCACGCCGCGCCCATGGTAAAATAAGGCATAATTTCCTCCCCGAAGAATTTTTGTGCGCAAGGGCCGCCGGGGCAGCGCTGAAGGGATCGATGGATGTAGTAAAATGGGTGCACATGCTTGCGCTGGAGGTGCATTCACATCCACAGGTGCTGGTTTGAAATAAGTGGCAAGTTTATGCCGAATCCTGGAGAAGGGTTGCAGCGACTGAATTCTGGGCGATGACCATGACTCTGGGCCGACGATGAGCCGCCTCACGACTGCCACTAGATTCTGTGTGGACATTGTCCGTATATCCGCGGCTGAGAGTCGTTCAACAAAGTTCCGGTTCCGGAGATCCTCAACCAGAAGCATCCAGATGGTTGGCGCGAATGCAATATGGTGCAGGTACTTGTTCGTCTGCGCCCTTAGTCAATTTGCTTCGGCCGACACGGTACAGAATTGGATCGCACCTGACTGATTGATAAAATAGAGGATATATCACAGAGACATAGTGCGTAATAGAGAACATCTTCCGGGAGGTCCAGAAAGAGCATGGTGGTAACAGTCAAAGATGCGATGCGAATCATCCGCCCACGTGACGAGCACGCTGATGGCACTCGACCCCAGCCGGAACAAACATTGACAATTCATCGACGCGTCGATTTCGATCACGTCATTTTCAGGGGGGGATTTCGTGGATTTTATACCATCTTCTCTGGTGGAATTTGCATATTCAAACATGCACCCCGGCTTGCACCTCCAAGGTAGGGTCAGACTATCAGAAGAATGGGACAGCGTTCCGCAAAAAAAAGATCTCCGGGACGCATACCGGGGCCGAACAGTGATTTGGAACCAGCAAGCACTGAGCGCAGTGTCCTACCACCCTGTCAAGTGAACGAAGAGCATGATCTTCCGGCCCAAATGTATTCTTGCTAGGAACAAAGACCACATACCTCTGCTAGATTTAAACCTTGCAATCAGATTGATGTACGGGCGACGGGATTTGGATCCACTCTCCTGGACTCAGAGCTTCCAATCAGATCGGATTCTCGGATGAGGGGATTTGTATGCCGGTGACTTTGTTTGAGGGACCGCTCTCTCAGTCTCAATAGCTTAGCCATTAAACATATTGACGGACGGCGATAAAAGACCTAGGCCATGCTTGAAAACGGTAGTTGAGGATAGGTTGATGTTAACGTAAAGATTTGGATTTCTTTCGAGGAAGGGAATGGAGACATGGACAAAGTCAACAACAGAGACGTGATATTGACGGGTTTAGGAAATATTATGAACGAAACTTTGGTGTGGTCACTGGCCTGTGAGACTGCCTACACTATCCCAAAATCTAACAGGAGCAAAACAGGTCAACATGAATCAATAACTGGAATGGACCGACGTACTGGCAGCGCTCTAGGAGAGTGTCCGAGGTCTTTATCGGTTTTACGATTGGGATATCATTGTCCGTCTTGTTGAACAGCATCTCGGTGTTCCCGACACTCCATGCGCTCCACTTGGGTGTGATGGTGTTGCTTATTTTGATGTTAGGGTCGAGGGAGATGGCGAAGGCTGTGAACGTCTGCGCGAATGCGTTGATGAATGCCGTGTTGTTGAAGATCGGGAAATCAAATGCCGGAACATCGATCCGAATGGACGGGAAGTAATACAGAACATCAAATCCATGCAGCGCTGGTGGAAGAGCGAATTCGCCCTGAAGTGGAGATTTCTCGGGTCAAGGTACGTCTTACGAGTGTAGGTCCAACTGACCTTGAAAGACCGCCCAGCAAATGCACGGAGCAGGTAATACGTGGGGCATATGAATATCGCTGACAGAGGATCAACACTCTTGTTCGCGCGATGAATGGGAATTGGACGAACATTCTCCCTGGACGGCGTTGGTCTGGAACAAAGGTGTACCTAAACCAGCATACAGCGCACCCACTCTATCAGCTTGCGCGGGACCGAAATTCGGGAACAGGTTCAATGCATATTGCGTAGCATTAGCCGTGGCTGCAGTGGTCTGGTCCACAAAACTGGTGCCTTCAAATGCATTGGTTACCGAGAGAAGGGCTTTCTACAGTGGGGAAAAGGACGAAGCCAAGTCAGTTTGATGCACGGCGCAGAGTCAAAAAGCATACCCCGTTGACCTTGCCTTGGGCAAGAGATAGTGTAGGGCGCTGTACGATGAACTCGCCGTCTACCACAAGAACCATAAGCCAGGTTCCAAAGAATCCAGCGGCGTTGATGTTAACGTTGGCAGTCTCCAATGCATTTACATCGGCCGCTCTCAAACAAGTCAACGAGTACACAGAGCCAGTGCAGCTATTCAGGATTCGTGAGCAGGGAATGATTTAAATTAGGAGTTCTCACTTTGTCTGCGCCACAACTTCACTGTACAATAACTGGGTATTGGAGATCAGAACCTCGCTGATACGCTTAAATGGTCCAGCTGACCTCAGGGATGCGGTCGTTATAGTGGTACTGTGACGGCAAGAAGGTGGAACTTGTAATAGCGGCTCTGAATAGCTGAGGCTTTGTCTGTCCGCCGTTCGCAACGAGATGTTGTAGCACAGAACCGGCGCCTGTCGAGCCAAATTTTAAAGCGATAATGAGAGAAAACCTGCGGTCTTACCTGCCGATTCACCCCAGATGGTGACCTTTTCAGGATCACCGCCGAACTTGGAGATCTTGATAATCCGTGTTGATTCACCCAGCGCAGAGCAAACTCTTGATCAACTGCGATGTATGACGGCTTCAGCACGACGGCGAGATGGAATATCAAAGGCCATACGTAATCCAGCATTCAACGTTCCATTTTTCTTGACCTCAGCACCTGGAAGGAACCCTATGTGTACTACGTCAGGATTGAAACGGGCACCTCTGCAATTCCTTACCGAATACGCCGAGGCGGTATTGGATCGTAACGACCACAACACCTCTGTTGCTTTGTTGAAGAAGGTCGGTTCCTCTGAACATACTAGCTGAGCCAGAGAGATATCTACTCAAGCACGTTAGCTGAAATGGAGAGGCATAATTTACAAATGCGCACCCTCCGCCATGAATCCAAACAATGACCGGGAGTGGACCCTCCGGGACGCCCTCCGCGTCGCTTGGAAAGTACACGCTGTGAAACTGGTCATGATGTGATGCTTTCGGCGACAAAACTCTGACCTGAGGAAGAGGCAGTCCTCCGATGATATGGTGCTAACTGCGCGTGCTTCCAGCGGATTGGTGGCAGAGGTCCCATCTGCAGCCTGAAAGCATTGGTCCGGCTGTGTGGTGGCATTTAGGACACCAGCGACTCTTTTGGGAGGCTGAGGAGCTCTGAAACGCAAATCGCCTGTGTTCATGTTCAATGCTGGAAGTGATCACGGAGAGAATGGCGAACCAGTGGGGCTCGCAGCATATCGGATTCCCAAGAACATCGTTGTGTTAGTGGACGTATCGACCGAGCCTTGGTACGTCGCATAGCCCAGGTCAATCGTGGGAGCTGATTCTGCGCTGAGAACGAGCGACGCGACGAGGATCGCTACAAGCACCCAAGTAGCTGTATTCCGCGTGTAATATCGAAGAGACATTTCAGTGGAGTCCGAGATGATCCAGGGTAGTGGGGGATCAGGAAGGTACTTGAGAATGTGGCCTGCTTTAAATGCACCTCGTGAAATTATGCCCTTTTGGACAGCCGCGATGGGGAGGAGATGTCGCCATTCAGCATCTCTGAGCCTCGAAGTGGAAATCGGAAAATCGGAAAATCGGAAAATCGGTGGTTCTGGTGCAATTAATCCTCCTTACTTCCCGGGACAGCTACGATGGCTACCACGACTACGAGAGCGAGGGAGAAGGCTTGGAGCAGGCGGTACTAACCAATGCAAAGGGAGAAAAGATGGAGGATAAGCGCCCGCGACTGATGTAACAATGATGCAACGGCGACACTCCACGGTTTCATCAAGCCGGCTCCTGGCAGACGACCGCCCAGTGACGATCTCCTTCATCAAGCGAGTCACGACCTTCCCATGTAGCAAAATATGGTTATACGGTCCTCTCCCCGGCCGATTTTCCCCTATTTTTCTTAGCGAGATGACGGAGGACGTTAATTTTTACATAAATTTCCATGAACAAATCGCACGCCACTATGTTGGCAGATTACTATCAGTATGCTCCCCGCAGATTAAATATCGAGCCTCGCATCAGCTTGTACCCTCGAATCCACACAAGAATTACGAGCGCTGTGCGGACTTCGTAACAGTTTGTAACGACCGCGCCCTCTCTGAACTGATCAGATGCCTCACGTATTTCCCTGGGCACCTTGCTGTGGCGGGACTCTGTATGTTTTCGGCTTCTCCTCGGTGTATCATCCTGCGCTACTTGCATCCCAACAACCTTCGAAGATTCGGAAATGGCGGGGGGAATGTTGAAGCACTCGTACAATTCGAAGTTACTAACACGTCCCTTGCAATGGAAGGCAACGACGAGAGTTAGCTTTCAAGTCCGAATTACCGCGGCAGGTCAAACCACTCCGCTCTCTCCTCCTATGTGGGGAAATGCTCTTCGCTCGCGTTCGTTGTAGATGGTCGTGACAACGCATTACTAAAACCTCGATGCTTGATATATCAATTCCGCGGTTATTCGGAACAGTTGGCCTCGTAGCGGAGTCCACCTACGAAGAGATTGTCCTTTGGATTGTCCGTCAAATTGAACACTGTGCGGCATCTCGGCCTTTCAAATTCCGATCACTCCGGCATTTCCCGACTGATCTGGATGACAAAGCACATCCGTCTCTTCTCTCATCCAGATCTGACCAGCGTCACTGCGATGACCTTACCTCGCCGATTTAACCATCCAAGCCTTCCTTGAATTTAATTCAGACCCTGACCTCTACACCGATGGGTGTGTTTTTCCGCGTCGAAATCTCGATCTTGCGGGATTCAAAGTCTTATCGTCCTAGATCCATGCCACATGGATCCTAGTTTGGTGGCTTCAATCCTCAGCAATTTTCCTAACTGAATCGCAGGCTTCGAAGATTAGACACTTATTGGGGAACCTTGGTAGCTCGTTTTCCGACACTTCCCGTGTCTCTCCTGGCTGCGTTATCTGTCATCCGACGCATTCCTCCAGACATCCTCGGCTACATATTTCTCTCATGCTGGGATAACTAACTATCCATCCCGATTATTCAAGCGCTAATGCGAAATATTCTGGTCCTTGGGCACATATGTTCTCGCTGGCGTCTCGTTTCGCATAGCATGCCCCGCCTATCATGGCACGGGATAACTTAGTCCCAAAGCGCTTCAAACGGCCACATTCTCCGATCTTTTCGGATGCGACGACCCCCAGCCGCCCCACCGAATCTGGACGCTCCCCGTTCTCCCCGAACTTGATATTTCCTTACTCGTTAACATGCCAGGAGTATCGATCGTTGTCGATGCCTTGCCGTTACCATCTCTAGAGTAACTCATCCCCGGAGTTGATCCCTCGTCATCAGCGCTCCTCGACCTACATCTGCGGTCGCAGTTCAATCTCGTAGATCTACAGCTTTTCGGCGTAACCCTCTCTCCCGACGAACTAAGCGCGTTTCTTGCCCATTTTGAATCTTTTGAGTTGACGTGATCTACTGGTTGTCCTTTCCTGGTTCAGCTTTGCACAGCGCAAACACCTGCTCTCCGGATTGATTTCCTACGTGTAGGCTCTATAATTCCACTTTGTTCGTCTCCCTATCGACGAAGCGCGAAGCCAATCTCTTCAGTAACAAGTGGAAACCTCTACAGCGCCCGGAGACGACTAAGAATATCTGCGCGATTGTCCTCAACCCACCGCTCTCCGCCCTTCTCCCGAATCCACTTTTTGGAATATCTGTTCATTTGGATTGTCCCCATAGTCTGTCCTTGCATCAACACAACGGAGTACCCATCTCCGTCATCGTCCGCACTGGAGGCATCTAAATCGTCATCATTCAACTCTGTCAATTTGCCACCGGCAACGAACGTCTGGGAGGGGAGATCTGCCTCCAGAATATCGTCGGGGAAATTGCCCTTGTCCCATCGATCGAGAGATAACCCCAGCTGTACTGAAAAGTCGAGATGGCGACTAAGCTTTGACGTGCACATCTGATGCGTTGTATTCTCCGAGCATGGTGCCTCCCATACTAAAGGTGTCGGCGGACCGGGCAGCGCCGGTCGTTCTAACGCATCTGGGGTTGTTTGGAGTCCTGGTGCGAACCGATACTGTGGCGGAAGGGTACAAGGGGGCGATAAGAGTGTACCAGATCGATCGAAGGGTGGTGAGGGAGATACGAGGTTGGGTCGAGTGACAGACACAGGGACAACTGGTTCTGGAATACAAGGCAGAGGGCGCAAAGGCGTCCGCGAGGTTTGCCGACGGGGAATAAGGCATACAGAGTTGGAAGTGTGATGCGTTGGTATTCGAGGCAAGGGGCGTAATTTTTGGGGCGCGCCGGACCCGACGTCATTCCGGCGCGTTGGCTGCGAGTAGGACTCGAAACGAGAGAGGCCTAGTGCTGCTGCGTTATTTTCAGGTGATGGTGGGACCTTGTCTGTGCACAACGTCCTACGGCGAGGGACGTTGAGCGGGGTCACAGGTGGAAGATCGACTGGTAGGGGCACGACATGTCCGAGGGACATTGGGTAAGGAAGAACCCGGCACACTTGTTTTCTTATGGACCGAGCTTATATTTCGTGCCAGGCCTCAGGGTTGCGGTCCGCTCGGCTGAGGCGCTAAACGGCAAGAACCCAAAAACCCATTAGGATTCGGAATTAAACCTGAGATCTTCGCTTGTAACTGGAAAATACGTGGCTGTAATTGTCCCATTAACCCGACGGTTGCCATTCACAGGCTGGAACAAGTACACTCTCAGTAATTTCAAATTTCAACCATGTTCGTGCGACTCGGGAGACCTCTGCCTTCGTGCTGACCCTGCCCAGAACCAGATCGGCGGTGAGATTTCCGAGCCGTCGCGTATTTCGCCCATGCAACATCGACTAGTACTGGTTAAGCGTAGCTGCGAGGACATGATAGGGTACTTTCTTTCGGTGTTGGTGGAAATCAAAACACTGGTTGCTTCGAATGTGCCAGGCTTGTTCAACCTCAGGTATAGTGTTGACCTCGATCAGAAAGTCAACTGCAACTGGGAATGAATGACTTCAAATGAACACTTGGTGTTGTGTTGCGAAAAGTGAAGGCCTTTCAGCAGCAACGGAGGATGGTAATGCCGATCACAGCAGCTCCAGAAATTGTGGAACCCGGTGCGACGTTCCCGGAGCCGACTCTCCGAGAGGGCTAATGATCAGAGACGAACCATGTAGGGAACCTACGACGAGCCAGAATGAAACATCGGCCATTCGCCTCAGGGTTGATCAGACTTTACGGAATGGCTTGCGCCGCTTGGCCGAATGGCTTGCGCCGCTTGGCCGAATGGCTTGCGCCGCTTGGCCGAATGGCTTGCGCCGCTTAGCGGAGTTTAAATTGGGTGGGCGGGCGTGGACGACTATGGCTTGGCTTGTCCTCGGCTACACTACACATTCTCATTGTATGGATTTCGTCCATTAATGACTATTGGTGAGCCGCCATCGTTTCTTTGTTTCCTTGCTATATTCGGAATATTCCGACCATCCTCGCCGCCGTGACTGATCGCGTCCGCCGCTGTTGACCTTCATAATTCAAATTCACGCATCCCACATCTTTAGCCCCGTATACCATGCTAAATATGATACTTGATCTTATCTCTGGAGTCTAGGTTACAACCACGGCTGAGAATTTTGAACTCGCGTAAGGTGGAGAGCGTGGGAACCCAGAACCTTTATGTAAGCCGTGACAGTAACGTGGGAAAGTTCCAAATCTCAGGATTTCGAAAAAATAATAATAATTGGGTGGCACTACATATACACAGGGGAAAAAATGAAACATAGCTAAACAATTGAGGCCTTGATCTTTTGAATTACATGTCTAGGCAACATTCTATGGCTTTTGTATGTGGTCTTGACATATCTAAGTTGTGTTCCTGTCAATCTCCATGCATATGCAGATATAAAGCGAGCTGCTCTGTTGACATATCAAATAATTGAAATATGAGGCACATCCTTTAGGGCTCGTTTGACACCTCCATACTGTTTGTCCGAGAAGTTGTGCAATATCTGAACTTAGCTGAGTTCTATCAAGAATTCAGCACAAATAGGGGCTAAACGTGCAATAAACAAACTTTGACAAGCTGCAGTTGCTTTAGCTATATTTGCACGGCTTGGTTTCTTGCCTGCCTTGATTCTACCCATATCTGCTTCAATGGAGAGGTGAGAGGAGAAGAAAAGAGGGGATTTTGACGGTGCAATGAGGTTGCAGCACGGCGGCAGCGAGGCCTCGGCATGGGCCGGCAGGTCATGTGACCGATGATGTCATTGGTCCAAATTTTCTTTTGCCAAAATGAAATGTGTTTCAAATGCACTGGAAAGGCTCAAAAAACAGTTTTTCCTAAAAAGGAAATATTGTGATATTCTGAGCTAACTATCGACTTTTCTCAAAATCTGTTACACAGAAGTTCAAAGTAAATATTATTAGAGTATTCTCTGTGTTACAGATAATTTTTAAAGCCACAAGTTCTCGAGGAATATCCCTTGTCACAATCTGCTTACATAAAGGTTCTGGGTTCCCACGCTCTCCACCTTAGTACCGGAACATTACCGCTGCACGTACAATGCGAGAACGCAAACACCCGACACTCACTCCGTTGGACTTCAGGCTTGTTCTGAGACTCACGCAACGCCACGCCCAAGCCATGCCCTGTGCACGCTCACGCCAAACTAGTCCATGATCCACGCCCACCCCGCACCAATCGACCCCCTCGCCAGATCACTCATGTATTTGAACGGAATGTCAAGTCCTTTGTGTGCAGCGATACTCTCAGAAAAAGAGAGTCTCTTCCACTCTCTTCCCGACATTCTCATCCTTAGGTATGCCAGTGGCCGTTCCCAAATTTTCTGTATCTGGCTAAATTATTGAGTTTCTACTTCCATTGTCCTTAATCTATAGCTTTACAACAAAATGATATGAATGGCGGTGCATTTGATGAATTCGTTGCTCTATCTTGCCGCACGCCGGATGTAAGCCATTCTTCACGGTGGCAGTTACGTTGAAATTAATTTCAACCGTTGTTCTGGGTTTTTTGCCACACAAAAACATACACACTAATATTGTACCTCCGACTGAACTTCTCCACCTTGTGGTTGAATCACGATGAATCCATAAACCGCTTCTGAGATATTTATGCAAGCCATTTGGTCGGCTTGTATAACGTGCACAAGCCATTCTGCTCAATGCCCCGCCAACCCTGAATTACATCTATGCCGCAGATCGCAAGCTGCCTCATATAGTGTCACAGAATAAAACTTCTATCATGAATTTTTGTGCTTGCCATTTGGCGGGGCGGGACAAACCATGCTGGACCCCCACCATGAGCCGAATCTTGTGCTCGATGATGGATTATGAGCTGAACTTCTGCTTACATGGAGAGTGGGAGGTTCTCACCCAAGAAGGTGCATTATACCATGTAATACCAGACGGAGTTTACCATGGAAAAGTGTTACTTAGTCGGTAGGCATACAATGTGACCGATATTCGAACCAGTTTACTTAATCACGGTGGCCGGTGCTTGGACAACCTCGGGATATATTATTAATGAGCATTTACAATCGTTGTCTTTGGCCAGAAAATCCCTCGAAACATTTATTTTCTGTCCGCTGTGAAGAGAATGGGCTGACTTGGGAGAAAGGGGATTGCACATAGCTTCAAGTTTGTCCATTTTCTTACCTCTTTCGACGTATTCATGAGCTGAGATACCATACGGAATGGTAGGGTGTCACAGGTCAACATAATTTCGATGTGTATGATCTTTGTGCTGGTTACAGTGCATATTCGTTGTTGTGCCACATGATGTCAGAATTAGATTGCACCCGCCTCGGGGAATGCCTCGGGGAATGCTACTGTGAGTCTCAGATATGTTATTTGCAGTGGAATCGGCGTGCTATGTGGACAAGCCACTGATTTTTTTTTGGCTGGAGTGAAATTGGCGGAATGGCTTGCAAGCCTATCGGCCCGGCGTGGGCGGGTGATCCCACCCAGATCCACGCCCCCGCCTGAAACAAGTCATTCCGCGCGCGCAAGCTACTTTTGCATGTTAAAAATGTCACTCTCAGGGTTGATTCATAACTGGGATTTTCTGCCCTTTTTCTTATTGGATGCACTCAAGTTTCAGGTCCAACTTCCGACACTTTGCCATCCAATACACCTGGGACATCTTCCCTAAGGAGCACACAATCTCGTCGCACAAAAAAATTCCGACTTCCTCAATCACACACGAAATCATTTTGCAAACCTCGTCCTGCCCATGATACATGCAAATCTCTGCAGATCAAATCAACGACAGCGTTCCTCCACTGACTCAGACCGATCTACCGTCTGGGGGGAGGCAGTCCAGCCCAGGGCATGTCTACACATGCACTTCATCAGCCGCGAAAACTCCACATAAATTCGCGACCTACGCATGGAAGTCCGCAGTTTCGCTTGTCCCGCAGGGACAATTCGCCAGTGGGCTGTGCGCGCCGGCTCCAGTTAGCGCAGGCCATACAATGAGGAGGAAACGAGAGGGCGTACCATCGCAAACGCAGTAGAAATGAACGGGATCAGGATCATGGTGATACTCAGCTTCATTGTGTTGGAGATATTCGGGATGTGTTTGGCTAGGACTCGACCTTGGACTTTATAGTGCAGATAATCGTTGCCATGCAAGTGAGTTCCGTGATTCGTATCTCTCTCTATTTATTGGAATTCGCCGGCAGCCTCGGCTGTTGAAGGTTGACTAAAATCTCGCGCGCGGGAGCACTGACGGAATGATACCAATAAATGCAACCACTGACATACGTACATACTGCCACAGCCCGGAGCCCGGGAGGAAACCGTTCTGTGAATATGAATGTAGCGCAGGAAATATATTGAGGTATTTAAAACGATGTCGACGTGAACTTTTGTGGCGTGATATCGACGCTGCCTGCCACAACTTGACCGCTAACTCGGCGTCTTTGCCGTCCTTGCTGGGCTCCGCAATCTTCCCAAACGGCACAATATACGCGCCTTTGAATTCAGGTTCTTTCCTTCTTACCTCGGGAGAAGTGGCGGTAAACAATGCTGTCGACGCCCGTCGAGGGGGCTTAGGGCGAAATTGGCGGTCATGGACCGCATCAGAGGCCCAATTAAAAGAACGGTGCACATGTTTCCAACACAGTCACCGTGGTGACACCACCCGGATCGACGGACATGAAAATGGCGGAGCAGAACGCGCCGTCGAATTCTTGCTGAAGACCCTTCGCAAAAACGATGTTTGCAAACTTTGAGCGAGCTGGTCAATGAATCGTCAGAAGAGACGGAACCGAGATCGAAGAACGAAGTGACCATAACGCCTATAGCGTCCAATAATAAAGTTCGTGAACCCAAGATACCTCAAAGTTTCGTTGATTTGGGTTGCCGTCAAGAATCGTCCCCCTGATGGAGTTTGAGGGTGGATGTTGGACGAAACCTATTTCGGGCACTTGACGTCAATTTGATAGAAGAATGAAATGGGATGAGAAATACCGTGGCGACCCGTACGTCCGACGCCGGTTCTTTTGATGTCGATATGAGGAGCGGAAGCAAAGTGCGGGTGAATGCGAAAGTAGCGAAATGACTGTATGACATTAACGCACGAACTAGCAAAATGCAGTTCAACCTACTTGGCCCACATCTCCGCGTCCGCCTCTTAGCCAAGGTCGGGGTCCATGAGCAGCAGATGGGCAAGGTTCGCGAACGCCGGCCCGCGCAGGTCCATGTTCTTGTAACCGCCGAAGAAGTCGCCCATTTCCACTGTGAGGTGGCGTAACCGCATTGCTTCGAGCTGGGGCAAGAACTGGCGGGGTCGTGCGGGGTCGGAGTCCAGGACGAGGTCCTCGAGACCGGTGCATTCGGAGAGGAGCCTCCACAACGTCGGGGTCCCTATACAAAGCTCCCATGCTTAAGAACAGGCGCCTGGGACCATCACGCCGAAGTTTAGCGGGCTTTTCCTTGAGGCGGTCACGCAAAATGAGCGTTATGGGTCCCGAGAAAACAACGAGAATTCGATAGAGAAGCGGCTCAAACCTGCCAAACGGAATTCACTGAGTTCATAAAATAGAAACGGCACAGATATTCCCGTTACCATAGAAGCGTACGTCGTGCGATGCGCAGCAGAATTGGAATTTCCATGGAGCACTGAAAGGCCGCAATCTCGAGGATTCTGCGCACCAAGTCCTCGGGCAGTCGTGGTTTCACAGAGGGTTGTGGCGAGTAGGACATGGAGCAGTGATATTCGACAAGAAACTGTCCTTGGATTCCCTTTGACGGGGAGTTTGGATTCGTGAAGGGTTTGGGATGATGGTGGTACGTGGTCAAGTTGTTTGATGACCAACCGCTTCTCCCACACGTTCAGCAAATCCCGTGGCGCCCGCGTTTTGAGCTGGAAACTGGAACAGACACTGTTCAGGCCTGAGCTCAGAAGGGAGTCGCATAAAATGAATTCTACAGCGAATATTCTATGAAGATTATTTCTACAACCTTCCTACGGCTTTTCGGCGGTGATCACCAACGCTTGCCAGGTCAAATTGAAGTCCCCATCTCCATGCTTCTCCCGCATGTACGCCTCGTACTTCTCAGCAGTTTCTCCCACCAGAACACTCACGAAAATCTCCTTCATATACTTGAGGAATCGAGGAATCGCGTCTGTGTGCTCGAATTTGATAGCCTGCACATCGATGTTGGTGAATCCAGCAGCAGTGAGGATGTTGGTGATGGATTGCTTGGATGCCATGGGTCCACTGGTTAACATGGGCGGCTCCACGAATCCAGGAACGGCGACTTTGAAAGACTCGAGCCAGCCGGGAGCGGTCCAGGAGGTGATTCCTAGTTTGCCGCCGGATTGAAGGACGCGGAATGATTCTGTGGAGACGTGAGACCAGACAATGAAGGAATGCGGAATTGGGCAAACCTTTGACGACCAACGCGGTATCGGGGATAAGCTGGATCCCGAAGTTCATCAGGTTGTGAGTGAAATGGTTATCTGGGAATGGAACAGCCTTGCAACTAGTGAGTCTACACGTCTGAACGGAGGCTGGTCCCATACCTGAGCATCTATCACAACCGCCTCAGCGTTCCACCCGTTGGCTTTGATTCTCTCTGCCGTAGATTGCACCATATAATTCTCTAGGTCGCCGCAGACGACGCGAACATCGTTGGTCTTTCCAATGGCGTCAAATAGGATAGAAGTCACGACGCCCCTGCCGCACGCATTATCGAGAACCAAGGCGTTCTTGGGCGGTGTCGGGAGCATGCCGGATTGTACGAGCATGGCTTTAGCCGGCACCCTCGTAATTTCCTCCATTTTCGCGGTTTCTGCAAAAGGAACATCAGTCGTTGCCATCATCGAAGAACCAGGATTAAATCTGCAAGTTGAACTGACCTGCTTCAGAAAATTTGGAGTAATCCGGTTTCATGGTGATGGTGACTTGCGATGGATGTGATTAACTGGTGTTTCAAGTGGGCTGAGGACTCGAATATGTGAAGAATTCCAGCGCTTTTATAAGGTGGGCAGCGAGAGGCGACTGTGGAGGTACCCACCCAAATCTGATTCGCGCTTAGTCAGAACCCGGGGATATGTACCTAAGCGGCGGCAGATCCGACGGTACCCCCGTTTAGCTCCATCCTCCGAAGCACTTGGAATCGACTTAGGAATTGGCGAAATTTTCAAGAATCGAGGTCTGAACTACGTCATTGTCAGATATCTGGGTTGAAGGGTCCCAATTCGTCCCAATTCGTTCCAATGGACGTCGCCTGGCTAGGGTTAGCGGAAGGACAATCGCACGGATTTGATCCAGACCTTCTACTTAGTTTGAGACATCCCAGTTGATGCTTACCGCTACATGCATGGACATTCGCGGGATCTAGCTGGAACCCTGGCTATCCGTCACCCCACTTGCTTGCAATAGACCCTTGAGCTTGAGGGACAGTTTAGTCAGTAGATACTAGATAATTGAGATCATTGCCAACGCCGAAGACAACCTAGCGGCAACTGCCGCTGATGAGCCGATAGTTGGCCGATAATCGAAGCGCGTTCTTCGACTCTGAGCACAGGTGGTATATAGCAAATTTAGGACAAAGGCCACCACGGAAAGCTACGACTAATCATACTTACAAATAGGCACCCTAGATGCGACATGTGAACCGTTTAGTGAAGAGAAATTGCGCGAAATAGTAAAATTGATGTCGTCAAGCACACTGGGTGAGAACAGGTGAGAACCACCGGCAAAACGTATCCCGCAATTTCGACGTCGGTGTATAGTCGTTAGCAATTAAGTCCAGCCTTTCAGATTCCGAGGTGGCATAGAAGTTATTAGACAAAAATTAATCGGGGTGGGCCCATGAACTTCCTCATACATCTGACTCCGTTTTATAAACAGTTCACTTGCGACGTTATTTGTGTATATTTGGCTACTTTGCCTGACGCGTTTGAGTCACGTGTCCTGATTGAAGTTCAAAATTTGACATTCAGTCCCCTTGGGTCACGGTCTCTGGGATAACGCTATGGGATTTTTCTCTTGACATCGAATCTGTTGATCGCGCAACGAACACGAGTTCTGTCTGATAACTGAGGTACTGTTTTTTTTTTCGTTCAATTCGACAGGGGGTGTGACGCGTGACACTCGGAACATATTCGACACTTCGACACGGCCCAGGTTGGACCGTGACACCCCCCAAATTTTCGACACCATCCCAAAAGGATGCAGGACATCATACAGTCAACTGTGATTTTTTCCTGGAAGCATGGAGAGTCACGCAGATTCATGTTTAAATTAATTGTTTTATCCAGTGACTTTATTGAGTTTGCCCGGTATGCAGCTAGAAATTGAGACAGAACAATAAAGGTGGCCAATATCAATACAGGGATGCATGAGAGATTCAATGGGGATTTTTGGCCCTTGAAACACACTCTGTACGATTTTCTGAACCGTCCGACCAATTCGACAACCTCCGCTGTGACGCGTGACAACGAACCAAAGTTCGTATTCGACAACCCCCCTTGGGACGCGTGACTGTCGAATTGAACAAAAAAATACAGTAATGTGGACTCCAGTGCGTCGAGGGAGGACTCAGATGGTTGCATCGGACTGGTCTTGTAACAACTGAATTCCGCGATAATCGACTGCAGCAGAATGGCCAATAGGCCGTTATATTATATTAACCACTGTCTATTTCCATAGCCCACCAGATTCCCAAATTCTAAATGATTCTATCCGACTTAGTAGTAGGGCGGTTACACCGAAAGAGTGTTTGCAATTGCCGACAGCGAAGGTGAGAAGAAGTACTCGCCGCCTCTGGAGACGACGAAGTCTGCAACAGCCCCGATGAATAAGTATCCAGAATCGTAGGGTGGAAATATGAAGGAACTTGCCAGTAGTGAGCGTGGTGGACTTCGCAGGGTTGGTGGGGTCGAGCCCGTTGACGAAGCGCTGGTTGCCGTCGTTCGCGCCTGGAAATCATCATGAGTCGGATGAGTGAGATTCGTGTTGCTGTGCAAGACTTACCAATGATGGGGTCAAAGCCAACGTTGCCTTGGACGAAGCTATCCGCGTTGAAGACATAAGTAATAATACGTATGGTTCAAGCGCAAACGCTCACTTTGTGTTATCCGCCCAGAACTGCTGCAGGAATTGGAAGCCTTGGCCGATGTTGGACTGGTAAGAAACTGAATCGCGCGCGATACAAGTAAGTATAAGGTAGGACAGGCATTCCACGGCGCAATACGAACCAAAGGCAAGCCCGCGCTCAATTGACGTAGTGTTCGATGCCGCCTCATCCGCGGTAACTGTGCATCATGCCACCATCAGGGATATTCGAGCGAGATTGTCAGAAGATAAAACCCACCCTCAGGTCCGTAGGGGATCCCGCCTCGCACGATGTGGTGCGTGTTCAGCGACTCCGCCCCGAAGTCACCGCGCGGACGGGTCTTCCGGATGTGCGCAGAGAATGGGCATCTGTGACGAGTAATTAATCGGTGTGCGGATGGTGTCACATGTAGGGAAGGATGACTTACTTCGACTGGTCCGTGCTGTTGGACACCGTCTGTCCCGGCTCCGCATAGGTGAAGTTGTTGTTCCGGTTAGGGTCTGCGCCGAGGACAGGGTCGTCGACCAACGGTGATAGGAACACCGGTGCCCCCTGTGAAATTAATGAATTTCGTTCTGGACGGGGTTCAAATGCGAAATCGGACTTACACTCTTCCACCTGCCGATCATGCGCGCACCAAGGAGGTCGGAGCCCTGCTGGGGAGTCAGCGACGGCTCGTCGATGGGGTTATCCGTCAAGAACTTGTTGAACTCGGGCACGAGCTGCTTGAGCTGGCGGAACACGAGGAACGAGCCATCTTTGGCCCATGACGGGCGGGTGACGCTGTCGCCGGTCTCTCCAACGAGGATCTCTCCAGTGGGCACCACGGCCTGGCCGGGAAGCGGGTTCTGGAAGCCTTGCACCGCGGGGTTCGAGATACCGTCCTGGAAGCCGAAATCTATCAGGTCGTTAGCACGTTTGATCTCTGTGGATATATGCGATGGAAACTCGCGTTCATGACCCTGCTCTGCGCCCGGGCGTGCTGCGGCTTGGAGCGAGTAAACTTCCGTGATGCTGTCGCCGAGGGCGGACTTCAGGCTGGCCAGTTGGGTGTTGATGTTGTCCACGGTGTTGGACGCAAGCAGCATGACACCATGGATGCTCGTGCCGATGAATTGCGGGACCCAGTTCGTCGTACCTGGGTCATTGAGATTCGCGATGTTCGCAAGCTGGCCGCTGGTGTACGCCGCATCACCCAGCGTGTCAGAAACATTGAGGGCCCCGAGGCCGGTAGAAGAGAAGGCGATGTTGAGCAGCGTCGCGGGCTGCGCGGAGACATTGAGCAGCTGCGTCGTGGATGTGACAAGCGGCAGGATGTCAGATGCGAGCTTCGCCTTGAAGTCTGTCGCGTTCGCAATGCTGAAGAAAAAGAAAAGCTCTTGGTTTTTCTTCATCCCGATCCTGAATGATTATTGAAATTAATTCAACGCATTGGATATTCAGGAGGGCGTGCGTACAGTATATCGCCCTGGATGTCGTCCAAGTTCAACCCGACCGCAGCCGCCGAGGCCGTGGCGGCCTGGATGGTCGGCAGTTTTCCTTGCGCGGCGGGACCTAAAGCAAACTGATATCAGTCTCCCGTGTCATGAAAGAGGAAGCAAAAATAAGTTACTGATGAGGATGGAGGTTGCTGCCCTTGGTTTGACGCGTTCCCGAGAGAGAACATCGTTGACGCTAGCGGCGGAGACAAGGCCTGCGAGAAGACCCAGAGAAGTGAGTGTTGGAAGTGTAGTGAGTTTCATCGTGGCGATGGAGAAACGTCGATTTACCAGTTGGCTTTTATATGCCCTCCAAGTTCCGAGTCTAGTTCAAGCCGTAACGCAACCGCGGGCAGACGGCGTGTGGGAAAGAAATTACAATCCACTACCGACGCAACTGCCAGATGCAAATCACGGACGCCGTTTCCCGAGACACTGCGGAATGCGCGACAGCGCGTTTCAGGCACATATCCCCAGCCAGACGCAAAGCTGTCAAACTTGCAATTGGCGACTTGGAGAATGCAGAGCTGATGAATCAAGGCATGAATTGGGACGTTGTTTATTCCAAGTCCGTTCGATGTTGACCATGAATTTTCAGCAGAACAGAGCCAACAAATCGAATCCATGCATGCAGAAAGCGGAGAACTTGAGATCATCACCAAGTGGAGTTATTGATCCTTCGTCGGAGATCCAAGGCCAGTTCACCGTCGGGAATCATTTTTGACGGATTACGATATTCCCTGGGGACTAGGATCAGAGCATAAGCCGACCTTACACGCAGACACTGTGCTGACACTGTGCAGTGTGCTGACTCGCCGCGCGAGCGATACATCTTTGGCCATCTCCATTTATCTATTCTCGTCGTTCCCTGCTCTGACCTATGCAGAGTCTTACATGACCTCATTGTCCTTCGCTTTCTGCCACATTTGCCCGTTCTAAACGTGTTCAACATAGTTCAAGTCCGAAGTTATATCGTGTTTTTCTGACCGTGCGCGAGCTGAGACAACTTGCAACCCATCATTATTACAACCAGAATTCCGCGACTGATCCCTCCGGCGTTTGCGTATATTTCCGGAGAAATCCGAGTCAAGAAAGAATGGGTTCGCGCGGTGTTTCGCATGGCTGACGAGGACGCAATTACGCATATTCTCCGTGAATGACACAAGGCTGCACTCAAAGGGACGCGAATCGTTGCGGCTTTACTCGGAAAGGCAACCGTGGAATGACGTGCTGACGCAGCGCCGCTCATTCGTCATGCGGCTAATCTTCGTCCGACTCGCAAAATTAGCCCTAGCTGTAACCAGCCAAATCAATATTTTTTGTTTGCGCTTAGGATTTCTTCTGTTGCAGATGAAACTCGAAGCTCATCAAATATCAAGTTCGTCGGAGGATGGGGGGATGATCCGACTCGACCTGAGCTGAAACATGGATATCATATCAAGGTCTACTTGCTATTCCACATTCCATTTGAGCGAAGGAGGAGAACTCCCGGATGTTTATATCATTATAAAAAAGAGGGGAATCCCACAGGGGCTTGCGACAATTCTTGATTTTTTATTTTCAGCGCGAAGTCTTCTCAGTCCAGGCACCCGAGTTCGCCGTTGTCTTTAGAAGGAGTCTCCTGCAAGTCTTCTGGGCGTAGAGTCCGATGAAATCGCGAAACTATAAATTGCATTATCAACATACAAAAACCGAATAAAGTCCCCTCCGCGAATTCCAACTAATATAATCTATGTAGCAAATCTCCAAGCATAAAATTGTCGTTGGAGACTGAATGGAATTTGAACTGAATGGGATTTGATGTGAATCAGGCCATCAGCGGCCATGAAACGAGCGTGCTCCGGCAATCAGTGGCAGTACACAGCTTCCACGTTTTACCACCACCTTCGACGCCGATCCTCTCGCTGTGTAGTCTCTCTAGACAGACGCTGTAACAATACCAGCTCGTTCCTCGCTTGTTACAGTCTGTTAGTTACCGCGTCTGATAAGCGGCGGTCGACTTTACTATATAATGATGGGAGATGCGCAACCAAACAAGCCATTTATTTCACGCGTCTTGGTGTTATTTGACGCGAATTTCGACGTTATATGTCATGAAAAAGGCTTATAATTGTTCAGGGAACATACCAAATCCATGGGGGGGCTTTTATCTAGGTGATTCCCGTGTCAGACACATTCTTCGACCGAATTGGGCGATAAAAGGCTTTAAAAAGGTGAGTTGCCGGTCTCCCTCCAAAATATACCACGGAGAGAGCCAGAGGCGTCGTTCAATGTATATCAAGCAGCCCAGCGCCCATTTTTTTATGGGATACACCCTCTAGGCTACTCTTGACGCGTCAAGTCGCGACAATGTGATAACATGTGAGTTCCCAATCGGGTGCTTATATAATAAGGTCGACCGCCTACTGTACTATTTCGACCGTAGGTTCACACCATGTCACCCGTCACCTTACATGTTCACTGGGTTAGATGTTCATTCCTCAGCAATCACATCAAAATTGCCATAAATGGTAATCCGGCAAGTGCCGGAGGATAAATTTTTGCATTTTTACGCCGCTTTGGACCACAAAAGTTTGCCGTCACCATCACTGGTAACAAATAGGTTCAGTTCACGACCCTCCGTCACCCGTCACCTGAACCTACGGTCGAAATAGTACAGTACTATGATGGCGTGGTGACCACAGGACTACTCGCTGTGCAACATTCCTGTTTCTCCATCTCGCTCAGTGTCTCGAACCTCGGAATTTTTCATCTCTCTCTCCTATTATAAGACGGGTATTGACACCGGGGGCAAACGCCGAGGCATGCGGACCTCGCATGCTTTACACACATGTGGTCCGCCTGCACTCGACCAATTTCACAAAGGTGTAAATGACCTTTGTGGCATCTTTGTTTTTCTTTGAGTCACCCCCAAAAAACAAGGATTCCACAAAGGTGATTAGCACCTTTGTGAAATGTCATGCCAGCATGCGGTCCACAGGCTTGTAAAGCATGCTGGTTCCGCATGCCTCGGCTTTTACCCCCAGTGTGAACTTCCAGCCACCACCATGCTTCATGAGTAGAAGCATCCTTGAGTGTACCGACGCGTTGCACAGCTCTTGTAGTGGCACTGGCGCAGTCAAAGTACGTAGGTTTCATGACGCGCCGACAGGACGCGACTACCAATCAGTCTTCAGAGCATTCTACGTACGCGGGATATATTTACTTCACTATATATTAATCACTGCACTTGTGAACACCTTCTAATTAGTTTCTGTGATTCTAAGTAGTACCACACGGGGAAAATGTGGCCGCCAAAGATGACCGCATGACAATAGATAGTGGATTTCGCTCGAAACAAAGCTATAAACATCAGGTGTGTCTGTCTGCGATATATACTAAACCTAATCTAGATAACATCGAACGTGCTTTTCCAACCATTTCTTCTACGATGAATGTAAAGACCGGACACTTCCGAGTCTGTCTCCGACTTCTTTAAAGGAACAGAAACGCGTCAGACGATCCTAATTCATCAAGACGCTACGGAGCAGACGAAGGAAGAAACGTCGTCCCTGTCATCATGAACTTCAGAGCTGGACAAAATATGAATGGCCCCAGGGTGGAGACTGCGCCGCTCTGGCCCGCGGGGGCTCTTCGGCCCAACAGCCTCAAAGGGAAGGGAAGGAGAACTGACAACCTCATCAGTGTGGAATCGGGTTCGGCCGTTGAGGCTAATGCACGAAATGAGAGCCGTCAAACGAAAAACTGTCAATACAACATACACTGCGAGCATGGAGTTCGAGAATACTACATAGAGTAGACAGTCAGTGGTGTCCTCAATCACTCGATAAGCGTCGGACTTACGCTTGGGTTGAATAAGATAAAAGGCCATGAAAGTCACTGTTGTAGTTGATCGTTCAAGGTCTGCTAATTATATCGGGATTAAAGTTCCACCTACAATCGGTGCCAACAAGGAACTTTTAAGTCATATCGATCAGCGGGAAGAGCGCAAGATTTGGGGTGAGACGCACAAGGACGAGCTGAATGATGGTCGATACACTGCAATAAACATGAATGGCTGTGAAGTGTTTATGTAATCAACCGTCAGCTGACCTGGTGAGAAGTGTTGTTTCTGAATAACCGGATGATTTTTTGTGGCTCTTCGGGTTAAAAGACGCTTACCGAAAGTCCAAAGCATGAGCGTATCCACCGTGTTTCGTGTCCTTGATAGGAGGGTGAGAACGTGAACCACTGGCCACTTTGTGATGAACGCACTGATTCAAAATGGAGTTTCGACGCCGCCAGAGATAATAACACATGGCCACGGCGACAAGCACGTCGCCTGCGGGCCCGAGCGTGCATGCGGCTACGACTTCCCAATGGACCTTGGACTGCAGCGCCGCATATCCCATGTCGTATATCCAAAAACTGGACATGACGAGTATGTTGCACGCGAAGCGCAGAATCGCCAATACTATGCACAGGAAGAAAACGTGCAGGCGCCCTGAGAGCACGCGAATGCGATTCCCGAAGAAGATCTGCATACATGATTAGTCCGTTGGTCGCATCAGTGCAGAGGCGTACCTGAACCATCGCGTCTATCGCGCCGTTAAAAAACATCGCCACAATATGCGACTGGGGCGGGTTGAGTATGATTTGGCTGGACGGTTGCCCGTAGAATGTGACAGTCATCTCGTAGATCTGCCTCGGCTCAGAAGGGCACGCAGGATGTATGAAGAGACTACTCACCCCCTGCTGAAGACATATAGTATGTGCGAGTTCGAAAAGCCTGTGCACTGATCAGGACATTCGGCTTAGATTATTGTAAAAGTTCGATGATGACCAAAGTATAGCGATCTATCAACAACGTCTCCAGGTCACTGACGCCGAATTAGATATAAAGGGTCCATACCGTGAGCTTGAGATATTTTGAATCTCCTGGAAATTGGCGGTAGTAATTAAAGGTTTGTAGGGTTAAAATGCCGAAGAGAAATGTTCCTGCGACCGCCCCAATCTCGAGCGCCCCGAGAGATCCGTCAAGTGCAGGAGAATAAGGAGATGACATGGGAGGGGACGGCGAGGGGATCGACGCGGCACTCTTATATATGGCCCAGACTCTGACAGATTGATTCCCGAGTAGTGCCGACCTATACTTGGCCACCGTTGACAGCTGTGGTGCTGATTTGCTGTGTAGGCAGAAGCGCTGTCAGATATTCCCTGTTTTATCTCCGTCTCTTGTCTCTCTCTTCTTCTCGTCTTTTAAATTGTGGCTCAGCTCAGCTCACAGACGTTGTGCATGAATTCGGCAAACTAGTATACGTATCGCCTATACAGTCTCAAAGGCGCATCATTTGATCATTACTCCCGCCAACCCCGCGTTTCGTCCAGCCCGCAACTCTATATATTACATAATTTATTAACCTCCGAACGTAACCTGGTTACCGTGTAGCTTTGCGCCACCTTGGCGCCACCGCTATCAATCCGAGGGGCGTGTAATTGAATGAATTCTTCGACAGACTCCGCTTCCTCTGACCGTACCGCATTCTCCAGACGTAAATTCACAGGAAATCAGAGATCATTGAATGGGGGAAAAAAATGAGGTAGGTAATACATTGATTCTCTCCAACATAACTTCGGGAACAGATCGGTCCTCGGCATTTTTTCGCTCAAACTCCATACTTAGAACATTTGATACGGCTGAATCAACTGAAATGGCTGCTCTCGAGGAGGGCCTGACAGCGAGTTATGAACTCTGTTCCCGAGTACGGTCGGCCGGATGGTCGCGGTTGATTTCGACTTTTTGATTTTGATTTCTGATCGGCAATGTCACGTTCAAGTAACCCCACGCTTATGAAATAAAAGGAGCCGAACTTAAGTTCGGAGCGGTCGGACCGCATTTCGAGCTTAAGTCGCAGCACATCTTAAGCTCCACAAATGTAGCCTACGTACTGTACCTAGCTACATTATATAGCAATGGGAGTCGATCCCGAACTCAAGTCCCGCATCGGTCTCAACTCAAGTCTCGCATCTCGTCTTAAGTTCACACATAACTAAAGTCCTGGTCTCAACTCAAGTCTCGCATCTCATCTTAAGTTCACGCATAACTCAAGTCCTGGTCTAAACTTAAGATTCCATATGGGTCGAAAAAATACCTACTCTACCACTTAAGTCGGCGAACTGGAAGAAGTACTTAAGTTCTCGCTGAAACTCAAGTCCTCCTGCGTCTTCAGATCTGTCTCTGGACTTAAGTCTCCACAGAACTTCAGTTCGCATTACTGTAAGATGAGACTTCAGTTCTGCATATCAAACGCTCAAAATTGCCAATTTCGTACCTTTCTGCGCGTTGGTCTTTCTCCGGACTCTTCGCAACGTATCGGTAGCTGATGATACTCGTTAGCGTCGTCGACGTTTGGACGAAGACTGGAAAATTCACCGTTCTCCAAGTGGCCGTTTGGGAGCTTTCGCCGCAGCCGCCGCCTTCTGTTCACGTTCTGCTGCAGCTTCCTGCCAATCTAATTCAGTCTCGCAAATCAGATGGCTGGCTGACGGCCTACCGCAGGTGTTTTGCGCGCTCTCGCAGGCCGCCGACTCCCAGAGTCTGGCGTTGCATCATCCTCTGGGACCAGCTGAGCATCGGCCTTGCGCTTCGTTCCACCCTTCTTCGTTGCGGCGCCCCCCCTCTTGCTCCCGGTGGCAGAAGGCGGCACGGGAGATTTTGGTGGGGGTGGGGGCAGGGGCGGGGGCGGTGGTGGTGGTGCCGGTGCCGGTGCGGGAGATTTTGGCGGGGGCGGGAGCGGTGGTGGTGTCGGTGCCGGCGTGGGAGATTTTGGCGGGGGCGGTGAGGGTGGTGGCGGCGAAGGAGACCGTGAAGGAGGCGGAGTCGCAGACCGCGAAGGAGGCGGAGTCGGAGTTGAAGGACGCGACACGGGTCCCTGAGCTGCGGGCGCCTTCCGGAAGAAGCCTGACGTCCCAGCGCCCGCCCCCGACGCCAGGGTGCTCGCCAAATCAAACCACTGGTTGCGCGTCAACTCCGTGAGCCCAGTCGCGGTGAACCGGACTGTTAGGTGGGTGGCGTCGTAAAAGTCGTTGGGCGCGAGGGCGATTGCTGCCCATGGTATGTCTTCAGTTCCAAAGGCCGCTTCTGTGGTGTCCGTAAACTCAGTAATGTCGCCAGTTCTTCGGAAATGGAAATGAACGTACGGTATGACTCTGCCAAGAAAGTCGTCACCGTCTGCGTCAAGACCTTGTGGGATGTATCGTCCAAAGCCTCAGCGCTGAGGCCAAAAACCGGCGCAGCGGCCTTGATAGAATCTCCACGGTTGGCGACATATTCTAGGGCCGCGGGTCAGAATATATCGTTGCGACATTGTGGGCACTTACCTTGGAGGGGCTTTTCTGCCCAGACATACATGCGCTTAGCGATGTCTTGGACGACGTCCTCGTGTAGCATCTTGAACGGTTGACGCACGCTGATGTCCCCGGGAACGGCCTCGGCCCTGCACCCGCCGTCAGTGGTATGCAACGCATCGTAAGTTGACAATTACTTACCACTCGAAATGCACCTGCCCCTCCTCGCTCAGCCAAGCCATCACCATAGTCGCCACGAATGGGCGGAACTTGCGGCTGGCATGGAGCTCTGCCACCATGTGTTTAAACCCGCTGGGTACCAGCCGTTGACGTCTGAAGCAGGGTCAGTGGCACAACAGAGGTCATTTCTCAACGAACTTACTCCGCCCAGTCGACGTCGTCATCACCCGCCGCCGCCGCTTCCCAAGAGGCTTGATCCTCGTTCTCCCACATTAGCCGCTCAGCCATGCGAAACTTGCCACCGGCATTCATTGCGCCTGGAATGGTCTTCGAATATTCGTGGATGGCGTCGTGCTGATCCTCACGAAACTTGTCGCGCCCGCTGTAGGCAACGAGCCCAAACAGCTTTGTCAATGCAGGGGACTCTGGCGCAGGCGCGCCAGCATCGTCCTGCTTGGTCTTGCGTTTCCGGGAATCAGCCGACCTCTTGTTGCTGATAACCTTCTGGATCACCTGTTTTGTGGCCGCGTTAGAGCGCGTTCCAAAGACTTTTAAATGAAATGAGTGCTTACAATTCGCCACCCCGCCTTGGTGTATCCGCGTAAGAGACCTGCACATCTGCCGTCATCTTCCTCTTGGTCGCCTTCATCTGGTGCAGCCGAGGCGTCCTTCGTGTTCTTGTGTTTCCAGGCGGCGACGAGTGCGGGGAGGCGAGCTTCCTCGGCCCGGTCCTGGGTCTGCGCCCGGTGCTGGAATGCCTTGGCATCGAAGGCGTCGTTCTTGACTTGGTCGTAAAACTCCGTGGCAGCCTTTCCCGCCAGGCTCGGAAGATCCATGCCGTGGACCCCGACGTCGAGAATCCAGCTGCGTTGGTGCTCGTTGAGAGTGGGGACCGCAGCTTCCTCGCCTTTGGTGGTGGCGACGCGCGACAGCTCTGGGAATGGCATTCTGTCGGGGACGCTATCAGGGTCGTACGGCTTGAACATCTCTTTTGGTTTGGTGTTCTTGGTTCGCGCCATCGTTGCGAGTAGGGGCGAGTTGGTGCGAGATGCGGGAAGACTGAATAGTGGTGAAAGGTAAGTGAGCGTGCGACAAGCGATGCAGTGAAGTGCCACTCACCAAAGAGTCGAAGGCCACTTCCTCGCCGGAAAAGGAAAGCCAGAATCCCAGATCAAAAGCATTGTGGCCACAGACGACCAACCAGCGTACACCCTGACTGCAGACCTCCAAATCCCTCGCCGGAAATAGTTTATTTTTTAAAAACGAGCGACTTGGAAAAAACCAATGGCGTGACGGGTCAGGCGAACATCTCAGTTCCGATCTTGTACTGCAACTCAAGATGCCAGCGTTCCCTTCGGTGCACACCAAAGGACTTGCGTTATGGAGCCGCAGTTCAAGAAATAAATAAATAATTGAGCAAGCGACAACTACTGGCGAAGTTGTAAGTCGGTTGTGGCACTGGAACTCAACAACGTAGCATTACCTCAAGTGCTCCAAAACGCTGTCCATTGTCCGTCCATCGAGAAACTTCAGTTCCTCGCCAGAACTTGACTAGAAAAGGAAAGATGGTGGCGCGCCTGGCGGATATATAAGTCCCTGGGGCTCGAACTCAAGATCTCAGCATACCTTTCATCCCCCATGTCCGGCATGTCCTTCCAAGAGACGCGCCGCCTCTTCGGCCTGTCGAATAACCCAGCCAATGATACGAATGCCCGCCACCGCGCTTTCCTGCGCAAGGGGCTCGAGCTCTTCACCCCTGAGCAGCTTCAGGCGGCGTTTGATCAACCCACCAAACTGCGCTTAACCATGGGATCAGGAATGAACTCCAACGCGTTTGGCCAAATCAAAACTCACTTTGTGTGTACTCATCCTATCATCATCCACGCTCTCCGCTGACACGCCGCCCAGATCCGCAACGAGCGCCTGGTCGCGAGAGAGACCGACATTCCCGATGCTGCCAGCCGACGAGCTCTCGCAGTGTATCGCCAGGCATACGCCGATTACTTCTTCAAGCGAGGCAATGATTACTCCGTCCGTAACGTCCATGCTCTGCCTGCACTCCAAACGGCCGAGCAAGCGTGGCACGATTATATTGTGGCCTATCGGGTGGTTCGCGGCATGGGCCCCCGTCCCCACTGGGCTTTGGAGCCACTCCCTGGGTTGCAGCGGGTCCGCACTCCCGCACCCGACAGGCGCCGTCCTCAGCTCGCTTTCCCCACACCTCCACCCACCTCTCCTGTCGCCAATGAGACCCCCCCAGTCCGCCCACGTTTGCCCGCTCTCATCCCAGCTGGCTCGCGTTTGCTCCCCATTGATCTGACTGCCGACGTGGACCAGCGCCTTCCCAAGAACAAGACAAAGAAGAGGAAGCGGTCAGCGACCATTGAGGTCATTGACGTCTTCGATAGCGAGGACGATCGCCCACGCAAGAAAATCAATTTTTTGGGATTTGTCGACTTCACGCAGTAAAGATCAACATGTAGACTTTCAATCCATTAGCACTTGTCCGTACATCGAGCTGTAATTCATTCACCTTATGCCATTCTTCTGTCACCTTTTCCCATTCCAATGCCTTCGGTGCCCTGTCCAGCATCGACTTCACGGATGTTCGCTGAGTTTGTGGGCCAAATGCACGCGTGGCGCGTTCAGCAGCATGAAATGCTTTAGCGACGTTACCACGGCTGACAGCACGGGGACTTGGAGAGTGAGAGCGTGGTCGAAATACGCTGCTAGGCGATTTGAGCGTCTGACAGAAAAAAACCGAAAATGGGACTTACTCGTGTGCGTGCTGGGCCCCAATTCTGCATTCTAATTCCAGCGCTTGAGGAAGAGGATCTAGGCATAATTGAGTCAGTCTTGCGCGTCTTCAATCCAGCAAAAGAAAAATAATCACTGGGCAATGGAGATGCATTTTGAAAACAATTACAAGTCGACGTGTATGTAGGTACGTATAGAGACCATTTGACTACGATAAAAAAGGCCATTCGACTACAAAAAGAGACCATTTGAAGAGGGGAGGATGATGATAAATAGAAAAAAGACGCCCGAGCATAGGGACGGTGCCGACATGAAGTCTGGCGGGCGGACATGAAGTCTCGCCCTGGGAGTGGTGCAGGCCGACATGTAGTCTAGCCTGCACCGGGGGTGCTCCTGTGGATCGGTTGGTCTTGCTGGGCCGGTTGGTCGTCGGCGCGCGCGGGCTGTGGAGGCTGAAGAGGAGGAGGATACGGGAGGACGACTAGGCGGGAGAGAGAGGAAGTGTGTGACGCTGTGATGGCACAGCTTTGCACAGCATCGTATTCCTTTCTCACCGCGACCAAGTCGTCGCGACTCTACATTCCGCCTCTGCATCTCATCATCGTATACCAGCAACCGTAGTCCACCCATCCCCTGATCTAGACTCTCACGTCGGATCGTTAACTCGGACCCAGACTTCACGTCGGATCCGTGTTAACTTGTATTTTTCTTGACTTCACGTCAGAAACCATGGCTCCGCTCAGCAAACCGCATCCCCACAGCGTCGATCTGCTCAGAAACCGCAATCCCGGGGCGTCGCTGGGGCCCTTCGATGGCAAAGTCGCTGCCTGGGCTCAAATCGGAGCGCAGCACTATTTCATTACGACCAACGCCGACTACGTCCCCGCCGTTCCTTCTCTGGAAATGCCGCACGCCGTTTACCTCAGGTCAGACATGCGCTATGGGACGGACGATCCCACCCTCTGGCCTCAGCAATTCTCATCGTTTTATTGCCATTTGGCACTCATCGCCAAGCAAGGGTCGCACCCTGAGCTTGATGTGATGTGGTGGAACCCCACCCAGGACGACTTTCAAGTAGGGAGCACGGTGACTCGAGGGCTGGGGCGGCTCATGCCTTCTCGGTTCTCAAGATTTCTCCTGCCCATCAACGAGCTCGTCCCGCGGTGCAAACGGCTTCGTCAGACATCCCCAGCCATCGCCTTACCACTTTTCGGCCAACTGATCCAGCAACTTCTCATGTGGCTTGAGCAGCTACAGACGCTCCCAACGACATACAACAAGATGCTCTTTGCTGTCACCTCCCTGCAGCGAACATTCCTCGAACTCGACGCACTTTACAATTACATGACGATTTATAAGGAGCGAATGGACAACTACATGGCCCCCCACCCCACCGACACTGCTGTCGGGAAATTCGTCGGCGCCTTCACCACAGTTCCAACTGTTGCTCAGCAGTTTTGGGCCGCACGTGTCCCGGTTTGGTTTCTGCGAGGATACGAAGTCTTCGACGCAGAAAATATCCTGGCCGTCGTCCCCTTACAGGAGCCGAGGTTTGGTCTCCCCGACCCCAACGCACGCGCTGAGGGCGCACCGCCGGCTTTATATACAGGGAACAGTACCGTTGACAAAATAGCAGCCATCCATCGCGCCGCTCGTCAAACACCTTGGTACAATGACCCCTTTGAAACTGGGTTCACTCGCCCTCACTCGCCGCCCCCTGATGCAGTTACCCCCGCTGCAAGCACTTCTCGTCCAGTCGCGCCATGTACGTGCTTCACCTTTCGAAGAGAACTCAACCACTGATCATTTTATTGCAGGTGTTCCTGTTGCAAGCGGTTCCCGTGCAGTCGGGCAGCCAAATCAACAGCAGCATCCGTGTTATAAACCATGTACGTGCCGATTCGGAAACAATTAAACCAACTGATGCCAATTTTACGACAGATCCAGCCAAACCTCGGACAAAGGCCCCTGCAAAGTCTCCCACGGCACCGAACCCCGTCGCTGTCGCGAAGACTGAACAGGATAAATTCGTTACTTTGGCAGTCGTCGAGATGCCGCCATCCATCGTCTCCATAGCTCATGCATTGGCCAAGGTGGATCGCTCCGTGGTCCCGTATACATCTGACAGCGCCGACAAGCGCTATGTCCTCCCCGAACCTGCCCTGCTCGTCAACAGTACCCCCGACCGGCGCCGCAAGTTCCTTCATCATTGGAGCTTGCTCGCCGATGGCTTCATGTACATGCTAACGCAGCAGCACCCGCAGCTTCTCAGCGGGCAGGAGTGGAGAGATGTTTTGGAGGGGCTCGTGACCCAGCGCGGCGCTTTGGGCTCCAGAGCGCAAAGGAGGAGCTCGAAGCTCGAGGACCTCATACGCCCAGCACTGGAAGCGTCCAACGTCACCACCATCGAGGGCTTCCCGGTGGCCATCGAGCTTTTGCCGCAATTCAGTCTCGAGCAGACTCAGGAAATTGTTTGGCGAGTTGCGGAGACCAGCTTTCGATTCGAGTTTTGCGCTCTGGACAGACGAGCATCCAGCAAGAATCGTTTGGACGAGGTGCGGGCTTGCTTCGCGGGGCATATGCTGGTTGGAGCGCCATTGGAGATGAGCAAGCAAGGTTGGGCAGCACGCACGCTAGAAGAACGCCATCGCTATGTCGGGCGGACAGCGTGTCTAATGCTGGATTGGACGACCAAATCTCCTCGCCCCGACATCATCCGCCGTGTCAAGGAATACTTGCAGTGGTCCCCCACTGACATGGAGCATCTGGAAACCGCGGTGTGTCGCTACTACACGCAAGCGTTCTGGGAGTATTTTGGCCGCGCCGCTGTGCTGCCAATGCGTCTGGACCACGAACTGGAGAAGGAGGACGGCGAAATTTAGACTACGTTCATTGTATAATAGATATTTGTCGTATATTGTATATTACCTCTCCCGCAATGCTCCGTTTCTTTTCTTGGCATTCGTCGATTTATTTGTAGTATATTGTATATTACCTCCCCCAATGCTGAACGTTTTTTTCTTGGAATTTTCTCTGACTTTATTCTGACGATTTTATTCCGAATTTTATTCCGAATTTTGAGCTACAGGGCGGATCAGAATACAATCAAGGGCAAACACAGCGTCACACACTTCCTCTCTTCCGCCAAGTCGTCCTCCCGTATCCTCCTCCTCTTCAGCCTCCACAGCCCGTGCGCGCCGACGACCAACCGGCCCAGCAAGACCAACCGATCCACAGGAGCACCCCCGGTGCAGGCTAGACTACATGTCGGCCTGCACCACTCCCAGGGCGAGACTTCATGTCCGCCCGCCAGACTTCATGTCGGCACCGTCCCTATGCTCGGGCGTCTTTTTTCTACTTATCATCATCCTCCCCTCTGCAAATGGTCTCTTTTTGTAGTCGAATGGCCTTTTTTATCGTAGTCAAATGGTCTCTATACGTACCTACATACACGTCGACTTGTAATTGTTTTCAAAATGCATCTCCATTGCCCAGTGATTATTTTTCTTTTGCTAGATTGAAGACGCGCAAGACTGACTCAATTATGCCTAGATCCTCTTCCTCGAGCGCTTGCAGTTGTTCTATTTCCGGGGATAGCCACAAAGTGCTTGGTGTGGCCGCGTCAAAGCGCTTACTGCCACCAGTGAGTTTTCCACCTCTTCCTCAGAACTGACGTTGACCAGTGCCTTAGCAGGTCCTACTTCGACTCTCCTCTTCGTCGGGATGAGGCGTACCGTGAATGGCCGAAAAAGCAGAAATGCCGCGCAGCCCAGTACATCGCTGCTTGCCACCAACATGCCGACATACAAAATCACTTTCCACACAGGTGAGGCTTGCCCAGCGTTGTCCAGAGATGTTCACTTACGCGCAGACAGATACCCGTGCTCCAACCTCAGAAGAACACTATGTTGCAAGCGCAACGAGGCCACGACGCGGACGCGCCGACTTTGATGTTGATGTTCCCCCTGACATCGACATGGGTCCACCCCTACCGTTCCTGGACGCGACTGAGGAAGCGCCGGACGTGATCCCCGCGTATGCAACGACCACGCCGTGCGATGAGAAGGGCGACGAGAAGGGTGCGAAGATACGGCAGGTGCGTTCAGTGTTCACGCTCCAGATTTTCAGTGGCACTAATATCATTTCAGAATGTAGCTCATATGGATGAACTTAAGGCGGAGCAAGCGATGTTTCTCGACACACTGCTTTCCCTGAATTATTCCCCCCAACTTCACAACCCTTGCGCTTGCGGCCTCGACGGGCGCGTCCGGACCGTAGCCTGCACCGAATGCCTCCAAGCGGAGCTGTTGTGTCCCCGCTGCTGGCTGGACAAACACAGGACGATGCCCACGCACTGGGCATTGGTCTGGAACGCAGAGGACCGTTTTTTCGAAAAACACGACTTCTGTCGTGTCATGAAAAACGCCTCGGTCGCGCTCGGCCACTATGGCGAGCGTTGTCCCGACGCCGACATGGCGCGAACTTTCACTTTGGTGGACTCGAACGGCATTCATGCCACCGCCATCAAGTTCTGCCGTTGCAAGACTGTCGACGGGAAGCGCGGTGCCCCCGAATTCCAGCAACTCTTGCGCGCGGGCATATTTCCGGGGAGCGTCAAAGAGCCGAAAACGGGCTATACGCTGGGGCTGCTGGAGTACTACCGTCAGGAGCGCAACCAGGGCAAGGGATCTGCTTACAACTTCGTCCTGGTTCTGCAGCGGATGGCAGATCCTTTTTTTGCGGGTGCGGTGCCGGTAAGTCATCATTTACATGCACTATGGGAAGTACGCTGACCTGTTGTTAGGACATATACGCCAACTTCCTCGCGATCACGCGCTTTCACCAAAACCTCGACATTCTCATGCGACGTGGGCATGCGCACGGCATGGACGTCCCAGTGCCTGGTGAAGTCGAGCGCACGTACCCAAATCGCCCGATGGGATATCTGGGTATGCAATGTGCAGCATGTCCAGAAAGAGGTGTGAACATGCCCATGGTCGTCAACGTACCAAAGTACCTTCGGTGAGTGGTGGAAATCACCTCCGCCCCAAACAGCTGACGCTCATGGACTCTTAGACACCTTATTTCAATGCAGATGACGCTGGACGGCAACTACAAGGCCAACCTTTTCTATAAACGCGACGACGGGAGCGACACGGCGCTCACGGACGGCAAGATGTATTTTCCGAATCAAAAGGAATTTGAAGGGATAGCGAAGGCGTATATAGTGCAAGACCAAGACAAGGTACATGAATTTTGATAATATTAATGCTCGCTGCTGACGACGACCTCAAGGAAGTACCGTGTAATGCGCACATTGGCTCTATCCGGCACCAGGGCCAAGGCAAATACGGCAACGTGGCGGTCAGTGGTATCATCGGCAGTGCATGCGACCATTCCGTCGTGGCAGCATTTATTGACATGCTAGTTGGTGAAGCGTAAGTCGTTTTACCTCTTGGGATTGAGGTAGCGGGCTAACTTCTTCGACTAGTTTTGGGCTCGGAACTTACGCTCAACGGGAGCACTTGAGGCGTAGAAATTCACCGCCCCATGGTCCCGCATCCACCACGCCGTTAGTGCAGAGCTACGACAGCTACTGCTCGTTCAAGGTGAACGAGGTCGAACGGGCGATTCGCCTTTTCCCGGAGGAGACTTGGCTCCACGAGCTGCTGGCGACGATCGAGGGACAGATTCCAGCAGACCACATCAACGGACACGGGCCTGATTGCCAATGTCTTTGGCAGGCTGTTTATCAGGCGTGCAGGGCGCATTTCCACGGGGAGACGGTGGAGGTGATCTGGGCTTTCCTCAACGCCCTTGGCTCTTCCACGCGCCAAATGACTGGAGCGGCACGCCACGATATTATCAACTTTGTGATCGACGCATGGAATACGTCGAAGGTCCTGCGTCAAGGTACGCTTTCCTTGTTCGCTGCATTACCGTGCTAACTTCTTATTTTATAGCTCAACTTGTGGCAGCTGAACGAAGCGACGCGCTACGGCTTTTTGAGCTGCACATGGCCGTGGTGGAGGACCTCAGCAGGCAGCATGCCACCGAGGTTGGAGCTTGGTCGCGACTATCCCGACTTACCACCAAGGCAGCCGATGGAAAACTTGACAGTGTGTATCAGCACAAGTCGACAAAAGGTGCGCATGTACTCTGTTGTGACACGTCTTTGAAGCTCAAGGTTTCCAGTCCTCACAATCGATAGTATGCTGGCGTCGTTGGTCGCAGAAGAACGACGGAAGTCGGCGGCACGCGAAGCCGGGTCCGAGGCGACAACATCTGTAGCGCAATGGATCCACGATGGAATGGACATTGAGCGTCGACAGTGAGTCTAGATTGTGCTACCGGGCCATCACCATGTGCTAATGCGCCGCGACGCAGACTCCTTACGATAGCGCTTCTGAATAGTCACCGGGGGCATCCGTTACAGGAAACCTGGGACACCATCACGAAGCTGCGCGACTCCATGAACGTGGATCTCAAGAAATTCAGGGAACGCCAGCGGGCGATATACCCGTGTCTGAAGCTCAGCGCGCTGGACGTGGACGAGCCGGAGCTGACGGCAATCCAGCTGCCATCTTACCGCATGAAGCATGGGCAACGAACGGCGAGCGACGCTGATGCCACCAACTTGGAGTTGCGGGAGGCAGAAACAAAACTACGGTGCAGCGAGGCCGACAGCGGTATTCTCGCTGTCCGTGCGGCCTCTTTGGCGCTGTCGGCCATCAAGAAGGCCAGGGAGCTGGATTATCGCGGCCAGGCTGGGGTCACGCGTTCGCAGCGCAACGTCCAAAAGGCGGAGCTGATGAAATTCTTCGAGATAGGGATGTACAACAAAGCGCGCGCGTCCCTAATCCATCTGGGATACATGGCGAAGGACGCCTGCGAGCCCTACCCCCAACTGACGCTCCGGGACACTCGTAGGAAGGAAACACATCTACACCGGGCGCGGGGCGACTCGCGGTTATTCGATGGGACAGCGTGGTATTTGCAGAGCGGGGGAACGGTACCGGCCGTGCGCTCTTTGCTTTCGCCAATCAAGAGGCGGCAGGACGCCGACGAGCCACCGCAGCTATTGGCGGGCACTCAGACACTAAGGCGGGCAGGTAAGCAGTATCTAAAGACTTGCCAGATTGACTTTGAATTGACACATATGCAGGCGGCCTCCTCAAGTCCCCGCGCAAGCGAAAACGTTTACGAGACTTGATTCCAGAGGGTGTAGTCGGGGACGAACCATCATCGTCTGAGGCCGAAGACAGTGACCAGGAGATGTCCCCATCGAAGCGTGCCAAGCCAGGACCGAAGGCGAAGGAGCAGGGCGGGAAGAAGAAGAAGGGGAAAGGGGGGGAGGGATGGCTATGGCTGGAAAAGGTGACGAGGGGGCAGAATTTGGGCGATGAAAAACTGGCGGAGTATAAGACCGAAAGTGAGTGTATTGATGCTTGATGGTTGTACCGTATACTGAGACTCTAGTAGGTGATCGCGTGCAATGGTTTCGCGCCGAGGCGGAGATGTACCGCTGGCTGGAGGCCTACGAACGCTCGCACGCCGAACTAATGCGTGTCATCGAGAGGTTCCGCCGCGATAGCGTGGTGTGGGCGGGACGGGCAGAGCGCGAAGAGTCTGAAAGGGGGGATGTTGATGGTGGGACCACATTCGCTCGAATGCAGGCTGCCATGTATCGCCGGCTGCAGCACAACGCACAGGTGATTTTTCAGAGCCCCGAATCAGGTGCACATCACGATTGGGTTTCGGCCACGACTTTCGACGAACTGGTGACTAAGATCGATGGATGGCGCGACGAGGTCTTCAAGTGGATGGATGGTATGGTAAGTGGCTTGGTTATAACAGTTGATTCCTTATTGACCGGGGATTAGGGTATAGATCGCGCATACAAGCTATTTTAGATTCGTGCCCAGATAAGGAAATACAGTTGTTTGATTCAGCTGCTGTAGCGACACACAATCAGAGACTCAAGATCGGGAGTGACTCAAGTTCGAGCCAAGCTCAAGTTCGGTCGGGACTGAAGCTCAGAGGACGCATGATAAATATATTGGTACAGAACTTATTATTAATACCACAGTACTTAAGTCGCGTCGACGAGCTTAAGATATGTGGACTTAAGCTCGTCGACGCGACTTAAGTTCGGGCTGAAGTACTGAACATATTATTAATAACAGAGCTTAAGAGACGAGGACTTACAGCCGTTTGCAAAATGGATGACAGTCGGCATAAAATAGAAATAATAACAATTTTTGATCGGGCCCTTTGCCGAGGGCGCAGCCCGGGCAATCCTGCCCCGATCTGCTCGTTTTTGGCACTGTTTGAGAGGGATTAAGCAGGGCTTTCGATTAGTACCCTGCAAGGCATGTAATTTACGAAATTTGAGGTTGTCAAACTTTGCTTCCAGTGATTCCAACCCGAACTTGTTTCTCTCATTATTCAATGAAATCGAAACCAAATCTTTTGAGGTCGGGTGCACCGGGAAGGGTATCTGGTGGCATATGCTCGCACCAGGAGAGAAAATGGTTTAGCTCCGAAATGACCGTAGTACGTATAATTACTCAAATAAATCAGTGATTGGCTTGACGGAGAGAATGAAGACCACTGCGACAAAATTTGGTTGGCCGAGGATGGATGCCAGGCTTACAGCTCTCAACCCCGCCCATAAACTACCAGATCCAATGAAAACTGACGGAGCATTGAGCAGAACAAGATTTGGTTGGAAGCACTGGACGCAAATTTTGAGCACCCCAATTTTGGAAATTACATGCTGCGCTGGGTACGAATCGGAAGCCTTGGTTACGCCTTCTAAAACGGTGTCCGAACTAAATGAATCCGTTGAGAATTGGATGAGATATGCGGTCAGAAAAAGGTCCCATCAAAAGTTGTTCTTTTATTTATTTTGGGCCGACTGTCATCAATTATGCAAACGGCTGTAAGGCCTGCGACGCAACTTAAGTTTGGGGTGAAGGTACGGATGGGTACACCGGTGCGGGGTAGTAGTACGCAGAACTTAAGATCTGCGACATCTTAAGTTCGGATTGCGGTCCGACCGCTCCGAACTTAAGTTGAGCTAATAAAGTATTTGCACGCTTCACCCAGTCCAGTACCTAAGTCGGTGTATGTAGTCGTTTATTACACTAGTATTGCTTGTTGTATTAGGGGTGCTCAATTCTTGACTCGTCCGTCCCGTCCCGTAAATAAATAAATAATATTTGATCGGAACAAATATTACTTCAAACCCCGCTAAGCGAACGCCACTCAAAAGTCGATACTGAAGAAGTCCTTGGACTTGGGAATCTGGTCGTAGGTTCCGCGCGAGCCATCACCAGACCTGTATTGCGCTATCTCCACCCAATTCAAGGCCGTAAGCCCAAGCACTTCGTCGCTCAGAAACTCCGCTTACTCTTCGTCTATTCCTAGGAGATCGGCATCATCCGAGTCCCCTTCCAACAGCAGAGAAGCAGCCATGACGGATTCGGCAACATATAGAAGGTCCGATTGAATTTGGGTCTTGGTGGGACGAGGCATTCGGACGAGAAAGAGCGGCCCACTTAGCGGAGTTTGAAATAATATTTGTTCTGATCAAATTTTATTTATTTATTTACGGGACGAGTCAAGAATTGAGCACCCCTATTATGCTCGGATTAAAAGCTGAAATCGCTTGTGAAATACGGCCCAAAGGTCGCTTGTCCGAGAATACCAATCACTGTTCCCCATTAGGCATACAAGTTCAACTTGCTTCTTGAGCGGGGTACACCGAAGCTCAATGTACATCGAGCTCAGCAAAATATCAATGGGAATTTAATCTTCCTCCTCCTCCGTCTCTCCCAATTTCTCAAGCCCCATCTGAATGCATCTCTGGCCGCACTTGTGTTGAACCACAAAGCTCTGAATTCCATCTTCACCGTGATCCCCAGCGCCGCTATCACTGGAAATTCAACAATGGTTAGATAGGGTGAACGATGACTATATAGAGCTCACCCAGATTGTGTATGCGACATTAGATCAAACAGAATTCCCGCTTTGTTTGATGGATTATGGCTCTCGGAACCTACATGGCAGTTTGAGCAGGATATGAACCGCAAAACCCGAAGTACTCACCCTGAATGTCGGCCAATACAAGGGTTTTGTTCGAGTTCAGGTACGTGAAGTGTTGAAAGACATTAATGGTCGCCCCTTGCTTGTCAATGTGGTGAGGATGTTCAAGTGTGCCGGAGTACTTCCGAAAGTGAATGTTGCTCCGTTCACGCTCAAGCAGCTAGGCAACAGAGGATATGATCTTGTTATCCATGACGATTTCGTCCTTTTGGTCGTCCGAAAGCGCTTGATAGTCAGAGAGTTTGATCCCGGATGCAGGAGACGGAATGAAGGATGGTGTCTCTGATGCATCCTTGGCAATCACACCCTCACGAGCAACAAGGAAATCAGTGACTTCAAACTCTTGGAATTATTTCGGTCAGAACCACTGCCACAACATGTGAATGAGACTTGAAACTAACCAAAGATGTCGATCTCCTCAGACTCACATTCCCCCTTGAAATTGACAAGGAAGAATTTTGCTCGCCCCAAGGTTATTGCCTCCCGGATGAGTTCGTCTCGGTTGGCAATGATAGTGTGAGACTTGTTTCGAGCTCACGATAAGGGATTCGTCGTACACATACCCTGGCGGGAGATAAGGTGAATTATGTGGTTGCCTGCTGGTAATAACTGAAATCCTGTGGCTAAAGACCTAGATAGATGGGATTTGAGTAAGAGCTTCTTAGCTCTAGTCTATTGGTGCTCGCGTTCTACGGATATTCCAGTAGAAGGCAAATATGACGATAAGAGCACTAGACTCGGTAGTCAGTGCTGAGATTCAATAGTGTAGGTTTAGATAGATGTCGCCTGATGCCTACAGGCCTCTTCTCGGAGGGTCTCAACGAGTAAGGCTAGATGTAGGCTTGAATTGGCTCTGAGGCGACGAAGGTTAATGATAAAAGATGATGATTATCTAATCTTTCGTACATGTGACTCGTAGCTAAAGAGTAACTAAATATAGTAAAACGGTACCTTACAGATAGGAACTGTTGTTCTGTTTCCGAGTGTATAGCAGCGCTTGACCACGTAGCTCAGTTTGCTGTAGGTGACCTCACCGAGCAAAAATTCAGACCACATAAAAGAAGAAGGGAAAGAACGAACCTTGAACACAAACTTCGACTTCCCCTTGCCGCTGTGTATATTTTCGATCATGACTGAGCCTGACAGCCCATCGGCATCGGGGGACCAAGTAATCGACTGGACTGCATTGGTTGGATCAGTAATATGGTTCCCGAAGAACAGTGTAACTGTCGTGGCATTGGCCATAGGTGCGTGCAAGGCAAAAGAAGATTTCAGAGAGCGTGAGCCAGTTGCTGTAATATTATTTGCACTCAGATACTTTGCACACATATGGTGTAACATACCGAGGCATGAACACTTGAGTGCAGAGCCACTGGCAAGGAAGCTCTTATTTCGCCCCCCGCTTCTGGGGCTTCGACAGTGCATCAGGTGCGCGAACTCCGGTACAATTTTCGAACTAAATTATGAATCGGCACACATTCGGCATGGAAAATGAAACCATACCTTTGCCAATTCAATGTGGGCCTCGATGTAGACAATCGGAAATTTGCGACTGCGAAACTTGGGTGGTGCTGTTTTATCGAGATTCTGGCCGCTGTCCTTGAGGATGAGTTGCAACACATCTTTGAAGAGTGCTTGCGGCTCAATTTCAATGTGAACATTGCTCATTCGGGTAAAACGAAAGTCAGATCTGTTTCACATGTCTCTCAGTTGAAGTAATAATGAACTGAGTCAAACCTAGGACATACCGGACGAGGCTGGCTTCACAGTCCTGTTCCCAACTCGAATTTAAACTTGAGATTCCATTGGACACAATATCTGAACAATGTGAGCCTCTGAATGTTAGGGGCAAGTGCAACAAAGGAACAAACCGGAAAATCTGGTGGTAGACTCGCGAATAACCTCAAAGGTGGACAAGAACGTGCAAGGTTTCGTTCGCACAAATGGCTCCAGAATGAAGACATAGCATTCATTGGTAGCGAGATTGCTGCTTCGAAGAGTAGCCATATTGGCACCAGTGATAGGAACTGTAGATTGTTGTGTTCAAATGCCGGACTCGTTGATATGGGCGGCATCCTTCCAATTATTGCGATTATACTGACCAAGATTTCGAAGTGACGCAGAAACACTTTGACCTACACAACACTTGAGTCAATTCCCAATAGACGAAATTCGTGAATACCTTGAGAAAGCGACAAGATTGTGGCCGGGAGGACTGTAGTGGTCGAGGCAGAGGGTGGTGCTTGATTATCAAGGTGTTTCTCTGTAGCGAATGAGTGTGTGGACGGAACTTGAATGAAGCAAAAATTACGATTTTTATTGGCACAGAGCCCACAATATTCCGTGGTGAGTCGTTGTGAAATAACTCCGCAGCCGGAGCACTGAGGAATAGCCTGTATGGAAATCAGAATTCAATGTGCTCAGCCTATTGTGAATGGAACTTATCAAAATTCGGGTATGCTCCGTTTCCGGTGAATTTGCGAGAATGGCACATTTATGGCAGCGTCCAGGAGTGGTCTTGTGTTCGAAAAGGCCGAGACATGTATTTTCTCCAGTGCAAGATTGAACGAGGTCAGAAGCACCTTCACCTTCTGCCATCAAGTGCGACGGAGGAGGCCACAATCTTCTTCTGGTTGAAGGCACAGCTTAAATACTCAACATTGCTGATTGCTGCCTCTGATCGAGGCTACCTTGACTCGTGTTTGGGCCGTACCTGATGTCCACCCCAGCCCCCAGTTAACGAAAGAAGTGAATATCAACCAATATTGCATGGGAATTGAGCTGATAAATTCGCCTACCTCCAAAATTACGACAAAAGAGATCAATGTTGCATGCGAAGAAGTTGCCTGCAAGCTCTTGCAGCTGACTCCGATTTTTCCCAGCCAAATAATCGACCAATTTTGTCTATTGTTGTGTCCACCGAGTCACCGATAAATGGCTTTGATTGGATCGAAGAGAACAATTGCTTGCTGCGTGTGACTCGTAATGAGTTGAAGCGAAACAAGTCAATTTCAGTGGATTCTCCCACGGTTAAATTGAATTCCGCATTAGGTCTTCCCAACCGTTCTGTATAAAACCTCCCGTCTAAGGACTGTGCTGGCATAGTCAATCCAACGGGGAGCAACGGCACTGACAACGGTGTCTGTACGGTGCATTCCAATGGTCTACTCTGCTGTGACACTGACTATGGATCTCAGTCCCACCTGACACCAAACTCAGGGAAATTCTGTTTGAATATGCCCGCCGATCTCTGCGTTTGGACCTGAGGCTTTGATACCTTGAACGAGATCATCAAATTACTATTGGGTACGTGTTTTCCGTTGTCTTGTTTTTTCTCAAGCTCCACTGACATATTGGGTATTGGGCAGTTTAACAAAGCTCAAGGCCCTCAATTGGCAATTTGATGTTCCAACTGCACGCAAGTTCAAGGCAGTGGAAGAAGCGACATCTGCTATTGCTGATATAATTGCGCGCGATGTTCATCAAAGCCAGGGGCCGGATACCGTTAAAAAGATAGCGTCGTTGAGGTTGAATCTCACAGTGCCTCGGTACATCTTCATAATTGTGTGCCTTTGTCCGTTCAACAATGAAGGGCTTGGTTGGCCAGCGTCCCTCCGATATGTGCATGCCAGGAAGAGGCAAGGGGCCTAAGCAACGCTCTGCTCTCAACGCCATTGGTATCTTTCAAGAGATTCATACTGATGGTCACGAGAAACTCGGTGAAACGGCTCTTCAAATGGGTTCAGGAATCGGAATCGACACGTATGGGATGCGAGACCACGTCGGAAAGGTACTCTGGCTAGTGGTCGTCCCAAATTCGCGCTTGAGCAACACCATTGGACATGTTTTTTTGGACATGGTGTCGAAATATGGAGGTATGTGGGCCATTTTTCTCGTTGTTTTTGTAATAATATCTTTGAAAGCCATCTCAGTGTAAGGCATCCCACGAGTGCGGGTAACCCGCGGGTCCACACAAGTTGATCCGTGGGAAAACCCGTGGGTATGCATACCCGCGGATCCGGGTACCCGTGGGAACAGATCTGTCACGGATCCGAGTTTGGAGCTGGTAGCGCCTGATACTCACATGAGTACTCACAGGTATTGTCAACCACTTGGTGTACTTTAATTCAAAATTCCATTAAATGTGCGTGGGCCCCTTGGGGCCCATGTGGCACTATACATAAATACATTTGTGTATGCTAGCTGTTGCGAGAGGGGGGCACGGGACTTGGTGTACTTTACTGTTTCCTTTCCTTCTACAAATTCATGCAATGTGGAGGCTCCGTGTTTGATCCCTGTAGGTAGAGTGTTTTTGACACTTCTAATCTTTATTTGCATTACTAAGCCTTTGTCTTCTTTACACTCTTTTCGCCGTACAACTAGTCATGCCTCCCCAATGCCATCACTGAATCATGAAGCGAGCTACCGAATTGTCCCACTTCATTCTCCAGAATCTCAGTGTAATACTACAGCCTGTTAAGTGGATTTAACCAGCAACCCACGTAGAATTGATGAATGTCATACTTGGCTTGCACATCTCGATGTTTTGGGGCTCCCTATCAATATTAAGCCAGTACTCAAAACCGCGGGTAATGAATCACGGATCTGAGTCATCCGTGGGAAAAACTCATACAGATCCGAGTCATCCGTGGGAAAAAACTCATACGGATCCGAGTTCGGCTTTTTTCATCATGGGTACTCACCGCCACGGATCCGGATCACCCGCGGGTGCACTCGTGGGATGCCTTATCTCAGTGCAGGTTACCTTCGATGGCGGTAGTGAGTTGGGTTGGTTGGCCGCATTTCAGACTACTTTGAGGTGTGTCTATCCTGCTGCCTAACATTTAACACCCCACTGAGCATTGGTTTCAGGGAAGTCTTTGCTCCAGACCTCTGCTGAGGAATGGAAGCCGGTTGTCGCTGTGAAAAGCACTAGCAATATTCCAATTGAGTCCACCTGGTCGTATGATCGCAAGTTCAATGGTCGCTCAATGCGGGACATACTTGAGGAGGGCCGAATCCATCTCATTCCGGGAGATGTTGTGCACAGGTATGTCATTCTGTTTCTTCACTTTGTCGGAGATACATTCACTCACTGTTCATATTCAGGGAGTTATTTCGATGGCTTTGGTCGAAAATTGTTCAGATTGGCCTGGATGAGTTTGTCGACTATTTCAATAACAAGAAGACACGGAAACAGCGCCATTGCATTCTGCCCTCGGGAGTTACTCCCAATGTCGTATTTGACATGCCCGGCGATTATGGATTGGAAAATCTCGCAATTCCTGTTGCTCAAGAGGCTATTGGCGAGCTTCGTACCTTGATCGACACCTCTCGTGAGGAAGCCTACCGCTGGGTGTCAGATGAATTTGATGCACCTGCCAGCGAAGTGTACATTCAACTGGGGTGCCCCAAGCTCGAGGCGTTATCAGGCTGGGCTATTTTCAATGCAATGGCACCGTTAGTTCACCAAAGAATTATCTAGTATCTGAATTGTATAGAATTCAAACAATGTTCTGTGTGGCAAACTGGTGCTTTCTTGGAGTTGCACCTGACCTCGAATCAAAATACGAGGGTTTTGAGACTATTCAGAAATATTGTGAACACATCTACTTACCCTAGATTATTGTCTTTGACGATTCTCAGCTTCACAAAGAAATACAGGGAGGTTTGTACTGCTGGGGTCGTCCACCCTACATACTAGGTCAGCTGTTGTGCCTTCCCTGGTGAATTCTTATTGATTGTGTGTTAAAGTTCCCGAGAAGATGAATTCTTCAAGTGTAAAATGGCCATATATAACAGTCTAGGCTGTTTACTTGTACACGACAGTCAAAATACGAGTGATAAACCACGCAATAGCGAAGGTTGTCCAAATCGGGAAGTCAACTTGACTTCATTTTCATGCATTTCCCAGTGCGGATCTCATCGAGTGAGATTTACCCCGAGTGTGAAATGGTTATATATAAGAGTCTAGCCTCTTTTCTTGTAACACGACAGTCAAAATACGAGTGGTAATACCGATGCATTAGCAAGAGATGTCCAAATCCGGAAACTGCTTCGTCATTTATTTCACAAGACAAGGAGCCCAAGCCAAATTCTTTCCTAATCTTGAGAGAAGTTCATTTACCATATTAGGCATCTCTATCCAATGTTACAAGATTAAGCATGACTACGTGTCCCGCAATGTACTAATGGTTCATCATTCTCTTTGCCTGTTTTTATTGCAGGCTTGCATATGAGCGTTGCCACTGTGGCTCAAATACCTGTTGACGTTGTAGCTTACAGCCGCATTCATACAATGATTCATAGCTTGGCCTGTGCACAAACAACTATGCAATGTGGTTTCCCAGTCCAGATGCGCTATCGGGCTGCTCGGAGATGCCGAAATTGCCGTATCTGTTGTAATTATGCATTGATGGGCCGATAAGACCGAGAAAAGGTGCCTCACAGGTCGCCTGCGCCGCCCATGCAGTCCCACAACATTGGGAGTGGTTCAAGTTCGATGCGCTGGGTTACTTGATCGTGAGATCACCGATCAGAAATCAAAATCAAAAAGTCAAAATCAACCGCGACCATCCGGCCGACCGTATCCCGAGTGACATTCTCCTTGGGTTTGCGGGTTATTTGAAATCATAAGCGTCAAACTGATACATATAAGTTGCTTGTAAGTTGCTGTATACCTACCCGAGCCGCCCAAGAACACGGCTGCTAAGCATTAACGCCCGCTGCTTGCCCGCTGCCTTGTACCGGAAAATCAAAACCTTGTCGTGACTTTCACCACAAATATTTATCAGCCTCCCCTCTTGTAGCCCTAGGATTTACAGAACCCGAGATATTGGATCGCCAGGTCGCATTCTCCACCGTTGAAATCGGACAGGAATATAAGGCGAGCAGCAGTTTACTACCTCCTTGCTCCCTGAACAGTGAGCTCTCCTATTTGCCGTGCCTTTCTACAACATATCATCCAAGTTATTCACGATTTGCTTGTTCTGTAGTAGGGTGTCGTTTGGCGTTTTCAAGAATAGCTGAGTGACTTCCGGCTACAGACTACCAATATGGCGGATACCACTTGGCGGTGGCTAGCGTGCATGGCTTAAAGTGGAACAGGCTATGATCTGGCTAGTTCGGATCCTTTGGAAAAGAAATCCGACCATTACCAGTTTGGGCGGCCTTGATGGCGTATCAGGTTACTTGATCTGATCGGGCTTTGATGGCGCATCAGATTGCTTTTGATACGATCAACACTTTAGCGTCGACTTTATATGCGCCATTTCTTTTGTCCACTGAGTGAAAGTTGCAGGGAATTCAGGACTACCCACTTCTTTCGACGGATTTGGATGCTGCGTTTAGGATCCCGTTCATGTATGCACCAAGCACTTCGATTCGAACGAAATTTATACAGATGATCAAAGCAATGGCCGAAGATCTGGCACTGAGATCATTCCAATGCTGCCCTCTTGCGCACTTTACCAATGAATATATACAGTGGTGTTGCGCAACTATTTGTCAACGCCCTTTAGAAATTCGCTCCGGGACTCTCTTAAACGAGAAATCGGCGAGCTTCCCATGCGACACGCACGGTAAACCACTAGATAACGCCAAAGTAGGGTACAGTTCCGAAGCGCAAACATATCATCCATGAATTCACTCTTGTTCAAGTACAGTCAGATATAAGTACTAAATCCATAATACCGTGCGCCCGCCGTATGGATGAGCCGTTTCAGACCCGACGACAGGTGGGTGGAAAGGTGGGGAAGAAGGGGCTGGGGATGCAGAACTCGGCGTAGAGCTTGATGGAAGTGGTGACCGAGGTATCTAACGCTTTCTGGCCCATATTCACGGTGTCAATCGCGCAAGGAATTAGGCGAATCAGGCCAAACGCCAGCGATTGCACACGAACAGGAATGCTGTCAGCGAAGCCGTACGAGATACAGAGACAGCCACTAGTAACGTACATCGATAGCGGCCTCGAGGAGGCGGAGGATAGCCGCGATGGGCGCAGTAGCTCCGAACTGCGCGAAGATCGAGTGTTTACCGATGACGGTGGCCAGCAGTGCCTGATGAACGCGCACGAACTGCAGAGTGGTGAGCTCGGGACGGATGATCCCCGTACAGAAAGAGCGCTTACATCAACCAAGACAGTGACAATCGCGTCGCACGCACCAACGAACGGCGCAGTGGCCTGCATTGCGGTCACGTCAGTACTGATGGTGGTGACGATGGTCTTGAAGCCGGTAATAACGGTCTGAAATCGGGGTTGATTAGAATTTGGTTAAAGGGAACCAAACCACTTACCGCGCCGATGGTCGTGATCTGTGTAATAGTGACCGTGGAGGGCTCAAGCGGACCGAGGGCAGTGTTAATGCTCGCGGAGACAGTCGTCAGTTTCTTGACATTGGTGACAACGTCGTCGGGGGTCAGGGTAGCGAAGGCACCGCGCGAAAAAACGTGCTGGAGGCAGCGAGAATGGCAGGAATATAAAGCTTCATCGTTGGAGTGCGAAGTAACTGGTTGGGTTGAGCAGACAGACGTGCGCGTTTTATACCTTCCAATATCAGCCTCGTTCTGCGGGTGGGATCCATCTCGCAATATGGTACGATCGAAGCCAGCGTCGTCGGGAAGCCCGAATTCATACCGGCGAACTTCTACCAGAACTGCAAGAAGGCATGGTGAGTTCTCGAAGTAACCCGCGCGAGCCCGAATCCACCCACAGTAAAATAAATAGCTCCAGTCTCTCCAGTTAGTCGTCACGTAGGGCCATCCTAGGTTGTCGACGCGGTAAAATCTCCAGCTGAAATGTAACCTGAACTCCACACAATTGAGCAGGAGTTTGAAACAGAGTTACGGGCCTATACACGTGCGTTCGTATCTACGTATTTTCGGCCATGTTGTCCCGATCCGCGCACGAAGTTGCACGTACTCGAAGTGCGAAATTATGACGTTGATCTCTTGCAATTAGTGCCTGACCACCCGCGGTTGACAATGCGACAATGAACGTGTGGCCAAGAATTCGCCTGATGTGGCTTGTGCGCTTCAAAACCCCTTCTAAAATGTATTCTGGAGAAAGATAGTAGCCCAGGTGTTTGAAAATGCGGACCGGTATTCACCACATGGTCGGAGAAGGACGCACGGGCAGAGCGTTCTAACTCCTCCCGCGGAGATCCAGGATGGGTGTGGAGGCTCGTGCGATTGCCAATTTCCACTCTCGAGGACCAGGACATCGTAAATATCGCTCTAATGTCAGACTAGGGAGAGTAGGTGAGGATTACCATCGACGCCGGATTGAAAGTACTGAGAAAAGATGAATGACTGTGGCATTGCGCATATAAGATGAGCACCCACAAGCACCCGCCTGCAGGAGCAGTGCGAAGAGCGCACGAGGAGTAGCCATCAATCCCTGCTTCTAACCGCGACCATGTGTTAAAGAACACAAAAATTCCGCGGGCCAGGGGACGACGAAGGAAGGTGGGCGCTCAGTGCGCAGGCCAAGAGAAGGATGGTATTGATAGATGTCGACAAGACTCTCGATACCGCGGAGAAATAGTGGCTGAGGCGACGGGCAACGCAACAATGGCACGGGTCTAACCCAGCGTCAAATAATTCCAGTAGGGATCCCGCGGAAGCTTTTCCCCCTCGAGACAGCCCAGAGATTCGCAGGCTCTGCAAAATCAGAATCAAAGAAAAAAACCTTCTCCAGCGGGAAACGTGTAGATAAGGAGTAAGATCCTCAGCCGAGGATGAAAAGCATGCGGCATAGATTCAGTAGAAGGCCAGACTTGTAAAATGGCGGGAGGGAAGTAGAGCGAGGGACAAGCGAGGGGGAAAAGGAAGCGAGCGTAAGGTCCGTGCGCGGGAATGTTGTGATGATGTGTGACCTGTATGACATGGCATCCGCCGGCACGCAAACAACCGCGCGGACAAAGGGTTCCCTCACAGAAATCCGAGCCTTTTTCGTTGAAAATATTCACATGGCTTGTTCTCCTCTAAGTGCGCTATTTATTTTTCCATCTCTGACTGGTTTTAGTACCAACCAGTGTTGAAATTGAACTTCTGAGCTCAATATTTGGCCGAATATGGCAATAAAATGTGAGCGTTACATGAACCATTTTGGCTGATGAGGCGCTTAACTCTCCATGATCCGGGGCAACAACTAGATTCTATTTTCATCACAAATGTAGACACCGGAGGAGAAAACTATTCTACTAAGTAATGAGCGCGGATCTGAATTTTATGGTGACTCTAAAGGGGCGCTGGGTATTTATTCAACGAAAGTTGCCATTCCTTGGAGATTGGTTGAGTCTTCAACCAAGGAACAACAAATATGAGTCGAAGTTGGAGAAGGAATATGCGCATTGCTTACGGATGGGAAGATTGGCAGCCTTTGCCGGGCCTGCAATGTCGAGACGTTGGTATATCAGCGCCCTGCCCGGTCCATTTACAGAAAGGACAGTGACACCCGTTGCGTTCGCAGCAAGGGCATACATGAAGCTGTACGAAAAGTAGGTGAGTGCGATATCTCTATGAGACTATGGAAGTTGCAGGCGTACTCTTTCTTCTCAACAGTAGCAACATCTGTGTCGAGTGGGCCGTCAGTTCCCAAGTTGTATTGCTGGAGAAAGGCAGATAAATTCAGACGGTCAAAAAAATTGAGACGAGCGTTTACATAAAACTAGACTTACTTTCACAATTGTACTGCTCAGGGAGCTGGTAACGTGAACCTCGGTAATCGTGGACCGCGCGACATCGATCGTGTAGAAGTTGCCCGATTCGTTGCTGTGGGCGGACCAGCAGATGGCTCCTTGGTTAGCGACAGGTATCGACGCCGTTGCATTCTGGAGCTTGCTGTCTAGGTTGAAAATGTCGTAACCTATGGCGGGGTCCGCGGCGAAAATGGCGTTTCTCCCGGGGACGTAGACGAGGCCGAATGGTGAGCTACCCCCAGACGTGGACTGGAAATCACTCGACAGGGAACCGTCCGCGTTGATATCCCACATGGCAAGGAACCCTGCTTTCACTGAAACGATGAGCTGTTTCTCATCCGCGCTGAATATTATTTGGCTGGGCGTATGCGGAGGACCGGTAGCCTGTGTTGATATTAGTTGATGATGTGACAAATTTGTGAAGAAACGAACGGGGGTGGTTTGATTCAACTTGAGAGAACGAATAGTGTTCTTCAACGGGTTCAAGCCTTCTCTGGGATCGAAGCTGTAGCAGCTTTTGACGACAAGGATTAAAAGATATCGGTAGGGCGCAGAGTATCGTGAACCTACCTGACACCGTTGATCTTTCCACCATTCACAACACATACCCGGTTGCCGGCTTTGTTGATCGCCAGAGATGTCGGAAATTCGCCACCGCTTGATACTGGCTTCCCAATCATGGATAGACTTGCAGGGTTCAAGGGATTTATCGCGAAGACCGTAACGGTATTTGATCCCGCCTGATTGCAATCCATAAATCAAGTCACTCCCAACGGCAGATGCACTGATTGACGTACATTGACGTTGGCGACGAACTTTCGAGCGGGGGAGACACGGACGGATCCCTGGCTGAAGAGACCATCTAAGCCAGGTGGAGCCGGGAGCCCATGCGCCCCGATTCCACCCGTGTACACAGCTTCATGCAAAGCCTTTCAAAAGTCAATATTTGAAAGGCGACCGAACCTCTCATTAACAAGGACTCACCAATTGCCCGTTAGATCCGATGGTAGTGGAGATTAGATAGTTCCCAGTGGGTTCGTTCGTCATGACTAAAGGAATTAATTCACCTGAAGAACGAATGGGGGGAGAAGAACACTCACAATATGCCGCCCCGACAGTCTTTGCGTGGTTGATTGAACCGCCAGGAGACATTGTAATCCGCGTGGTAGGCGTCGACGACATCACGGTTGTGGCCAACGTCAAGCCCAAGCCAAGGTGTATGGGGGACTTCATTGTTTTGGAAAATAGAAAAAGGAGAGTCCGGAGAACTGGAGGAGAACTGGAATTTGACAACTTAGCTAGTATCGCTGAAGTGGAGACTTATACCTCTGTCGCCAAACCATCTCCGCGTTTACCGATTCCAAATTCGGGTCGCTGAGTCAACTCTGAATATATCACGCTGCGGAATGACTGTCGACGGGAAAACGCCAAACGCGAATCAGCGAATTTCTGAATTTTCGGCCATATAACTGTAGTTGTGGTGATGTAACGAGTGAAATATGAGTAGACCTCGCTGCGGAGTGACTGTAGAACCTTGAAATAGAAAACGCTGCACGTGAATCAGGTAATGTTTGGGTAATTTCTAACCCCATAAGATGTGTTGCCCGCGTTACCCGGGGATGCACGCCGTGTGAACCTGTGTACTGCGACCTTGTCGGTAGGAGCAAGTTTTCCATCAGATTGAAACCTGTTGGAGCACGGGAGAACTTGACAGCTCATGAATGAGAGCTGTACATCAGTGCGAAACTGGAGATTGGAATAGAATGCGGAACAGGTCTACTATCAGGCGCTGGGAACCTGGCCACCTTCAAGGGGTACCCGCTATTAAAATTTGCCACACAGGGTCGGAAAAGTGCATTAACACCTCGCAGAGCCTACCTACCTATTAGCCGAGCCCCATCAGGTAATTTCCCACGCAATTCCTTCCCAAAATGACATTTTTGGCCGCAATACGGCCCTTATGAGGAGTGAATTTGCAGTGAAGCGGCACCCAAAGTGGAATCCGACAATGACCGACCTCGTTTTGACACCTTTTTGAGCTTGCCGACCCCTTCAAAAAAACCAGATTTTTTTCAACCCTTTGAAAAGCATTTTTAGAGTAGTCTGAGCAAATTCCGAAAAGTGAAATAACGTCTCTCAAAGGGTACCTACCCTATGACGCTGTGTCTCGGGATCTTCCGGCGGGTACCCCTTGGCCACCTTAGGTATTTTCGGCCAGTAGTCACTTCTTCGAGCGTCCTCCCGAGCGCCCGAGGGCTTCAAATGTAAGGCATACATCATGTGAATAATTGAAGCATAGACAATTGACAGAGTACATGGCCACCCGCGCAAATCCATCGTTGCCGGTTCAATCAATAGCTTAGCAGTGTATAATAATGTTCAAGGTATCCAGATGGTATATTGTACACCTTAACACGTCACATTGGACCCATTAAAAGGGTAGCACCGGATGCTTCTGATGAGAAGGGGGAGCGACGGGATCCAGACCACCAATAAACCCCAGGCCGCGCGGCAGTGAGAGGGCGGGCTTGGCCAAAATAACTTGCTCGGGGCTTGATCTACTTCTTATGAAAGTACCTGGAGCCTCTGTTTCATCGAGTTTAGAACTTGTTTTACTGTAGTCTAATTCTGCACGGTATGAATGTGATTTTTTCCTCCCACTCTTCTGTTGCATCATCCCGACGTCGCGACGCCGGGCATCCTTCGCAAAGCATGAGATGGCCGCCGTGCCCTGAGTCACTCCTGGCCAGGGACACCTCCTCGCAGGCGGGCTGTACGTCGGAGGCACTAACAATGGCTCGGCCCGAACTCTGCTCCCAAACAAATTGTGTCTATCGTTTTTCACTTAGCTGTAATGCGTCGATGATTCCAGGCAGTCGCCGCTGCGATAACTTGAAGACGCAGTTTACGAGCAGCTGATCCACGTTGACTTCAGAGAATACAGATTGTCAGCACGCTTCAGCGTAGTGTTCCGGCACACCGCTAGAATTTCGGCGCAAGTGGGAACGATTCGACGCTGCATACGATCCGCGAGCTGCACTTATTAGCCAGAAAATGATACACACCACGTTTTAGCACGCACTGGCCTTCTATAATCCAGTTTTGAAAACACGGCTGCCTTGAAGTTCACCACGGTATGCTTCTCCAGCCACAGCTCCAACGCCCATTTACCGTCCTCCAGAGTCTCGTGGTCCGCTTGTCGAGCGATGAGCCACGCGACATGCCCGCAGTAATCGCCCCAGCGCTGCGCGAGATCTGCTTGCGCGGGAACTTCACGCTGCCGAGCACCGCAGAGTGCACCGCAGAGTACCCTCTCCTCACCACCCTGAAATTCTCAGATTATACTGCAAGGGCGGTGCGCACCACGCTGAACCGGTTTCCACATCTGTTGCATATCATGGCGCAGACTCGGCCGGATAATTATCTGGCCGTGCCCGCAACAGTGCCGCCGCCCGCCCTGCTCCGAGAATCCCTATTCAGCGCACCGGAAGCTGATGACGGAACCTGGCCGCCATCGCTCGGAGCATTCACCCTCCCACGTCTCCGCCACCTCGCGCTCCCGCGGCATTCCGCGCCCGCCGTGCTCCTCGAATGTATCGCCCGCTCCTGCGATTTAGAAATCCTCCAGTTCGCGATCGTCCCCTGGAAAATCCCCGCGTCCCTGGTCGACTGCCTGCGTGCCGTCCCATCTTTAATAAACCTAGAAATCCGTGTCGGCGATTTCTCCCGCGTTCTCATCAAATTCCTATCGCCACCCTAATCCCTGCTGCCGAATCTCACCGCGCTCAAAAGCTCGACGCGAGCCATGAAGTTCAACTTCGAGAACCCATCGTGGTGCTGGAAGCGCGGGCCTCGACGCTCACGTCGTTCCATCTCGCCTTGGACGAAGATCCCCTTGAGGGCGGGTCCGTTTCGCGTGCACAATTCGACCGTATCTGCGTGAATGGCTTCAAGATTACCTGGGATCGGGAGCCGCGCATCCCTGATGGTGCGTATATATAGCATTCTGTGTGCGCTGAGCTGATGCGGGCTGGTAGAAGATTCTGCGACGTTCGCGTTGTTATTCCACTGTTCGCGTCGTGATGCCAGAAACCTGGATCTTGATCTGTTTACGTTTAACCTTTTTGTCTATGTGCATACGTCTGTACGTACAAAATGCAAATTGAGGCTTGGTTGATACGAACTTGTCGATCTTCCAGTGGTGGGAAATCGATAATACTGTTCATTCCTGTAAGAATCGCCAATGTTCCAAGTAACGGGAAGATTTTCCCTCCACCAACTTCCCACTGATCGACAGAAGATAGGTTTTTTTACCTCACCACAAGAAATTAGGTGCAGATCCCCCGGGTCGTTGTCCAGAGGGATCAGAATTTGGGAACGCATTTCTAGCAGCAGAGTATATATATACACTCGGCATATCGTAGTTAAGCTATGATAAAGTTGCTTGATGCGCCTATTTACTTTTCCCCCTCCCAATAAAGGGCCACTGTAGCTGCTTTGAGATGTGGACGGATTCTCCGAGTTCCTCTGCGAACGCCCATGCAGTTCCCGGATTTTCGAGGAATGACCGCCCCACGAACACCACATCGCCGCGCTTTTCCTGCAGGTACCGCTCGGCCACAGTACCATTCGTAATTCCACCTAAACATCCCACAAGCAGCGAGTCGCCAACGTCGTCTTTCACCTGTTTGGCGAACTCGGACTGCGAGCTGAACACGTTGATGGTCTGCGCGAGAGACTGGCCGCCGGACGAAATATCGATGAGCTCTACGCCGCGACATCCGCCGTTTCTAGGCAGTCCGTCGCAGAAACACTGACCATCGTTATTAGCTCATAAATAAAGGATAGTAAGAGGAAACACGAACCGAACGACGAGCGGCATGGTCTCCGGGATCACAGCCCGGATAGCGTCAATTACCTCGATGAGAATGCGAATTCTGTTTTCGAAGCTGCCTCCATACTTATCGGTGCGCTTATTAACATACGGGCTGAGGAATGAGGAGAGCAGGTAGCCATGGGCGGCGTGAATGTTGATGACATCGTATCCAGCGGTGACGGCGCGACGAGCGGAGTCTTTGAACGCGATTATGATCTTCTCAATGTCTTTGATCGACAGCTTCCGAGGTGGAGGGTAGCTGGGGTCGATTGGTACATCGGAGGGTCCCGCAATCCTGTCGGGCCAGCCCCCTGCAACGGAGCTCGCGATTGAGCTGAAGCTCAGCCAGAGCACGACACACGATCCTTTCCCGCCGGGCTGAGCGAGAATTACAATTCGGACATATGAATTATATGTAGACAACCACGTACCTGAATGCCAATTTTCTGACCCTGTGAGTGGGCAAACTTGACGATCTCTTCATGCGAGGCGATCTGCGCGTCTTCCCACAGACCAGTATCTTCGGGAGTGATCCGTCCATCTGGGGTGACCGCAGTTCCCTCAACAAATACCAACCCGGCACCTTTGATTCATTAATTTCAAAAATACTGAGGATGGTAAACGCACTTGCCTCGAATAATGATCCCGCCGAGGAATGCCATATGCCAGGGGGCGAGTTTCCCGTTGTCTGCTGAGTACTGTTGCATGGGGGACACCTACGGAAACAACCAAAGTATGTAAAATATCAAATCATTATAAGACGCGACGATAGTACCCAGACGCGATTGGGGAACTCGACACCACGGATTTTGAGGGGAGAAAAAGCAGCGTGGAGAGATCGAATCTACATAGCTCCGGAAATTTGCTTCTGTCCGCAGAGTCCACACCAACGGACAATTTCTATATGTAGATAAGGGACGTTTAGTTACTCCGTAAGTACTTGCATGCACGGTTTATCGATCTCCCTTACGATTTTATTGAGCTAATTCCTAGTCCGGCAATTACTATCGTTTGCCCACCTTTTCACAGCCGCCTACCTTTGCACAAATTTGATCCACAGATCTCAGTTTCGTCCCAATTGTTTTGGGATAAATATAAGACATAGATGTAAGATACATGGAGTGTACTAGAAACTTCCTAGACGATCCAGGGAGGAGAAAATCGGCAGTGGAATTTGAATCAAATTTATCGCCCGCCAAATTCCCATGAAATCTTTTGTGCAAAGGTGGGCCAGGTCTCGGCGACTTCGCTGCGGCCTCAATTCTGCCTCAAAGATTAAACCGCTTAAGCTTAAACATTTTAATATACTACAGATAGCTCATGCCAATTCCGGAGTTCACCTGTGCCGCGTTGCAGGCGGACGCAGCCCGTCAAATTTCCATCAATTTTGTTGCAAAGGTGGGCAATTGATTACATAGCTTCGGGCTGACATACGTGCTATTAATTTCCAAAACACCAAGTTCGCACATTTTTTGAGCCATATTCTTATGCGGCGCCTACATGCCTGATTTGGTACAAGATGAACGCTGAGCGCTGAGCAATTGAGGTCAATAATCCACAATTGAATCGGTTGAAATGCCTCGTGGGCAATTGATGGATCAGTGGCTGTTGCCGGGGATCATTATCGGTTATAATCGGCGTATGTAGATCCGGCGGCACCGATATTTCCGAACTAGAATTTTCCGCTCAAGCCTACATATGCATTCGACGGGTCGCCCATAAATGTGTCTCAGCTCCTGCCGATTATATAGAGCTCCCTCTTTCGCTTCGCAGGAGCATCCAGAGCTTGCGGTATATGCTACGCCAAGTCTAGAATCGACTTGTACTCTAGCCGAGTAGCTCCGCGGCGTCCGCCATGGTCTTCAGCTTTTTTTAGCTGGTTATAGCGGCATCCTTGCGGCACTCTCGGCAATGATGCGGGCTGGGTAAGTACATCCCCTTTGTGCCTTCTTTGCGCCGTGCGATCGGAGCTCGCCTTGTGGCTTACCGCAGTGTGGGAATTATTGGAACCTTGAAATCCGTCGGGGCCGCAAGAATGACGCCGTCTTCCTCTCCCCACAGATGCAGGCATCGAGCCGCCTTCGAAACCTCATCCATTATAGTTCTCTTGCAGCATCCACTACGAAAAACATCGCGGACTCGACTAATGTTCCAATTCTTCGGTCTGCCGCTGTGCTCAGTTTGGCTATCTCGGAATGTGTCCAGGTAAGCACATTTGGCTGCCTTGTCCGGCAGATATTCGATGCTGTCGACACAGAGCGTCAAATCGAACGCGGAAGCTTGTCTCCGAATCATGGAATATATCCATCAGATTCTCTGCGCCATAATCAGTCTCGACCTTATTACGAAGAGCGATAAACAGCAGTCGTCCTCTCTACTAACTGACATTGGAAATTTCACCGAGTGCGTAGAGTCAGTCGACCATGGAATTAAATTTACACGAGATGCAGGACACTCCACCGCATTCACACCTTGATGAAGGCGCTTCAAACCATGAGCAAACTCAGACAGCTCGTGAAACAATTTGACAATGCCGCGCAACTTGAATCGTGCTCGATGGAGTTGCAGAGCACCCTTAACAAATTCAGGGTGAGATTATTTCTGCAGCAACACCACAGATGGAATGACCTAGCAGATTCGAAATGGAATCTCGGTCGTCTCTGATGCCGCAGTTATGCAGAACGATGCAAAGAAACATCACGAAGAGCTTTTAGCTTTCCTTGCTGACCACCCAGAGTCGACGGTTTCTGACTCAGTCTCGGTGTGTTTCATTTCATTAACCCCGCAACGAGAAAATAACCGCAGAACCTCAGGACGCGAGAAATTCCTGGCTTGGTGGAAGGTTGGCTTATCGTGTTTCACCAATTCATTCTGAATTGACGATATTTAACGTAGTTCTATTTCGCTCCCCATGCTACCTGGCTGCCCCAAAATATTTCATGGCCGTGAGCGAGAGCTCGACGATGTAGTGCATATTCTTTTGCAAGACGCTCCTCGGGTTGCCATTCTCGGAACCGGAGGCATGGGGAAAACCAGCCTTGCAACGGCGGCACTTCACCACCCAGACGTCTCAGTTAAATACGCCAACCGATATTTTATCGGGTGCCACTCCACTCCGAGCTGCACTGAACTCCTTTCAACAATTGCATCCCACATCGGACTTGACAAGGGATTAAGGCTCTCGGAGCGGATTTACGGATATTTCTTGTACAGTCCGGCGTCTCTATTGATCCTAGATAACTTAGAAACCCCTTGGGAGCCGATCAATTTACGCTCCGAAGTCGAAGAATTTTTGTCTCTGCTCTCCGATATTCCTCAATTGGCAGTGCTAGTGAGTTGAGTTCCGTGATTCCTCGGTGCGTCAAGGCTCACAAACGCAAATCGCAGATCACGATGCGAGGATCAGAAAGACCTGGCAAAGTTAGATGGACTCGACCCTTCTTGGAACCCCTTAAACCGCTTCCAGATTCTGCCGCTCTCGAAACTTTCCTCGCGATTGCTGATGACCACGGCGGGGAAGATAGCATTAGCCGACTCCTGAATCTCACAGGAAACCTTCCCCTTGCCGTTAGTGAGTCGCAGTTATACTCATCTTATGGGAATAATCTGACGCTTAAACTAGCTTTGATGGCGAGCGTGGCCGCACATGAAGGCTGCAGCACCACATTATCGCGGTGGAACAGCGAGAACACACAGCTTCTGTCTGACGGTTACGACCAGCAGTCCAGTCTTGATATCTCCATCATGTTGTCCTTCTCGTCAGCTAGGATGACTCCCGCAGCGCAAGACCTTCTCGCCGTGCTCTCTATGCTTCCTGAGGGTTTGTCGGAAAAGGATATCATTGACTCGAGATTACCCATTCCGAATATCTTCACTTGCAAGGCTACATTAATTCGTACGGCGTTGGCCTACACCGACAACACCGGGCGGTTGAAGACGCTGGTTCCCATCCAAGAACATATACGCCGCATCCATCCTCTATCCCAAATCCTCCGACTTCCTCTACGCCAGCACTTCCATCAATTGATTGGGCTCGGGGTTGCAGCCGCAGTTCCGTCATCGGACGATGTCGTCAACCAAATTACATCCGCACTGGGCAATTTCAATGCGGTCCTTCTGGATGGTCTGGAACAAGACGATCCAGATATTCTTCAGACGATGCAGAGTATCCTCTATCTGAACAGATTCTCCAGAATTACAAACCGCGCATGGTCCCCCCTCATGCTTACCCTTGGTTTAAACATTAAACCGTGGCGGCAAGATCGGATCTACGGCCAATATCTCGTCGAGAGGTTTACCTCGTGCAGCGAGTATCCACTTTCAGATGCGGAGAGCCAGATAAGCGCAGGTCATCAATATTTCGAGGCTCGGAGCAACTTGGAGAAAGGTTAGCCTCAATTTTTTCGAGAGCCTATGAAGCGAACTGACGTTCTGTGCAGCGGGATGGTACAATGCTCTCGCGATATACTACGGAAGTATAGGGATAGGGGAGCCGTCCAAAGCCCTCGCAGCACACAAATCAGCCTTCTCACTAGCGAGCACGGACGGAGAAACCACTGGTCCCAACACAGAAGGCGCACTTGCACTGCGCGGAATTGGCACGATCTTATCCCAAACGGGATACCATGTGGAGGCACACCAGTACGCAAAGCGGGCTGAGCAATATGCAGAATTCCTCGGCGACGTTCACACGCAAGCGGTAGCCATCTCGCTGCAGGTTCACATTGCCATGTCACTCGGCGATTTCCGCACCGCCCAACAACTTTGCGTAAAAGGCGCAGATCTGCTGAAGGAATGTGGATTCCAGGGCGGTGTGCAAGATTTAATCCTGAGGGCACGCCAAGCAGAAATCCATTGGTTGAAAACCGAAGATATCGAATCCAGGCAGCTCAATGCGTCCATCGCACACCTCAAAATCCCAGGCGGAGGGTTTACATTGACCACCACCTTCGCTCATCATAACCTCGCCGTTCTTGATATTGTTTTGGGGGCCCCCGCCGAACTGGTCCTCACGAATCTTTCCCTCGCTAGAGAACAGTTTACCATGGCGCGGTGGCCATTGACGACTCCACGTTGTGATGCGACACGGGCAGATCTTCATCTTCGCGAAGGAGAAATCGCGCAAGCAAAGGGGATGTTCGAACGCTCCTATGCAGCACTCCAATATAAGTCCACCGAGGCCGCAGGGTTCTGTCTGGAACGACTGGCAGACATTAGCCACGGCATGAATGGCTTACACGAGACAATGGTTTGGGCGGCCGTCTATCTTGCCTCTGCATGCAAGACGCGGAATAAGCTGGCGCTTGTGAAAGCACTCTATTGTTTTGGAAATATTTTTGCGGCCTTTGACGACGACGACAGCGCGCTAAGCCTGCTGCGTATTGCGTTCGATGGATTTACCTTCATGGAAATTCATAGGTGGAGAGCGAAATGCGTGTCAAGTATGACATGTATTATGGACTGATGAACTTTGTAAATTCGCTGTAGTACATATATACGCGGCCATCGTTTGTGAGCCAATTTAGACGTATAATATTACTTCGGCGAGAAACAACCATTGCAAGACAAATCGCGATGTAATGAGATTCATATTGATGGAAAAATCAAATCGCCAGTGGACATCCTTTGCCGAAGTGCTGTTAGATGATACGCACGACGAGCATTGAGGATAACAGAAGGGAACCCACATAATTTATTGACGCTAGACGCTAGGCAGTCTGGACACGCATTTCTTTAAAGTTGGCTCCCGCTAGATTCTCTGGCGCGAGGAGGCTCCGGACAGCGTCCAATGTTGTCGTCTCACCCATTGCAGTCATAAGACGCGGCATCAGCACATCAAATACGTTGGTTTTCCAGTGTCATCCCTAGCTGCCGATGTAGGAACAGGTTTAGTTCAGCGTCCTGGGACTATTCTTGAATTAAGGGACGTACATTCCCGGCCGGCAAGATAGTCTTCTGACCCTCAGCACGCAGTCGTCCCACGTAGTATCTGTTTAGGCATGCAAACAACCTATCCAACGAGGTACATGCGCGATAGAATACGTCCCACTGCATATCATAGTATGCTGGTAGACGTGTATCATCCTCGGGGGCATCCTACGCCGTGCAATTAGTTCTGATGAAATATGGGCGAAACTTTACTTGCTGCACAAACGCTGATGGTATGGGCTGCAAGAAAGTCGGATAGCAGAGTATGGAGAACTATGGGACAGATGAGGAGTGCAGTGGAGTAACTTTACCACAACGCACTGCCGGGGTCGCGCATGGAGTTCTTCACATGCTTTGCCGAGGTACAGCAGTCATACACGACCGTGTACATGGCTGAATGGGCTTCATAGGTGAGTGGTTGCTCTCCCCGTAGCACAACTGTGACGCCCGGCTCCAATTTATCCTTCCAGAGCCGCGCAGTCTCATCGGCTGGTCGTGCCTCGGTCGACATGTCAGGTCAATTGGCCCTTGGGATTAGGAGAGTAGAACAACACTCGAGGTGTCGGCCAGTAGGAGGTTGCGGAATGTGGTGTGCAGGATGTGAATGCAACTGATGAGGAGAATCAGGAGATAGGAGAGCGGCGAGTGACGAGCGAGAGTGATGGTGGGAGGAAGTGGAGCGACACTCAGTCACATTGTCACACCAGTGCATCGGCGCGAGTTCGGCGAACACACCTTTCGGCTTAACCCGACCTCTGCGACTTCAAAAAAAGGTTTTCTTTTCCGACTTGGAGCTCACAATGAGGAAGGGATTTGCTGATACTAGGGGAAATACGAATCTTTCTGCAAGAGGAAACGCGCGAGATAGTGACATTGGACAGGAAATACGTTCCATTGTTAAGGTGCGATTACATTTTGCGCGTCTGCCGTCACTGTACGCGGGGGCCACTTGGGCCACATTCAATTATTTCTCTGCCAAGAAGATAGGAGAGCTCCAAGGTGTGGCAACGCCAATGGTCTTCGCGTATAGCGTACACCTTTCCAAGAAAGCGCCGTTGAATCGGATGATTCCAGCAGAATATTCCAACAAGGGACAAGATATGCGATAGGCACTCGCTTCGATTTTTCATGATCTGCTTCTAGTTCCCGCAGTCAAGTCGGAGCGTTCAGTGAGAAATTAAAACCCACTATTATCCTTCGAGCCCGACGCTGGCCTCGCGCTGCAGCATATACGACATTTCCTCCTGGAACTCCTGTACTGTCGGCGATACAAAGGGGTCGGTGGACTGAATAGAAGAAGTCGTGATGTTTATCCCATAGTCAATTTCGAACTGGCGCCGGATTTGTTCGCGCGTGAGTGCAAGAACCTCCAATTGGCTTTCCAGAATCTCCATCATTTTGTAGATTGCGGGAAGGGAACCTGATGTCATTGCGCGGCGACGAGCGACAAGAAAAATTAAACTCGCTGCGTAATTAATAGGATCAGGTTCGTTTGCGAGAGTAGAAGCTGGAGCTAACCATGAGGGTCAAGAATTAGGACAGATCTGGTGTGCGTGACAGTGAGATTGAACTACAATGCGTCGCGGTTGAAAATAGGTCACACGAGCATAAGTTACAGTTTCCACTAACGTGGTAGTCCCCGCCCTGTGAGTCCGCCCAGGCCAAGCAGCAGATCTGCCGGAGCAGCGCTCGGGACCGAATGAAGCCGGCTACTGCCTCAGGACATCCGATGAACTCTAGATCTTCAGGTTCTTCCGGGGTAGGCGCGAGAAGTTTGGGATCAAAGTGCCGCTTTCCGCAAATCCTCTTGTGTTCGTTCCAGTCTTTCTTCTGGCAGTCTTTGTGTGGAACGTAGATGAGCTGAGTAGAACAAACTCGTCCTGAAACCCACTTGGAACAGTACCAAACCAGTCTGCACCGACCACATCTCTTAAGATCATGGCGGCCGTCCACTCCCTTGCAGCATGCGTAGCACGCGTAGACGGCGATGGCTGCTTCCTCTTTGCACTGAGAATTATCAACCCGGAGCTTGGCTGCTTTGAAGCCGGCGCCAGCCGTTTGTTTTGCCCGCCTATGTCCTTCGTTGTACACTGGATCTGAGATTCGTGCTGGAATGACCACCCTCGTAGGACGATTATGCTGTCCAGCGTTTGTCAGCACGCCCAGGAGGCACGATTCTGGCGACGCACATATGCCTCGAGGATCCCTATCAGAGTATCCACGATGTAGAAGTTTCGCAATAGCACTGCGCGATACAAATAAGCTTTGAGCTGATCCGAAGCTCCCTCGGAGCATCTGGATTCGTGTTCCACGTAGGGATGAATGAACAGGTAAAGCTCTCTCACGCGGCCATTGAAGGTAGGATGGTGTGCAATTAGATGCTTCAGCTGCAGGGGGATATAATGACCCCGCATCAAAGACGAAAAATAGCACATACCAGGTTAATAAGGTTGTATTCACCGTCGCCTATAAGGTCATCAATCGTCATTTCTGGGCAAGATATACGACTGTTGTCGCGTGGAGCGTCGCAAGCACCGTGATAGAGGCCCTCCAGCACAACGTCCTTCTTCCTATCTACGTCGAGCTTTGTCCAATCGGCTTCAAAATCGCCATAAACCAGGTTTTCAAAGGCAAGGTTCATCAGGCGATCCTCATCGCGCATGATTTCCCTGATAATTCGTGCGGTATCCTGATTGACGTCGGCGATGTCGCTTGTATTCCATGCCCATTCTGCATCTTGCTGCTCCTCAAACGGTATCGAATTGTATGAAAAGTCCGCATATTTCAGAGTGATATCGCGTTCGAAGTGCTCGTTCCATGCCGCGCGATGAGTGTGTTTATTCGGCCGTTTGGTCTTCTTTTGCTCTTCTCTGAGTTCCAAGGTCCGGAGATCCGGAGGAGGTATTCCAATCATTCTGGATCTGGGGGCATCGATGATAATAGCGCTGAAGTCGTCGGGCCAGGCTGGCTCATTCGGAGAAAGGCTGGAAGAGTAACGCTCGGAATCGACTATGGGATGAAGGCGACGGTAGCGAGAATTGGAGTTCGAAATCTCAGGAATGCCGAACGATGGACAGAGCTGTAGATGCACAAGAAGAAAAGGAAGAACGAAAAAAGAAGCAGGTAAAGTTTGGTGGTGTTGGGGGCTGATCGGACAATTCGGATCGAGGTCGCCCGGGTCCACCCGGGAGCCACAAATTGCGCTTTACTTGTTTCTGCTCAAAGGACAAAGGTTAACTTATTCCATACTTTTTTAATACTTCCGCATTACAGAGTGCTAATGCAACCAGTCATCATGATGTCGATCCTTTGAGGCTTAGGAAGTTGAACTTACATTTATATTACTAGACACTACCAATTGCACTGCCAGCGCACTGCGAAGCTTCAACCGCAGGAACGAGTTTCCAGCAAGAACAGTTATCGTCGACACCGTTATCAAGGACCTAGAAAATCAATGTCGGTGTACTCCGTGTTGAATAACCGCGGTGCTCACCAACGTGCCTTCTGGGACAGTCTCGATCCTGAGGTACGAATTTTGCGAACCGGTCGGTTGAATCCTGGATCACGACTGTGATAAATGTCCGAATACGATTGTATTATGACTTACGTGAATTGGCCATCGCTGCAGGTGTGGGGAGTAACAGTGAAACGGGTCGAAGTGTCCTTCATTGCTCCGACAGCGATAGCTATCTTCCCTTCAGCCGTGGCTTGTACCTGATGATGGAATAAATTCGACAAAGAAAATCAAAATCACATAATCGCGGACCGAGTGGGTGGAACCTGAGGCCTCCGAGATGATTGTATATGTGCCGTCGGGGTATGATACAACCCACTAGAAAACAATCACTTGCTGGACTGATGGAGAAAAAATACATCACCGCACAAGTTTAGTGATGTCTCCCGCTTCATCGCATTTCCGAGATTCAGCATGAATGCCGGCCGATGAGGGACCACAAATGACCGTCAGGGCAAGACCAGTTTGAACGCTTTCGATCAGATATTCCCCCGTTGTGATGCCGAAGAAAGCAGCATCTGAGCTGGAGTGCAGTTATGCTCGAAACAAGTGAAGAAAGAGTGTTTGGGTCCGCACTTGCGTACACATTTTCCATTCTTAGGTACGTATCTGGTACAAATTTTGAGTCATTTTTGAAACGGAGAATTCAACACGAACCTATCTTCGCACTCGAGCGTGCAGTCTTTGGAGATGGTAATCCGTGGCCCACAACTTTGTTACCATCCTTGACCGGTTGACTTGTGCAAATATGTCTAGAGTAATATACCAAAACCGAAGACGCGGGAACGAACTGCAAGCAAATTTGAGTGGACTGACGGTAGATACGGCTGAAGTAGTGGAACCGTCTGCGCCAGAGTTGATCGCGGTAGCCCATGCAGTGGTTGTGTCCGACCCGGCCGCCAAAGTGACGGGTGTGATATCCCAGCACGGCTGACAAGCGTAGTTTCCGTCGATTCCTCGAGTTACCTGCCACAATACTCTCATGATCCTATTCGATACATAAAGAAAATTTCGGTACCAAATTTGATCCTGACTCGACCACGAGTACTGGGCACACGTCTGCTGGACGAATGCTACGAAATTTTGAGCCCTTCGCGAAGTCTGTGTCTCCCAATATCCCTTACAAATAGTGGCCTCCAGACGACCGGCGCTCCATATAGTAATTCGTGCGCTTCTTGGCGTTGGCTGTGGGTTGGCTTCCATTCGGAGCATACAACTAGAAGAGTTGGATAAGATGCGAGAGTGGACATGGCGGTCTTGACGTACATATTGAGTCACACCATTTATGGTTGATGAAATGTGATATGATCCGCGCTGAGGCTCGAATGTCCACTGCGACAATCAATGGGTTGACCCAACAATCATATACTGGACAACTTACGATTTGTTTGGCAACTGGAGGAGTTTTCTGCGCTTCGACACGAATTTGGTTTCTGCAAACGTCGTTGGATAGCTAAAGATTACTGCCTATGTTCTTTATCTGGTACTTTCCTGGTGTAATCGGAGTATGCGATGTGGTTCTAGGCGCCCTGTGGGATGGAAGATGTATCCGAGTAATAGAGAATATTCAGAGGAAAACTCACCCTGCACATCGAGAGACCCGGCATTCTACTATGGTAGCAGCGGCATCGGAGAAACAGGATCTCGCACCACCCCCGATAACCGTATCTGCAGGAAAGAATAATGCACACGATATCGGATGAAGGAAAGGTTAAAAACATACCGTCACACCATGCGGAAGTCTACATAGAACCAATTAGATGAGATGGCATATATAAAGTGCTAGCTGCATACCTTTTCAGGCAGACACTGACACCCGACACCTTGGACCGCGCTAAGAAAGCCGCCCGCTGCGCAGAAATCTTTGAAAACCTCTGATGTTTCGGGCACACACTTTCCCTCCTTGTTCAGTGCGAGCCTGGTCAGCATTCGTGATGACTAAGTGGAAAGCAAAGTATAGATATTCTGACCCGCTCTTGCACTTGACAACACAGACTTCGCCTTGGGGTTCAAAGCTGATTAATTATGAGTAAGGTTGGTTCGAAATGTTGAACGACGTCCATACCCATCACCACATTTCAAGGAATATTCTTGGGTGGCTGCGACACTCGGCCCACAAACCTGAACACCATTTTCAACCGGAGTGCCTTGTGAAGATTCGTTAATACAAATATCTCACGACAAATGAGGATAACTTACGGCAGGACGAATTCATGAAGGATGGACAGTTGCTCTTTTGAGGACCTGCGCTCTTCTGGATGATCACTGTCAATTCAAGCCGCAATTCCTTTTAAAAAAACTCGCCGTATCTGGTTCCCTGCATAATTTAAGATAAGGTGATTTCTGCAGGGAAAATACCTGCACGTACTTGTTCCCTCGCTGTCCAAAGGGTCAGGATTCCTATGACGAAAGATTGAGACTGAGACGAAGCGTAATACGCCAGTACCTACATCTGACAAGGACATGGCGTCGAGGGCAAATTTTTGCACTCCACTTTCTCTCCTACAGCAGGATGGTAGAACCCGCCCCATTCGCCCGCCGGATACTGCTTGAATGCATACGCCGTTTCCCAACTACTATCATCGAAATTAGGGCGCTCGAACCCGGGTGTGACTTCGGTATTGACGCGCCACGAAGCATCGGTCACAATAGTCGAGGTGGTGTTGTCGGAATAAGTGATCTGGATGGTGCTCAGAAGCCCGGCGACATTGACGGTTGCGGTGTGTGCTGTCGCGGCAAATAGATTGCTACATGGGCGCAGGGTGACGCAGAAGCGCTGTGTCGCGGGCCACGATGAAGCACCACCGACTTCTTCGCCGTTGACCCAGAGCTTGAAATCGTCATCCCCATTCATTATGATATCCGCGAGGACCGGTGTTTTGCCTGCCGGTGTAGTAAACGTCTTACGGAACGCCCTAGTGCCTACGGAGGCTACTCCTCCTGCGATTTCGGTACTCCAGATCCAATGCGAACCCCCATAGGCAAGAGTAGGGGCATCTCGTGTCAGGCTTCTTCCTGTTTGAGGAGTCGATGTTACTGCATTGAGGCCAGACAAGTGAGCTTGCATTGCACAAGTTCGATTCTAGAAGACGTACCCGCGCCGGCACCTAGGATCGCTGCGGCGATTGCGAGAATTCCGAAGAATCGCGTGCTGTTCAAGACCTGAGATTAACATTATAAGTTGCGACTAGAAAAGGCTTCAGCGAAACGAAGCGCAGGGTATCTACCTTGACAGAGAATTATGCTGTAAGCTATAGGAGAATAGCGTAGGAAATGACGAGAGAGCTACGAGCATATATGCATGCGTGAGGCAATAGAAATTGAACTACAAACCTCTTAGTGCCCGCGGAGTTGTGCTGTCGAACCTAATGCAAGGACCAATCTCATCCTTGTGAGCTACTGACTAGTGATAGCCTGGAAATGAGCTAGTTGTACTCTGGGTTGACAGCAGCGGATCGGGACAGGAAGGTGGAACGATGGTGCAGCACTTACAGCGAATCCGGTACGATTGGAACGGGAGCTAGCGATTGGCACAGGTCTGTGGAAGGGATTTAGTACCATTGATGTCCGGATAACGATGTTGAACTAGATGCGACTAGTAACGCAGCGACAGCAGATGCCAGACGAAAGCGAGCGTTTTAAGAGGATCACGCATAGTCTGTCCGACGGAAGAGCCGCCGCAGAAGAAGAGTTGGTCCGGATGATGTCAGTAAATCCTCAAGTCGCTGGTTCGAAGATAACGACCGAAAGACTCCAGAGTTGGTGAGATTCGGTTCAGAGCAAGATGAAGAACGTAAGCAGATCCACCAAAAACCGGTGATAGCCGGACATATCTGATGCACAGCCTCGACATAGCCACAGCCCCTATTCGCCGGATATTTAGCGCTTAGCCTCCGAATCTTTGCCAGGCGTTCAAGGATTCCTTGGCTTCGGATCATGATTCAACTCGTATCTTTTGAGTTCAGTGGCGAACCGAAGAAATCACGGCTACTAGTAACAAAGCAGAATTCAAAAAGAATCTGTACGTCTCAGTCCAACTTCAAGTTACCTTCAATCCTAATCCTAAGTTATCTCTGAATTTAGAGTGGGGTTTTAAGAGTGCGTGCAGTTTAAATAAAGATCAATTCTAGGTTCAAATAATCATGATACCAGAGTACTCGTGCTATTAAACCCACTCCCATTTCACGCCATGTATCCGTCCCGTGTTGATGTCAGCAAGCTTTTCGAATCCCGTTTGAGTAAAATCGAGGTCCGCAGCACCCGGACAACCTGCACATCTATCTTCGACCGTAACCGTAACCGATTTCCCATTGTCTACACAAAAGCAAAGCAAATGTCAGTTCCAAGTGCATAAAATAAACGGAGATGCCCACAAGTGGCCTTCAGCTGCTTCCCGCAGATCGGATTCCTACGCCAAATTAGTCAGCCTACAACTTTTCCTTTAGAAAACTGTGATTTAAACCGCACTTGTTCGGGTTTGCAGGGGTGGCGCCGCTAATTCGTTATTTTCAACAACGTGAACTGTGCGGCAGGGCAGGGTACCTACGGATACGAGTCAAATACACCATGTCCGACAGCCACAATCAGCTGGTCCGCGGTGTTTGTTACACCGCACGCGCCAAGACCCGGTTGGTAGTAGGTGCCTGCAAAATAATGTGGGCCGAGATATTCCGTGACGAGTAACGGGTGGTGCTTACCATCACCGGAGTAGGTCGTGGAGCGCGCGACGAATCGGGCTGGCGGCGCCGACAATATGGCAGGCAGAATAGACGAAAGCACGATCAACTGAACGGCAGATAACATGCTGAATGTGGAGTGTGGGTTGAAATTTGGGAACTAAAGAACGACCAGCGTCTAGAGGGGGGAGTGAGACCAGCTTGGGAATTCCTCTGTCGCGCGCAGATCTTTTATGAAGGGAAGAAAGCGATGACAGATTGCGGGATGGTAAACAAGATGAACATATGTCAATACCTAGATGCCATCCCGTGTTCGTTCCCAAGAGGCCGTCGTCGGCTGCAATAAGCTCAGGCGAATCCCGTTTATTTCTTAGCCAGGTCCCACTCACAACCTTGTGGGAGATGGGTTGAGATTTTTTTGTCTCAGTATATGGCACTAGAGAAGAACCCGAAACCCTTCATCTGTTGCTCGCTATATCTCACTCGCCGAGAAGGCCGAATTCGAACATTTTTTCTTTAAATTGGAATGATTGTCGGTGTTAACGCCTCAGAAGGGTCGGGTATCGCCTCTCTCCTGGACATCTACAGCTACAGCTATCAGAATATCAGCGACAACCGACTGCGGGCTGTCTGGATGAGTGAAGTGATGTTGAGAAATGCTGGAGCTCTCACACGGAGTTTAACTACGGGGTTGGAGACCACATCTACGCATACACAGCGTATATGCTGTGGAGAGCGGTGAAGTTCGGATGTTATTAGGACCGTGGGGACGTGATAGATACGCAGGATCTAAATCACCATAACACCATAAAAGAATATCGGTAAATTAACCTTGGCGGGATGGTTATCGCTAAAATTGATTTGAATGGGAGGAGGAGCGTCAAAGGAGGGAGTTACCGAAGAATCCTCGCCGCTCCGGATGAATTCGGATGAGTACTCATTGCTCTATTGATCGGGATCGCAACTGCTGATAAGTAAATAAAAATGAGGGGAATGATTCGCACCCGGCATCATGAACACCCTGACTTACACGTCCAACTGGATGGCACCGGTGATTACCGTCGCGACGGGCTATGAATCACACAAATAGTCCGCCGCCATCAAGACCAAATACTCAACTCGACTCCAGAAAATCGAACTAGAATCCGTGTGTGATAAGCCAATCAAAGACCCAGCTGTTTAAGGACCGCAGGCCAACGAGTGATCCAAAAGGGAATTTAAAAATAAGAAGCAGAGAAATATATTGATTGAATAGGGATCTGAACTCCAGTCGTTTTCAGATTTTTTTAGAAGCTAAACGATGAAGGATGGCGGAGCCTGAGCTCCGGGGCTCGAGGACTGAGAAATTGAAGGGGTGAGAGTTTTTATAACAATAGCGACATCCCGCAACGACACTAATATGTTACATTGCAATAAATCACAACGCAGTAGCTGTCCACCATGATGAGCGACATGATCCGCGAGAAGTGGACCACTCACAAGTTTTTAACACGCAACGATGGAAACCAGATTACGAGCCCAAGGCGTCGTTGTTGGCCCAGGCCCACTCTTCCTCGCGGATCGCCAAAAGGTGCGGGAGTAGCCCTTCTACTTCCTTCCAAAGATTATGAAATGTGATCGCCTGATCATACCGTACCATCTTCCCCTCGTCGAGGTCTTCATTGTCTTGATCTTCTCGGTCCGTCCCAATGTCTTTCAGGTTCGGAAAAACTGCCGAGAGGAGTCGTGCAACTTCGATGGGCGTAGATATGGCGGAATACTCCACACCCAGGTGGTCTAGTTGATGCTGGCAAACGCGGTGTGGGGCGCCTACGACTGGAATTACAGTACCGTCGAGCGTCATGGTGAGCGCTCGGAGGTGCGGACAGTGTCTGGCGAAAGAATGAAGACACTCGAGGGTTACGCGAGGTCGAGGGGAGGCGCAGTAATACGACGAAAGTTCGAGGGTTTCGATCCGTGGCCACGCCCGTGCTAAATCCAATACAGTGGTGTTGTCCAAATCGATTCCAATGGGCGACAGAATGGATATGGATGTGAGGTTGACGAAACCGAAGAGTGTTCGGAGCGACTGGATCTCGATAACATGATTGGCAGCGTCAGGTACATTGGAATCGTAGTTGTTGTGCAAGGTCAGCTTCGCAAGAGATGAAGCTGAAAGGCTGCTGGGATAGCGCTGCACAGATTATGCATCTGAGCCGCCGTCAAAAATTCGGGGAGGAAGATATTGAATGATATCAGCTGAATTTGGTTAAACCGCTCAAGGAATCGGGTTGTGCATTCCATGTTTGGATTGCCCATGGTTAGCCTGCGAAGCGAGAGAAAAGGTCGCGTGTCAGGACGCGGAAAGGAAGTCAACACGATCGGGGCGTCCAGATGCAATGATGTCAGGGTTGGGAGCCGACATATATGCTCTAAGGCTTCCTCGTCCAAAATATCCACAGATAGGAACTCGACACATTGTAATCCGCGCACAAAGAGAGAGACAGCCCGTCGTTCGGAGTCTGATGAAAAACCATCCCGACTAGGACTAGATGTGAGTGAGACCACCTGCAATTTCGGATATTTCGTGGCGAGGCTGGAAAGGAGTGAAAGAGCGAAGCGTGAGGACGGTCGAAGGAGATTGTGGTGATTCTGGGACCGAGGAAAAGGTGGATGTGGTGGAAGTCGTGATCAGAGTGCCGCCAATGAAGAGTCTGGACACTGTGAAGTAATTTTTCCGGTAGACAGAGGCTAATCGTCGGAAAGACGTCTGACAATCTGCAATCATCGGAACTGGAAATGAGGTGTTTAACGCGAGGTGCGTATACAATGACTCGTTCTCAATCTGTTTCTCGAACGGGTCGCGATAGTTGCTGCGTTGGTTTGAGCCATTCATGGACGACACTGAAACACTGCTGCGACTTACCATACTGCATTTTATTGGCCATTGTCCGATGACGTCCGTCACGTCCCATAAATCGGAGCGCATACATCGCAGGAGGTTGGGTAGTGTCGACGAGCTCCACAAGGCATCCGAAGCAGGGCCGTGGAAGGTTGTACATGTTCTTGCGACCGGCGAGGTCACATAGCTCGGGTCGTTTTTAACTCGACCTCGTGTACCCCAAGAGTTCCAGTTGCTTCAGATGAGAGCATATGAGTCCCAAAATTTCCTGTATTTTCAGACAGTAATACATGTAAGCACAGAGGACGGACGGGAAGTCGCCTTGGAAGAAGCCGCAGGCAGCGTTTTTTCAGTGGCAGTGCTGTCGCGACCGGATCACGGTCAATGTTTCGGCCGATTATCCCGCCGACTTTGATGTGCCATGGGATCCCAAATAGTATGCCCAAAATATTAAGGGAAACAATACTCTCCAAGACTCAACACACTACAAGGACATCAGCGTAATTAGGGAAATCAGACGGATTCCAAAATCTGCCACGGAATAACGTGATTGCCGTCTCGGGCAGCTCACAGCTCATGAATATCGACGACGCTTGTCTTGGCGACGATAAGCCAATGTCGGTAAGTGGGCCGGAACGAACGAGTCCCGCAAGATAGGCTTTTAAAACGAAGTTCAATGGGCGTTTTTCCACTGCATACAGTCAAGTATGACGATTCAACATTTTAACCAAGTGCTGTAGTACCATCGTTGGGCACGAATCTGCACTCCGTGTTTTTGGCCTAATGTACAATGTTCTTGATTTCTGTTCCCCGCAAATAAATCTGGTATCCAATTTGTGCAATGCGGCGTCACCATGTTTCTGCCTTCTCTTCACCCAGCTTGTATTTAAGCCCCAATCCGTGTACATGTATTCTTGCTTCCGAATCCAGGAGATGCTGAACGAAATACTGTGGAACTTCCAAGATGGATCGCCACTCATGCATTGAGTCGGTCTAATTTAAAGTGCTCGTCCTAAAGGCACCTGGTCCAGGAGTCCAGGACGCCGCATTGTCGCAAAATATCGTTCGCATTGACGTGTCCATCAAGAACACAACAACAGGAACAGTTTGCAGAGTTGAATAAGCACGCGAAGGAGGGGTCATGACGCGGACGAAGTACCCGGAAATATTTATTTCGTTCACTCTTCGAATGGAACCAGATCAGTTTCCGATGGAACAATACCGGCCAAAGTCCCTGAGATTTAAATAAATCGTGCGATGGGAGCGGAAGATACGTAAGCCCACTCAATGTGAGAACCTTGCCATCCATCGAGTCCAGCTAGCACGACCAACTAATCGTCATCGTTTGTAGTGCGCAGGCCCCAATGGCTTCAACGTGTGACAAGCTCAGGCAGAGAAGTACTCTGCGAGCTAATACATTTTTAACTTTGGTCAGGCGATGATTTTGACGCCACCTATATCCACTGCTGCCGACAACTGCGGCAATAGTGGAGATAGAGCGCTAAGGAACTTCTCTGGTTTTTTCTCTTGGTATTTATTCTGTCTCCGCATCTTCAAATCGGCTAATAGTGTTGAGTAGAAAGTGTCCCGGCTCTGTCCCAGGAGGACAGACAGTGTGCTCGCAGCCCGCTCAAGGAAGCACGGGCTGTGAAATTTACAGAACTCATCATCTGACTCACTCGTTAAATTTAGAGTGTGGGGCACAGGAGTAGATAAGAAGGTTGAGCACAAGGACTAGTGTGATCTATCGCCTCAACATCATGCCTTCCTCTACACGCCTCCACACTCTGTCAGAGTACCTCGTTTTTGCGGCGTCCACGGTCAAAGATATCTCAGGCTCTGGGCAGATCCCATTCCTCCACTCTACCGCTGTACTTAGCTTGGCCATTTTGGAGTCTGTTGAAGTGCGCTCTCAACTCTTGTCGTTGATGAAACATGCCCTGATAATCCCCAGAATGTCAGGTCCAACAAAGAACAGTGCATTCAAATGGTAGAGGAGATTCACGAGGTTCTCTGCTCAATTATTGGCCTTTGCACAACCTCCGAAACTTGGGATGCCCTTCCACCCGAAACTGTGTATGATATTGGGAAATTCACTGAGTATGCCTGCCTGTTGTACTCTCTTTCTTTAGCTCCTCATATATTATCTAGAACCCTTCAAAAGATCTATACTTTTACCAAGAGCCAGCAAGGGACAAGCAAGTTGAAACAACTTTTCAACCTATCAAATACCAGCCTCCAGATACAGGAATGCAGGAATGGCCTCCGGGACTCTCTTGATGCTTTCAGAGTGCGCTTCTTCATCTGTCTTTGCCTGGAAAATACTTATGCCTTTCTTGGTAGATTCGAACTGGAACCTCGATGATTGTAGAAGTGGCCCGTATGCAAAAGGATATTCAACGTCAGCATGAAGCTCTGTTAGCTCTACTCGATTCTCGCCAAGATCTTGTGGACCCGGAACGTTTCTCACTGGCAAGTGCATTATATATCTATAGGTCAACCTTCCAGTCGAATTCTTTGTGTTTAGACTTCGGGCACTGTCGCCAGCAGGAACAGCAGCAGGTTTGACCACTCTCGCTATATTTAACACCACCCTCATAATCTTATAGTTCTGCCATGTCACTGTTACCTCCATCTCCCCAAATATTCCATGGACGAGAACAGGAACTTGCGGACCTTTTGCACATGCTTACCCAGAATACTCCTCGAGCTGTGATCCTTGGTCCTGGTGGAATAGGTAAAACAAGTCTTGCGAGTGCAGCACTCCATCATTCTCAGATCAACACAAAATATTCTCGTTGCTACTTCATATCATGCCAGTCCACCGACACATGCACCAGTCTAGTAGCCAATATTGCAACTCATCTTGGACTGCCACAAAGCCAAAACCCTACAAGGAAAATTGTACACCACTTTCGTAGCAGTGATCCTTGTCTGCTAGTTCTGGATAACTTTGAGACTCCCTGGGAACTGATTGCCTTCCGTGCTGAGGTGGAAGAATTTTTGTCTCTCCTGGCTGATATCTCCCATCTGGGAATTCTGGTAAGAGCATTTTACCATGAACTACATTCACTTACACTATCTTAGGTTACAATGAGAGGTACAGAGTGTCCTGGAAAAGTCAAATGGAGTCGACCTTTCCTCCCACCATTGAAACCTCTCACTTATCTAGCAGCACTCCAAACATTCACTGACATTGCTGAAGATCAACATGATGAGGATATTGTTAGGGAACTCCTCAATTTGACTGGGAATCTTCCTCTGGCTGTCAGCCTTGTGGCAAATGTTGTTGCTTATGAAGGCTGTGACTATGCCTTAGCCCGTTGGAGATCTGAGAGCACTCAGGTTTTGTCTGATGGTTATGATAAATCATCCAACCTGGATGCCTCAATCACAATTTCTTTTACAAGCTCTCGGATGACATCAGATGCCCAGCAGCTCTTGAGCCTGCTCTCTATCCTTCCAAATGGTCTATCTGACACTGATCTTACACAAAGTGGCCTTCAGATACCCAATATTTTGAAATGCAAGGCTATACTCATCCAAACCTCGCTAGCATATAGTGAAAGTCAACACCTCAAATGTCTTGTCCCAATCCGAGAGTATGTCTGGAATAGATGCCCCCCATCTCCATCTTTGAAATTTGCCATGCGACAGCACTTTCACAAAATGGTCAAACTTTGGGACACATTTCGAAATCTACCATCTCGAGATATTGTGGTTCATATTTCTGAAAACATGGGGAATATCAACAGCATTCTGAAAGATGCCTTACACACAGAGTGCCCAGATGCTACCACAAATATCCGGAGTGCAATGCTTCTCAATAACTTTTCCAGGGTCACAATGAGTGTTCCTTCACCTCTCATGGCAGATGTGTCTACAGAGATTGAGAATTGGCAGGGAAATGATGTTTATGATGCCTATCTCATTCAAAGCATTGATTTCTTCACATATCTGCCTGTGCCTGATGTGGAAAATAAAATCTTGATTGGGATGAAACATTTTCAAAATGCAGACAAACTCCAACAGGGTAAATACATATCTTCAATCTTCCTAAGCCGAATTCTGATTCCCCCTCAGCAAAATGGTTCTCTGCTCTTGGGACATATTATCGGAGCTTCATGGACAAGGAGAATATGACCAAGGCACTTGATTCATTCAAGCTGTGTCTGGAATTGGTCACCAGTGGCGAGAAAACCAATAACATAATTGCTGCACAAACCTTGCGGCATATATCTGATATTGTGTGTTTGTCAGGAGATCCTGTAGGTGCCCTTGAATATGCAAAAAATGCAAATAAATTTGCACAATATGCTGGAGACATCAAGGGGCTGGCTCAGGGCCTCAATGCACAGGCTTTTTGTTATACTGAATGTGGTGACCTCAGCTATAGTGCCCAACTATGCAAGAGTGCCAGAGATCTCCTCAAGGCTGTTGGTTTACAAGGAGGGAATGATGATGTGCTTTTACAAGCTCGTCTGGCAGAAATTCACACTCTTAAAACAGAGTACCAGGAAGCCCGGGCTATCCATGCAAACAATACTGTGACAAATGGTCCACCAACCCCTCTAACGGCCTTTGCTTATCTCAATGTTGCTCTGATTGATATTTCAACTGGTTCCCCTCCTGAAATGATTAGAAATACCCTGGATATGGCACGAAAACAGTTCAAGATAGCATTTGCATCCCCACTTGGAGTCTTGTATTGTGACATGGCTGGTGCAGATTTATGTCTTCTAAATGGTGACATCCAGGTTGCCAAGCAAATGTTTGAGAGGATCTTTACTTCTTTCCGACACACATTTGCCAGTGGTGCTAGGATTTGCTTGGAAAGACTGGCTAATACAGAGTGTGGACTATGTGATTTAACCACCACGTCTCAGTGGGCAGTCATATACCTTGCACATTCTGTAAGAAGCAAGAGCATGTTACATAACCTGAAAGCCATCCAGCTCATGGCAAAACTTGCTATAATCGAAGGAGATGATGACACAGGAATGTTCCTCTTCCAAACAGCATTGGATGGATTTACAGTAATGGACATTCATCAGTGGAGAGCAAATTCCATGTTGCATATTGCAAATATTATTGAGCGTCAGGGTGACATTGCAGAAGCAGTTAAATGGTGGACGGCTGCAATACCTCTCTTTGAAAGGGCATCCCAAGCAAAATCTGTAGCTTGGCTGAATTCCAAGCTTGCCTTGGTGGATGAAAAATCATTGTAGGGTGGAAAGATGATGGATGGGTAAGTAGATCCAACAACCTGTTTTCAAATTATGCACTTTTATTTCTATTATGTGAAATACATTGATTCATTCTGCATTTACCTGTTATTATCGAGGCTTCAGATGCCCGAATATCAAAATGGGTGAAGATCACTCCACATTTATTCATGTTTGTGCCTATCCACATTCACCACTACACCTGTCACCCGATATGGAAATTTTATTCTAATCTGACCTCCCAGGGCTCATTTCATTGGGCATTGAGATCTTACAGCTTTGTTCAACTAGGTTGAATATAAGTTAAACATCCTCCAAGGTGCTCCAGCTCATTGGCTGCTCTTCTCCACTCAAGTCCACTCCTAAATGAATGCACTGTCAGACAATGTAAGGTAGACCTCATCGACCATCGACAAATGTCACGTGGTCTAGTGTGACAACTTCCTCTTTCAGATGATGCCAGTGAATAAAGGACGAAAAATTCTGTAAAATAATTAGTAGTGCCAATTCAGCCAAATCCTTCGACCAGATTCAGCATATAGTGCGGCTCTTGTGTATGAATCAAGACAACATGCTTAAAATCCTGGTTTTAGTCCCAGAATTAGGCAATTCATGCAAGAATTGGCCCAAATCACTTGCCATGCTGGCACACCTCATATGCACAGTCTATGGGGAAGCACTGGAAGGCTCACAAGACTCGGGCAGCCAATCTCCTCCAGAACTTGAGTAATATCGGTGCCAAGACTAAACAGGCATGGGATGAGCTGAGTCCCAAGAAGATCCGGAAATAGCTGTCCCCAAGGAAAAAAACACAAGGAGAACCCAGAGATGCATCAAAACAACTCCTATTATATTTACTCGCAATGAACTGGCTCCTAGGACCATGATCAGAGCTCAGATGTCGAGATGCGCATAATCGGAGATGTGTCTGATATGGCTAATATTTCGCTTAATTCACTAATTCACAAAGGCCGGAGAACCCTCACTTTTTTTTGTATAACTTCTAGATGTACATATACCTAATCTGGTCGAAGGGATTTGTCCCGGCATCCTTTGTTCTGCCAATATTAATTGTTTTCGTCGCTGGCACCCAAGATGGAAGTGTGACCGTAACAATTTATAAGTTCACGTGACATTCGTCGAGGGTGGATGGGGTCTACCTTATTTCCTGACACCCACTGGTTTCATCTTCCTGGGCCATGCTTCATTTCTTCTCATATAAAAAAGTTGACTTTCAGAAATCTTGAATCCCTCTTCCTTCCACATGTGACAACTTTGTCCACTTCGTCGTTGCATCCCCACCCCCCCAATATTTATCCCTATGCAACACTTTTAAAACCATTCTAAACACGGCAGGTTGTGGCTTGTCCTCATGCTGTGCACCTAAATCATAGTCCTCTTTACATAATTTGGGACTCCTTCATCACCCCGGATCGAACCGCCCATGACACGAACTCACGTGCAATACCGTGCTCAAATTATTTACCATCTCCCTCCTCTCCTGCCACCTTACTGTTCTTTCAGCCTTTCAGCAGCATGACGCAGTCTGGAAGTACGCGGGGCCCATACACTCCTGACTTTCCACCTCATTTGTAAGATCCAGATTTGGCAATTTGATGGCAGCAGTCGGCAGCCATACAAGCTCCGACAGACAGGTGCTCCTGCTAAACAGAAATACACAACACGTCGCTTTCCTCCCCCCACCACCTTCCCGCTGCGCCATGTCAACCACGTATCACCCGGATATTTCGGACCCGGGATTCCGCTGCCCAAAGCTTCACTAGTCTGTAGTTAACCGTGTGGCACGTCATTGGTACCCCCACTTATTATGTAAAGTGCGGAGTTTGAATTATGACCCGCAGCGTTCGATGCTTCCCGACACTTCAACAAAAAATCCTAGGAGGCGAAGTGTGTTTTATGTCCACTCTGAAGAGAACTATCTCTTCAGATTTCATCTCTCTGTTGAGTTTCCAAGTAAAACAAAATGCTGAACAAAACACGTGCCTGCCCATCAAAATTCTACATCTTGGGTTTGAGGTCGGTGCCCGAGATTTGGCGGAAGAAGTTATTCATTATGGTATTATAAATCATATTCCACCGTAAAAATCGGCGAAAACGCGTTGTAAATGTGGGAACGCCACCCGAGAAATTTTGAGATTACATAATAGTGTCGGGTACCAATGTTAGTGATCGAGTAATCGACAGACTACAACACGCGAGGTACGAGTGAGATTTGTTATAGTGTCTGTTTATAAGAGACTAAAGCTTCACTGCGGGTACCACATGCAACTTCACCACGCGAAAACGGGACAAAACACGAATGGGTTCTACATCACGGTGCGTAATCATGACCCTCCCTTGCCCGCCTTTTCTGAATATCTGCCATACAATACTTCCATGACATACACCAGCCCTTCTACCATTATTTTCCACCAGGAGACACCCCCCCTCCCTCAACCACCAATGCTCGACACCCCCTGCCTCAGTCTGCTGCCCGCTCCATCAGCAAAACCTGGTCCCCCTCTGGAGCACTCCAGAGTGTCTAGAGTAAGTCAGAGAGCCAGAGTAAAACCGACCGCTTGTGAGTGCTCCAGAGTCGGTCAGAGTCGGGTCAGAGTCAGTCAGAGTCGAGTCAGAGTCAGTCAGAGTCGGGTCAGAGTAGCCCAGAGTCGGGTCAGAGTAGCCCAGAGTCGGGTCAGAGTAACCCAGAGTAACTCAGAGTAACTCAGAATAACAACTCTGGCGCATTCTGGGGACTCTGACACACTCTGGCGCACTCTGAGTTATTTTTGGCTCACTCTGGCGTACTCTGGAGCACTCTGGCACACTTTGGAGTGCTCTGAGGTGCCCGCTGGGTACTCTGCAGTGTTCTAGGATGCTCGCAGTCGTCTAAATAGTACACATTTAAAGATTTAACGAATATAGCATTAATGTTCTACTTAAAGTACATCAGATCCGCCTCCTCTACTGGCGATTCCTGCTGCGCGCACGCCTCGCCGACACCGAAATCATTCACGCAGGGAAGTGGGAGATCAAAACTCGTGATTGTTAGAGTCACCCTGGTTCTGCTCGCGGTCGATTTTGCGTTATTTCCACATAGTTGTCGATGTTGCACTCATGCTCGCGCTCGACTTGTGCAGCTCGTCGCACCTGCGGGTCGTGTCAGCGTAGGAAAACAAAAAAAAAACCCCCGGTTGATACACAGGAGGAAGCGGAACGGGTCGCCAAAAATGAGACCAGAAAGAAATCCACAAGCAACAAAAAGACGTGTCCAGAAAGAAACGAGACTAGAAAGAGGAAAAAAAAACTAAACATATCACAGGGCCAACAAAGGTCGCGACCGCGCTCAGATTGTCGTCATACTTGCACTTCGAGCTGCAGGGAGGAAATATTCTCGTCAGTAGGGTAGGCAGCATAATGAGATGTAATAAAATAACAACGGAAGAATACAATTAGGAGGACATGGAACAAGAACCGAAGCCGATGAGCCTGTTCAAGGAGGGACAGTTCCCGAATTTCAAACATGATGAAGACACCATGCCGAAACGAGGTGGAAGAAACCAGAATAGGAAGAAGGCAAGAGCAGGGAGAAGGAAGCGCGTAAAGGAAAGCACGAACATATTTTTTAGTGCAAAATGGAAGGGAGCTCGAGGCCAGGAAGGGCGCATGCAAACAAAAAAGGAGGCACGCACTGTGTGATGAGTTGCCTCCTATAGGAGGGTGGTCCATCGAAAGCAAGCCCAGAATATGTGTTGGGTGGCGTCTGTGAGATGTAAATTTCAAGTGAAAAGACGGGAGTACGGCGAGACGCACCCTTTGCCTGGTCGACGCTGCTGCGGACGGTGATGTTGCAGACGTGGAAGGACTGTGGTGAAGGACCTCCGGGTCGCGGGTGCTTCCAGGAGGCGGAGGCAGCGACGAGTGGCGCCGGCCACGGACCTTGAGTGATGGATATGACTTTCCATGCATCGCGGGGACGGGCTTGTGGTCGTTGACCTTGATCGTGCACAGGGTGGTTCTGTTCAGGCAATGCATGGCATTCATCAGTCAGAGAAGAGGGAGAGACCAAGCCAACGGCACACCTGGCTGATAATGCAAAGTGACCCATGCGGGGGCTCAGGATCTGGATGTCGTTGGGCATGCCTGTGACGTTGGCACCGATGATCGCGGTGTTGTCAGTGATAGACTCGTCCTTGGGGACCCATGATTCAGAGACGCGCGAAGCCGCTCGAGGCTTGCACTGTTTTTGTGTTGGTCGCAGTAGCCGCAGATAACTACTATGCGGGCAGATGGTCTCGTGGGCGCACTGTGAGTACAGGACACATTCCATGCACACGAGGTGGATGTCCTTGACCAGCACGTTCGGGTCGCGGCCCAGAATCTGCGAGTCGGCGTCTGTCACAGCCCCGCGGGACGTTATCGTGCAAACGGGGAGAATGTCGGGTGGACAGTGGACAAAAGTGCACGCAAAGTGAACTCACGAGGAGTGAGAGGTGCTGGCACCAGACACTCCGGAAGGGTGAAGGGTGTTGTGAAAGAAGAGAGAGACGAACCGCGGACAAATATTTGTTCGTATCACGTGTTCTTGCCATTCGATTTCATCAAGTCCGTGGCATCTCTACTCCCTTCTCTCCCTGAGCGCTAGTCCTCTCAGCTGGCATTCCTCGTGCTCCGCATCACTGGTACTACTCCCGTCCGAAATATTGAAGAGACCAGCCCAGGGGGAACTTAGTTAGTCTTCAAAATTCACCACCGAGCCACTGGCAGAGCCGGTGCCATTTCGTTTCAATTTGGAGGATCCAACGAACGCGAAGTGCAGGGTCCTTGTAAGTAATATTTTTGCCCACTTCTGTACTCCTGTCTCAATTTTCAGTGATCTCCCCCCGTTCGTCGAAGTTGACCAGTGCTGTTGAACTCTGGCCCTTTCTCTGATGACACCACCGGCATGTCCGACCTCCGAGCTGCTCTCTACACCCTCTCTTTCAAACGCACCCCCGTCGTCCTTTTCCTCCTCGCCGCCATTCTTTTGTCCACCAACATTACCTTCATCCCCGCCAACAATAATACCTTGGCCACCAATGTCGCCCCGGCCGCCATGCAGGCCCTGCAGAGCACTGCCCGCCTGCTCGGCGGAAACGCCGAGGACCTCGAGGCGGCACTCACCAACCGCACCTCCTATGTCCGCAAGCAGCTCTACACCGTGCTTCTCAGCGAGCATCAGTCCGAGCTCCAGCGCACAGCCCTCTCGCGTGAGCTACGCGATCCTTGTCTCATTCCTGCTCGAGTCGGCTAGCCGGCACATCGAGCCGCCCTGGCTGGGACTACCGTCATCGCGCTCCTCGACACCCCTGGCTTCGCTTTCTCGCCCAGCTCGCTTGACCCCGCGTCTTTTGACGTATTCGCGAGCAACTTTGCTGACGAGCTCGTCCAGGGCTGGGTCACACAGGCGTTGTTCGCCGACGCGGACGACGTTGTGGGGAATGAGGTGTGTGTGGAAATGTTCTGTGGCGTGCCTCTCGGCGATCCCGCCGTCAAGAAGGTGGACAAGGACGCGCACGGTGTGCTCGGCGTCTTGGGGCGTGTGGGCATGGCGCTCAAGGCGGGCAAGGGCGCTGACCGCGATCGTGATGAAGAATTCCTCGCCGAGCTCGTGGGGGCGCTTCTCCTCGCACGCGTCCTTCGAGTCGATGCCCCTCCCCGCCTCTTCGGCAATCTCTCCGCGTGTCCGTGCGCCTTCGTGATCAGCCACTACGCTGGTGCGTGGACGTACAATGTGCGCGGGTTCGTTTCCGTGGATGCCGATCTGCTGGACACGGCGCTCATGGCGCTGCTGCGGGGCTCCAGTGTGCCGTTCGTTTCCAAGCTTTTCGCGGGGCCTTCCCTTGCCGCCGAGCCCCATACGCGTGACCCCAATACCGGAGTGCAGGCGCAGATGACGTCGCGCCCGCTGCGCATGCCCACCCTCGGCGGCGAGGCGGAGTTCCACCGGCTCGACCCCGCCAAAGCGTACCCCTCCATGGCGCAGCTCGACGGGACACTCTCCGCGATGCTGCACGGCACCAAGGAGGGCCGCGCGCGGATGTGGACCGTGACGTGCATCCGGCCGAACGACTCGGGCTCGGCCAACTCGTTCGACAAGCGCCGTGTGCGCGCACAGCTGCACGCGCTCCTCGTGCCCGCGATGGTGCAGCGCGTGAGCGGCGGTGATTATATATGGATTGGTGAACTAATATATGCATTGTATACATTTTGTTCGACAGAAATATATAAATTTGTTGACATTCTCGCGCCGTGCTGTTTGGATTTTGAGGCAAGCTATATCTCCTCGTCCTTTTTTTCTCCCTCTTTCTGTGAGTCACAGCACCTACTCCAGAGTACAGCTGATACTCCAGAGTACTCCAGAGTACAGTTGATGCCCCAGAGTAGGAGGACGACCTCTACTCTGGAGCACTCTGGAGGAAGACCTCCTACTCTGGTCACTCCGGCTGAAATCCGGTTTTGCTGATGCTCTGCCAATGCGATAGCCTCATCGTCCACGTCCACCACCGTTACTTACCGTTTCTGATCTCTATGTTGAACATAGCTTTCGCGCCAAGGTAGTACTCGAATCGCTCAAGGCGACCCCATCTGATATCCCTGAGGCGACGCTGAAACCAAAGGTCTTGACTTTGATGGCAGAGAAGCTAGAACGAATGGCAGCTCAGTTATGGAGGCCTCACAAGAACAACTCTAACCTTCCTGGTCTGGCTGACCTTGAAGCTGCCCTAGACGTCATGCTCATCAGCATTGATACGGGCACCGTCCTCCCTTCCGCTCAGCATTTCGCTCCCATCGTCAAGGCGCCCTCGGCTCGGTAGTCCATGATGCCCGGTGTCAAGACATGGAGGGCTCCTGCAGGTGACAAGGCGTATGGGGCTGGAGCAAGCAGCGGGAGCAAAGTCAAAAAGCCGGCACCGTCTTCAAAGTCAAAGAAACCGGCGTCCCTCCCCCTCCCGGGAATGCCAGACATTCAATTGCAGCCTCCCGTCGCACAACAGAACTCCTTCCCACAGTATGCCCACACACCCATGCCGACAAATCCTGCTCCCTTCCATTATTATATCCCCCAGTATCCCACTCCTTATACTCCGACCTATCCAAACCCTTAACTGACGTACGCATCTCAGCCATGGACATCTCGTGAAGCACCTTGACTTACCTTGTAGATTTTTTTCGCGTACATCCCTTCGTACCTAATACATCGACATGTAATATTTTCTCATTATTTCTAAAACATGGGAGGTTTTGGCTTGACAAGCTCTGGTGTCCTCTTTTTCTTTGTGTTTCTCGAGAGCGCACTTAAGTCTTACAGTGACTTGGCACCAAATGTTCGATGCCGAGCTTCGCCGACTGATTTGCCGAAATCCTGCCGCCATCAATTTTCTAAATCCGGAGCTTACAAATGAGGCGGAAACTGAACCAGTGAGCCCATATTCTCGCAGCAACCCCGAGGTCACACGATCGAAACGAGTCGCTGCTATGTATAAACATTTTAGAGTTTATTTTTCCTCTTTTATGTCTCTGTCGGAGCCCTCCATTACCTTCATCACACTTTGTTCACACTTCTGTTGCATTTCTGAATCCCTGGATTAGTGTTGTCAAAGTTCGGTTCGGTTCAGGTTCGGGGCCTTCTTTCCCGAATGCCGAACCTGAACTTCGGTCCGGTTCAGGCATTTCCCCGAACCTGAACCTGAACCTGCGGTTCGGGGTTCGAACGCGTTCGGACGCGTTCGAACCTGGAATTTTTTCGCCGCCTCCGAATGGCTAAAATCTGGGCCCAGGGTGTCTAACAGTGGGTAGGTGAGCTCTATTCTTGCATTTAATCAATCCCAAACCCATCTGGACCTCCTAAAATGGGAATTCAGGCATTTTCGGACATCCACTCTGAAGTGAACTATATTCGGCATCTCATCAAATTGGTCATTAAGTCTGAACACACACGCAGAGTGACTATAGATCCCATTCTGAAGGTTAAACCAAGCATTAGAGACATTTTTCTTGCTCAAAACATCGAAAACTCCCACAGAAAGTAGCCAGAGAGGTGAGTTTCCGGTTCGCGGTCCGGTCCGGTTCAGCAAAAAAAATCCTGCGCCGAACGCTGAACCGAACTTCAGGTTCAGGTTCGGGCATTTGCTGAACCTGAACCTGAACTTCACGTTCAGTTCAGTCCGGTTCGGGTTCGAACCGATTCTCCGAACCGGACTTTGACAACACTACCCTGGATACTTCTTTTCTCGCGAATTTTCATCAATCGTCTCAGTAACAATTGGATAACATATATATGCAGTTCACGGCAGTTCTACATCCATTCACAGGCAGAACGACACATGAAATCGAATAATGTTAGTCACAAGAGATTCACTCAGGAGCAACCTTTCTGATTAAATGCCGCCCAGACTTCAATACAGTATACTCCCTTCGACCATTATTCTATTTAAACATGCACAATCTGGTCTGCTGCTGGACAGGAAGAGCAAGATCCATTTTGTGCTCAGCCTATTCAATGCATGTGCATTTTTTCTGGTGAATCGCGGCTCTTTCACTCACGATCAACATACGCGTCATAATACGCGTGAATTGAATCAGTCTCGTGACCGCGTATCGCGTCCTGCTGAATCATAACAAGTGCCAGTCGTCAGAGCCTGAATCTAAGCAAGTCGTGGCTGGATAGAGAAGATAGATCAAAAGAACACAATGCACATGAATTCGTCAACGAATCAGTTACAGGTTCGTAAGTACGTAGAAATCGTCGGAGAGCGTAAGCGTAAAGCGTTAGCGTAAAGAGTACAAACAGTAGCGCGGCGCCCCGCAAACGGTACAAGTAGTAGTACAGAAAGCAGGGGACAGACAGCGCGAAAAGATAGATAGCATTTTGATTGCGAGACGGGACGTAACATTCGTTTAACAAGAAGATTCAAACCGTAAAAAAAAATGAGATGAAATTGGTGGGACGTCAGATCGTGAGTCGTTCGGGGTGTGGTCGTGAGGAACGTGGATGTATGGGTGTGTGGGGAGTCGTAGATCATCGATCATGAAGGCATAAGAAGTGAAGAAGGGAAGGGTGCATGGAGAGGGCGTCGAGGATCCACCCGTGTCGAAAGCGCGAACAGCTCACACTGCTATTTGGTGGCGAGGCGTGGCAGCACCTGGTCGAGCAGGGGTAGGCCGCCCACGCGGTCTGGGGCGGCTAATCCGAAGCGACTCTCCAGGTCTGCAATGTGGAAATCAATTAGATTATGCAAAGAGAAAGATGGTATTTGCACGCACGTCATCATAAACGACACGCCCGACGTGCTGGTGTTGTTTTCCTTGAGGTCCGTCGACGCCTTCGTGCTACGTTTGGCCCAGCCGAGCGCCGAGCGCCGGGCGGCCGATGCGACGCGCGGGCGTGCGTTTGGAGCCAGCCCCCAGGCGTTTTCGCGTTTGGGCGATAAGACGATGGGCGGCATGGGGACATCGACATTTGCATTGAGTTCGATGCTCTGGAGCGCGTTGTTGCTGACTCGGGTGCGGTGCAGATCCACAGGTGAGAGTCGTTGCGACTCGGGCGAAGATGCATTTTGTCCTTGGCGGGGGTACGGCGACGCGCGCGACTGCGTACGTGAGCGCACTCTCCGCGGACCAAGCTCCGAGGGCAGTGGGCCGTAGTTCTGGACGGAGTGCTGGAGGAGCGCTTGCATGCCCTCGGGGTTCTTGGGCGGCTGGAATGCTGCGGAGAGGTCAGTAAGGAAAGAAGGACAGATGAGGCGTACTCACCCTGCAGCGCATAGACCGAGAAAGGTGTATCCGACCACGTCCGCTTGCTCTCGACGACGGTGTCCTCCGCCTCGTGCCGCAGCGCGTAATACTTGCGGAGGGCGATGATGCCGCGCTCGTCGTTCCAGCTCGCGCCACCCGGAGTTAGATCGACGGATCCAGCGTCTGGCTCGACGACAAAGATACCCTGGCACGCCGTAGGGCTGCTGCTCTTCTTGGAAGCGGTCGACGACGGCGCGGGGCTCGCCATCTCCTCCTGGATTGTCTCGTACACAGATGACCGCGAGGCGCCAGTTTGGGCAACAGAAACACGGCGCCGATGGCCGTGCCCCCGAGCGCGAGCACGGACTCTGTCCCGTGCAGTCGTCGACATGGGGTGCGTAGCATTCGAGAGGATGACATTGACTTGAGACATGTCGATGCTGGACTGCGAGCCATCCTCCGCCTCCGACATCGAGGAACCCTCAGCGGACGATAAAGGCGGAGTATCAGCCCCCGAGCTCGAAGTCGTGATTGTGGAGGAACGCGAGCGCGAATTGGGGCTGGGTCGGGAGAAGACCGGGGCAGGACGAACTAGAAACTTTATCAGCCATCGTCAATGAAGAAAGACGAATGGAGGACTCACGAGCCGATAGATCCTCCCCTGCCGCTATGAGGCAGCTCTCTTCCAGGCTCTGGCGCATCAAAAGTCCTTGAGTCGCTTTGATCATCCTCTCGCCACCGAACTTGGAAGAGGAGGTAGACGCAATCGAGGCCTTCGTGACGATGCGCGCCTTGTTTGGGCCGTGCTCGTCCTCCTGGAACGTCGTGTGCTTCCGCTTCTCGACGCGCACACATGGCGACGCCTCGAAAAGGGAGCCAATGGATCGACGTCGGACATGTCCACCGCCGAGCATCTGAGGAATAATCAAGTCAGTCAGCAACACGAACGAAGAAGGAAGAAACGTACACTGATCATGGTATCGTCCTCCCTCATCGGACTGTGTATGCTATTGTGGACGCTGAGCATCGACAGCGGACGGAACTGATTCGGCGGGAGTAGATGCCCATTCGGCGCGTTGTGGTCGTCGTAGCCGAAGACAGAATCAGAGGACATGGAAGAACGATGCCCCGTCTTCTCAAAGAGAGAGTCCTCCATCGACGAACGGCGCTCCTCGTCCATGATGGAGTCGTACGAGGAGCGATTGCGGAGGCCGCTGCGACTCTCCGGCGGTGAGGCCGAAATGGCGCGGAGGGGCATGCCGTGGTCCATAGCGGTGTCAAACATCTTGTCGCCAACACCAGGGCGTCCCAGCCGCGCAACAGAAACATCGCTCATGACAGAGTCCATCGACGAGTCCTGCCGATGCTTGGCCCATGCAGCACGCCCGCCGTTCGCACCATAAGCAGCATATGTGTGCGCCAAGGAGCTGCCGCTGGTGCTTGTGTCGTTCTCGCTCAAGCGATGATTCCCGAAGCTGCGATTGTAATTGTAGAAGCTTATAGGCGGGCCTTGCGACGAAACACTCATATTAGATTCCCGCCGACGGTGCCCGCGAGCAGACAGCTGAGTGGGTGCCTTGAAGTAGAAGCTGGAAGCATCGCTCTCGACCCGCTTGCGGCGAGGATCACGGCCAAGGAAGGAGAACGTGTCGTCCACATTTATCGACATGGAGACGGAAAGGTCCTCCGACGAAGGGCGTTCCCGCAAGCTGGGCATGGGTAGCCCGTATTCGAAGGGGTCGTTGATACCGGGATTGGTGACGTGGCCGTAAGACGATACCGACGCGATGCTGAAGAGCGAGTCCTGCCTTGCATGAGGTACACGCCGATTGTTGGCTACAGGCGGCGGATAGAAGGCGGGGCGATTGTTATGGAACTCGAATCCGCGGCGGACTTCCTCGAAAGAGTCCAAGCCAGTGAAGCTGATCCCCGACGTGGGCCTCGACCGCGTGCGGGAGTGCATGCTCATCATCGAGTTGCGCGAGTTCTCCAGCGCGAAACGTCTCGCGCTGACGTCCGAGTTGACACGTTGACGCGGAATCTCGATGTCGGCGGCGTTCGCAAAGATCGATTTGAGGACCGAATCGTCTTCCTCCATGAGCGAGGACAACGACTGCGTTCGCACATGCGAAGGCGGAGGGATGATGTCAGACAGCGTCAAGGGCTTCTTGAATATCTTGGGCTGCTTCTCTTCGTCGGGGAGGTCGCCGCCAAACTTGAATTTGACATTGAGTTGTCCGTCAGATGGACCAGCCGCGAAAGGGCGAGGAGGGGCGGCGAGACTGTCGTCGCTACCGAGGCTGTCGGAACCAGGGAGAAGCGTAGGCTCCTTGAGATCGACAATACGGGAGGCCGAGTATACGTCAAGATCCACGGTGGACTTGTCGCCGTCACTGCTGAGGGCCATCGTCGGCTCCTTCACGTCGACAAGACGCGAGACGGACTGTGGTACGAAATAATCCTGCGAACCAGATGAAGATGTCTGCTCCGATGACGAAGTAGAAGAGCCGGATGTATCCTGCGCGAGCGCGATGGGGAGAGTGGGCATGGGTGGAGGAACGTCGACGCGCAGCAAGCCGCGGAGGTCGATCTTGGCCGGCGTCTTGAACGCGTTCTCCAGCTGCTCGACAAAGCTGCGTCGATCCGACCCGCCCGACTCGTTCAGCTTCTGCAGCTCCCCAGTAAAGTCAAACGACTTCTTCGTATCTTCCTCAGACGACATGCCACCCTCGTCGATATCGCCTTGTTGCGCATCGTCCATGAGCTGCACGTGGAACACGGGGAGCTCGAGCTGCGGCGGCGAGGGCGAAATGGGAAGCGGTGCGTGCGGGGGTAGACCGGGGGAAGGCAGGGGAGCGCTTCGCGGGGGCGGTGGGTGGAAAGACAGTGTATCATCCACCGGCGAGTGGCCCCGAGATGCGGACAGGAGCACTTGAAGCTCGTCAGGAATGTCCGAGTCGGGGTCAGAAGCGTCGAGCTCCTCCTCCTTGTACGCTGAGGCGTCGGAGCCGCCCATCGTCCCACTCATCCCGAGCACCCGCTTCGTCTCGCGCGCAAGAGGCATTGCGTCGTTTGTACTGCCCTTGCTGCCCCGGTTGCTCCTCGGCGACGGCGCGTCGGGAAGGAGAGACGACCTGTTCCGCCCATGGCTGCGCGTAAACACCGGCGGCAGCCCGCGTGCGCGCAACGCCTCCGCATCCTCGACAGAGCCCGATGAAGAGCGGGAGCCAAACGTCAAGGACGACGGAGCGCGCATATCCACTACCCCTTCGTCCGAGGACGGTGGGGGTGACGATGTTGCCGACGTGACGATGGAGATGGCTGGACGAATGCGCGATGGCCGCAGGCGCAGCGGCTGGAAGACAGGCGCGGGATCGGGCTCCGGCGTCGGCGTCATTGTACGGCGATGCATTCGCTTGAAGGTTCCCTCCGTCGCGGCAGTGGTGGGCGCGGGGGCTGGGGCGGAAGCACCCGGTGGCGACGCTTCGCGCAGGGTGGGCCAGGGCGCAATCTGCTGGCCTATCATCTCGGCGGGTGCAGTGGAAGCACCGCGCGCAGCGTATGGCCGAAGGGAGCTGACAGAGCCGACGCTCGGGCGCAGCGTCTTGGACTTGCTCGGGCTATCCTCCCACTGCTTGCGCGGGACGATGGGCCCCCTTGCGGGTGATGGTGTTCCAGGCGTCGCCTCAAGGTCGAGGTGCGTAATGAGCTGCGCGAGGTCGTTGGTCGCGGCGTCAAGAAGCGTTAATACACCTGCAAAGAAAGCCGTCAGAATCTGAAGAGCCTAGGAAGATTGATATAAAGCTTACCATCAGCAGCCGTATCCTCGATAATCCCCCGTGGGCGGCTCCTCCCGTTCCCGAGGACCGCATCGTCCGAGACCGGGCGGGCCCGCGCGCGCTTGACCGGTGTCGCGGACACGATCTGGTAGTCATCGTCCTCGTCCTCGTCACCGTGCCCGTGACCGTCAGTCGTCGCCTCCTCAACGGTCAGCATCGGCGGCGCGGCATTGCCAGCGCTCTCCGCTCCCGACGAGCGACGCGACAAGCCGGGGAACACATCGCTGAGCGGCGTGCGTCTGCGCCCCTCCGACGAACGGCGGCTCTCGCGGTCCTTCTCCTTCTCCTTCTTCTCCTCCTTGCGCTCCCGCTCCTTCCCGCGCACCCGATCGACAACCTCCTCCGCCCAGCGCACGCTACTCCCGCTGCTGACCCGCGAGCCCGAGGAGCTGCCGCTCGACAGCACAGACAGCGGGCGCAAGCTCGAGTTGGTGCTCTCCCGCCGTGCGACACCGGGCGTGTCCGCGCTCAGACGATTAGGATTGGCGCTGGCGGACTGTGCATTGGAGTTGGCGTAGATCTGGGACCCGTACACCTGCCCACCGACACTGCTCGCGGTGCTTGCCTTCCCGCCGGTGCCGCCACGGCCGATGCTCAGCGCGCTGGGGAGCCCCATGCCGATGCTGATGCCGCCACTCTTGCCCAGCGTCGAGCCCTTCCCGAGCCCAAGGCCCAGGATACTGCGCTTGCGCTGGACAGGCGACGTCCCGAGCGCGCCGACCTCGAAGCTGCTGCCCGAGCTCCTGGGCGCGCGCTTCCCCTCCTTCTCCTTCTTCTCCTTCTTCTTCTCCTCCTTCCCCTCCTCCTTCCCCTTCGCCTTCACCTTCACCTTCTTCTTCGCGCGCACGGTCCCCTCGCCCTCCCCGTCGCGCTCCTTCTCCTTCTCTTCGCGGTCCCACGTCCCCAACCGCGCCATGCTGCGCACGCTCCGCATCGCGCGCAGCGCGATCGAGCCCTGGTCCTTCTCCTTATCCCTGCCTGCAGCGCCCGGCGGCGCGAGCAAGCCCCCTGCCGTCGGTGTCCCCGAGCGCGGGCCCGGCACCGGCGTCGGTGCGCGCGAGAGCGGCGTAGGCGTTGGCACGCGCCCTAGCGTTGACGCGGGCGCGCCGAGGAGAATCCCCCCGCCCGCGAGCGCGCTGACGCTGCGCTTGAATTCGTGCGGCGGCGGCACGTACTCGGCCGTGTCTGTGCGCGAGTAGACCGCCATCGCGCTTGCGCTGCGCTGGAACTGCGGCTGTTGGTGTTGGTGCTGCTGTTGCTGGGGGGCGAGTTGTGGAGCAGGCCTGGAGCTCGTCGGTGGCTGGTAGGTCTCCGCGCGCGTCATGGTCGCGTATGGGGCGGACGCGCCGGGGAGATTGGCGTATTGCTGGTGCTGGCTGAGAAGTGCGGCGCTTCCTGCACTGACGCTGCGCTGGTATTCCGCGCGGGCTTGAGGAGCGGGGGCGAGTGCGCTGGAGGCACCGAGGGAATTGAAGCGCTTCTGGGTGGGGAAGGGCTGAGACTGCGGGAGATCTGCGAGGGAAAGACAGTCAGCGAATGATGCGGGCAAGGACGGGAGGAATACAAGACGAATGTCGAGAAAGAAAGAAAGGGAAAAAAAGCAGGGCAGCGATGCGCGCAGAAAATAAGGTTAGTCCTGCCTCGAGGGATAAGGATTCCCGTAACAAGAGATACCCGGCCAGCGGGGCATGCACGACGAGAAGCAAGAAGGTGAAGAGTGCTGCAGCTCACGCGCGCCAGGGGCACGGTGTACTACTTGTCGTGGATAATGACACCCACACCAATCGACATCCGCCCAGCACGACACCAAAGAGGAAGGAAAGAAACACCAGCCACAAGGCGAAGGAGGGTCCGCGCCTGAGGCGGAAATACGAAAAAGAGAAAGCAAATCAAATCGAAGAGCTGCGGAAAACGCCGTAAAAGTACGTCGCAGAAGCGCAGAAGGCGCTGACGCCCAACGTATGAAGACACCATCAGGTGCAGAAAGAGAAAAGAACGGGCCAAAGGCACGCGCACAGGACAATGAAACGCGGGCGCATGATAACACAGCGTGGAGCCTTGAGAAGGAGAGAGAGAAAAAGATGATAAGACAGAGAGACTAACCTCGTACGATGGCGCGTCCACGGACGCTAGGCACATCGACCATGTCGAGCGTGCAATCAGGCTCGCCCGGGAGGTGCGTCTGCATCCGTGCATCTTGCTGCAGCTGGTGGACACGGGTGTATGTCGTCTGCTGGAACTCGACCGGCGGCGTCGGCGGTAATGAGGAACCCGGCCCCGGGGCTGCGTCCTCGAAGTCAGTACCAAACCGAAAGGAAAAGGAGAAACACTCACACTTGCCCCGGCGTACAAATCCAAGCACGCCCCCATCTTTCCCGCCCGTGTCCTTCCGTCCGCGCGTCAAATTCCACCACTTGTCCTTCCCCTCCTTGCCCTCCTGTCGGCTCTCCCGTCCGTTCTCAATCCCAGGCGCAGGTGTCGTCGGGCGCGCATTCGTGACGTCTGCAAACACGCCGTCGACCCGTCCGCGCGTCTTGGCCTTCTTCTTGATCAGCACCATCCCCTCCCCTTCGCCCGCGCCCGCCCAGTCATCCCCACCGCCTTGCCCATCGTCGACGCGCACCTCCCACCCGCGCCCCGTCGCCGACCCGGTGCCGCCCACGCGCCGCACGATGTCGCTGAAGTCCGTCCCGCCGCGCGCCGTATTGTATGGTGTCGGCGTCTGCGCGGTGGTCCCGTTAGCGAGCAATCCGAGCACCGAGCGCTTCTTCTTGGGCATGCGCACGGGCGAGATGGACACCGAAGTCGAGGCATTGGGATCCGTGTACGCAGATGCGTCTGGCGTGGGCACTATAAGCCGTATGCTTGGTACGCCCGTCGCCATCGCCCCGAGTACAAGGTATGTATCTGTTTATCGATTTGCTTGTTTTTTTTTGTAGTTTTTTGGGAAAATATGGCCGGAGAATGTAGATTCGAGAGATGGGTCGTAGATCTGGTGAGTAGACACGAAAAGTGGGTCGTCGATGTCGTTAGAATGGGACCGAAGACGCGTTAATTCAGTGGGTTTTCTTCTAGACTGCGGGTACGTCAGGGTGGGGGACGCGCGGTCAAAGCGAGGAAGATGAGCCCACCTAAAGATGAGACTGGACTTTCCTTCCCTGGGCACCTGGCTTGACGGCGCTGGTCGTGGACGAAGACAAGGCAAGCGAGGGTGGCGGTGCAAACCAAACATGATCACGGGGATTACACGTATGGTCGTGCTTGGCTGCGTCCTGCGGTGCGTGCCGATGGCGTCGGGGATGACAAGTCAAAGTTTCATGAGGTAAAAGATGCAGGCTCCCCGCGGGGGAAAGTACTCTCTGTCTCCGACGACTATTAACCAAGCGAAGAACAATGACAGTTACGCAACAGTTACAGGATTTCTCGAGTCTCAGTCACTCTTCCTTCACAAATTCCCAGTTTCATTCACACTTATTCAGAGTAAACCGGTTATTGTGCTTGTCGAACCCGAATCTGGGAGAGCGCAGAAAAATTATACCGTAATCGAATTACTCAGATATTAATGCTACTTAACTTTGCAGAAAGAAAATGCTATGAATACTAGCATTAACGATTCAAGAACAGGCTCGTCTCCAGCGAGGTAAGCTTCACTGAAGCAGAAAATGACACACCTCGTAATAAATGAAGTCCGTGAGCTTGTACCTTCATCTCGGGAAATATCTATCACCGATGCCAAATATCCGTTCCGAACGGCGAAATGCAATAGTGATAATACGGGCACAGCGATATTCGCACTACCTTTGAACGCCCCAAAAGCCATGATTTTGGGTATAGTACATTCTTCGGGGGGGGAGGAAGGGTCGACTGCCTCCAGATCTGTACGGCGCCGCTTCAAGAAAGGGTTTTTCTAGGCGAGGCAACCGACGAGGGCATCACGTGATCTTTGCGCGCGTCGTGTTGGGACAAGCAAGACCAAGCTGATCTTATTCTTATTTAATTGCTCGAATCCGCTCGTCTTAATTACGCCACAAGTCGGAAATTTTAAATGCAGGGTCACCGTTTCACCATAAAACATGAAAAGTTTACATCCAGACATGTATCGTAGTTTCAATTATAAGTACTCAACTTTGAGTCGATGAGCGAGACTTGCATAGCTTGCGAAGATCTCTCAAACATCACCCTTGCCTCGCGCAGCAGTTCAGCTCCCTTTCCAATTTCTCTCCGGCGCTCGCAGATTTCAGCCATCCGCATCAGACAATCTCCTTTATACTGGTGCACGTCCATCGCGTTGAATCCAACCAGCGCAGTTGTGATAAGACTCAGACCTGTGTCGTCATCGCCTCGCGCAACAAAAATATCGCCAATGCAGCGCAGTGCGTGGTGAATCGCCACCCGATTCTGTGATTTCCTGGCGTATCCCAACAGCACCAACGTGTACGCGAACGTCGCGCTTTCGTCGTGCATACCGTATGCAGGGTCGCTCAGTTTCGACAAGCAGACGAGGGCAAAGTCCGGACGCCCCCGGAATTCCCCAAACCAATGCTCGTAATGCGCTCGCGCCTCAGCCTTGCCGCCGCGGCGCAGTTGAAGATCTACAGTCACCGTATTGCAAAAGAATTTCGCCCCAGGCGCCTTGAGTTCCGCAAAAATAGCCCAGGCCATGTCCAGATTCTGACGAACCGCGCTCTCAGCCGCTCCCGTCGCGCAGTCAATTCCTGCGACATTCAACAACGCGTACGCATATTCAAGGGGCTCGGTTCCCTTCGACGTCTTCTGCATAATCTGCGTCTGAAGAGCCCGCGAGGCCGTGTACTCCGTCTTGAGAAGGTGGGCCTCGGCCTCCGCATTCATCAGTGACACTCCGAGGCTGCTATTCTGCAGTCCGCAGATGGACAACAGATTCTGCGCCTGGGCACATAGCTGCGCAGTGCGCCTGAAGTCGCTCAGACTGTACGTGCAGCTGACTTCCGCCTTGATGGCGTGGGCCTGTGCGACGAGATGCCCGCTGGGTCTAAACGCCTCTTGCGCCCGTTGCGCGTATTGCTGTCCCAGCCGGAAATTTCCTTTGATTCTGTGGATCTCTGACAAGTGCATCAAGGCTTTCCCCTGGCCGATGGCATCTCCAATCTCAGTGGAGAGCGAGAGTGCGCGATTACAATATGTTCCGGCCGTGTCGGCATCTCCGTTGCTGAACAAGTGGTAGGTCGCGAGGACGTTGTAAAGTTGCACTGGTAAGTCGAAATTAGCATCGCTACCCCTCGCAGCTAGATAAAGTTGGCAGATACGTGCCTTCGCCCACAGGATCGTTCGCCAATTTAAATTCCCTGATCCCTTTATCCTCGAACTCGACCGGGATTTCTTTCGATTCATAGTAATGCTGCGACTCAAATAGGGCCGTGATGTATTCGCCGTGCACCTGGTGGTCACTGCATTGCTTCAGTAGCTCGGGAATATGTTCCCTCAGAGTCGATATCCCTTTCGCAGTCGCTCGCAGAAACGAATCCAACGTTAATATTCTGCAAGGAACAACATTCAATCCCGCGCGAAAATATTATTGCTGTTTCATACCGGCGAATAGTCAAGGACGTGTCCTCGTCGTCGTACATCAATCCCCAGAGTAGCACACTTTGAAAGTTCCCGAGATTGGCGGAAATCCGCGGAACACACTCCGGTGCAGATATTTGGCGAAATGTTTTCCAGAGCATGAGGACGTCGTACAAGTGGTTTGTGACCGGTTGAAGCAGCGTTCGGGGTGGCGGGTGGACTTTTCGAACGTATTCGCGTACAGGAGCCAATGCCTTGATACGTCCATCACGGTCTGTGTATGCCAAGGATGTTCGTATGAGTGTGACTTTGCATTTTTCGATGTCCTCGATGGGAAGCGCGCAGTGCACCAGGTCCGCCTCTAATAACCCGTCGGGCAGGAGCGAAATCACGCTGAGCAAATCCTGCGCTCCAGGAAATATCAACATGCGTGGACTGGAAAGCGACATGACGATAGACATGTCGAGGTTTGACCGTTTGTCGAGGCCCTCGGAAAGGAGCGTCGTGTGTTCCTCCTTCCAGCGCCGAAGCACGGTTTCACTCCCTTCGAACGATACGATGTTAGCAATCAGAGACACTGCCAGTGGGAGATGATCTGTCAAGCGGAGGAGCTCATCTATGTCCGCGTTGCTCTCGGACTCATCCGCAATATCAAGGAAGGTTTGGCGCGCGGCCTCGTACGACAGTGGTTTCAGGGGCGCAAGGAATGGACGTGTCCAGCGTACTTTTCCAGGTCTTTCCACGCCGCGCATCGTAATCTATAGTAAGTAAACACGTCAGAGGATAATACTACGTCGGGGTGTAGGACGCACGAGTAAGGCTAAATGCGAAATGCCAGTCAACAGAGACAGAAATTCCTCCACTTGTGGACGGGAAGAAATCGGTTCCCATGGCGTCTCGAGATTGTCCAGAACCAAAAGTGTCGGCGGCCCCGCAGCGAGATGATGGACGATGAGATTCCGTGCGGGTTCCGACTGCAGATGAGACGCCAACACGTACACCAGGTCGGTACATGTCGTTGAACCGTCGCACGGGACAAAATACCGATGTTCGAATTTTTCTACAATTCTCGAGTCGTGTAAAACAGTCGTGGCGAGACTCGTCTTTCCCATACCACCGCCTCCCAGAATTGCCACAAGAGCTGACTCTTGAAGCAAGGTGGCGACGATTTCTTGCACCTCTCTCTCACGGCCATGGAATATTTTCGGCTGTGCGGGTAGCAACGATACTAAAGAATTTGTGCTGCCCAGAATACCGTCAGTCACTAAGGTAAATGTTCGGGTGCGGGAATACCTGTCTGAAAAACCTGATGAAGTTCTTGTTATCTAAAAGGATGGATTCTGTTAAACAAGGCATCCCGCATGAGCAGGGCAAGCCATACGGAGGAAAAATTGCTGGAGGATGTGGTGCTTGCTGATAGTGCCTCGACTAACGCGAGTAGTTCACGGTGTCTAGCCTCTTCATCCTGCTGAACTTTGGCCAGCCCCTCTGCTGCGGCGATGCCAGAGTGTACCTGGCCAAAGTAGCGGAAATGTCAGAGTTGACCATCTGATGCAATGACCACGCACAGAAAATGCCTCGAGCGCGTCGTTTAGCTCGGCCTTGCATTGCTCGAGTTGCTGCGTATTCCCTGTCCGTAGTAATCGCCTCAGTTTACCCACGGTAACCTGACCTTCCACGAATGAATGAATCTTCTGAAGGGTTCTGTTCGAGGGTTACTACCAAAATGCGAAATCACAGGGCAAAGAGACGAACCGTGCAAAGTTCCCAATAGTGTGTAAGATAGAGGGAGGAAGGAGATCTGTCGCTTCCAAACTGACGCAGAGGTCGATGATAGCCCACAACAGGTCGTGGATTTGTTGCACTAGCCGAACATATTCCTGTTTTTGCACTTTGAATGACTGGGCGGCGCATCGGAAAGTTGGAACGCGAATGAAAGGCCGGGAAAACTGCCACATACCTGAACAATTGCGAATATGGCGAAGCTTGCCCCCGAAATTGCGTGAAGGAAAGGCACATGGGAGGAGCCCGAGACGTCTCGAAGCGCACCAGCGGCCACTGTGGCCTTCTGCAGAACCGTACTGCTTGCATCGGCTTTCGATCTAGACGGGTTCGCAAGCGGTGGCATTTGAGGATAAGCACGACAGACGGCGGTTTATAAGAGGGGACTGCATTGCTGCCGGGCATGTCCTAAAATTGGGATTTTCGCGCATGATCTTTTTGATAAGAAGTCCGGGAAATCGGGAGCAAAATTCACCGCACCTAATTGATATCCATGGCCCAGGAGGTCGTATCGTGGCCTTTCCTGCCGTCCATCAACTTCCATCAATCGACTGACTAAAACATACAGAGGGAAAAGGCCAATGATACAGCGATTACCAACTCGACATTCGGCGATGGACGGGGCAGGGTGAGTATCAGGATAGATTAGAGTGTTCACCTGATCGCAGTAGCCTAAGACAGGTTAATTGGTGGACGCTAAAAGAAGCGCCTAAAAATAAGGTTCAGAAAAAGAGCCAGGCCGTGTAAAAGCCCGAATGCAGAGCAAGTGCAGAGATAGACTAGAAGAACAGATCAAGATTCGAGCTAGATGTGGGCGTTGAGTTCGCAGATCTAGATTTAAGGGAAGCGAGAACGGGCAACCATGGAAAGCAAATTCATGAAGCCCTGAAGGTTGAGTGTGTCCCAGGATCGTGAGTCCGGACAAGATCATTCATATAACCCTCCGAGTGCCCCTGGTACCTGTGATTGGGCCGTTGATGACTGTGGCGTACATTTGTGACGCTGTGTACGTAGGTACAGTACCTGCTTGTTCCTTATAGGGACCACCACAGTAATACATCTTCCTTCCTTCCTGTAGAGCCGCTCTGTACCTGAGTAGTTCAATGTCCTATCTGTTTTGAACTTCGCGGCAGAACCGTCCATTCCATATTCTTACCTCTGGTCACGGTTGCATCCCTCTTTTTGTTTCAACTCATCTTCGACTTGCATCCGCTTCTTCTAGAGACCCAGACCACCAAACTCATGGCGAGCCACACCCAAGACTGGAGGAAGTTTTCAATTCGGCCCGAGGCAATCTTGCTGAATAAAATTTATGTTTTACCATTGTTGATGGTTGATCCAAGGGTTGATCGCGAGGCGAGCGAGAACAGGGGGGGAATCAGAAGGCATTTGCTGTGCATGGAAGTTCAGAACTGGAAGAATTAGAATACTTGAGCAAAAGATAATACACCGCCTCGTGTCACTCGTCGCCGAGCTTCGCCCGCTCCTCGCGGCAAAGGCGGAAAAGGAAAATTGTGATGTACCGTTTGGCCCTTGTCCGAGGTGAGTCCGCTCTTATTTACGCATCTAGTGGGCTAACTAAATTTGATTCTATTTAATTTCGATGAACACTTTTTTTTATCTCGGCAGTCGGGTGATCGGAAGCCTTGGAAGAAGAAAAAAGGAAGGAAGGGTAAGCATAGATGAACTTAAGTATGATGCACCGCCTCGTGCCGTTCGTCGCCGAGCTTCGCTCGCTCCTCAAAATGTCAGTTACAAGATTCGTAGGGTGCGTAAGTCTTCATTCACAAATTCCCGGTTTCATTCACATTTATGCGGGGTGAATCGTATCATGTTGTTAATCACACCCGTATCTGCGAGGACGCAGAGGAAATTATACCATAATCGAATTACTTACATGGATGCTACTCAACTTTGTGAGGCAAAAAAATGGCATGAATAGCATTAACGATTGAAGAATCGACCCGAGTTCAATAAAGTAACCTTCGCTGAAACCGAAAATAACATACATAATAAATGAAGACCGTCAACGTGTGCCTTCATCTTCGGGAACATCTATCACCGATGCCAGATCTCCATTCTGAACCACGACCAATAAATAAATATCATCGGCACAGGGGACAAGAGGTACCTGGATCAATAGCGCACGTGACGGACGCGTCAAATGTGTCGAAGCCAAGCTGGACCAAACAATGATCACGCTTTTTCAAGAATGGGCGGGAAATGAAACGATGCAGGTGATGGGTTTTCCTTGGTTGTATTGATACATGTCATTAAGTATAAAAAGCCGCTAAAATATACGTAGGTGGATGTTTCTGTACGATTTCACAGCTCCACCGCGACTCGCAACACGAGTTTGGAAATTCGAGTTCTTGCTGGTGAGCATGCACATTAGCGCATGGATCTTGACAATTCTGCATAGGCTACCAGTCCATGGAGTACTAGCTCATCGAGCCATGGTTTGTGCACCAGCTGGGCAACATGCAGTGTAAGATAATATTCCATCGGCGCTCGGAGCTACTCAAAGTATGCGGTGCTCGCATATATCGTAGGCTCAGTGGTTCCGGCACATGCGGCCATGAACTTGGAAGATGCTCAGTCTCCCTTGTATTTAATCAATTAAGCTCGCGCGCAACATTTAATAATCCAACTGGCTCCGCTCTAGGAGCTGCTCAAAGTCTTCGGTGTGCGCGTATAAAGGAACTTCCGTGGTTTCACCTTCTGTGACCATGAACTTGGAAGATGCTCAATTTACCCTGTATTCAAACGATTAAGCACGCACGCACCTCGTAATCCCCGTCCTTCTGCAAATCCTCTCAACGATATGCATGTCTAACCTATTGATTAGTCTTCCTGTCCACTGAGGGCCAGACACGTCCTTACATCATCCTGTTCTCGCTGACTTGCCGATGTCTGTGAGCGCCCCTTGATGGTTATAGTAGCAATGTTCCATGCTTGCAGTAGGCTTTAATCTCGAAGACCACGCGGTGTATCGTTGGCGAGAGTCAGTACAAGTATTCCTTGCAGACTTCGTGGGCTGGCTCCATGCATATGCTATAGGATTCCTCCCTGGCAGTCACCACGTTCATTCTGGTCTTGAAAGGGTCAACCTTTGTGATAAGATCCTCGCGGATCCCACCGGCCAATTGTGTCCGCCACCCCATTCTGGCACTGGCAGCCTAGTTGTTTTGTCGAACTTGAGTGTGTTGAACTTGAGTGTGACAACTGTTGGGCATTTCATTTGAGAGGAGACCTGTATGGATGTATATGCTCACATCCCAGACGAGTTCAATATAAGTAAAAATAACAACATCCTTGACGGTTGTTATGTAACTGAGGCCACACCAGAACAAGACACTCATTGTTCATAATTGACGGCCGAACAAGAACAAGCTGTACCAAAGAGGTTACCTTGAGATTCATGGCCTCCAGCGGTCCCAGTTTACAAAGTTCGTCCCATTTCAAAGGAACGCGTCAACAGCGCGTAAATAATCAGCACCGCCACCGTGAATCTCATCAAACGACTCCACAGCAGCGACAATGACATCCTCTTCGTTTATCCCGACCTCGCAGGATGTCCTGATAATGGTATCTTACAATGGCATGGGCGGCAGTGGCCTCGATTAGTTCTCTTCAACCCTCTCCAGCCAGGTGCCGGGATCATGATCATAAAAGAGGCAGAACGTCTGCTGTCGTCGACGAAGACTGGTCGGAGCTCCAACGGGTCACTTCTGCCGCAAAAGAAACATTTGCTCGATATGGAGGCTTCTCAGGCTAGAGTCGTCCACAGAGCGTGAGTCACTGTAGACGCCCATTTCACGTTCTGAGTTCCGTTCAGGTTACTACGGACGTCTTCTATGAAATCGGACCATCGAATGAGCCGAACGTATTTCCCAGGCTGCAGCTTACGGGACACGTGGTGGGCCGGGACGAAGCCCAGAAATTTCTGCACTACAAGTATAAGAATCGCACGTCCGTCGCCGTATCGGAGATACCTAGCCCGATCGTGGAGGTCCGTGTTCCTCCGGCATGATGAACTCGACGGAAATTCATCATGATATAGTTTCAGCGACAATTCGTCACAAGCTCCTGCCTCATTCCTATTCTCGGACCCAACGTTTGTCTATCAATCATGTGAGACTTTGACTGATTACAGGGAATCAATACTGTAGCTGAAGTCTCGAAAGACAAGATGGAGATAGTGGATGCACTCAACAGCATGTCGTATATTGTTCGGCGCGAGATAGAGCTAGCCTTCAATCTGGGGCAAAAGTCTCGAAAGACACAAAGGAGATGGTGGAGTATATTGTTCGGTGCGAGATAGCCTTCAATCTAGGGCAACACGACTTTTAAACGAAGCGATACCTATAAATATAGTTTATTTGACAGCACGCAGAATCAAAACGTTAATGTAACCCCAAAATCCCACGTTCGCCCTTGTGCTTACCATACTCAACGGTCGGCCAGCAACCGCCGTCGTCTAGACTCTACAGCACTTCGGCTTGACTTAGTGTCTGGCTGTGCTCGATGGCAGTTGGGGATGCGACCGGCTGTCGCCACTTTGATACATGATACATCAGTCATTGGAAGACATTGTGGCGGCCCCGCAATTTGTAAACCGAGACGCTTTCGCGGAGACAAGGTGAGACAAGCTGCCAAATGAATGCAAAATGCCGATCCCCACGAGTTTTTTTGAATGTATCGCGATTTCGGATGCAGTGGTTTCCATCTGCTCATTGATGTGCTGGCGGCCAGCGACTCCCTCTACAATACGAATTGAGCCCAGGAAATGCCACTGGAGCCTTCGAACTACCCGACGCTATACAGAAGCGCGGCAAATCTGCGCATGCCCCCGTGGTATAGTATAACGTATTCCCGCTGTGGCAGCTAACCATCTCTTGTTCTTGATGTTCTTTTCATCGTCGGTCTACTTATCTGCCGATGCTTGACAGCTCAGCGTCGAGTTTAATATTGGATCTTCAACGCTAATTCCGATTGGCACTTGTCGCGCTGAGACGGCATCGACAGCAATCAGGCCAATGCGGGCAGCCCAGCGCTAATCCTGCGTATTAAAAGACGGCGTCGACTCGTCGATCGCCACCAACCCATACCTTCCAGGCACAGCTCCCGCACCATGGACTGCCAATTCTCTTTCGGCCCCAATCGCTCGTACTTCTGCAGCGCAGGATCTGTTTTTGCATGGTGCGCACAGAAGAACTCATTCTGAACGCACCGTTAATCAACAAATATCCAGGAGCGATAACTCGATCCCACCAGCCCTGGCACGCCTCCTCCTTGAAGATAATAAACACCCGCAGGCCATGGACACGCCATACGACGTGGCATTCCCGATGGAACCGGGGCTGTATGCCATGTGCTGGAAAACAATTGCAGGCGAGGACTGGTACGAGGGTTCGTGTCCTTGTATATCTTTATCTTTATTCGTCATCATTCCTAATTGGCTGCAGACGGGTGCCTAGGTCCAAATTACGCGCGATTGGCGCGTTTCATAAAAAGTGTCGCGGCCACCGGAAAGCACACTACGCGCACCGTTTTTGGTCCTGGTGCGAGCTACTTCTCCATCTCGCCTTCAGGATATTCGTGGCAGAATATTGTGCCTGCACTCGAAGAGGACATCCATAATTGCATCAAGACGCGCCGCCCGACAACAGTCACACTCGGCGTGCAGGGATCTTACGTCGTCCTCTACAACGATGGGACCGTAACATTTGATCTTCGTGGCCAATATCCCCTCGTTGAGGGGCTCATACGGAACACCCAAGAAACTTCTCAGAGACGCGGAGTCATGGTAGGCTGATATTTCGCCAAGCAGCATACTATGCTAACGAATATTTGCAGTATGTCGCGCTGAACCCGTTTGTCGCGGGGGAGTACTATGCAGTGTACGGCGACGGCTCAGCGTCGTGGAACTTTCCAACAGCCTGGAGCGCGGATGTTACCGCGATAAGCCGAGAAATAAAGCCTATCCCCGTCGCGAGCCCCGTGTCCGCCGTATCTCCTGGCGGGACGGCGGTAGCACAGACGGTGTCCGTCGTGCAATCCATGCAGGTATCACCGGGAGGAACGGCGGCCGTACAAGTTGCATCACCGACGGCCATGGGCGGTACTGCTTCGCCCGTCGGCGTCTTCACCTCCATCGGCCACTCTGTCGGCCACTCCATTCAAGCAGTGGTTCAAGAGGTTGCGCCTGCCCCTCCCTCGTACGTTCCACAATCACGGGCGACAGTTGTATCCCCTCCCCCCGTCGCGCAAAGCCCCCCTGCAGCGGCACCCAGCCCACCGGCTCACAAAGTCACCTGGCAGGAAGGTCTCACGATGGGACTGAAAGCCGCCGAGGGGCTGAACAAGATCATCAACGTTTTCGAGGGCCAAGGCGGCGGCGGGCAACAGCAACAGCCGCAACAGCAGCAGCAGCAGCAGCCAGCGTCTGGCGGCGACCAAAATACGTTCAACTTTGCAAACGGCTTGATCCAGGAGGTTGTGAGCCTAGAGCAGGCCGTCTTCAACAACAACAACAATAACGCAGATCCGAACAATGCAAATACTTGGCAGACGAATTGTTGACGAGGGCCCTAGTGTACGGTGGTTTACGGATACAATACTCCAAGACTGTGGATAATACATAAAATATACCATTTATATTATCGATTGCTTAGAAGACTGAAGTCGCAAGATATTTTCAACTTCATTTTTGTGGCTTCAGTAAAGACCTTGTTAGCTTCGGCTTCGGCGGGCAATATCTCCAACATATGACAAGGAGGAATCCTAGATGGTGTAATATCTGAGGCCGAACTGAACGCACGCTGAAGTTACCGAAGTATACAGCCTCGTCCTAATTGGGAATTTTACACGGAAGTGCAAGACGATCAAATGCCACTATTGATTTTTTTTCTGGCCACACATCCTCCGTGGATATTTGAACTACTATCTAAGTATCATTGGGACTACCATAGAATCATCCTCCTTTTTCATGACTGGATTAAACCACAATTGAGGTCAGTGCAACAAAATCTTAGCGATCGGTAGTAATCGCGTCATCAAATCTGGGCAAGAGTCCCTCGGCTCTGGCCCACATTTCAAGCGGTGCATATTCCGTGCAATTGCTTCGCGGTCCTTTTCCGGGCTGGTACCGACTATGCAGTTTGGATTTGCGACGATTAGAAAACGTTACTAAGAGTCAGGTCGAAATCAGGACAGGGAAAGAATTTCAGTGCGAGAAAGTTATTTGCTGTGAATAGTAAAAGCACTGTATATTAGTCCTTAATAGGCACTGATTGTTGGATTCTGGCACTGATATAAAGTGTTGGGGATCAGTGCATTTATGTACACTAAATTAGTGCCTCAAAGGCACTGATTTCAGCTTGTATAGATTCCGAGGCATCGATGTCTCCGTGGCTGTGTCGTGTTCGGTTCATTAACTCTACCTGGGGGTCACTCGCCTGCGCCAAAGACTGCTTAATGAAGCGTCGTGGACAGCCGCGTCGTGGTCAGATAGCTGACTCTGAAAATGATGCCACTTGGAGGAAGGAAGTGGCCCGAAAACTTGCAGTGCGTCTTCGCACCGAAATGATGTAACATCAGTCGAGACCTTGACACACGCCATGTCGGAGAGAGAGGAGAAAATATTAATAGGGCGGGACCAAAAGGTCGACCGGGGTCATCTAAAATTTCATGCTTCACACTTCTGACAATCTTAGTTCGACAATGGGATTCGCTGAGTTAAAAGTTCCGTTCGCTGATTTCTGAGGCTAAGCTATTTTACTATTGTTCTGCCTTTCGGTTCTCAGACTTGCGGATTCAACGTACTCGAACTGAACTGTGATTCTGACTCTCGGAGAAACTCCCGGATGCTGTCGGTCGTTATGCAATCTGCGAATCTGCGGCACGTTGTTCAATTGCGCAGATTTCATCTTCTACAGTACCTGAAACAAGAGGGCCTCAATCTCGGAAAGGCGCAGAAATTAATGTTCTTGATATCCAGCAGATACGGAGAGGTAGAAAGCGGTTGAACTCAAGTTGAACTGCGAACTTGAACAAAGTTTAGCCTTGTTTATCTCTGTTGCGTCACGCGTGACACTGTCCCCTTTCTTCCCGCCATCACGGTCGCGTCCCGCTACACACCCGTCCCGCCCCCAATATCACTCTAGGTTCCTTCTATAACGGTTCTGTACCTCCAATGGCACGTCTACATCCGGTTTTCCTCGCAATCCTGCTCTTAATTCCACCATCAACGCGTAAATTCGGCATTTTCCGATTTTCCACCAACAAGGGCCCCCGACGTTCTTCCACCCGCCCAAATACGTCCCAGGACCTAATAGATGTGTTATAAATCCTTTATTCTTCAACTCCGACCTGTTTCTTTGGCCTCCTTGATGCAACATTCCTCAAGCCAGACATATCGGCGAGTAACCTCACTTTAATTGCCCCTGCACGAATTTTTTGTTGAAACACAATTCATATCTGGTACAGGTTGTGCTGTACTTGCTAGCCTCGCGCATGCGTATCACTTTCAGAGCCTTCGCCGTCGTCCAGCTCCTTCACTAGCACAAATTTGCCTTTGTGTTTTGCGGCCGCAATTCCCTGTCCTGTCCATTCATTCCCTCTCTTCACCTCGATTCCACCCCTCTTCTGCCTGCTTTTCGCTTCCACCGGTTTTTCCCATCTACTCTCTCCTTTGCCAAATCCCTATTCTTTTCCCTAATTCCCCCCAGCTCTCCCTCCGCATGACTGCTCAACCGTGCCGATGAGCCACGTTCAAGCTGCATTCGCCTCGTGCCTCTCCTTTCTTCGGGAGAATCCTCGCGCACCACTCCTTTCGTGTACCGCATTCTTCTAAACCTCGCATTTATTTCTGAGCTCGTCAGATGATCTTCCCCAGTCCGTCTCCCTCCCCTTTCTCTTCCCTCTCTCTCCCCTCTATTACTCGGTCTGCGCTCTACGCCATGACGTCGTTCCTTCCCCTTCATCGCGGTACCCTTCAAAAGGAGTATTCTTGTTCAGGTCGGGCGCTCTCCTGTTCACCTCGCGTATACTCATTCTTTTCCATTCACTCCAGCCTTTTCATTCCCATCTCCACTTTCCCTTCTTTCACAGCTCCACCACCTCTGCACCGGTCCCACATACTCGCCACCACGAATCCAGCCCAACTACCGTCCGCGTCTCGTTCTAATTTATTTCTTCAGTAATTCCGCCAGTTGTCAGCTTGCAGTGGGTCTCTCACATCTTTTCTCGTCTTTAATTTCTTTGATTGTCATGTGCATATCTTTCCTAGCCGTTTCGTTCGCCAATGGAACGACACCGTAGCGCCGCCACCGATTTTTCAGTTGAAGATTTGGGCTTGCGGAGATCCCAAGTACGCGTCCATCAACTCGATGCGAGTGTCGGTGCGGTGGCAGACGTTTGGTTGCATTCCCGGGATTTTCTTCAAGCTTCGAGTCGGTATACGCGTCATTGGTAAATTGATTCGTTTGTATTTTCTTTTAGTTCGTTTTTCATTCTATTTCCTCGACACACCCGTGACGGGTGCGCGCAGCGCCGTCACCGAATCTGTGCCATGAACACAGGTTTGCGTCTGTGGTCTGCCGATCTCCATCATCGAGCCACGCCCCAAATTCGTCTGGGGGTTGCAGTGGGGTATACTGCTTTTATTGTGATTTGTCTTCAGCATTGACCTAGGTCTTGCAGGATTGCGTAGATGGATTTGGTCTCCGACACCTCCGATGTTGCATCATACACGCATGATTTTTCTTTGATTCTTCTTTACCGTCGCGCGTAAGTTCCTTGTTGATCGATTGAGCACCCTCACACAGGTTTGTTCAACTTGCATAATATGTGTCCATGTCTTGTTTATCTGTTCCATTACTAACACTGACACGTACTTGCAGGCCCCGCTTCAATCTTGCACTCCCGCGACTCGAGAGTGGAACATTGGACACCTGCCCGTAAGTTTTAAATTCAGTGACACTGACGCGTTGAGTGGTAGTTGTAGTTGTAGTTGTAGTACTCGTTATAACCTCACACAATTGTATCCCACCTTTTGATCCCAGTTCTGACAGTAGGTCCTGTTTTTTTTTTTGCACTTTCATCAATTCTAATGCGGCGCTTCCCGAAATGGGTCAAATCCGGGTACGTCTCAACTCTACCATTTGAACTTGCTGACATGAATTGCAGATAGATGACGGACGGCCTGACTCAAATCCATCCTCCGTTGGCTCAGTATCTCGGTGAGTCCACTTAGTTCTTCTGGTCTTCATTCGGTCGTTAGCACGAGGACTGTATTATATAGTTGACAATTGAACATATGGATTAAACCAAGAATTGAACCGGAGAACCTAAATCAGTGCCCGGATGCACTGCAAACTAGTGCCCAAAAGCACTGTATATCAGTGCCTCGACACACTAAATTACGCAAAAAAGCACTGCATAAAAGTGTAATTTTGGCCAGATGCACTGTATATTAGTGCTTCGAGGCACTAATTTGAAGTGCTTTCGACACTAATTTGAAGTGCTTTGGGCACTGATTTTTGTTTGTCTTGGGGCACTAATATAAAGTGTGTCCGCTGTTCACAGTGATATTTGCGCGTCTTGAAAGTTCGTGACACTCCTCAAGAACGGATGAATCATGTATTTTAAGCTGTACTAGTTATGCACCTGCGCTTCACACTTTCCATTGCTTTCTTCCACCCTATGTGCGGCAGAAAAGAAATTCGATTCCTCAAGAGAGACACTGGGAATAGTACGCTGCAGAACCGGTCAGATAAGTGAACAAGGAGGAAAGGGAAACATACCGCTCGAGACCTTGCATGTGAAAGGTGCGACACTGGCAGCATTTTTGCGCGTTAGCTCACTCAGAAATGGATCATAAAAACAAACGCACCAAACTGTTCCACCAGTCCAGCCAATCCCGCCGCACTGACCCCACTCTGGTACAGTGCCGCTGGATCCGCCAGATCCACCGGTGCCGGTCGGGGGACTCGTAGTCGTGGTGGTGGTGGGGGGTGCGGGCGCAGAAGTGCCGCTTCCAACAGTAATGGTGGAGGACCCGCTGCTGAAGTATCCCTCCGTGGCGACGATCTGGTAGTTGAACGTGCCCATTTGCATTCCCAAGGCGGCCCACGCCTTGAAGTGGTTCGCGGTGGTGACGGTGCCGCTTGTGCGGTGGGATTGGCGGACGGACCAGTACTGGTTGAACGTCGCGGTGCCCTGAATCGAGGGCTCGTTCACGCGCTGGGTCTGGTAGATGTTGTACACTGATCCGTCCTGCAAAAAGGTGAGTATAGCTCTGAGATATAAAATGATGAACACAGTACGGAGGTGACGGTGCCCTTCAGCGACAGGCCCGTCGAGGGGTTATAACTTCCGAAGCTTTCGGTCACGTAATATCTACAATTCCGCGTTCAGCTGGGCGCGGGGGCAAGCGGTAATGTAGAACTTGCTCGACGAGAGGATTGGTTGTCCACCCGTAGACGGAGAGGTAGCTGTTGCCGTTCGGACTGTAAGTGCCGCTGAAGGAGATGGCTCTGGAACGCGAGTTGGTTGAGCGAGCGAGTTGAAATGAGAGGATTGAACTCACTGGGCGGAACCCGGGTTCCATCCTTTTCCTCCTACAAAGTTGCCGTTTCCACTCCAGGTCACGCTGTACTCGCCTCCCGCCTCGTTTGTATAAGTCACAGCGGCTCCACCATCGGTCCAGAAAGAATAATAATAGCCGTTGCTGGTGCCCGTGCTGCTAGCCGTCCCAGAACGACTGGTGAGGTTGCCAGGGAGGGCGGAAACCCCAGCGACAGCGACTGTGACGATGGAGAGAAGGAGAGAACTAAAGGAGACCATGTTGTTAACCGTGAGTCAGTGACCGACTCGAAGCTCGCTGGTTTTTAAGTGTCTGTGGTTAAACCCCGGCGGTTTCGGTTCCACCTCCGCACTCGACACCATTTCTCCGAAATGCGTTTTCAATTAGGCAATGTATACTTTACATTTCTTTTGATCCAAGCAGACCGAAATTTAAGCAGACGCAGGCGAGGAAGCAGAGTCCAGTACCATGATGTACCACATGTCCTGATATTGCGGCCGTTTTAAACGTAAAGCCACCCGCCGCAATTTCTCCAGACCGGGAATGAGCCGAAGGTGATCGAGCAGGTCCAATTCTGGTAATGTTTGATTTCCCCCTTCTTTGTTGCATTTGAAAGAGGCCGGACCTGGCTGGTATATCCAAAACGGCAAGTAACCGGCGAATTTGGCAGCGCAAAGTGAGCAGAGTTTTCCAGACGATAGCGTCGTCGTTAGCCTTGATTTTGTCGAACCTAATCAAGAAACCCTCATTTGAGCTCCAGCCGAGTGTCGGATGCAGATGTGAATAGGGAGGGACTTCGCACATCATTCCGGAAATTTCTCCATCTAATATGCGGATTGCCAAGCTGATCAACCCGTTCCGAAGCTCGGTACTTTTTCATCGGGTTCCGACCCAGCTCGGAACGTTTATGAATAGAACGGCCAAAGAAGAATCCAGGATCAGCGTCATGTTCCTGTAGAGAGAAGGAAACAGAGTAAGTGAAGGGAGGGTTTTACTTACATTGGAGCTTATTAGCAAGCGACGAAAGCTCTATCCCCCTCCATGAAATACGAGAAGAAAGAACAGCGGGCATATTCCGGAGCCGAGCACTGGGCACCTGACGACGTGGTCCAATTTTGGATTCTAGCCAAGAGGCCGATCGGCGTATGACGAGTTTGCGCGTGAGAGAGAAGAGAAGCTTCGTTAGATGCAGTGAAGAGCCTGCAGGAGCCATCTCCTGCGCGCTGCGGTCCGGCGCCGCATCCCTGTCGAGCAGATAGCGCACCGCCTAGTCTGTCCCGCGATCCCTTTCCGTCCCGCCCCACGAGGCGGTGCCAGTACTGTACTCGGCAACGTCGCCCTCAGCGACAAGAGATGTACGAACTACCCGCTCAGCCGCGCTGCGACATCCCCACCCCCCAGTCGGCTCGGCGAGCGCGTGAGCTGCAGTTTCTGGCCGTGCCCGTGAATGGTGCTATGCCCCGAGGACGGCGGCGGCGGCGTCGACTGGGAAAGGGAAAACCGTCGCTCGTCGCGGGTGCGCGGGCGCGCGGTGACGCCCGCCGCTGTATGCGCTAGGCGGACTACGAGGCGGCCGGACGTCATCGTATTCAAAGTCGTCCGTGTTGTGGCCGCTCTCATGGAGAGTCAGCAGCTCCGCCGCGCTCGGTGCTTTCCATTCGGCGTCGCCGATGCGCTTGTGGATGGAAGAGGATGCGGCGAACGGCGGGGGTCGACGGATAGGGATTTCGAGCGGTCGTGCTGGGCGGGGGGCTGGAGGAAGCGCGGTAGTTTAGATGCAGGGGTAGCAAGACCCGGGATCTTTGGTGAAGTGGTCCTAGGTAGGATTCGGCGACGGCGAGGCAGTGGCCGTAGTGGATATGGGGGCGTGGCTGACGGTGGCGGCGACGGTGGGCGTGCCCTGGGCGTTGTGCTGCAACTAATGCGCGCGCTTCGAGGAGGGCATCCCAGCGCGAATCCTAGTGGGACTCGCCTAATTAAGCGAGTCCCACTAATGATCAGCGCGCCGACGCAGGCAATCCATATTTCATCAATCGGCAATTCTCGGCATTCATGCCCGGGCAAGGCTCCCACCGGCTCGCTAGCGCTGCCTTTACCGCTGGCGCGGGGCCTTTTTACTTTATTTTATCCTATTTTTTACCGTTAGATCTGTATTTTTTGGTTGACATCTTACGCGGCGGAGACCCCCCCTTAACGCTCGCCGCTGGGCCCGCTGCGCGAAGCTTTAAGTTCGCCGCGAGGCCCACTGCGTGGTACCGGCCGATGAGCGAGGTTTAAATACAATTGGTTGAATGATGGACGCCTGTGAGCGAGTCCCATTTTTGACGCCGAGTCCCACTAACGGTGAATTAAACGACGCTAGCTGACGTTAGCCGAGCCTTAGCCAAGTCCCACTAACGGCGAGTCCCACTCTTATCATCGATGCTCTCCTACATGACAGAAACACGCACATGGATCACTGGAAGTATTGTAGAACAATGCAGAGGCTGCTTCTCAGCTAGCAGTGGTGGATGAGAGGCATCAGTTGAAGAATGCACTCAAGTTAGGGGCTATTTACACAACAAACAGCCGGAAAAAAAAACCGCATAGATATGAATAGAGCTTGTGTCTCGGTAGCGGCCCATTGTGAACTGCCGGGCGATAAAATTTCTTAGGTTGAAGTTGATAAAATTGAAATTATGGGGAACCACCTCCCTTTTTGATTTCGCGGGGATATCCTCTACACAAGTATCAGGCTTTGACCATACCAGTACTAATTGCCGAGGGCGCCTGGGATGTGGGCTTAGATATCCTTGTGACCTTGATTTCAGGCATTCACTAATTACTTTCGAACAGCGGAGCCTCACATACCAGGCGAGGCTTGGTTGGCCCATGCTGAGCTGAGATCGAGCGCGGCCACATATACACTCTATTCATTGCCAATTAAGGCACAGATTCTATAAATGATTACATTCCGCAATTCCAGGGCGTTCCAAGTCTTCGACAACGCTACAGCTGCCAAATTATTGCCTAAATCGCGAATTTCCAAATTTGGATCTGGGCGTTGTTTGTGCAGGTGTGCGATCATGGCCGAAGCGCAACAAGGCTACACGTGGATGGCTTTGCTTCAACTCTGATCTGGACGCGGCGGCCATCGAGCATGCTGCAGGAACTGTCGCATATGGACCGCATAACCCAACTTCAGGACGAAATACAGCAACTTCTCACCATCATGTCCAGCACGATCGCCTATCTCACTTCGCGCGCCAATTTCGTGCAAGTTAGTGCGGATGTACCGATAACGAAGCAGCGAAATCCGGACAAGTACGACACACCAGAGGTGTTTGAAGGTAAGGACAATACATGCATTTGCATCGCTGCTGATAGAAATCCTTCACTTCTCAGCCAATAAAAAGGAGCTTGTCACGGACCTCATCATCAAGGCAAAGCAGGTCGAATACTTAATCAAGTCTCTTCCCGAGCCCGAGCCCGAGGAAGATCAAGTACGTGTCTACTCCACGCCACGAATAAAGCATTGACCGTCCATGTACCAGGCGAAACGACTGCAAGCGCTGGATGAAGAGATGACCGTCGCAAACGAAGAATACATCCACGCGGTTGCGCGCTCCAGTGAGTCTTATCTTCTTTTTCTTTGAATCCCAGGCCTGCTTCCTGATACATTCATTCTAGAGGATCTACACTCCCAGATAACGGACGTGCTTCGCCTCATGCTCGAGGAGACTGACACTGGACTCGTGGAGATGCCTCGGTAACATCTTAGGTGTTCTCTTATCATATATTGTGCGTCCCCGAATGGATACCATGTCCGAGTGATCAACACTCACCGCAACGCAAGGTAGAGCAAGAGTAGTGAAATTGTGTACGCCATGCTTCGAGAAAACAGCGCCGTTGTGAAGAACAATTAATCTCCTTATACTCTTCTCCTCCCGAATTCCCGCTTTTCGTTTTCAAGGCGCGATCTCATGTAAGTGACATTGAAACACTTGCTTGTATTTGGAGTCTCACAACGAACTCGCCCCTAAGTTCCCATACAAAAAGCGCTGAGTTACACCATGCCGAGCTGCGCAAAAGTAACCTTGTAGCTCCCTCCTCCACACTGATATCCCATGGCGGTCTTGATAAACCCGTAGCCCTGGGGGCATGGCTTCAACCCCAGCCTCGCCATAGTCTCCTTGATGAGCTCCTGCATCTTCGCGTCAGCAGTGAGTGGCTGGGGCGTCCTTTATATTTGGGGTCGCCGGGATGGGGGGCTTGACGACGAGAGGCGGCTCGACAACGGCAGGAGTCTCCACAGTGGCAGGGGCTTCTGTTACGAGTGTGGTCTTTGAGCACGGGCATTCTGCCCTCGCCGCTCTCTCTTCCTCGCGAGCCTGTCGCTCCTCTGCTCGGGCTTGCCTCGCCTCCTCTCTCGCCTGCCTTTGTCTCGCTTCTTCCCTCTCCTGCCTCTCCTCCGCTTCCTTCGCTTCCTGCTTTGGCTTGTCACTGGCGGTACCAGAATTAGTTGGTCGGATGCGCGTGACAGAGCGACATGAACGGACATTTCAGAGCAATGCTCGTTCGGCTTATCGGAATCGGCACACATCTTCGCTTCCATTTCCCCGACGTAACATTTGATGTTTCAGGTTCCCTCGCTGTCGATTCCGTCGCCGCACATCTGCTCTCTGTCGTCCGACGGCGCTGTACAATTCTCAGTGTCCGACAAACCTCAACGATTGAAAATTTACCGCAGTAGTGAGGGCCCACTGGGTGTACAAACACATCCTTCTCCCGGAACCGCGTTGAGATAGCTGATACTGCCTGCTATCGAACTGCATGACACCTCTGACTTGGCTGCAAAATGCTCGTCAGATAGTCGCATTGCTAGTTCATGCTCGACCCACTGCTCAAATTCCGGGGAGCGATACAGGGTTCCTTGTGCGTGGTATGGGGCTCCTCGCGAGCGGTAGGGGGTTCATCGCAGACTAGTTTGCACGGACGCGGGTTGATGGGGATCCCTTCACATTTCACCTGGTCGGTTTTCGCGATGGCGCTGTCGAATGTATTCCACGGAGCGACCCCATAATCCCCGAAGACGTACGCTGTATTCCAGATGCTGTCGTCGAATGAAGGCGTCCCGAACCCCGGGTTCACGTCGCGATCGGCTCTCCAAGAGGAATCCGTCACAAGCGTGGTCGCCGTCCCGTCCGAATAAGTGACCCTGATCTTCGCCAGCGCGGCCGCGGGCCCCCGATATTCTGCGCCTTGATGGCAAAGATGTTTACGCACGCGTCGAGCCCGGTACAGGCGCTCTGGGGGTTCGCGTGCCCCGAACCGTTGATCACCGCGCGCTCGTTGACAAAAAATGTGTGTGCTGACTATGTCCGCGTGCACTGGTATCTTTCCTTCTGGGGCGACGAAAGCTTTGCGCAAGATACAGGTCTCGTTAGCCTGCGGTTCTCCCGAAACCCAGATCCATTTGAATTTGTCCAATCCCAAGGGAACGGTCGAGGTAGCGGGCGCCATGGTAGAGGCGGCGGGCACGGGGATGGGAACGCAAGCAGTCGCTCCATTGGAATCCCGCATTGCACGTGAACTACGGGACCTTTAGTACTAGTACTGGCGGTGAATACAGAGTGCCAATTTACCCAACATTGCGCCGGCCCCGGGGTTTTCGTCTGCAAATTTGTCAGCTTGGGGGATATCACAGGTTGTTGCATAACTTGCAGACCTGGCATGAAGGGTACGAATTCGGAACTGCAAAGTCTTTGCACACCTGCCCTTTATTATCGTGTATCCATTCAACAGTTTGACACTGGCATTCGCCATTCTGAAAAGAAGACATTAATCACGGAACACCTTTCAAAGCAACCGGAGGCCCACAGGGAGTCCACCAGGAGTCGTACCGGCTGGGCAGCTGATATCACGGAGGTATTTATCCGGGGAGCTTTCAGCCACCCGAAAGATGAGAGCGAGAACTGCGACGAAGGTAATCGAAATGCGCATCGAGTGGGCGGGCGATGGTATCGTCCGGATCACTGTTGAATACCCCAATTCAGTGGCTAGAGCAGACCGTAAAGAAGGTTCAACCTCACCACAAAGGCTAGTTAACTCCTGGGTAGTGATAAATGGGCTGCAGTGTCAGGTCAACTGCCCACGTTATCGGAAAAATCGAATTTGTCTGATCAGGACCTGACCGAGCCTGGTGGTCTGGTCTGGTCAGGTCAGGTCTGGTCAGGTTTCACGATGAGACATATCAGGTTGTGTCAGGTCCTGGTTAGGCTCGGTCAGATCCCCCATCCGCAGAGTAAACATATTTACTCAGAGATGTCCCAAATGATCTCCAGTTGAGTCTACCACGTTCGAATGCACTGAAAAGATGAAACTATCAAGTCAAATGAGCTCAAACGAAGAAGATCCAGGCCCAACCCGGTGGCCGGAACACGGTACATAACTCTGTTGATGTCGTTCCAACGTGAGCCCCACTGTTCAACAAGCGAGCTCCATTAAGTAGTTATTTCTAGTAGTCAATGGTCAATTCCTAATATCATATGCATAACTCAATAATGATCCATTATACTAATGGATTATTATAGCAAGAGGGTCCTAGAGGTTTTTCATTTTTCGCCGGAATATCCTGAGCAGCCCTGGTCAGGTCTGGTCAAATATTATAATACCTTTTTTGACCCTTATTACCCGCCCGAAAACCTGATGGCCTGATTCAACCTGATATGACCGAATCAGTTCTGGTTATACAATTTGGATTTTCCCGACACAGTCTCGTTTAATAAGTTGTGACGAGTAGACCAGAATTCCTCCAGGGATCCACTGCGCGAGGAACCTTCGAGTGTCTTTAGCTACGACTAGTATCTAATAGTACTGAGCTTCGAGCTCTGGATGATAGATCAGAGTTCCAGCTGTCCACTGCAGGAGGAACCGGTGCATTCTACACTGACTAGTGGGTGTTTAATTTCAATTCAATTCAAATTCCATTTGAGTGCGCGCGGGCCCCTTGGGGCCCATGTGGCACTATACTGAATACATGGAGGTAGTCTAGCGGGCGCGGAGTGTATGGGAAGTGGAGTGCGTCGACAGTAGTGAAGGTATGGTAAGGAGGGTGCCATGAGGGAGAGATGTGTATTGTGGTACGTAGCAGGGTGTCTTAACTATGCATATCAATCTGGTAAAGTATGAAGATGTAAAGGAAAAGGAGGAAGAAATGGGCCGGCCTGCTCTAGAGAGCATAGCGCGGGAAGCGACTGGTGTCGCGTACGAAGGCGAGAACCGGGGCGGGGTCCGACTTGGATGCAAGGAGGAGTCGGAGGGAGAGGCGCGCCGTGCCGAGGCGCTGGACGAGAGCGGTTCGCTGCCGATGGTAGACTGGCCACGAGAGAAGAAAGTGGGGGACAGTCTCTGGCACGAGACAGAGCGCGCAATCAGGGGAGGGGGCAAGATGGAATCGATACAGGAAAGTGTTGAGGCCGATGTGCGCTGTGCGCAGCTGCGTTAATACACTGCATTGCGGTCGGCTGAGGTCAGAATACATGCGGGTAACGCCCTTGCACGGTTTGGGGCTGTCGAAGAGGGCGAGGCGGCGGAAGCGTGGGGAGGCAGACCATTCGGAGAGCCAGCGTTCCTGGGACGCTAGTGTGCCCGCTGCAATTGCTGCCGCCTTGCTGAGTGGTAGCGGGGAGTCGTGCCTACCGCATCTCACTCACATCCACTAGTAGGTGTCGAACAGTCTTTAGTTTCAGGCTCCCGAAATACTATGTGGCATTTAAATAGGGAAATCATTAACCATTATATTTTTAACTGTGCCAAACACTGAGAACAAATGGGAAAGTCGATCTCAAATGGCACAGTCAACTATCCTGCTTGACCTGCTCATCCCAATGTATGTTGTTTTTATTTTTATTTGGCCTCAATGAGTCGATAGTGGATCTCTACTCTTTGATATATATATTTCGGCATGTAGGGATACAAAAACACAGGGGATGTGATATGACACCTGGATATAGGCTAGGGAAGTTCTCCGCACTATGGTGGTCCTTTTGCACATTTAACAGTTTGACATCTTAAGGTTTTTCCAGCTGATTTTAGTGAACTTTCACTGCTTTTTGAGCTTCTGTTTTTTTCTGTGCCACTGTCCACCACTCCAACAGTGATCCACGTGACCTGCACGCGACCCAATTGATCAAAAGCAACGCCAAATAGTGCTGCAACATGGCTGGTATCATGGGCTCAACCAAAGGGTCTGAGCACTCTATAACACTAATAAGCGACATCACCTATATCCATTATAACAGAACCTCATACTAGTACTAGGTGAAGCAATGCTGGGAAGCCAAAGTTTCAACCACCCTGGAACACCCTAGAGGCGCAATGTTGCCTGGGACCTCCTGAGCAACTTTATAGACACCGTAAAGAGTACATATGTCCCAAAAAGGCTCGGACCACTCAGTGAAAAACCGAAAACAAAAAAATGTTGTGGGCCACAAAAAAAATGGCCAGATGAATTTCAGGCAACATACTGAGGGATACTGTTTCAAAACCAAATTCGCGCTCTACCCAACTTACCCTATGCCAGACGGACCATGCCTGTTCCAAAGCTGTTCCTATCGAGCAGCTGAGGGCAGTGTTCCTGGTACCGACTTAGGAACCAGGTCTGAAAACCATAATAGAGCATATTCGCAGCGGCCAAATTTGAGTTTGAGATTTCTGTCATCAACAAAGGTTTTAGCCGACATCAAGTGACTGATGTGATTTTCAGTGACTGCTGAACGTGCGTATGAGTCGACGTGCACTTCGACCTAGCCCACCCTCACATTCTCCAGGCCATGGAGTAAAATTTCTATAACAACAGAGCAAACTAGCCCACCCTGTCCCTGGAGGATCTCTACTTTGGCCCATAAAATCCTGTGCCCCAACTCCATCCGGAATCTGCGTACACACAGTCATACTATGGATACCACCCAGTCACACCTCCTAATCTGCCCCCTCCCCGCATCCCAATGGCTCCTCCAATACCTCCCGTACCTTCAATTAATTGCTCAGCCCTGAGGATAAAATCCAAAGCCACTAAAGTAGCCAAATACAGCGGTGGTAACCTGTACGACATTCTACAAACAGCTATCAATGTTGAGCTCTTTACGGCCAAGTATGGGGAGAAGGGCACAAAGAAAAGGAGTTCAGGAACACTGTTCATCAGCTGGGCATCACCGGTAGCGATGGCGTCTTGAAAACATGTCTGATGGAGCTGTTAGTATACCACGAGGTGTGTATGCAATTCTATTGGTGAAAAGGACAGATTTAATCATTCCAGGACCCTGCAAGTGCCCCAGAGGTGATCTTGATGGCCATAGAGGGCACCACCTATGAGGTTTCACTCGGAGCACCACTCAACAAGCTCATGGCGCAGCGTCATGTCTATGAAGATAAAACAGATGCAGAGAAGGAGAAGCTCAAAAAGGTATGTTTTGTCATGTCTATAATATTGTCAGTGCTCAAGCAGTATACTATCCCAGAAAGTGGACGAGGATAAAAAGGGCGGAGACGCAATTCGCAACGCGTCACTGAACAGGTCTTGGTGTGCAGCAATGGCATGCGATGCCGATAGCAGCAACGACGACATTGTTATTATTGACAAACCTACCCCTTCAACCAATCCAGCCCTGCATGGAATGATCCCAGCGACTCCTACACCACCGATTCATACACCCGCACTGCTTCACGAGTGGTCCCCTCCGGCTTCTATCCTGGACTCCAGGTTCAATAGCAAGGCTGACTCAGACATCAAATTCATTAGCCACAAGTTCTCCGCCATCCCCATATCAAATTCTGACATTGTCACGATCAAGCTGGAACCTACACCTTCGATAATCTGACGTGAAGGCCAAAAGGGGTGCAAACATCTCCACACCCAGCATCCCACGCACCACCAGCAAGTCCTCTACCAGAAAGTGTGTTAAACATGAGGATTCTGACGCCGAGAACTCGCCCCTGACTCGCAAAACAAAATGTGTTCGCAGGAACAATTCGTTTGACATGCAGGGTTTCCTCTTGGAAGAGCGCAAGAATCAGGAAGTCTTTCAAGGTAAAATGCTTGCTCATATGGATGAGGGGACTTCTGAGTATCACAAAGCATTGGCAGACACTCGCTCCTTCCAGACCGAGTTTTTGGGGGTACTTCACAATATGTTCCCTGGTCCGAATTAATTACGAGTATACTCATTAAAATCACAACTACTTTACTTTCTTCATACATATTTGGATCACATTCTAACTACGCTACTCAGACTTTACATATAAAATTAATCATGGAGGTAGTCCTCTAACTCAGCTGGCAAACAATCAAAGTACTGCGCAACCTGGTTCGGGCACAAGCAGTTGAGGCAATTGGTGAGAAGGACACCGACACGGTAATACCGTCCAGCTGGTGAAGAGTACAGACACATTTTCCAGCCTGCATTAAGGAACAGCCAGAGGTTAGCAACAATCCTGAACCCATGTTCTACCTCGATCCGAACAGTAGACATCCGTGCATTCCACTCCTGTTCATCAGTGGTGCACTCCCCCGCACCCGAAAATGGGCTGATGATGTGTGGATCCACACCGTAGGCTGGGTCGCCAAAAACCTGGAAGTAGTGATCTTCAATAGGTGTGTTGGCATCAACATCCTCTTGATCTGCAAACTCTGCCAGGCGGTTGAGCAGCCCACTCTCTGTGAGCAGAAAATTATTGTTCTGCTGTCCTTTCTGCAGCCCATACAGATGCCTGATATACTGTTCAGCAGCAGGAGTGCTTGGTATTTGAGCGAATGGAATTTCTTGTGCCCATTGTAAGCCTGCCGTTGGAACCATGTAGGGTGACAAATTCGCCGAATGGTGCAGTCAAGGAATGCGAAGATGGAACTGATGGGTGCTCCTCATGCCTGAACAGCTTCAGCGTAGACTGCCAGGTTATCTGGATGCAAGAGGTGCTCTGCATCACAAGCAAGTAGATGCTCCCAGCGGTTGTCGAGCCACTCGACCAGCTCGTTAATACACACCGAATAGAGGATTGTGAGCGGTCATAAAGCATAGTGAGTGTATACATCTCCAGCAGTGCGAAATCAGGTGCAGAGTAGACACAAAGCCTCAATAGTGGGGAACAAGTATTGATTACTGGATGTCAAAAATGTGTCCGGAATTTCCAGAGCTTTGATGAGATCTAGCAGCTTGTCTGCAGTCATCCTAAATACAACAGGGTTAATAAGCAGTTAATTTGTGATCTCTTCAAATACCTGAATTGCCACTGGCAGTCCCGAGTTTTCAATGAGCAGAGCCACTCCTCTGTGATCCACTGCTCTCCCTGCTCAGGTCATGGAGGGCCTGAGTCAGATGGTGCGGTTGATGTCTTCACCAGTAGTTAGAGAGATGTGGGCCATTAATTCAGCCGTGGTCAAAGGTTGGAGTATGGGAGGAAGCGGAGGAGGATGGGTGAGGAATGGTACAACTGCTACAAGAAGTCGCCTAAGATTGTCGCGGTTTGCATCTGCAGCCATGTTCAACTTCTGATATTGGTCATTAAAATGCGGAGGCTTTAAAGTCGGCCCTGGCAGTTCTATGAACTACAGTCGGTATAGAAACTTTGCATCTTTGGGGCAATGTATCATGATATCATCAACTATTTTGCAGTGCTGCCTCATGTACGGTAGCAAGAGATCTGCGAGTGCACAAGATCCTATAGTAGCGTCCCCTAGGCTCTGATGTAGTTGATAATGCTCTGCTTCGAGCTCCTGGTAAGCCTGTCGATATTTGTTGCGCTCATCTGACAAATCATCCCGCTCTTTCATCACAAACTCAAGTTGAGCCCTTAGCCACTGGACTTGAACCTCAAGCTCGAAATCAGAGTTGTTTATAGCCTCGGATTCCTGGGCTTATGAATGGCACAATATCAATTGGTGGACCCATAAAAAAAATCAGTGAAGACATACAGATGCCAAGGCCATCCTGTTCTTGTTGAGACTGGGACTGAGACTCGGTCTTGGGACTGTAGTTAATGAGAGTATCCACAAAAGTTTGTGACCCGGTCTGTGAATCAAGAAATCCACCGGGGGCATACAATGACCTTGGAGCCGTGTTATTGTGGGATATAACAGATGTTCAAACACTTACATTAACTTGTCGCTGGCTGCAATGGCAGTTGGGCGAGGAGCTGTAGTTGGAGAGGAATCCTCCTGCTTAATTTTGGGATCTTCATGCCCCAGGTGCACACGTTTGAGGCGACATTGTTCGGCTCTGTCCGCGAGTTCCCGTGGAGAAAGTAATGCCTTGCGTGCATCGCAAACGGCTTGGTCATTTTGACTTTGTTCATAGTCGAGGGCCGGGCTTGTAAAATGCAATGAAGGATGGTATGAATGGTCCAACATGATAGTGAGAAGACGAAGGGTGCGCGCATGAGCGCGACATATCACGCTGTGATAAAAATAACTCCTTGGGGGGTCTCGTGATCTCTTACCACCACCACCTTGGTGGGGGTGAGAGGTCGTGGGCTCCCCCCGTCGCAGCACGCGACGCGGGAGGCAGCACGCCCCCGCCCGCGATTCAAAGCGGAGCCTCCCTTAGGGAGTAGGGCCTTTAGGGCCAGATGAAGGCAATAGAGGCCCGAGTCGAGTCAATTCAAAGACAATAAATATAACGCACTTCCAATACGTAACGACATCCTGTGTGAATGTACGTACACTGCAGGAACCTCCCAGACCCTCCCACCGACGAGCCACACCCTCCTCTCGCCGCCACCGACGATGCCTGGGGGTCGGGGACCCAGGGAGCAGTCCCGTGCCCCAGCTCTCGCTAAGCGAGGGCATAGGGCATACGTAGCCCCATAAAAGCGGCCACGATAAGCCGCTCTCTCCACTCCATCCTCAGAGGCCTACGGCGGAGACGAACGGGTACGTGGTGCGCGCGACTAGCCAGAGACATGCTGAGCCCCCACTAACAGCCAAACTGGACACCGGCCCTAAGCCCCAGCCATCCACCCCACCGCACAAGGCCCCCAAAAGAACGCACAACGACGTACAGACGAGGGACATACCGCACGGCGAACGCGCATCCCCAGCCCGCCGGTATAAGGGCAAGGGCTCCCGCCTGACGGCTGCACCACAGGTTCACCCCCTATCCCTCTACGACACACACGGACCGCACACCAACGCAAACTGGTCGCCCATCGAGGACAACACCTTCTTCCTCCCGAACGCCCCCGCTTCGCCGACTCCCTCCTCCTCAGCCTCGCCGGCCCTACCCCTTGAGTCCCCGCTGGACCCGCCCGACAACACACCATCACCTAGCCCGTCCATAGCCTCCCGTTCCTCGAGCCCGACATCCACCCTCTCCACGCGATCCCGGAGCCGCTCCGCCCCAGCACCATCCCCCTCGGCAGCCACCCAGACCGCCCCCCCATCCCCCTCGCTCACTGCCGTACCTGACGACGACGACCCAATGGACACCCCCAACGACACCGCCTTCCGCGGGATCATGCGCGAGGCATTTATGGCGAAAATCCCCGCAGGCAGAGACATCAACCCGCACCGCCCGCATCCTGCCCACGACCCCAACGACCCCACGGCCATCCCCCAGTACACCACCGTCCAGATGAACGACCCCACCTGGACGGCGTGTGTCCTTCCCGACCACGTCATTGTTGACAACATGAGCGACGACGCCGTCCGACCACGAAGGAGAAGCCACTGACCCTTCTCGGGCTCGTCGTCTTCTGCTACGGGGGGCTCCTCGCGTCAAAGTTCAAGAATATCCACGCGGAGATTCTCCGCCCACTGGAGGAGGTCGCAGGAAAAGGCAACGTAACCCTAATCCGCCCCCAGGTGAAGGAGGCTATCAAATCAGCCCGCCGGGGACTCAGGGGTAAGGCAGACAAGTACCCCCCGCCCATCGCCCTCCTCGCCCGCTGCGAGGACCCCGAAGCGCGCGCCCGTCTCACCGGCCAGGTCACGTTCGCCGCCACCCCCTCTGTCGGCTTCCACTGCGTCGCCTTCGACCCTGCACGCATGTCGTGGGCGATAGGTTTTTTCCAGACCGACATTTCCGACCCCCCCGAGGTCACGGGTCGCTGCCTCGCGTGGGCCGTGTACGAGAATGTCCGGGACACCCCGACCCTCTTCAGTATGTTCGACCGCGCCACGCAGGGAGGGAGCAAGATCTCCCGCGACCAACGCCTCCTAGACTGGGCTGCGACGTTCGACGTCCGCTTCCTCCCCCACGACAAAACCCCCGTCTATGTCCTCTTCGTGCAGCCATGCACCGAGAACGCCCTCCTCTGGGACACAGTGCGCCCCGCACTCCGCGTCACACACACCGATGACCTCGAGGCCTTCAAGCCGCACGGGAACGCCCGCAGCGGCCATAACCTCTGCGCCGACTGCAAGTACGACGACCACCCCCGCTTCAATTGCCTGTTCACCAAGCGTGACAAGGCGTGGTGGGGCCCGAAAGGCATCGACGAGATCCTGGCGGAGCTCGCAGGGGATGGCGGAGGCGACGACAATGGCGATGAAGGGGACCGCTGGGGCGCGCCCGCGGGCGCATCATGACGCGCGGCTTCCGCTCCCATGGACGCCAGTAAACCACTCCCTGCAGCCGCGCCCCCTTATACTTCCTACGTGCACGACCCCCCCCCCCCCCCCCCTAAAAAACACTTCTTTTTTTCTTTTTGGACAATCCGGTACATCTACACGCATACGACGTAATGTACCGCTCGTATCTCCTACCCCTCCTCACGTATAAAAATGATAATATGTTCTTTATCAAAAAAAGATGAGAGGACCCGAGTCTGGGCTCGGAAGAAGACGTACAAACATCACTACGGTACGCACCCCAACCCCGCTTAACTTACTGACTGCCTCTTCAAGAGACGGGACAGGATGTGGGGAAGGGAATGCGCGGCAGACGCGGGGACGCACTTAGATGGGAAACCATCTGAGCGCACCCTCGCTGATGCTGCCCTATGAGGAGGTACGCAACCCCCTTCTGGATAAAGCGCGTATGGCCGGCGACCCTAGCAAGGTCGCCGGTCTGTTTTATTCTTATAAACTATTGCCACTACAAATTACAACGACGGGAACCATGTTCCAAACCCACGGTACGGGAATCTACCAACTGACGGTTTTATTACAGGCACGGCAATGGGCAGCTCGGGCACTGGAGGCGGCGGGAGCTCCGCCACCGGCACCCGCCCAACCGATGACAGTGCCCGCAGTGGAGGTGAAATGGCCGACGCGCACCCCATCTCGGGATGCGCGGACGCAACTCCTGGAGCAGTACGCTCACAGGGGGGCACCAGTACGAGTGCTAATGCGCATCCAACGCATTCGCCGATTCAAAGGCGCGGCCTGATTCAAAGGGACCGAACCCGCCCATATAGTGGCGGGAACCAGCTTAATGCTGAAGGGGAATCTCCACCCCCCGGGCCGATTCAAAGGCGCCGACCCCGCGCATTGAGCGATGGGGACCAGCGTCGCGCTGAAGGGGGCCTTGACCCCCGGGAGACTTATTTCCCCATACCAGACTACAATGATAGATGGGAGCCCGCGCCACCACGCACGCCACCACCGCAGCGTCCGCCTACACTCCCGGATGAGGACGCCACACCCCCCCGCGCACCACCACCACCACTGAACACACCTGCCCCACAGGGACAGGACAACACCCCCCCGGGCACACCAGCACCAGGCAACAATAACAACAGCACCCCCCCTCGCGTGCCAACGCCCCCTCCCCTAGACGATGACGATGGACTCCCATTTGCGGGAGGGAACCCAGGGCCAGACAGGCCGCCCACACCGCTGAACATGGACCGCACCTTCCCGGGCCCGCCGGGAAGACGCTCTGCAGGAGGGAGAAAGAAAAAGATGAAAGCGTCAATTCAAGTCGCGTCACTAAACATCCAGGGAATAGGGAACCCAAATCCGTGGCACCCGCGACATAAATGGTATCATGTGAACCAACTTACAAAAGATAATAAAACGGGCCTTCTAGTAGTCGTAGAAAGCCACCTAAGTGCGACACGTCACGCTAACATCCAATCCCTGTTTGGGAGACGCCTTGAGGTAGTCTTCTCTGAAGACCCGACCTCCCCGAATGCGAAAGGTGTTGCCTTTGTACTAAACAAGGACCTCCTTGACACAGATAACCTGCAGACCTGGGACATCATCCCAGGCCGAGCGTTGTTAATAGAAATACAAACACGTGGAGATGAAAAACTCACCGTCCTCGGTGTGTATGCGCCGAACGCGCCCAACGAAAATGCGGACTTTTGGGAAGCCCTGCGTGACTACTTCCGTCTCAACCCGGGGGTCCCCAGGCCCGACATGATGGCGGGCGACATGAATATTGTCGAAGAGGCCATCGACAGGCTACCCTGCCACACTGACCCGGAACCCGCGACTACACAGCTGGACCTTCTGCTCACAGCACTCAGACTAGTGGACGGGTGGCGAAAGACTTACCCCACGACCCGCGCATATACGTACGCACAGATACGCCATGAAGGCGGCGGATCCCAGTCCCGAATCGACCGGATATACATACGGAGGGATAAATACTGCCAAGTGTATGACTGGCAAATGAGATCCGTCGGGATCTCCACTGACCACCGAATGGTCTCGGTGAGGATCACTCAGGAGGGGGCACCAACCACGGGCCCTGGGCGATGGGTGTGGCCGCTCCACATAAACCGCGACAAAACCCTCGTGCAATTCATACACGAGAGAGGCACCCTGAATACTAGCGGCCGTTGAACGGGCGGCTGCCTGGCCGGAGAAAGACCCCGAGCATGATATCCAGATCCTATGGGCAAGGTTTCAGTCTGAGATACGGGAAAAGGCGCGCGAGCGCGCCAAGATCCTGATACCCAAAGCAGAGCAGGAAATAACCAACCTGGAGAATGACCTCAAGGAGACCCTGAACAATCCAACACTCACTGAGGAGGAAGTGAAGCTGACTGCCGCCCTGTTGACAGAACAACTGGCAAAAATCCATGTGGAGAAGCACACGAAGAGCAGGATATCCGCCCAGATCAGAAATAGACTTGAGGGGGAAGTTATCGGCAAATACTGGTCAGCGCTGAATAAGTCGAAACAACCGAGGGAAGTTCTTCGCCGCCTGCTGAAACCTGGCCACGACCCACTGGCCGACACTGCAGCTAAATTCGAGACCGACTCGAGCCGAATGGCGATGATAGCGAGGAACTACCATAATAGGATTCAGAAGATCCGCGGAGACACCGCACCAGACATCCGCGACCCGACTATAGACATCATCTTACAAAATGTAGTTAGGGTGGCCACCCCAGAAATGGCTGAATCCCTCGGGAAAAAACTCACAAGAGGTGATGTCGAGCTGGCGCTCAAAATGTCTGCAAATAATAAAGCCCCGGGATTGAATGGGATCCCATACGAAATATGGAGGGTGCTCGACTCCCGTTTTAAGACAGGCCTCGGCCCAAGGGAAACCAGCCTTTGATATCATAAGCCTGCTACATTTCCTCTATAACGATATTGAGACGTATGGCATCACTCCAGGCACTGGCTTCGCGAAGAGTTGGATGGCGCCGATATACAAAAAAAATGACCCGGCTGAGATAGCTAATTATAGACCCATCTCCCTGCTGAATACCGACTACAAGATATTCACTAAGGCCCTGACGATCAAGCTCGCTAGAATAGCGCCCCGCCTTATTCATCCAGCGCAAGCGGGCTTCGTCCCTGGACGACACATATATGACCAGATCTGGCTCACGAAGCGAGTAATTGAACTCGCTGAGGCAACAGAGCAAAACGGAATAATAGTAGCACTTGACCAGGAAAAAGCATACGACCGCATTGAACACGACTATCTATGGAGGGTGCTCAAACGTTTTGGCATCCCGGACCTGTTCATTAACACAGTTAAATCATTGTACAGTGATGCGTATACTACTGTCATGATAAATGGAGTGGCGAGCGAGCGCCCCTTCAAAGTAACACGAGGGGTCCGCCAAGGAGATCCCCTGTCCTGTCTCCTGTTTGACCTCGCAATTGAGCCGCTCGCGGAATCGCTAAGGCAGTCCGGCCTCAAAGGCTTTAAGCTGAAGGAAGTAGACGACAGAGTTATTGCAACCCTCTTTGCTGACGACACACTAGTGTACTTAGCGGCCCTAGATGACTTCCAGCCCCTCCTTGATATCCTAGAGGAGTGGTGCATAGCATCAGGAGCGAAGTTTAATATAGGAAAGACGGAAATTATACCTATAGGCACACTGGTCCATCGGAACCGAGTCCGGACGTCCCGGACAGTAAACGGTGTTGATGGGACCAGAATCCCAGACCACATCACGATCGCCAAGGAGGGCGAGCCCATTCGCACGCTTGGAGCGTGGGTTGGTAATAAGGTTGACCAGGTCGGGACCTGGACCAAAACCATCGACAAGATCGACGATGCCCTGGAACGGTGGGAGAAGGGCCACCCCACCATGGAGGGACGACAGCCTAATTATCATGATGGTAATTGGCGGAATGACACAATACCTGGCAAAGGTCCAGGGAATGCCCCCAGACGTTGAAAAAAAATTGGAACGCCGGGTCCGATCCTTCCTATGGAACGATAAAAACCTAATAGTGGTAAATAAAGAAACAATATACTGCACCCACAGAAGAGGGAGGCCGGAACCTCCTTGACATAGTCGCACGTAACGAAGCAATTACTGCTACGTGGCTGAAATCCTATCTTGATTTGGGGCCCTCACGCCCCCTATGGGGATTTGCCGCGGATGAACTCATAGCCATGAGCATAGAGGCCAAACTCAAGGACACAATAGATAACAACCTACGCACCTGTGTGTTCCTCCAGGCATGGGACACGGGTCGCACCCTCAAACCGAAGGACCTCGTCAATATGCTAAACATTGCCCGGAAAAGGGGAGTCCAAATGGAAGGCCTCGCCTTCTCGAGGGAGATAATGCGTGAGGCCTGTCATCTGGTACCATGTCAAGTCCACGGCGAACCGCCGCCTGTTCAATCAGGGCAGCGGAAATTGCATGCCTAAAAATAAACCATAAAATTAGAACTGTTGGCAACGCGGAGACGCTGACACGCCGACTCACTGACGAAAGACACCATGGCCGCTCCAACTGCGCGTGCACGGGGTGCAAAACCACCCGCGAGGAATGCCCCGAGTGCGTCAACCCAAATAAGTGCTCGCTCAAAGCCCAACAGCTGCTTAATTCCCTGGAGCCGAAGTGGAACCCGCTTCATCAGCAACCAGAAGATTACGAGGACGCACCTATGCCCCCCATCATCCTAAATGACAAGGAGAAGCTGTTTGACCCGAAAATAACCACCCAAGGAAACCTTGGCACGACATTCCGAATGTTCACGGAAGGCCTAAGAGGAGGGACCACTGCACCGGCCACCAGGATGGATCCGGAACCGGACGAAGACGATGTGGTAGTATACACAGATGGGTCCGCAACAAGTAACGGTCGAGCGGATGCCAGGGCCGGATCTGGTGCGTACTACGGGCCAGACGACGTAAGGAACCTTGCCATCAGGGTCCCGCAAGAATTAAAGCAGACCAACAATGTTGCTGAAATCCTGGCTGTGAAGGAGACCATTGAGTCGGCCCCGAAAGATATACCACTCCGCATTAAGAGTGACTGTAAACTTATAGTTGACGGCCTCACGGCTAATTTAAGCAGGTGGGAAGACGAAGGATTTCATCACACCGCAAACGGTCACCTGATCAAAATCATCGCGGCAGCGACTCCGAGAAAGAACTGCGCCCACCACCTTCGAATGGGTGAAAGGACATTCAGGAATAGAGGGAAATGAGAGGGCTGATCGCCTGGCAGACGAGGGCAGACTTAAAGATGATGCCCCGATCATTGATTATAATATCCCTAGAATAGTCCTGATCCCGGGCGTAAAACTGCAAAAGGTCACGCAGTCCCTTGCATACAAGATAATCAGAACCCAGACAATGGATAAGCCGTCCTACCAGGAAGCGCTTGACCGACGAACGACAGCCTGGAACATGCTATATGCGCAGGATGCCGCCGCCAGCGGAGGCAAAGACCTCCCTGCGGAGGAACAGATCTGGAAGTCGGTCCGCCACAAAGACTTCTCGAAAAGCATTAGGTACTTCCTATGGATGACAATCCACGACGGCTACCCCCTCGGCGAATACTGGAACAACTTACCGCTGCACGCGGACTGGGGCATCTGCAAGAAATGCAATGTCCCAGAGAATATGATGCACATCCTCACGCAATGCGAGGAACATGGCCAACGAACGGTCTGGGAGCTGGTTTCGGCCCTTTGGAAACTCAGAACAGGAACAGCGATGGACCCCCCGCTCATGGGGGAAATCATGGCATGCGGCCTAATTAAAAGAGGGAATCTCCCTGGTAAAACAGACGCGGGCACGTCGCGTCTCTACAGAATAACCATCTCAGAATCCGCCCACCTTATTTGGCGCCTACGTAATGAGAGAGTCCTCAACGGGAAGCCCCCTGCGACCACCAGTGAGATAAAAAATCGCTGGATACACGCCCTGAACTTGAGGATAAACATTGACTGCTTAACTACTAACAAAGCTAAATACGGCGCTAAGGCACTGAAAAAATCGCTAGTGCTTAGAACGTGGACCGGGGTTCTCCGAGATGAAGACAGACTCCCAGCCGACTGGACTAGGGAGACCAGGGTTTTAGTGGGTATCGGATAAAGGGTGATGATGGGTCGGCCTCGGCTGACCTTGAACCTGGAAGCCGTAGTCCCACACAGGCGTCTTTCGCGACGTAGCGTGCGTAAAGCATTTCCCTGGGTGGCTGTCAGGCGGGGTTGAGAGAACGTGGTCCCCGCCGCTCTTAACAATAGTGTGGTAGAATAGAGAGACGACTTGGTCGTATTTTCGGGTGATCTGCATTTGCGGTGACGGAAAAGTACTAGATAGTACTACTCTCAATGCCATCTTGTTCCACATAAATCGACTCGGAAAAAAACACATGCGTTTAGAATGATTTTTATCGTAGGTTATCGTCGCGAGTGCGTGGCAGCAGAATAAACAAAAAAATCGAGAGCCCCAGCCACACGGAGAACGAGGGGAAACACATCCAGAATATCCTTGAACGAGAGGCAGAGGATCGTAGAATTGGGTGTATGTTTGTCAGAAAACCGTGCATCATGAACTCGACAATCAAGAATGAGACCAGGTGCGCGCGCGTCGGCATCAGAAAGCAACACCCGCGATATGAGTACATCCAAATGCGAAGACTCGTCGCACACGGGCAGTGGCCCACTGGTATACCCAAGGCGGCAACTGCATATTAAAGAGTTGGTGGGGCGGAAGCTCTTGAGTGGCCCGAAAGTGAGCCAGGTATTTTGGAAGACGCTGTCGTTTGAAGAGGACGTGCTCGACAAGGAAAACCGTACCGTGCGGTTGAATCGGATGCGATAGTAACTCCAAGCAGCGTAGTTCCCGATAAACGCATCGTCACCTATCGTCACCAGATCGTCACGACCATGCAGAATCACGACCGTGTGTTCGCCTGTGAGTCTTTGGTGAGACTGGTCCTTTTTTCAGTACATGCAGCACAGCGACATGAATCGGTGTCCAGGATTGCAAGCGGGGAGGCAGGGGCCCTGCTTCTCCCCGGACGCCCGGACACGAAGAGAAGTCAAGCGACATATTGTTTGAATTCAAGGCCCGAACCAATCTGATCCGAGTCGCTTGCATTTGAAACTCCGGTAACCAACCAAACGATCCCCCAAGGTCTGTCCAGCTCTCCTCTCCCTTCCAGTCACAACTCCAAGTCGGTGCTCATATTATGGGGATGTGGGGAAAGATTCTGGGGATTTGCGCTAGACATTGTACCCATCGCTGAACAAGGCGACACCGGCCACGAGCACGACCCGGGAGAAGTTGCGTGTCTTGGATCCCTCAACACCACCGAGTTTGGGGAGCGCTTTCTCTATGATCTGAGAATCGGAGGTTTCCTCCCAGACATTGTGTGCGTCCAAGGGAGGAAGACGCTAGCCTTCGGATCCAAACCGGCCGCTCTTTTACACAACTTTTACATAGTGTTTTCGTGGGCAAAACGTGCGCGGTGCTTCGGGCTTGAAATACTAATTAATAGCCAGTTCCAAGCGATGTATCGTGCGGGTTCGGGACAAACAGGAGTGAAAAACGGCAAGTCTCTAAAACCGAACTGGGTCTTGGGCGTCGTGGATGAGAAGAATGTCAGCATGTCACCCGTCACCCTTCTGAGAGCCTTGCTATCACCCACCTCGGAACGCGCGAGCTGGATGGTCACTGACCAAGTATTATGGGCAACTAGCGCGGCGTCGACGGTGTACCTTCGCGCAACCGCATTTCTATTCGTTCGGATGGTGGGCGCGTTTCTTCCTCCGACACCGTGGCAGGGAGACAACTTGATAACGAGACACATAGCTCCCGCTCGGGTACCTGTTCATGCCCAAAATCGCGGGCGCGTTCGCGATTTCCGTCGCATCGTTCACGGTCTCTCGACAAACGGCAATCATCCCGATCGAGCAAGGGCAAGCCCGGCATTTTGCGAAGTGCTTTGCCCATTTTGTTTGGGACCTATTCGCGGGGAAACCCTTTGGCAAGCTTCGTTGGGTTGCTGCTGAACAGCCTTGCCTTTCTCGCGTGTATTGATTTCATCTATCGCTCGCACGTCGTCCACCCCTCGGAATCACTCACGTTCTCGCGAACGGGGTATGTCGACTCGAGCAGCGCACGAATCATGCTTCGAGTACCCCAAATCAAGAAGTCCTTTCAACTCACCTACACGGAATCGAACGCTTCGGAGACGAAGACCATTAACATACCAGCGTTGACGCAGGATTCCGACTACACAGCGACGTTAGAGCTGACTGGACTTGTCCCTGAGACACGGTATTTCTACAATACAACGGGTGATCTTGTAGGGTCATTCAAGACGAGTGCGGCGACCTTGAAAAAATTCACCGTGATCAGTACATCATGCCAGAAGCCGTTCTATCCTTACTCACCATTCTCGCACTCGCTCGCCATTCCAGGTTTGAGCCACCTGGCTCGTTACGTCGAGTCGGAACCACCAGAGTTTGTCCTCTTTTGAGGGGATTTCATCTGTGAGCACCGCCCACTGCGCTTTTGCACTATATTGACGTCGCACCCATAGATAGCGATTTGCCTGTACAAATCGAGCCTCTGACGACAATATTTTATCGCCAGCTGTACAGACAAATATACGCCAGTCCAAGCTGGACACGCACACGACGCGATCTGCCGTGGATTCATATATTCGACGACCACGACCTAGTCAACGACTATTATCCAGAAATGTCAGACGGTCAGGTGAATATGGTGCCTCTGAACCTGTGCCCTTTGCTGAAAAGCTGGGTTAGGACATGTACTCCCATGGAATGGACCCATTTGAGCACTACCAGCGCGCCGCAAACCCTCCGCGCGTAGACAAGGATGCACGCAAGGTATACACCCAGTGCCGACGTGGAGACGCGTCTTTCTTCATTTTGGACACGCGGACCTATCGATCCACGCCGCCGGCCAAAGCAGACGGCGGAAGAGGCGGTCGCACAATGCTGGGTTCCGAGCAGTTGAAGGAACTCTTGGTGTGGATCAACACCGAAAAGGGATGGAAGGTGATCGTTTCTGGCGTTCCGATGACTCTAGTGAGTATCTTTAAAAGGACTCGTTTTTCTCATTAACGTTAGGTAGAATTGGAGTGAAGACGCGGATGGGATGGACAACTGGGCAGGCTATCTGGAAGAGCGCGAAGCTATTTTCCAAGCGCTTTGGCACGTCGGAGGCGGCGTGATCATCAGCGGAGACAGACACGAACATGGTCAGTGATGTTCCTTGCATACTTTTTAAACATACTTTTTTTTAAAAGCATCGACGGCGCATCTACAGCGACGGTCAAATTTCCACCGCCAGTCGGGTATCCCGAATCCCACACCATTGTTGAATTCTCCACGTCTCCGTTATCGTTTTTCTACCCGCCATTCCTTCGCGAATACGTCTCGCATGATGAGACCATATTCAATCTGCGGCAAGGATCCTCAAAATTCGGCCAGTTCACGTTCGACTCTTCCCAGGACGAGTGGACGATCGTGTTTGACTTGATGGTGGATGGGGAAAAGACTTGGAAGTACGAACACGCGTGGAAGAAAGTGTAATAGCACACTTGGAAGTACGAATATGCGTGGAAGAAAGGGTAGTACTAAGCACGAGTACTTTCGGTCTTTTCTGGTGCTTGGGCGGCAGTCGATGAGGCCGTTAAGTATCAATTCAACAACGGAGGCAGACAACGCGATAAATTCGGGCACGAGTGTGCTTTGCTCCTTCCCTCTGGACAATGGTGCCAGAGGACGTGGTCACCTGGAGGATCTGTTTACCATCAAATAAATGTAGCTCGTTCAAAATCTTCTGTTTGCTTCAGCGAGGCTTAGATCACCGGCTTGAATTGCGGCTCGGACGCCAATTTATTTTTCCTCGAGTCGGTGTGAAAGCATACCTTGATTATTCCTAGCGTCACCCTGTTACTAACTTGCAACGTCCTACCAGCGATATGTGGGATAGCTAAAAGTCAAAGTGTGTCGACTGCCCGGATGGTAATCGGCAGCTGGGGTCCCTTCAACACTTCTCCATCGATGGTTGGGATCATCACCATGCTCGCCTCACGGCGGACCTTTCTAGCAAGAGAAGGGTCCATCGAAAACTCGAAATGCTTCACTAATTCCACCAAAAAGGTTTGGTATTCGTATACCCTGTGTGAAATGTCAGGTGAACAAGCCAAGAATTTCTTCGGTTGAACGTACGCAAATCTCCAGCCTGATACGATAAAGATTCAATTTGATTCCAACACCGAATCATGACAGTTACCTATACAGGCGCGATGGCCACTCCCAAAAGTCATTCTGCCCAGGCGTAAGTATGGTGTGGATGCAAATAAACTCCGTCGCATACAGATTTCCATAGACACCGAGACTAGTCGACGTCTGCACCGTGCCGTCGAGCCAACGTTCCGGTCTGAACATATGCGCATCCTCTCCAAATACATCGGGATTTCTGAAAATACAATTTAAGGATCCATGTGGTTGAATACCCCGACGAATAGAAGCGCACCGGTTATATCCGGCGATAGACACGACGAGGATCATGTTTTTCGGGATCGGGATTTCCGTGATCGTTTTACCGGATTTGGTGACCAGCGGCTTGGAAAGGGGCAGGACCTCGTCCCGCGCAGCTTCGCGGACACTGTTGATTCTGCAGGACACGCGGGTCACATGGGAGCGCCTGCTCGAGAAATAGAGGGCTTACGACACGGAGTGGAACCGGAATGTTTCCTTTGCACCGGGGCGTCAGAATGAGATTGGATGTACTAAGAAGTCGATGGAGAACGGAACGCACCTTCATGACGGCGGTCGTGTAGGACATTGCTTCGAAATCGGCGTATGTGAACTCGGTGTCACCTCGGGCGTGCATCGCTCGTTCCGTGGCCAGAATCTCCGCGCGGAGCTTTGTCTGCACCTCAGGCTGCTTCGAGAGCTCGAATAGGGTCCAGGACATGGTGTTCGCGGTTGTTTCCTGCAGCAGCTGATTAAATAAATGAATACAGCACAAGAGGGAGCTTGCACATGTCCCACTTGCATTATCGTTCTGCGCGGTCTCCTCAGCCGGAATTGTGTTACAGCCAGGAAGAAGCTTACTGCATCTGCGCGAGCACCTCACCTTCACTGAGATTTGTGCGCGGATTGGCCGAGGCGTTGGCCTTTACTGAAAACGGAATTGCAATCAACCCTGCACGAAAGATGATGATGTACGACAACGCACCCAACAGACTCATGATGTCCCGCTTGCCTTTGCCCGCCACCAGCGCCTTCGCCTTCTCGTCAACGAGCTCCTTCGCGATGCCGACGGCGATCCGGGTCACCCGCCGGCTGTTCCGAAGGCCCCTGACGGGCGCATAGCGCATGAAAAGCTGAACGAATGTAATGGGCAGGAACTCCAAGAACGCGACGATGAATATCGCGGTTTTGCTGGGCACGGTAAACATCGGGCTGGGCAAGGTCAGACTTCAGTTTATACAGAGCATTTGGGTAACAAAGGAGACGAACGCGACACTTGAAAGGGCCCTCGAGAGAGGGTCCTGTTCGTCGTTTGTTGCACCGAACTGGTAGTCAAACGCAACTGAAGGCAGTGAAGCAAGCGAAATTTACAACAGACAGATTAACGGACCTTCACCGATGACGTCGAGGAAGAAGCGCGAAAAATAGCGGGGAGTGTTGACCACGGCCGATCCATCTACAGTTAATTCCTTCCACTTGGAAGAAAGCTGGTCCCAATAATGTTGGCGTCGAGAAACACAAATATTGAGTACCGCACCTTCTGGAGAGGAGTCAGAGAATGGTGCAAATGGGATCATGATATAGGCTTACGGTGGCGTATGCCGAGAAAATGGGGATGTAGGAACGGGCTTCGTTCATACCAAATGCCGGGGAGTTGACTCGGCGCTGCCGCTGGTGGGTTTCGTCTATTTCACTTCGGTTGGCGCGATGCGGAAAATGAGAGCCGCAGACGTACTATTTGCCCAAGCGAGGCCCGGTCTCGTCAGGATGCGCGTTACCTCGGACCTGAGGCCCTGCTTCCGGATGTTGTATCCCGAGTTATATATGTGTTGGAGCGCCTTCGGGTCGGATACCAAGAGGCGATCGCTCTGCAGATCGTTAGTGAGAGAAGGAGACAGACTGAGAGTCTATTGTACTCCGAGGATGCCTCTTATGCGGACGACGTTCCCATAGCGCGCTTGCCATTTGAAATCCGACTGGACGGGGCGTTAATCGTTGCACGAAAGAAAACGGGTGCCGGACCTCTCCGGCCTGGCATTGCAAGAACTCAGGCACTGGGCATCCTGGTCAATATCCGATCTGAGTGAAATTCCGGATCGACGGATGATCATAATCCACCTACCGAGAAGGAAAGACTCGGGCTCGGGCCCAGCAATATCCGCGACCGAGATGCGCGTCCACCGACGATAGATGTTGTAGAGTACCCAAACAATAGAAATTGCAACGACGGCTTGAGTGAGAGGTTCCATTGCTCAGCATACGGTATAGCGGCACATGCTACATCTTTATAGACAGCCCGCCATAGACCAAAGTCGTTTGATGATGTGAACATTGAAGTCTCCAAGCGGGATCATTCTAATGAGAAGTCCGCCGGTTTCTCAGAGAAACCCCTCCCGAATAGGAGAACCCGGTGCAAGCAGGTCGGCCATTCCGCTGTTTGGCTCGCTTCGCGCAGGTAGGTAGTCACCGTTGCATTTTTTTTGCTCCGGCCACTCTTTAAGTAGCCTATGTTCTGTTTTTCGGTCCCCGAAGGACGCACATAGGCAACTCAGAAGGTCGCCGTGCAGCACTTGGCCAACGAAATTGGTATATTATGGCATCAATTCTGCTACCTGTGTCTTTCCCTTGATAAGACAGTTAAGACGGTTGTGGCCCAGTAGAACAGCAGCATCCTGGCTTGATTCAGAATTCGGTACGACAGAAACCACCGACGCGATGAGGCAAGTACTAGAGATTTGATCAAGATTTGATGGGTGATCGCCCTCAATTCTGAACCTTCGCGAAAATTATTGAGGAACCCGTGAAGTAATGTGAACATTTTAAGTGTTGGATGTACCCCGCCCTAACCGCGAGCCTGTGTTGGGCGGCATAATTAAATTCCCAACGCGTCAACTGCCGATGGGGTTTCCCATTAGAACTTTTGAAGAGTTCTCTCAAGACCGGGGTTTCTCTGAGAAAACGGGTTCCTCATTAGAATTATCCCTCCAAGCGAGCTCAAGCGAGTGACAACGGCCCCGATAGCATCCGTCACTACTGACGCGCTGACGCGTGAGTAGTACTTATGGCTCGCACACAAAATATCATTTTGTGGTGAGAGACTATTTCCAAGGCCTCGCGGCATCGTCCCACTATCGCCCCAACCGACTTGGACGACTTTATTTGGGGTTTAGCTGGTGAGAACCTGAAATTATGTGCCACATATTTGGTGACGGCGTCCGGCTTGGAGCGCACCCTGTTGACGCAGGCGGCCGACAGGTGAGCTTCTCAAGACCCATGTGAGTGATTATTAGGACTTCTTGGGCACATCCTTGGTGACCGGGCACCCCGTTTAGAGCGCGTGAACCGCAAGCGGACGCCAAGCGGACACCTACATAGCCAGTAGTCATTCACCTGACGCAGGTGAGCGATAGGCGTGAAAAGTCATCACGGCACCAGGTTCAAACGTGAATGTTCAAAGGGCGACCTCTGCCTCCGGAGCCTCGTGAAGACGATTGCCTTCAAGTTGATCGCAAAATTTTGTTTTGAGCAGTCCCAGAGACCTTCACTGCCAGTTCAAGTAGGTTCTAGTAGGCTCAAGTTCGGACAAGAGACAACGCAGACTCGGAAAGAAAGCACTGTAGTTTTCTTGACGTCCCAAGAGAGTTCTTGCGTTCGTCTCCTAACGCCGGCTCACTCGGAAGCGAACCTTCGGTCTCCATGGTCGTAGTTCGACCGCCGCAGCTTCAAGGCTTTCAAAGTTTGTTCAAGGACCTCCTACAACGTGGTAAACCGGAACAAGTGGCGGTACACTCAACCGGTGGCTCCCGCCCACTTCCCGAGAATTTGCCGCGATTCTGATCTTTTCCTTCATCCGATTAATATGGATTTATTGCGCTCAGCGGCTGCCCCATGACCAGTTCAAAAAAACTTATCGATGAGCAAGACAACGCTTATGGTGACGAGTATAAAGGCTGGGGCGCATCTTTTATCCGCCCCGACTCTTATCCTCCACAATCCATCAAGCGCGTCAAGTAGCCTACTTATCGCACTCTGCACACAATATGCCTGCCAGCAAAGTCATTAAACTGAATACCGGGGCTGAGATGCCCACTGTTGGGCTCGGTGCGTAGATTGCACAGAATATTCGCTGCCTTTCCTTATCTGCTTTGTAGGGACGTGGAAGAGCCCGCCTGGCGCGGTCAGCAATTTTCTTTGTTGTTTTCAATGAGGCCCATACAGACGTAGGTCGAGCACGCTGTGGAATACGCTTTGAAGAATGGGTACACGCACGTCGACACCGCCGCCGCGTACGGGAACGAGACGGAAGTCGGAAAGGGTATTGCTGCCTCCGGTGTCCCGCGCGGCTCTATCTTCCTGACAACTAAACTCGATAACCCGGACCAGAAGGATGCGCCCGCGGCCCTCGAGTCGTCCCTCAAGAACCTCGGCACAGATTACCTGGACCTCTGTGCGTTCCGTGCCGCCGCTCGTTTTGTCGTAAGCGCTTATCCGACGACCCGCAGGGCTCATGCACTGGCCTGCACCGATGACGAAGGGCAAACCCGCCCTGGCCGATAAGACCCACGACTGGCTCGACACCTGGAAATCTATGGAGAAACTATACAAGGCGCACCCGGACAAACTCAAGGCAATCGGCGTATCCAATTGTTCGGTCGAGTTCCTGGAGCAGCTCCTCGCGGTCGCTGAGGTCGTTCCCGCCGTCAACCAGATTGAGCTGCATCCGTCAGTCTAGCGTCGCCTGCGGGCTTTTCTCGGCTCTGACAGTGATTTTCTACAATAGGTCGTGCCCGCAGGAAGATGTCGTCGAATTTTGCGCCAAGAAGGGGATTGTCATCACGGCGTACTCTCCTCTCGGCTCGAACAACTCGCCGCTGCTCACGAACGAGATTGTGACGAAGCTCGCGGCCAAGCACAACGTGCAGCCCGCGAATGTCCTCATCTCCCTGCAGGCGAACAAGCCGGGCGTCAGCGTCCTCCCCAAGTCTGTGACCAACAGCCGCATTCTCTGTGAGTCCGCCGACCCGCTAGCTGCTCCCGCCTTGACAGAACTACGCAGCCAACAAGGTGATCATCGACCTGACTGAGGAGGAGATTAAGGAGCTGCATGAGATTGACAAGACGCACCACTTCCGTGTCTGCCACCCGGACTGGACCGGCTGGGGCAGTCTCGGGTTCCCCGACTGCAAGTAGAGAAGTAAATGTTATACATATCTGTGTAGAGTGTTTAGACTTGGCTCGAACCCCTATCTCATTTAGGCAGTTTGCTTGCTTCTGCTATCATCTAAGACACTCCCCGCTCTTTGCTTCAGAACACAGTGCTAAGCTACCTTGCATCCCTAACTCTCGCTGACCACCGGTGCGCTGCCAGTACAGACCACTGGCAGAGACAATCCGTGCCCTGGTATAGAGTACTGGCCGCATGGCTACGCTCCCGAGATCTCCCAAGACATCCAGGATTATTTCATCCACCGCTGCCCAGAGACGCCCCCATTCGGATTTCGACGCTGGTATCAACGCCTCCACCGCATGGACCGAGCATCTCGAGTCCTCGGGCTCGCTCTCTGACGAAGAGCCTGACGAGGAGAGTTCCGAGTCCCATCGCCCGGCTCGTGCCTTATACGACTTTGAGGGCAAGACCGAGTTTCGGGAGCTCAGTGTTGATGCCGGCGACGAGCTCGAGATCGTTAAGGAGGATCTGGCCGATGGATGGAGTCTCGTCAAGAACGAGGCGGGAGAGGTCGGCCTGCTGCCCCGTACATATTACACGGTGCGCCTCGTCCTAACTACCCAGTGCGGTGCTCATAATCGTTACAGTTCACCGCAGATTTCACGGCGGCACCAGAGGTCGCCTTGTCGGGCTTCCTGCAGGGCGGCTCGCGTGCACACCAGCGCGATGCGTCAAGCAGCACGATAACCCCCCGCGGTTCGCTCACACCACAGGAAATCGTCCCGCAAAACACGGGCGAATGGCGCACGGCGTTCCCCAGTTTCCGCCAGACCCTGCTCGGCGGGAAGAGTCTCAACCGCTTCTCGACCTTCGTCACCAGCGGCGCGGAGGAGTGGGTCCTCCGGGGCACCGCAGAGGACGCGGTCATGCCCGACGACGCGCGCCCCGGGCACGAGAAGATGGAGAGCACCGACTCGGACTCGGACGAGGCGGAGGAGGAGCGCAACCGCCTGAACCGCCTCGGCCTGGGCGAGGCCGATCGCCACTTTGTGGATGCGGGACTCGCGTGGAAAACGAAGCTCCCGCCCTTCCGCGTGCTCGTCCACTCGCCGTCCAAGCGCACGTCGACGCTCTCCGGTGCGTTCACCATCTACAGCGTCACCTCGCTCTTCCACCCTCCCGCGCCCGAGAGCGGCTCGCCCCCGCCGTCCGCGACGCGCATAACCGTCCACCGCCGCTTCTCCCACTTCGTCATCCTGCACACGGCGCTCACGCGCCGCCTCCCGGGCATTGCGCTCCCGCCGCTGCCCGAGAAGCAGTACGCAGGGCGCTTCAGCGAGGACTTTGTCGAGGCGCGCCGCGGCGACCTCGAGCGCTACATCGGCCGCGTCGTACGCCATCCCGTCGCGCGCTACGCCGAGGTCGTCACGTTTTTCCTCGGCTGCGAGAGCGACACGGAGTGGAAACGCTTGGTGCCGCAGCACCTGGCGATGCCCGCGGCGGGGCCGTCGTTCTATGCGCGCGTGTTCCACCCGGATTTTAACGTCGACGCGGAGGACGCGGGGGACGCGGTCGACCGCTTCGATACGCATACGCGCGCCATTGGCAAGGGCGTGCAGGGCCTGCGGAACATCTTTGGTCGCGTGCGCGACGCGCGCGTTGGTGCGTTCGTTGGCTTTCTTGCGAATTATCTCTATTTACATGCGGACAGAGATGTCGAAGGCGGAACGGTTACTCTCCTATTCCCTGCTCTCGCTGATAACGTCAAAGCCGCTGGCCTCCGCGCCGCTGACCGGCGCCAGTGAAGAGGAGGAGGACTACAACGCCAAGGGCAAAGGCCTCCTCAACGAGGATGGGGCTTGGTGCTGGCGGGAGGGATGTCAAGGTCGGCGCTCTGCTTGGTGCTTTACCAGAAACTGATTTCTTGTGAGTAGACTGTCTCAAACTAACCAAGGCAATGCAGAAGACGTCCGAGGCGCTGCAGAGTGTAGCGGATCTTTACGACGACCATGTGTGTGCTTTTTTTATCTAACTGGACTTCCACTGAACTACTTGTCCCAGGCACGGCGGACGCAGCTGGCGACGCACGAGACGCTGAAGAGCGTTGCGCACCCATCGTCGCTTTACGAGGTGAGCCACACCTGCACTCCCAAGTCCATTTATTTACCTATTTGTCTCCAGGGCGTTGTAACGACTCACCGCTCCACGCTCTCGCGCTACGCGCAAGCCACAGATAAACACGTCAGTCCCCAGTCCCTTCCCGTCCCGCGATACTGAGTACCCCGCAGACTGACGCCGAGATGGCCGCGCGCTGCGAGACGGTGCTGAACACGACGATGGCGGAGATGGAGACGTACCACACGCAGAAGCACGAGGACTTCTCCACACTCACGACGGAGCACCTCGACGGGGAGATCGCGTTCTACGAGCAGGTGCTGCAGCGGCTGCGCGCCGCGCGCCGTGGGTTCGACGAGCCACAGTTCGCGCAGCTCGGTGCGGGCGCGCGGCAGGCGTCCATCTACGAGCGCGAGCTGGAGCATCCGCGGCTGACAGTGGCGCCGCTGCCGCAGCCTGCGCCGCATGTGTTCGACGCGGCGCCCATGCGGCCCGTGAGCGTCGCCATCCAGGAGGGCGTGGGTATGCTCTTGGGCCCGAGCGGGCGCGGAAGTGTCTTTGGGAAGTTCTGGTAAGGAGTAAGGAGGAGGTCGGATGGATGGATGGCGCGCTACTGCACTGTTTTCTGCCCCTGCTATCATATTTTCTCTTGCGTTTGAATTCACGCAGACCACTGTAATCTACCAGGCAATAATATTTATGCTTATCGGATTCAGGACGCACGCGGCAATTTATTCACCTTTGGGATTTGACTCGATAATATGTTTCTGCTTGAACCGGCAAACCGGATGAAGGAAAGGATCGCAGCAAATTCTCGCCGGGTAAGTGGGCAGGAGGCCCCGGTTGAGCGTACCGCCACTTGCTCCGGTTTATCACGTTATAGGAGGACCTTGAAGCCGGCGGCAGGGTTCGACGATCAAAAATTTGCTTCCGAGCGAGGCGCCCCTTTGGATCAAATTTTGGACATCAAGAAAATCATAGTGCTTTCTTTCCGCGTTTGCGTTGTCTTTTGCCCGAACCTATACTAGAACCTACTGGAACTGGCAGTGAAGTCTCAGGGACTGCTCGAAACAAAATTTTGCGGTCAACTTGAAGGCAATCGTGCAGAGGTCTCCCTTTGAACCTTGGTGCCCTGATCTGACAGACACTTTTCACGCCTATCGTTCGCCTGCGTCAGGGAGAACAACTACTGGCTATATAGGAGTCCGCTCGCGGCGCTTCCCGCGCTCCAAACCGGAATTCCAGTCACCAAGGATGTGCCAATCACTCATATGGGTCTTGAGAAGTTCACACCGGTCGGCTGCCTGCGTCAGAGAGAATAGCGAATCCGGGCCTCGGTGCGCTCCAAGCCGGACGCCGTCACCAAGGATATGCAAACAGACATGCAAGCTATAGGCTCTGAGATAGGGCCATCAGCTTCGTTGCTCGCACCACCCAAACCCCAGTAAAATTGGTGGTCGAAGTCGGTCGGGGCGATAGGACGATGCCTGGAAATCGCGTCCCTCCACCAAATTTCACAGTCTATGATATTGAGCTATATCCTTTCCTACTACATATTTACCACTTACCAGCGGTACCCGTCGGCTGAAATTTCAAATCAGGCCCTTGTCACTCGCTTGGAGACTTGGAAACTATGTTTACATCATCAAAACGACTTTTGATCTACGGCTATCGCCAGTGTAGACTGGCTGGTGTATAAAGATGTACCATGTGCCCCCCATACCGTATTCTGAGCAATGGAGCCCCTCACTCAAGCCGTCGTTGCACTTTCTGTTGTCTGGGTGCTCTACAGCATCTATCGTCGGTGGACGCGCATCTCGGTCGCGGATATTGCTGGGCCCGAGCCCGAGTCTTTCCTTCTAGGTACGTGGATCATGATCATCCGTCGATCCGGAATTTCACTCAAATTAGGATGCCTGCCTGAGTTCTTGCAATGCCAAGCTGCAGAGGTCCGCCACCCGTTTTCTTTCGTGCATCAACTAACCACCCGTCCAGTCGGATTTCAAATGGCAAGCGCGCTATGGGAACGTCGTCCGCATAAGAGGCATCCTCGGAGTACAATAGACTCTCATCCTGCCTCCTTCTCTCACTAATGATCCGCAGAGCGATCGCCTCTTGGTATCCGACCCGAAGGCGCTCCAACACATATACAACTCGGGATACAACATCCGGAAGCAGGGCCTCAGGTCCGAGATAACGCGCATCCTGACGGGACCGGGCCTCGCTTGGGCAAATAGTGAGTCTACCTCTATCATTTTACGCATCGCTCCAACTAGAGTGAAATAGACGCAACCCACCAGCGGCAGCGCCGAGTCAATTCCCCGGCATTTGGTACGAACGAAGCCCGTTCCTACATCCCTATTTTCTCGGCATATGCCACCGTGAGCCTCTTGTATCATGATCCCATTTGCATCATTCTCTGACTCCTCTCCAGAAGGTGCGGTACTCATCATTTGTGTTTCTCGATGCCAACATTATTGGGACCAGCTTTCTTCCAAGTGGAAGGAATTAACTGTCGACGGATCGGCCGTAGTCAACACCCCTCGCTATTTTTCGCGCTTCTTCCTCGACGTTATCGGTGAAGGTCTGTTAATCTGTCTGTTGTAAATTTCGCTTGCTTCACTGCCTTCAGTTGCGTTTGACTACCAGTTCGGTGCAACAAACGATGAACAGGATCCTCTCGCGACGGCCCTTTCAAGCGTCATGTGCGTCTCCCTTGTTACCCGAAAGCGCTGTATAAACTGACCGTACCCAGCCCGATGTTTTCCGTGCCCAGCAAAGCCGCGATATTTATCGTCGCGCTCTTGGAGTTGCTACCTATCACATTCGTCCAGCTTTTCATGCGCCATGCGCCCGTCAGGGGCCTTCGGAACAGCCGGCGGGTGACCCAGATCGCCGTCGGCATCGCGAAGGAGCTCGTTGACGAGAAGGCGGAGGCGCTGGTGGCGGGCAAGGGCAAGCGAGACATCATGAGTCTGTTGGGTGCGTTCACGTCGCACATCATCATCTTTCCCGCGAGGCTGATCACAACCGTTTTCAGTAAAGGCCAACGCCTCGGCCAATCCGCGCACAAACCTCAGCGAAGGCGAGGTGCTCGCGCAGATGCAGTGAGCTTCTCTCTAACTATACGACGAATCTCACTAAGGAGCCCGCGCAGGACGATAATGCAAGCGGGACATGTGCGAGCTCCCTTTTGTGCTGTATTTATTTATTTAATCGGCTGCTGTAGGAAACAACCGCGAACACCATGTCCTGGACTCTGTTCGAGCTTTCGAAGCAGCTTGAGGTGCAGGCAAAGCTTCGCGCGGAGATTATGGCCACGGAACGAGCGATGCACGCCCGGGGTGACACCGAGTTCACATACACTGATTTCGAAGCAATGTCCTACACTATCGCCGTCATGAAGGTGCGTTCCGTCGTCCTTCGTCTTCTTCATATACAAATCCAATTTCATGCTGACGCCTTGATGCAAGGAAACGTTCCGGTTCTACCCCGTGTCGTAAGCAGCTACATATTTCTCGAGAGCCTTTCCATGCGACGCGCGCGTTATTCAGATACAACAGCGTCCGCGAGGCTGCGCGGGACGAGGTCCTGCCCCTTTCCAAGCCGCTGGTCACCAAATCCGGTAAAACGATCACGGAAATCCCGATCCCGAAAAACATTATCCTCGTCGTGTCTACTGCCGGATATAACCGGTGCGCCTCTATTCGTCGGGGTATTCAACCACATGGATCCTTAAAGTGTGTTTTCAGAAATCCCGACGTGTTCGGAGAGGATGCGCATGTGTTCAGACCGGAACGTTGGCTTGACGGCACGGTGCAGACGTCGACTAGTCTCGGTGTCTATGGAAATCTGTATGAGACGAAGTTTATTTGCATCGGCACCACACTCACGCTTGTGCAGAATGACTTTTGGGAGCGGTCATCGCGCCTGTATAGGTAACTGTCATGAATTGGTGTCACTTGAAATCGAAACTGATTGCTTGTCGTATCAGGCTGGAGATTTGCGTACGTTCAACCGAAGAAATTCTTGGCTTGTTCACCTGACATTTCGCACAGGGTATACGAATACCAGACCTTTTTGGTGGAATTGGTGAAGAATTTCGCGTTTTCGATGGACCCTTCTCTTGCTAGAAAGGTCCGCCGCGAGGCGAGCATGGTAATGGTCCCAACCATCGATGGAGAAGTGTTGAAGGGACCCCAGCTGCCGATTACCATCCGGGCAGTCGACGCACTTTGACTTTCAGCTATCTCACATATCACTGGTAGGACGTTGTAGTAAGTAACACAGAACCTCGCTCGTCATCAAATATGGCGACGCTAGGAAATTAAGATGTTTTCACACCGACCCGGAGCATAAGAAAAGATTCGAGCCACTCATCCAAGCCTCGCTGGAGCATTTGAACGAACCACGTTTATTTGTAGGTTAGGTGAAAAAAAGTCAAAGGTCCTGCCGTCGAAGGGATTCCATACTTACCCTTGGACTCTTTAAGGCCTCGCTGGCATTGCCCATAGATGCTACTTGCGATAGTAGTCGTGCTAGTACACTTTCTTCCACGCGTGTTCATACTTCCAAGTCTTTGCCCCATCCACCACCAAGTCAAACACAATCGTCCACTCCTCTCGGGAAGAGTCGAACGTGAACTGGCCGAATTTTGAGGACCCGTGCGGCAGATTGAATACAGTCTCATCATGCGAGACGTATTCGCGAAGGAACGGCTGGTAGAAGAACGATAACGGAGATGTGGAGAATTCCACAATGGTGTGGGATTCGGGATACCCGACTGGTGGTGGAAATTTGACCGTCGCTGTACATGGGTCGTTCGAGCATCGCGATGCTAAGGGCAAGAATTATCACTGACCATGCTCGTGTCTGTCTCCGCTAACAATCACGCCACCTCCGACGCGCCAAAGCGCTTGAAAAATAATTCCGCGCTCTTCCAGATAGCCTGCCCAGCTATCCATCTCATCCCCACCTTCACTCCAATTCTGATACCGAACGTTAAATTCAAAGCGAATCTTTTTTAAAAAGGCTCACTCGAGTCATGGGAACGCCAGAAACGACCACCTTCCATCCCTTTTCGGTGTCGATCCACAGCAAGAGCTCCTTCAACTGCTCGGAGCCCAACATAGTGCGACTGCCTCTTCCTCCGTCTGCTTTGGCTGGCGGTGTGGAACGATAGGACCGCGTGTCCAAAATGAAGAAAGACGCGTCTCCACGTCGGAACTGTGTGTACACCTTGCGTGCGTCCCTGTCCGCGCGCGGAGGGTTTGCTGCGCGCTGGTAGTGCTCAAACGGGTCCATTCCGTGGGAGTACATGACCTAGCGCAACTCTTTGGCACACCGACGGGTTCAAAAGAGCCTTATTCACCTGGCCTTCTGTCATATCGGGATAGTAGTCATTGACGAGCTCGTGGTCGTCAAATATATGGATCCACGGCAGATCGCGTAGGGTGCGTGTCCAGCTTGGACTGGCGTATATTTGTCTGTACAGCTGGCGATAAAATCTTGTCGTAAGAGGCTCGATCTGTACGGGCAAATCACTATCTTTGGGTGCGACGTCAATATAGTGCAAGCGCGCAGTGGGCGGTGCTCACAGATGAAATCCCCCAAAAAGAGGACAAACTCTGGTGGTTCCGACTCGACGTAACGAGCCAGGTGGCTCAAACCTGGGATCGCGAGCGAGTGAGATAATGGTGAGTAAGGATAGAACGGCTTCTGGCATGATGTGCTGATCACGGTGAATTTTTTCAAAGACGCCGCGCTCGTCTTGAACGACCCTACAAGACCACCCGTTGCATTGTAGAAATACCGTGTCTCAGGGACAAGTCCAGTCAGCTCTAACGTCGCTGTGTAGTCGGAATCCTGCGTCAACGCTGGTATGTTGATGGTCTTCGTCTCCGAAGCGTTCGATTCCGTGTAGGTGAGCTGAAAGGGGTCCTGGATTTGTGGAGCTCGAAGCACAATTCGTGCGCTGCTCGAGTCGACATACCCCGTCCGCGAGAACGTGAGTGATTCCGAGGTGTGGACGACGTGCGAGCGATAGATGAAATCAATACACACGAGAAAGGCAAAGATGTTCAGCAGCAACCCAGCGCTTGCCAAAGGGTTTCCCCGCGAATAGGTCCCAAACAAAATGGGCAAAGCACTTCGGAAAATGCCGGGCTTGCCCTTGGATGATCGGGATGATCGCTGGGTTTGTCGAGAGACCATGAACGATGCGACCGAAATGGCGAACGCGCCCGCGATTTTGGGCATGAACCGGTACCCGAGCGGGAGCTATCCCTCGTTATCAAGCTGTCTCACTGCGTGGTAGGAGGAAGACGCGCCCACCATCCGAACGAATAGAAATGCCGTTGTGCGAAGGTACACCGTCGACACCGCGCTGGTTGCCCATAATACTTGATCAATGATCATGGTCGTTGTGAGAGAGTGCTAGTTAGGACCAAAATGAAGTGGGTCGCCCGGGGCCCCGCACGTTGTAAGGCACTCACAAATAGGGATTTATATTTTTTCCACTCTTCATCATATGACATAAACGTGCTACTAACGAGTTCATCCAGCTCGGGATGGATTCCGAGGTGGGTGATAGCAGGGCTCTCTGCATATCTCTGCATGTCTTCGAATGGTGACGGGTAACACATTCTTCTTTCAGCCGACGCAGTTTGCGCTTCGGTTTTTAGAGACTTGCCGTGTCCGCTCTCCCGTTTGTCCTGAACTCGCACGATACAAGCCTGGGACCTGGCTATTGGTATTTCAAACCCGAGGCACCGCGCACGTTTTCAAGTTGCTCACAAGAACACCATGTAAAAGATGTAAAAGTTGTGTAAAAGAGCGGCTGGTTTGGCTCTGAACACCCAGCGTCTTCCTCCCTTTGACGCACACAATGTCTAGGCAGAAAACCTCCGATTCTCAGGTCATCGAGAAAGCGCTCCCCAAACTCGGCGATGTTGAGGGATCCAAGACGCGCAACTTCTCGCGGGTCTTAAGCGTACTCGTGGCGGGTGTCGCGTTGTTCAGCGATGGGTACAACATCCAAATCTCGGCCTACATGATTCCAGTCCTTTCAAAAATGTCCGTATTCGTGTTTCTATTCCTTGACTCAAACACTCACATTGCCTCAACAGCTATGGGTCGGCGGTGGTCACCACTGATATGAAGACGCGTCTTTCCAACTCCATTCTTATTGGTGACATTGTAGGAATGCTGCTATTTGGATTTTGCATCGACCGCTTTGGTAGAAAATTGGGTATTATCGTTACCACGTTCTTTCTTGTCTTCGTGCGTCTCTTTTCTATTGCTTACTGTACACTGAAATTTCATCGCAGGGCATCACCCTTGCAACGGCTGCTCACGGAGTTACCCCTACCGGTCTGTTGTGGATGATGATTGTCGGCCGCGGTGTTGCTGGTATCGGCGCTGGAGGGGAGTATGCTGTTTGCACTGCACAGGCTCTGGAGGCAGCGGATGAAGACAAATAGCGAGTCGACCCTCTTCGTATTTGGGGACCCCGCTGACCCGTATCCGCAGCGTACAGAAGCATCGTGGTTTCCTCGTTGCATTATCCACCAACGTCGCCATCGTCTCTGGCTTTGTCGGATCCTCCATAACGTCAGTCGTCATTTTGGCCATCGCGGACAACAAAGCAAGTGACATCGTCTGGCGATTTGGGTTCGGTATCGGGATCGTTGTACGCTATGTTCAATCTCTCATGTTTGCCTCAATGTTGATGGTGTCCACGTTCCAGTTGCCTTTATCCATTTTCTTTTTCCGCATGCGACTGGTCAACTCCACCCAATACGCCAAGCACGCCATCCATCGCAAATTCCCATACAAGTTGGCCCTCAAACGTTATTGGAAGGTCCTCTTGGGGTGCTGCGGAGCGTGGTTTCTGTACGACTTTGTACGTCCGCTCTAAATCCGCTGTTGACTTGCTTGTGCTAATAAATACATTTCAGATCGTCTATCCTTTCAATTTGCTGGCGCCCGAGATCGTTTCTGGATTCTCTTCGTCGAACGGTTTGGTCGAAAACACAGGATGGTCGGCCTTGGTCAATGCGTTCGCGCTTCCAGGAGCTTTTTTCGGGTGAGTCCCCCTTTCCAAGACCGTCGAGTCCTACAGACGGACTCTTAGTGGCTTTCTGATTGACCGAATCGGTCGTCGTCAAACCTATGTACGTCCAATCGCCCTCAGTAAATCCCCTCGCCGTAATACTATCCGCAGACCTTCGGTTTCTTGATTGTGGCCGTGTTCGGATACATCATCGGTGGCGCCATGGCCCCCCTGCGCGCGCATTTCGGCGCCTTCGTGGTCATGTACGGCCTTTTCCAGAGTTTCTTGTCCGTTGGCCCAGGAGTGACTAGTCTATCCATCAATCAATGCAAATCAGGTCTCCGACTGACAGACTTACTATAGAACTGCAACTTCCTCGTCTCGTCCGAGTCGTTCCCCACACCCATCCGCGGCCACTTCCTCGGGTTCGCCGCGGGCGTGGGCAAAGCAGGAGCCGCGATCGGAACGCAAGTGTTCCCGAAAATTTTGGCGAGCTACGAGTCGACGGATGAAGGCCAGCAAGCTGTTTTCCTCATCGCCGCGTCGTTTGCGGTCCTTGGCGCCGCATTTGTGTGGTTCCTTGTCCCGGATCGCGAGAACCAGCTCGAGTCTGAAGACGCGCTGTTTCGTGCGTACCTCGAAGAGAATGACTGGGACGTGTCGGACATGGGTCTGGTGGACAAAGAGGGACCCGCGACAAGTGTAGATGAAAAGGATGAAAAGTAGTTTAGCTAATATAATGACTATTCTTGGCCGCCCTTATTTTTTCAGGAAGTCGCCTAAGCTATTTTTGCACTTTTGCCATTTCTGGCTGCGATGGGTTGTTTGTACCTGCTTCCCAATACCTTCTGCCACGCGATAATTTTTTAATCTTTATGATGATATTGTTTTCATCTCGAGCCATACGTGATAAATGCACATACAACAGGATATGTCGAACTATAGTAATATGTATGTAGAATGAGTCATGGTGGCGAAACAAATCGAGGGATGGATGTGTGAATGAATGCCGAATGCTGAGACTGACTGGACGATGCTGATACAGGATGAAGATGAGGATGACAATGCAGAGGCGAGGCGATGTGGGTAGAGTTTCCATGAATGAATAATTCCGATGTGGTTCCAGATGAAGAAAAAAAGAGAGAATGAATCAGCAGCGGCCCTCCGAGGGAATGAATGAATGAATCAGCGCCCCCACTGGCAGCTGGACTTCGTTGCGGCTCTCCAACAGGACTCGATTCACTGGCAATCAGCAGCGGCCCTCCAATGACAGAAAGCCTTGATCGGAGTTGGAACCGGAGGACACAATCATAACGTCGTCCCCGTCGTCCTCCGCCGCGTTGAAGCTGTTCCCCAACCCCAAGACCTTGTCCCACCGCTCCTCGCTCCACGAATCGTCGTTCTCGTTCTCCTCCTCGTTCCCCTCCTCCTCCGCCTCGCCGATGAAGAACCGCGGCGTGCGCACGGCAAGCGAGGGGGATGTGGAACAGGGGGTCGCGGCGGATTGGGATTCAAATTGGGATGGATGCCCTGCGGAGCGTTGCAGCGCATGCTCGCGCTCGGTATCGAGCCGGACAAGCTCGAGGAGGATCTCCCACCGCTTGTACCACGACGTCTGCCACCGCGGCGGCGGCGGGAGTGCAGCACACGACACACCCAAGGTGCGTTTGGAGTCCAAGTATGCATTGGGTGTCGGGCGGGAGCGAGGGGCCTTTCCGTCGTCGTCCCCATCCTTATCCATATCATTGTCATCGCCAAGGTCGACGTCCTCCAGCGCCTCGTCCCGCACCTCCCGCTCCTCGTGGTCGCTCTCGCTCTCCACGAGCGTCTCGTCCGAGTCATCGCTGAACCCGGCGGTCGACACCGACGCGGCCATCGACTCGCCCTCGCTCTCCTCGTCCTCCGAGCCCCCGTCGCCGCCCATCTTCCCCGCGCGTGCACGACCCTCGGTCAGCATATGCACGTCATACATCCACAACGTCTTGCCCATCGTCCACAGCGGCAGCCCCACAAAGCAGCGATCCATGTGCGCGCAGTACGGGTCGCGCAGCGCGGACAGGTCGCCGCGCCGCGGGTGGATCGTCATTGGGGGCATCACCACCAAGTCCGGCTGCGTCTTAGTAGCAGAAGCAGCCTCATGCTGCGGTCGTAGGGGAGGGGCGCGCGGAGGAGGAGGGGACATGCCGCAGTACGCGTACGAGGCGTGCAGGTTGGCGTGCTCGTCCCACTGGTCTTCGCGGAGGGACCAGAGGTACTTGAGGTGGAGGAGCGCATGCCGCGAGCGGCCGTGGTGGCCGTACGCGTGCCGCAGCGGGTTCGTGTAGTAGATGCGGTCGTCGGAGGTGGGCGAGAGCGGCGAGGGCAGGCATGAATATTTCGTGCGCACTATTGGGGGCGACGGGGAGGGTGTGGGACGGCGGGAAAAGGGCGGTATGAGTATGGGGGCAGTCGTGGGGGCGATAATCGCGTACGGCACGAGGGGGGTGGGTGGCACGGCGTGCGGGGGTGAAGGTGAAGGTGGTAGGAGCGCTGTTGGGTGGGACACGGGCGGGAAGAGCAGGAGGTCGCGGCCACCCTGGCCGTACTCGGCGGGCGAATCGAGGTCGATGTCAGAGTCCCCGGAGGAGTAGCCGTCGGAATCCGAGTCGTCGTACTCGTCGTCGCAGGACGAGCCGGTGTCGACGTCCATGTCGGACAAGTTGAGGGACGAGGTCGAGGCAGATGCAGATGCGAGAGAAGGGAGAATGGGCAGGGACAGCGGGTCGAGATCCTCGTCGTCGTCGTCTGCGCTGGGCGAGGTGAGCACCGCGGTGATGTCCATATCGACATCTGCCACCGAAGAAGACGCGAGAGATTGGATTCCTATTTTCTGGAAGAGGCTCCTGGTCCATTTGAGGCCTGGGCGCGACCGTGGCGGTGATTCAGGTGCTACAGCCTTTGCTGGAACACTATTGAAGCCCAAACGACTGGTTGGGCGCGGGGGAAGATCTTCGTCTTGGTCATGGTCTAGTTCGTGATGTTGGTCTGCAATGTCAGATTCAAGTTGGGCGTCGTCGGGGTCGGTGTAGTTGGACTGAAGCAGGGAGAGGGCGGCCATGGTATGTAATTTTTTTCCGCGGTAGTCACAAATCGCTTTGCCACCTAGAAAATAAAGGTGAGCGCGACGAGGAAACAGTGATAGCGCGTGTACGCACAGAAGGGCAGGCGGGCGGCAAAGTATGCAGGCAGGCGTCGCGGTGGGACAAGCGATGCGAACGAAAAACCTTACCCGCAAAAGAGTAACGTGACCTAGGCCTTCGCGTATTTCTATTTGCGGCAGCGGTCAGTGGCACCGGTCGATCATCATCCTTCTTTTGTGTCTTGCAACAATCTTTTCTGGTCTCACCACAAAGATTCTACAAAGCCGAGAGGCTACATGGGGATTAAATATATCATAAATCCTATATTTTCCCCCGTATCCGTATCTCCACCAGTCGCAGGGGCGGATACACCACCATCGCGACCACAAACGCCAGCTCAAACCCGATATCCCCCGTCGTCTCTGCAATCGGACCAGTATACCACACCTGCGCCATCGATGGGATGGCAATTCCAATACCGCACAGCGCGGCCCCAATGGCTGCGATCCCGGTCGGCAGTTCCCTCGGCGAGTTCCAGTCCGCTAGATTGTAAAGCGCGGCGTCGCCCTTGCGAAAGATGAAATGCTCTTCGAAGACGATCGCGATGTAGGTGCTAGCCCAGTAGCCGATGAGCCCAAGGAAGTTGCTCAGCGTCGTGTAAAAGCTGTGGGCCCCGACGATGGAGAGCGGGATGACGCTGCGAGAGTTGAGCACGGGAGGCCGATACTTGAATGCAGGACCCACATGCAGGTAGCGAGTATCGAAAACACGTAACGGGGCACAACGACGAGAACGGGCATGAGAATCTGCATGTTCAACGAGATGGAATAAAATCTGTATAAACCGTCACGGAATGCTCATGAGAGAGACCAAATGACTGACGTAGCGGCAACATTGCCCATGACAGACAAGGCAAGGAGCACCGTGAGGAACTTGCCGAATCCCTTAGCGGGACTCAGCATGGCGTTCAATATACCGCCCACATCCCCGCTCTCGTACCCCGCCTCCCAAGCAGGAATGCTCACGAGACACGCCCCAATCAGCGCACCGAAGCACTGCAGCGCGACCGTGGGCAACACAAGGCCCAGATACGAATACCAGAAAATACGCTTACTGCAGAAAATGAATAAGTATAACGGATGTCAAAAGGGCTGGATAAGTAGGTACCTCGGCGCGGTGGGCAGCATGTAGCAGCTGAAATCAGAGGCCAGAGGCGACCAGGTCAATACAAAGCCGGCGATGACCGCTGCGAAAGAGAGGATGGTGGATGCTGTGGCGGGCTCTACGGGCGCGATGTGCGCAAAGTTCTTCCCCCCAAGCCCGACCGCCACGAGGAAAATAACTACGACGGGGATCCACGCTATGCGCTCATACCTGAAAATACCCTGAATATGGAACGTCGGTGAATAAAGGTAATAAAAATACCAATGGAGGATTTTCCAGCCGCAGAAGGAGACGAGCAGCGATACGACAGCGATGATGACTATGCCTATACTAGCAAGGGGTGAGCTTTCTCCAAAGGAAAAACGATAATAGCTACCTCCAGCTGAGATTACCGTCCGCAACAGCCGCAAGTGTCTGACCACCCAGAATACAGTCGAGGATACAGAATCCGGTCATGCCAATGAGGTTCAGCAACACGGGGGCGATCACGCCAAAGTAGCTGGATGTAACACATGCTGAGCAGCGCCTCAACAAACAGAGGGATAGGATATCACACACCCGAAGCTGTAACGCGCCTGCACCATCTGACGCAGTCCCAACTTCGGTCCCCACGTCGACCTGCGTACCCTCAGCTTTTAAATCGGTGGGAATATAAGGAGGCTGCGCGAGGACGTACAGGTACCCCGGAGGGAGGCAGCATAGAAGGTTGAAGAACAGGATGACCAGGCAGCTGGTTCGGAGGCTCAGGCCGTATGCGATCGGGCCTAGCGAGCCTGTCGAAAACCTACAAAAAAATCAAGAAAAATCAAGATTCAATATTCGGGATGCCGCGAGCGAGAGGCGCACGGGAGGAGGTTGAAGCTCGCGGAGAACCAGATGAAGAAGATCTTGCTGTATTGCGGGTCCGTCCTTTCCTGCCACAACAACTCTCAGAACCAGAATTTGAGATTGGTGGTATTAATTACTTCGACCGACACTGGTCTTATACCTGGGTGGGATGTGTATATAGTTGCGGGACAGGAAAGACGAGTGATAGACGGACCTCGGGCCTCGACACCCCATTCCAATAGCCGGCGCTGCCAACCGCGGCCTCCGTCGGACTTTTCAAGCACGTCCTTTTCAGTGGCTTGCACGTCGGTCCCCATTGCGTAGTCTGTGGCCGTCGTCGCGTCTGAAGAGACTCAGCCTCGGAGCACTAGTCCCGAAGATAGTGGCGCAGCGTGGAGTGCATCCAATCCGATAATCCGAGTCACCGAGTCTTAAAAAAAGATAATCTCTGTAATCGGTGTGTAATCGGTGTGATCGGTTATCACGGGCCGGAGCGGATCTTGTGCCATGATGTTGTCGTCTAATGTGCTGAGGCGTTGATAGGATTCACGGCGCACCCTTGAAAATCCGCACCTCTTTCGAGTTGGAATACTCGTACGCGGCGTGGGGTGCACTTGCAACGCTACGAACCTTGGTTTCCTCGAGGCGAGTATTCGTCGGACAAGTAAAGGAACGCAATACGAGTGAACTCGCTCTCGAGTGCTCTGGGGAGTGGAGACTGGCGACCTACTTACTCCCTGGTGCTCACCTTGAACGAACTTGAGGATTCAAACGAATACCTCATTTTCTAGGACGTCGCTGCTCGGCACTCGTCACTGCCGTTTCGCCCCCAAGCTTCAGTCGGCTAAGTCGGCCCACCGTTGCAGAAGTGTCAACTTCGTGGTGGCGTCTATATCCTTGGTACTCTTTCACTTGTCCCAGCTTGCACCGCTTGGCAACACACTCCTTGACTTCTGATTGATACTTTTCCGACCGTGTGCAAGTTAGCGAGCACTGCATTTTCCGAACGGCGTCAGGCATCTAACGCCTAAGCCTCGGAGGTTGGACGAGTTTTGCGTCTATGATAAAGGAGTATGGCAGAAATGGAAAGCCCGATAATTATTGCGGCAGCAAGCTCACTCTATGACGGGCCACCAGCCCTGGCCATCTTTTTGTCGTGTCCACGCTTACGGTTGTGGTTACCTCGGCTGGCCTTGGATTTGTCCTTCCAGGCGCGTTCACGAGCAGTCGCATCGTTGCCGCCTGCGCCGCCACCCCGACCTCTGCCGTTGCCTCTACCACCACGACCACCACCTCTTCCACGGCCGGCTCCACGCTGAGGACCGCCTCTATTAGATGGACCGCCTTGCGAATCGGATGCGATCTCGTTCTGGTTCCCAGCAAACTCATGCTTCTGCAGGATCTTATCCTTTTTGGGCTGTAGTCCGTGTTAAGCGAAATTCAAGACATGCAAGAAAAGTGCTCACGTCTCGCTCTAACATGATCCTCCATCCTTCCAATTGCTCATCGCTCCATCCTAATACAAAAAAAAAGATCGATACCGATTTCATGCTCCAAGTCAAAAACCACGAACCAGTTTGAGCCTTCAAATCTGTTCTTGCCTTCGCTCTCCTGGTCTGCGCGTCGCGGTCGAAAAGCTTTGGGTCCCGGATATACGCCAGCTCGCAAATAGTCTCGGGACTGAGAGCTTCTTCATCCTCCTCGGCATCGCCATCTTCGTCGCCGCTCTCCTCCCCATCGCCAGCGACCTTGATATGTCCGTGTCCAGCGTGAATGTCCAAATCACCATCCTCGATATGCTCCTTCGTCTTGCCTTTGTTCTGGAAATCTCCGGCTTCCTCCTCCTCTTCGTCATCAGAAATTTCTTCCGCTCTCCGAAGGATGTCCGCCTTCATCTGCTCGATGAATGTTCGGTCGCGAAGGACCAGGTCCTGACTAAAACAACTTTCAGTATTCATACTGAAAAGACATTGGTACACGCACTCTGTCTTCTTGCCAACCCTCAATTGGGCCATATCCATCGCATCGTCTTCGTATATATTCCGCCTTACATAGCCCGCTATCTCATCCGACTTTACGGGGGGACTCTGGAGCTCTTCCGGAGAAGGGGCAGTTCCTTCGAGCAAGGCTCCAACCACTTGCTCCGGAGTCGCGTACGATGGGTGGGAGAGTAGCGCACGGATATAATCTGGCGGCTGATCAGGGAGAATATCCAAGACTTGTGTGATATTGACGTCGAGCGCCGGGTCTTCGGCGGCGGGAATCGGAGCGGACACATCCTTTCCTTTGCCTTTCGTGTCAGGTTTCTTTTGATACCCTCTCCCAAGATTGTCGACACCGGGGGCTATACCCGACGACCTCAGGAGAATCTTGAGAGCTCCAGGTTCCTTTTCCGTGGAAGAGTTGATAGACTGCAACGTCGATTCCAGCAAATCGACCCTGGCGTCCTTCCCTTCCGCGTGACGGAGAGAGGAAGCGAGAGTGCGAGACAGATCGTAGGTTTGCTGATAGTCTGCCAACAACGAACGATCGAGAAATGGGGTCTGGCCGGTGTTGGGCTGCGATGAGGACGGCAGGCTGAGGAGCGTGAATATGATATCGAAGGTGCGGTCAGCTTCGAGGGCGAGGGCGGCGCCACTGGAAGATGTCATGTCGTCCAAGAGGGAGCGAATGATAATGTGAAATGCGTCCACGAGCGAGACCTTGGTTTCGACCCAGATTCGCTCCCACTACGAAGAAACGAGATGAATAAGTTGGGGATACCACGGCGTGACTATGTTCGCACCTCGTCAGACTCTCTAGAGTCCGAAACAGAAAGGCCACCATACGAATGCGCAAGGGCAGATAAACCGACATCGTATGCTTTGGCAAGCGCTATAATGAATTCCTTGGAGTGGGAAAATGCGCGCAACGTTTTCTTGGGGCAGACATGCAGAAAAGATGAGATGCAATAACCTGTCTTCCGCAACGCGTAAAGGCCCTGTGATGAGGAAAGAAGGAGAGTGAGCACCGGGACCAGCTCCGATTCAACCTCCGGAGGGGTAGATTGAAGGCCGGCCTCGAGAATTGCGCGTGTCTGGGTAGCGTTCGTGCGACCGTAAATTATTGCAAGGTCGACGAGCGTTTGCAGATCCAGCCCATCCGCAAGTTTCTCGGCCAAAATGAGCGTCCTTTTACGAATCAACTTTTCATCCTGCGGGATCGGGGTTCCCCAGATCAAGGATTCTAGGGTGCCTCGAGCATGATCTTTGCAGTAGGTCGAGATGAAGTTACGAGCGGCTGGAGTGTCGCGTTTGGTTGGGGGAAGCGCTGCGGTATTCAGAAGAGCCGCTGCGATGGAATTTTTGGTAGCTGCAAGCTGGGAAGGTGACAATGAATTGCGAGTCGCAACTGAAGGGTAGCTGGGCAGTCGGGGAAGCATCGGGGATCATGGCTGTGCTTTCATGTGTGGCATCGAGATGCGTGACAAATAAGCCCCTAATTGAGAGGCGACGGAAAAACGAACAAAAATTCAAAATTGTGTAGTACTGTACCGATCTGTATGGAAGAGACCGCGCCGGAGGTGTTACGAAAAAAATTAGAGTACACTGTAGCTACCGAGCCAGAGTTATCTGTTACGTTGCCTAATTTAGGCAACTCTGAGTGACTTTTTCCGCGATTTTTAGCGTCGTTTTTAGCCAGAAAAATGCAGTTTAAAAATATTGTTTCTGTTGTAGCAACTGAGCCTGTGTTACGCGTTATGTGGGAGATTTAGGCAACATTTTTGGGGTCGTGTTATGCGTTACGTCTCTTCCATACAGTAGGGGTAGTATTAAATCAAGGTGCTAAGGTACAGAGACGTAGATTATAACTAAGCCGTTGCAATTTTACTTCAATCCGACGCAGCTTCTGAAACCAAGGTCGCCGCGTCCTCAGAACGGGGTTTTATGGTGCATTTAAAGGCTTTGGGGTACCTAGAACACGAATTATGAATCGAAGTGGAGCTTTTCGTGTAAACACACACCTTAGCATCCCACTTCCATACTCGCACGAAGGTTTTATCGGCTTTCCGTTAGTGTCGACGGCAGCCGAAATATCGAACGTAGCAAGAACTGTGGCGATGGCAATATACATTGAGGAAGTCGCCATTCTCCGGCCTGGGCAGGATCTCCTGCCAAATCCCCACGTCGCTTCGGGGTCTTTCATCTGGGGGTTTATTTTGCCATCACTGGTCAAAAAGCGCTTAGGTTTGAAAATATGTGGGTCTGGATATACGACCGGGTCGTGCAAGATTGCCCTGGAACAATTGAAAATTAGTCTACGAGGAGTGCACGCAAGTAGCCTCACCATGTGTTGGGAAAGACGATAGAACCAGCCTTCAGATGATAGCCTTTGTATGTGTCGTCGGCGGAGAGCATGTGAGGGAATGCTGTTCGAAAAGAATTAGTCATTAAGCAAGTAGTAAATCTGTTATACCAAGTACCAAGGGGGACAACTGGATTCCACCTTCCTACTTCTCGGATGATAGCAGTGATATACGGTAAACTTGCTTCATCAGAAAAATTGGGAAGTCGCCCAGCAACGACTTGATCGATCTCGCGTTGCGCTCTGGCTTGTACATCAGGGAAGAGGACCATTGCTAGAACGAATGTGCTGAGAGCAGAAACCGTCTGCGTCAGATGGGGTCAAAGCCGAGCTGCTGCAAGTGTAAACTGTCTTACGGCTGCGGAACCAGACGCAAACATTGCCGCTGTTGCCTGGCGAACTGCGGTTTCGTCGATGGCTTCGCCACTAGTTAGGAGTTTGGAGCCAACGGATGGTACATAGTCGTTTGTGGCCTGGGTAAATCCTAAATCAATGCTGCAGAACCTAAACAAAACATTCCTACCATCCCATTTTTCAAGATTTCGAAAGGCACATGAGCAGCAATGTCCGATGATTCGCGCCATTTATTTGCTTGCCGCTTAAAGGTGGCGTACGGAAACCAGGCCGGGATATATTTAACTGAAAGGACATTAGATCAAATACTGAATTAGACTGGATTGAACCGAGCAACTCACGAACGGGCAAGAAATCTACGAGGTACGTGCCGAACAAACCAGTCTCCGTCATTGCCTCAACAGCTTGCTTGGCCGCGGCGATGAATGGGTCTGGCTGACCAGAGGGCTGTACTTGAAGGCCGAACGTAGTCTCCAATACTATCCCGCTAGCCATGCTACATGATTATTTTTCAGGTTCAGCTGAATGAAAGGTTGAATATTCGTACTCACTGTTGGATATGCTCCATGAAATCCACCGGCGCAGCAATGAGATTTTGGAGAAGTTTCTTCGTCCATTTCAATTCCTGATCTTGATAACGTTGGACTGCCGATGCACTGAATTCTTGCGTGAATATCTTTCGATGTATCCGCCACTCATCGCCGTGAGGCATGAAAGCAAAGTGCCATCGAAGCCCAACACTAGAGAAATCAAATGTGAGTTTGAATCCAGGCAAAGTAATAAGTCTTTACAGCTCCCCAAGCATTGGCATCCGGGGCCTGTCGGCAGGCGGTTGAGTCTCTGTATGTGGTCATCGCAGTTGCAAAGCTGACCTATCAGAATAAATTGCCGATTTTTCGCCTAACAGTGCGGAGGCTGCCTGGGCAGAGTTGACGACAAGAATATGCGTGCCAAACACGCTCATATGAATGACATCTGAGCCTACGGGTTCGATATCCAATGACTGCTAGGTTTGTTCAAGTGGAACAAAACATACCATACTTATGGCTCCAATCTTGATACGCCAGCCATTGTTCCCGTTCAGGGATGTCCAACAAATTCCCAACGATGGGCAAAGGACGTGGACCTGGGGGAGGGGGCCCAGAGTCGCGCTTGAGGTATTTAACGCATAGCGCCAAGCCAGCGACTGTTGCAACAGACGAAATAAGTTCTAGAGGAGACAAAGAGGTGGGCATCGAGTGTTGGGATTGTCTTCGAAGCTCTCCATATATATAGCATGAGTCGCCTGAACTGAACGTGACTCCCGTTTCCCGCCGTTAAAAATTACAAATAGCGGAGAAAGAAGGGTGCCGGAGGTTCACCGTTCATATGGGCGCGAACCCGGTCTACCCCGCCGTGACCGAACGTCGGCGAAGTAGTCCGGTGTCGACTCCGGCGCTGCTAACAACAGGTAGGCTCGTAACCTGGTTATGAAACAATTTGGTGAAAGACAACAACTGTTCCATAGACAGATCCGAGAGTACTCGCAAGCCTCACAGAGTCAAGCTGTCACGAACATCTGCGAAGAGTCGCAACTGGGACTAGAAGGGTCTAGGCCAGCCTGAGTTTCATTGCAAACCAAGTATGATAGGTCAGGCGGCGGCGTCCGTAATAATGGTCGCCGCGAGAGACCGGGTGGAAGAGTTTTCGAAGCGTGAGGTGGGCGTTGAGCGGGTTAAGCGGACGGATTGAACTGGTTGAGTCCGATGACTCGCCGCCGATCATTTGGGTTTGTCATCAGATCCATTCGTCACTGGCAACAAGCCGCTATGCCCAAGAAAGCGTCGTCTGCGGACAAGTCGACCGACAAGAAAACCGGGGAAAAGAAGGGCAGCAAAAGCAAGAGCAGCGGAGAAGCACCGGAGGATAAATCGGCCAAGGTGCTTTGACCTACGACTCCATGGACCGCCAACTGGAATTTTGTCGTAGGGGCTTAAAGCTGCGACCGCTGTGGACGCAAGCGTTCACCATTTACTGCCGAAGTTCTGGTTTCGTTAATGGTCCAACAGGTTCGGCATATCTTGTGCGAGAAGCATTCCAAGGCGACAGAAGCTCTTGCAAAACTCCAAGAAGGGCAGGCGTTTAACAGTACGAGACTTATTCTCCTGCACTGCTCTATCTATACCGACACGTCGGCTTTATTTCTCTAAGAAGTAGCACAAGAGTACTCAGAAGACAAGGCAAAGGGCGAGTCCTTTCCATCTTGACCCCCGCGGCGATGAATGAAGCCGTTGTAACAGCTGGGGGTAGTCTCGGCTGGATGGTGAGAGGGAGTATGGTGAGTGTCATTGTTCTAGTCAAGTTGCCGATTATAGAGGTCGGTCCCAGGTTGGCGCCTTTCAAGACGTCGCCTTTGCGTTGACCCCTTCCACCGTCGATAAGCCTATCATATCATCACTGGTGAAGACCAACTTTGGGTACGACATATTCTCTCTTCCCTTACGCTATCGATACTAGCTCCTCTAGGTACCACATAATAATGGTGCAAGGTAGACGTTGAGAAAGACACGTACGTTGAGATTGAAGCCAATGGTTGCTATTCGGAACTTGTAACAATACAACAAACGAGTAAACTGGGCAGGTAGTTAATAAAGTTAAATGGTGACATCTATGTGTCCCTCAAAAAGGCTTTCACAAAGAACGAATCGAATCGTGTCATGACTTGTATGAACCATATGGATGATACGAAGTCGAGGGATAAGGCGGAGGTATATAATAAGGATGCATCGTGAAAGGACCCGGCATCATAGGCGGTGGGCGGGAGCTTATTGCTCCAACTGGCGGTCGAGGAGGGAGATGGAGCGGAGCCGCGTACGGCACTGGCTGACTGGGGGAATATGGACGGGACGGCATGCTGTTGTCGACATAGCGATTCGGCGGGGGCAACATTGGGCGGTGTAGACCATTTGGGTCATAATAGCCTGCCCACGTTGATGTGGTAGGATCAAAAGCGAGGGAGGACATCACCGGAGCAGAGAATTTGGGTTCGGAAGAAGACGCTTGAGGCAACGTGTTCTTTTCCGAGGCTTCAGGCCTCGACGTTGCTGTATGATCTTGACTGGCGGATGGACCGGCGGAAGCCGCAGAGTCGGGTGGATATTTAGGGATTTTCAACGAGAGCAAAGGAGATCGATGTGGCGTGCCGGTTTCCGTCGATATCGCGGGATTAGTCTGAAGGGAGGGAGCGTTCGTTAGCAAGTCAAAAAGTCTTTTAACACACACAAAACCTCACCTCTGAAACTGGTGGCTCGCGGGTAAGCGAAGCCATAGGCGGAGCAGATTTAGAGACATAGACAGGCACGGCGTCAGGGACGGCACTAATAACAGAAAGATCGGAGGAACTGTTATCAGGACCGGGTGAAAGAGGTCTTTCAGGCGGCTCAGCAGTCGTCGGAGACTGAGCGCTGGAACCGGGATCCATGCTCTCCCACATCTGATTCGGGTCCAAGGGGGTAGCTTCATCGTTCTGCGGCGGTTGCGAGCCTGGTTCCGCGGACCCGTTGACGCTCGGTAGATCATTAGTCTGAAAAGTAAATCAGACCGAAAAGGGGAGTGAAAAGTGGACCAAACTCACTGGTAGAGAACTAGTCCCTTGAGGAGGGACTGCAGAAGCTGAAGGCGAGGGAGCAGAGGATACCGCGATAGCGATGGGCGACGTCCGACCGGAGATTGAGGCATCGCCGGGTTGGTCTACCGTCGAGATCGGCAAGGCCTTGGCTATGATTGACCCCAGCTGAAGTTCCACAAGATTCGCTTGGAAGTATTCAGCGACTTGGACGGTAGTCTTTGCCGGTGAATATTAGCTGCAGCAGAGCGGCACGGCACGTGTACTTACCTTGTCAGGCATCGCCACTGCAATGCGTTTGAAGTTGTCACCGTGTTCTGCAAGAAGGTCCAGAAACAAGGCTAGATTAAAGTCAGACAAACCCCGGATGAAGCGGCCGTTGAATGAACGAACCTTTATCTTCACTCGACCACTGAATAGGGGCAGGCAAACCCAAATCGATATCCATAATCGGGGGAGTGGGGGCAGGAGTGATAAAGTCATCTACTACCACGGTGGCAGACTTAGGTTTGCGGCCGCGCTTCTTCTTCTTGGGTTCGCCATCCTGCACCTATCATTGAGCGTCAAATGAAATAAAGGACAACGGACTGACCGTATCCTCATCTAGATCGTCTTGGAATAACACACTGCGCGACACAGCGACGCGTCGGCGCTTTGGACGGGCCTCCGGCTCCGGTGTCGGAGTCCCGGTTGTGGTGCCCTCCAAGTGAAGTGGGTTGCGACGAACAGAAGTTTTCCTGGCCTCAGGCAGAACCCTTCTTCCCCGCGTAGGTCGTCCGCTGAATGACGGCGAGTCATCAGCATCGCCATTGACCTCGGCGTCGTGTTGACGAATGTCAGAAAGCAGTCCATTGCCTTTCTGCTTCCCCGTTCGCCGCCGTCTTCGCTTGTTGGGCGCGAACTGAGAGACCACCCGGCGGAAGTCGATCAACTTCTTCTTGTGCAGATAATAATAATCGACACATTGTGACGCCGTCTTGTTCGGGAGAAACTCAGCAATAACGCCGAACTGCTTTGGAAATGCAGCATATTTATCCAGGAACATCTCCTTCTCAGGCTCCGTCCAGTCGTGGATTCCTGTATACGGAGCGTAATACTCATTGGGATTCTCGACCAAATGATTGGTATCGTCGAAAGTGTATTGCGTCTGACCCGTCACAGATATCATGTCCGGGATCACAGCGAGGTTCCTGGTCGACAGCTGATTTGGGTCCATCGCTTCGTCGTATCCCAGGCTAGCAATAATCTGCTCCATCTCGAGGTCAGACCGCACAGTGTCGCCCAAATTTGCTGCGGTTCGCCGAGTTGTCCGGCCAGACACTGGCACGTTGTTGTTGTTGTCAGATTCGACAGGTCTGGACTGTTCGTTGAGGGAAGCGCAATGTCTCCGCCACCGTTTGTGAAGCGCCTGGTACTCCAGCTGCAGGCGTTGTGATTTCTCGCTGAGTGCAGCCCGTCGCTTATCGAAACGCGCAGATAGCCAAGACTTAGCGGCGAAAAAGGGATCGTCACTACTATGAGTGAAGCGCTGCACAGAAATCTCTTCAATCAGCTGGTCCTGAGTCTTGGTGGTATACTCGGCTGGCGGCACTGCGATCGAGAGGTTCTCCATCAAGATCGGGTTCACGCGCTCATCGCGAGTTTGTTGATCTCGGAGAAGCCGAGTCATGACGACGCTGCGCAAAGCATCCTCAATACACTTCGCGTCGGCCAGACGTGGTATGTCCTCGAAAGTGTAGTCTATCTGAGGCTGATTTGGGATAATCTCCTCGGGTGGAGGCACAGGAACGGGCTCCGGGACGTGTACGGGTATGGGCGAGGGGGAAACAGGAGAAAGCGGAGCAGGAGAGGGAGCACGATCGAGCACGGTTGGTTCCGTTGGTTCCGGTAGGGTCGGCACTACATCCCAGGTGGGCAATGTGGTCTTCGGCTGCAGGAAGGGATGAGCATAGGCTAAATCAGGTGGAAAAAATAATGTACATGTGCAGTTATTTCCGGTTGCCCTCCGGGAGTCTCCTCCGTCAGAGGCAAAGCTGAGACCAATATTCTCAGTCTAGATGAGCAACTCAAGTAATAGAACTTACAAAGGTGTTCGCCCGGTTGCTGTTCCACTTTGGTAGATGGTACCTCCACGTCCGTGGCTCGAGTATCATTACCGAGACCAGGCGCTTGGAGCGGAGACTCGGAACGATGCTGCTGCGAATTGTCCGCATGAGCATCATTCGCAACAGCTATACGTTCCAGTGCAGCGAGCTGGCGCTTCTTCTGACGCTTGGCTTTGTGATATGCCTTCTTGCGAAGCATATGCATGCCGTCGGAAGGAGGCGGTGGGTGGGCGTCATCTGCACTATTGGAGGAGGACGCGACCGACGCAGACCTGGAGTGCGGGGATGAGCCGACGGACGATGACGCCCCGGAATGCGGTGAAGGTGATAACATTTGCAGGTCGTGGTCATTTCCCGAAGTGCCATTCACAGCAGGGTTGGAGGGAGTAGGCAAAGTTACTGGAGAAACAGGACGTGGGGGAGGATGGTCGGATGCCTGTGTGGAAGCGATAGATGACCGAGAAGCGGATCGCGATTTTGTCCGTCGCCGCCCCAGTCTGTCAGAGCCAGTGTATCGAGAAGTCGAACGGCGACCGCGCTCCGGGCTATGCCGAGGATTTGCTGCTGACGTCCGAAGTCCAGAGCGCGATCTTGAACGCGATATCGACCGCGAGCGGGACGTCGACCATGACCGGCGGGACCGTGAACTTGAAATAGAACCATTCGGGCTGGAAGCCCGTCGAGGTGGGCTATTATAGTAGCGGCCGCCAAGGTCAGAGTTCGGTCTGTAGCTACTACTGGTCTGACGTGCAGTGCGTGGCCCATCATAACTAGGTCGGTAAGAATTTAAACGTCCGGTGCCGCGGACATTTTGATCCGGGCGATATCGATCACCGCGAGCATAATGCGGGGAGCGACCATGTACGGGCCTTTCCGGAGTATGATCCCGAAAGGTCCGCATTCGATCTCCATTCCTCTCAACTGGAGAAGACTTGGGGCTAGAGCACGATTAGGCCTTCAACAGGTGAAACAACAGCAACGGTACCTTTGAACACCTACAGGGCGATCACCCTGTGTTTGTTTCCAAGTGTCGGAAGGTTCAAACATCCTCGGCACAGCTGTTGGATCGCTGCGGACTCTGTCGCGAGATATGACAGAAGACGTAGGGGACAGCGTCAGGGCTCGTCTGTCCGGCCAAGGAGTTTGATTGGGTGGCTGCCAGGGAGTGGAGCGATCCCACTCCATATCTCGGGCAGACCCATGGGGACGGTCTGGACTTTGGGAGCGACTATAATATGAATGGGAATCCGGGCGGTACGCATTCTGGTGGTAGGCAGAAAAGCCGTCTCGATAAGGGGGAGCTGATCTAGGCGCCGTGTAGCCCTCGTACGCAGAGAATCTTCGCGATGCCCCAGGAGAAGGAGATCTGCGAGAAGGAGGAGCCGGGGGCCTCTAAACATGAAATAAAAAGAAATAGACTGAGTAAGCGAAAGGGAAAATAAGTTATGTGAAAGTAGTTGCTGACATCGTACGACAGAGGAAGTGTTCCGGATGTACGACGGGGCTGCAGAATATTGGACGTAGATGTTGCTGGGGGGAAAGGGTAGGCTCCAGGAGACATCATACGCCAGCAAAGTCAATCAGGAGCCGAGGTACAGGCTCCCCCAGAGGATTTGCTCGACCAGTTCAACTAGCAAGCAAGGGGGCCAAGCTTGAAGAGAATCGGTGTTGCCTGGACGAGCGAGATTGGCGGATGATCTAGATGACGACGGACGTGTGGGTTGAACGAAGAAAAGGCTGAACACTGTTGTCCAAAGCCTGCCAAACCAAACAATCCATGCCACCACATGTCCATCCCGAGGGCACAACCCTTCGCGACCCCTCCAGGCTGTTCTACCAGACGGACTACATTCGCAGACTCATAATAGCATCCTATTGGGCCATTATAATCCTTGCAATACCCCTTTGGTGGCATACAACCAGCATTGAACGTCTCTCCTTACCCACCTCTCGGGTCCATTCTCAAGCCGGAAACCACCTGCATTTTCCTGTCCACATACAACTCGAAAACACCCAGGATGCATCCCTATCTGCCTCGTTACAACAACTTATCCATGACCGAATACGGAGGTCTCCGCAAGCATGGAAAGGGCTTGATGTGAAAGTACACAACCAAGGTGCGTCTGTTTGCATCACAGCGAGACAAGATGTCTCTTCACGCAGTTCCTCCAGATGCACAAAAACGCGTTGACTCGTACACCATTAGGTCTGATGGTGATGTTCCATTCGCCAGTCAGCGGCAGCTCACATATCCACTACGGAGTGGAACATGTAAGGCGCCCACCGGCTGTTTTCAGTGATTAAATTTAAACTTCCGTCTCTAGTACCAATTCTAGCTGATACACTATCCTTTCTCCTCGTCCCTCCCGCGGATGCACACCGTGTCGCACAATATTCTCCCCGCTATCGACTCGCATTCACGCTGCTGAACGAGGATGCTGCAGCAGGCAGAGCAATCTCAAGTTGGGACATCTCCGGTGCAATATCTCGTCCGTTTTTCTTCCTTTCGGTCAAGAGTTTCCAGAATTTGATTATTTTTCCGTCCAGGCCATTTGTTTCCAATCCTGAACAGTCTATCTGTTTTGCACAATTTCACTATCGAAAGTCAAGTCCAATTCCACGCACCACTGCCTTTTTCTCCGACATCCCTCGATGATGGCTACGGACTAACTCCAGAGGATTTGACGGTGTTTGTCAACTCGGCGGAATGGAGTCTATGTGATTATCCTTCGTCCTGGAATTTCTCCCCCTAATAAAAAACAACCAGCATCTAGCGTATCCAACGACCCTGTACTGCATTTTATTCTGTTCATTCCATCCGCCTCCCGCCAACCATTGCAAATTCTCGATGCAAATGGTCCGCTGTAGTAGCTAATTGTTTGCGGACCGTGCTAACGTCTTGCCAAGGATTTCCAACTTCCTCCGACGCATTCCTTCTGCCACAATGGGGTGGAATCGTAATCTACAACCCACCTGCAGATCTGCAATCCCACATCAAACTCCCTTCATCTGCGCTGAATTCCGTGTTTTCAACATTTGCCGATCAGCTGCTCGCCCTTCTCGGTGTTCCAAGTTTACCCCCCGATGTGCAGACGGATGCTTCACTCCTTACGGACTGGCAGTTGGATGCTCTTCTCCGCCGGCGTGCACTGGAGAACGCGGAAGGCGCCCAAGATACGCTCAAAAGCATCGTCAAGCTCGTTGACCAGATTGAAAATATGCCCGTGGGACAGGATGTCAAAGGCGACGTCCAAGACTCGCTCACTGCCCTTGATCAGGTTTTTATTATTGGTTGAACTCAACTGATTCATGGCTAACACTCGATAGATGTTTGCATCCGCGTCTACGTCTTTGAACGAAACTTTACACCAATCGGCTGACGCCCTCACCCTGGCATCCCGCGCGTTTTTCAACCCCGGCATGTTGGCGCTCTTGTATTTTCCGGCCGAGCATAAATATGCCGTATACACGCCCTTGTTTGCGAGTGCTATGATCCCCGTATTTGCTCTAACAGTGAGGGAATTTATGGCATGGCGCCGACAACGGAGAGAGGTTGCCTAGAAAGTAGAATAGTTTCTGTACTAGTTTGGCGTGTGGAGATCTAAAACAACTGGAACCATCAATGAACGAGCGCTGGAATCCCCCTGGATACACGCAATGAAGTACAATAAAATACAAATGCTGCCATGTCGACTGCGCTACGATATGTAAACTCTCCGGAGTGCCGAAAATTTGCATGTTGCCTTGCTACGAGGACATGTCACCATTCCGTCGTTCCTCAAAGACATCTCCTCCATCGCCTAGAGCACGAAAGGTTATTGGCGGCCTACCAAACGACATAACAGGGATACGCACCTCCCGCGAATAAACATATCCGGTATCGGGGAACGCCAAGGGCATATTATCGGCGTCCATAATTTTGCCGGTGATATAGCATACAATGGTCGAGTTTGCGTGATGGCTGAAAGGCACTTCCGCTGCAAGTTTACCTAGTCCAAGGCCTTGCGAACCCGATCCAGCCTCGCCGTCGCATACGGGGCAGTCGACATTCTTCGTCGAGTGTAGATAACAAGCAGGGAGCTTCAGGGATGCTAGGCCAGCGTAGAGACTCAGGTTTAATAGAGGCTCTGTCGGAAGGGTATTTAAGGAGTATATAGCGAGACGGAATGACTGGATGAGCGTGGTCCATCGCGACATATCATACAGTCGCTGCGAGCATATTTGTTCAGTAAAGTACAGAAGGAAAATTGAGAAAAGCTACCTTGTAACGTCCATATGACGTGTCAGGTCGAAAAGCCAGTAATGCTGCAGCTTGCTGGATCTGATCCAGGTGGGTTTCCTGCCACGAAACCAGATGTTTCCGTGAGTAGTCGATGGCTTCTTGCCGTTTAGAAGCTCGGGACAGCTCGATGTATTCCTGGAGGCGGAGGTCAAACTCGAGGGTGCTCTGCAACATCGTTGAGCGCCGACGAGATGCTATTCACTTGATCATACATACCTTCATCTTGCGGAGTGCGGTCTTGTTTTCACTACACCATGCAAGAGCTTCCGTGCAACTATGTCGCGCGAGCGCCCCCTCTATCCGCTTGATGTCACTGAAGAGGTCGATGTCGACCAAATTCTGAGAGAATGTAAGCAAGGTCCATGGAAAAAGACGTTATGTGGCGCACCTCGATATGCTTCTCTTTCGCAATCATCCTGGCCGTCTTTTCCTTTCCATTCCTCAGCGCCCAGTCCACCAGCCACCGATCCAGCCGCGTATCCGCCCACCGCTCGAACTCCGAGTTGTTCGCCGTCGGTACATTCTCAATCGTGGCTAGATGCTGCAGGCGCTCCCGAATGACATCCTGCGTGGGTTTTCCGGCAGTATCATGGAGCTCAGACAGCTATGCATAACTCGAATTAGCAACTGAGGACGAGAAACAAACGACCGTCACCACCTTGCGCTTCAGATTCTCCACGTTGTTGATCATAGCGTCAATGGATTGAATGGCCGCCTCTGAGCTGACATCGCTGGAGGAGGATTGCTTCACCAGCTCGTTTGCCGTTGACTGCACGGCTTTGAGATCGCGCTCGACGTTCCTCTGTGTTGTACGGAACACTTTGCGATAATTTTCGTACGGAACCTAGTGATTGGTAAGAATGAAGGATGGTATTTGACGAGCCTGAGAACACACCCTAGCAAATGGCTGCTCGAATAGTAGAATCCCATCGACGTTGAGTTTATTAGCCATGGAAGTGGCGGGAGAGTCTCGGATGTCGGGCCGATTCGGAATTGCAAGTTTGCGCTCAGTTATCATTCGCAAATAACTGACTACTCTAATATACAGCACATGCACAGAATAGTATATCTAGTACACCCCCTCCGAACACCTAAAAGAATAGAACTATCAGGGTCAGATAACGAAGTGAAAGGAACGAAACATACGTGATCGGTTTGCGGGCAGTGCGCACTTGGGAAACTCTCCGAAGAGAGAAAAGGTGGAAAAAATTGGATGCACAGCAGACATAGAGTAGTCTGAATCGAGTGACACGCAATCTAACCGTTCGCGAGACGGATCGATATGCATGTGCTGCGAAGTGCACTAAAGGACGGTGACCTCTGCGCGCCCAAGCACTCCATGATTATCCTCGTGCGCCGAACAACCGCACGAAACCCCTCTGTGTACCGCGGTAGGGCTTGCGTTCCGCCGAGTCCTGGGCATCCAGACCAAGGTACAGACTGCGAAGGGACGTGTGACCTCGTGGAGGGTTCAGCAGAGCGTGCCCAGTGTCGTGTACATGCCGTGCGAGGCGTCGAGGTGTTGTGGAAATTGCGTCCCAGGGGAGGTTCGTAAGGGCCAGCGGAGTTAGACGAGGCAAGTCCGTGCGGCATTGCACAAGATCTTTAAAGGATCGAAAGAGGTCGACTGTGGCCGGACCCCTCCCTGCATTCTCCGAAGAGAACGCCTTGGGCGCCGATAGATAAACATGGAAGAGCGAGAAGAAGCCACCGCCCAATCCCCGCGACGAATTCCAAATCCGATTCTTCAGCTCTCCCTTCGAATGAAGATCTTTGAGACGACAAAGAACAGATGGTTTTCTGATATGCCGCTCGACAATTAAAGTCGGGCCCCGCTGGAGCCAATCTAGGGAGACTAGAATACTCAGACCTTGGCCCGCTCGTGAAAGAGAACTTTAAAGTCCTGTGCGGAACGAGCATCGCAGCCTTGTGTCTGCTGTGTGCAAGAGAAAGAGGAGCATCGAGTCACGCTGCCTTTTATGTCTTGCGTTCCAGTTACGTAACGCTGTTTGCCGAGTTCTCCTTCACCCCAACCCAACGGCATTGTAAAAGCTCGATAATGAAGCCTGCGAATTCTCCGTCCTATTCTTCAAAATGGGGGCGGAAATGAGAGGCTCAGATGGTCATTGTATTACGCCGGCCTTGCCCTGTCCTTCGTCACACGACTGGGACCCTTCCCCTTGCCTTCCCCGACCACAGGTTTTCTTGTCTCCATCCACACACTGGCCCCTTCTATGACACAATACCGCCTTTCTCTGGCTGGATTAAATATGCCGCCAAACTTTGGACCCCGTTTACGACCACATAAACTTTTTCGCTCTCAGGGCAGATATAATTAAACCTACCGCGCATTTTCCCTGTGGATCCGAGATGCGACTTCGAGTGATTGACTGCATAATAGTTTATCTCCTTCATCTACCTCTTCCTTCAGATGCAGCTTCCATTCGAGCCTGTTTTTAACTCTTGGAACTTTCCGCCGATGGCATGCAGGTCTTATGTGGTTTTCGTTCCCCTCGCGGTGCCGGACTTTCAGCCCGGTCCGAGACCTCCAGCAGGCGGCCCCGCAATCGTCCCTCGCGTTCTGCACTTCTCTGCGGTGTGGACATTGTCTATTCGTCTGCTCTTGGCTTTCATTCATTTCGCTGATCTGCTTGGCCATCCGCGTGCGCAGACTTTCCTCGCGGAGCCGGCAACACAACCCGCGGACGGATGTCCCGTCTCAGGATATCCCCCGTCAATGGTGTAATCGAAATGCGCATCTCCGGTGCGGTAGCATGGTGCATTACTTGTATCGCCTGCGCCCTCGAGACTTTCTTGATCAATTCCTGGAATCGAAGCCACCAGACACAAGGGACGGCGAACAGCTACTGTGAGAGACCGCGCGATTGCCACTCGATAATCGCCCCCATCTTTTGAACCTCGTGCACCTCACGGCCAAACCTTGCGCCAATTGCTATTGAAATTTCATACGGTAGCGGAAATGTATGCATCGCTTACCCCGCGGCGCTCCATCTGACGGCTACGGCTTCATAGTCCGACATCCGTCTTCTACCGGTAGTCTATCCACGAGCTCCCCGGGCGTATCCATTCTGGCGGTTTCCGAGGTCCTGACACTACCCACGACGATTATCTTTATAGCCTTCAAATACTTATGATTTGCATCTCCGGGGCTCTTTATCGAAGACAGATTTTTTTGCCCTCGGATATTTCTAAACTTTCCCGTGCTCGTATTATCTTCCAGCACCCGATCTCAATAAAAATCTCCTCTATCGTTTGGCATCTCTCAATAATTGCATTGTGAGGGACTCTCATATATTGCGGCAGTCTGGGGGGCGGAGAGGAGCCGCCTCTGGATTGCAGTGTTTAGATGATCGTTCGAGTCAACGGAATCTGAATCTGGCCTGTGAACCCTCCGACCACATCCGCACTACACACTAGTCTGCGGATTAAAAGTCGGACTAATTCGAATCTCCTCGATTTTCTTGACCAGTTTGAAGAAAGATGCTTTCAGCAGCCCAGATACTGCATGCTTAACCGTTTAATCAGGCTGGATCGGCCGTCCGCTCCTCTGAAAGAGCTGCCTCAGAAGCCTCCTCTTCCATTCAACCACCGAAACCCTGTTCCGCTGCACGTATATCTATGTGCAGAAGCTTACAAACACGGCTATCTACTGCTTCCAGCCGTCAGTCAAGCTCAGCCACAAGGAACTTGATCAAGACGCTCCAACTTTGAAAGAGCCAACTTGAAGACCATCTATGACGCCTTTCCGGCAAGATCCACTTGCTCTAGGTAATTTATTTTCACCGTACTCTCGGGTATAAATGTAATAACTGCCCTCGACCACGCATTTTTTCTTGAGCTGCCGCCGATCAGATTAATAATTAATATTCCAAAAATTGGTTCTGCCAGTCTTTGTTTACTTGACGGAACAAAGACGCGCCACGCATAAATATTATTCTCCCCTTTCCTTTTCTCCATGATTTTTTAACATGTATCCGAGGCGACGACGCGATGTTTGCCTTGGGCAGAAAACAGCCAGCCACATGCGTGTTGTGCACGCATCGTGATGGTTACATAATGTTCGAAAAACACATGACAATCGAACGTTCTTCTGGCTGCGTTCGGTTCAAGCCGCTTGACCCTCAGTTGCTCTCCCACCGCGATGACAACTCTTCGCAAAAGAACACAGCTTCCGCCGGACGTGGCTCCGTCGGTCCTCGTCTCCAAAATTTCAAGGACGATTGCCTGGGCCGAACTCTCCGAATGGCAGAAGGACAATGAGTACATCGTGTCTGGCTATCGGCAGTACGGCGCGCGCCTCTCGTATCGTGGCAATTGGCTTAGTTTTTGCTGTATCCACCAGAGTCCAAAACCACTGGAAGGGTTGCTTCGCCTCCGTCTTTGCGTGTAAGAACTACATGGACCACTTGATAAGGATCTCTATTGATTGATTTGACTCGTTAGACCTGCACAACGAGACGAGTACGTTCCTTCTTCTGAAACCATCCGTCTTACCCACTTTTGCAGTCAACATCCATAGCCACTTATGGGGCGCCGTGTTATTTGCATACTTTCTCGCCACGTTTAATGAAACGTATCTGAGACAGTACGCAGCGACAACATGGGCGGATTCTGCCGTATTCGTGGTCTTCTTGTCCTCTGCGATTTTCTGTCTTTCAGCCAGTGCCTTTTTTCACACTTCTCAGTGTCACTCTCAAGAGGTAACGAGTCCTCATCTGCTTCTGGGCCCGCCGCTCATTATTCAGGTTTCTTCCCGTTGCCACGCTTTCGACTATTCAGGGATAGTTGTGCTCACAGTCGGTTGTTAAAATGCTTTCGTAATTCGACGATACACTCATTCTATCTTCCTAGGATCATTTTATCCGTCGCTCCACTTTGGTTTCTTTTGCCATCCAAGGCTCCAAATTTTATACATTGTGTCCTTGTCTTTCATCGGTCTCGGTAGGTCGAACCGCATTTCTTTTGATGAACCTAGTAACCAAGGAGAGGCAGGTGCGGCGTATATTGTTCTGAATCCCGAGTACGCGAAACCGACCCATCGTGGGGCGCGGACTGCTGTCTTCATAGGACTTGGCCTATCAGCAGTTGGCCCTGTTACGCATTGTCTACTAACTGAGGGTTACCACAAGGTGATTTCAGACCTAGGCTTTGGCTGGATCGTAATCGAAGGCGCCTTTTATATATCGGGAGCTCTACTATAGTATGTTTTATGCTATTTCCATTCAGGATCGCTGAACTCGTTTCTCAGTGCGAACCGAATCCCTGAGCGTTTCGCTCCCGGGAAATTCGACTACTTCTTTGCATCTCATCAAATATTCCATTGTTGTGTTGTTGCGGCGGCCGGAGCACACTATGCCGGTGTTTTGACCGCCCTCGACTATTCTTACTCCCAGCCAAATATTTGTGCGGGTCTAAGTGGTTAATGCCCCCGTTTCCAGGTACCCCTGTTTGTCCTCCGTATCGTCATTCATTCTGATAATTTGCCAGCAGTCCCTGACCCGTCGCATTCAATAATGCTGTCTCTTAAAGTCTATAGCGCATCATGTCACCTCACAGTTACGCTACGTACCAATATGACTGGTTTCAACCGTGCCGGCCTGCATTATCATTGGTTTTTCAGCCACTAACACCAGTTATTTCAGCCACTGCTCGTTTGAAACCCTCCACTCAATTAAATTGATTTTCGCATCTCTGTAAATATGCGGGCGGTGCATTCCGAAAGGTACGTGTCCTTGGTGCTGACGTGATGCATGGGGCCTACGCATAGCAACCTCTCACTATCGATCAAGCAGCTTTCACGCAAAAACGGACTATCACCGCACCGACTCCCAGCACGGAAAACCCGCTTAATTATCTATTCGTGTTTCTTAATGACATCCTGATGTCACTTTTGCGTCTCCAGGTCCATACAGAGTTCCATAACTGAATGCAAGTGGTTCAAGGCCTCATTTTTTTTCTGCGTCTATTTAAACAGTCTTTTTAAGATATGACGCCACCTCCTTCCACATCCGATCGGCAGGCGGTACTCCTGGGACTCTTCGAAGGATCATCCACAACCATCAAATTTCTGTATTGACAACCCGTCTGCACGTGGCGCGGGAAGCCGCCGAAGTGTTAATTCGACTTCATCTCGGTTCCGGTCGCAGAACCCAAATGGGACACAGCAGATCTCGTGTAGATCCTTCTCCCGATTACAGCAACGAATTCGACGCCGTTTCCACCGCACGGCGGCATCGAACGAAATGTGTTTTATCCCAGATTTAGCCCCAGATTTTCCGGTCTTCCCACTTGGGGCATTGCAGGTGCATGCCAACTATAAAACGACCCAACTCCGAGCTCTTGTCTGTCGCCTTCTTTATTAACTTTTCACATATCGCCCTCCCCTGCGCGTATGCCCTACATTATCGGACTCCACTCTGCTGCGTCCGCGTTCCTTTCCGCGGGGTTCGCTACACAATTCACCGTTGCTGTCGTAATCTGTCTCGTCATCGTCCTCATTACTGCCTCTCTGCAGGAGGATGGACCCGAAGCACCGACGTCTCTGCCAGGTCTTCCATTTCTCTCGATCGTCCCCTTTTTCCGCCAACGATACGACTTCCTGAACTGGGGCTTCCATATTACTGGGCAATCTATATTTCAGTTCCAGTTAATGAGCGTATGTCTGGTTCGATTCTTCTAATAGACACCTCAACTCACCAAGACGAATCAAAGAATACCGTCATCGTTCTGTCCGGAGCGCCAGCCCGCAAGACATTTTTTTACGCCAAAGGCTTTGACCTCACTGAAGGGTTCAAGATTTTATCTGGTGCCGTACGTTGACGAAAAAAAACCCCTTTGGCCGTTATTTAATTTTCAACCCGCATAGATCCCCATGGTTCGCGGAGTGACCTCTGGTCTCCAAACCAAACGGATTTCCGTAATTCATAAACGCCTCGCTGCCGTCCAAAAGAACGCCCCACTTAGCGAACGTGAGCGCACATCTTTCTGGATCTTTTTGTCGTCATAATAAGAAACCAAGTAATCCCTGTTATGCTGGAGGATTCTCGGCGAATTTTGGAGAGCTACGGAACTTCGGGGACCTTTGATCCATTTGAAAAAATCTACGAGGTCAGTCTTCTCTGCTCGTTCTTCGTTTCGCAACTTACGTGTTTTATTTCATAACGCAGCTCATTTTCCAGACAACCGTCCGAAGTCTCTCCTCCTCTGAAATCTCGAACGATGCGGCACTTGTAGCGCGGTTGAAAACATTGTACGACCGTCTCGACACAGGTACCACCCCGGCCACAGTTCTCGCTCCTTGGTTCCCCACCCCGGCAATGATCAAAAAACTATGGGCGACGAAGGAGATATACGACATCGTAGTTCGCGCAATCAACGCCCGCGAGCAAAGCGGGATTTCCCGAAACGATACTCTCCAGATGCTAGTGGATTCCGGAGACGAGAAACTGGTCATCGTTGGGGTATGCAGTCTGTCACCTTCATGATCCGTCCTTACGTTATTCATTTTCTAGTTCATTATGGGTCTCCTGATTGCTGGTGCTAGGGCAACGGGAACAACCGGTACGGCGATCTTTTCTTAGGAAATGCGAGGAGACTAAATAATTGTGTTCGATTCTAGCGTCATGGATCATCACATTTCTCGGGGGACACGCGGACTGGCGGCAGAAAGCCAAGATCGAGGTTGAAACTCTGTTGGCAGCGCATTCGGATCCAACCTCGACGGCGTTATCATCCCGACTCGCAGAAATTCCCCTCGAAATATGGGAGGCGCACACTCCGGTCCTCGATGCTATCATTCGGGAGACTTTGCGTATAGCGCAGCCGCACACTGCAATGCGACGAAATCTCGGGCCCGATGTTTTCATAAACGACAAGTTAATCCCGTCGGGATCATACGTCGTTTATCCTTTTAGCGACGTCCATCTCGATCCTGAAATCTACCCTGAGCCTTGGTGCTTCGACCCCTCTAGGAAAGAAGTATCCAAAGTTGATTTGGCGTATGTAGGGTGGGGCGTAGGTCAGTGTTCTTGTTGCCGTTCCGGGTTTTCCTTTTGATGCCAAGATTGACGTTAAATTGGTCACAGGGAAGACGACATGTCTTGGAACGCGCCTGGCCAAGGTAGAGCTCAAGCTCACCACTGCCCTGTTCCTTCTTGGTTTCGACCACGTTATCGTGGATAAAACCGGTGAGGTGCCCGAGTCGCTTCCAAAACCGAACTGGAACGACATCCTCCTGTGCCGACCCACGGAGGGATCGTGCTACGTCAAGTACAAGCGCACGGATCTCGCATTGTAATCTTACACCGACTTTTCATTATTCCTAGTCTAATATTTCTCGTCGCGGACGGCTGGCTATTCATTATTTCGAATCACATTATTACGCGCCTTGATGGCTCCGGTTCAATTATTATTGAATACAATAGACATATTTAACCCAGGCAATTCGGCATGATGTCTATCGGGGGCGGTGATTCCAGGCAGGTTCCAGCAGCAGATCTCCGTGGATGTTTAATCATTGCAGTCGCCGTAGAAATAATAAGATTGACGCCTTCAGGCACAGCAGATCGTCGTGGGTCCTACTTGCGTAGACTTTACGTTGCGGGCGTCTTGTAGATCCAGAACACTGGTGCGTCGTTTTTTCTCTCTAGTCTTAGGCGCACCACAAATCTGGGCAAAGATTCATTGTAGGAATCATGAGAACTGAAATTTGAATATTAATACAGCTTCAGCAATCGGCGCTTGCAGGGAACAATAGTGGGTCTGATTAGAAGTAGAAGCAGAATACAACAGCCTCGGAGCTCAGCTCCAGTCATCCGCGACTTTGAAGCATCTTATCGTACGTGAATCTTGTCCCTTGACTTGATTTCGGCGTAAGTTTAATCGCCAGACATTGCATTCCAGAACATGCCGGCGTCACCCCCAAATCCTCCGTGTACACGCTCAAATTCTAGCAAAAGATCCGTTAAAAAGAGTCGTTTCATACGCAGAGGGGGATTAGAATAGACGATATGTACCAGCCAGGCGGTTCCAGGCCGCCGGTCGGCGCATTTACAGTAATTTTGGTTAGGCGCGCATGGAAAAAACCGAACACAATGAGAATGAACGGCGGATCCGGAGCTGTGTGAAGGTTTGGTGAATCTGAGCCCTCAACCGGTCTTCCAACATGGGCAGGCAGTTTCAGAAAGTCGAACTCCGGGTGTTGTCGATCGAATGATAATTTCTCGACTTGGTGGTAGCAGTGCCAGGAGTCCGTTATCCACGCCAATTTTAGGCTAGGCGCGGAAGAAAAAGACCAATGCGGACATAGGATGAGAATGAACACTGGCTGCGGAGCGGTATGATATTCCTTGACAACTGGTGCTCCAGACGTGAGCCGTAATGAATGTTTTGGGAGCCCGAATTGCGATGTCGTTGAAATTCGACCGAGCGATGGACGTCTGCAGAGATTCATTCCATTGGAGAGAATTTACTAATAGTACAGCAGTCGGCGATTTCGGGTTATTCGTCGAGAAGACGGTGCGAGTGTTCAGTCCATACAGATCAGAAGCGACACCTTTCAGTTCCGGGCTATTAAACCGTGGGCCGAGGGCGCCGTATTCGCAGCGGAAAAATCAGAATAAGCATCGTAACAACGCAGCGACACCTTGCTCAGTTTGGGATCTTAAATCGTGGGCCGAGGCCGCCGTATTCGCAGCGGGAAAATTAGAATAAGCATCATATCAACGCAGTTGCAATCGTTTGTGGCTTCGGCGGCAGAATCTGTGGATCTTGACCCCAAAAGAAAGACAATGCAGTTCCCGGGCATCCATACCCAGATCATAACTTTGGCACTTTAAGTTCGGGGGAATAAATCGAGACCCGGGTAAAGATTCATTCTAGACGAATGTCCTTGAATTAGATTTTGCACGCTAGCGCTCGGCGCTCTCGGTGAGCCTTGGGTTGAAGCCATCATATATGACTTAGATGCAGAATCAGTGAACCGACGGATCTAATCGCAGTGGTCTACACAGCTTTGGAGCTGTTCCAGGATTAGTCGGCGCTTCGCCCCGGGACAACTGAGTTCGGCGCTCCAGACGTCAGATATTAACCATCGAATGCGTATGTTATGTTTTGCAGAATCAAAGGCGTAGTGAACGGACGGATCTTAATCGCAGCGGGGGTCTACCCAGTTTTGGAGCTGTTCCAGGAGTAGTCGGCGCTTCGCCCCGGGACAACTGAGTTCGGCGCTCCAGGCGTCAGTCTATAGCATTCACCGTCGAATCCGTATATTATATTTTGCAGAATCAAAGCCGTAACGAACCAGTTCACGCAGGAACAGCTCCAGGTGCGTCAGAGTGAAGCGTTTTAGTCAAAAAACCCGTCAAACCCGTGCACCTACTGTGTGTCCCAAATCATGGAGTATGCCGGACGGCGTATCGACACAGGGGTCTAGTTCCCTACACACTGGTCTGTAGATCCGTCGGGGAGGAACCGAGAAACAAGGTTCCCGAAGATGCGGGAACCCTAGCCAGCATAAGGTGTTCCTGGTAGTTGTCCGGTAGGAACTATATTTGAAAAGCTAGCGGGACGCTTGCATCCTGGTTGGCGACGCCGGACCGGCCCTTAGTGTAATTGGGGGAAGGAAACTGACCAGGGCGCTAGGTTTATTTGGAGGAGGTACATGGTGGTCGGTAAGGCGGAAACGGTCCGCTTGGACCAGGCCGATCATTCTTTGCTGCATTCGGAAAATTCACCAGAGCTAACCCGGAGGTACTTTGAGATGGTACGCGATGCAAAACACTGTACATGAAAGCATTGGATGGATATGCGAATAATGTGACAGTAGATCATAAAGCGTGGTGGAGAAAAACGAAAGCTACGACTACCATACGAGTGTTTACATGCAAGCCGCGGTCGGGAAAATAGCGAACGAGGAGACGAGCAGAGTAAGCACCACGGGGGAAGAGGACACAAGCAGTCAGTCACCAGATCCAACCAACACCCGTTCTTCTTGCTCAGCACGTCACGACCTCTCTCACTCTCTCCCTCGCGACGTACAACACGTTTTTCAGCCTAGTCGAGGCTGGCTTTTGCCACGTCCTCGACGTCGAAGTTCTCGACGAGGTCCGGGACATCGTCGTCGTCGTCATCCTCCACCGCGCCACCGGCTGGCCGCTGGCCGCCCTGCCCTTGAATCGCCTGGTATGATTCAGCGAGCTTGCGCAGCGACGCGAGGGAGTCGGGGCCAAGTTGGTTCAGGATGCCGGGGACGAGTTCGGTGAGCTCCTTGACGTGACCTGTCCCGTAGATCGCAAAGGTGTTGGCGGTGATGGCGGCGTGGACTGCAGGGCGGTCAGCGGCCGCGGGATGCCTCAGACACGAGGAGACTGCACGGATGCGCTACTGACCTTTCGGCGCGGTGAAATGCAGGACGTTTCCGTCTTCTCTAAACATATTGACTTCCTCGACGCCGGGAATGGGCTGCACGTTTAATTTTTTGAGCGCGCCCTGGAGTTTTTTGTCGTCTTGGACGGTGGAGGCCTTGGGCTTCCGGACGACTTTTCTGCGAACGGTCCCCTTCCCGCCTGAGGATGGCGATTGGATTAACGATGGACGAGGCTAGGGCGGACGGGCTTACCGATCCGGGCGGCGGCGGACTGAGCCTGTAGCTTAGCCAACTTTGCGGGGTCGAACGTGGGAGGCATTGTGGATTCGAGGGAAGGGTAGACCGCGGGGCGTCGAGGGCGAAAAGTGCAATAAGGTTTAGAATCAAACACGTGCAAACAAACGCGCGGTCCTCTTTCCTCCCTCCCTAACGCGGACGCGATTTTCCAGTGGGGACACTCGATATCCAGCTACTATCCTCCACGATAAACGTCGAGGAAGGCTCTGGAATTTTACCGAGGATTTTGACCCAGATAAATGTCGAAATGCCGAATGATTTGATGCTACTTTTTTAAAAAAATACTGAAGGCTTGAACGATCTTCGAGCTGTTCTGCAGTGTCAAACCACCGTGCATACCATTTGCCTCATGTCGTCCAAGCCCTCGCCGATGATGCCGCCTCTGCCGACCAGTGGCGTTTTCAATCTCCGCAAACTGACTCGTTACGTCGAGTCCGAACAACTTGAAAGTCTTCCAACCACAAGAGAAAATGGCCACTATCAGAGCAGCGCGTCCCGAAGACGTGGTACTTATTCGCCCGAATCCCTTTTCTGTGTCGCCATCTGACGGTCCGCGCAGGATCACATCTTGCAACTCATTATCGATCTGGTCTGTCTGTCTGGCGACACGTATCCGCACCACGCCTCACATTTCCCCCAGGCTACATACGAGAAGGAACCCGAGTCGGTGAAAGCGACCCCGGAGCTCGTGAGCCAGTCTGTCTGTCTGTGTCTTGGCTCCGAATCGATTTCGGTCCGTAGCTGCGCAAGAATTTGTTCGAAACCCCATATGCTCACGCGTTGCTCGCGTTCGTTGGCAACGCCGAGAAGCCCGTTGGTCTGGCGCTCTATTTCTTCAATTTTTCGACGTGGACCGGTCGTCCTGGCCTATACGTGCGTCCTGATGCTCCCCGCACTTGTCCGTTTCCAGAATTTCCATCCACCAGCTCGAGGATCTTTATGTAAGGTCAGACGAACACTTCAAGTGGGTTTCTGCCGACGTCTGACTCTGCGAGACTAGTCCCGAGTGCAGGGGACAAGGTCTTGGCAAGGCTCTGTTCGCTGAACTCGGCAAAATTGCGCAAGAAAAGGTATGCTTGTCCGCCGCACAGACAGTGTCCTGTCGTATTGAACATCTCTTTCAGAACTGCCCGCGGCTTGACTGGGCTGTTCTCAAGGTGCGTCCCTCGCTCGAACATCATGCCCGTAATTAATGCGACTCATTGCAATTAATCATCGCTACAGTGGAATCAACCATCGATCGACTTCTATGAGAAGAGCCTTGAAGCGAAGCCGATGTCTGAATGGGTGGGCATGAGGCTCGAGGAATCTGGGATTGACAACCTTAAAAAGTTTGTTTCTCCTTGAATGGGACGTTTAAAAAATAGGGTCGTCGTGTGGCGCTAGGGACGATCCTTTGCTGAATCGATTTCGCGCGCGCATCGACGTCGAGCGTGATAACCATCGAGAATTAGGTACAAGGTTAAATAATATTCCAAGGCGAACGCAAGAAAAGGTTCGCGTCACAAAAAGCAATTCGATGGACAAGAGCTGGAAAGTGACGGCGGGATTCAAACTCCGTCGTAGCTAGCCCCACCAGCCTATGTAATGGATCACCATAGCGAGGAGAGAAGCGTCAGTCAGCAAAATGGCTCTCGCCGCAAAAGGAAGGCCCGAAAGACTCGCACCTTTCTCAACCGAACGACAATGGGATCCTCATTGAGGTCGTCTTTTTCGCGCGCCGCAACCTCGATAGAATAGACGCGTAGTGTCCCCTTGACATCTGCAGCGTGGACAGAGATCTGAATTGCGGGCAATTTGTGAGGATCAAAATCGGAAGGGCGGGCAACCCGTCGGCCGATGGAGACTCGCCTTGGCTTTCCTCATGACCTTGCATTGCGGCCCTATCCAGACCTGGATTCTGTTCGGCGTCGTCGGGAGAAGCGCCAGACACGGAAGCTCACCACGAGTATGAACTTTTCACGAGTACTCTCTTTATCGTTAGAATAGGCAACCCGCGCGTAGGCATATGACGCCTTGGAATCATCTAGTACATCGCGAAGCTCAGCGAGACCGCCGGTGCCCGTTTTGGTGAGCTGAAGCTTGTCTGAGCGGTCGCTCTTGTGGGTCGTGTGAGCGCGAATCTGGGAATCGGACGCAGCCGAATGGGAAACCGACCTCGTAGTCGAGCAATAACCAGTTGGTCTCAGATTTGTCTGAGCGCACATCGAGATAAGCTGGCAGTGCATCGCAGAACTAAGCGGGTGTGGGTGTAAGCATAGAAATTGCGACGCACCCTCATCTATTGAGGGATCGCTGAGGTCGGCCATATACGAAGAACAAGGAAAGGAGGGAGGGAAAGTGTAGGGAAAGGAGCAAAACGCTGTGTCGGATTGGGATGATCGGGAGGGGAAGGCGGCTGTGCCGCTTCGACTGGGATTACATAATCCCAATGTTTTCTGCTCTCCGCGTCCTCGCGTCGAAAAGGGCTCAGGCAGGCAGTCTTCGTGCAGGCACCTCTGCACGACACAGCTCGCGGTCTGTGCGCTCCATCCTCGAGGACGACGACACCCCGGTCGATTTGTCCGAAGACAACGATGCAGTCGACGGCAGACGGCCCAGCATCCCTCGCCGCAAGCCTTCCCTCGCCCCAACCCCGGCCACCTGGCAAGCACATCGACAAGCTCTGAAAGAAGAGTTTCCAGAGGGCTGGAATCCGCCACGCAAGCTCTCGCGCGAGGCTATGGACGGATTGCGCCAACTGCACCGCGTTAATCCCGAGACTTTCTCCACTCCGGTCTTGGCGGAGCGCTTCAAGATCAGTCCAGAGGCCGTGCGGCGCATCCTCAAGAGCAGGTGGACGCCCCCCGCGGACCGGCGCACGAAGCTGCTCAAGCGAGAGGCGAAGGCGAGGGAGGCGTATCTCTCCCTCTCCGCGCTACGGGAGCGCATGGAAACGCGCCGGGTGCTAGAGAGCAAGTCCGATATGCGGGCGGCCAAGACCATGGACTGGGGCCAAGAGGACGAGGATGGGGACGGGGGCGTGGCCGAGCCTGGCAGGGGCATACACTCGCGGGACAGATTGGCGTTTGAATAGACTGGCGTCCGCGGAAAGTCACAGTGAGTGTTGCTTGAGGCTTGAGCATTCCATCGCAATGTTAATGCGACATTCTAGCTTCATGAACGCCATGATCCTTCCGGCCCCGTTTCACGTACGAAACAGATCGGCCCCGGAGCCTCGTTCGTCCGTCTAGGACAACACGAAGAGGACGCGCCATGCGTATCTACTATTGGCCACAGTCGGGAGTACCGTGAAAATCAATGAACTTGGGCGCGGGCGTATGTGGTCTCCCCGTGAAGCCCCACCGCGAACCCCGGACAGTCTCGAACCATACGTTACAGATATAATTTTGCGTAACTTTGGTGGAATGGCAATACCCCGCTTTCTGTTCTCTGATCATTGTCTTTCTTAAGAAATCCACCTCACTGGGGAAGTGTTTTCCGGCACAGTTGAGCTATGGCGCTCCACTGAAGTGGTAACTGCCGAAAAGCACGAACAAACAACACTACGCATTTTGCCCGAAAAAGGCAATTCTCCACCCGATTTTTTGTTTTTATCCATAGTTTGCAGTCGAATCGAATCAAAAAAAAAATGGTACTCTAATAAAATATATGATAGCTAGTCATATTATTGTTGGAGGAAAGACACCCAAGTCGTAAATGTAAAGTTCATCCCAAGTTTAAGCCTTTTCGTCTACATGATCTTCCTCGCTCTGGGGGTGGATTTTGCGCTCATGCGCAGCCAGCTCGGGGTCGATCTCCTCCTCCCGTCGGACATATTCAATCGGGACGATGCTGGTTAATTGGAAAATTGGAAGGGAAACAAATGAGGGCAAGAAATACGCACACGTCGTCTTCGAGGAAGTATTTCGTATCTTTAACCTCCCGGATACAGAGGAAAGTCATGATGGCGAGCCCAGCGACTTGCAGGGCAAAGCAGTATGCAAGTTCCTGGATCGTTCCTCAGCGCTGTATCCATAGCCAAGATGAATCGGCGCACGTGATGGAAATTGAGCAGCGTCGAGTCTATGCCGAAACAAACGCTACAATGTACATGAGCTCAGGGACATATTGGAGTTATTCTGGACACAGTACCTCATTCCCGCAGATACGGTACCCTTGAACAGTCCCGCGTAACGAGCAAGCTTGGTAGGTGAATTGGTCATTGCAGACAAGATCCTAGGACGGATATAAATAAAGGGAAAAGCGACCGCGCAGACAATTCACCACATGCACACCATCGAATACGTCACGTAGAACGCGCCTATTCTGGTAAGTTCAGCGCAAGGCAAGGCGTTCAAAGCTTACCGAATATCATGTACAAGATTGCGAACCCCGCAAAGGGTGCGCCGTCCGACCAGTCGTACGCGGGCCCGGCGACGGAACGGTCGAGGTTCTTGCCTGCCATCCATCCAAGCTCGCCACACCACCCGCCCAAGACTAGCAGTGAAAGGGCGGCGAGCCCACACAGTCCCCGGGTCCTCCGCTTCATCTTCTTGTTGTCCAGAATTGGCACGAAGATGAGAACGCCAGGAATTTGGGCGAAAGAGTAGAGGACACCGAGCAGTGTTCGGGTGCGCAGATTGAAGGCGTAAGCTGCATCACGGAGTGTCAGACGGCGAGATGCTTCCATATCAAATGAACTTGCCATTCACTGACGGCTGCATCCCAATAGGGAGTTCTGTTGCAAACATTACCGGCACTAGTGACTATCAGCACGCAATGCGACGGTCAAGGCGGAGACAAACCGAGAAGCATCAGTCTCCAGTCCTTGCCCATGTCCAGGATGCCCTTGATCTCCTGCGCAAGGGTTGTGGTTTCCCTGTTGGTGAACATGGCGATCTTGGTACCGTCATTCCGGACGATGTTCGCGGGGTTGATGATGAAAAGCGCAGAGACGACGGAGCCGCAGCACATCAGGGAAAGAAATATGGCGTAAACAGAGGTCGGGACACCATCGCTTGAGGTGGAGTTGGCGGAAAGCCCGAAACCAACTATACTGCCTATAGTAGCGCCTATAAAATAGAAGGTTAGCAAATATAAAATAATGTAATGGATGCGGTTACCTATGCCTGTGATCACTCCCTGGATGGCAATATACTTTCCGCGTTCAGCCTCAGTCGAATATGCAATTCCAAGATAACCACTCGTCGACCATAACCATCCAGCTGAGAATCCCAGGATAACGCCGGCAAGAATCGCGAACCATTGGTGACCCGTGGCATCAAAATACCAGAAGGCGGCAACGCTGATGAATAGCACTATGAGCAGGCACCCCTGGGTAAAACGACAAACACACTAAACCGGATAACCAACTGCACCCATCTTTGAGAACTGTTAACCCCTGTATCACAAATATTCGGAAGGACGTACTGTCAAGGTCCACCGCGGACCGATGGTATTAATGAGTAGAGCTGCGCACCAACCACTGACGGTATAGATAGCGTAGAGTGTCTGCCCGATATGCTTGTTCAGTTTAGGTAGTTTTGGACGTGAAAACCACGCACCGAGTTGACGATGGAAGACAAATGGGTCGAGGAGGCGCGTCCTCCACCGCTACCAAGCGCTAGACTCAATAGTAAGACTCGAAGAGGTTTGATCAGGCGAGAGAATTCACTGACCACCGAGTGCAGTGAAGATCCCTGGTGTCAGCGCAAGGACTACCCCACCGATGTAATTCTGGACGAGCGGGGAATTGAGCCTCCATTTGGGCAGGGCGGTCGACATTTGTCAAGGACAAAGAGGAAAAACCATGCTAGGTTTTTATCCTGTGTTATCGCGTCCTCAGAAGCTGTCCCCATGCTGAGTTGACAGTGAAGAGGTGAGGGAGAAGGTATTATCCGACATGCTATCTCGGACGTGACGCCGACTTGGATTTTCACATCGTTTATCTTGCCCTTATCTTGGGAGAAGTCCGCTCTAGTCCGAGCTGTTGCTGTTGGCCTTGTGTTGGCCTCCGTCGGAGAGGTCGGAGAGCCGTCGGAGTCTGGTTGGCGCCGAATGAAAACTTCAATAGTCAACTCGGAGCCTGAACCCATTTTTGGAAGGGATTAGGGCTGAAATGGAGTCTAGGCTCAAATGATGTGGACTCGGAGGTTACGTCGGATTCCAGTCGGACGGTGACAAAACTGCGATTGGGAATTTCTGAAGCTGAAGGTGTGACGGACTGTGACGGATCGGCAACGTGACATAGCGTGACTCTCAGCTTTCCGGCGGATGAGCCGCTTTGGCCGCGCTCCAACTTGATAATCTCCACAATCTTCTGTTATCTGTAATCGCGTTCGGCCGAAACCGTCTATCTTGCAAGCTGCTTGGTTCCGTCGTAACTATTTCATACTCGATGCAATGAGAGCTTAACCCAATGTCTAACGATTTCATCTTTCAATATGTCGGCGTTCTGCCCAACTACTCGGACGCCCGCTTTAGCAATTCAGATGGTAATATTCGTCTTGCTGTTTCCTGCAAACCAAATGCTCACATCCAAACAGTTGTAGAGGCCCACGTAGCCTGTCGATCATACGACACATACACTACCGACAGCTTTATTCGGTCTGTTTCCTTAGCCAACCAAACCGATTCGTGCATTTCAACTGGAATCAACATTCTTGTGAGCCCGTCGCCGAATGGATCCACAAAGGCAGTCTTTCGTGAAGACTCGGGTATCTTGTGGCTTGAAATACTTTCTGAATCCGGGATATCAAAGCGTGAACTGAAGTCATTTCATGGGCAAATCTACACCGATCCAAGCTTTGGGCCCCTCGGGGGCAGCAATGTTAGTTGGAACGAGGCCGGAACACAGTTTCTCTATGTAGCCGAGACTTTCGTGGCGGAGGAAAACAATGACGATTGTGAGATTTATCAGGTTGCATACCGCGACTTTTGACCTTCTTCGCGCGCAGATTTACCGGATTTCGGGGACGCTCTTCTAGGGAAAAAGCGCCCTGGAATCTTTCTAGTCGACATCCCCACCCTCACAGTTCGCCTTGTCGTCTCCCCCGAACCGGACGGCTCCGTAGCGTATGGACAACCTGTATTCACATCGCCCACTACTATCGTCGCCGTCGGATACGGCGCGCTCGATGACAGTCGGCGTACCGGCCTCATATATTGCCAGAATCGGCTTGCTCGTCTTTTCCACTTTGATCTCGCGGCACAAACCGCAGGAACACCCTTGACTCCCGCGGGTCGCTCCGTGCGAAGCCCTCGCGTCGGTCTCGGCGTCCTCACCTACATCTCCAATATGCAAGGCGGGCCCCATGGATCATGCGCCCAGCTCCACCTCCGCCGCCTCCCACTCAGCCTGTCTGTCTGCTCGGATGACGTACTCGTTCCCACTGTCTTTCATGCGTCCAATTCAGAGTTCCCCGTACGCATGTTCCAGATTCACTCCGCCGTCTGCCTAACCACCGATCTAGGGGCTATACCTTGATCAACTCCCTTCAGCACCATTCCTGCTTGTTCAGGGCGTCCCGTACATTGCATTAACCTCAGGATGGCGCTCACGTACAGTCCCTCTCCTCGTATCCCTTGATACGAAGATTGTTACGAACCTCGCGCCGTGCTCTACATCGGGGCTTGTCCAGCCCCAAGCACTGATGTCGTACCATGTATTCCGCACTGACGGCCGCTCCCGAATCCTCGCATCCCGTAGCTGTCTGAACCTCGCCGATGAACTCGTCATGTACGACCTCAATGATAAGGCTGAGTGGGTTTCGCTGGCTGGTGAGCATCTCCCCTTTGTTCTTTCCGCATGCGGCTGATTTCGCCAAGCATCGCCTACCCAAGAGCGTATGGCCCAGCTGACTGTCGGTATAATCACGATTCCGGACGTACAGGCGACAGAAATAATTGTCGTCACCGCTTCGCCGAGGGTCAAACACACTCTTGCGGAACGTGCCGTCGATCCTCAGGCGAATTGTGTGTACGCTGGAGTTGCAAGTACCGATATAGATGCAAAAAACGCCGCGATCCCTCCCGGTGGGTAGTGTATATCGGGCCCATGCCACCCAAAGCTTAATCGATTGCAGTGGTCCATATACCACACGGAGGACCGCACATGCATTCGAGCACGGCGTTGTGGCCCTATTGGACAAGTCTACGTCAAATAATGTCTAGTGTCGTATCGCGACGCTGACAAGCATCAGTGCAATTACCGGATACACCGTCGTTCTGATCAAGTGCGCCAGCTCTATTTTTCTGTCTGGATGACTCTCATGGGCGCCGCGCTAGTTTTACGGGCTCAACAGGTGAGCGAAATTCCTCTCAAGTCTATATCACAGCTCAAATCGACTCGCGTAGGATTTGGACAAGATGCAGTCAACGCGCTTTTTGGCCGTGTGGGAGATGTAGATGTCAAGTCACTGCATGCAACCTACATGTATCTCATCGACGCAAACCTCGTGAGCCCCCTGGCAAGGAAACAGTTCATCGAAGGGCTCAGTCATGGCGCCTATCTGACGTAACGACTCTCTGCGCATCCACAGCTCACGTCTGAATGAAAACCCTCACAGCGCGCAAATGACATCCCAATATCCTCATCTGTACCATGGCGCGATCCTACGAAACCCAGCTATCGATCTCGCTGCTATGTTTTTGCACGGGTCGGACATCCCGGAGTGGGGTCCTAACGAAGGTGGGTTTCCGACTGGCGCTTTGCCCGCGGACATTGACGCCTGAGGCTGTCTGTAGTTGGTTTGTACCAAGGGCAGAACGATCACGCCGGGCTACCTATTCGATTGTCAGCTGCAGAGTACGAAGCCCTGGCAGGGGCTTCCCCCATTCATCACGCCTCAGCGGTGACTGCTTCTACGCTCGTACTATTATCGGCGGACGATCGCAGGGTGCAACCCTCCCAGGGCTTAGCCTGGTATCATGCACTCAAGCGGGGTGGACGGGTCACGCTCGGGTGCAAGATGTTCTCTGGGGAAGTTCATGCCATGGACGGAGTGGAGGCCGAGTGGAAGGCATGGAAGGCCTCCTTGGCCTGGTACGAAAGTCTCGCGAAATGGGATTGATTGCCAAATTATCATCCATGTAATCTCGTTCGTAGTACAAATATTGAGCCAAAAAATAACTTAGCAGAGAGTTTCCAAGTTACGCCACGGGATACGGCGCATACTTCCAGTAACTAGGTTTCGAATGAGCCGCGAGAAGTCTGCAATAAACTGAGGTCTCACCCAGCGTGCTTTGGAGCAAGAATCCACGGAACCACGAGGCGCTTCACGACCCACGGAAACGGGGGCCAGATTTCCTTCAGTTCGGGCGGAGTGTGACTTTTGAGGCATAAATTATGGGTGAGACAAGTAGAGAAAGGATAACACACCATCTCATAAACGGCAGTGTGATATACTTCTCCGAATGCGCTCGGATGTAGACCATTAAATCCTTGCCTGCTTTGCTGATTTCCTCAGGCGTAAAGACTTTCATCTTCTCTGGCGCCAAATCTTCTACCTCCTCGTCGAGATGTTCGAACTTTGTGAGGGAGGATAAGTATCTAGTTCGATCGACTCCTCAAGACACTTACGAGAGGACCGGCCAGTGTCTCCATCATATCCTTCAGCTTGGCGCTGTCGAATGCAGAATGGTCGGCGAGAGATTGGTCGATGTATTTGATGATATTCGTCAGTCCTTCGGCAACGACCACATGTTGCTCCAGTTCCGACGCAAAGTCCAGTTTTTGACTCAGGAAGGGGAACAGCACTTCTTCTTCCGAGTCATGGTGTCCGACTATCGAGGACTAGCGAACGCGCGAAGAACGTTAGGAATCACGCGTAATAAGGAGGGATGAAGTCCTACCGCCCATGCTCGGCAATATCCAAGGAAGTTGTCTAGATCATCCAAGGGGGGTTTATCGAGGTGAGGGATTATCGTCTTGTAGCCAAGTTTGTAAGTATCGTGCGCTGTGGAGTGCCATAAGATACAGCGGGCATAGTTGGGTGATAACTCACTATTCGCCATGTTGTATTGCATGCTCATAAATGGATCTGTGGGATACGACATTGTCGAAGCAGAGGATGTCTTTGTGGTCGGGTAGAAATAGATGACTGCGATGGCGCCTGCGAGTACAGCAAGACTCGATTTGAGGTTCGACGGCATTTATGCTGGTAGGTGCTGTCTATAAAAGCACACCGGTCTGGGCTTAGCGGTAACGGCATCCACTCTCACCGCTCAGTCTCACGCTGCCGCAGCTAGCTACTGCGCGGCTAGACCTTGGCCAGACCCCTCGCATGCCGCACCACACCTCGACTGCGCTGCGAGATGATTCCTGACTGTGCTTTGATCGTAGTACATGGCATTTCAACGATTCAGACTCAGCGAGATCGTCTTTCCTAAGCCCTTGCTAAGCCCTGTATGACCGGAGACTCGGAAGGCCAGGCCAGCCAGGCCAGAGTTGTGAATAACTACGCCGGTGTAGCCCAGGTGTATCGTGGCTCTGGGGCGGTCGAGTCTCGGAATTGAAGGGTTTGAGCCTGGACCAATCAGAGCAACTCAATTACGCTGCGCCTTGATGGGAGCTGCGAGGACAAAAAAACGTCCCAGTCGTGGCCGCCTCCATCGTCCTTCGTTGTGCTTGGCAGCTTGAACACCTCTATCGATGCTGCGTCTTGCTGCGCAGACTGCGTCCTGAGTCGCATAACTTGAACGAGGCCGGGCGACGACGACGCAGCCGCAGGGAATCTCCTGCTTCCTAGATAAACCCCCGACCCTGGAATTTTCTACCACTCGGACGTCGACCGTAGCTTGCAGCACTTATTCAACAAAATTATCAACCATTGCAAATAAAATAAAATTCAACCCGAGCTTGACCTGAGTAAGATCATTCAACTTCAACCAGCGGAGCTAACCACTGGAGCGATCTTCCAAGCGGAAAACCGTGTACACCATTTTGAGGGTAAATTCCAAACTGTCAAAGTCCGCATGAGTTAAGCATTCAGAAATACACCACTGGTACTCGAGTTGCGGCCACGGGCCCTCCAAGTCTCTTCACTTAAGAGGCTGACGCAGACAGAGACGAAAGAATCAATAATTAGACAATACTAAGAGCATAGAACAATACTCGGAGCGGAGAAGAAAATGAGAGCGCAGAATAATTTGACTCAAGAACATGAGAGCAGCAAGCGAACATAATGGGCGGCCCGGTCTGACGAGACGGTCTAATTTCGTTCTGCACCCGTTTTGCTGGCCCGGGTTAACCGGTTGTGGGTTCGCTCCTGTTCGCTCACACCACGACGTAGGGCGCCTTCACCATGAGCTGTCCAGACTGTGTATCTGGCACCTTCCTACCAGGTCAACCCGTGGGCTCCTTTGGCATTCATGGCGCCTATTACTCCCCCGCACCAACCACTGCTTCAACGGAAACACGGAACAAACGCGCTATCATTCTCCTCACCGATGCGTTGAGTCTGAAGTGTCTTCTACTAGCGTAAAATTGACATGGCGCTCAGATTCGGACTTCCATTGACTAACTGCAAACTCACTGCCGATAAACTGGCTGAACGACTTGCCTGTGATGTCTGGGTGCCTGATATCTTTGCCGGTAAGTTGGACTATTTTTTCCCTTCGTCTCTGAAGCTGTGAAATACATTCGTGATTAGGCAACCCCATATTTCCGGTGGAAATCATGATACCTACCCGCGTAGGAGAGAAACTCTCCTTTGGCTACTGGGCGCGATTCTACTGGACCTTGCTATTGAGACTTCCGTATCTCGTTGCAAGCCGTCCAAGCGTCGTGGATTCAAGACTTTCTACGGCATGTCCCTCGATATACACCTCCCATTCACGCATTTACCAGAGGAAACCAAGTTCTTCCGAGATCTTCGAGAGCAAAAGAAATACGAGAAGATCGGTGCAGTCGGATATTGTTATGGTGGAGCCACGGCGGTTCGTATCGGTGCAACTGGCGCCATCCAGAGCGCGGTTGTATGCCATCCTGGTCCCTTTTCGATCGCTCAACTCAAAACCTCGACGGTCCGCATCATTCAGGGACTCAGAAATGCCCTACCGAACTGAATCATCCTTCTAGGTGCCAACTTCATGGGTATGCGCGGAAGGTAATTTGAATCGATCAGGATAAATCAGGACATTGACCATTGTGCCAGATGATGCATACTTCAAGCCAGAAAAGCGCTTGGAAGCCGAAGCCATTTTTGCCGAACGCAAGGGAAAGGACACCTTCGTCGACTACGAATTCAAGGAGTATAAAGGTTCGTGCAAGCCTTGCGGTAACGAAGTGAATGATTCCATGCCTGCGTTCGTGCAATAGACACTACCCATGGTTTTGCCTCCCGTCCAGACCTGAAGTATCCAGAAATCAAGGAAGCTTACGAGAAAGCCTTGGACCAGACGGTGGAATGGTTCAAGAAGACGTTGCCCGTGGAGTAGTTTCTTTTTTTTGGCGGCTTTCTCCCTTGGTCGGCCAACTACACCGATGATTCGTCATGTATTCTTGCTCAAGGAGTGCGTAATTTGTTTTGACGTGTACTGCTCCAAATAAAGAAGTTGAACATTCATACGCGAGCGAAGTCTCCTCTGTAGGCGGACACCCACAATCCAGATTGCGAATAAGCAGCTGTATGTAAGCGCAACGTCACTTTCTCTAGAAAGGCTAGCGCCCCGGCCCGCACTCCTTCCTCATCGAGCAAGAACCCTAAACCCGACCCTCGACACCCAATCCGCAGTCATCCCCTTCAGTGCCATCAGGAAAAGCACTGCAAACCATGTAGACTGGAATGGAAGCATTGCCGTTGCCCGTCGCGGTATAGATGTTCAATTGAATCAACTACGTATGCACCTGCTGGGAGATAAAATTTTCAATTGGTTCCGCTGATGTTACAAACAGAGCGCACTTTGGCTCCGAGTCACCAAGCCCACTCACGGTGTTGACAAGTTTAGAGGCGCGAAATTTGATTTTTTAAACACTCATTATTGAAAGCACCTCTACCTATCCACCTCAACTCCCCAGCGTCCCGCTTTTCGCTACCTCGGAGGTCGCCAAAATGCATTTTTATTCCGTTGAATTGAAATTTTTTTCGTTTCAGTTCAACGTGCAAATATCTGCCCTTACGTTCAACTCAGCCCCTCGCCCGTCGCTGCGTTTCATACTGAAATCGCACAGGCGCCTGTACGCACCAATATTGCGTGGTGAACTTGGAATATACAAAATGCATGGGCCTCGGGATTTTCGCCGCAGTTCACTTGTATTTGGATCTCGGAAAGGGCCGTAACAGGATTTAAGCTTGATGCGATCATGCATACTACGTGCTCGGGTGCTGAGCGCTAAGGGGATTCCTGCCAGATCGGTGGGAGCTCAGTATGTGTCCATCTAAACTCCACCGTATGTACAGTATAAAATCATGCAGCTGAAAATCCTGACCTTCACCCTCAACACGTTTCGCAATGCTACCCAACCACAACCAAAACCACAACCGCAGTCACAACCCGTCCTCTTCGTTCCCTGTCACAAGCCCGCCTCCAGGCCACCAAAGGAACCGCATTGCCTGTTCGAACTGTCGCAGGCGCAAGGTCAAAGTAAGTAACGCGACTCCAGCAACCGCAATTATTCTCCCTCGGGTTATTAATATATAATTATATTAGTGCATTATCACGGAGAAGAAACCACGTTCTTCTTGCGAGCGATGTGCGAAAGACGGAGCGACGTGTGAATATGTCGCGGTTGCCGGTGACGAGGAAACATCGCACTCCCGGTCATCTGGAAGCGATCACGCTGCACCACCCACCTTAGGATGGGTCGAGCCCCTTGATCCAGAATCCTACGCGCGAAGCAAGGGTGTATTTCCGCCAGCGACAGCACCCCAGGTACCATCTATGTATGCCGGATACGGCGCGCAAGCCGCTGGCCCACCAGGCTACCCCCAGGGTCCCTACCAGCAATATGAATATCCCCGGTCACAGTTTGTCCCGCCTAGTTCAGGCGGTCGAGGCAGCTTGCCCGGAAATCAGTTTCCGCCTGCAAACACCCCCTACCCAAACACCCCCTACCCGGACCTTGGACCCGGTGGGTCGCGTATTCACTATGGTCCATTTCCTGGACCTGCCAATACTGTTTATCCGTGGACCCAACCACAACCTCGATCACGGTAAGTCCTGCTGAAAAAATATTAATACCATTCTGACGGACGTAGGGATGGCGGGTGCATTTGCACCACCCCACAATGCGCGTGTGGGCGCAGGGGAGCTCAGTAGACTCGGCTGTAGCATACTACTTTCCCCACTTAACATTTCCACATGTATCTCAAACAGTCGCGGATTTCAACATTCGCGGACTTCTATTTATTTAATATTACCATATTGGGACGCCGTACCCTGAGCGACACAGAAAGAGAGACGCGACGCTGGGGCGTGAGATAGCGTGACGGCTCAATTGAGGCTGGCTATCAATGATATACGCCCGGATCGTGGATCCCGCCGATCTCGAAGCCGTGGCAGTGGGCCAGTGGGCGGTATATACATCTAGTATGTAAGGGTGATCTAGGGTTCAATTAGATAACAGAGAAATTTTGCCGTTGCGCGACAGTTGTAAGGAAGTGACCATAAATTACTATGTGCCATGCAACCATGAATCAGGCATAACAAGCGGAAACTTTATGAAAATCAAACTGTTACTTGGTATTTTTGGGATTCATTGTCGATGTCAAGAGAGATTGCGACAACCATGCAGTCAGGAGAGGCCTTTGCGAGCGCGGCCGCAAAGTGAAACTGACAGTCGGTAGCAGCCGTGCAACGCACGCACATTGCGCCGGTATTAAGTCACTGTGGAAACAAGAGGCGAAACCATTGAAACTTACGCCGTCATATAATTATTTGAACCCGAGACTGCCGACGACCTCCCTGTGGAATGGCGGGAGGTATGATCTGGTATGATGGCAGTTGAACCTGGCTCAAATTAGTCAGAAGGTCCGTATCTCGAACACAAATGGGATCCAAACGGCGAATATGCATTCCCGGAATCTACGAACTTGCGCCTGGCAGGGCCTAGAGAGTCAATCACGGCTTTTTCTGTGTCCCGGTTTGGGACCGGTTCAAGTTGGTTCCACGTTCTTCGCACGCGGAGAGGCTGTGCTTGATCCGCTCACCTCGTCCCGATCCGAGTCCTGAGTCGGCGACCCGCTGTAAATCGTCCATTACGGTCCTTGACGACACCCAGAGGACGTTTGTCGTCGTTTGATTCCGCAGCCCGGGGGAGGGCGCAATCCATTGACAGCTGTGGGAGTACTGCGGCGCATTGCGCAGCGCTTTGGCAGCTTTTAAACTGGGAAGGAGGCACATACTTCAGACCCAAATGATCATCCCGCACGACCAGCCCAAATCTGTTTTATCCGAGTCTTCCAAACCAGAGGCAACGGTAGTGAGTACCTGTTCAGTGTATATGTGTACCTAGTTTGACCGGCAGCGGATACTAGACGGATATCGATATCCCACCTCCGGCATACGAGACTCGGCCTGCAGATGGACTCGGAGCTCCTCCACACATCAAGCCCGCGAACTACATCTCCATCAGGCGCCGCATGGGCGAGCTGAACGATACGTTCGTGCTTGACCCTACATTGCGCGTATCGACCTCCATGCGACCGCGTAACGACAAGATGCATCTGAGCCTCTCCGCCCTGATGGGTGAGGTCAGTGCAGTCGTATACGTCGTCGGCTCGGGGGCCCTGCCGAGTGACAGGACGTGTATGGAGGTGTATTCCTTCCTAGGGTCTACGAGACTCGAGCTCGTAAGTCCACCTGCACTATGTTTCAACGTCGATGTCAATGGGTTTCTTTTGTCGCCTCAGCACGCACCCGAGCCGCGCGCACGGATTTGCGTGAACGTCAGCGCCCGCATGGGCGAGTCGAATCTGTTCCTTCCCCGCTCGTTCCGCGGACCTTTGCGTATATCGGTCGCGCTCGGAGAGGTCGAGATGTCCGCGGCACTGCAGGCAGCGACGACAACGTTCGGCGACGGGCGCATGTTTGTTGGAGAGTGGACGCAGGCAGACATGGAAGAGGGAGTGTGGACTGGAGACGAGGCCGTCGTGGATTCGAAGCTCGGCACCGTACATGTGGGGTATGAGGACGACGTAAAGAAGCCCTCATAAGGTCTCCTTTCTCGCCTTAGTTTAAATTATTTCGGTGGGTTGTATTGATAGTGTATGTTTTTCAAGTCGGATTGTTCGAAGAGCCGGGGAAGATCCAGACGCAGAAAACGCGAGCGGCGATTGACCACCGCCGCAGCTATCGCTATCTTGGACATGAGGATGACTTACGCATGGTATTAGCTCTAGGAGCGGTGCCAATGGAAAGCGGTCCTTGGACAGAAGTTCGATGGAGGTTTGACAGTACGTTCAAGTTCAAAAAGCGTGGGAGATCATGATCGTCGGAAGATCAAGCGGAACTCTCCGCGGCCGCACTGCTTGGCCGCACTCGCCCACTGCAGCAACCTTTCTTGGCGGAGTACCTAGCTCATCTAAGCTGCTGCAAAGATAATTCCCAAAACCTCTCTGACTCTTAACCCAAGCTCGCGCGAATCGTCCAAGATCGTCCTCCGACGTCGACTCTCTGTCCGACTTCCATCCCTACACATTCGGAGCTGGACACTGGGCGCGTTGGGCAGCGATATTCCTTGCACTGGGTGTTCCGTCGACTGTGCGTGCTTCATTATGCCCGACGCATATCGTATCTTCTCTTCAATCGCCGCCTTCCAGAATATAAGCAGGAGACGTCTCGCAGCTTTCTTGGGGCAAGGAGTCTGCGCAATCGAACCTTTCTCGGGCTCGCGGGGCGTCGATTTTCTCTGATGATAATTCTAAATAGGCGTATCAATTCGGTATAAAAAGAGCGCACCCTGCGAACCCAGCCTTGACACCTAATACTTGCAGAGATAAAATGCACTCATGGAATCCACTTTACCCAACTACAATCAGGTCCACTCATCCTTGCATATTCACCTCGAGCCGTAATCTCGTTTCCAGCACCTCTCTGGTGAAATCGAACGGAAACCTATGCGTTGGTGATGTACAAATGCGACAGCTGATGATACAAAGAAACCTGACTCCACCACCAACTCAAGACTGCGCGTGCGTCTTCCTTTTTCCCCTCTTCTGTTCCTTCTTGCCCTCCTCCTCGGCAAGCGCCGTCGCCGCCGTCATGTCGGCCTTCGAGCTGTTCTCCTGCAAGCGCGGCGACCGGCGCGGTTTCTTCTTCTTCTCCTTCTCCTCCGCCCGGTTCTCCTTCCCGCGCCGTTTGGGCGGCACGATTCCCTCGTGAGCGACGGGCTCGGTGTGCCAAGGGGTCAAGTTGTGCGCGGGTGGCGGGGCTGTGTCCAGCCACTCAGTCAGTATGTATGCACCCAAATGGTTTTCGAGAACAGTGCGCACCGGAAGTGGCACTCCCCGGCGCGATGTTATGCGCGGCTGCGTCGCGTCGTCAGTCGATCTGGCTTTCGGGCGGAGCTGATTGCTTACTTGGAAGTGAGCCGCGGAATCGGCAGATCAACATCTTATGGAGCATGGTGAGTGGCTGGTGGCTAGGTCGGGTGGGGTGGGTTGTAGGTGGCTAGGTGCGGAATATGGGTATGGGTGCGGGTGGTAAATAGAGCAATGAGATGGCAGCCAACGGCACGTCGCGAGATTGACGCAAAGCGCGCGAGAGAGAGTGAGAGAGAGCCAACTGCGTCTCGTGATGCCTTTTAAGGGTCTCCGCGCTTTGGCGACGGTGTGCCAACAATCGTAAATACATCAATCTCGACACGCCGGGCTCGGCTTGCATTAGCTTTGTGTACAGGAACCGGGAACATTCTTCGTCCAGCGGTGTTGATGAACAATCGCAGTCGTGTACTCGTAAGGGTGAATATATTGATTGGTAGAGGTCAAAGCTGCCGTGGCCAAAGCGCAAGTAATATATACTCAGCATCTTTGAGAATGAGCCCGCCATGGTCCCGTTCTCAGCGACGGATGTTTAATTTGATTTGCCACCCTTTTCTCCGTCGAGGAATGGTGTACTGGATATATTTATCCCTTGACAATACACGACCCCCACACCACTGGAAAGTGCATCCAACAACGCATTCGTAAAGAATTTCCGTCAATAAATAACACCGTTTAAATACATACCGAAAATCAACCCCGCGTGTCTGACGCGTCGCAAATACCTGAGCTTCAAATCGAGACAGGCCCGGCGGACCGGGATTCCGACTTTGCCACACTGCGAAAGTGGAAGCAAATTTAAAGTGCGACACCTACCTGCGCACGGGATGCTACGACCGCGGACGGGACTCGTTATCCCAGAACACGATCCGGTCAAAGCGTGTGCTCGTCGCCCAATGCAGGACCGTGAGAAATGATCGACCATCTATGCCGATCTCTGCCGATCTCCTGTTTTGGTTCGAGGCACGGATTTCACGTGCCAGTGACTTCTCCTTTTGCTTTAACCTCCTTCAACATGTGCAAGACTCGGAGCAGAATCTCGGGACTCGACGGGGCAGAGCTGTTCCAGTCTTATTCTGCTCTTAAACAATTGCGGGCCACTTTGACTTATATGGAGGAGGAAGCCGAGGGTGAGGCGCAATCGTCCAAACTGGAAGTTTTCGCCGGGCAGATCAACAAGGTGCTGGAAATGATGGAGTCTAGGTTGGACGATCCCCAGGTGAGCAGCCAGCGTGGTACTACATCTCCCTCTCAACTTTAGCAGTCAACCGCCTTCTCCGCCATGACCGACACCATGTTGGAGGATCGGCTCAACATTGTCCACGCCGGCGACCTTCACCTCAAATCTGACCATGCTCAGCGGATCGAGCAGAGCAGATTCCTCGGGAACCAGGAGCACATGTCGTCGCAACACATGCACCAGCATTTAGCTATGCTGGATGGGCTTGTTCCAAGGACGGTGCGTGTTGAAGTCTCTGAGTTCGTACCCAATCCAATCCCAACTTGCATTTTTACAGTCTGAAGCTGCGGCGCGTCTTTGGATCGATACTTTGTTTTTCCGCGCAGCAGCCATGGTACCCGCTGACAAGCGGATGGTGTTGAACATCGAACCGTCGACCGCCATTCATACCAACAGCAACATGTCGATCCCAAGAAAAATAGAGTATACTGCTGTTGTGGCTCCGTTGGAATTAGAGTGTGAGTAAATTCTCCCTATCACGTTTAGACTGGTGCTCATCCCAGTGGCAGCTTTGATATTCCAAATACCTGCACTTGATAGCTTGAAACGCCGTCTCCCAACGGGATTTTTCGTAATTGAAGGTAAAATTGACCTGCTCTTCGCTCAATTGCCTCAGGCATGTGCTGAGCTCTACGGATGTGCCAAAATTATTGGGTATGCACTGCTTCATGCCCCATCCATTACTAACTCATTTTTTTCAGGAAAAATACCGTCAGAGGGGCCTTAACCAACGGAAATGAATGGTTCTTCATTATATTGCAACTCAACGCGAATGAACAGCCTGGCGCCACATATCGACACACATTGCCACTTGCCATTGTTTCTACCGTGCCATCTCGTACAGCACCGGCAGGAGCGGACTTGATTGCTGGTATCCTGTCTTTTTGGGCGAGTACCTTCGTAATGCCCTTATTGTGATGATTCTCACTACCAAGACAGATCCAGCATGGATCAGAGGATATCCAGGAAGATGATTGGTTTACGGAGGTTCAAAATGTGTAACGATGCCCAGCACGTTCAAGTTTGATTTGATTTTGTGTAATATTTAATATATATTGTAGTTGGGTCGGCACAATCCAACCGCGTTCCTACTACTATCGGATACGCCATGATGGGATATATCCATTGCTGCTTTCTCGAGGGCAGGTTGAGCGCCCTGTTAGTACCGACATCACAAGGAGAACCTCGTTCGTTTATATGCAGGAAGCCGAAAAAAACTTGCCGGAAATCAACCGAAATTAGATGCAAGGATGTGCGAGGAGTCTGGAGAACCGGCGCATCGCATTTAATTTCACGAGTGATACGAGTTCGGACCCACATACCGCAATCGTATCAGAGGGAAAATATGTCCAAGAGAACGTCTGTCGAGCTCATGGAGGGGAATTCGCAGTTTTCAAGAACGAGAACCGAAGGGAATTGAGCAGGGGAGACTAAACTTAGCCGCTTGGTTCAATGGTGGAGGTTCGGAACACCGGACCGAGAGAACTAGACGGGAACCTGCAGCCACGCACGGTCAAATAGCGTCTTTTTGCTTCCAACCATCAACTCCCGATTCCAAAATGTTCTGTGGGGAACTGAATGGTACTTAAAAACCGTCTATGACCCGGTTCCAAAATCATACACCCAACATGCTCTTTCACTCCTGCACTAACAGCACCTCAGAGTCTCGCCTTTCGCCTGCCCGACGCCGAGCAAAGGTCCGCACTTCTGGGTCCCGGTGGCACGCAAAACTCGCCTGACGACATCGGCGCAAAATTTCGACGATTTCAACGTTCGCCATCTCCAGGCGAAAAAAAAGCACTGCGGAGATCCAACTTCGACTCCACGAAACGCCCTCGCCTGACGAATCCGACAATCCCGATCCTACCCGACCTCTCTCCCGCAACACCACGCACCAGCTCAGTCTTTCTTCGACCAATCCACCCAGTCTTACCCCAGTTCATCTTCAACGCCAAACCCCAGTTCCCTCGGCGCAGGCTCAATCGCTTGATCCAATAGCTGCTTCAAGTTCACTCACCTGCTCGCTGCTCAACTGCTTCGTACGATATACGCTTCTGCTTCTGCTTCAACTCCCCGGATGGGACGACGCCCTTGATCCAACAACCTCGCTTCTTGCCAAACTCCAACCCATTCAATAAACTCAATGAACTCGCACTCAAGCTCTAGGCTCATTTGTTTGCGGCCAGGCCCAGGCACGTCTTCGTTCTCAGGCCCCAGGCCCAGGTTACCTAGGGCAAGGCTCGGTCAAGTCAAGATAGGGCCAAAGCGGGGCAGGCACTGCTTGGACGGTGGCTGGCAAAGGTGATGGCAGGTCGTTTATTCACGCTTAGACGAGAAGAGGCGTCTAGTTACGAGCCTCGGACTCTGCAATTACCGTCGTTATAGTTAGACGAATGTTTATAATTAATGTCGGGAATGGAATTGAATTGCATGGAGTGCGCTGCGACGAGATGATGACAGAGCTGAGACGATGAGGGCAAGGAGCACAACGAGAGGCGATACCAGAAGATACAATGCATAGTCCGAAAGAAAAACCGTCCGTACAAACACAAAAGCAACGCATAGGGTGGGTTAGAATAGATAGAGGATAGGGCAGACGGATGCCGTAATGGGAATGGGTGTGGGATGCAGAGATGCGAGGATAAAGGGAATATCAATATGCGGGAGAGGGAGGGCAATGCGTGGGGCGGTGTGGGGCGTGAGGAGTGCGTGAGGAGACATGAGCGGGGGCGGGAGGGAGGTGGGACCACTCGGTGGGTCAAGTACAAGCCGGCAAGGGAAGGACGGATGGCGCGCGACCGAACTGAATCGGCGCAGCGGAGGTCAGCGGGTGGTATCGAGCGCGGGATATATAGTCAGTATAGCTATAACCGCAGAGAGCGAGACGCCTGTATAACGGGATGGGCGTGGGTCATGCAATAGCACAGACGACGCTGGTCCTAGGCAGCACATAACGCAGCAGCGACCCGTGTCGTCATCATTCGTCCGCCGCGGGGCGCCGGCGTCGGGGGAGGTCGCATGCAAGCAACTTGAGAGCGAGACGTTGGCGAGACGTCTCGGACCGAGTTCCGCGACCAAGCACACACATACAACACTCATCCTTCGCAACCACTTTTGGCAAACTCTGTGGTTTATCCCACTGCTCAGACGAACTACGCTCCGGATCCTGGGGGCTCTTTACAACATGTGTTGGTACCCGGGTCCAAACCCGCTCACTCGGTGGTCGGAAAACAGCACACATTAATAGACAGGCGCGCACACGGCGCTTGAAGCTCAACAGCTTTCATGCATTACACTGCCCAGTCCTCTCTTCATCCTCCCACCCCCCACTCAGTGCGAATAATGCTCCTCAAAGTCCTCCCTCGCTCTATGTCTAATGCTGAAGACCTCCGCAAGTTGTGCGCAACGACGCCGGAGATGAATTCGTATCAGCCGATCGCGGCGTCCGCGGTCGAGGTGTGTGCTGCTGCGATGCTGGTATGCATCCATTACTTCCTTTTGCGTTCGACGCTCATCGTAGACCAGGTCAAGGCGCATAAAGCTGAAAAACTCGCTGCCCACGTCGTGGACCGAACCGCGGTCCTGGTCAACGGGATTTCAAGCGTCCCGCTTTCTCAAGAAATCATCCAGTCTCTGGAGATATTCGAGCAGTACGTAGTCGGCCCCCTCCCTTTCGGATCCTGTTCGACCCAGTACACCAGGAAATTGGACGCAATTCGGCGCCATATCGAGCAGATGCCCGTACAATCTGGGAAGAAAGCGAAGTTTTCCATAGGCTACAAAGTCAAGCGAGAAAGCAGCCGTCTTAAGGCGGAATTGGAGAACCACCTGAACACTCTTGTATGTGTAAATCATTCTAGCGTCGCCGCATGCTGAAGACCTTTCTACCAGCTCACTACCTGCGGCAAATCGCCTGCATCATCTGGCATCTCGCGCAGCGACTGCATTTTGGAGCTCGCCTCTCTGAGTACGCGGACAGCGGGTGCCATCTGCGAGGCCCCTGTCCTCAATTTTCTGAAGCCCGCCGTGGGCCTTGCGGCGTTGATCTGTGATACGGCTAAAGTGAGGGTTAACCCCCTCCGGATTTTTCTGTGTTCCTGACCCAGCGTAACAGTCCGTCAAGAGCAACCGTGATGCCGCACTCGACCTCGCCAAACACGCGAGCACCGTGACGAAGTATGTCGTGGAACGTGCGTCAAGGGTGGACGGCGCGTCAATCGCGAAAGATGGCGAGGCGCTCGAGGCTTTGAAGCTGTGAGATATCCTTACATCTTCACCGTTTCAATAATCTCATTATTTTTTTACAGCGCACTCGAGGACATTCACTCCTACCTCACCTTCCTTCAGATTCGCCGCCGCCGTATCACCTCCTGGATATTGGCCAACGAAGACAAGGAGCGATTCGCCCAGCTGAATGCCGCGCTCGATAAGGCGCTTGCTATGTTCTCGGTACGTCCATTTCGCTTCTCCTTGGATTTCTGTTCACCGCGAGATATCTAGGCGACGAAGATCCTCAGCGTGGGCGAGGACGTGCGCGTGAACACGCGTACTATCGGCGCGCTTGTTTCTGCCGTCGGCAATGTCAATCGCACGTTAACGGTCAGTATCTCCTACTACAATCTGGCGCCTGTTGAAGTGATATTTGTCAGATAATGCACGCCGATCTGGCGAATCTTGAACGCCCGATTCAGGCTCATGGCAGTGCGGCGGAGAAGATCAAAACAACAGCTTTCGTGCCATTTTTAATATCTTCACAGCTCACGGTTTTTTTTTAAAGATCGACAGAGGCTTAACTTCATTAAGCCTGTCTTCACTTCATTTTTGCCAGTATGCTAGATGTTAATGATCGGGGTCATCCAGATATTTTTATGTGATCCCCAGTATGTATATATAGAGTATCGATAACAAATGCAAAATGCGCCTTCCTACTACCTACATCCCGCCTTCCGTTCTCCATTTCCACTTATCCTCGCTGAACATCCCTCTCCGGATCCACCCTCTCAGCTACGGAACCCCTCACGGTCCTCTCCTTCCATCCGTCCGCCCGCCAGCCCGCCTCGACATTCAGAAACTGCCCGGGTCCATCTCTCATGCCCGGAGCCCGCAATCTCTACACTCCGATGTTCCTAAGTAATGTGTCCCGCATCGCCACCCACCCATTTCAATGTAAGCTCGAGTCACATCGTCCGCCACGTTGACTCAAGTTCCCAACTCTCCGAGTCTCGCTACACTACACACTGTGTATTCTCGGGCACGCACGCTCGAGTCGAGTATTCGTTCACCGATTTCCCTTCTGACTCTTACTCCCTCTTCCTCGAATCGTTCTCTCAACTCTCCTCTCTCTTCTCCCTCTTCTCTGCCTGGACCCTCAACTCAAGTTTCCCCGGCTCTCGACTCAAGTTTATACTAACACCCAAGCCCAAGCTCCGTCGTACTCTGCGTCTGGCCGCGTGCGTCCCGCGACCTGCTTCAAGGATTCGTAGACTGCTCCTCGGCTTCGCGTGCCCTGCTTCAACTTCCCGGAATAACGGTCTGATTCGTAGCGTCTGCGTCATACTACTATTTGCTTCGCCTCACTGACTCGGCCATTCTCCGCTTCCTCCGCGTCGCGCACACTAGTACTCCCCCTTCATCTCGACCTCCGTCTCCTGCTCGTTCGTCTCCGCCTCCTGCTCTTGCGTTCGTCTCCAAGCTCTGCATTCGTCCAACTGCACCCCCGCTCCTCCAAATTCCAAATCCCCCCCCAGCCGCCTTTACCATCCTCTCCTGCCCCTTCCGCCTCTCGCCTCCCGCTCTCTCCGAACTTCCAAACTCCCATCCCCTCCCTCCTCCCTTCCTCTCGAACCAATTAACTGCTAGCTTTGTCCAGCCCTTAATCCAGCAATCACGCTCCACCCTCGGTCTCCCTCCCCAACCCCTACCTCTCTCATTCTCTCATTCATCCCGCCACACGCGCCAAACCCAAGCCCGCTCTAGGCGTCGTTCTCAGGCCAGGCACAATTCTTCCTTCCTTATCTTTATTTAGCTTTAGCTCCAGGAGTGGCATGCGTCTGGCAAGGTGATAGGAGGTCGTCTAGATGTATTAACCTGCACAAGGTTTATCAAACATTACGAGACTCGGACCTTTTAATTACTGTCAAGTATAGACGAGACTCGTTATAATTACCACCAGTCAGATGAATTATCGCCAGTGAGACGGCTGTTATAATTAACGCTAAAGCTAGCGCTAACGTTACAGTGTCGACAATAGAACCGGACAGGAAGGCGCTTGTGGGCGACAGGGGACAGGCTAGACAGGATAGATAGGATGGAGCCTGATGCGGGGGCGGACGTCGGCAATGGAATTGAAGTGCATTGAGTGGAGTGGTGCGTTTCGTTCGCGCACTACTGGAGATGCGACGATCCGAAATCCAGAGAGCACGATGAGACAATGTATATGACAGAAATCCATGACAATCCAAGTCCGTACAAAGATATGTACTAAAAGCAGAGCATATAAATATAACTATCAGTCGTAGGGATCGAGCAGAAGCGCTGTCCGTCCGCATCAAGTGAATACGGAAGGATAGAATACATATGGATAGGATATAAGGTAGGGTAGGGCAGGCCGATATCGTGATCATAGTGGAATGATGGGTGTGTGCGATGCGAAGATAAGTGTGAGGTAAAGATAGATGCGAGTCGAGGAAGAGAAGATGCGAAGTGTGCAGGGAGGGGTGAATGTGCGATGCGAAGATAGATGCGAGTAGAGGCGATGCGTGGGGTGGCATGCGTGGAGCGACATGAGCAAGCGAGCGACGGCGGCGGGAGGGACGCGGGTCATGGGCGTGGGAGGTAGGTACCGGCGGGCATGGGTGGATCAAGTCCAGGTAGGGTTGCAAGCCGGCAGGGGCGGACGGCACACGACCGAACGCAGTCGGCGCGGCGGCGGTCAGCAGCGGGCGGGGCGGCGCGCTGTAGTATCGAGCGCGGGGTAGATGGCTGGCATAGCTATATGGGGGAGCGAGAGGGGGACGGGCGGGTCTTACGCGGGACGGGAATCGTGCGCATCCAGCAGCACAGATGACGCCAACCCAGCACACAACACGGCAAGCAGGGGCACTAGCACATGACACAGCAGCAACCCCCGCGTTGTCGTCGTTGGCATCCACGGCGGGGCCGCCGCCGGCGTCGGTGCGGCGTCACGACGGCGCATGGACTTGCACTTCTTGGGGGCGTCGTCGGGGGCGGGGCGTGGGAGCGTACGAAGAGGTGCACGATCGTCGGCGGGGACGGGGCGGACTCGCCGGGCGAAGGTGTCCTCGTCCTGGAAGATCTTGCCGAGGTAGAGGATGCGGAGGTACGCGGAGGCGGGGGGCAGTCATCTTGCCACTCGGGCTCCGCGGGCCAGGCACTCCACACGAGCTCCTTGACGCGGCCGACGGTCGTCTTGGGATCAAATGCCATCCTGCGGCGCCGCCCGTCGACGAGGAAGATGAGCCCTGTATTTGGCGTCTGCGGAACGGGCTCCGGCCCTGCTTGCGCTAGCACTAGCACCGGGATGGGCTCGGGGACAGACTAGGGTGCGGGCTCAGGTTCTAGAGTGTCCATGTCGACGCGGGTGGCGAGGCCACTGTTCAATGAATACTGAGCCGACGAGCTGAGGAGACAAATCCAGCACGAAAGATTTGAATGTTAGACAGGCGTTCGTGAGACAGGCGCGTCCAAGGCGCGTCTGAGCATATCGGTAAACAGCAAAAGAACGGGCGCGAATGAAAGCAGAAACACGTGTTTATTCGATCCCCGACAACGCCGATCACTATGCTTTCTCGTTTCCCTTGCGCTTCACGGCAGCGTATAATAATCTGCTAACCCAGTTGTCCTTCCGAACCCCCATTGGAAGAAGATCTCTCCTCCTCCTCAGCTTTAAAAGCTACACATATCCTTTTTAAAAATTTACATTCGGACTGGCGCGAGTTGGGCTCGAGTCTTGCCACTTTGTGGTCCGTGACTTAGTATCGTATTCGTACTCACCTCAGGTCTCCTCAAGATGGCTTTTCCTTCAATCCTCAACCCCCTCCTTATGGACTTTTGCCGTCGCCGGATTCCTGGCTCCTCGCAGGTTCACATTTCATTTATTCACCGAGTTGGACACGGTGGAGCCCGCCGAACACGGATGCTCTCCGGACGACCCGCGAGTCCTCGTGTACGAGTCGCCTGCCCATGCTCACCACATCCTGGATTTTCCCAATTCTAAACTGGCTGCGGCGGAACGGATCGACGTAGAAGACATCACTCTCGTTGACGACGGTGTGCCCCAGTACCTCTCCGGAAAAGACCTAACTTAAGCTATTCGCTAGTATCCTGCTAGCCCTTCCGATTTTCTACGCTGGTGACGGCTACTTGGGCAACTCGAGGAGAGCCGGCTTCCCTTTTTCCATTCGTATCGAACATCTCCGGCGACCTTCTGGATCAAGGAGCGACGCTCTACCGTTCTTCCATTCGCACCAGGCCGGCCGCTCAGCAATCCCTGCAAACGCCAATTGATGCAGTGCAGCCTACACGGATGGAAATAATAAATACGCGGACCACCAGGTTCACCGATAAGATATCCTCCTTTGGCTCAGTGTTTCCGCCTGAAAGATAACAACTCCTCAAATATGGGACAATCCCCCCGGTCGCTATGCGTCGCGGACCGGATCGCCAAGGCCATGCCAGCTTGTGTGCTTAATGCAGAACGAACTACCGCTAAATATAAATCCCTCCCTTAGCTTCTCGCCATCCCTAGCGCAGAACTCCAATTACACGATCCGGTCAAAGCGTGTGCTCGTCGCCCAAATGCGGGACCGTGCGAAGAGAAGCTACGGTAGATTGATGGTGTCGTTTTTGCCTCTGTAGCTGGTTATACTCCTCTGTATTTTTGGATGAAGTGAGCATCACCTACACCAATAAATGTTTCGCGCTAATAGTTCACACAAACCAAAAAAGAGGACGCGAAAATAATCATATTATGTACATCCAAGCAAAATTTTCGCGCGCTTGCTAAACTCGAGAGACTCGCAAGCCCGGGGCCCACGTCAAGGAGGCACGAAGGCTGCAAACCCGCCCCCGGGATATCTACGAAGTGGAAAAGGGGTTGGAGAAATGTAGTTAAACGGGAATCCCCCCGTAAACTAAAAAAAAGGAACCAGCACAAGGCGAGATTAAGATGAGAGAAGGAGGACGCACCGAGGGATGGAGGCGGCGAGCAGTCTGTCAGGTTCAGCACCGACGGTCCGACCGCGAGGCGGGATTCGACGAGTCTTCCGAAGCCTATTCCGGGCGGCCCAGGTACGGAACGGGCGCTCTAGCGATGTACTCACGAGGAGCGTGTGCGTGTGCTACCGGGAGTATCTCGAGGCACCTCATCCGTACCCAGCCAACTACGGTGAAATCGAGGAGTGAGCGCGATGGCGTAGGTGGGGTCTATGCGAGTCGGCGGACGGTCGTGGTTGATGAGCGCGATGGCGGGCTACAGATAAAGGCGTCAGCAAAGCGAACACGCACCTTTGAGAGCTGGCGGAGGGTGGTCAGTGAGCAAATATGAGTGGAAAGGGCGAGGCTCACCAAGGAAGAAGGACCTAGGAGATGATGGGAGTCAAGAGCAGAAAGCGCTGGAATACATGAAGCGGCTGACCTTTTATACATTTTTAGACCCGGCGGAAACTTCCGTGGTTTTGAATTTCGGTTCAAGGGCATTCGGAAGACTCGGGCATGACGTATTTCGTTCATCATCCTGTAACGGGAGGAAGGAACACGGGTGAATCTGAAGCGGAGCCATTGGGCTGGGTTGACTTGAAGAGCGCTTGAACGGTCGTCGGTCGACTCGAGCCTCAGGCTCGGTGTCGTACGGGCGGAGAAAGGCTAGGCAGCCCTTATATCGCGGTTGGTGGCGGGTGATTTATACCAACGAGCAAAAACAAAAATGGCTAGCGGATGGCGAAGCGCGATTTGAGACGCGTCAAGAGCGCGTTATGGCGGCGTATTTGGTTTCGAATCTCGGCGATCAAAACTGTTTGGACCGAGTTCCGCGACCAAACACACGCCTACAACACTCGTCTCGCAACCACTTTTGGCAACTTGAAACCTCTGTTTCCGCTTTCTCCATGCTCAGACAAACGACGTCCCGGATACAGGTCTTATTACAACGCTTTACCAGACCGATGGCGATTATCCGCTGTGAAGACAGCACTGAGAATAGACAACTATTATAGATTCATAGGCGCGCGCTTGCATTCTAACAGCTTTCGCATCCAGCCTAGGGCACACAGCCTAGTACTCTCTTCGTCTCCCCATCCCCCGCCCCTGCCGCCATTATGCTCCTCCAAGCCCTCCCGCACTACACGTCCACTGCCAAGGACCTGCGCACGTTGTGCGCGACGACGCCGGGGATGAATTCGTATCAGCCCGTTGCGGCTTCTGCAGTGGAAGTATGTGCTGCTGCGAAGCTGGTACGCATCCCTTTCTCTCTTACTATGCTTGACGCTTACCAGCGTCCAGGTCAAGACCCATAAAGCCGAGAAACTCGCGGCTCACGTCGTGGACCGCACGGCATCCCTGATTAACGGGATGGTCCATGTTCCACTTTCTCAAGAAATCATACAGTCTTTGGAAATATTCGAGCAGTGCGTATTCTGTACTCCTCAGATCCTGGTTAACTCGACACTGCAGGAAATTGGATGATATTCGGCGCCATATCGAGCAGATGCCCGTGCGATCTGGCAAGAAAGCAAAGTTTCTTCTGGGCTACAAGTTCAAGCGAGAAGGCAGCCGTCTGAAGGCGGAACTGGAGAGCCATATCAACGCTCTTGTATGTGCTTTCTCTTTTGGCGTACACGCATACTGAGGATCTCTCTACCAGCTCGCTACCTGCGGCAAACCCCCTGCATCATCTGGCATCTCGCGCAGCGACTGCATCCTTGAACTCGCTTCCCTGAGTACACGCGCTGCGGGTGCCATCTGCGAGGCCCCTGTCCTCAATTTTCTGAAGCCCGTGGTTGGGATTGCAGCATTGATTTGTGATACGGCGAAGGTATGGCTTTGTAGACCTTTTTTCTCGTGTTCCTGAGCTCTAACCTACCTCGGCAGTCCGTCAAGAGTAACCGCGACGCCGCGCTCGACCTCGCCAAGCATGCGAGCGCCGTGACGAAGTGTATCGTGGAACGTGCGTCTTCGAAGGATGGCACATCAATCACGAAAGACGGCGAGGCGCTCGAGGCTCTAAAGCTGTGAGATCTCCTATCTTCGTCCGATCCAGTAATCTCATCGTTTTATCTCAGCGCGCTTGAGGACGTGCAGTCCTACTACCTCACCTTCCTCCAGAATCGCCGCCGACGCGTCACCTCCTGGATCTTGGCTAACCAAGACAAGGATCGTTTCGTCGGGCTTAATGCCGCGCTCGATAAGGCGCTGGCGATGTTCTCGGTACATCCATTTCGCTTCTCCTTGGATTTCTATTCACCGCGAGATATCTAGGCGACGAAGATCCTCAGCGTGGGCGAGGACATGCGCGTGAACACGCATACGATTAGCACGCTCGTTGCCACTGTTGGGAATGTGGATCGCAAGCTGACGGTCAGTATGCATTTCGCCGATAAGCCGGCAGATGTTAAACTTGGTTTACCAGATAATGCACGCCGATCTGGCGAATCTCGAATGCCCGATTCAGGCACATGGCAGTGCGGGGGAGAAGATTAAGACAACAGCTTTCGTTCCATTTTTACCATCTTCACAGCTCACGGTTTTTTTTTTTAGATCTTGATTTCCCGTAGTCTACTATCAACCGCCGGGAACCTGGCCACCTTAGGAGTTTTCGACCATTACTAACCCCTTTGAGGTCTTTCGGAGGGTCCGAGGGCTTGATATGGTAGGCGTTAATACAGTGAACAAGTGAAGCCCATTTATGCCAATTTTGGTGATGTTTTGACTGTGTGGTGAATTTATTTCGGTCAAAACTCCCAGATAGGCAATTGACACGGTACCTGGCCACCTGCCCAAATCCATTGTTGCCGGCTCAATCAATAACTTCAAAGTGTATAATAATGTTCAGGTGATGTAGATGATATAATGTAGCCCTTAAAATGTTACACTGGACCCATAAAAAGGGTAGCACTGGGTGCCTCTGATGAGAAGGATGAGCGGCAGGATCCATATTGCTAATCAAATGAGGGCCGCGCGGCAGTGATAGGGCGCGCTTGGCCAAAATAAGCTGTAGGTGACTTTATCTACTTGTTATGAGCACACCTGGACCATCTGTTCCATATTTGAGTCGCACTTCTGAGAACCCGACATTTAAACTTTGTTACCACGGAAAACCGGGGTATTAGCGTATCGGACGAGATTGAGAGAGGTATTAAATAAATAGAATTAAGGCATACATGTACAAATGAAATCTTAATCATCATCATGGCCCATGTAAAGTGCTAGACACGTAGTGTGGAAGAATCTTTTGCTATGTGGGTCGCCGTGTTGGGGTACTCACAGTCGTATCGCAATCATATGTCCGAGTTTAATATAGAAATCGTGCAGCTCTGGAGGTCTTTTCATTCTCAAGAGAAAGCCTGAGATCAGCCGAGAAGAACGAGCCCCCGAAGTTATGGATTGACGAAGAATTGGTGGAGATATGAGCAGATATAACCGAGATGGCCACTCGGAGTTAAGGAAATGATTTTCTCACCCTTCGGCCCGCAATCAAACGCGCCACAATTTTCGATCAACTCATCATTTTGCGTCCAAATTTAGCATACATGGGCGTCAGAGGTCCTACTCCCTCCCCCGAGTCCGAGCCTTCAATATTCAGTAGCAGTCGTCCTTATATTTGGCAATTGGCCAGCTTCCCCATGTGGCCAGCTTCCCAGCGCGTGATAGTAGAGTTACTTGACCCGTTGATACCGTCGGTCGGGTTTCGGAGCTAAAATCAACACGTGACATGCAAACAGCACCATATACGCTCTGACGCGTCTATCACATCCTCGCGCGCATGGCCGCGCTCTGGATTTTTTTGGCGGTTTTCTTGACCCATTGGGTGTTCTTCCGTCCGGAACCATGGAAGAAGACGCAGGACAAGAGGTGGGCGATTTCGTTATCGCGCAGACACATCAAAGCACGTGCCGCACCTAAATCCGGACATAACTCCGAGATGCAGTTAACATAGAGAGCCCCAAAAAATAAGCCAAGGCATGGGAGACTGAATGAATACTTGATATGCATTAATAATGTCTGCCTGAGGTATCTTGGGCCGATTTGTAGCTTAGATTGTGAGTACATTCTCGGAGATGTGTCCCAATTTGGGGGGGGGGGGGTCCATTCACGTGCTTTGATGTGTCTGCACGATAACGAGATCGCCCACCTCTTGACGCAGGAGAGACCTGACTGTTGCTGGATGTCGCGAGTGATGGCAAAGGCCCGATTGAGAAGCGTGTGAACCTTTCTCAATTAGGCCATAATTTCCTAATTCAGCTCGGCGGTTGCCGAACCTCGACCGACGGGTTCAGATGCGCGACTGAAATCAGACCATAATCAAGTTTTTTTCCATCCGCCTCAAAAAAAAAAAAACATTTGATTTATGGACTGACTACGGGTACGAAGCGCGAGAAGGTCGGGCTTCGATTTCAGTTGGCCGGCCGAGGTCACACGTTCGAATCTCTCAGAGCACTTTTCTTTTGCTTTCCCAGCTCTAAACCCACATGTATTGCACCTTGCCGGCCATTGACTCGGCCTTCCCTGTGGCAACCTCACCGACATCCCCGACCTCAAGGTCCTTTGAGTCCCACCACTGCCAGTGTTCAACCGCACCTTCTTCGCCGTGGGGCACTCGTTCCAAGTCGGCAGTATCGTCGAGCCAGGATGGGGGTGCCAGGTGAGCCACTTGTCATCCAGCTAGCACTTTAAAAGGCCAGATGGGAGAGGCATGTATCTGCAGTTGTAATTATGGCTCATAATACATTTTACCGCGTGAAATCTACTGCGTAGCCTCTAGGATTGTAACAATGTCCTTGAATATTGACCATATGGAATCAAGAGTGATCTCGGGACACCCTATTCCCAAGTAAACACCGTCCGCCGCCGCCTGGAAAATCCTGGACACAAAGCGATAAGCTTCATCTCTCGCCTCAGCCCCTCCGTAAGCCTCCCTCAATTCGCCGACCAACTCTGGACTAACTCGGATAGAGCAGTCTCGGGCGTCGACCCTGCCCGACTGAGGGTTCAGAAACATGTTCTTGGGTGATGAACCGGACGGATTTTTCTTGTCCTTTGACTTGCTGAGCCGGTGATTGTTCCAGTAATCACGAAATATGTCGAGTCTTCCTTGAATGAAAGGCACCCATATCCAATAGAATGTTTGCCTGTCTAGATTGTCAGTGAAGCAGTCAGCTGAGGCGGGCCTACGAACACGTGGATTTCATCCGAAGGAAGGAATATGCCCAACGCTGAACCATGTTGAAGAGTGTTTCGGATAGACTTTCCCTCGCCATTGCGCTTCCACCGCCAGAATGATTCGATTGGAGTGTTTTGTGTGCTGGGAATTGTTGCGCAGTATGGCCATTCCGGCGGAATAAATAACGGCGCCGCATCGTGCCTGCCAAAGAATTATGAACACCATCCGAGTCGCCGTCCAAGAATGGTTACTGACCTTAGACGCTCATGTATCTTTAGCATCTCACCCACCTCCGAGCCTTGATCAACCGTTATTTGGACTGAAATCATGTCTCACGGTCGCGTCAGTAAGCAGCGATGAATGAACACAATGGTACTCACAGCCTCGAGCCTCCACGAGGTCCAGAAAGTAATGTGCAATGGCGTTTGCATTACGCACATTCGGCATCAAGATGAGGGCGTGAAGCCAGGCCGAATACTGATCCTTGGTTGCATAGATAGGAAGATTGATTCCTTTCCCTATCTGAAGTGCTTGCTCGCCTAGCTTCTCATGGCCGTCTGAATGCTCCTGGTGCCATGAACCCAAAGCGAGTAGATGTCCCCGATGCTTGTCTCGCTTTTTACCCACGAACCGGGCTTCAAACTCTTCGTCATAATTGTCGTGTAGGGCAGTACGTATATCATCTCTGCCGATAGAGAAAATGTCAACAGAAACGGGTTAGTATTCAAAGAGCGCACCTTGAAACCAGAATGTCGTTGTTCGCAAGCCGGGCTTTCACCTGGGTTACTCCCCACAAACCCAATGGATCGTTCTGTTTGAGGTCGACTACAAGCTGATTCGTGGTCGCAGGGTGCATAGATTTCCCTGACTTTCTAATGGAAGGGGCATCAACTTTTTTGCGTAGAGCTTTTAGCGTGGTGAGGCTGTTGAACATGTCATCTAATGCACTCAATATTGGAGACCGTGAACACACCCAATGTCCAGATTGAACTCTTGTTTCAATCGCGTCAACTGGTCTGACAATTCCAGCCCGGAACCGCTATTCTCTCTTGCATATCCAGTGAAAGCTTTCAAAAGCTCTTCATCTGTAGGATCTGAAGATGTGGGTGAGTGAATGAAAGAAGTTAGCACAGTCGTGGCCGTGAACGTACAGGCCTTGGCCGGCTTGCCATTGTAGCCTGTGGGGTTTGGCATACAGATGGAGGCTCGTTTTTAATAACAAGAACAAATGCGACAAGCGAAACGACAAGAACGTAGGACAATGCAATATATTCAAAACACATTTAAAAGACACTTCCAAAGGCCGCTCGGCGGTGTCACGCTCACACAACATTCTAGCTACCGCCAACTACACCGCCGCCCCATTTCCACCTCCAGCGTCAGCTCCTGGCGTGCCAACTACCTTCTCGGCGGATGCAGCAACTTCCTCGGCGGATGGAGCACGGTGGAGAACGAAGCCGTCCATTGCGTCGTCAGTCTCGTCACTCCCTTGACTCTCGAGATCCATATTGTCTAACTTGATTTTCTCTGCGGCGAAAGTGGCTTCGATTGATGGCATATTCGCCAGGTTCATCGACATACACATGAAAGAGCATTTGTGCGTCTTGATGGTGTCTTCTATTCCATCTGGACCGTGGTCGCCAACCCCTGTAGTCCTGAGACGACATGTTATTAGAGCATTGTAGCGGCTGCTGCTTGAAAGACTTACCCGGAGAGAGAGTGGGACATCGGATCGAAGAGGACCATTTCCTGCACAGCACCAGGGCGCGAACAATGAAGAGAGCCTGTAAGATTGTCAGATAAAAACTGCATTACAATTAACCGAGTTTTACCTTGGAGATCGGTGAACGCCTGCTTGCATGCCGTAGCTTGTAGAATGTAATGTGTGAGTGCACATATTGTAGATGATAACTTGTTGGTCCTCTTGTCGGAGCCCCCAACCGTCCCACTGAACTTCTCGACTACAGTGCTGGTCCGGAGAGGCTCAACTAAATATGTCAAGTCTACGGTTTTACCTGCACAGGACTGGACGACAATGACAAAAGCCGATGATACGGTGAATTCTGGTCATGAAAAAATCAGTTGGTAGGCAATGCTAATAATCTGAAACATTTACCAGACACCTCTGCGGCTGTTTGACGCGCGACTTCAAAGAATTTGCTGGTGAATAGGCTAAGGCGTTTAATCCGGGCAAGATCACGCATAAGCATGACCTCGTTTTCGATAAGGCCCTGTCCGTGACCGGAGCCGATATCGAAAAATCGCTTGGCAACCCAGAGACCAGGGGCGTCCTCGATGCGTAGCTATTCAAAATGTTAGGAAAGGATGTTTGAAAGGAAGAAAGAAGGACCTTGAAGACGTTTTTAGACTTGCCAAGGTCAGTCTGGCGAACACCGGAGAGTTGGTTGAGCTCCATTCGTCCTGTCTGGATAATGCGACTTTGGGACAGCACAGCCTCGCCCGTTTCTGGGACAATCTCACAGGTGATGGTCGTGAACTGCACAAAAGCTGAGGGTGCAGAGGACTTCGCTGCGGGTGCAAAGCTGCTCTGGAGAATGACAGCAGGTCCTGAAGAAGGAAGTCAGAAACTGGAATCAAGGACGGTAAGACTACATACCTTCAGTTTCTGTACGAGCACGTTTAGATATCTGTTCTTCAAGGGTAGCTTGACCCTTGCGCTTGGTGGTAGAGATAGCGGACAAGCTGTCAACTTGGGCATTCATGACACGCTCTAAACTTGCAGAGTACTGAAAATGGTCAATCTCAGACAAAACAGAAAGAAAGAAAAATGAAGACGAACGCACACGATCTTTTGACACTATCACCTCCATAGTCATGTAGGTTCCCTTTGCTAGACCCTTGGTCTTGCTGTTCTCTTTGAAAGCCAATGCATGATCGCTTCGCGCACTATAGAACTGGTAAAGCCCTTTGACGGACTCGGTTGACGCTTCAGGAACGATGCATAGATTGTTCTGGAAGGACAGCTCGCAGTGGTCCCTGTACTCCACGCATTAATATAAGGCATCTTCAAAAGCAAACAAACAACATACACAGAAAGCTTCAGGTAGTGGCCGTCTATCTTGATCCATCTAAGGTTGACTATGTCTAGCATACTTGAGAGGACAACTTGTGATAGGTTAATATAAGCGAATGGAGTCGATTTAGAATCCACATACCAAGTAGAGATTCATCGGGGTCGGCCGAGTAGCTCTGTGTACCAAATGTACCATCGATTTTGGAGGTCGTTCCTACCTCGATTCGTACCTGAAAGAATCATAAATCAGCATGCAATACATGGATAACAGATCAGACGATACCGTAAACAATAATGTCCAGTTGGCATTCTTGTGGCCGGTCCGGATATCACTCAACTCGCTGTGAGAGGTGGATGGCCCGACTTGGTGATTGGTAACATCGAGCAAGTGCTTGGCAACAGGAGTGGTCCCAAAAAACTTTTGGGCCTTCTCTTGTCTCTGGATGCGAGCAGCCGCTTTGACCGGGTCTTCAAGCCCATTCGCCTCTGTTGTACGCTCAGAGAATGGTAGGAAAGAAATAAGCATACAGCATACCTCGCCGAGCGCACGTCCCGCAAGGGTTGGCAACCCGCTGGCCGGTCAACCCACACTTGGAGCAGGCCTTGAGATTCTGCCAATATATCAGGAATGGGTATATGGTTGAAGGAACTATATACTTACTTCAATAGCATCGCGATCTTTGTCAGAAAGCAGAGGAACCGAAAGTTTTTCGCAGCGGTAACAAATCTTGTGACTAGGGTCAGAGTAGGGGAAGATTTCCTGGCAGCCGTCATGAATGTTTGCTAGACCTCCACAAGGGACGTAATTTATGGGGAGGACCGCGGTAGACATGGTGGGTAGTGCAAAGAAGTTCTGGTCTTTATATCTTCAGACTACTACACTTGAATGGAGTTACTTGAAACATGGGAGCGTTTCAATCACCCTGGTCTCCAAATACTTTAATGCTGCCGTAGCATGAATAATTCTCAGATTTGTGCACCTCAGCTTTAAACAGACAGCACCTGAAAGCCGAACAGAAAGACACCGCACAAGCACCACTGGAGAAAGTGAGACACAGAGTAAACAGAGCTGAGAGAGAGAGACTGAGAGAGACGACATGGTGATTGTGGCTTCGCTAGTCAAAAGTTTCTTTTTAGCCGACACGGACGCAGACGCGCCAGAATGGAGAGGACTCAAAGGAGACTTGGAGTCGGTCCGTTTTGAGCTCGTTGGTATGTCGCTGTAACGAGTGCAGCGGTACTAGTGGAGTCACCCGAGTCGGCGGTGCTTGTAGAAAAGATCGATACATTCAAGTTGAGTTGGAGTCGAATCTAAAGGCCTGGTCACAGCGGGTCACAGGACATAAGCACCATGAGTAAGCCTTGCGGTCCTCTTAGTCCAACGGTCATGGACCTCGCCGTAGGTAACAAAGGTCCAGAATATTGTTTTTGTACCGCTAATTTCAATTTCAGTCAGTTTTGGCACCGCAAATCGGACGCCCCGCCTCCACGGGCCTTAAGTCCAACTCGTTACTCAGCTTTTTTCGAATTCCGGTCACCACTAGACATGCGCCGCGATGTTCAAGAAATCCTCCAGGCCACCCCTCACCACAAGCAAGTCATGATATTCAGCGCAACTTTGGCAAAGGAGATCCCTGGGATGTGCAAGAAATTCATGGCCAACGTAAGCGGTCTATTGGACTCGGGTCGAGTCGTCGGCTGCCGCTTTTTTCTTAGCCCACGAAATCTTGGCGTCGACGTGACCAAATTGACCCTTCACGGTCTCCAGCAGTACTACGTGAAGCTCGAGGAAACTGGGAAGAACCGGAAGTTGAATGAGTTGCTGGATACATTAGAGTTCGACTAGGTGTGTCCCACTGTGAGTTTGTACGGCCATCGAGTTGATGCATGGGCAGGTCGCCATCTTCGTGAAATCTGTAGCTTGGGCGAACGAACTGGACAAGCTCCTGGTCTTGTGCAACTTCCCGAGTATCAGCATTCACTCCGGCCTTGTGCAGGAGGAGCGGTACGTTGATAATACTATGTTATTATTATTATACAAATATTGATACCCCCGTCTATAGTATCAGTCGATAGACCATGTTCTAGGCGTTTGAGAAACGTATACTCGTCGCCACGGACATTTTCGGGCGTGGGATCGACGTTGAACGTGTCAACATCGTGATAAATTACGACTGCCCGCCCGATGCGGACAGCTACCTTCACTGTGTCGGGTGAGTGTACCTCAACCTCCAGAGCAGGATGCTGACTCCACACTAATCGCTCGCTTCGATTCGGCACGACGGGTATTGCTGTCACTTTCGTCTCGTCCCCGTCCGACAACGACCAGCAAGTAATGGCCACGATCCAATCGCGGTTCATGGTCGCTGTACCCGAACTGCCCGACCACATCGACCCTGCACGCTACAGTAAGCATTCCAGCCCACTTTACCTCCCTCAATTCTAAATTTCTCTACTACAGTGACCTCCTAATGTATTACCACGTAACCTCTACCGTTTCTTTTGAATTCTGTATCGTACATTCACGCACCATTCATGTCTGGATTATCCTACTCTTAATTTGACTGGGAGATGAGAAAACTACGCTCGATAAGCTCTGTCAGGACCTCAAAAAGGGCAAGCCGTGACCTCGGTCTGACGTAAAATGTCTCACGAGCGCGTCTGGTTTCACCCCCCAGAGGTGAAAACCAGACGCGGTGTGACATTGGCTCGTGGGGTGACTGAGATGACGCGACGCACCTACCAATATATGCAGCGAGATTAATAAATTACGCTCTGAGAGATTCGAATGTGTGACCTCGGCCGGCCAACTGAAATCGAAGCCCGACCTTCTCGCGCTTCGTACTACGGGAGACTAGATTTCCCTTGACGTTTTGTCCGGGAGTGTGGCGGTCAGATCCTAGTTTTATTATTCCTGCATAAACATCGACATTTCCGCGTAATTTTGTGCTTGAAAATTCGAAAATTACACCCTGTATAAACATTTCGGCTCTTTAAAGAACAAATCGAACAGGAAAATATACATTGTACAATTGACACAACCTGATTCTGAAACTTACGATCAAATAAATACTTTCGAGCCAAACTATCCAAAACTTGAAAAAATCACAAATTATCAAGTCTAATTACATCACTCCACTGCCGCTGTCTAGTATAAAACCCGAAAAAAAATCATGTATTTAGCCCTTTCCCTGTACATCATACTACTATCTGGAGGAAATATGAATGCCAGTGAAAACGAACGGCGAAAAAACGAGGAGAGTGATTCCGGTAGCCATTGCCAGTGCGTATTTGCTTCCACCAACATCATCAGGACCCTACCGCGACGCCTCTGCTCGCACCTCCACCATCCGCGTCGACATGGCTTTCGACCGGGCGCGTCAAGGAGCTCGTGTGGAGAGCATGGCCCGCGGAGCCCGAGTGGCAAGACGACCGCCCCCGCCCCCGTATACCTCCACATTCTCTACATCGGCAAGATCCTCCAGGACGAGGACACCCTCGCCAGTTAGTTGCCTCCATTTCCCTTCTCCGCCAGTTCCAGTACTGCAACTCTATGCCCTCTCCGTTGTACATGACCCCCCACCAACAGCTACCTAATCCCCGCTCCACCCACCCCTCCGCCGTCTCGCTGCGTGGCAGTTTAAAGAAGACGCGCCCAACTTGGATGCGCACTGCCCTACGCCCGCTCTTCGTGCCCGTCCGCCCTTGTCCGCTTATCCCGCCCTCGTACGGCTCACGTGTGGCCGCACATTTGACCTCCACAGGTGCGTGCTCACCGTTTCCCCCCGTGTGTTATCTACCGACTATTACAGCAGTAGCCGCGACCACGCCCCAGACACGCGATGTCTTGCGTGCGCTTCCGGATCGAGCCTAACGCGCCGTGCCCTGCAGTTTATGCGCAGACGACGAGGTACGTACGTACCAACTACACTCGTGCTCGTGATTCCTGTCCCCGTACCCGACGTTGCTCCCCGCGTACGGCGCGCGCGCACTTTTCACGTCGCGTGCGCATCACCGGTGCGTGGGCTTCTCCTCCATTCGTACAGCAGCACCACGGATCGGCGTCATATCTACCCGCCATGTCTCTGCCGACACGCAGAGTTCCGCCTGGGGGTAGATTCCTCCGCAGCGTGATACGGCGCTAGTGCCGCGCGCGCGGATCGCGTTGCGCGGGGCTCCTCCGTACGGCGCTGGCGCTAAGAATGTACCGGTGCGCGCGACGTGTGCGCAGATCCCGCGAGCGCGGAGCAACGGCCACCCTGGCCCGGGATGCGCCCGAGTTCAGCGCGCTGCGGTCTTGCGTACTGCGGCGGATGGAGTGTGTGCGCGGAGCGCGAGCTGGGAGTCGAGTGGGGATTCACGCGCAGGCCACGTCCACCACGAGTCGAGCGCACCGCGTTCTTGTGTACATCGGCGGATGGAGTGTGCGCGCTGGCGCAGCGCGGGCGCGGACGAGGAGTCTCCCGAGTCGAGCGGTGGAGGCGAGCGCAGAGTCCGCAGGTCTGCAAGCGCAGCGAGCTCAGAGCTACATCACGGGCTGTCATTGTAGGCTCAATCACTGATATTTTCTATGGTAGAATCTTCAAAGTTGACATCGACTCAGAGCTCAGTTTGAAAGATTTCTCATTCTTGGCCCTCTTTTATCAAGCAAACCAACAAACACGGCGAAATATGCATAGCAGGGAGATAGAGCTGTTGATATGTGGAACGAACTTTCAGAGTATAATTTCCTTGACTGCATCCCAAACATCTAGAAAATTCGTCGCACTGTGTAAACAGTAGCTCGATAGCCAGGCAAGTGCTTACCTCGAAATTGATCAGTGTCCGTCGCTGACACCTCGTATATGTATACCTCCCGTTCGCTCTGGATTTCCCTCAGAAATCTCAGCCGCAAAAATGCAAGTGCTTTAAGAGCTTCATTGCTGCCTGTGAAGAGCTCTGTTGACGTCTTCCAGGAGATGTAGTCCGGAAAGAACGCGGAGAAAGTTTCAACCTGGAAATCGCGGACGAAAAGATCCAATTTGTTGAATAAAAGAATCTAGGAGTCAGAAGCAGAGCTCCAAATAATGTTCGCAAACTGATGAAAGGGTGGGCTCACAAATTTAGCACTTTTGAGAGAATCATGCTTTGTGTTTATTACATCGCGCCACAATGTGAGGCTCTCGTTCATTCGGTTCTTGAAGAACAGAGTTAGCATTACTTGAAGAGAGCATGAAAGCTTGAAAACTTACCATACTTTCATCTTCTTCCAGAAATTTTTGATAATCATTCAGAGCAACAAGGAAAAATACCGCAGTGGTGCCTGGGAAGCAATGTACCCATTTCTTTCTCTCGCAGCGCTCGCCGCCAGTGTCACAAATTAGCAAAGTCTGTCCATCAAATTTGACCTTCTTCGGATATACACCAATTGTCTTGACACGCAGGCGAAGGATATCTTCTGTTGTTGGAACATAATTTTCTGCTGCCAGCCTCTCGATGGAATCGAAGAAGTATTCTGCAGAATCCGATAGCTCGAATTCGGAAAAGCGAGAAATAGCCTTCCGCACGCCTGGATCTTGAGACAGCATTTTGATCGCATAAGAGATTTCGCGAGAAAGAGACTCCATTTCTTCCATCGTTGGAGTGGCACATATTATAGCATGATAGCAGTCGTTCTGGGGATCTGCAGCGATATCAAGTTGTGGCATCATTTCTAGGATTGTCCTGCGATAGTGTAAATACGATTAAATTATGAAAGGTTACATCTGATGTTTACCGCATGGCCTCTACCGTATTGGAAAAAATCCTGGTTGTGAATTCGTGGTGTGCGTCTGAAATTCCAAATTGCTTCAATATTGTTGACTAAGCAAGAAAGCTATGAGTATATCATCTAGAGAGCAACGTCCACACCTTTCCAGATTGACCTGAACCGAGAAGCAGGATCTTGACTGGCATCTGCATGCTCTCACTCTCGCTTGTGAATTGTGTCCTTGTGGGTGATATGAGAGGGGACCACCGCCCCAATGGTGCAGAGAGTCTTCTAAACATCGAGAATGATGATGTCAATCCGTCAACTGCCTTCTTCCATTCCAAGGGTTCCAATTGCAAAACATTGCTGATCTCGGTGGCATTTGGACGCTGTCGGGGGTTATTGTGCCAGCAACGTTTCAGAAGCGGATGAAGGTTTTTCAGCTGTGCAACCGCGTTTGATGGGATCTCTGGATGCTCATTTTTGGTCACAACATGGTGGATAACCTCGACATCTTGCAAATTAGGGAACGGGGGACCTCCAGTATAAAGCTGTACTTATGACTTTGTGAACAGGTCGGTATTCTGAAGCAGAGACATACCTCTAAAATGGTACAGCCGAATGCATATATATCCCGCTTTGTTAGTAAAGCCTGGCGTTCATTTTTTCTCGAGCTGTCGAGAATTTCAGGTGCCAACCAGCGGAGGGTGCCACGGGTGCTGCCTGCTGATGATGTGCTAAATGCTTGACTCTCAATTGCTAGCGCAAGACCAAAATCAGCTAAACAAGCTTGGCCGCCATCGTTGATTAAAATATTGGCCTGGTGTCTCGGTAAGCGGGATATCACAATTTTCATACTACTCACCCCTTTCATATCTCCATGAACAACTGGTGGGTCCAGATCATGCATATACTCTAGACCATTGGCAATATCCCTTACCTGTAAAATAAAGTCTTAGCACCATATACAAAGGAGAAACGAGTGATAATTTACCAAAGAGCTCTTATCAAAATCAGGATATCTCTCCAAAAAGGCCATCACATTCCCATTCTTCATCCATGGGGAGACTAAACAGCAAGATGGCTTTCGAATAGTCAAGTCGATGCCGAGAAGTGGTAATACATTTGGGTGCGACAGTTCCTTCCATATTAATACTTCTCGTGCCAGTTCCTAGTGATTACCCATTAAAAATCAGCAGACCCAGTTAGGATAAATCTCACCTTGTATATTTTATTCAACTGAAGTTCCGTGGTGAATATACGAAGAGCCTTAATGCATATAGCCTCCTTATTGAATTCCCCCTTGTAAATATCCTATGATATAGTTATGTGCCTGTTATGTCAGAGGTCAAGAAACAGCGAACCGAAAAGCCCCCGCCTGAGACAGGATGAAGTGGCATTTTGAGTCCAGACAGATGGAAGGAAAATGGAAGAACACCGTGGGAACGAACAAGGCTACGCAACCGCGCCTTGCAAAGCCTACGATCACTGAGCCCGATGTCAACACGGTATGCTTGCTGCATGAAATCTTAGAAAAATAAAATGAGGAAGGTATGTGAGGCTCACAATGCGAAGCATTTCTGCCAATGCACTTCTCCAATCCGAGGACGTCTCGTCCACAACCATTTGCCATTCCTCATCAGAGCAAGATGCCACTTCTTTGAGGTGCATTCTAGAGTGTTTTTCGTTCTTTGCAGCTTGAGATATAGGACAAGAAATTCCGCCTTCTCTCGTTTCAATGATCAGGGAGATGATAGAATCATCTTGGCCCTTGTGAAAAGTGTGAATCCTGATGATATTCGAGGAAAGCAAGGCCTTGAGCACAGATGTCATTCGCCTGAAGACATGGCCAGAGTTGATACAGAGTTCCGCAAAGTCTTCGACTAGGCGAACGTGTTGATTACGGAGTGCCCAATCATCAGATAACCATTGCAGAAGGGTGACTTCCCTCCTGTTTCCCGCGTCATCTGTGTCCAGCTCCACCAGCGCTTCTTTTATCCTGATCAGAGGGGGAGGCGGGACCTCGGTATTTAGTTCCGGAATATCGTTCAAGAATTCGTCCAGTTGTTGTATGGCTTCCAATCGAACATCCAGGTCCAGGAGCAGGCGGCGCGCCCTGTACAATGGAGTCGTTTGCCCGGCTATCGCGGCCCGGGCCTGAAGTTTCGGTATGACGTCCTTGAATATGCGACATTTAGTGCCTGCAGCGTCGGGATTCTGGGCCATTAGCCACCAGGATGGTTATAAGTGGATGAACTCTCGCTCTGGGTGGTGGTTTAGGGTGGTCGAAGGCAAGGCTGTGCGACATGATTACGACTCAGGGGCATCACGTGCGCCGCATGCCTCACAGATGGGTTACTCTGGGGAGGCGTACTCTATGTGAGGTGCAATGAGAAGAATGGGACTCGCGACGATGGGACTCGGCTAATCTCTCGCTTAGCTCGCTTAACGTCGCTTAATGATCAAGAATGGGACTCGGGTAGCGCCGCATCAGATGGTTTAAAACTCCGCTGCGCAGGTGCCGCAAGCGCCGAATACACAATTACCACGCAGTGGGCCCAGCGGCGAGCGAAAATGCTCCGCGCAGCGGGCCCAGCGGCGAGCGACAAGGGGTCCGCGGGGGTCTCCCCCGCCGCCGTCGACGTATAATTATTACTTGTACAGCGCCGAAATATCATTATGATCTTTGATCGTGAGCAGGCTTGAAGGTGGAGGGAGGAGCAGGATCAAGATGAGGAAGTGCAGGGGAACTCGTATTTTATTGCATACTTAGACAGACAAAGAACGCGAAAGAAAGCCGAGGTTCCGCAGAAGAACAGCGAAAAAGTGGGTAGCCGTTGCGTATTTTGCTTGATTGCGCGACTCTAGATCAGGGAGACCGGCACAGGATGGGAAGGGAAGGGTACGCGACGAGAAGACTCTTGATGAGCTATAGAGCGGGATTTTTACTGTTTGCTCGTATGATCGACATCCGAAATAGAAACTCTTTGCTTCCACCAACATCATCTAGACCCTACCGCGACGCTTCTGCTCGCACCTCCACCACCCGCATCGACATGGCTTTCGACCGGGCGCGTCAAGGAGCTCGTGTGGAGCGCATGGCCCGCGGAGACCGAGTAGCAAGACGACCGCCCACCGCCCCGCGTACCTCCGCATCCTCTACCTCGGCAAGATCCTCTAGGACGAGGACACCCTCGCAAGTTAGTTGCCTCCCTTTCCGTTCTCCACCAGTTCCAGTACCGCCCTCTCCTTTGTACATGACCCCACCAACAGCTACCAAATCCCCGCTCCGCCCACCCCTCCGCCGTCTCGCTGCGTGGCAGTTCAAAGAAGACGTGCCCAACTTGGATGCGCACTGCCCCACGCCCACTCTTCGTACCCGTCCGCCCTTGCCCGCCTATCCCGCCCTCTACGGCTTGCGTGTGGCCGCACATTTGACCTCCACAGGTGCGTGCTCACCGTTTCCCCCCATGTGTTATCTACCGACTACTACAGCAGTAGCCGCGACCACGCCCCAGACACGCGATGTCCTGCGTGCGCTCCCGGATCGAGCCTAACGCGCCGTGCCCTGCAGCTTACGCGCAGACGACGAGGTACGTACCAACTATACCTGTGCTCGTGATTCCTGTCCCCGTCCCCAACGTTGCTCCCCCGCGTACGGCGCGCGCGCACCTTCCACGTCGCGTACGCATCACCGGTGCGCCGGCCTCTCCTCCATTCGTACGGTGGTGCCACGAATCGGGGTGGGTTCCTCTGCAGCGGGATACAACGGCGGCGCTGGCGACAAGAACGAGATGGGAGCAGGTCCTGGTGCGCGCGATGTGTCGCTTGCAGATCCCGCGAGCGCCGAGCAACGGCCACCCTGGCCCGGGATGCGCCCGAGTCCAGCGCACTGCGGTCTTGTGTACTGCGGCGGATGGAGTGTGTGTGCGGAGCGCGAGCTGGGAGTCGAGTGGGGATTCACGCGCAGGCCACGTCCACCACGAGTCGAGTGCGCCGTGTTCTGGTGCACATCGGCGGATGAAGTGTGCGCGCCGGCGCAGCGCGATGCGGGTGCGGACGAGGAGTCTCCCGAGTCGGGCGGTTGAAGGTGCGCGTAGAGTCCGCAGGTCTGCGAGCACCGCGTCGGTGGTTGCAAACTCGCGCGGCGGATCCGCGGTGGAGTGGACGGGCGGCCGCACAGCCCGCGAAATTGCACAGTCCGCGTGTGCGAGCAGAGTCGACGCAGCGCGAGCTTGTGTGTGAGCAGCTCTTGTGGGCTGCACGCAACTCTCGCGCAGTGAATTCCGCGCGGAAGCGCGACGCGGGGAGGTGCCGTGCTGGATTCGAGTGGGACGACAAGTGCCGCGCGCCGGGCCTGCGCTCCTGTGCTCGTGGACTCGCGCGGAAACATGCGCTTCTGGATCGAGCAGGGCGCCACGCAAAGCTCTCGCGTGCGAACGGACTTGAAGTCGCGCTGCGGCGTCGTCGAGGACTGTGTTTAGTCGATCCGAATAGATTGCGTTTGTTTCCGCTGCGAGGACGGGTCAGAAAGTCGGCGATGAAAGAGTTGATGGAATATAGACTCACCAAGAGTAAGAAATGCCGCGTCTAGCTGAGATACAAGCCGAATTTTGGATGAAAGACTGAGTGGAAGTTCAGTAAGTATTGGATGCGCATTTAATTGAAATATACGACGTTACCTTGGACATGGGAGAGCTTGAGCTGGTTCGGGGAAGATTCTAAATTTGAAGTAAGGCTAGTACGAACGCGAGAGTGTGGCGTCGTTCAACTCGTCCAAATTCGGCGCGACGCGGCCAGTATTTTGCACCAGGTACCTGCATGTCGTTGTTCTAATTAGCCTGATAAGCAATGCAATATCGCGGCAATTATGTATGTAGGTGTCCGCTTTGCGTCGGCTCGCGGCGGCGGTTCACGCGCTCTAAACGGTGCCCGGTCACCGATGTCACACGGGTCTTGAGAAGCTCACCTGTCGGCCGCCTGCGTCAACAGGGCGCGCTCCAAGCCGGACGCCGTCACCAAATATGTGGCACATACTGGCACATACTTTCAAGTTCCCACCCAAATAAAATCGTCCAAGTCGGTCGGGGCGATAGTAGGACGATGCCGCGGCGAGGCCTTGGGAACAGTCTCCCACCACAAAATCTGTCGGTAAAAGTTGAATGATGCTATCGGAACTTGTCACTCGCTTGGAGACTTCAATGTTCATATTATCAAAGTGATGGCTACCGGTGTAGGACTTCCTGGGACTTGACGTCTATAAAGTATCAAAGATGTAGCATGTGCCCCCCATACCGGAATGGAGCCTCTCACTCAAGCCATCGTTGCACTTTCTATTGTTTGGGTGCTCTACAACATCTATCGTCGGTGGACGCGCATCTCGGTCGCGGATATTGCTGGGCCCGAGCCCGAATCTTTCCTTCTCGGTACGTGGATCATCCGTGAATCCGGAGCTTCACTCAAATTGGATACTCATTGACCAGGATGCCTGCCTGAGTTCCTGCAATGCCAGGCCGGAGAGGTCCGGCACCCGTTTTCCTTCGTGCAACGATTAACGCCCCATCCAGTCCGATTTCAAATGGCAAGCGCGCTATGGGAACGTCGTCCGCATAAGAGGCATCCTCGGTGTACAATAGACTCTCAGCCTGCCTCCTTCTCTCACTGATGATCTGCAGAGCGATCGCCTCTTGGTATCCGACCCCAAGGCGCTCCAACACATATACAACTCGGGATACAACATCCGGAAGCAGGGCCTCAGGTCCGAGATAGCGCGCATCCTGACGGGACCGGGCCTCGCTTGGGCAAATAGTGCGTCTACGTCGATCATTTTCCGCATCGCGCCAACTGGAGTGAAATAGACGCAACCCACCAGCGGCAGCGCTGAGTCAATTCCCCGGCATTTGGTACGAACGAAGCCCGTTCCTACATCCCCATTTTCTCGGCATACGCCACCGTAAGCCTATATCATGATCCCATTTGCACCATTCTCTGACTCTTCTTCAGAAGGTGCGGTACTCAATATTTGTGTTTCTCGACGCCAACATTATCGGGACCAGCTTTCTTCCAAATGGAAGGAATTGACTGTAGATGGATCGGCCGTGGTCAACACCCCCCGTTATTTTTCACGTTTCTTCCTCGACGTTATTGGTGAAGGTCCGCTAATCTGTTTGTTGTAAATTTTGCCCGCTTCAATGCCTTCAGTTGCGTTTGACTATCAGTTCGGTGCAACAAAAGACGAACAGGACCCTCTCGCGAAGGCCCTTTCAAGTGTCATGTGCGTCTCCTACGTTGTTACCCAAATGCTCTGTATAAACTGACCTTGCCCAGCCCGATGTTTTCCGTGCCCAGCAAAACCGCGATATTCATCGTCGCGTTCTTGGAGTTCTTGCCCATCACATTCGTTCAGCTTTTCATGCGCTATGCGCCTTTCAGCGGCCTTCGGAACAGCCGGCGGGTGACCCAGATCGCCATCGGCATCGCGAAGGAGCTCGTTGATGAGAAGGCGGAGGCACTGGTGGCGGGCAAGGGCAAGCGGGACATCATGAGTCTGTTGGGTGCGTTGTCACACATCATCATCTTTCGTGCGGGGCTGATTACAATTCCGTCTTCAGTAAAGGCCAACGCCTCGGCCAATCCGCGCACAAACCTCAGCGAAGGCGAGGTGCTCGCACAGATGCAGTAAGCTTCTTCCGACTGTAACACAATTCCGGCTGAGGAGACCGCGCAGAACGATAATGCAAGCGGGACATGTGCGAGCTCCCTCTTGTGCTGTATTCATTTATTTAACCAGCTGCTGCAGGAAACAACCGCGAACACCATGTCCTGGACCTTGTTTGAGCTCTCGAAGCAGCCTGAGGTGCAGGCAAAGCTCCGTGCGGAGATTATGGCCACGGAACGAGCAATGCACGCCCGGGGTGATACCGAGTTCACATACACTGATTTTGAAGCAATGTCCTACACGACCGCTGTCATGAAGGTGCGTTCCGTTCTCCATTGACTTCTTGGTACATCCAATCTCATTCTAACGCCCCGATGCAAAGGAAACGTTCCGCTTCCACCCCGTGTCGTAAGCAGCTACATATTTCTCGAGAGCATTCCATGTGATGCGCGTGTCCTGCAGATACAGCAGTGTCCGCGAAGCTGCGCGGGACGAGGTCCTGCCCCTTTCCAAGCCGCTGGTTACCAAATCCGGTAAAACGATCACAGAAATCCCGATCCCGAAAAACATTATCCTCGTCGTGTCTATCGCCGGATATAACCGGTGCGCCGCTATTCAACATCACATTCGAAGCTAAAGAATCCTTATATTGTGTTTTCAGGAATCCCGATGTGTTCGGAGAGGATGCGCATGTGTTCAGACCGGAACGTTGGCTCGACGGCACGGTGCAGACGTCGGCTAGTCTCGGTGTCTATGGAAATCTGTATGCGACAGAATTTATTTGTATCGGCACCATACTTACGCCTGGGCAGAATGACTTTTGGGAGTGGCCATCGCGCCTGTATAGGTAACTGTCATGATTTGGTGTTACTTGGAATTCAAACTGAATCTTTATCGTATCAGGCTGGAGATTTGCGTACGTTCAACCGAAGAAATTCTTGGCTTGTTCACCTGACATTTCGCACAGGGTATACGAATACCAAACCTTTTTGGTGGAATTAGTGAAGAATTTCGAGTTTTCGATGGACCCTTCTCTTGCTAGAAAGGTCCGCCGCGAGGCGAGCATAGCAATGTTCCCAACCATCTCTGGAGAAGTGTTGAAGGGACCCCAGCTGCCGATTACCATCCGGGCAGTCGACACACTTTGACTTTTAGCTATCCCACATAAGTATCGCTGGTAGGACGTTGTAAGTTAGTAACAGAGTGACGCTAGGAATAAATCAAGGTATGCTTTCACATCGACTCCACGAAAAATAAATTGGTGTCCGAGTCGCAATTCAGGCCGGTGATCTAAGCCTCGCTGGGGCAAACAGAAGATTTTGAACGAGCTACGTTTATTTGATGGTAAACAGACCCTCCAGGTGACCACGTCTTCTGGCACCATTGCCCAGAGGGAAGGAGCAAAGCACACTCGTGCCCAAATTTATCGCGTTGTCTGCCGCCGTTGTTGAATTGATACTTAACGACCGCATCGACTGCCGCCCAAGCACCAGAAAAAACCGAAAGTACTCGTGCTTAGTACTACCCTTTCTTCCACGCATATTCGTACTTCCAAGTGTGCTACTACACTTTCTTCCACGCGTGTTCGTACTTCCAAGTCTTTTCCCCATCCACCATCAAGTCAAACACGACCGTCTAGGAAGAGTCGAACGTGAACTGGCCGAATTTTGAGGATCCTTGCCACAGATTGAATATGGTCTCATCATGCGAGACGTATTTGCGAAGGAATGGCGGGTAGAAGAACGATAATGGAGACGTGGAGAATTCAACAATGGTGTGGGATGGTGAAAGAAAACGGCTTTTGCCGATAAAGTCCGATCAAGACAGGAATGGCCGGCTCAGCTGCAAGCGAAATTTTTCCAGCATACACAATTTCAGAGTGCTGAGCGCTGTGTGTTCGCATGGACGAGGATCCCAAAGGAAGACGGCCATAGGTCAGTGTTGAGGGGCAAGCAACTTGAACTCGGAGGTGCTCGGGCCGACTTTCCCCGCGACCAAACACGCATCTACAACACTCATCCTTCGCAACCACTTTAGGCAAGCTTTCTGCGCTGGTCGGACGAGCGAAGTCCTGGAGCCTTATAGCGGAATTTCATCCTCAAGTTATGCCTCGCTGACCCCTAAGTGCATGCCACTGGCAAAACAGCACACATGGATAGGCGTGCGCTAGAATCTCAACAGCTTTCATGCAACACTGCCTAGGCCTCTCCTCTCCATCCCTATCCCCATTCCTGCCGCAAGTACTCCCCTCAAATCTCTCCCTCAGTCCATGTCCAGTGCGGAGGACCTCCGCACGTTGTGCGTGACGACGCCGGGGATGAACCCTTATCAGCCGATCATGGCGTCCGCGGTCGAGATATGTTCTGCTGCGACATTGGTATTTCCCCCCCCCCACTCTCATACATTTGCGTGCTTGCTGATCAGCTCGGGACTAGGTCAAGATCAGTAAGGCTGAGAAACTGGCGGCCCACGTCGTGCAGCGGCCAGCGTTCCTCATTAATGGGATGGCTCTCGTCCCGATTTCTCCAGAAATTATGCAGGCTTTGGAGACCTTCAAAAAGTATGTATTATCAAAAGTATCGAACCGTCAAGTGACTAGCCCACCATTTCAGGAAATTGGATCGGCACATCGAGCAGATGCCCGTACAATCTGGCAAGAAGGCGAAGTTGCTCCTGGGATACAAATTCAAGTGAGAAGGCAGTCGTCTCAAGGCAAAATTAGAAAGCCACTTACACGCTCTTGTATGCACTTTCTCTTTTGGCGTCTACGAATACTGATCTCCTTACCAGCTCGGTACCTCCGGCAAATCCTCTGCACCATCTGGTATATTGCGTAGCAACCGCATGTTGGAGCTCGCTTCCCTGAGTACACGCGCTGCGGGCGTCTATGGTAGAATCTTCAAAGTTGACATCGACTCAGAGCTCAGTTTGAAAGATTTCTCATTCTAGGCCCTCTTTTATTAAGCAAACCAACAAACACGGCGAAATATGCATAGCAGGGACTCCGATAGAGCTGATGATATGTGGAACGAACTTTCAGAGTATAATTTTCTTGACTGCAATCCCAAACACCTAGAAAATTCGTCGCACTGTGTAAACAGTAGCTCGATAGCCAGGCAAGTGCTTACCTCGAAATTGATCAGTGTCCGTCGCTGACACCTCGTATGTGTATACCTCCCGTTCATTCTGGATTTCCCTCAGAAATTCAGCCGCAAAAATGCAAGTGCTTTGAGAGCTTCATTGCTGCCTGTGAAGAGCTCTGTTGACGTCTTCCAGGAGATGTAGTCCGGAAAGAATGCGGAGAAACTTTCGACCTGGAAATCACGGACGAAAAGATCCAATTTGTTGAATAAAAGAATCTAGGAGTCAGAAGCAGAGCTCCAAATAATGCTCGCAAACTGATGAAAGGATGGGCTCACAAATTTAGCACTTTTGAGAGAACCATGCTTTGTGTTTATTATCGCGCCACAGTGCAAAGTTCTCGTCCATTCTGTTCTTGAAGACAGAGTTAGCGTTGTTTGAAGAGAGCATGAAAGTTTGAAAACTTACGGTACTTTCATCTTCTTCCAGAAATTTTTGATAATCATTCAGAGCAACAAGGAAAAATACCGCAGTGGTGCCTGGGAAGCAATGTACCCATTTCTTTCTCTCGCAGCGCTCGCCGCCAGTGTCACAAATTAGCAAAGTCTGTCCATCAAATTTGACCTTCTTCGGATATACACCAATTGTCTTGACACGCAGGCGAAGGATATCTTCTGTTGTTGGAACATAATTTTCTGCTGCCAGCCTCTCGATGGAATCGAAGAAGTATTCTGCAGAATCCGATAGCTCGAATTCGGAAAAGCGAGAAATAGCCTTCCGCACGCCTGGATCTTGAGACAGCATTTTGATCGCATAAGAGATTTCGCGAGAAAGAGACTCCATTTCTTCCATCGTTGGAGTGGCACATATTATAGCATGATAGCAGTCGTTCTGGGGATCTGCAGCGATATCAAGTTGTGGCATCATTTCTAGGATTGTCCTGCGATAGTGTAAATACGATTAAATTATGAAAGGTTACATCTGATGTTTACCGCATGGCCTCTACCGTATTGGAAAAAATCCTGGTTGTGAATTCGTGGTGTGCGTCTGAAATTCCAAATTGCTTCAATATTGTTGACTAAGCAAGAAAGCTATGAGTATATCATCTAGAGAGCAACGTCCACACCCTTTCCAGATTGACCTGAACCGAGAAGCAGGATCTTGACTGGCATCTGCATGCTCTCACTCTCGCTTGTGAATTGTGTCCTTGTGGGTGATATGAGAGGGGACCACCGCCCCAATGGTGCAGAGAGTCTTCTAAACATCGAGAATGATGATGTCAATCCGTCAACTGCCTTCTTCCATTCCAAGGGTTCCAATTGCAAAACATTGCTGATCTCGGTGGCATTTGGACGCTGTCGGGGGTTATTGTGCCAGCAACGTTTCAGAAGCGGATGAAGGTTTTTCAGCTGTGCAACCGCGTTTGATGGGATCTCTGGATGCTCATTTTTGGTCACAACATGGTGGATAACCTCGACATCTTGCAAATTAGGGAACGGGGGACCTCCAGTATAAAGCTGTACTTATGACTTTGTGAACAGGTCGGTATTCTGAAGCAGAGACATACCTCTAAAATGGTACAGCCGAATGCATATATATCCCGCTTTGTTAGTAAAGCCTGGCGTTCATTTTTTCTCGAGCTGTCGAGAATTTCAGGTGCCAACCAGCGGAGGGTGCCACGGGTGCTGCCTGCTGATGATGTGCTAAATGCTTGACTCTCAATTGCTAGCGCAAGACCAAAATCAGCTAAACAAGCTTGGCCGCCATCGTTGATTAAAATATTGGCCTGGTGTCTCGGTAAGCGGGATATCACAATTTTCATACTACTCACCCCTTTCATATCTCCATGAACAACTGGTGGGTCCAGATCATGCATATACTCTAGACCATTGGCAATATCCCTTACCTGTAAAAAAGTCTTAGCACCATATACAAAGGAGAAACGAGTGATAATTTACCAAAGAGCTCTTATCAAAATCAGGATATCTCTCCAAAAAGGCCATCACATTCCCATTCTTCATCCATGGGGAGACTAAACAGCAAGATGGCTTTCGAATAGTCAAGTCGATGCCGAGAAGTGGTAATACATTTGGGTGCGACAGTTCCTTCCATATAATACTTCTCGTGCCAGTTCCTAGTGATTACCCATTAAAAATCAGCAGACCCAGTTAGGATAAATCTCACCTTGTATATTTTATTCAACTGAAGTTCCGTGGTGAATATACGAAGAGCCTTAATGCATATAGCCTCCTTATTGAATTCCCCCCTTGTAAATATCCTATGATATAGTTATGTGCCTGTTATGTCAGAGGTCAAGAAACAGCGAACCGAAAAGCCCCCGCCTGAGACAGGATGAAGTGGCATTTTGAGTCCAGACAGATGGAAGGAAAATGGAAGAACAACCGTGGGAACGAACAAGGCTACGCAACCGCGCCTTGCAAAGCCTACGATCACTGAGCCCGATGTCAACACGGTATGCTTGCTGCATGAAATCTTAGAAAAATAAAATGAGGAAGGTATGTGAGGCTCACAATGCGAAGCATTTTTCTGCCAATGCACTTCTCCAATCCGAGGACGTCTCGTCCACAACCATTTGCCATTCCTCATCAGAGCAAGATGCCACTTCTTTGAGGTGCATTCTAGAGTGTTTTTCGTTCTTTGCAGCTTGAGATATAGGACAAGAAATTCCGCCTTCTCTCGTTTCAAATGATCAGGGAGATGATAGAATCATCTTGGCCCTTGTGAAAAGTGTGAATCCTGATGATATTCGAGGAAAGCAAGGCCTTGAGCACAGATGTCATTCGCCTGAAGACATGGCCAGAGTTGATACAGAGTTCCGCAAAGTCTTCGACTAGGCGAACGTGTTGATTACGGAGTGCCCAATCATCAGATAACCATTGCAGAAGGGTGACTTCCCTCCTGTTTCCCGCGTCATCTGTGTCCAGCTCCACCAGCGCTTCTTTTATCCTGATCAGAGGGGGAGGCGGGACCTCGGTATTTAGTTCCGGAATATCGTTCAAGAATTCGTCCAGTTGTTGTATGGCTTCCAATCGAACATCCAGGTCCAGGAGCAGGCGGCGCGCCCTGTACAATGGAGTCGTTTGCCCGGCTATCGCGGCCCGGGCCTGAAGTTTCGGTATGACGTCCTTGAATATGCGACATTTAGTGCCTGCAGCGTCGGGATTCTGGGCCATTAGCCACCAGGATGGTTATAAGTGGATGAACTCTCGCTCTGGGTGGTGGTTTAGGGTGGTCGAAGGCAAGGCTGTGCGACATGATTACGACTCAGGGGCATCACGTGCGCCGCATGCCTCACAGATGGGTTACTCTGGGGAGGCGTACTCTATGTGAGGTGCAATGAGAAGAATGGGACTCAGCGACGATGGGACTTCGGCTAATCTCTCGCTTAGCTCGCTTAACGTCGCTTAATGATCAAGAATGGGACTCGGTAGCGCCGCATCAGATGGTTTAAAACTCCGCTGCGCAGGTGCCGCAAGCGCCGAATACACAATTACCACGCAGTGGGCCCAGCGGCGAGCGAAAATGCTCCGCGCAGCGGGCCCAGCGGCGAGCGACAAGGGGTCCGCGGGGGTCTCCCCCGCCGCCGTCGACGTATAATTATTACTTGTACAGCGCCGAAATATCATTATGATCTTTGATCGTGAGCAGGCTTGAAGGTGGAGGGAGGAGCAGGATCAAGATGAGGAAGTGCAGGGGAACTCGTATTTTATTGCATACTTAGACAGACAAAGAACGCGAAAGAAAGCCGAGGTTCCGCAGAAGAACAGCGAAAAAGTGGGTAGCCGTTGCGTATTTTGCTTGATTGCGCGACTCTAGATCAGGGAGACCGGCACAGGATGGGAAGGGAAGGGTACGCGACGAGAAGACTCTTGATGAGCTATAGAGCGGGATTTTTACTGTTTGCTCGTATGATCGACATCCGAAATAGAAACTCTTTGCTTCCACCAACATCATCTAGACCCTACCGCGACGCTTCTGCTCGCACCTCCACCACCCGCATCGACATGGCTTTCGACCGGGCGCGTCAAGGAGCTCGTGTGGAGCGCATGGCCCGCGGAGACCGAGTAGCAAGACGACCGCCCACCGCCCCGCGTACCTCCGCATCCTCTACCTCGGCAAGATCCTCTAGGACGAGGACACCCTCGCAAGTTAGTTGCCTCCCTTTCCGTTCTCCACCAGTTCCAGTACCGCCCTCTCCTTTGTACATGACCCCACCAACAGCTACCAAATCCCCGCTCCGCCCACCCCTCCGCCGTCTCGCTGCGTGGCAGTTCAAAGAAGACGTGCCCAACTTGGATGCGCACTGCCCCACGCCCACTCTTCGTACCCGTCCGCCCTTGCCCGCCTATCCCGCCCTCTACGGCTTGCGTGTGGCCGCACATTTGACCTCCACAGGTGCGTGCTCACCGTTTCCCCCCATGTGTTATCTACCGACTACTACAGCAGTAGCCGCGACCACGCCCCAGACACGCGATGTCCTGCGTGCGCTCCCGGATCGAGCCTAACGCGCCGTGCCCTGCAGCTTACGCGCAGACGACGAGGTACGTACCAACTATACCTGTGCTCGTGATTCCTGTCCCCGTCCCCAACGTTGCTCCCCCGCGTACGGCGCGCGCGCACCTTCCACGTCGCGTACGCATCACCGGTGCGCCGGCCTCTCCTCCATTCGTACGGTGGTGCCACGAATCGGGGTGGGTTCCTCTGCAGCGGGATACAACGGCGGCGCTGGCGACAAGAACGAGATGGGAGCAGGTCCTGGTGCGCGCGATGTGTCGCTTGCAGATCCCGCGAGCGCCGAGCAACGGCCACCCTGGCCCGGGATGCGCCCGAGTCCAGCGCACTGCGGTCTTGTGTACTGCGGCGGATGGAGTGTGTGTGCGGAGCGCGAGCTGGGAGTCGAGTGGGGATTCACGCGCAGGCCACGTCCACCACGAGTCGAGTGCGCCGTGTTCTGGTGCACATCGGCGGATGAAGTGTGCGCGCCGGCGCAGCGCGATGCGGGTGCGGACGAGGAGTCTCCCGAGTCGGGCGGTGAAGGTGCGCGTAGAGTCCGCAGGTCTGCGAGCACCGCGTCGGTGGTTGCAAACTCGCGCGGCGGATCCGCGGTGGAGTGGACGGGCGGCCGCACAGCCCGCGAAATTGCACAGTCCGCGTGTGCGAGCAGAGTCGACGCAGCGCGAGCTTGTGTGTGAGCAGCTCTTGTGGGCTGCACGCAACTCTCGCGCAGTGAATTCCGCGCGGAAGCGCGACGCGGGGAGGTGCCGTGCTGGATTCGAGTGGGACGACAAGTGCCGCGCGCCGGGCCTGCGCTCCTGTGCTCGTGGACTCGCGCGGAAACATGCGCTTCTGGATCGAGCAGGGCGCCACGCAAAGCTCTCGCGTGCGAACGGACTTGAAGTCGCGCTGCGGCGTCGTCGAGGACTGTGTTTAGTCGATCCGAATAGATTGCGTTTGTTTCCGCTGCGAGGACGGGTCAGAAAGTCGGCGATGAAAGAGTTGATGGAATATAGACTCACCAAGAGTAAGAAATGCCGCGTCTAGCTGAGATACAAGCCGAATTTTGGATGAAAGACTGAGTGGAAGTTCAGTAAGTATTGGATGCGCATTTAATTGAAATATACGACGTTACCTTGGACATGGGAGAGCTTGAGCTGGTTCGGGGAAGATTCTAAATTTGAAGTAAGGCTAGTACGAACGCGAGAGTGTGGCGTCGTTCAACTCGTCCAAATTCGGCGCGACGCGGCCAGTATTTTGCACCAGGTACCTGCATGTCGTTGTTCTAATTAGCCTGATAAGCAATGCAATATCGCGGCAATTATGTATGTAGGTGTCCGCTTTGCGTCGGCTCGCGGCGGCGGTTCACGCGCTCTAAACGGTGCCCGGTCACCGATGTCACACGGGTCTTGAGAAGCTCACCTGTCGGCCGCCTGCGTCAACAGGGCGCGCTCCAAGCCGGACGCCGTCACCAAATATGTGGCACATACTGGCACATACTTTCAAGTTCCCACCCAAATAAAATCGTCCAAGTCGGTCGGGGCGATAGTAGGACGATGCCGCGGCGAGGCCTTGGGAACAGTCTCCCACCACAAAATCTGTCGGTAAAAGTTGAATGATGCTATCGGAACTTGTCACTCGCTTGGAGACTTCAATGTTCATATTATCAAAGTGATGGCTACCGGTGTAGGACTTCCTGGGACTTGACGTCTATAAAGTATCAAAGATGTAGCATGTGCCCCCCATACCGGAATGGAGCCTCTCACTCAAGCCATCGTTGCACTTTCTATTGTTTGGGTGCTCTACAACATCTATCGTCGGTGGACGCGCATCTCGGTCGCGGATATTGCTGGGCCCGAGCCCGAATCTTTCCTTCTCGGTACGTGGATCATCCGTGAATCCGGAGCTTCACTCAAATTGGATACTCATTGACCAGGATGCCTGCCTGAGTTCCTGCAATGCCAGGCCGGAGAGGTCCGGCACCCGTTTTCCTTCGTGCAACGATTAACGCCCCATCCAGTCCGATTTCAAATGGCAAGCGCGCTATGGGAACGTCGTCCGCATAAGAGGCATCCTCGGTGTACAATAGACTCTCAGCCTGCCTCCTTCTCTCACTGATGATCTGCAGAGCGATCGCCTCTTGGTATCCGACCCCAAGGCGCTCCAACACATATACAACTCGGGATACAACATCCGGAAGCAGGGCCTCAGGTCCGAGATAGCGCGCATCCTGACGGGACCGGGCCTCGCTTGGGCAAATAGTGCGTCTACGTCGATCATTTTCCGCATCGCGCCAACTGGAGTGAAATAGACGCAACCCACCAGCGGCAGCGCTGAGTCAATTCCCCGGCATTTGGTACGAACGAAGCCCGTTCCTACATCCCCATTTTCTCGGCATACGCCACCGTAAGCCTATATCATGATCCCATTTGCACCATTCTCTGACTCTTCTTCAGAAGGTGCGGTACTCAATATTTGTGTTTCTCGACGCCAACATTATCGGGACCAGCTTTCTTCCAAATGGAAGGAATTGACTGTAGATGGATCGGCCGTGGTCAACACCCCCCGTTATTTTTCACGTTTCTTCCTCGACGTTATTGGTGAAGGTCCGCTAATCTGTTTGTTGTAAATTTTGCCCGCTTCAATGCCTTCAGTTGCGTTTGACTATCAGTTCGGTGCAACAAAAGACGAACAGGACCCTCTCGCGAAGGCCCTTTCAAGTGTCATGTGCGTCTCCTACGTTGTTACCCAAATGCTCTGTATAAACTGACCTTGCCCAGCCCGATGTTTTCCGTGCCCAGCAAAACCGCGATATTCATCGTCGCGTTCTTGGAGTTCTTGCCCATCACATTCGTTCAGCTTTTCATGCGCTATGCGCCTTTCAGCGGCCTTCGGAACAGCCGGCGGGTGACCCAGATCGCCATCGGCATCGCGAAGGAGCTCGTTGATGAGAAGGCGGAGGCACTGGTGGCGGGCAAGGGCAAGCGGGACATCATGAGTCTGTTGGGTGCGTTGTCACACATCATCATCTTTCGTGCGGGGCTGATTACAATTCCGTCTTCAGTAAAGGCCAACGCCTCGGCCAATCCGCGCACAAACCTCAGCGAAGGCGAGGTGCTCGCACAGATGCAGTAAGCTTCTTCCGACTGTAACACAATTCCGGCTGAGGAGACCGCGCAGAACGATAATGCAAGCGGGACATGTGCGAGCTCCCTCTTGTGCTGTATTCATTTATTTAACCAGCTGCTGCAGGAAACAACCGCGAACACCATGTCCTGGACCTTGTTTGAGCTCTCGAAGCAGCCTGAGGTGCAGGCAAAGCTCCGTGCGGAGATTATGGCCACGGAACGAGCAATGCACGCCCGGGGTGATACCGAGTTCACATACACTGATTTTGAAGCAATGTCCTACACGACCGCTGTCATGAAGGTGCGTTCCGTTCTCCATTGACTTCTTGGTACATCCAATCTCATTCTAACGCCCCGATGCAAAGGAAACGTTCCGCTTCCACCCCGTGTCGTAAGCAGCTACATATTTCTCGAGAGCATTCCATGTGATGCGCGTGTCCTGCAGATACAGCAGTGTCCGCGAAGCTGCGCGGGACGAGGTCCTGCCCCTTTCCAAGCCGCTGGTTACCAAATCCGGTAAAACGATCACAGAAATCCCGATCCCGAAAAACATTATCCTCGTCGTGTCTATCGCCGGATATAACCGGTGCGCCGCTATTCAACATCACATTCGAAGCTAAAGAATCCTTATATTGTGTTTTCAGGAATCCCGATGTGTTCGGAGAGGATGCGCATGTGTTCAGACCGGAACGTTGGCTCGACGGCACGGTGCAGACGTCGGCTAGTCTCGGTGTCTATGGAAATCTGTATGCGACAGAATTTATTTGTATCGGCACCATACTTACGCCTGGGCAGAATGACTTTTGGGAGTGGCCATCGCGCCTGTATAGGTAACTGTCATGATTTGGTGTTACTTGGAATTCAAACTGAATCTTTATCGTATCAGGCTGGAGATTTGCGTACGTTCAACCGAAGAAATTCTTGGCTTGTTCACCTGACATTTCGCACAGGGTATACGAATACCAAACCTTTTTGGTGGAATTAGTGAAGAATTTCGAGTTTTCGATGGACCCTTCTCTTGCTAGAAAGGTCCGCCGCGAGGCGAGCATAGCAATGTTCCCAACCATCTCTGGAGAAGTGTTGAAGGGACCCCAGCTGCCGATTACCATCCGGGCAGTCGACACACTTTGACTTTTAGCTATCCCACATAAGTATCGCTGGTAGGACGTTGTAAGTTAGTAACAGAGTGACGCTAGGAATAAATCAAGGTATGCTTTCACATCGACTCCACGAAAAATAAATTGGTGTCCGAGTCGCAATTCAGGCCGGTGATCTAAGCCTCGCTGGGGCAAACAGAAGATTTTGAACGAGCTACGTTTATTTGATGGTAAACAGACCCTCCAGGTGACCACGTCTTCTGGCACCATTGCCCAGAGGGAAGGAGCAAAGCACACTCGTGCCCAAATTTATCGCGTTGTCTGCCGCCGTTGTTGAATTGATACTTAACGACCGCATCGACTGCCGCCCAAGCACCAGAAAAAACCGAAAGTACTCGTGCTTAGTACTACCCTTTCTTCCACGCATATTCGTACTTCCAAGTGTGCTACTACACTTTCTTCCACGCGTGTTCGTACTTCCAAGTCTTTTCCCCATCCACCATCAAGTCAAACACGACCGTCTAGGAAGAGTCGAACGTGAACTGGCCGAATTTTGAGGATCCTTGCCACAGATTGAATATGGTCTCATCATGCGAGACGTATTTGCGAAGGAATGGCGGGTAGAAGAACGATAATGGAGACGTGGAGAATTCAACAATGGTGTGGGATGGTGAAAGAAAACGGCTTTTGCCGATAAAGTCCGATCAAGACAGGAATGGCCGGCTCAGCTGCAAGCGAAATTTTTCCAGCATACACAATTTCAGAGTGCTGAGCGCTGTGTGTTCGCATGGACGAGGATCCCAAAGGAAGACGGCCATAGGTCAGTGTTGAGGGGCAAGCAACTTGAACTCGGAGGTGCTCGGGCCGACTTTCCCCGCGACCAAACACGCATCTACAACACTCATCCTTCGCAACCACTTTAGGCAAGCTTTCTGCGCTGGTCGGACGAGCGAAGTCCTGGAGCCTTATAGCGGAATTTCATCCTCAAGTTATGCCTCGCTGACCCCTAAGTGCATGCCACTGGCAAAACAGCACACATGGATAGGCGTGCGCTAGAATCTCAACAGCTTTCATGCAACACTGCCTAGGCCTCTCCTCTCCATCCCTATCCCCATTCCTGCCGCAAGTACTCCCCTCAAATCTCTCCCTCAGTCCATGTCCAGTGCGGAGGACCTCCGCACGTTGTGCGTGACGACGCCGGGGATGAACCCTTATCAGCCGATCATGGCGTCCGCGGTCGAGATATGTTCTGCTGCGACATTGGTATTTCCCCCCCCCCACTCTCATACATTTGCGTGCTTGCTGATCAGCTCGGGACTAGGTCAAGATCAGTAAGGCTGAGAAACTGGCGGCCCACGTCGTGCAGCGGCCAGCGTTCCTCATTAATGGGATGGCTCTCGTCCCGATTTCTCCAGAAATTATGCAGGCTTTGGAGACCTTCAAAAAGTATGTATTATCAAAAGTATCGAACCGTCAAGTGACTAGCCCACCATTTCAGGAAATTGGATCGGCACATCGAGCAGATGCCCGTACAATCTGGCAAGAAGGCGAAGTTGCTCCTGGGATACAAATTCAAGTGAGAAGGCAGTCGTCTCAAGGCAAAATTAGAAAGCCACTTACACGCTCTTGTATGCACTTTCTCTTTTGGCGTCTACGAATACTGATCTCCTTACCAGCTCGGTACCTCCGGCAAATCCTCTGCACCATCTGGTATATTGCGTAGCAACCGCATGTTGGAGCTCGCTTCCCTGAGTACACGCGCTGCGGGCGTCTATGGTAGAATCTTCAAAGTTGACATCGACTCAGAGCTCAGTTTGAAAGATTTCTCATTCTAGGCCCTCTTTTATTAAGCAAACCAACAAACACGGCGAAATATGCATAGCAGGGACTCCGATAGAGCTGATGATATGTGGAACGAACTTTCAGAGTATAATTTTCTTGACTGCATCCCAAACACCTAGAAAATTCGTCGCACTGTGTAAACAGTAGCTCGATAGCCAGGCAAGTGCTTACCTCGAAATTGATCAGTGTCCGTCGCTGACACCTCGTATGTGTATACCTCCCGTTCATTCTGGATTTCCCTCAGAAATTTCAGCCGCAAAAATGCAAGTGCTTTGAGAGCTTCATTGCTGCCTGTGAAGAGCTCTGTTGACGTCTTCCAGGAGATGTAGTCCGGAAAGAATGCGGAGAAACTTTCGACCTGGAAATCACGGACGAAAAGATCCAATTTGTTGAATAAAAGAATCTAGGAGTCAGAAGCAGAGCTCCAAATAATGCTCGCAAACTGATGAAAGGATGGGCTCACAAATTTAGCACTTTTGAGAGAACCATGCTTTGTGTTTATTATGTCGCGCCACAGTGCAAAGTTCTCGTCCATTCTGTTCTTGAAGTACAGAGTTAGCGTTGTTTGAAGAGAGCATGAAAGTTTGAAAACTTACGGTACTTTCATCTTCTTCCAGAACTTTTTGATAATCATTCAGAGCAACGAGGAAAAATACTGCAGTGGTGCCTGGGAAGCAATGTACCCATTTCTTTCTTTCGCAGCACTCGCCACCAGTGTCACAAATTAGCAAAGTCTGTCCATCAAATTCAACCTCCTCCCGATATACACCAATCGTCTTGACACGCAGGCGAAGGATATCTTCTGTTGTTGGAACATAATTTTCTGCTGCCAGCCTCTCGATGGAATCAAAGAAGTATTCTGCAGAATCCGATAGCTCGAATTTGGAAAAGCGAGAAATAGCCTTCCGCACGCCTGGATCTTGAGACAGCATTTTGATCGCATGAGAGATTTCGCGAGAAAGAGACTGCATTTCTTGCATCCTTGGAGTGCCACATATTATATAACGATTGTAGTCGTTCTGGGGATGTGCAGCGATATCAAGTTGCAGCATCATTTCTAGGATTGTCCTGCGATAGTGTAAACACAATTAAATTATGAAAGGTTCCATCTGATGTTTACCGCATGGCCTCTACTGTATTGGAAAGAATCCTGCTTTTGAACTCGTAGGGTGTGTCTGAAATTCCAAATTGCTTCAATATTGTTGACTAAGCAAGAAAGCTATGAGTATATCATCTAGAGAGCAATGTCCACACCTTTCCAGATTGACCTGAACCGAGAAGCAGGATCTTGACTGGCACCTGCATGCTCTCACTCTTGCTTGTGAATTGTGTCCTTGTGGGTGATATGAGAGGGGACCACCGCCCCAATGGTGCAGAGAGTCTTCTAAACATCGAGAATGATGATGTCAATCTGTCAACTGCCTTCTTCCATTCCAAGGGTTCCAATTGCAAAACATTGCTGATCTCGGTGGCATTTGGACGCTGTCGGGGGTTGTTGTGCCAGCAACGTTTCAGGAGTGGATGAAGGTCCTTCAACTGTGCAACCGCGTTTGATGGGATCTCTGGATGCTCATGTTTGGTCACAACATGGTGGATAACCTCGACATCTTGCAAATTAGAGAATGGGGGACCTCCAGTATAAAGCTGTACTTATGACTTTGTGAACAGGTCGGTATTCTGAAGCAGAGACATACCTCTAAAATGGTACAGCCGAATGCATATATATCCCGCTTTATTAGTAAAGCCTGGCGTTCATTTTTTCTCGAGCTGTCGAGAATTTCAGGTGCCAACCAGCGGAGGGTGCCACGGGTGCTGCCCGCTGATGATGTGCTAAATGCTTGACTCTCAATTGCTAGCGCAAGACCAAAATCAGCTAAACAAGCTTGGCCGCCATCGTTGATTAAAATATTGGCCTGGTGTCTCGGTAAGCGGGATATCACAATTTTCATACTACTCACCCCTTTCATATCTCCATGAACAACTGGTGGGTCCAGATCATGCATATACTCTAGACCATTGGCAATATCCCTTACCTGCAAAATAAAGTCTTAGTACCATATACAAAGGAGAAACGAGTGATAATTTACCAAAGAGCTCTTATCGAAGTCAGGATACCTCTCCAAAAAGGCCATCACGTTCCCATTCTTCATCCATGGGGAGACTAAACAGCAAGATGGCTTTCGAGTAGTCAAGTCGATGCCGAGAAGTGGTAATACATTTGGGTGCGACAGTTCCTTCCATATTAATACTTCTCGTGCCAGTTCCTAGTGATTACCCATTAAAAATCAGCAGACCCAGTTAGGATAAATCTCACCTTGTATATTTTATTCAACTGAAGTTCCGTGGTGAATATACGAAGAGCCTTAATGCATATAGCCTCCTTATTGAATTCCCCCTTGTAAATATCCTATGATATAGTTATGTGCCTGTTATGTCAGAGGTCAAGAAACAGCGAACCGAAAAGCCCCCGCCTGAGACAGGATGAAGTGGCATTTTGAGTCCAGACAGATGGAAGGAAAATGGAAGAACACCGTGGGAACGAACAAGGCTACGCAACCGCGCCTTGCAAAGCCTACGATCACTGAGCCCGATGTCAACATGGTATGCTTGCTGCATGAAATCTTAGAAAAATAAAATGAGGAAGGTATGTGAGGCTCACAATGCGAAGCATTTCTGCTAATGCACTTCTCCAATCTGAGGACGTCTCGTCCACAACCATTTGCCATTCCTCATCAGAGCAAGATGCCACTTCTTTGAGGTGCATTCTAGAGTATTTTTCGTTCTTTGCAGCTTGAGATATAGGACAAGAAATTCCGCCTTCTCTCGTTTCAATGATCAGGGAGATGATAGAATCATCTTGGCCCTTGTGAAAAGTGTGAATCCTGATGATATTCGAGGAAAGCAAGGCCTTGAGCACAGATGTCATTCGCCTGAAGACGTGGCCAGAGTTGATACAGAGTTCCGCAAAGTCTTTGACTAAGCGAACATGTTGATTACGGAGTGCCCAATCCTCAGATAACCATTGCAGAAGGGTGATTTCCCTCCTGTTTCCCGCGTCATTTGTGTCCAGTTCCACCAGCGCTTCTTTTATCCTGATCAGAGGGGGAGGCGGGACCTCGGTATTTAGTCCTGGAATATCATTCAAGAATTTGTCCAGTTTTTGTATGGCTTCCAATCGAACATCCAAGTCCAGGCAGCCCGCCCTGTACAATGGAGTCGTTTGCCCGGCTCTCGCGGCCCGGGCCTGAAGCTTCGATATGACGTCCTTGAATATGCGACATTTGGTGCCTGCAGCATCGGGATTCTGGGCCATTATCCACCAGGATGATTATAAGTGGATGAACTCCAGCTCGCTCTGGGTGGTGCTGTTGGTTTGGTGGTCGAAGGCAAGGCTGTGCGACATGATTACGACCCAGGGGCATCACGTACGCCACATGTCTCACAGATGGTTACTGATGTGATGCATCACAGCAGAGAGCGTATTCGCAACGTCCAAAAACGCCCTCCAAATCTTGAATAAATATATTTGGAAATCCCCACGTGACCAGAAACAGGGTTTCCAAATAACCGATCACTATTTGGAAACCCCTAAGAAGTGATAAGATAAGAGAAGATAACATATCCAAGTCGTTCTCCCGCCCAATTTTGGGGCCAAAAGCGATTTATATGGGGGGCGAAAAATGGCGAGTATGTATTGAATACATCCCCACAACTTCCAGATTTTTCCCTGGTTTTTTGGCCAAGTCCCGGACATTTTTCGGCCATTCTCACACAAAACGTGTTGAATTCACAATCACAGGCGGATTTGGGGCCTAAAGTGAAGGGAAAAAATTGCAGCCAACTGTTCGAGGCAGCATTTGATTCACATAATTTTCTTGAATATATCAGAGGTCTTTTGAGCCAGCAGAAACACTCCGAGAAGAGTCCGCCCCATCCCGCCGCCCCCGCCATCAGCCGCCATCAGATCTTGTCTTACAAATCATGAGGTTTCCACATAGCGGCAACCCCGGGTTTCTGAACATAGGGGGTTTCCAAATAGATTTATCCCCAAATCTTTGTTGATCTACATCATTTCTGTGTTTACATGAATGACTGATGTGACTGTACGATTTGCTCAACCCCAAAATCTAGCTGAGAGCATGCCAAAAAACTCGGATACCAACAGCCTTCCCCCTGGACATTCACCCAAAAACTGGGTGCGAGCTTTTTTATAGTGTTTTGGTATAGATGCCGGTTCACTTCTTGCCGGTCACTGTTGCTATTTTGGGGGTCATCATTTTTCTGCCAAGAGGCGTCGATTTTGCGCTGCGAATACGCTCTAATAGGAATACTGTCTGACACCGTCCGCGACCTGCCGACGGCGGGCGGGCAAACACTATGCGCACGTGTCCGGACCGAGTTCCGAGACCAAACACACGCCTACAACACTCGTCTCGCAACCACTTTTGGCAACTTGAAACCTCTGTTCTGCTTTCCCCATGCTCAGACGAACGATCCCGGATCCAGGTTCTTAATGCTTTACAAGACTGATGGCGATTATGCGCCCGTGAAGACAGCACTGAGAATAGACATCTATCATAGATTCATAGCCTGAGGCGCGCGCTTGCATTCTAACAGCTTTTGCATCTAGCCTTGTGCACACAGTCTGGACCTCTCTTCGTTTCCCCACCCCGCACCCATTACGAATTATGCTCCTCCAAGCCCTCCCGAAGTCTACGTCTAGTGCTGAAGACCTCCGCATGTTGTGTGCAACGACGCCGGGTATGAACTCGTACCAGCCGATCGCGGCGTCCGCGGTCAAGGTATGTGCTTCGGCGACGTTGGTATGCATTCATTGCTTTCGCTGCACGCCCTCCGCTGATCAGTTCTAAGGCAAAGACGAATAAAGCTGAGAAACTCGCGGCCCACGTCGTGGACCGAACCGCGGTCCTGATCAACGAGATGTCGAACGTCCCGCTCTCTCAAGAAATCATACAGTCTTTGGGAATCTTCGAGCAGTATGTATTGTGCATCTTCATTTCAGAGCCCGGCTAACCCGACAATGTAGGAAATTGGATGCAATTCGGCGGTACATCGAGCAAATGCCAGCGCGATCTGGCAAGAAGGCGAAGTTTTCCATGGGTTACAAATTCAAGCGAGAAAGCAGCCGTCTTAAGGCGGAATTGGAGAAACACCTGAACGCTCTTGTAAGTGGCAATTATTTCTTTGGTGTCCACGTATACTGAAGACTTCTCTACCAGCTCGCTACCTGCGGCAAACTCCCTGCATCATCCGGCATCTCGCGCAGCGACTGCATCCTGGAGCTCGCCTCTCTGAGTACGCGCGCAGCCGGCGCCATCTGCGAAGCCCCTGTCCTCAATTTCTCAAGCCCGCGGTGGGCATTGCAGAGTTGATCTGCGATACAGCGAAGGCAAGCCTTATCCTACTTCATCCAAGTTATATATTTTTGACCGAGCGTAAACAGGCTGTTAAGAGCAACCGCGACGCTGCGCTCGACCTCGCCAAGCATGCGAGCGCCGTGACGAAGTGTGTCGTGGACCGTGCGTCTGCGATAGATGGCGTGTCAATCGCGAGAGACGGGGAGGCGCTTAAAGCTCTGAAGCTGTTAGTTTCCGTATCTTCAAGAGATTCAGTATTCTTACTACACTCTCTCGCAGTGCACTCGAGGACATCCATTCCTACCTCACGTTCCTTGGGAATCGGCGCCGACGCGTCATCTCTTGGATACTAGCCAACCAAGACAAGGAACGATTCGTGCAGCTTAATGCCGCGCTCGATAAGGCGCTGGCGATGTTCTCGGTACGTCCATTTCGCTTCTCCTTGGATTTCTATTCACCGCGAGATGCTCTAGGCGACGAAAATCCTCAGCACAGCTGAGGACACGCACACCCTTATTTCTACCGTCAACAACGTGAATCGCACGTTAACGGTCAGTATCTCCTACTGCAATCTGGCGCCTGTTGAAGTGATATTTGTCAGATAATGCACGCCGATCTGGCGAATCTCGAACGCCCGATTCAGATTCATGGCAGTGCGGCGGAGAAGATTACAACAGCTTTCGTTCCATTTTTACCATCTTCACAGCTCATGGTTTTTTTTATTTAGATTTACGACTCAACAAACGCCGATTCCTGGTTTCCTTATACGCCCAACCACTGATCGCACATAATCAACACCTAATTACATCACTCCACTGCCACTGTCTAGTATAAAACCCGAAAAAAAAATCATGTACTTAGCCCTTTCCCTGTACATCATACTACTTACTATCTGAAGGAAAATATAGTCTCTCTTGACAGACGCTTTATCGATTCTAGCTCGTTCCTCGCTCGATAAAGTCTGTTGGTTACCGCGCTTGATACCCGGCGGCCTGCGTTATTATGTAATAGTGGTGATGGGCAACCGTGCCGAAAATCAGTGATGGACAAAATGGTATTGCCGCATTTGGAAGTCTCACCCCTATCTCTCGTCTTTTTTCCCTAAAATGGCCCCTGGAGGAGTCCAATTGAGCTTGAATTTTTGGATGATGATCAGGGATACTTATAGTTATGTGTGGGCAGTTTTTATAGTGTGTCAAGGCCATAACTCTTGAGAATTTAATGTGGGCCAAAGCACCCTCCACCCAACTTTTGTGGGCTGCAGACATCGTATGGTAGTCTCCTAAATAGTTAGGACAATGTATTTCTATCTCAGTAACACTTTCTATTGGGCGGAATTTTGAATTTCGCCCACGTCCTTCCACAGTAGACCATTTTATACTCAAAATCGGGTGTTTCTCTCCAGGCAATGAAGTTATAGATAAAATGGCTAATAGAAGTTCATTGTACCGCAATTATATTCACCTTACTCCATACAAAGTATGCTTCAATGTGGATGTAGAGCCCGCAAATTCGACTGACCATCACGCAAGCCAAAGTCGGAGTTTGAAATTGGCATTGCATTGCCCATCACCAGTAATAGTTCTCTATGCCTGAGCTCGTCGAAAGAAACAGAAGAGAGAGTGATTGCGGGCAAATAGATGAATTTGGTCGCCATTGCTCTCTCGCACGGGCCCCGGGACGGGGAGGCCGAGCTCAAGCCAAGGAAGGGGGCGCGAAGTGGAGGGCCGGAGGAATGGGAAACTGAGTGGGAGAAACGGCCAAATGCAGACGAGCTGATAGGCTGAGAACACGATCACGAGGGACGTCAAGGTAGAGTTTATACGCGTCGCTGCGCCATCGCCCGAGTAGCTGGATCTCGTAGTCAGAATAACCCACCGCCGCTGCTGAAGAAGCTGCGCCGCGTCGGAAACTGTGACCGGAATAGAGGGAGGAATCAAGCCCAATGAGGGAAAGACGAAATTTGAGTGTTGAGATGAATTTGGAACGGGTAAGTGCGTTGCCCTGGCCATCTGTGAAGAGGGGAGCAGAAGCTGGTTGGGGATTGACCCGGAAAAGATGCTGAAGTGCCGTCACGGCGCACGTACTCGCTCCCGGAGCGAGCGCGATGATGATGGTAACGCCCTTACGGAAGGGATCAGACTTCGAAGCGGGAAGATCTATTCCTGCGTGGGTAGGATTGTCAAGAGAGGGAAAAAAGGTAACGCAGCCGCGCGTAAGGTGAACACCGGGGTCGAATTTTTCTTTGTCCCCGACTGTAACTTCTCCACATCGAAAAAATCCGGCCCAGGAAGTCTTGTAGGCAGCGTCGATATTGGCGTTTTCGCGAATGGAGCAATCCCCAGCAACGGAAGCGAGTTTGGCGTTGATTTCCTGAGTAATCGGAAGTTTGGGTTTACGTGCCTTCTCGCCGTAATATCGTTTGATGCCGCGGATGACACGCTGGAGTGTGGGGGACTCGCGATTGTCGAAAGGAAGGCCAGCGTCGACGTGGAGGGAACGAACGCTGGAGAGGTAGCCCTTAATGGTTTTGGGCTGCAAAGCTCGGGCACCGAGAGAAGAGACCCACTCAACGAGAGCGGGGAGAGTGGCCGGGAGGTATTGGCCGTTGTTAGCGGCGGTGAGTTCGGGATGAAGCCGGACGAAATCAACGAATGACTTCTGGCCGGTGGAGTAGGTTTTCTGGGTGCTAGAAGCGAGTCCATGCCAAAGCCAGAAGGCGGCCTGCCGGGAAAAATGAGAGTGCGTCTCATACCATTGAGGTGGGACTTCGGCGAGCAGGGCTTGGGGTGCAGATATGGCGCGAGGTGGAAGAGTTTGGAGTACTGAAAGCGAGATGCGGCATCAGCAAGCGAGTTCTCTTCAGAAGGAATCCAAACGAGAGAATAAGAAAAATTTAGGCAGGCCGCTAGCATCACGATCGCGCGCACGAAAGACATCCCATGGTGGGACCTAGACGTTCCGGACGTTAGCCAGGACACAACGTTCTGGTTATCACAGAAGAAAGTGACATGGCCGCCTTGCCATTCATCCCCCCAGCGGATAATGGCTTGAAGGATGGCGTAGATCTCCTTGACTTGGATATCGTAACCCCGACAACGGCGCGGGACTCTCGCGGCATACCAACGAGAGCCGAAGACACCGCCTAACCCCTTGCGGCCACTGGCATCTGTATAAAGCTCGAATGACGGACGAGACGGCGCAAGAAGGCGAATGCCATTCCAGTGTGAGCTGAAGGTCTGCCACCATCTGATATCAGCGAAAATACCGGAGGGAATGCGGAGGATGGTGAATGGCGAGCGGAATTTGGTGGAGAAATCAATGATGTGCCGAATGAAGGAACGCGACTGTGGGATGACCTGTGAGCAGAACTGCAAAAATCCCGCAAGCTCCTGCACATCTCGAAGAGAACAGCGCCGCCGCTCGGACCAACTCTGAAGAAGTTCCTTCAGAAAAGCCAGCTTATCAGCCGGTAGCCTCGCCTCCATCCGAACGGAGTCGAGGATCAGACCCAAAAATTCCAATTCGGTGCACAGCCAAACGGTTTTAGAGTCCTGAAAAAATAGCCCGAGTTCCCGACCAAGTGCCATGACCCACTCCACAGCTGCGTTGCACGTAGATGGAGTTATTGCAGGCTTGAACGTCAAAATGAAGTCGTCCAGGTAGTGCCGAAGATACGAGGGGATGTGCCTCTGGATTATCCAGTGCAAAGCCTCTGCAAAGAGGTTGAAAATATATGGCGCAGAGCGCAGCCCAAATGTAAGGACAAGCAGGAAATAAAACCTGCAGTCCCACGTAAAGCCCAAGTGGTGCCAGTCGGCACGACGAACGGGAATATGGCGGAAAGCTTCTTTCAAATCAAGCTTCGCCATGAGGGAGCCAGGGCCCGAGGAGATTAGATCGCTAATGGCACGCTCAAACATGTCGTATGTGATATGCGCCTCTGCGTCGGAAATCCCGTCGTTGACGGAGGAGCCGTGGGGCCATGAGAGGTGGTTGATTATCCGCAGTTTCTGAGGATTGCGCTTGCGAGCCACCGCGCCGAGGGGAGACGAAGTGAAGTTCTCGAGTGGGGGGATGGGGAATGGGCCTGCGGCATGGCCGTTGACAACGAGGGACGCGATTGTTGAATCAATAAACATCGAGTTCTCGGCCGCAGATTTAAGGTTGCGTGATGGACGAGAGGATTCAGAGCCGACGAAACCGATATTGGCACCAAATTTAATTATCTGAAGTAATGATGACACAAAGACTCTATCGGGGTAATCAGCGAGGTAGAAAGCCCAGGCATCATGATTGAGCGGCGATGAAACAGGGGGAGAGTTGTGATCGGGAGGCAGGGGGGCATTACAACATGGTTCCGAGTTCGGACGAGCCGGAGGAGGAGGGGCAGGAGGGAAGAGGGTGGAGTGGGGAAGATTGGGAGTGAAAGATGGGGAGGACGAAGACGAGGAAACCGTAACCAGGGAAAATCCAAGGTCGCGCTGCAGGCCAGAGTGAGCAGCCAGACGTGCACGAGTAACTCTACTCGCTCTGCCGGGACCCTATTTCTTGCATGATTTCTCCGCATGATCCCCGCTGCATTTGCGACACTTGTGGAGACGACCATCGGGACATGGTGATGAAGAGCATTCTCCTTTGTTAAATGAGAAGCACACTTGCTCGGCGATGGGTTTCGAAGATTTCGTCTTTGGAGGGGACAAAGGGCCCCGTCGGGAACCGCTTTCAGTCTGTATGCGGAGACGCGAATAAAGATAGCGGTTCATGAGGTCCGCGTCCGTGCGACCCCAACCGGAGTAATCACCATTAGCCATCTCGCGTCTGCGGATAAGGTGATACTGCAGATGATACTCCACAAGAGCCGACCACTCGTAACGTTGATGCAAGTCGTGAAGATGCTCGTAGTAGCGAGCCGATCCATCGGAAATAACCCGTGTAGCCTCTGCATCACCTGAAGAGGCAGCAAAGGCACCGAGGACCCGAAAGTAGGTGAAGAGGGGAGTGATGAGGGAATGGAGGGAGGGGTAGTCTTTGGCTGAATGAGATTTGCCTCTCGCATCGTCGAGACGGTCGACATCAGTCCGATCACGGAATCGAGAATCCAATTTGTATAGATCCGCGGGCCGAAATTCGTGGCATGCGATCTCCAGTAGCTGGCCCGCCTTGAGAGAAGGGAACAAGTCGTACAATGAAGACTTACTTGGGGGATTATTTGCCACGAATGGGGGCAAGACCGGCACTGGAGGCACCACAGGGACTGTCGCTGCATGGATAGCGGCCTGAACGGAGTTGACAAAGTTTCCGGGGCTGGCGTTTGCCAAGACAACGTCCACCATCTTCTCCAGACGTGAGATCATTTCCTGCTGGCCTTTAATAAGGGCCTGGATGTCCACCGCGGTTAGCTGGGGAACAGAACTCGGACCAGAACCGCTAGGAGCGGTGTCGGAGTTATTGTCGCCGGACATGTCGCGAAAATTCGAGAGAAATTCCGCGCGTTGAGCTTGGCGTGAGGAGGGTTCGGCGTCGGAAGACGGCAGGGTGGGTGATGAAGATTGTGCAGGAGGTGGGGATGACGGCGCCGTAACAGGTGCCGTAACGGGATTGATACGCCGGTTTGCTGTGCGGCCCGCTGCTCGGGCGGCTGTAGCAGATGGTGGTGCTCTCGATACACTTGCTGCGGTATTCGCCTTGGTGCTGTTACGAAGCTCGCGTGAAGAGCTTGAAGCCACTGTGGATGTGTGGAAGAACGAAGCTCCTGTGAAAAACAAACGCGAAGTCAAAGACTATCGCGCTGGATGTGAGATGGGAGAGGATGAGAGCACGAGTAAATTCCAACCTATCGCGCTGGATGTGAGATGGGAGAGGATGAGAGCACAAGGAAATGGCAGCATTCTGCTGCTTCTATATACTGGAGGAAGGCCAAAGCGTTGAAGTCAAAGCGATAGTCCTTTGGACGAGGACGCGACGCGTAAGCGGCGCATCAAAGCGAAGTCACGTTCTCGCTTTGCATAGACCTCGCCCAAACGGGGTTTGACCGATCCACTTTTCCAGGAATCACGTGCACAGTCCATTGACGCGACTTGAACGCGTCTTAGAGGTAGCTGGGATTGAGGGGGAAAATCGAGGTTCCCATTCCGAAATGGACACTTTCAAATATCTCCTCAATTTTTCCTGGCATCAATAGAGCCAGTGGAGTTCCTCTACGAATATTTTTGTCTGATTTTCGCCATTCCTCCTCGGAAACACACCACTGTGTTCAATGGGCGAAAACAACCATTCCTGATGCTTAGAATAGATGTCTCCAATGCATTACCCGCCATCCGAGGAACTTCCTGAACGGTGAAGAAGAGAATCGCGTCTCGACGCGTCTCGGCTAAGTTCCCCAAACAGACGCTTACATAATAACGCAGGCCGCCTACTAATGAGCGCGGTAACCAACAGACTAAGGAAAATATCAATGCCAGTGAAAACGAATGTGTGAATGTTGCGTTGCAATGCTCGAGGTTTTCTCCCGCCAAATTCAAGATTATAATACTATATTCTGTTACGGGCGGCAACCTTGCTCTAGAGCCCGGTCTGTCATGGAACTCGGTCCGAACACTTGGTCCAATATTAACGGTATATGTTGCGAAGATTCAATCCAATGCGACTCCACTATGCATCCATCCCGCAACATTAATCCGAAAGCAAGCTCAGTCCAATAGGTCGAACGGCTCTCAAATGGTCCCGTCGGCCGGGGCACGTCGCCGCGCGGACTCTCTCGCCTCGTTACGGCCCTTCACCAAGAAAAAAGACCTGAGTGTGAAAAACGATGTCAAAACAAAACTCCAAACGCCTCAGATCAAATGCCAGCCCAGATGCGATTCCAGCAAGTATATGTAGTGCTGAGCTCCGTATGTAGCGGTGGGTCGCAATCGATTAATATTTATTTGCTCCTCGCTCTTCCCATCGACAATTGAGAGATTCAAGCTCCGCCGACGGCGATGGGGGCAGAATCTCTCCCGCCGTCTGCTGCACTGGGTCTGCCAATTCAAGTTCAGCTGCTACTGCATGTGATGTATATTAGTAGCGGATCAAATTAAAATGAATGCCAAATATCTTTGCATCTAGGTCCAGGGTAGCTACATGAAATCTGAACACACAAGCTGCTTCATAACGAAGTCTTATCAAGAAAATCTGGTGGAATTTATTATTTATGGCGTGAGTGGTGGTGCCATGAATACATGAATAAATTATGTCCGAAACCACCAATTCTGGCCATGGGGCACCGGGTCGACGTCAACCATCTGTTGCCACATTAAAACATGCATACCTGAACTTCGGAGCCACCTAAAATCTTTATTCACTATAATACTAGACTGAAATAGCAGAGCATCCACAAGCATTCGGGCGCGGTTGTCCAGGAAAGAAGGAGGAGGACAGCCTAAAAATGATGGCAATTTTTTGGCAAAACACCATGCCATTTATGATTTCTCCCTCAGAACTTGCTGTATCATCTCCAAAATTTGGCTCTGATAGCGAGAGGTACTACTCAGAATAATTAATGCACGACTGGGATTGTCCATAAATGTTCCCATTCGGGTGGAATAGACCCGTTACCCCGTCTGACCCGCTACTGCATCACGTGCAGTACCCCGCTTCTCCATTTCCTCTCCTCGAGTAGGCATTGCAGAAGGCTTGGCATGACTATGTACCGAACGACTTTTAGCTGCTTTGCCCCACTCCTCCATCGTCCAACACTGCCTCATCGATCCCGTCCAAGAAGCTCGATCGACTCAAGTTTACGATTGGGGTGGGCAGTACGCGTACGGACTCATGGATGGGGCATCGGACAGTAAGTTTGTCTATTGCGGCGGCTCTTGAGGCGTCAGAGGAATTATTATTATGCAGTACCGAGATATTGTTATTCAATGATCGGTGGTACGCACGCGTGCTTGAGGACGAGGGGGATGAGGGAGCCCGAGACGTCGTTTCTTGCATACACGAGGAAGGACGAGTGTGCGCTCGAGGACCCGGCGAAAGGCAGCCGTGGTGTATTTTGCTCGATGCCCGACTGGAAGGGAAAGACCACGGACAGAGGAAGAAGGGCACCCGACGAGAACAGATTCCGACGGAATGAAAGCAAGAGAAGAGAGTGCGAGTGAGGGTGTGAGCAACAGAGCGGAATCTTTACTTTGCACTCTCGTGGAGCAAGAAGTGGAAGGAGAGCGTTAAAGCGGCTGGGACCGCAAAGCTGTTGCCGGTTACCGAGAAAGCGGGAGATTATTATCGTGCGCTATATACGTGAGTGTCGTTTGCGGAGAAGCGCGGGCTCGGTGGTGACTGATAGCCTCGGCCGCGGCTGGGCGCCAGTCCCAGGAAAGAACTGAGGAGTAAAACACGTGGGAGCGCAGAGAAGATCTCTTGAAGACATGAGGAAACTAGAAGAAGAATAGTCGTCGGATATTCGGAGGTGAGGAATATTGTCTGACACCGTCCGCTCACGGTCGGGCTGCCGATGTCGGGGGTGGTGGCAAGTGACGCGGGTGGGGTCGGAGACTCGGAGAGACTCTGAGGCGAGGGGCTAGAGCCCGGGTATATAAAAGGCATCGGTTCTCATGAGAGTATAAAAGTAGGAGCGCTCGTGTGATCGACGACATCCGAAATGGAAACTCCACAGCTCGACTACCTAAGCTTGCTTCCACCAACATCATCAGGACCCTACCGCGACGCCTCTGCTCGCACCTCCACCACCCGCGTCGACATGGACACTCCCGACCCAGAGCCTGCACCCGAGTCTGTCTCCGAGCCCGTCCCGGTTCCAGTGCCAGCGCAACCAGAGCCCGAGCCTGTTCCGCAGACCCCACAAACAGGGCTGACGTTCCTTCTCGTCGAAGGGCGACGCCGGACCATGGCGTTCGACCCCGAGACGACCGTCGGCCGTGTCAAAGAGCTCGTGTGGAGCGCTTGGCCCGCGGAGCCCGAGTGGCAAGACGACCGCCCTCCCGCGCCCGCGTACCTCCGCATCCTCTACCTCGGCAAGATCCTCCAGGACGAGGATACCCTCGCCAGTTAGTTGCCTCCCCTCCTTTAGATCACACCCCTAACCCCGCCCCGCCCAGAACTCGCCTTTCCCGCGCACACCCCCGGCGAGCCCACCCCGCCCCCGCCGACGATCGTGCACCTCTCCGTCCGCTCGCACGCCCCGCCGCCCGATGACACCCCGAAGAAGCGCAAGTCCATGCGCCGCCGTGACACCGCGACCGACGCCGCCGGGGGCCCCGCCTCGGATGCCAACGATGACGACGCAGGAGGCTGCTGCTGTATTGTGTGCTAGTCCCGTGTCGTGTGCTGCCTAGCCAGCACGGGTTGGCGTCGTCTGTGCTGCTGGATAATGCACCGGACTTAAGCCTACGCCCCGCCCGTCCCCCTATGTGCACGTCTCGCTCCCCGATATAGCTCTGCTGCCCATCTCACTCCGCGTCCGATACTACAGCGCGCCCCATCCCGCGCCGCCCCGCTGACCGCCGCCGCGCCGACTCGGTTCGGTCGTGTGCCGTCCGTCCGTCCGTCCCTTGGCGGCTTGTACCCTACATGTACTTGACCCACCCACGCCCACGCCCGCTTGTACCCTACCTCCCACGCCCACGACCCGCGTCCCTCCCGCCCGCGCTCGCTCGCTCGCTCATGCCGCCCCACGCACGCACGCCGCCCCACGCATCGCCCTCCCTCTCCCGCACACTCGTCTTCGCATACTCGTCACGCCGCCATTTGCCTTCGCCTCCATCCTTGCATCGCACATTTACATTTACCCCTCTTCGCATCTTCGCATCCCTCGCACGTTTATCTTCGCATCGCACACCCATTCCATTCTACTTATGACCACGATTACCGGCCTACCCTACCTTATATACCCTACCCTTATGTATTCTACCCGGCCCTCCCTATTCGTTCCTTACCGATTACCCACCCACCCACCTACTGCTGCTCTACATTATGCTGCTCTGCTTTGGTACTTACGTTTGTTTGTACGGACGGTTTTTTCTTTGGATTATCATGGATTTTCTCCTCGTCGCCCATCGGCTCTCATCGTCTCATCGCCTCATCGCCTCATATGCATCGTCTCGCCTCGTTCGCGCACTCCACTCCACTCTATTCAATTCCATTGCAGACGTCCGCCCTGCATCAACCTCCATTTTGTCTATCTGTCTACATACAGCACGCCACGGCTGTCGTCTCCTGTCGAGTGTCGCCCACAAGCGCCCTCCTGTCCGGATCTAGTCGCATCGACATGTTCAATTATACCAGTCGTTAGCGCTAGCGTTAATTATGCCAGTCGCGTTAATTATATGTACCAGTCACTGGCGATAATCCGTCTGACTGACTGGTGGTAAATATAACACTTGGTCATGGTGGTAATTATACCACTCGTCTCATTGGTATCTCATTTATAACGGGAATTAAGGTCCGAGGCCCAGCGTAAATAGACGCGTCTCGTAAACAAACGCCTCCTACGTCTCGGTAAATAAAAAACGCCTGCTATCTCATAAACGACCCACTGCAATGTGGAGGTTAATTAACTTGATAGATCTAGACGCCCTCCTATCACCGTAAGTGCCAACTTAATAGTCGGTCGATGCACTCCTGAAGCTAACGCTAAAGCTAAATAAAGATAAGGAAAGAAGGAAGGAAGGATCGTGCCTGAGAAGGACGGGTGGATCGGGCCTGCGGACCTGCGGGCCTGGCGGGCCTGGGGGATGAAGGGGGGATGAAAGAGAGAATGAAAGAGGGTGAGGTTGTGGAGGGAGGGAGGGTGAGGTTGGTGGATTAGGAGCATGGTCGAGCTGAGTTTGATTCGGCTAGCAATTAATCAGTCCGAAAGAAGGGGAGGGGAGGGGAGTTTGGAAATTCGGAGGGAGCGGGAGGCGCGAGGGGCAGAGAGGATGGTAGAGGCGGCTGGGGGCGAGGGGGGTTGGAGGAGAGGGTAAGGGAAGGGGTGCAGTTGGACGAGGTGCAGTTGGACGAATGCAGAGCTTGGAGACGAACGCAAGAGCAGGAGGAGAAGACCCACGAGCAGAGGCGGAGGTGGAGGCGAAGGGGGAGTATCAGTATGTGCGACGCGGAGGAAACGGAGAATGGCCGAGTCAGCGAGGCGAAGCAGACGTTGGGAAGTTGGAGTAGACGTTGGGAAAGTGGAGCAGGCTCCGCGAAGCAGATAGTAAGCAATATGAAGCAGACGCTGCGAATCAGACCGTGATGCCGGGAAGGTGAAGCAAGGCACGCGAGGCAAATGGCAATCTACGAAATAGGTGAAGAGGCAGAGAATGAGGGGAGCCTGCACTTGATGTTAGTGTAAATTTGAGTCGAGAGCCGGGGGAACTTGAGTCGAGGGTCCAGGAAGAGCGAGGGAGTCGAGGAAGAGAAGAGGGAGGAGAGTTGAGAGAACGATTCGAGGAAGAGGGAGTAAGAACCAGAAGGGAAATCGGCGAAGTGTACGAATATCTGACTCGACTTGGACTCGACTGTAATTTAGCGAGAGAGTTGGAGGAACGCAACATGGCGGACGATCTGGCCCGAGCTTGCATCGAGATGGATGGGTGGCAATTTCGGCCTTGCGGGATACATTAGGAGCATTTGGACTGTGGTTCCGCGCGTGATAGCGCTTTCTGACTGTCGGGACGGGCTGGCGGACGGACGGATGGGAGGAGAGCGGGAGCGGGTTCCGTAGATGATGCGGGAGGGGGGAGGGTGTGCAGGGAGCACAGGGTTGCATGCAGCATACTGAAAGTGGAGATGGAGAACGGAAGGCAGAACGGGGTGTACTAGTAGATAGCATTTGCATTTGTCATGCTACGACATACATATCACGTAAAAATATCTGGATGATCGGGCCATTTGGCACCTGTCACGGGTGGCAGTGAAACTGCTCTAGGCAAAATCCATTTCAAAGATCTATAAAAAAAAACCGTAAGCTGTTGAAGTCAACAGAAATGGAACGAAAGCTGTTATTGTGAAGTTCTCCGCCGCAGCGGCACAGCCATGAATCGGGCGTCTCTGGTTCGCCAAGTCAACGTGCATTATCTGACAAACGCAAGTTCAGCGTCCACTGATTTTCAATGCGAGCTCAAACTGACCGTTAACGTGCGATCCATATTCCCAACAGTGGCAACGAGCGTGCCGATAGCACGAGTGTTCGCGCGCACGTCCTCAGCCGTGCTGAGGATTTTCGTCACCTAGAACATCTGCGGTGAATTGAAGTTCAGAAACGACCGAAAAGGACGTACCGAGAACATCGACAGCGCCTTGTCGAGCGCGCCATTAAGCTGCGCGAATCGCTCCTTATATTGATTTGCCAAGATCCAGGAGATTACGCGTCGGCGGCGATCCCGGAGGAAGGTGAGGTAGGACTGCACGTCCTCAAGCGCGCTATAAGAAAGAAAATGATGAGAATATTGAAACGACGAAGATACGAGCATATCTCACAGCTTCAGAATCTTGAGCGCCTCGCCGTCTTTGGCGATTGACGCCCCGTCCGTCGCAGACGCGCGTTCCACGATACACCTTGTCACGGCGCTCGCATGTTTGGCGAGGTCGAGCGCGGCGTCTCGATTGCTCTTGACGGACTGGTGGAGCAGGTCAAAAACGCAGGCAACGTGAAAAGGATTGAGAAGCTTACCTTCGCCGTATCGCAGATCAACTCTGCAATACCCACCGCAGGCTTGAGAAAATTAAGGACAGGGGCCTCGCAGATGGCGCCGGCTGTGCGCGTACTCAGGGAAGCAAGTTCAAGAATGCAGTCGCTGCGCGAAATGCCAGATGATGTAGAGGATTTTTCGGAAGTACCGAGCTGGTAGGGAGGTCATCAGTATGCGTGCCGCCTAAGTATTTGCCACATACAAGAGCGTTCATATGTCTCTCCAATTCCGCCTTCAGATGGCCGGTCTCTTTTCTGAATTTTTAGTCTATGAGCAGCTTCGCCTTCTTGCCAGATCGTACGGGCATTTGTTCAATGTGGCGCCGAATTACATCCAATTTCCTGGAGCGTTGGTTAGTCAGGCTCCGAAATAGAGGTGCGCAATACGTACTGCTCGAATATTTCCAAGGACTGCACGATTTCTTGAGAAAGCGGGACATTTGACATCCCGTTAATCAAGACCGCCGTCCGATCCACGATGTACGCTGCAAGCTTCTCGGTTTTTTGCGTCTTTATCTGGTCTCAGGTGAATGTCAAGCTCAGTAAGAGAGTACTGAGGGATGCGCACCACCGAAGCCGCAGTGCATACTTCTACGGCGGACGCCGCGATCGGCTGATACGGGTTCATGCCCGGCGTCGTCGCGCACAACGTGCGGAGATCTTCAGCACTGGACGTAGACTGAGGGAGAGCCTGGACGAGCATAATTTTCAATGGGTGGGGGGTAGGGAGACAAAGAGAGGTCCAGGCAGTGTGCACCAGGCTGAATGCGAAAGCTGTTAGAATTCAAGCGCGCGCCTATGTTATCTGCGCATTGCTGTTGTCTTCACGAGGCAGAAAAGCGCACTTGTCTCTGCAAGTTGCAAATCATTGTAAGACATGGACTACAGAGCCGATTCCTTTGAGCATGGAGAAACCAGAAAGCTTTGCCAAAAGTGGTTGCGAGGACGAGTGGTGTATGCATGTGCTTGGTCGCGGAACTCGGCCCGAGCACGTGCGTTTAATTAGGAGACGCGTCGCGTCGCAGTGCTCGAGGAGCATTTATTTGGAACCCGCGACAATTCAGCCTAGAGAAATATGCACGAAAAATCGGGATCAAGGCTTGAAAACAATAGAAGAAGGTTCTTCCCCTCTGGACACAAAATATTATTCACAGGGCACGTCAAGTACCAACTTTGAGACGACAACAAAGGAGTTAAAACAATAGAGGGAGCTTCTTCCCCTCTGGACAAACAAAGTTCAAGTCGTAATAACCGATGCACTCCGAACCCCATTCCGTATTCTTTGAACGCGTGCCCCTGACGCGCTTAGGAGCGGAGCTGGCAATTTACACCTCGTAACAAACGAGGTACGAGTTGGAAATGTTATAGCGTCTGTTTATAAGAGACTACCTCGCGCGTGGTTGTCTCGTGATACATGTAGTTGTCTCCCAGAAAATTATTATGCTCGCCCATCCGCACAGAATATTTGCGCGTTGTGGACGACTCACACTGTGTAAACTTCGACGACGCAAAGAAAACATGTGGAACGGATCTCGCGCCGTTCACGGCCGCCGCTGAGTGCAACGTCTTCAATTTTGTTGTCCCTGTGCCCACATTGAGTTCTGTGTTTTCGTACTGCTCTTTTGAATGCGTTCTCAAGTGCGTCTCCTAATCGTTGCCCGATTAGGAACCAGCTTTGATCGCCGGGAGATCGGAACCAAATACGCCACCATAACGCGCTCTTGACGCGTCTCAAATCGCGCTTCGCCATCCGCTAGCCATATTTTTTGCTCATCGGGGTATAAACCAGCTCTAACAAACATCCCACCGCGATATAATGGCTGCCTAGCCTTTTCCCGCCTGTAAGACGCCGGCGAGGCCCGAGTCGACCGACGACCGTTCAAGCACTGTTCAAGCAACCCAGCGCAATGGCTCCGCTTCACCAATATTCCTTCCGCCCGTTACACGATGAGGGAACTACATCATGTACGAGTCTCCCGAATCACATTGAACCGAAATTCAAAAACCACGGAACTTTCTGCTGGGGTCTGGAAAATGTATAAAAGGTCAGCCGCTTCAGAGCTTTCTGTTCTCGACTCCATCATCTTCCTCGCCCTTCTTCCCCTGTGAGCTCCACCATTCCCGTTCGTATTTACTCGCTGACCACTCCTCCTCCAGCTCTCGCGTGGCTCGCAAAGGTGCGTGTTCGTCACTGTTGTCGCTGACGCCTTTATTTGTAGCCCGCCACACCGAACCCATCGACATCGACCGTATACCGACTCGTCTAGACCCTACCACCCGCCATCGCGCTTCCCCCTCGACTTCGCCGCAGTTGGCTGGGTACGGACGAGGTGCCTCGAGATATTCCTGGTAGCACACACGCAATGACCGGAGATGCTTCTCGTGAGGATATCGCTAGAGCGCCCGTGCCGTACCTTTGCCGCCAGGAACAGGCTTCGGAAGACTCGTTGTAATCCCGCCTCGCGGTCACTGCTTGTCGGACCGTCGGTGCCGAACCTGGCAGACTGCTCGCCGCCTCCATTCTTCGAGTGCGTCCTCCTCATCTCGCCTTGTGCTGATTCAGATTCCCTTCCTCTAGTTTACGGGGAGCTTACGGGAGGATTCCCATTTAACTACATTTCTTCAAACCCATTTTCCACTTCGTAGATAGTTCCCGGGGGCAGGTTTGCAGCTTTTAGTGCCTCCTTGTTGTGGATCCCGGGCTTGAGATTCTCTCGAGTTTACCAAGCGCACGAAATTTTGCTTAGATGTACACAATATAATTATTTCACGTCCTCTTTTTTGGTTTGTGTGAACTATTAGCGCGAGAACATTTTATTGGTTTACATATGACCCAGTCCGAACTTCATCCTACGTGTTCTGAGGAATGTGACCATGTGTTGCTTCCAAGCCGTGGAGAGGCAAAAACGACACCATCAATCAATTGAGCCTTCTCTTCGCACGGTCCCGCATTTGGGCGACGAATACACGCTTTGACCGGATCGTGTAATGGGAGTTCTGCGCTATCTGCGCTAGGGATGGCGAGTAGCCAAGAGAGGCATTCATATATAGCGGTAGCTCGTAATATCTAGATCTGTATCAAGCAGGCATGGCCTTGGCGATCCGGTCCGCGACATAGCTAACGATCGTTGGTATTGTCCCACATTTGTGAGCAATTCTTGTCCTTAAAGCGGCCTTATCACTTACTTGAAACACTGAGCTAAAGGAGCACAACCTATCGGCGTGCCTGATGGTCCCCGTATTATTTCCGCTGTGCAGGCTGTGATGTTGGCACTGCAGGGATTGCTGAACGGGCGGCTTGGTGCGAAGGGATAACGGTAGACCGTCGCGCCTTGAGCCAGAGGGAGCTCGAAACATCGGTGAAGATGTTCCAGACGAAAAAAAGGAAGTCGTTGCTTCTCGATTGGCCGGAGTTTCCCCAGTAGCCGTCGCCAGTATGGAAAATCGATAGCTGGCAGGATAGCACAAAGCTGAGAGGGCCGTTTTTACCATCTTGCCCGAAGAGGTCCTAGCGCAGTGCACCGTCGTCGACGAGAGTGATGCCGTCAACGTCGATCATGCGTTCCGCAGCCAGTTTAGAATTGCGAAGCCCCAGGATTTGGTGAGCATGGACAGGCGACTCGTACATGGGTCGTCTGGAGAGTATTTATGTTCGGCGGGCTCCACCGGGCTCCAACTCGGCGAATAAATGAAACGTGAACCTGCAAGGAGCAAGGCACCCGGCGAGGCAGGACGGCAAAAGTCCACAGAGGGGGCAGTCGTCTTGAGAAGACTTGATGTGAGTACGAATACGATAACCCACCAAGTGGCAAGACTCGAGGCTCGAGGCAGTCCGGATTGAAAATCGAATAAATTAAAAGAAAGGACATATGTAGCTTTTAAAACTGAGGAGGAGGAAAGATCTTCTTCCGATGGGGTTCTGAAGTAGCAGATTGGCTAGCAGATTATTGTCCACTGCCGCAAGGGAAACGGGGACAGCAAAAATAGCGGTCGGCGTTGTCGGGGATTCAGTGGACACGTGGTTTTCTGCTTTTATTCGCGCCCGTTCTTTTGCTCCCCTCCTTTTTGCTTAACATTGGTTACCTATATGCTCAGACGCACCTTGGACGCGCCTGTCTCACGAACGCTTGTCTAGGATTCAAATCCTTGGTGCTGGATTGGTTTCCTCAGCTCGTCGGCTCAGTATTCAATGGCCTGTCTCGTTTCCCCCAATTGGTCAACTTGTCCCGGTGTCCCCGACTCGGAGCGATTTGCACACATAACCGAAGTTGGACATTCGGCCTTGGCGGCTCTCATCACTCCTTGGGCGGCTTATTTAAAGGGCGCGCGCCGAATAAGCCGTACCGTGTATTTAAGGGACCCACTGGATAGGCGTGCTCTAAGCTCCATGTTCGTCGTGTCCGTCACCTCCATTTTAGTCTGGGCTGCAGTTTCTCTGGCGCACCCGCCTGCCATACGCGATGTCACTCCGGCACAATGGAGCGCGCTGAACTCTTCTGTAGGAGGCAGACTTCACGTTGGAATCCCACTCGCTAGACCGTGCGTCATGACAAAGTTCGGGCGGAGTCCGACGTGTTATGTTGACTAGCCATTCAGGTGTTTCACGCTCGCGAACACCTCTGGGAGTACCGATCCCACCGAATGTGCCGCCGTCCGACAGGGATGGACAAACAGCCGTACGTTTTGTTCACATTCTTTCCGTTCCGTTTATCGAACAAAAATACGACAGTCTTCCTGGTGGAACAATTCGGCGCGTACATGAACACGCAGTGGGGATCGTGCCAAGCGACCTCGCAATCGTGTCTCATCCACGGCTTCAATGTCAGCGACCCCGCGCCAAGCGATCCACCGAATGTCTGCCAGCAAGGGAGCGTGTCGCCCTTTTATGTCAGTGTTTGAGGGTTGGCTCCGCATTTATCCGACGTCTTCTCAACAGATTGATGTCCAAGGCGCGTCGGATGTTCAAACGGCTTTAGCGTTTTCCAAGAAAACCGGGGTTCCGATCGTCGTGAAGAATACCGGAGTACGCGTCGTTTATTTCCATATGAAACCCTGCAGTAACAACCGGTTCAGCACGACTACAAGGGCCGCAGCAGCACGCCCGGCTCGTTAGCGCTGTGGACCCACAACCTACAGTCGGTGCGTTATTTATGTCTCAGTGATATGATCGGTCTCTTACGACCGTCTCTTCCAGCTTTCTTACGACGCGTCGTTCGTGCCCGCCGGGTGTTCCGCCTCGCATGCCAAGCCGGGCGTGACCATCGGGGTCAGAATTCCTATCCTCGACGATTACGAGTCTCTGGCTGAAAGCTTTTGCAGGCCGGAGCCATCATCAACGATGTCGTCGCCTTTGCCGAGGAACAAAACATCACACTCGTAGCTGGTACGCGCTTCCTTGGTAGCCGTGCGTTCGCTAACTCGATTTCAGGGGCCGAACCCTCTGTCGGGATTTCCGGCGGATGGGTGCAGGTGAGGGATGAGGAGCAGCAGTATGGTCGATTCACTGACATCGCGTCTAGGGCGGAGGCCACGGTGCCCTTTCAAACACCCTCGGACTCGGCGTAGACCGCGTGGTATGCTTCACATCCTCTGTTCTATGCTCATCACTTAAGGCCATCGTATTCAGCTTGAATTCAAGATCGTGACACCCACCGGATTGTACCTGACGGCGAACGAATGCCAGAATACCGACCTCTTCTGGGCCCTGCGTGGAGGTAACGTCCCGTCCAGCTCAAATCCCTAATAGTCTGACCGGGGCTAGGCGGCGGCGGGACGTTCGGCGTGGTTCTGGAGAGCACGGCGCTCGCTTCGCCGAAGCTGACGCTCCAGGTGGCCTTTGCGGCCTTCTCACGGAACAACACCAATGCGACGCGCGGGTTCTACGAGGTTCTTGTTGAGAACTCGGTCAGATGGGCTGAACAAGGTGCGGCGGTACAACTGCATCTGTGCAGCGCTCTCTTTCTGAGCATTCGGCGTTTAGGCTTTGGTGGCTACCTCGAGCCGTTCCAAGCGCTCTACGTGACGCCCAAGCTCAACAGCACCGAGGCGGCCGCGACGATGCAGCCGCTCTTCGACTACGTCACCTCGCTCGCGCCAAACGATACGGGGGTGCAGATTCTGAGCCTCGAGATGCCGAGCTACGGCGCGTTCTACGAGACCTTCCTCGCCGGCTCGGGCGCCGTACGTCCCCTCCCCTCCCTTCTTCCTCCCAATTTCAACTTTCGCCCGTAGCCCGTAGGCGAGAACGCCGTCATCGGCTCGCGGCTTATCCCCGCAGCGAACTTCGCCACGGCGGCGGGGCGCGCGGCGCTCGTGGACGCGCTGCTCCAGACACTGGCGCACGTGACGTTCGACCTGACGCTCATCGCGACGACGCCGTTCAACGTGCCCGACGACGGGAGCACGAGCGTCACGCCCGCGTGGCGCACGGCAGTGTGGCACGCGGTCGCCGAGGGCGGCTGGGACGGTGCGGCGCCCGTGGACCAGGAGAAGGCGGCGTACACCGGGATCAGCAATGCCACAGACTTCCTGCGTGCCATCACGCCGGACGGTGCGTACCAGGTGAGTGGCGCGGCGGCGGCGGGCTTTCTCTTGCGAAGCTGATCTGTGTTGCGATTGCAGAACGAGGCGGACGTCCACGAGCCGAACCACGAGGTGTCGTTCTGGGGAACGCACTACCCGCGCCTGCTGCAGATCAAGCAGAAATAGTACGCATCGTTCCGTCGCTTGTGTGGGTTTCCCGGCTGACGCGTTTTGACCAGCGATCCGGATAACCTGCTCATGTGTTGGCACTGTGTGGGATACGACCCGCAGGACCCGCGTTTCGCGTGCTATGTCTGAGGACTGAAACGCAGGCATTAAATGAATATCCTATCTTATATGTATTTCGCTCTTGGTAAAATAATGTCGGCTGGGTTTCATCTCTTGGGGCTTTTTTCACCGCTAACCCACCCTTCAAGTCTGCGAAGGCACAATTCCCTATCAAAGCAAAACAGCCTGACGGCGGAGTCGGTCAAAGCGGCTGTAAGAATATTTAGGACGCGTTATAACACAACAAGGGCATCCACGCCGCGCCGCTTACGAGTATAGTCTCCCTGACGCTTTCTCGAAATGACGAAGTCCTACATTTAAGAATTTGAAAGCGACGAGGAGCTAGCACTGTCACGTAGTTATGGCTAACGTTCTCCCTAAGCCTTCCAAATCCTTTCATGGTCCTTCCATCGTTGCGTCTACTTCGACCAACTCGACGAAAAAGTACGCCTCCTCACAAGCTTCAAATTCTTTGCGTAATAATGCAAGTTCAAGCCCCTTTAGAAGAATCCTGGAAGCGCGACGAAATTCAGGATGAAAACACAGTTCCCCGGCGGAAAAACATCCCGTCCCGAACGTTGGCACCTTTTCATTCAACGTCTCTCCTCCCAACCACGACTTGAAGAGCAGTAAATGACTGCGCGAGATCGTCGAACAATCACCCTCCCCCTATTCTCTCTCTTGTTCTCCAATTTACTGGTGTCGCTCAGAAGGCCTCGTCCACATCTCCCGTTCACCCTTAGAGGGTCGTTTTTCTGGCGGACCCATCTCCCCCGCCGCGTTCGTCAACAGTGTTCCGGCATCTGCGATTGTCGGCGCCTCATACTCTTCCAGCGATGATAGAACGAATCAAGAATAGTCGTTTATCCCGATGTCAGCTATTGAAGTGAAGTTTTCGTTGGTACGATTCCGGGGCGCTTCGGAAATTTCCGAGTCGGAGTTCGAAAGATAATTATGGAGACGAGGATTCGAAAATAAAAGCCCATGTGTGTAGCGAATGTTAGTGGTACATTGATCTACGCGTCGAGGCTTATAGCTGACAATACAGGTCAAAAAGTCCTGAATCCGAAGAAGAAAGTGAATTTTGGAAGGAAGTAAGTTATCTTTTTACAAGCACGCGATCCCCAGCCTGGACCAAGAGCTTTAAGTAGTCTAGTCCAATGCACAGATCTCACCATGGCGCGGGTAAGCCAGACGCCACGGCCCCGATCTCCGCCAGCTGAATAAGCGGGTCGAGCTTTCCTTTGAACTCAGGCAGGTACGCCGCGTTTGTGTACGGACAGTAGACCGCAGATGAGCCCTTGTATATCGGCGTATAGCTCGCAGCACAAATCTCGAATGCCGTGAACTCGTCATATGTAATTTCGACGGCATTCCTGGGGTTGCGGTCGCCCGCGGCGATGCGTTGCCGAGCCTGCAAGAAACATGAAGGCCATATCAACACATTAATGCTAGTCAACGCACCTGTGCGACGATTTTGGGGTCGGGCTTCAGTTCCAGCAGACGCTTCGCGAACCTGGCGGCGTCGGCTTGGTTGTTAGCCTTGGTGAACACGCTGACAGCACTCCGCAGCGCTATCTGCACGTGAGGAGGCTGCAGCTTGCACTGGGTAAAGTACGCTGCCAGCTCAAGGTTTCGGCGAACGTTATCTGGTTCTTCTTCTGCAACTCGTCTTCGTTCGAGCTCAATAGACACCCCGAGTAAGTATTCGCGGCCCGCTGTAACCAGTTCTCGCCACTAGATTTAAAGGACGGTAAGTATCAGCATTGAAAAGGCTGTGGTCAACTCGCCTGTTTAGCTTCATCGTCCGAGGACAGAGGCACCAATAAAAGAGCCCGCAGAACGGAGCGGAAAACAGTCTGGGCCTCGGCAAGTCTGTTACCCGACACAAAGCGGAAACCTTCGGATAACTCGACGCGGATGGAAGCTAATGACCGGACCACGACGGGCAGCACCCGTCCAAGCGAGGATTCAGCAGGATTGCGTCGGATATGCAGCTGCAGAGGAGGGAGGGAAGCCACGGGTGTGAGATAAGTGTGCGACGAGCGATAGATGGACAAAAACAACGGTTTTAGGTCCACAAAGTTGATAATCCCGAGCTGGCGGTTGAGGAGCTACGGCAGGATAAAATTAGATAATGAATTCGCCCGAATGCGGAAGAGCTTCACCTGCATGGCTGTTTCAAAAGAACCAGCACCAACATGGTCGGCAGCCAAGGGCGAGTTGCGAACCCAATGTTCGATCTCGCTAACGCCGGGTGTCGACCCAGGTAAGTCATCCTCCTGACCGACATCCAGTTCGGCCTCATCAACTGGCTCTGCGCCCTGGTACTCGCCCGCGTCAGCATCAAGCTCCCATCCTCCCTCCTCAGGATCAAGATCGTCGTGGACCTCCTCGTCCTTGGCCCAGGCATCAAGGGCGGATGAAGCACCGGCGGCAGCATCACCATTGACGTATGCGGGTTCGACGCCGCCTTCTAGGCTGCCATTCGCAAGCGCACGATCGAAGAAGTTCTGTCCAGTCGAAACCGCAGGCCAGTTTAGGTCGGTCGTGGCGGTAACAACCGGCGGGGGTTTCAGAGTCGACAGGCCGAACAACGGCACGTCATCCACATCCGCCTCGGTTAACCCAGCGGACTCGAGGATCTCTTGAGCGAGTTCATCCAGACCATTTGTCTTGGCGGTCAGGTACGCCAATGGATCTATTACGGTGTTGGTTAGGATGCTATGAACATATAATGAAACGTACAAAGAGCCACATCCCGCATCACGGATATCCGACCCAGAACATCGCCTGCATACAGAGCATTGTGGAAGCGCGACATGGGGTCTCCCCGCGCGTCGGCAATCTTCTGCATCTTCGACAGCTTGTCGGTGCTGCCCGTGGCAAGGTACAAGAACGACAGTTTATCGAAATTCTTTGTTTGCTGGTAGGCCTTCTCCACGATCTAAGGTAGCATCCATATTGTAAGACAAAATAACGCCAAGAAAACGCTGACATGCCTTGTGGTTCCCCTGCTTAAGCGCTTGTTGAGCTAACCGCTCCCAGCACTCGGCCCGATCGATGGTCTTCGCAGTCTCCATCGCCACATCGAGGTTCCCGCACTCAATCGCCAGCTCGAACCGCGTGTTCGTGTCTTGCACGAAGTGGAGGGCGATCTGAAGAGGACACGTGTCAACAGGAATAATGACATAGATCCCAATGAAATACCTCGGGGAATCCTTTCTGCTGCAGATAGGCGATGATGCTCTGGCCGAGCAGCGTCGAAGTACGAATGATGTACAGCATCTCTTCGTAGTTATTCTTGAGCAGCGCGAGCTTGAAGCGGTACTCAGTCGGGTCAAAAGTGATGGTCCTCGGGCGTGCAGAACGGTCAAGACAGTGTACAGTCTTGCCCTTGACGCGGGTCAGATATACAGGGTTGTCCAGCGTGCAGATGACGCCATGGTCACTGAATTCAGGTCAATTAGGTCTAACGAACAAGGAATCTCGATCACCCTTGGGAAAGACAATATTTGACGTGGTTGAGAGTGGAGTAAATGAAGACGCCAGAATCGTCCCATGCGCCGGACTTGATGCGGATGGTCTCGTGGATGAGACTGTGTTGCGAGAAGTTCTTGTTGGCGATGGTGATAGCTACAAAGAAAAAAACAGGATTAAATGACCCACGAAGTCGCTGAAGGAATGTTCACGTACTGTGTTTGCTCATCATGGCTACCAGAGCACCATCACTGCTCCAGACGACGTACTTGACGGGAGGAGAGTTCACCTCCGCGAGAGTCTTCTGTTGCTGGATGTCGTACAGCACAACGGACGTTGTCGAGCTAAGGATAAGGCTAGCGGTTCCTCCGTAGAAGATCTCATTCGTCTGGACAGGAGGTTTTATAGTCTTGACGACAGAATTCGCCAGATCTCGGACTTCGATAATCTGTAAAGCGACTTAGATTGTTTCAGGTAACAACTAGTAGAACTGCTCACCTGTGTAGCCTTCTGCAGAACCGCGAACCTGTTCCTTGCTACGAAGATTCCGCTTTGTCCTGCACCCTTCTTCCCATCGACGCTAGAGTCCTTGACTTCGCCCTGTGCTTGCTGCGGGAGCGCCGTCAACTCATACAACCCATTGTCTGACGAGATTGTGACGAGCACAGCCCTCTCCGCCGGGTTGAAGCTCAGTGTCCGGGGAGGAACGTACGGGCTGCCGAATTTGCGCACTGAAAGCAGCCCGAGATCTGCGCCTGTGTTGAAGTCGTACGACCGGACGTACTTGTCGCGGATGTAGTATAGGGAGTCCTGGTGCACCGCGAATGCGGGGCGTTCACGTTCAAGTTTGAAGACAATCAACCCGCTGTCGTGCCCTGCGGCGAAGAGGTTGAGGTTGGGGTGCGCGGCGAGGACCCAGAAGCGGTCGTTCTCGCGGCGGAACGTCTGAATCGCAGTGCGCTTTGCGAGATCCCATACACGTACGGTCTTGTCCTCGCCACAGGATACAATCAACTCGTGCTTCGGGTGGAACAACGCGGTGGAGACGTTGTTAAAGTGACCGCGGCAAGAGTCGACTTCCCACGCCTTGGTCTCACTCATCCGCCAAATTTTGATAGTGCGGTCATCGGCGGCGGAAATAATGAGCGGCAAAGTCGGGTGGAACATGGCGTAGTTGACACCGCGGTCGTGACCTTCCAGGACATATTTGACGGTAGAGAATGTATCGAAGGTTTCGAAATTGCCCGGGCCGCTATTTGGAGAGCCTTTGCGCAGCCCAGAGATGTCCCAGACACGCACGGTTTGATCCATGGAAGCAGATACGACCAGGTCGTCTTTGGGGTGGAAGAGAGCGGACATGACATAGTGGGAATGGCCCGTCAGAATGGCAATGCAGTTGCGCGACGTGCTGTTCCATATGCGAATGGTTTGGTCGTCGGAACACGATATCTGTTAAATGACTTAGAGAGTCCGGTGACGGCAAACGTGCGACGACTCACAATCCAAGGCATTTCGTGGTGGAATTGGACAGTACGGACGTAGTCTAAGTGTCCATGAAGGGTGAAAAGACACCGTCTGTTTTGCGGTCGTATGTCTGTGAACGTTTAGAGTCGTACCAACCAGCTCAACGGACGCGGACTGACCCCAAACTTTAATTTTGTAGTCGTCGCCACCTGTCACCAGCAGGGCACGGCTCAGATGAAAATTAACGGCTCGGACAGGACCTAAATGGCTGTGAGAATACGCCCCCGGGTCATGGCAGTATGCTCACCTTCGTGTTCTTCAAAACGATCGACCAAGACGCCCATGCGGTAGTTCCATAGTTGAATGCTACCATTATGAAGAGCAGCGGCAAGCAAAGGCTGAGAAGGGTGGAATGCAAGACCTAGGCGGAGAGATTGAGATATGAATTGAGAGAAAAATGTAGCAGCATACCCTTGACGCGATTGCTTTTCGATTCAAACTTTGTGAGCATAACAGACATGGTGGGTAAAGGAAAGCGATGGGATCTTCGATGGAATTATGAGAATTGGAGAGGAGGGAGGAGGGATTGGGATTCGGGCCCCCAAAACAGCTTTTTGGCGGACGCGAACGAAGACGTGGCTACGTGACCGATTACCTTTTTGGTACAATCTCCGGCGCACTTGCCACTCACTGCATAAAATTGCGTGTCCGCAGGACCACAACCTTTGAATCTGGATATGCTATGTGGAGAGTCGTGGTACCACGACAGAACCTCCGAGACGAAGTGCCGGGGGCGCGCTACTGTACAAACTAGTTCTACACTCCAACGACAGCTAATTAGGCGGTCGGGTTATCCGAAAAGTAATTCCCCCGCAATGCCTCCCCGAAATCATAATCCTCGTTCATCAAAAGCTTACCCAGTCCAAACCGCTGAAGAATGACCATTAATTCTTCATCATCCCTTTTCTGCTCCAAAAGCTTCGCGTCCGGGACCGGCGGCAGGGTTTGGAAAACCAGCCTCGCCACCTCCACCTCTGCCAGATAGGCCAGCGCAGGTATCCGGGGTGTGAACTTCTTCTCGGCCTCAACCACGCGCTCAATCGTTTTGTGCTGCTGGATAAACTTGAGCGCTCGAGTGGGCCCGACATTCTTGATGCGCTGCGAAAAGTCTGTTCCAAGCAAGAGTGCGAAATCGATGAAGGACGATCGGTCAAGCTGCAGTGCAGCGCGAATCTCGGAGCCAGAAAGGATTATCAGAGGGTGGTTGCGGCTGGTAATGTTACGGATGAGCGGAGCTTCATAAATAACGACGTCCTAGAGAACGCGTCAAGGACATGACTGCAATACGGATACGACGGTACCTACGGTATCTTCGCTGGCGACGTAGTCGGCGACCCCTTTGATTACCATAGATGAGGCAAGGGCCTCCGCCTCGTAAGTCCCTGTCGTATCCATGCAAGGGATACCCATAGCCCGCAGAAGTTCTTTGGATTCGTCGTACGTCTGGGTTGTGGGCGGGCTAGTGCGGCGTCGATACGACTCCAACATGAGTTCTGCACGATAGGCCAATGCTGATAGGGTTTCATTTGGAGATTGCGATTCGGGTGAATCTGAGTCGGAAGCCGGCGACACCACCTCTTCCCAAAGCTTTGCTTCGTCCGCCGTTAACTGGATTTGCGACTTGGTCATCGAATACTCAACGCGGGCTTCTTGTTGTTCATCGTCTGTTGAGGGCTCCCTTACATCTGAAGCAGCTGGAGTGAGCGATGCTAGTTGGCGAACGCTGTCACGGAAGTCGAAATACAGCGAGCTTAATGTATCCAAAGTGGTGTCGGGGTTTGGGGGCGGCGCCTCGTTATCCGCTGTATCAGGGGTTTGAGGGATGGGAGTACACGGAAATGGTCTGTCCAATGGTGGAAAAGTTGGGGTTGCAGTAGATGATGTTAGTGCGGGTGAGGAACGTGATGCCCGCGGCGCGGACGACGCGGGAGGCGGGGATGACGATGCGAGTGGTGAAGATGCGGGTGATGGTGGTGATGGTGGTGTAGATTGCACTGAAGGTGATGAAGTTGGTGGTAATGATACAGGTGTTGACAGTGCGGAAGGAGATGCTGTGGTTGTAGGTAATGGGAGCAAGTGTGGCTCTAGGGATTCGGCATTATTGTATGTGGATGTACTTTTGGAAGGCTGCTTTTCAGATGGGGCAGCAGGAGACGTTGAAACGGCGTCTGGGATTTCTATAGATTCTTCCTGGGACAATGGCTGCTGCGCAGAGGTATCGTACGGGGTCATCAATTCATCAGGGACCTGAGTGACATTGTCTGGCGGCAATTGTGGTAATGCATCGCGCGTCGGTTCGGGTCCCGCGGCGGTTTTCAGGTCTTCCTGGGACAGTGGCTGCTGCACAGAAGTGTCGTGCAGGGGCACCAATTCTTCAGGGACCTGAGTGATATCAACTGGCCACAATGCCGTGTCTAATGCATCAAGTGTCGGCTCGGGTCCCGGGGCGATTTTTGAGGTCGCAGGTGGAGATAAAAGGTCCTGCTCCCAGGATATCCGCTGGAGCAGCTCAGAAACGCGTCCTTTCTGAACGACATCGAGTTTCTGAAAGTGGTCAAGGACATCTACGAGTCGATTAAGTCGTTTGACGCGAGCAAGCTCAATGGATCCGCGGGCCACAGCCAGCCTTTGTACCTCACGCCGGCGTTCCGCCTGCCCCTGTTAGCTCGACGTATTTTGGCAATCAAGCGAGCGCACCTCTCGCGCCTTGGCTAAGCTCCTCTCTTTCCCATCGAATACGCAGATTCCAGATACGCCCGCTTCCTCCAACTCCTTGATGATTCTGTACCACCCAAGGATATGTCTATACGGATGGGGCACCTGCGCGAAGTGGAGGCGCTGTGTTATGAGGGTTCCATCGCTGTGCGACCATCGAGATGAGAAAGAACTGTATGGGATAGTTGGTGGACATCCTCACATCACTATTTTCTTACCAGCCAATCCCCGCAGACGGTCAGGCAATTGTTTCACGACTTCCGGGCTGCATCGAGCCTCGAATAAGACGCAAGATCAAATATATGGGGGGGGGAACTTGCAAAGACTTCTGGAGGAAAGGCGTTAGTCCCAAAACGCCCATAAGGGAGGAGCAAGGACGAAGTAAAAAGTTGAGGCGAACGCTTACGCCTTTGAAACCAAGCACGGTCAAATGCCCGATCAGATTAGATTGCGTGCTCGACAAACGCTGCCGCACCAGCTTTTTTTTCCTTCAGCAGAACGCATGTACATTGAAGTTTAAAAATACAATCCTAGAAGCACAAGGCGTACAGCAACGGATGCAAACAGATTCTAAGCAGGAGACAGAACAATAACGATACATGATAAAGTTAATTTTGAGCGTTGCCGCATGGGACAGAAAGCCAGAAGATATCCAAGGTGGGGGCAGATTATAGCTGGGTCGTCCCAACCTTAACATGTTTACACCACGGATATGTTCCGTTCTCTGCCAGTGGCAGCCACGCCTCGTCTCCCGACGGGAATCTGTTGGCATACGGCGACTGCAGGTCTTTTTACGCCATCGAACTGTAGGATTCATCTTGGTTTCGGGAGAATTTTGCCCGGATTCCGGCGAGGGACAGATTGAACTTCTCCGAGGTAGTCCACTGGAACACCAAGACCGCTAGCAAGGCCATAACGGATATCCCAGCTGCAAACCCAGTACCGAAGTATGTGGCAAGCATGAAAATGCAGTTCACGAAGAAGACAAGCATTCCCCAGAGATGCAGCGCATGCGGGAGGGCGAATGTCAGTGCGACGAACTGGAACTTGAAGGTGGGGGACTGGATAGTCTCTAGGTATTCCATCTAAATCATGTTGAGATGTGATACGGGCATGGGAAAAGATCCGCCTCACAGCTTGCGTGGCGCAGAGCTCCTGCAATGGTTCATATCTATGAATCAAGAATGTTGATGCAAGCAAGCTAGCGCTAAAGAGCGATGCAGAAGCAACTGCCAACGTCTGGCTGGATGCCAAGCTCAAGAGGAAAATGTGGAGGCTATAGGGATCGTCAGAACGTGGCTACCATGTGGATTGCCCAGGTGCTTGCTCACATCAACCCAAAGAATGCCTAGCAGATGCCGATCAGGAACGAATGAAAATCAAGGACCGCGAAACTATCTCACTCTATGCAGTGCTCCTCGCCAATCCCGCAGGCAACCAGTCAACAGGGATTGCCACTGCTCCGTGTAGACTAGGTGATCGACAAAGACATCATTCAATCGCGCAAGATATCTGTCGGAGGTCTTGAACGACAGTCGAGACGCCACTGTCGAAACCCATTGGTGTTTTGTTTCCGGGTCGTAAAGGACGGCCTGATCTCTGGATAGACGCGAGTATTCTTGGCCGTAATGGGTTAAGTATCTGTTTCGGCCTGTTGCTGTTAGATAGTGATCCGGTCGCAGCTGAGGCTATGCTCTACTCACAGACCAAGCTCCATAATCGGGCTGAATTCGGACTGTGAGAAGACGGATGATGGGCCGAATGAAACGGCTTACCGACGGTGCAGGTAATATTTCCATCTGCGACGTGATCTGAGATCACATGTATTTAAGCTGTCTGTCCAAGCTTTCGAGGATGCGTGAACGGACCTCGGGAATTCTTGAGAAGACTCACAAACGCCTCGCATTCCTGCTTGGAGTAGGGAAAGGTCGAGACGCGGGAAGTCATTTGATCTGCCAGCGCCAGTTGAGAACAGGTAACTATCAGAGAGATGCTGATTTATATACCACAAATTGCATGCGTGAAGACGCAAACGAGGGAATCCAGGGTTTCGCGAGAAAGACCGCCAAAGTGCATGGGAAAGTGTTCGACATGACCCCAGTATAATTCTTCACAGAGAATGTCTGGAGTAAAATGAGCAAGAAGCCAAAAGCAGATGAAATGGCCGCTGACTGAGTTGCGACAGCGACACGACGGGAGGGAGGCCTAGATCATCTGTATCTGTGTCTTCTAGCCAAGACTGTGCACGGGTGGCGTGGTCGACGAAGTAGTACGCGCAATCCTCGTCCTCTATTTTGATAAAGAGCTCGAGCTGATCGGAAACTGGAAAGCCTTTGTCGGCAATAATATCTTCTATTTTCTTGAGCCAGCGGGTAACCTTGTCGAGTGTCTCCGGTCGGTACAAATATGCTTCCGTGACAACTCGAAGCGATCCATCCCGGCAAAAGTAGAGTTGACCTTCCGGGTGGATGTAAGCAGACCAGTGCGGAGGAAGGTAAGCAGGTCTGATAAAACAGTGTCAACACAGTAGTCATTATCGGATGATTTTGAAGCGTACTCAGGTAGTCGTGAGCGAATGAATAATCCCGAGGATATTTTCATATTGTCCGGGTTCGCCCTAAAAAACCATTTAAAAAACCGGAGCACGTACGATGAACTAATACTCACAGCCCAGTCCTCTCATATCGGCCGGTATCATTTGAGGTGGTGGGCCGCAGATCACCTTCAGATTTAGTGTCGGAGACCGCAGAAACGAGCTCGTTCAACACCAATTTGGACTCGGATAGTTGGGCCGCCATTTGTAAAGTGACCAAAATTCAGGAGGCCGGGAGAGTCGGGGAACGAAGTACCCCGCCTTGTGGGCCTTTAAGTATGCACGATTGGACCAATGGGCATTCGGGGACTCGGGCACTGCCGCGCATGAAGCGGAAAGGCTATGTATACTTCGGAATCCAAATTGGGACACATCCTGTGAAAAGCTGTCCAATATTGAATTCGTAGCCATCACATCGGTCGCCTGTAATACTGGTACCCAGAGAAACGGCCAGGTGGAACGAACGAAGTAATGGCAGGTGATGGATGCATTTTCTCGAGCGCGGTGTTGGCGCCTAGTCCTGCGTCTAGTATACACCAGCCCGTCGAGGCCTCTTTAATGTTTATGTAAAGGGGCACTGCACAGGCGGACGCGGCCTGTGTGAGAGCGGCCGTCGGATGCACAGCTGGAGTCTCGGCAACTGCGCGCTCGGCGTGCAGGTTTGCGGGGCAAGATCATATGCAGGTCCGCTGGCAGTACCTACTGACGTTTGGACGGTGGCGTTTATTACCCGCGTTCATCACCCGCACTCCCGTCTACTCACTCTTGACTTCGAGAACATGGTCGTTGTCTGATACACACACCCTCTGATTAAATGTCCTAGTCATTGCGGTGCATGGAGGTTTCTGAACGGTAAAATTCTCCTGTTCATGTAACCTCAAACCGGTGAATACCAGTACTGCACTGGGTTCTGGTGGCTGCTGAGCCCCGGAGCTTGAAGCTGGGCGCATCCCAGGCACACTCTCGACGCTTGAGGCCAGGCAGTGAGAGGCGGTGACAACGGTGCAAAGGAAAAACCGAGGCTCGGCCCGGAGTCCGGTGCCGGCTCCAAGCTTGAGCGGCATAGCCGGTGCGCCAATCAACGTCTCGTCCCAATTTGGCCACCACTCAGCACTCTCTGCTCATACGCTGAACCAGCGTTGGAACAGATTCGTTGCTGTTACTCCTACTGTTCCTCTAGCACATCGATTTTCTATCAGTTTCGGGGTACCATCATCGTTTTATGCTACACCTCCAAGCTGATCGGAGATATGAACAGCTTTCGAGCAAAAGGTGTATAAAACGCCAACCCGATTGCTCCCTTGACATCTCAAACTCCCAAAAGAGTCATAAACCCACAGAACTTCATCACGATCATGTCTTCCGACTCGTACGTGAATTTCCTCTCCGACCTGGCCAATAATTGACTTGGAATTTGCATTTAATCGTCGGCAGGAATCCAGCGAAGATCGAGAACACAGAGACCCACGGAAATGTGGCTGAAACAATCGTCGCCGAGCCTCAGGCTGAGCCTGCTGTCAGTGACACATCCCCGGCATCGGATGCTGGGAACAAATCCACAAAGACCCAGGACACATTCGGAGAAGAACTTGGGTGGACGATGAAGCCTCCTACGCCTCCTCTGTTTGTTTATAGTCCAATCCTTGAACACATCCGCCTGACTAGCATTTTCAGTGATACCCCTCGCGGAAGAATCACCAATACTGTTTCTGGGAACCCAGGAGGGAGCGGGCGACCTCGTCCTCCCCCAAAATAATCAAGGACCGATTCGTTATCGAAGCTACTACTAGATAATATTTAAAGAAGGGTCCTAAATTTGGCCAGTGTATCAGTTATAATGCAGACCAATTCTGGATACCATACTGTTGTAATTTAAGCCTTCACTACCCACCGTTCAACGAAAAGTGTTTTGCTCCCATGGAATTATGCGCCCTGCCGCTCATCGATTGATATCGAAAGGAATTCGAAGAATCGAACTTCGGTTGATCGCACTTATAGCACAGGTCGTTGCTGTTAATCCTGTTCATCTTACATCTTTTTCCATCAGTTGCATCCCTACTGCAATTTCATTGACGCTCAATAGACGCTCCAAGATCAGGATCTGATTACGGACTCGACGGCCAACCGGGGCTGCGATGAACAGCTTGTTAGGGACATATAAGCCACACCTGGCTGGGGTCGACTCACTACAACTCATATACACCTCCATCTTATGTCTGACTCAAAAACGTGAGGAAATATCTCTCTTCCTTTAAACTCTGCTTGAACTCATTGTCGTTCCCCCCCCAGAAACCCAGCACAGATCGCGAAAGCTGCTTTAGAGGAGACAAACACTCCTCAGGCTGAAGCCACAGTCACTACGGAAGTAGACCCAGGCGACCACAATGTCGAGGCCGCCGTCGCGGAGACCCAATCGTCCAAGGAAGGACCAATGAAGACAGATGGCGCGTATTTCGCCCCGCACTCGGATGGCATGGACTCGATTCCAAGACCTCCCACACCTCCTCTGTAAATTCATCCTGCTTTCCTTCAAACTAGGATAACTGACTCGGACGAAATATTTTAGGGATACACCTCGCGGCAGCCCCAACAAACCTACCTCCGGCAGGCCGCGACCGCCTCCTGACGTTAAGAAACCGCCGAGGGGAAATTAGCTTTATCGAGCGAGGAGCAAGCTAGAATCGATAAAGCGTCTGTCAAGAGAGACTAAGAATTAGCCTCTCTGGACGTTTATTGTCATAATGTATTCCGCAACATAGTAATACCGGGATTAGTAAATATACTCGATGTCCCCGGCCATTTATGTTTCAATGCGATATAGTTGTCATTTGGTATCTTCACGTGTATCGATATTACCGAACAAGCACACGAGGAAATACAGCAATTTAACATTTGCACTGCAACGATGGCTTCGTGCTGAGATATTAATGGGAAAACGGCATTCAATCAGACTATCAGACGCGTAATCTCAGAAATATTATACTTCTCGAAACATAGGTGTAGAGCATGCACTGCAGCGCGCCCAGGGCCGTACAGCAACGCTGTACGTACGTACATACACACCCCAATTCTCGCCGTGCCGTGGCGTGTGGGTCTCGCCTATAAAACGGAGCACCACCGTCAGACAGTTTCGCTCCACGACCACACAAGAACATTACACGTTCCCCGCGCAGGAATATCCAGAGAACGAATGGCAGGCTTCAGCACCATCGCCCGCTTCTGGCGGTCAGTGCTAGCGCCTACATACAGCCTAATAGATTGGCGCCTCATCCTCCCCCCCACATAGGCGCTTGTTCTGCATTTCCGAGCACAGCGGCAGCGAAGATGTGTATGCGGCGAAACCGTACGCCCCTGTTTTATTACCGGTTCAATGCGTTAATCATCCACTGTTGTAGATCTGAGCCAACGAGGTATTCGTGGTTGAATTAACAGAGGGCGTCTGCTGACATTTCGGGGAGCAGATATCGAGCGCGCGGCCCCAGAGACGTTAAATCAGCCGGGACAACTCAAGGCAACGGCCAGGGGCATGGCGGCAAGCCTAAGAAGGGATTGGCTGAACAAGGGGCGATGTCTGAGTCGGAGTAGAGGAGAAGACCGACACAGTGGAGAGAGAGTTGGAGCAGAGCACACAATTATGACTGACTTGCGTTTTACACAACCGTTGTGAGCCCTGCGAAAAATGATAGACCGCAACTTCCATTTCGTCGGTCACCTGCGAGAGCTCCTCTTTGTCAGCAGGTTTCATCGCCCAAGACTATCTTTCCAGCCCATGTCAATTCCAGCTTTCCAGGGGGAGAAGAAGCACAAGAGAATGAACCCGACGAGAAAGCCGCTAGAATACCACCGCTGAAGCGAAAAATCGATGTCTTTTGAACTCAGAAATGAACAATATCAACATCGCGGGGTAGACAAGAGGAACAAATTCAATTCATTGGCTATCATGTGTTTGTTCATGGACCGAAATCGTACGACCCCTTCCGCGTGGTAATGGACGGCCAAGGCCAATGCCAAGCCCGCCGCCAGTTTCGAGGGCACGTTGTGAGCCAATCCCAGTCAGCGCTCTCCCATTCAGCGAAGACGCACCAGAGGATGAGCGCAGCTACGGTTGCCAAGAGCACGGCAACCAATGTGCGTGTAACAAGACTGGAGTTTTCAAAGCACATGAAAGAGAAGGCTGCTAGGAAGGACACCATCCTTGTGAAAAGTAATGCATCAGTGCAGGCCTTTCTAACGATCCCACCATACAGCCACTCACGACCAGATCAGCATCGCATACGGCAGCGAGTAAAGTACAGCGAGCGTCTCCGTGCCCAGCGTCGAATGCGTCCGATTGAGAATGAACCGGGCCTACTCACGCCCATGAGTGATTTATCTAGACAGAACAGGATAAGACTTACAGCATCCTCAGCCGGCAGACGATCCCGGTCGCGGTTCTGCTTAACGAGCAGGAGCCCGATGATAATAGCTCCGATACTTGTCAGCGTTGAAAGATAGCTGGAGATTTGCGTCGGCGAGCGGCTGTTACTACCCTGGTCAACGCTCTGAATTGAAAGGAACGCCACGTTGGCGTTTAGGACCACTTCGGCCTGCGAACAGTAAGGTATATTTGATGGATCAAGTGGCCGCCACAACGTACATAAAGTGTGAACTCATGCCATTCACGATTGAGCCGCACGATGAACTCAGACCATTCACGGTGGCGTATAAGCCCGTCAGTGCATGTCATATGCAAGCCTACGAGGTGGAAATCTGGTGCGTAGAAGAGCAAGGGGCCCAGTAGCCTGATGAGCCACGTGCGTTTTCGGACAGTAGCGTACACCGATTGGTGGATGTTCAGGCGCGCAGCAGGCTCGCCGTGGAAGTTGTATACACGCGCGCGGACTAAATATGGGTCGAGTAGATTCTACATGGCGGAGCAGGTGTCGCACCGAAACTGCACATGAGTCGACCTAAGGGTGCAATCCTTCAGGAAGATTCAAACAGTGGTGGTTCACGCACTCGCGAGAGAGGTAGAGCCGTCCAACCTATTGTTGTCGTTGTTGCCGATGTTTTCTAAATCTAAGTGAATAACAGCTGAAGGGAGATTTGCACATCGCTCACTGCCAAAACCATCAATGAGGCTAAGCATATGATCGAGCTCCTCGAGTTTCCAGCCTGCGGTAGAGGTCGGTGAAGTAATAAGATCTAGAAGAACAGTAATGAGATGGAAGGACGGTGTGGGAAAACAAGGCACCAGACCTCCAAGTACATGAAGAACAATATCCCGGAGTTCATTGACTAGTCCACTCATAACCTTCAAAGACCTTGGAAAGTATTCACAGTGAAGCCTGATAATATGACCAACAAGTCGAGGGAGATCGCAAAAGTAGTTCGCTAAAGACTCACCAATACTGTGCTTCAAGTTCATGACCTGGACCAGTGTAAGACGTGCCCTAAAGAAATAAACGGGACGTACGAATTTGTGACGCAGAAGTTATGCCATTTAACTCGTGCGTGATCGAGAACAAATCCGACTCAGCGTTGTCCATCCAAAACACGCATCGATCCTTGTGGTTCACGAAGTAGTATTGACACCCCTTGCTTTTATCGAAATACGTGTACTCGTCCAAAACAAGATTGACATCAGGCTCGAGCTGGACACCGTGCGCACGGAGAAAGTCGTGGATGGTGCGTATGGTGGTGGTGATGAACTCGAGTGATGAGGTGTCGAAAAGATTTGCGTCTGTAAATACGAGCTAAAGGGATGTTAGATGGGTCGACTCCCACGTGGGAGACGCACCTTTTCCTCGTGGAAAAAATACTGGGCGCCTTCCGGGTGCAGACAGGCTGTCCAGCCGGGTGGAGGTGCAACCCTGTTGGATGATTAGCAAGATACAGCAGAGGCGGGGACACTTACGGCAGCAGGCAGATGGTGAGCGGGGGGATAGTGAATCGTGTGGGTTCATTGGGGCTAAAAAAAACGGAATAAGTTCTAGGATTCAAAGAACGCAAAGAACGTACATGACGGCACGGTTATATCTCCCTAAGCTCTCCGGTGTCCCGGGGAAAATTCGAGGATGAGCCACACTCAGAAGCGGGACTGACGGCAGTGCCACATCTCCAAATACTCTGGATGACCGCGGTGATTGGTTGGGCGACTCAGTTGCCGGCTCAGGAATGTGAAAGTTGACGACGCTGGTGTTCGTCGATGGCAAATAGCCGCCCGGACCCAGGTTCGGGGATGGTGGTAGCGCAGGGAGATGTTGAACCGAAAGGGAGGCGGGCGGATGTTGGACCGACAAGGTGGCGGGGAGGTGCTGAACTGACAAACTGCGAAGACGGTACGACTCTTGGGATGAAGGAGAAGCACTCCGGTCGGAGTGTAGATAAATTCGGGGGTGTACCCGTATCCTGTGGTTTGGCGAGCTGCTCAGTCGGGAGGAAACGACCCGCGAATTCATTTCTGGCTGAACCATACGAGAAGGATCAAACTCGCAAGACTCTGCGTCGGATCCTGACTCAGAGTCCTTTCCAAAGTGGTAAAGACGCGGAATGAAATCGTCCCAGGTTATGGGAATGACCTCCACGCTGGTGTTTGAGATTTTGGGTGACGAACGGACTTGATTTAAATGGACAGAAGCGGCGGCGTGCCAGTGGCGAACGTCGTAACCGACTCTAGTATGCGAGTTTTCTGCGGGAACCTGACAATACGCGATAGTTGGAGAGAGGTACACGTCTTGTCCTTCCCTCGAACCCCTACCGTCCACTTGAGCGGTGTGGATGCCAGTCGCTCCAAGAGAATCATCGAATGCTTGAGAGGTATCCGCAATTGTCACAATGATGCGCTTTATGATTTGAGCCACGACAGATAATAGACGAAACAAGGACCTCTGTCTCCAGAAACGAGCCTGCGGCGGATTGCCGCCCAGACGCAGTCTCCGCAAGAGAGACAACAGCCATCGAAAGACAGGCGGCGGCATTGAGGAAGACTCAACGTTAACGTGAGGATGCAACTTGCGATCCTTTTATGGAGGTCCAACCACATTGCAAGCCAGTGCTTCGAGAAATTCATGAGGAAAGGAAGCCGCTATCGGTCCGCCGATATCCGAACTTCAACACCTTCGTTACGGCACGGTCCAGAGTGTCGAAGACAGAAATGGACAGTACGTTGTGCATGTACATGTCAGTGATAACGGGACTGGACAAGTCGCTTGGGAGCGCTTGGGACGCGGCGGCGATTACTACAAGTCGATGACGACTTTTGATTGAAATCGGCAAGGTCACCGCACTGCACCGATGTTCTCTTCATTATTCTCGTGAGTTATGCGCCTTGTATCTTCCTCGTATTGAACCGTGTGCAGAACCGCCCCTCCCGTCGACCCCAATGCACCCACTTTCCATCCCGTCTCGTCCCAGGTCAAAGACAACTCCCAGGTTTTCGGCCAGCTTGAGCCAAAGGACACGGAATGGTTATGCGGGTCAGGCTTCATCACCGAGACGCAGGTCTTCTACACCATAGGAGAAGATGGCACCTTCGTTATGTGCCAAATTATCCACTCTTCTATTGGGTGCGTATTCACGCAACGACTTGATTTCCGGTCATCCTGAAATAATGCAGGGTTTGGTACCCGACCATACATTTCAACTGCAAAATATTCAACCCGAAAACTAACGAGACTACCTGGAAGTCGGTCAATGTTTCAAACTTCACCACCCCGCCTCCGGGGCTCGACAAACGGTCCAGCAAAGCCGACGAATTTTCCGTGACCTATAAATCTGCACCGGACTCCGACTACCCCGAGTCATACGCCATCCTTGCCAACCTCTCTGCCGACTTCCAGATCTCTCTCGAGGTCTCTCGTCCAAAGCTCATTCCGGGATACAAAATCGGCCAAGGAGAAAAAGGCGGGTACTCGTATTTCGGCCCTGATCCTTTGAAGCCCGAGGGCTATGTCATTCACCGGTTCTGGCCGCGATTCCACGCAACCGGCCACATCATACGGAATGGCGTAGCAGAGTCGGTCCAGGGTCCTGGAGCGTTCATCCATGCCATCCAAGGCATGCGCCCCAACCTAGTTGCGGCGTCGTGGAACTTCGCGCACTTCCAGAGCCCTCTGCACGGCGGGGTGTCTGCCATCCAGATGGAATTCAAGACCGTGGAGAACTACGGGCGGAGCGGGCCCACTTCAGGAGGTGTCACCGTCAACATCGGTTCCCTGGTCGTCGGCGAGAAATTGGCTGCTGTGACTGCGGAGACTCGCTGGCCCGACGAAGAGTCAGCCGCAGACGTCGCAGTAAAGTCGCGAGTGGCTCATAATAAAATCCAGCTGGACCCGGAGACTGGGTACCAATCCCCGTCCGAAATCTCGTATGAATGGGTTGGGCCGTCGTTAGTCCCGGAATCGCCCGGGACATACGCCGCGACGTTACAGGTAGACGTCGGGGACAACGAGAATCCCAAGGGTCTTGTGCAAAAGGTGGACGTCCTTGCAGAGATTCCTCGAGTGATCAAGCTGGCGGTCAACTATGTGGCTGGCACCAAGCCCTATATATATCAGGTGGAGTGCCAACGACACATCTGCACAGAATACGGAACTGACATCGCTGCAGTGGCTTAACCCCGCAACACTGACACTCAGCGGCCCCGAGGCTGGCCAGAGCACTCAGGTCGAGGGCACGTTGTACAACGAGATCACTTTCATCTCTTAGCTGCCGTTTAGTGTTTCGACTGGCGCCTAGACCATCCCCTAATTTATCCTATACCCAATCTCCAAGCACTTGATAGATATTCCTTGCCAGTCAAAAACCGCGTGGACGGTGGTTCACCTTTGTGGCGGGAATTGCCAACTTTTTTACAATCTGTTCTCACCACTCCTGGCCCCTGAGCGGCCACTTGTGATGGAACTGAAACGCAGATACATTTATTCAGTTGCTACAATGTGAAGATGCGAGCACTAGAAATACAGTACGCAGTCATCAGCCCTCTACACATTCGCATTCGTCATCGTCCTCTGCGAGTCGTACGATCCCTTGCGCAACGTAATCGACGGCCACCACCGCCGTTTTCGAGGCTTGGACGACGCAATGGACTTCTTCTCCTCCTCCACCGCGTCCGCCTCTGCCTCTTCTTCTTCCTCGCCGACAGCAGCCCCGCAGGGCCATAACCGCCGGAGCCAGTCCCAGTCGCTGCTCTCCCACGCGGTAAAGACGCACCAGAGGATGAGCGCGGCGACGGTCCCCCAGAGCACGGCGACCAGCGTGCGTGTGACGAGACTGGAGTTTTCGAAGCACATGAAGGAGAACGCTGCCAGGAACGACACCATCCTTTGAAAGGGATGCGTCAGCCCAGACCTTCCAGCTATTTCACCAAAGATAGCCACTCACGACCAGATCAGCATAGCATACGGCAGCGAATACAAAACAGCCAGCGTCTCGAGCCCCAGCGTCGGGTGCGTCCGACTGGAGACGAACTTGGCCTACTCCCGCAATGAGTGGTTTATCTAGCTAGAACGGGATGGCACTCACAGCATCCGGGGCGGTGACACGATCCCGGTCGCGGTTCTGCTTAACGAGCAGGAGCCCGATGATGATGGCTCCGATACTTGTCAGCATTGAAAGATAACTGGAAATTTGCGTCGGCGAACGGTTGTTACCACTCTGATCAACGCTCTGAATTGAAAGGAACGCCACGTTGGCGTTTAGCACCACGGTCGCCTGTAATAGAATAAGGAAGGGTGACTTGATGGGTCGAGTCATGGTCCACGTACATAAAGCGTGAACTCTTGCCATTCGCCATTGAGCCGCGTGATGAACTCCGACCAGCCGCGGTGGCGTATAAGGCCGTCAGTGTAGATCGTATGCAAGCCCACGAGGTGGAAATTCGGCGCATAGAAGAGCAAGGGCCCCAAGAGCTTGATGAGCCACGTCCGTTTTCGGACAGTCGCGTACACCGATTGGTCGACGTTCAAGCGCGCGGCAGGCTCGCCGTGGAAGTTGTATACACGCGCGCGGACTAGAAATGGCTCGGGTGAATTCAACGTAGCGAAGCAGGCTCACGTACCGAAAAGACACATGAGTCGACCTGGAAGGTACAGTCCCCTCAGTAACCGTGCAAAGAGCGGGCAGTTCACGCACCCACGAGACAGCTGGAGCCGCCGAAGCTGTTGTTGACGTTTTTGCCCACGTTTTCTAAATCTGGGTGAATGACAGCGTAGAGCGAAGTTCGGAAATCGCTCACTGCCAAAACCATCCGTGAGGTGGAGCATATGATCGAGTTCGTCGACTTTCAAGCTCACTGTAGACGTCGCCGAGGTGACGAGATCTAGAGGAAAGATGATGAAAAGGAAGGGCAGTGTAGGGGAAGAATGAAGCAGACCTCCAAGTGCATGAAGAACAATGTCCCGCAGCTCGTCGACTATTTGATATGTAACCTCCAAAGACCTAGGATATAGTTCGCAGTGATACCTGACGATAAAATTAGCAAGCACACGCAACAGGGCGTCAAACGGCTCACCAATATTGTGCTTCAAGCTCATGACCTGTACTTGTGTAAGAAGTGGCCACGGCACAAATGAACGGGACGTACGAATCTGTGACGCAGACGTTATGCCATTGAACTCGGCCGTGATCGAAAACATATCCGACTCGGCATTGTCCATCCAAAACACGCATCGATCCTTGTGGTTCACGAAGTAATATTGACACCCCTTGCTTTGGTCGGAATATGTGTACTCGTCCAAAACGAGATTGACATCAGGCTCGAGCTGGACACCGTGTGCGCGGAGAAAGTCGTGGATGGTGCGTATGGTGGTGGTGATGAACTCGAGTGAGGCAGCGTCAAAAAGGTTTGCGTCTGTGAATACAAGCTAAAAGAAATAGGTTAGACGGGTCGTAATTTCCACGTGTGGGAGACGCACCTTTTCCTCGTGGAAAAAGTACTGGGCGCCTTCCGGGTGCAAACAGGCTTTCCAGCCGGGCGGAGGTGCAACACTGTTGGATTATGAGTAAAGATATAGCAAAACCGACAACACGTACGGGAGCAGGGAGATGGTGAGCGGGGGGATAGTGAATCGTGTAGGTTCGTCGGGGCTAGAGTAACGAGATGAGTTTTGAGATCCAAAAAAGCAGGGCAAAGAACGCACACAACGGCACGGTTATATCTCCCTACGCTCTCTGGTGTCCCAGGGAATATTCGACGATGCGCCTCACTTAGAAGCGGGACTGATGGCAGTGCCACATCTCCAAATACTCTGGATGACCGCGGTGATTGGTTGGGCGACTCGGTTGCAGGCCCAGGAATGTGAAAGTCGATGACGCTGTTGTTCGTCGATGGCAAGTAGCCACCCGGACCCAGGTTCGGGGATGGTGGTAGTGCAGGGAGATGTTGGACCGAAAGGGAGGCGGGCGGATATTGGACCGACAAGGTGGCGGGGAGGTGCTGAACCGACAAACTGTGAAGGGAGTACGACTCTTGGGTGATGGGGTGTGTCGTGATATCTTGGGATGAACGAGAAGCGCTCGGGCCAGAGTGTAAGTATGGGTGCAGAGACGCGGGCATAAGGCTCGCTGAGGTATATACGATGGCATCCCGGGGTTCGGGGTCAGAGGAAACCCTGGGGTATGGACCGCCACCGTGGCAGTCGGGCGCTCGTGGGTATAGTTTAGAGGCGCCGGGAAAGTCAGAGGCTGCGTCTGGCCTTTTTTTGGTTGTTCGCGACAAAGCAGAAAGCAGAAACAGTAGGCCCCGAATAGAGGTTCGGACAAGAGTGTTGCCTAGAAGCAGTTTCCGCAGAGCCGCCAACAGCCATTGGATGACGGACATATTTGCGGGCGCTGTGGCGGGATTGGAGGGGAACAGCCGGACAGTGTGAGGCTGGCAGCAGTACTAGTTTCTAAACCTGTCCATTGGAGCTAATCGAGACTGAAAGCTGTAAATTATGTAAGCAGGTGGCGGTGTATCGGCAGAGATGTTCGGCCCCCGAAGCCGATAGCAAGAGATCCAAGTACAAACAAATATATTGCTCATCGTCATCGGCTCTCGTAATGCCGGCGCGCCGTGTCGAGGAGACTGGGAAAGCGAGACATGCCAGTGCTCAGGGCTGCTCAGGGAGTCAGGGCTTCGCCGTGGTTCCCATCCGCTACCCGCTGTCATCGTTCTCGTTCAATAGTGCCAAGTTGGTCCAGATCATTAGATTCATAATGTCCATAAGGGGAATTTTTCGTCTCCTCCTTCTCTCTCGTTCGGGTTTTGGATTGGATTGAGATCCATACGCGTTTCGCATTCAGTCAACCCGCTCCAAAGGCACATTGCAGACTGATGGTTTGTTGAGAGGTTGTGTCAACTCGTCGTGTCGTTGATGCGACTAGAGCATGCCCAGTTTGGCATCCGACCGTGAAGCGGACCTCGACCTGGAACAATGGACTCTCTTTCTTCAAGACTACGCGAAGGGACTCGAACGACCTCCGCCTCCGCTGCTCCGATCCGCGTCGTCTGCGCCCGCAAATGACAAGTCCTCATCCCTACCTTCTTTTGAGGTCCCACTGTATCCTCCAGGAGAAGTACGCGATCTTATAGGTCAAGGACTCGATGAACTGATAGTTCTAGATATCCCCCGCGATAGCACGAACGATCGCAGAGTTTTACGCAGAACATGGTTTCCTACCTCCACCGCGCGCCGACGAAGAGACCATTCGGCTGCAGACCATCCAGGAATACAAGTACGAAATCTGCTTGCTGCATATTCCCCAATTCATTTCCGTTCAAAAGTTTGTTTCGTGAGGATCAGGCGGAGAACTTTCATCGATGCTCTTCTCTCGTCAACACCTTCTTTCAATTCGCACCCATCTGCACGATCAGTTTGTTTCACAACGACGTCCAAGTCGTCGTAAGCAAAGCTGGTGAATTTCCTGTACAACTAGGTGCGTATTTACTGCATCCATTATCCAGGTCTCCCAATCCTTCGTCAGGCGAAGGACTTGTTACGGAAACAAGCATATGCGGCCATGCCGTCTTGAAGAAAAACGGAGAAATCACGGAGCTCAATCAGTTGGATGGTGATTGGTGCGTCTATCTATTTGTCTTTCTGTCGCACCAGGTCTCAAATATTTAGTCAGGCGTTTCCAGCGAAACCCGTGGTGCGCAGTCGACACTAACGGGGTCAAAGGATATGTGGGTGTCCCGATCACACTGGAGGTCGATCCCTCCAACCCGCACGACTCAGAACGAGTCACCGTCGGCGTTCTGGCCCTCATGTCCAACCGCCCGTTCCTCAAATTGACCGATACCCAAACCAAGGTGCTGGACGATCTCTCCACCATGCTCTCGGTGCAGTTGCGCTCCACCTGGGAAGGGTGGCGAAGGGGAAAGGAGACACGACTCAGAAATGCTGTCAGTCAGTTCCTGGAGAAGGCATTGGTGGAACCGAGTCAACAGGCGATGGTGGATGCCGAAGCAGCAATGGCGGAACCTCCTGTGCAAGGTTCCGGGTCTGGGAGAAATACACCGAGAGGTGTTGAGGCGATGTCGTTGACTCCTAGTCTCCTTGCAAACGCAGCCGAACAACTCCAAGATTTGCTAGAGGCAGATTTCGCTATTCTCATCGATCTCTCCTCTTTTCACGCAACAAAGGTATAATGCACCATCAGACATTTATCTCTGGTTTTCGGGCTCACGCATTCCAGATGGACGGCCGTCGACAAAGATCTCATAGCTGGGTGGCAGATGGTCAAGCAAGGGCGCAGTCGACCAAACGGATCCTCGGCAGCTCTAGCACTGCAATATACAAGGACTACGAAAATAACTTCGATACACCACAAGCGATGGCTGCGATTGCTAGCTTCCTCGACATGTATTTTGTTGTACGTATGTTTTCATCTCTTGTATCTTCCAGCTCACGTTGATCCAGACCGGACGTTCCGTTTACTCTGGCTCCGGGGGCTCATCGGGTCTTGAAAGCCTTTTAGCACTGTCATCTACCGAGTCCTCTCCACCGGCTGAACGGGGATCGAAAGCATTTCAAACCTCGGCGACAGTTTCCCACATTGCTCTACCATTCTATAGTGCCAATCGGCCAAACATGCTCATCGTGGTCGCTTCGGCTGCGCCATTATTCTCTTTCAAACCGGCCGATGTGACGTTCGTGAGCAATGTGGGAGCTGTGGTAATTGCCCACCTCACGCAGACTTTGATTGTTGAGGCGGATGCGGCAAAAACAGGTGAGCGTTTCTCGCTGCCCAGTTCACCGTAGCTGACGGCTTATTCAGCCTTCGTATCCCAAATAAGATATGTCATTATCTGTGGTCGTTATGATTTTAAAACTTATTGGATCTGTTTTCGCTTGTACTCACGAACTCAGGACCCCGCTACACGGCCTTTTAGGTGTAAGGCTTCCTGATGTCTTTCAGTGGTGGTACTGACTTGATGTACAGCAACTCCATCTTCTGCGCGATTGTTTCTCATCCGGAGAGCTAGCCATGGTGCCCAGCTTACTCGAGTGAGTGGTTCCTCCATCTATATTATCGATTTGAAATTCATGATGTCATAGCTCCGCAGAATATTGCGGTACGGCCCTACAGGGGATAGTAGACGACGTGTGGGTTTAAATGTCCTCTCCTCTCCTTTGACCCACCTGTTGACCTTTATTTGCCAAAAGCCTCGACTTTGGGAAAATGGCGCAGGCTTCACGAGATGGCGGCGACACCACCCCTCGATCTCGCAACGTTCTGGTGGATCTCGCCCAAATCACTCTGGAAAGTTCAAAGTCTTGCTGGTTGAGACGATTACAGTGGCAATCCATTACCGGATCCGAGTTGGATTCACAATCCGGAGCTCCCCCTTCACCGTCCGTGGAATTGACAGTGGAGTACGAAGATCGATCAGATTTAAAGGATTGGTGGATCAGTATGGACGTTTCTGGGTTCATGAGGTACGCCGCAGCCTGATTTCTATATCGCCAGCTCATCTCTAACCGCCAAATCCAAGGGTATTAAACAATCTCGTCACCAACAGTCTCAAATATACGGCCGAGGGAATGATCATTGTGTCTCTCATATCTGGTCGAGGAACGGAAACGGACCAAAATGGCAAGAAAACTTCGCAAGTTACTCTACGAGTCGAGGATACCGGCCGCGGTATTGCCCCGGAGTTTATGGACAAGCTGTTCGAACCGTTCACGCAGGCGGATTCCTTCTCGCCCGGTGCCGGTTTGGGTATGCATAGCAGGCGGTTGTTCTGCTTCGTCGTTTGACTGACGCCCTTATAGGCCTCAATATATGCAAGTCCGTCGTTGACCGAATGCAGGGTACTATCACAGTCGAGGCCCGCCCTGGCGGTGGATCGATCTTCACGGTTGTATTACCTGTAGACGATGTAGAACTTGCCCCTCCAGACACACCGCCAAAAATGCGGAGGACCGTCATTTCAAAGTCGGAGCCCGAACCCGAACCGCCACCATCCCCTTCGCCTCCGGAGGTTCCAGCTGAAAAATCATCTCCACCTGCTCAACCTATTCCTCCCCCACCCGTTCCCCCGAAGACGCCCAGCGAATCTAAGGCAGAAGAGGACGAGCAGCATCTCGATATACTTGTAGTGGATGATAGTCAGTGTCACAGCCTCGATCCTTATCTGTTTGCTCACAAGAGTGCACAGATACTATCAGCCGGAAGATCCTGGTCGCGATGTTAAAGCGTTTGAATGCTACAGCGCACCAAGCGCATGACGGGTTAAATGCACTCGAGGTCTTTCGAGAGGTGCATCCTCACGTTGTATGGACGTGCGTTTATCCCCCAAATCGACCTTCTATTTCTCTTTACTGATCATCCTACAGTGATATATCTATGCCACGGTCAGTCCTGAGTCGTATATATATCCGCAGCCCCATCTGATCAAGTACGCTATGACTAGGATGGACGGAGTTGTCAGTGACCTATATCTGATCGCTCATTTTGATCGCTGACTTGTCGCAGACTTCGGCCAAAGAAATGCGTAAAATAGAGCGGGAGTTGGGGTGGTCGCCTTCCCATAGTAAGTCCAGACGGATAGATTTACCTCTATTTTATTCAATGCTTCGCAGTTGTTGCCATCACTGGCTTGGGTCTGACAGATGTATGTACTGTCCCTCCAGTTGTGATGCCATCGGTATTGATCCAAGTATCGTCTCTAGGAACAAATACGGAGGGAAGCCTTATTGGGTCCTGCGGCTCTGGACGGTTGGCTGGTAAGCTCGTTCATCGTGTCAGCCAACTCGGTTTCCTGACCGCTTTGGCCATCACAGATCAAAGGGCAGACAAACCTGAATAGCCTCAAAGAGAGTTTGGCCGCCGTGCGACGCAAGCTCAAGCAGTCGATTTCCGCACCTGATTGTCCCCCGGAGTCTTCTCCCTCCTAATATTAGCGTTACCAGTTGGCCCTCCCTATCTACGGACACGGCTAATAACCCCCTCCACACGTTTCTCTCATGGGTTTTATGGCTTATCTTATTGACATATCTAAATTACTTGTATACCGGATGTATCCATGCGTACCATCTATCTGTACTACCATACGCTAACCACATCGTCGGGATCAAATATTTCGGAAGGAGTATCCATCCGCGCCGTCCATTTGTACTCATACTATCTACCCATACTACGAGTCCATACACGAACTCCATACCTGTTGCCATACATGTATATGTCGATCAAATATTTTCGGCCACTTAGGGCTCCGAACAACTCGGAGTTGGCCCTCGATCGGTGCATCCACTCGCCTTCTCCCTTTACCGCGCGTCCCTCTCGCCGTATTTATTTCTTATGCATCCCATGAAATCCATCCAGTCCTACGGGCCCGCAGAGCTCGCCCAAGGTCCTCTCTTCATCGGCCTGTTCTTCAACATCCTTCTGTACGGAATCATGGTATCCCAGACCTACGTCTATTTCACGACCTTCAGGAAGTCCGTCCCACATGATACCACATCCTACATCCCTCCCGACGGTATTCTTCTGGCAATTTACTAAATTTGTTCCAGCGACAAAACCTGGACCAAGACATTCGTCGCGTGCATCTTCGTGCTCGACACGCTCAATACGCTCTTCGATTTCGCGTATCTGTACGATTCACTGATCATCCACTTCGGTCAGTCACTTAGACGCGTCGTTCACGCGTTTTGGGTTGATTTTCAGCTTGAACTGGCTTCTAGGCGACGTGCCGTTCTTGGATCATGCGAACTGGCGTAAGCGCCGCTATTTTCTTCAATTTTTCGAGTTCCTTATGGTTGCCTGAGGCATATAGTTTTCGCGACAGGTGGGCGGTTTCTTTACCAATGCTCTCAGTCTAAATATCGACGCGTTTCGAAGATCCGGCGATGACGGTACGTTATTGAGATTTTTTCTGTTCGCACTTCATCTTGATTCTCATGGGGTACCCAGGCAATCATTGCTACTCTCGTGCAGCTGTTCTTTGCCTGGCGGGTCAAGGTGTTGACGAGAAATAATTGGCTCGTGGTGTTCGTTGTCGCTTGCTCCCTGACTGGTCTAGGTGAGTCCTGACTGCGTTCCGTACAACATCACGATCAAAACTCAATTCAACCCAGCGGGCGGCATTGGTACGCACTGTGGTTAATACGCATCTGTTCAGAGCTAATGTTGTTGTCCAAAGGAACCAGCATCGAGGTCCTCCGGATGCCGCACTTCAGGGATTTCACCCACTTCAAGGTAAATAATACTAAACCACAGCGCGTATCGGATTTTAAATAAATTTGCAGAGCGTAGTGATCGTCTGGCTTGCGGCGGAGTGCGTCGGCGACATTTTCATCACAGCTATCCTGGTCTTTCACCTGTGCGTATAGATTAATACCGCCCTCGCGAGCAGATACTTCTTGCTCATGCTACCTCCAGAGTACGCTTCAATTGCAACTTGTGCTGTGGAGGATTAACTCGATTGATGATATAGAAATCGCACAAGAGCGGTTTCGAAGGCTCCGACATCCTCGTCGACCGCATTATACGCAGTATGCATCCATTTGCATTACTCACATTATTAACTGATGTTAACGGGGGCCGATCAGTGACGGTGCAAACTGGGCTCGCGACCGCGCTCTGTGCAACGCTCGACCTGATTCTGTTCCTCACCGACGTGCGGTTTCTCTTCAATAAGCAGTGGCTTTAATTGATTTGTTCCGCACGTATCCAGCCCATCGCCTGGTGAGTTGCTTCTTCTGTTGCTGTACGATGGCATCGAACACGTTGCGTTTAGGCACCTTTCTTTCAATATTCCCCTGTGCGTGTTCTTTTTCCAAAAATATGCCTTTGCAGGTGCTGACCGATAGACTAGATGCAAGCTGTACACGAACTTCCTGCTGAGCAGCCTCAACGCACGTACCGCGCTCGGCGCGGGATCAGCGGGCAGCGGGCACACGGGGCTGATGGTCTCTAAAAGGTTGTCCATGCCGGTAAGTATGCTCGAGGAGATCCTGAATTACGCGTGGACTCATGCATGTCCGAATAGCCGCCGCCGCAGTTTCGGTCCTCCATCTTCATCGAGGTCGACTCGGTTCGCGTGTCGGATTCCGTGTCTCCGATTCGCGTGTCGGACGTGTCTCAGGTGCAGGAGGTTGTGTGATTGTGTGCCTCGGATAAATTGTAGCATTATTGTTTTGTAGCAAGTACACTTGAACGACTGTAAATGTGACCGAAGAAAGGTTCCTATTGGCCACGAGTGGCAGCGTGAGGAGTCCATGATTCAGGCTCGGAAGACTTTGTGCTCGACGGCATCGTCGGGAGGGGCTTCGCTGTAGGTTTAGCGGGAGGAACGACGGCAGGATCCGCTGGAGAGGGCGGGTCATCCGGTGGGGACAAGGAAGGCGGGGACGCGGCAGCGAGCCGCAACCGGTCCTCCTCGCGGTCCCGCGCGTCTAGCAGCGCGACGTTCCTTCGGACGCGCTCCTGCCGTATCAAATCCGCCTGGAGCTCCTGTGCGAAACGTGAGCAGCGGGCGGGTCTGCCATCAACGGGCGAGCGGACGCACCTCGAGGGTCGGGGCGTCCGGGCGCGTGTGCGTCAACCAGGAGGACCACTGGACTGCGAGGCGTCGGTTGCCGCCGATGTACTTCCACATGTCGGCCGAGCCGCTGTATTTGACGCTCCGTTTTGGACGAGGGTCTGGAGGGATGATATTTAGGTTACTTGGATACAAAATAGGTATGGAAGGGCGGACCATCGAGGAGACTGGGATGTTCGTAGTAGCGGTTTCCTGCGTCCCGCCGTCATAAGTGTACGTGCAGAAACGCGCTGGGATTTATGTACCTTCGAGATCTCGGCCCACGAAATAAGTCTTTATTGCGCGGAATTAGCGGTGTTGTTTTTTTCGAACGGAAATTTAAAGAAGGGCTCACTGGACGACGCAGGCGGTCGACGATTCGTCGCAGAAAAGACATGGATGATGGCGCGAAAGAGGAAGGAAGTCACACGTGACCTCGATTGTGGACGCGTCACCTTGCTTTCTGCGTTCGCCATGCCCGACATTGAGATGAAGCCCGCAGCAGACAAGAAGGAGGAGAAGAAGGACGACAAGAAGGACGACAAGAAGGAGAAAAAGGAGGAGAAGAAGGAAGAGCCCCCGAAGCCGCCCCCGACACCCGTCCAGGAAATAAAGTACAATACCGTCCTCATAGACCGCGCCGTCGCATCCCTCGAGCCGCGCTTCGCCCACCGCGCTCTGCGCACCCTCACGGCGCTGCGGAAACGCCTCGACGAAACCGTCCTCCGAAACGCCATCGAGGAGGTCTTCGTCAAAGGTACGCGTCCATGTTCGCGCTGTATTATTTCGCGATCTGAAAATAAAATACAGATACACCCACGAAGCAGTCCCTGCTTTCTTGGCTACCCGATGCCCCTCCACCGACTGAAGCAATGGAGGTCGATTCCGCCGCCGCACCCGCACCCAAGGCGCCCGCGGGCCCAGATCCCGTCCCGGAGGTGGACATGTACCTGCGCCTGCTCATGATGCACTTCTTCGAGACCTCCCCGAGCACGTACACCAAGGCGCTCGACCTCGCGCACCAGACCGTCGAAAAAATGCAGGCGCTGAACCGCCGGAGCATGGACCCCATCGCCGCCAAAATATGGTACGCGCTCGAGCGCGCGTACGAGCTTGGCTCCGAGCTCGCTGATGCGCGACCGTCAGTCGCCCTTCCTTCCTTTTGCCCCCCGAAAAAAATATTCATTCATTTTATTTTATTTATGTGTGCAGACTATTCCTCGCGGCACAGCGGACGGCCTCTCTGCGGCACGACGACGAGACGCAGGCCTCGCTCATCAACCGCCTCTTGCGCAGTTACCTGCAGTACAGCCTCTACGACCAGGCGGACAAGCTCGTGTCCAAGACCACCTTCCCTGCGTCCGCCGGCAACCCGCAGTTCGCGCGCTACCACTACTACCTGGGCCGCATCAAGGCCGTCCAGCTGAACTACAGCGCCGCGCACGCGAATCTGCAGCAGGCGATCCGGCGCGCGCCGGCGGCGAAGCTCGCGCCGGGGTTCTACCAGGCGGTGCACAAGCTCTTTGTTGTCGTCGAGCTGCTGATGGGCGACATCCCCGACCGCGGGCTCTTCCGGCACCCCGTGCTCGAGAAGGCGCTTACCGCGTACTTTGACATCGTCAAGGGTGCGTGCCCATTCTCCATTTTCTCCACGCGTTATTAACTAAGTGGGGACAGCCGTGCGCACGGGCTCGCTCGCCGAGTTCCAGACGACGCTGGCGACGCACGCGGCGCAGTTCGAGGCGGACCGCACGTACACGCTGATCGTGCGCCTGCGCCAAAACGTGATCAAAACGGGCATCCGGCGGCTCTCGCTCTCGTACTCGCGCATCTCGCTGCGCGACATCTGCGTGAAGCTGCACCTCGACTCGGAGGAGGACGCGGAGTACATCGTGGGCAAGGCGATCCGCGACGGCGTGATGGACGGCACGATCGTGCACGAGAAGGGGTGGATGGAGTGCGGCGGGCAGAAGGGCGGGTATGGGCCCGAGGTCGGGGAGGTGTTTTCGCGGCGGATTGGGTATTGTTTGGAGCTGCATAACCAGAGCGTCAAGGCGATGCGGTACCCGCTCAATGCGCATCGGAAGGAGCTGGCTGCGGCGGAGGGCGCGCGCGAGCGGGAGAAGGAGCTGGCGAAAGAGATACAGGAGGGCGACCTCGACGACGAGGATATGGGTGGGGAGTTTTGAGCGTACTCTTGTAATTCATTCGTTTCAAAATTCTCTGCGTGCTAAGTATTTAACTATTAACAATAAGATTAAAGTAAGGTATAAAACCCCGGCGCTGCGTGTATTGTAAGGACGTGGGCCTGGAAGGAGAGACTTCCTATGTAAAGCTGGAAGGGGAACTTCCTATGTAAAGTATCGACGAAAGCTATTAACATCGGGAGGGCAAGGGGCTCCGTCACGGTCGAAACACGCCAAAATCGCAAGTGCCATACATTTGGCCCACACAAGGGATATAACCTCAATAAGTCTGGCCGCCGGGCGGCGAGTGGAGCATAAGCGAAGGGGAGGTGAGCATGACCGAAGGCGACGAGAGCATGACTGGAGGCGACGAGAGCGTTACAGGCGGCGACCCGTGTGGATTCGAGCGCGAGGTACTGAGGTACGACGGGCCCAGGATGCGCCTTCTGCCCTGAAAACGCGAAAACAAACGAGTTAAGACATGTATGAAAAAAAAGCAAGAAACGCGCTCACGTTAATCATCCAATTCGAAACCTGGCTCATACTGAGGCCCGTCGCGTGGCACATCTGCTTCTTCTCGATCTCGCTGGGGTATGGGTGCGCGGAGTGGCTGTGGAGCCACGCCTTGAGAAAGTCGGTCGTCTCCTTCGGGAGGCGCCCGCGCTTGCGCTGGGGCATCGGCTGCGGGGTGCGCGCGCGCGAGTCGTCGAGGGGGAGCGCGGCAACCATCGGCGGGTAGCGGTCGGGGACAGGCAGGGACGGAGGCCACTCCCTGTCGTTACCGTTGTGGTTGTTGCTGCTGCTGTACCCGGCCATTCGGGACATGGATTGGTGCGGGGTATAGGGCTCGGTGAGCAGGGCGGCTATGGAGGGGAGACGGACGTTCTGCGACTCGTGGTCGCCGTTGGAAGTATAATGGTTGTGGCTATCGTCTGGATGTGGATGCCAGGACTGGCCGTGGTCGGAGCGGTGGTATGGTGCATGCGCGTGTTGGGGCTCTGCGGCCCTGTGGGACGACCAATGTGGTTCGGGCAAGATGTGCCTGTACTGCGGCGATGGAGGGGGTCGGGAAGAAGATGCGGGAGAGTCTAGCTCGTCCTGCGGGCACTCTCTGCGGGAATCGGGGCCTGATGTTTTAATCTTGAGGATGCAGTCGGTGGGGTCGGGGACTGGTTTGTCCCTGACATCTTTCTCTTTCTCTGGTTTTGGCACGTCTTCAGGATCAGAGTCTTCTTTTGCGGGAGAGTGCGCATCACGGTTATGATAGGCTTTCTCTGCCGGGCTACGCGTGTCTTTCTCCATCGGTTCTTATAGTTTGGGTTAGAATTGGATCAGAGGCAAGGCAAAGACTGTTGGTTGAGTATACCTGGGGCTCAGAGGGCAATATCAATGTTGAGAGGAGAAACGGCGGGCGTGGGGAGCAGCAGCTGTCAAATTTAAGAAAGCTGTCCGTTGACGCCACGTGGTACGCGAACGCGGAATTCTGATTGGCAGTGATCTCTAGTGTCTCTCCACTCTCTCATACCTGTCACCTTTCAAACTGCCAAAGCTGTTCACTTCCTCTGATTCCGCATATCTCTCTCTCTCCCGTCTTTTCGTTGCTGCGCCAGAAATAACACGTCCGACACCTCGCAGGGGGGACGCGATCACGTGTGACCGCGATCCTTGGTCTGTGGGAAGAGGACCCTTCATTCGTACGTGATTAAAATCGCGGGCGTAATTACGGGCCACTCCCTGCGGCAGATATTCGTGGAGGCAGACAGCTTACACGGAAGCCGCCTATATTAACATCCACCAAAAGCGCCGCTCAAAGTAACACACTCTATTGCTATTGCGGGAATAGAGAGGGCACAGACATCGCGTGTCGAATGCATGCACACACCACCTGGTCTTGGGTGCAATGTGCGATCACGGTGACCCAGATAACGCATGCTATACTTGCGAGCCAACCCCGCATTGAAGGTCCGGAGCCGCGCGAACTGACATGGACAGTTGACAGATTAAATCATATGTTGCTCGGTCTGATGTGGACTTAAGGTAGACATCTGACCGTGACCATACCAATTCACCGATTATCCCGACACTGCATAGGTTACCCAGTTCTAAATTCTCCTTGGGGGTAGATATCCAGCGTGACCGCCGAAAAATACGGAAACATCACCGCAGAGGACTCCTCAACGTCTCTGGCTGTCTCTGAACATCGACAGCGTGGGGCAGCGGCCTTGACAGCACGTCAAATCACTCTGCACGTCGTATACAGCAGCGTCCAACAAACAACCGCTTCCTTCCCAAATAGGCATTTCCGAATAAATATCAATGACCCCTGACGTCCTGGCAGAAATTCAGCGCTGTTCGGATTGTGTTCGGATTGTGTTCGGAGCCGTGATGGTCCGCTTTCGGAGTCGTGATGGCCTGCGGAGTCGCAGTGAACTGCCTCTCGCTATGTATATTACCACTGATGGGTCGACCGCGCCTCTCGCTACATACTGTATATTCAATTAGTATAATACACCTCCATGGATATGTTCGTCCCGCTTGGGCGGCCTCAGAAAAACCCACTCCCAGGAACGCCCCTGAGTTCGCCCTCGCCATCAAGCGAGTCCATGTCACTACCGTATCTTACACACGCGACGTACCACTATACCGCCGTGAAACCCCGCTTGTGGTCAAAGGTGTAGCCAACGACGCGGAACGTGGAAAGCCTTGTATGAACGATCTTGGCGTGTCGCATTCTCAGCTCTTGGCCCAGCTTTTGTGCGTCAAACATCTTTAGCTCGGCTAGGGTTGCGCTCGCCTCGGCCACAAGCTTTTGGACACGTTCGGGGACGGTGCCAACGAAGCAATATATCACCTCCCCGAGGCCGCGCACATCAACCTGCACCCCTCGCGGGAGTCTGGACATGATTCGAAGCATCATTCCAAAGTTCCTGCGATGGGAATTGCCCAGAGACTGGGAGGCTTGGATGAAGCCGAGCTTGTCGTGCGTCACGAGGATGGCGTTCACAGCGGCAAAGTTGAGGGATCCCGGCCGGAGGTACAGCGAACGCTCTTTGGCGATGTCGGTCGTGGCGTTTCCGCAGACGAAGCTCCCGGCTTTGCCCATGAGCTCGAGGGTCCCCGCGACGGTGCCAGCGCTGAAAACGGCCGGAAGTTGCATACCGTGGGTGAGCGCGCGATGTATCATGCCCTCGACGAGCTTTCCGGCCACTGAGTGTGTGGTGGATGTGTTGAGCGCGGCGGCCAGCTGTCCTTGTACCCTCTCGAGGTAGTCCTGCGCCAGGTCCGAGGTCCTGTGGGCCATGTGTGCAGAAAGGAACTCGACGGAGTAGTCGGTCCGCTGGAGGCAAGCTCGCCCTGATGTCTTGTCGATCACGACCAGGGGCTCAATCAGGAAGACACGATGAACGGCGTCTGAGGGTGTGAAAGCGAATATGTTGCCGCCGAGAGCCCTCTTGACGGCGTCGTCGATGGTCTCGGGCGAGGGGACAGGTGCACCGCCGAAGAGGCTTCGTGCGACCGGCCCGCCCGTGTCCAACCTTTTCACAATTTTGGCGCGATCGATTGCGAGTCGTTTCCTTTGTTTGGCAAGGTCTGCATGGATAGTTTCTGAAAAACGCCATTAAAGGCAAGACGCACGTTACAACCGCAATTTCTTTCGACGACCACGTCTTCATGTACCACTTCTCGGCGCCAAACCTCTTGACGAACTTGTTCATGCACGACTCCCGTGGTGGCGACGTACATACAACGCACCGAGCGAAATTGAAGATCTGGGGGGGCGTCCAGTCGAGTTTGTCGTCCACGTCGATGAGGACCCAGCTGTTTCGGAGAGCTTCGCGTGTGGCGCGTTTTTCTCGCAGAGTTTCGGTGCATTCTTGGACGCCGTCGGAGGAAAAGTAGTACACGCTGTTGTCCCCGTTGACGAAGAATACCGATTCTCCCAGAGCGAGCAGACGGAAAAGGAAATAGTAGCAGCCGAAGCTCTTGCCTGTCCGACGCACTGCATGAGCGCGAAACCCAAAGCAGAGAGAAAGCCGACCACTTGCCGATCCCGGGCTGACCAGTCACGAAGAAACGAGCCCGGAAGCTGTCGTCGGGGGGGTTGCTCAAGAGAGACATCGCGTGCTCCATGAACAGGCCATATTCGTGCCGGATAACGAACGTGTCCTTGTCACCGCGCTGGTAGACCTCACTTCTGAGATGGTCGAGAGCCAAGGTCGGATGGGCTTCGAGATTGATGTAGCGTATTCCAGCCGGGCCTTCATCCACATCCTCGCCTTCGTCGCCTTCGCCTTCGCCGTCGCCGTCGGGATCGTCCATATCCATGGCATTCGAGTCGCTCTTCTTGCTGTTAGGGGTGAGCCACCCGTCGTCTGGTGTCAGGGTTTCGATGCGGTCGAGCAAGGCGGGAGGCTCGCCCAGTGCTAAAACCCCCTGCGCGCCGCCAGTAGGCCAGAGGGTACAAAAAAGGTCTCGATATACGTCGTTCTCCCACTGAAACTGCGGCAGAAGCAGCGGCGCGGGGGCCTGGGGCGTTGCGGCTTGCACGGCCATGGAAGATACCCAAAATAGACAATCGTCCGCCGTGAATGCACGATATTTGCGGAAAAAGACACCAAGGATAGATGAAGTGGTTGACAGGACGTCAAATCACTTTCAGTCTGCACGTCGTACGTCCAAACAAACAACCGCTTCCTTCCCAAATAGGCATTTCCGGAATAGATATCGATGACCTCTGACGTCGTGGCAGAAACCGAGCGCTGTCCAGCGCCGTGATGCCTGTCTGCCCATTGCCCGCCCACATAGAAGTCCAGCGCTGTTCAAAGTCGTGATGGGCCGCCAGCGGCAGCGCCTCTCGCTATGTATATTTAATAATAACCCGCCCGCGTCTCTCGTTACATATATTCAATTAGTATGATATAATACACCTCCTAGATATGTTCGCCTTTAGGCAGAGTGCGTCGGAGTGCCTCAGAAAAACCCGCTTCCAGGGAACGCCCCCGAGCTCTCCCCGCCCCCGGATCGCGAATCAAGCGAGTCCACGTCCGACTCGATGTCCTGCACGACACTGCGCTGCGGCTCCCTCGTCGCTGAATATCCTCTCGTACTCGTCGCCGCAGCAATCGAATCGACGAGCATCCCGCGCGGGGGCGGCGACAAGGACAAGTCGCGCACCGCCGAAAACTGGCGCGTCGGCGCTTTGAACCCGCGGGGCGCCGTACCTCTACCCCTCGGCTCATTGTGCTGCTGTTGCTGCTGAGCCGAGGGCGCAGCATACTGACTCGGAGCCGCGGGAGGCGGCACCTTCCGGTTCGCCTCCTCGCTCGTCCGCCGCAACCGCGCATACACCGGCTCCTCCCCCCGTCCGCCCCTTTCACGACTCGTCCCCGCTCCGGCTTCCGCACCACCTCCGAACCCGCCAAACCCAAAATTGAAGCCCCCGAAATTGAGCCCGAGTCCCGTCTCGGCGTCCTGTGGGGGCGCGGACAGGTCGGCGGGTGCGGGGTCAAACTGGGATGGGTGTGTAAGTTCAAGTTACGATTGTGAGGAGGAAGATGAAAACTTACAGCACCCCACACCTCCTGCCTCTCGCCGTCCCGTCCCTCCGTCCCCGGTCGCTTGCCCGCCGCGCGGTCAATCAGGTGGCACACATACAGCGTGTCGGCGCTGGAGGAACGTTAGCGAGCGGTCGTAAAAGAGGAAACACGGTTGACGGTCCACAAGAAAGAGGGACTTACCAATCTCTGATGACCCCCGCACAGAAGACGCTGACAGCGGCACACACCGCGCCTGCGAGGACCGCCGCGGCGATCGCAGCACGCTGCTGGTCTGCATAACTTATGCCTTCTATTTATTTGAGTGTGGGTGTGCGTGCGTAGTTTATTTTAAGGTGTCGTGTGCCGTCGAGGTATCATATGGTCAGGGCGGAAAATATAGACAAGGTTGCAAGGAGAAGGAGAGAAGCACGAAAAACGATTTAGCCAATCAGCTGCCATTTCTTTCAAAACTCTTGCAAAACACGTACCTTCTCCCTCACGATCCCCAGCAGCGCGCAAGTACGCGACGAGGGCGAACGGCAGCGCAAGCGTGTACGGGCGCGGAAGTGGGAGCGACGGGAGGGTCCTCTCCGCCGCAGCCTCGCGCACCTCGCGCACCCCATTCACACCCTCCCAGAACCCCGCCCCCGTCAGCCCGCAATACACGCCCGTATACCTTCCCCCGCCGATGCGTTCGCCGAGCGCGTGGATCTTGGTCAGCGCCACGTCAGCGAAGAGTGCGATGAAGCGGTACGGCAGCGCGAGCGGCAGGTACAGGAGGACGAGCTGCAGGAGCGAGAGGCCCGAGAGGATGAGCGAGAATATCGCGGAGAGCACGAGCGGCCCGAGCGGGCGGTGGAGCGCCGCGTGCAGGACGAGCAGCTGGGCGTCGAGTTCGGCGTACCCAGTGTTCCAAGCGCCTGATGAAGGTGGCGGTGCTGATATCGAGTATTCGAAGTACCACGCCCCGACGCCACCCGCAACGACGCTTCGCTGCAGTGCGCGCGCGACGAAGTACACGTGAAGGGCGCACACCGCGACCACCGCGCTTCCCGCCTGCATGTACCATGAATGCGAGAGCGGCAGGCGCACGAGCAGCGTCAGTAGCGGAAGGCTGAGGATAAGGCCGGCAAGCAGCAACAGTGGCGAGAGGATGAGGAGAAGGGGGGCTCGGAAGAAGAGGATTCGCGTCGAGAGGGAAAGGAGGGCGGGCGAGCGGGAGGCACGGTGGAGTTCCGCAGGTAGGCGCCGGACGCTCAGAACCGCGAGCGCTAATGGGATAAGGGCGAATAGCCGTAGGCCCCAGCCGGCCCCGGAGCTGAACGAGCCCGCAAAGGCCAGGACAGACGAGAGGAAGAGCGCGAGTGGCGGGGCGAGCGCGGAGAGAAGGAGGACGGGCCGCAGGAATGCACGGAGGAGCGCCAAGTGTGCATAAGCGAGGAGCGCGGAGAGGATGGTGAGGAATGTGAGCAGCGGGATAGTGTGCAGGAGCGCGGGCGGAGGGCGCTCCGTGGGGGAATTGCCACTGGGTAAAACCAGGGAGAGGAGCGAGAGCACACAGAGGAGGGTGTATATAGAGAGGAAAGCAGCCGCGGCGTATACGTTTGGCTGTGGTTTCCGTCTCCCGCTTCGACCCCGGGAAGAGTGGGAATGTGGCGCTGGTAGATGGAATGCATGAGCCTCGGCACCCGTGCGCGGTAGCAGGGACTCGGAGAGCGCGAGCGAAAGCGACTGCGCCTGCGTTTGCGGGGTAGCTTGGGGTGGATTGGTATTGTGATTCCTCGGATTCGGCGAAATGGTCCGTGGAGCCTGTGGGGGTGACATGGTATATGACGGAGATGGAGATCGTTGGTGTGCGAGCCAACCAACACCCTGCCCGTCCCCGTCCCCGTCCCCGTCCTCGTCCGCATCCGCATATTGATTCCTGCCATATTCTCGTTGGTCATCTTCCTCGTCTAGTCGTAGATAAGGGTCCTCCTCGTCCTCCCCATCCCTTTGGAGCTCGGCGGAGTCATACTTGTGAAAATGTGGGTCGGCAGAATCGTCGAGGTGCACCGAGGCTTCGTCGGTGGTGAAGGAGAAGAACAGCGGCTGCGTCCCAGATCTAGAGGAGGACGAGGGTTGTGCTGAAGAGGAGGAAGTCTGGGGGCGAGTGAGGAATTGGGAGGCGTACGTCGCGAAGGACATGGAGGGATTGGAGAAGGACGGATTGTGTCCGGAAAAGGAATGCCGCGTCAGGCTGACTTCGCCTCATGTACAGCCACACCTCCACTCACACTCGCGCGCCTACCGTGCTGACGCGTACGACGCGCAACCACAGCTTCCGCTGTGGAATAACAAATCATACTAGCCGTCCAGTTCATTCGCGACGCCAAAGATGTTTGAAACTGTGTACTACCAAATTAATTGCACGATCGAGGAACATGTAACAGCTCCCGGTTGTATCCGCCGTCATGTTTCATTCCTTTTCTGCCAATTGTTTTCTATGCTGCCCTAGCGAATTTCAGTCGTCGTCCAAAGTCCTCCTTGAAGGTTTTTCTTGCCAGCCAGGGTCCAGCCATGACTCAAGAGGACCATATTGTAGTGAGCGCGGCCTAGAAGGTGGAAATGCCGGCAATACTGGTACTGGAAATCTGGAACCTTACTCTTGTCGTTGTCTTGTACTTACAATTATTTTCTGTGAATCTTTGGAGGCAGTCTGTGTCGGCGATCGATTCGTCGGCTGATCCGGTCCGATAGCACTGGCAGGGTGTCGGCGTCTGAGCCTAACAGCACCACTTTTCTTACTGTGACTCCTGTTCTGTGTTCCTCAGCCTCAGGCTCGAGCGCGTCTCAATTCCCGGCTGGTATATACTTACGCGTGCCTGAGGCCTATTATAAACACCCTTCTTTTCACTCACACGTATCGACGCGTATCGACTTCACGACATCATGTTCAGCAACTTGGATGTATTCGACCAAGATAAGCTTATTTCTATGGAGGACGACACACTTTCTATGGAGGACGACGGAAGCTCCGGTCAGGGACAAGTACTTTATGACACGCAAATTTAACCTCGGTTTCTTCAGGTGTTGACTCTTCCCCTGAGCAGCCCAGCGACTCTGAGGAGGAGGAGGGATCCGGAAATGAAGATGAGCAGGACTCCGATCCGCAAGAATTGAATGCGGAAATGCAGATTGAGGGAGACTTCGAGCGCGTTCTTCAAGTTGTCTGCCTAAATTCAATTCTAACCGCGTCTATTCAGTCGCCTGATTAACAACATCAGATTAAATGAAGGCACATCTCACGGCTTGCTTGCTAAAGACTGGGACTTCAACGCGCAAGACCAAGATGCTCAGTTCACAGATGACCTTCGTGCGGCTTCTGGCGTAGGGAAGCGGCGCAGGAAGGTGCGCGCTGCCATTATATCTGCATACCACGTCTAAGAGCAGCAGGGGCCACGCGCGGTTGGCCCTTCGTTGTCGTTTGAAGTGAGATCGCTGCTTGGGGATGGAAACCAAGCCTATGTCGATGGAAATTTGCCCGAGGCAATCCGGATCATGCTCGAGGTCATTCGGATTGAGCCCCGAGCGGCGTCAGCATGGTCTGTCCTCGCCCAGTGTCACGAAGACATGAAGCAGGAACAACCAGCGCTCCAGCTGCGCATAATGGCAGCTCACCTTAGACATGATGCGGACGAGTGGGATCGTCTCGCACGACAGTCAAAGTTCGTACCGTGTCTACAAGACACTATACATGTACTTATTCTCTCCAGAGATCTCGGGTACAACCTCCAAGCACTCTACTGCTGGGGCAAGCTATCGAGTCTCGACCCCTCCAACGTCAACGCCCAATGGGACCGCGCTTTACTTGCTCGGGACATGGGCGACCTCAAAACGGTACCCGCATCCTCTTCGCTCACCTCCTTTGCTAATTTTCGCAAACCAGACGCGCAGCGCCTTCCTGGCCATCTTGAAGCGCTTCCCGCACGACCTGGCCGTCCTGTCTGAGCTCCGCACCGTTCTCGTGGAGATTTCAGATCTCGCTACCTGCACTACCCTGTTCAAGGCGGCCTTCGAGCACTATCAAAAAACCTACCCCTCTGGCCACGGGCACGACCCAATAGCAAACAAAGACGTACCCGGAGGTGGATTTGGACAGCTGGAGATCCTCGTGCTCGCGGACCTGTACAACACGTCCGGAGATCACGGTCACGCAATCGATGTTATCCGCCAGGGCTCGCGATGGCTCCAGGGACGCGCAGAGCACCGATATTGGGACATGTGTGATGACGATCGTGAATATGACCTACTCGAATTTAACAGGACCGTTGAGAGCGGTCCGCAGCCTGGGATGTTCCCGTTGGACGTCAACGCTAGACATCGTCTCGCTGTTGCGAGGATCAAGATGGGGGAGGCTGACGAAGCCAAGGTGGGCCGTTGTTTCATTTCCGCGTCTATCCCTTAACAGACGGTTCTTCAGCTACACGTCAGCGCTGTGCTAGCCGAGGACGTTTTAGATTATGCCCCATTATTTGGGGAAATTGCGGATGCATATTTCGAGCGGGAGATGTATGCTGAAGCTCGACCTATTTATGAAGTACTCGGCGCGGAGGCGAACGTATGTTGCTTTCCTGCATCCCTTCCGACCGTTCACCCATCTTCTTTTCCAGACAAGCAGTCTATATATCCTATTGCAGACGGCGACTTGTCTTCGCATGCTCAATGAACTCCGGGAGTCTGCAGATGTTTATGAGTATAGTGCGTGCTTCTAGTCTTTTGCTTGCACTGGGTGCTGAATGAAGATCTTCAACAGTCCGGCTTGTCGAACCTTCACACAACGAGGCAAAAATGAAACTTGCCGAAATTTACGAAATACTGAACGAGCCCCGGAAGGCCCTGGAATTGGTCTATGAAGGTAAGAGCTAGGCTTTGCGTTCGACTCTCAGATGAATAAAAATGATCCAGTTATCGACTCCCGCAAGCGGGCTAACAAGAATTCTGATACTAATACGGGCCAACCTGGCCGGGCATCACAGCCGCCCTCTTCTACGTCTTTGTTTACTGAGGAGAAATCCACGAAAACGAGACCTGGACGTGCAGCACAGCGGATGTCTCTGGAAGCTCTTAAAGAGCTGGAGACAACGCTGGAGCGGGACACTCTGAAGAGCCATCGGAGGCTCACAGAGCTCTGGCCACAAATCGCGAAGGAACACATTAACGATTCGGAGCGGGAGTGGTTTCTCGAGGCGGAGAAGATGATAGAAGCGTTCCGTGAGACCAGACAGCTGTTCACGACATCAACTGTCTGTTCCCGGCTTGCATACGTCGTTTTCTGCGCTCACGTTGCCCTGTGTAGCTGGCCTTCCGTGGAATGTTCCCCACTTTCGGTTCTGGCAAAAACAAGCGGCAAGCCACAGATCTAGAGGCGGACGAGGACCGGATGGCCTCTCGACTTGAGCTTGGTGTGTAGCAGCATTTCTACCGATACCGGCGGTTGACGATACGCAGAGAACAGCGCAACAGTGAAAGCAGCAGCCTCGACTGATATCTTCCGCGGGCTGCACTTCCGAGATTGGCTTCAGATATTCTTCCAGGTTTGTCATAACACCATCTGTCCGCCGGCCCTAACGCCATATTATAGTATTGCTTTATTCTGACGAAGCGTGGCAAATATGAGACAGCGGAGGAGATCCTCAAACATATCTTATTATCCATTGCCTACCGCTCTCTCGAGTCTCAAAACACAATTCGCTTGGCTCTAATAAGTGAGTCGCGCCTCGTAATATATCTGCCTCTTTAACGGGAGGTATCAGCCTGCGCTCTCGCCTCGCGGCGTTTCCCCACCGTTGTCGAGCATTGTCGGAAGATCATGGGTGCCAATCAGTTCAATAACGAGCCGTTGCGGATCTTCCTGGCCGTCATGTCGAGCGGATTGAGGTCTACTGATGCCTTCATTGTCTCTCCGCTCCAAAAATCGGTCTATCGGGAGATGAAACTGTCCTACATGGCTGCCAAGACACCAGAATTGATTAAATGGGTAAGCCAAATGAAACGCTTTTCGTTGCCCAATTCCAAACTGGAGGATGCAAACGACGACGACGACGCTGGGGGACCGGAAGAGGCCGTCAATATCAACGATGCTCATCCGCTACCGGAGGCGGCGCGGAAGAGCAACCCAGTGATCACCGCGCTCTACGGTCAAATGTGTATTGCCGCCAAGAGTTATCAAAGCGCATTATGTACGCGTTTCATTGTTTTACCAACAGCCTGTCGTGATTGTGTTGTGGACAGTTTACCTTTTGCACGCATACGACTTGTGTCCTGATGACCCGATGATCTGCCTCTCGCTCGCAATGGCAAGTCTCGGGCGCGCAATGCAGCGGCAGTCCGATAATCGGCACCACCTCGCAACTCAGGTCCGTGTGTGGTGTGCCCATCGCCCTGTGCCGGACTAATCCCCTCTGCAGGCAATGGCGTTTCTCACGCGCTATCGTCAGTTGCGCCAGGAACAAGCGGGTGGAGCCGGCGAAATCGAATACAATCTCGGGAGGGCTTATCACCAGTTAGGTTAGCCTTGGCTCCTTATAAGTGTTCGTTGAAAATCGCCTTACTCTTTTACATCAGGTCTGTATTCGCACGCAGTCACCCACTATGAAAACGTCCTCGAGTTGGCGGAGACGCAAGAGGACAAAGTGAGTCAAATTCATCAGAAGGAACTGCATTTTGATGTTGTCTTTTAGCACGCCTCCGTTGCACAGGAGGCAGCGTACAACCTGTCCCTGATATATACTATAACAGGTGCCATTCCTCTGGCGCAGTCACTTTATCGACGCTGGCTCTCGCTCTGATGTACAGTCTCCGACTGCGTCTGTGTAGTTTTATGTCGTTATACGTGTAGCACGCCCCACTGTATTCTCACCGAATCCCTCTGTATTGTATCTGTGCCTGACTCCCTCGTGGCTGAGTACGACTAGATTTCTATTACTTGTGTAGTGGATTCCCATTCTTCTGCAGCTCGCAGCAATCTCCGCAACAGCTCCACCCACTCATCGGCGCCGCCTTCCCCAACACCCTTTACCCAAGCGTCAGCTTCTCCTCGCCGCTCCAGCTCTACCCAGAAGCTCCTTAACAATCCCTTGGCGTTGTACATGTCTTTCCTCCACTGATCGACCCGGATGTCCTCGCCGGCGAACTCGTACAGCTGGTCTTGGTAAGAGAACTGCTCATCATCCTTGAATACGCTCCAGACGCGCGCAATAGCAGCGCGATTGCCGTCGAACGGTGCCCCGAGCTCGGCATATCGTGCGAGCACGGCGCTCTTCTCCTCATCAGCGTTGAACGACTCGGGGTGCGCGAACGCGTGCATTATTGCGGCGGCCTGGGCTTCCATGATGGGGAGCGGGGCAACCCTGACCGGAAGACCCATAAATACCAGACTCGTGGGAGGAAAGCCAGCTTGTATCGGGAAAATATGGCGGGCGAGGGGGAAAAGGTTGTACGTAGAGTTGTGGAGGTTCCTCGGCAACGGCGGGCAGGGAGGGTGGATCCCAGAATGGATGATGGAAGAGAGGAATGGAACCGAGACCTGATAACCTGTGGCCAATATGCAGTAGTCAACTCCGTTTTCCACCGATCCGTCCTCAAAGTGCACTTGGCCGTTCTCCCCGAACTTTGTTGTTCTGCCGCGGATTTTAAGACCTGGGGAATCTGCGCATGTTGCCCCGCTGATGGATCTTATGAGCGTCTTGCAAGTGTTCCTCATCTCTGCGGAAATATCGGTGCCGCTGGGACCGCCACCCACGACCAATATTTTGTCGCCAAGCGGTAGCGGATGTATGTACCAGACGGAATGCGAGGCTTTCTTCGCCGCAAACCAGCTGTCTGTTCCAGGCACGTCAGGATACCGAGGTATGCTGTGGTGGCCGTTTGCGACGATGACCAGATCGAAATCGATGGTTTCTTCACTAGAGTTAAGCCGGATCTTCCACTTGGATGATTCCCGATACACGTCGCTGACAAGGGTATTGAGCCGTATGAAAGGCGTGAGATTAAAGTGGTCTGCGTAAGATTTTAGATAACTTTGAACATGAGACGCAGCGGGGAAAATGGGGGTCGACGGAGGGAATGAGAAGCTAGGGAAACACATAACCGGATGAGGCAAATTCGTCGTCAGCGAATCGTACAGTGGTGTCAACGGCAGTGGGGGATCCGGAGGAGTGGGGGCATCCGGGAGCCTGACATTCGGATGAGAGGGAGTCGAGGTCGGAACTCATAGATAGATGCACCATATACCGCCTATTTGGTCCCTCGCCTCGAACACCAGTGGTTTCCAAAAGTTGCCTTTAAACTGAGGAGTGTCTAAGATCGCCCTGAGCGCAGCTAGACCAGCTGCTCCAGCGCCGATAACGCAGATGGTCTTGATTTGGTCTTCATTATCTTGCTCTGGATTCACTGCAGTGCAAATTCAAATTTAGAGGATCTAGGAAGGGCATCCATCGTACCTACTTCCATCTAATGAATGTTGGTAAATAATCTCTATTGTTTGGGCGTGGGTTGTACTAGACGCGTTGTTTGGCTTGTTTGGCTTTCAATTGGTTTTGAAGAGAGCCCCATCAAGCTCCTCCCCTGTATCCCTGGTTTGTCGCGACAGGCCCACCGAATGTCTCGCCAACACGCTCATCTCGAGAGTTCACAAACTCGTGGGCCGCATGGTCCACCACTTACCGGTCCCGGGGCGCACTATCGACATCCTCAATTCGCGCCCCACCCTTACGCGCCACCAGGTTATGCTTCATTCCACTCACCACCACCGCCACCTGATCTTTCCGACGCCCTCGTTCAAAGCGTCACCCACTCGATGGGCCAGATCCTTGCGTCCCATCTTGCTCAAAGCGACGCTAGAATGAATCGTTTTGAAAACACGTTACAGCGTCTTTCTGCTGATGTATCAGGCGCGCGACACGAATCCCGTGAATCTGTGGTCCAGATTGCTGAAGTCCTTCAAAAGTCGCATACTATACAGCTCGCCCATGTCAAACGACTGGAGAACTGCATGGGGATGGGCGCCGACATGAAAGATGAAAAAACCTTGCTCAACAGGTTTGACTTGTTATCCTTTGCAGTGGAGGACCTCCTCGAGCGCATCAAAGATCCTGAAGCTAACGGTCAGTCGAGGTCCTCCTACACACTTGTCTAAAACTCATTCCAGCTAGTCCCCGATGGTCCTATTCAACACGACATGGCGACAAGCCCCATTAAACGCGCTTATGCCGATGCAGTTGTCCAGCCGAAAACGCCTAGTCCCAAACCTCAGGTAGCTTCTATAGCTGGTAAGTCAGGTTCTTAGGTCTCTGGCAGACCCTGAGGCGCGACTTCTTAGTTGACGTCATTCCGGATTCGGCCGCCGACGGTATCTCAGACAGTTATCGCTCATTTTCTACTACCATTGCGGGTCCGTGTCTTCTATCCGATTTCATTTGTATTCCCATCTTACAAAAGTGCAGTTGCTGACGATAGTATTCCGGATATCCACGAGAAGGAACTCAACAGTCCGACAGAGCATGGGATAACCAGCGACCTCTTCGTCTCTCGAGACATTCCCAAAGCCACTTTTGCAGCTGCCTCGCCAATAACTCGCCCCCTTGTTCCGGCAGACTGGCAAGATCAAAGTGAGCATCCTTCAAATTCTCTCTCGCTCAGTCCTGTTCTGACCTTACATTGAGGCCCATCTCCCCAGCGATCGTTCACCTTCACGCCCGACCGATCCCCAGAAGGAATGCAGCGCTATACCACCCTAGCGAACCAGCCGTCTCCTTCCGAGGGAACCGTCGCTTCCCTCAGACAGACAAGTTTTGGTGACCGTTTTACTGGTCCCTTAATATCCACTCCTTGCCGTTCTACGTCGGTGCACCCCGTTTCTCCGCCAATCTCCGTCTCCCCCCCGGCGTCCCCGCGGCAGGCCACCCCATTTTACGATCGTTGCCCGCCGGACGACGATCTTCCGTCGCCGGTGGGTAGAAACACGACAGAGAGAGAACGTATAGTCCCGTTCGCACAGGAATCTGTGGGCGCCCATGTCTCGCCGCATTTTTCTAGTGCTGCACTGGAGGGTCCGGCTCGTTCGCGGTCTGCTACCGTCGAGGTCGATGGTGCCATCTATCCACCATCGCCCTCCGCTGATACCGTTAGGGAGGAACTTTCGGTGCTTGTTATGATGGAGGCTCAACGATCTGATACGTCTCCAAAAATCGCATCGCCTACACCGCTGCCTTTGGCAGAGTCTATTGTACCATCTTCCGTCACGCCCTCCCCGATGGTCGGAGCCCAATTGCAGAGAACCTCGCCGCCTCGTCTAACCCTCTCTATCCCACATCGATTGGCAACTCCGACCACTGCTGCTCCGCCAGACGCCGCGGTGTCTCCCTTGCCCTCTCCTCCCCCGAGTACTCCGCCTCCCCAAACGGAACCTGTTGACTTTTTTGATGTCTTCATGTCTCCACTTTCCCCTACCACTCCAAGCGAGTCATCCCAAGGCCGAAACAGCCCTTCTCCACATGGCCGACACCTGTTCCCGGAATCCCCTCTAGTCAAGAGCGAGGGAAGAGCGCCGGGGACCACTCTGATTCCGCCGCAGGCCCGCCCCACCCGGTCTGTGCTCAGGCTTAAGTCTGCCGGGCCAGTGGTCAGCGCTGCCACTACACGCATCAAGAAGCGCAAAGCCAAACCACAGGAAGTCGAGTCGGATTCGGCGCCGCCATTGAAGCGCGTTCGGCAACGCTCGGAAAAGCAGAATCCTCTCCCGACCGTGAAGCAAGAAAAGGGGAAGAAGAAGAAGTCGACTCCTATTGTGTGGCCTGCCATGACGCCCGAAGCGCAGACGGATCCGGAGGTTTGAGTATTTGTCGCTCCGTGAACAGCACCCTGACGTTTATTCAGTTCGTTGGAAGATTTATTGGCTGCGAGAAGTGAGCTTACGATCTTCGTTTTTCCGTAGTCTGACCATATCATTTTCTCCAGAGACAACTGCGGGCGCTGGTTTCATTATACTTGCATGGGGATTGTTCGGGGTGACCCCAGACTCGAGGGCACGTTTTACTGCCCGCCCTGCACTGCGTCCGTTCTTTCTTTCTCTTACTTTGCCTTGCCCAGCGCTGATATCACACCTCGTTTAGCGGACGTAAATCCCATGCTTTCCTCATATTTTTCGAGGCTTCTGACCTTCCGCTGTCACAGATCCTCATCCTCCCAAGCAGCAGAATGGCACTTCTGCAGAAGAGTGCGGCCGCCCTGGGTGCCCGGTGCAAGACAAATTCTTTGAGCCTGAGGGAGTCTTCGGTCGCCACACGAAGCTTGACAACACCTACGGCCGAATCACCCGCTGGTTGGTGTTCTGGAAGGGGTAGGTTCATTCACCGCAACTAGTGATTTGTTTCATTGATTCGTGTGTGCCAGGTACCAGTGGAGCGATGCCACCTGGGAGCCAGACGCACCGTCGGAAGAGGCCGTTGACGTCTTCAATGAGCAGGCCGTGGCCGCGGGACTCGATCTTGACGACGACAGCGTCAGCTGCATCCTGTTGCCTGAGGCGGAGCAAGGCGGCGTCAAGAATCCTGACGTCTAAACGGCATATCATACGCCACACCCCCACCTCAGAACTTCATAAGTATCTTATCTTGTCGGACTGTTCTTTTATGCACATGATCGCCATGCTCAGATCCAAGCTAAATATCGCAATCGTAGGGCATAGTAATACGTAACTAGTAGCCGGAAAACATGTTTTCTTGGGAGGTTATTCCGAGCCTTGGGTCTTTTTTTCTTCCCGGTTTTGGACAAATTTTCAATGCAACGCCGGCGCGCCATGTTTTTTTTGGAGTTGTGGACCCTGGCGGTCCGGCCTCGGACCGATCAACCGAGAGGCTCTCACGTCCGTGACAACCTCCCTTCAGACCATCCCTTTCTATAAGTTTCAAAGACTTGAACTGAAGTTCAAAACCGGACGGCGGGTTGCATTTAGGTTGCATACACTTTTCATGTGTCGGGCGATATCCAAGAACACGAACAGAAATGCGCAATTGCGAGGGATTCAAGCTCGGAGCCGGGAGCCAACTCGGACCCGTACCGGCCCCGACTCAATGCTATGTACTCAGCTGCTCTGTTCTCTTCAATGATCAAGGAGGCGGGAGCAGAAGCAGTCGCGGAGAAACTATGTACGCCATCGGCCAAGTGCTCAACTCGTCATAAACCATCTTCCTTTTTTTGGGGGCCCTGGATCTACTGCAGCGTCCTGTTCAGTCCAGCGTGACTATCTTCAACGAGTCGCATCTACGAAAGTAAATACATAATTCCGATTATTCAGCCCAACTATATGATCTTCTTTTTGGTCTTGGGATCTCCAGACTGTGGAGGATGAGGTCAATCCGACCCCATGACCCCGTCTCCTCCACTTCGCCCTTCTTACCGCGGTCCGTGTTGGCATGAGAATAGAATACAACAGAAATAAAATGGACCACTCCAAGTGACACCTCGATCGATAACTCCCCAAACTACCATGGTATTTATTTCTATTCTGTGCCGGACAACAGTGACACGGCTCCTACTTATAGCGTCTCAAAGTTCTTACTCTGAATATCGCCTCTTTGGCTGCTTCTATTTCAGCAGCATCGTGTAATTCTTTCTAACCGTCTCACAACTTCCGATACTCACTTCGATGGACTTAGTGCTCCCTCCGTTGTATCAAAAGATTCCAACTGGATCGGTCAAGCCTCTTGGATGGGCTCTTAACCAGGCCCAGATACAAGCGCATGGATTGGCTGGCCACTTGAGGGATTTCGATAGCTAGTAAGTTTTCAAAGGTGCCCCATTGGATTCATTGCGCTCAACATATCCAAACAGCGTAAATGGCTCCATCTGGGTCGAGGGTGGTTCAATCGAATACTCAGAAATGCACGAATCCGCACCCTACTGGTTGTAAGTATGGCAAGACCTGACACATCTTGGCGAAGCTCACTCAGTGAATCAGTAACTCGATGGTCTCACTTGCATTCCAACTGCAGGACCAGCGGCTGATGGGGCAAGTGAGCGACTTTTTGGACTGGACCCTCGACCATCTCGGAGACGACGGGTGGATCGGGCCCGAGCCGTTCGTAGCCAACGCCACAATTCCGCGGATTGTGTGGCCGCGCTATCTTGTTTTAATGGGGCTCATAGTACGTTGTCTAAAGTTACAAGAAGCACATTTCTTGACAAGAAGTAGCAATATGCGGAGGCGGATCCGACCCAGGCGCCGAGGATTCTAGACGCAATGCACAATTTTATGTCTCTGGCCAACACCATCTGGAAAAATAACCAACAGGGCGATCCGTCTCTTGGATTCCAGTTCGATTACCAATTCGTCCGTTGGGAAGAGGAAAGTTTTACTGGATCGCTCTGACCCAAGATTTCTGTTCTCATCTTGTCACACAGTTGGTATACTCGCTGCAATGGCTCGTTGATACGGATCCTCGTGGTCAGTGAGCTTCATTTATATCACAACTTAGAATTCGTGTTAAAATGCCGCTCAGACAAGGAGGATGAGATGATAGAAACCATGCAACTACTTCGGGAGAGTGGATTCTCATGGGTACCGATCGTTCTAATGGAATTGAATCACCAACTGATATAATCTTCCCAGAAAAACGATTGGTTCGTGCCTGGAATATTCCCCCAGGTTGCGGATACGGTGAGTTCGAATTCGAGTGCGTGGTCTTGGGTTCTGATTTTTTTTTATAAAAAAAGACATTTAGCATGCAGACGTAAGTTCAAAATTCCAGTAGTAATGCTGGGTTCTAATTTTGAAAATAGCCACGGTGTAAACACCGCAGAAGGTCGCTGCTATACCTTCTAAAAAACCGCTTAATTCTGACTTCTTCTTTAGCTTTGAAATCCGAGGCTCTCGCCTGGCGATTCACGGGCGATCCTACGGACAAGCAGAACACCTTTGATCGACTCGACATGTTATACCAATACCACGGTCGTGCTTCGGTATTCTTTGCATGAATCCTCTCCGTTGAATTTGTTTTAAATGCTCTTCATCAGGGAACCTTCTCTGCCGATGAGCATTACGCAGGCCTTGATCCGTCCCGCGGGACGGAACTCTGTGCTGTCGTGTGCGTACTCTTTGACTGTCCGTGGTCGCGTAGTCCTGATATCTGATTGAATTTCCAGCGAGCAGATATTCTCCCTTGCGAATATCTACCAGATTTTTGGTAACAACTCCATCGGTACGTCGTAACTATGTTGGTTAAAATCCCATTGACCTTACTTATGTTGGCAGCCGATCGAGCCGAGAAAATAGGTGAGAATAGTCACAGAGCGAAGTTCTTTTGCTAACGCCCGGACAGCGTACAATGCCCTTCCTGCCGGAATCCTGCATGATTGGAGCGGTAAGTTCAAGCCCACTGCTTCAAGTTCAGTGAAGTAATGAGTTCTTCCAAGCGCACCAATATGACCAACAAGGTGCGCTCGTCCCAGCTCATTCCCACACAGATTCCTAATCCCATCTACTTGCAGTAAATCAGATTTGGGCCAAAGTTATCGATCCGCCTCCCTGGGGAGATAACGGACCGAACTCGAATGTATTTGGCTTTGAACCGTAAGCGCAGCGTAACCCGTGGAAGTTGAAATAAATTCAATTTCAGGAACTACCCTTGCTGCACTGTCAACCACGGCCAGGTAAAAATCTCTTAACAGACGCTTCATCAGTTCTAACTCGTACCTCGTTTGATAAAACTCCCAGGCGTATCCGAAGTTCTGGTCTCACGCGTTCTTTGCAGACCCATCGGCCAACGCAGTCATACATGCATTCCTCGGCCCCTTCTCTTTCACTAGCACCTTAGCAAACGCAAATCATGTACAAGGTAAGAATGATTATGGGACGCCAGGTGTACGTATGATTCGAATGATCATTTTCCAGTTACTGTGGATACTCTCTATCCCTTTGGAAACACTCTGACCTACACGATATCTGCTACGAAACCGTTTTCATTTAAGATCCGTGTTCCAACGTGGGCGCAGAACAGCACAGCAAGTACCATTGCGGTGAACAATGCCCGGGCTACTACTTTGACGCCCGATTCATTTTCCCTCCACACCGTCAATGCAAGTCGTCATCATGCTTCTTCATGCGTCCTGTTGTTGACCCAGCCATACAGGTCAACGCGGGAAAGACAGTCCTGCAAGTGAACCTCCACTCGCCGCTTGAGGTTGAGGTTCGGACTAGCGGTGCGGTGGCCATCACCCTTGGAAGTCTTAACTATGCTGTAGAGATCACCTACAATACCACAGTTGCCCCCGGTCTTCGGTACGATTCTACGAATTTCTACTTAACAGGGTTTCTTACACCTATAACTATTGCAGGAGTGCGCAGGCGCTCACTGACGTTGAACGTCTTTACCCCGACGCTCCCCCCCAGTTCATCACTCCTGTGAGTCTTGCTCACCATAAGAGATACGCCACGGCTCATGATTATCTGACCCACAGTTCGACAACCATACGCACGACAGCACGCTGCTGCCTACCAGTGAATGGAGTCTCGCTATCGACCCTTCGACTATCGTCATTTCCGACAAGTCTGCTACCACCAAGAGCATTCCTTTCTATGCATGGGCGCCCGGCTCCCAGCCCGTTACGATGACCGCTACAGCTTGCCAGATTGAATGGGGCCTGACGCTCGGAACCGCGTCGGCCCCACCGACGAGCCCGAACGCGTGTGTGGGAGAGCATTTCGAGGTGAAGCTGGTGCCCTTCGCTGCAGCGAAATTGCGGCTTGGAGAGATTCCCGTGATGTCTGTGAAATAGGGGGAAACCAAATATGCGCACTTTTTAAACGTTGAGACTCGATGTACTACTCCGGAATCGAATGAAATTGCTCTGTACGATTTTCAATTCATAAGGCCCTCCGGGCATCCCTGGCACCTCCCCCTTACCCGTCGCCTAATAGTCTTTCTCTAAAACTTGCAGCATTAATTTTTTACCACCAATGCTAGTCATATCACAACATATTACATTTAAAAACTCCCGCATTCATTCACTACCAGTAAGACTAGTTAGTATCCGAAAATATTACATCGAAAGTGTCAACATCCAGCTGATAACCCCCACCCATCTCCGAGTCCTTCAACACGGTCAGGGCGGCATGCGCGCACAAAGCCGCACCCTCGGCAGCGATCAGATCCGTCACGGCGTGCAATACAATCTCGTTGGCTGTCGTGCATAAGCTGAAAGTAAAGTATAATAGCCGCAACTCACGCAGGTGGCTAGGCCTCTTGTGTAGCTCGAGCGCCCGTGTCAGCGTCAGCAATTGCTTATCAAACATGACCCCCAATTCACCCCCGAGCGAACCGTCTCTGTCCCAAGACGGGCGAACCAGTACGATGGCGTCTTCAGTCTGCTGCGTGCGCGCATTAGCACTGCAAGAATGCCGACAGAGGTGACGTACTTCCTTCACGACACCGAATACCGTGCACACCAAACAGAGAAATATCTCGACATATGTCGAAATGTTTGCTGAAAGGCTCCGAGATTTTTCCTATTGGCTCGGGGAATGCCGGACCAATAGGAAAAACCTCGGAGCCTTTCAGCTCACCTTTCGACATAGGTCGAGATATTTCTTTGTTCGGTGTGGTGAAGTAAACGGTCGCCGCATTGGGATGCGAGTAAACCTTCGCGATCTTGCCTCTGTCCGTACCCTTCCAGCGGCAATCCAGCTCGCATGAGTGCAGCGGCCACTCAGCGTCGCGTACAAACTCCAGCAGCGCGCGCAGGAGGTGGCAGCGGAATGTCTGCGACATCGGTGGGAGACAAGTAAGCGATAGCTGAGATCCCGACGTCTGCAATGGCGACGCCGATTTGCATTTGAAACCTGTGGCAAGGCGATGCCCCAGCGATCGATCAGGGCAGCCGTTCATGCGCCAGCGCAATATGCAAACCTCAAAGCGCCATGCATTTACGCTACGCTACTGCTCGGAAAATACAATAGCAATGACCTAGACTACACTCGCAAACGCGACGTCGTGCCACGCGTACGGCACCTTCGTGCCGCCCTTGGGATCCTCCACCTGGCCTTCAGCGACGGCGTCGTGTAGTTCCATCTCGAACGCATTATCCCTGATAGGTACCCCTTCGATCGGTGCACGACACACCGGACAGCTTGTACGCCCACGCTTCAACCACTTGTGAATGCACTTATAGCAGAAGACGTGCATGCACAGTGGACTGAAACAATAATTAGTAACCCATCCGCGCAAGCCAAGGCAACCACTCACACGACCGGTTGAAACAGCGTGTCCCAACAAATGCAGCATTGGAAAATCTTGAGGTCCACTGTTGCCGCCAATTACAATAGTTCCGCGCCCAAATCATAACACTCACCAGTCATAACTCTCTGCGCTGCGTCGGCAGACCAGTTCCCGGGATGTTCGCTCATGTACGTCCAGAATTCGACGTCAATAGGAGAGTCGACGGACCCGCGGTCGACGTCAATGGGGAACCACGCTTGACCTTCGAAGGGCAGGTAGATTTGCGGTGTTCCGATTCGGTCGACGTCGATCGGGAACGTGGCCCTTCCTTCGCCAGGGAGATAAGGAGACGAGCGGGAATTCTTGGACTGGGGAGTGGAGCGGACGAGATAGTAACCAGCGAGGCTAGCCTGGTAGACTTCAGAACGTTGGGGCATCTTATGAAGACAGTTGCTCCACGTCCCCCTTTTAACAATATATGTCCTGTTACAGAGACGAACAAATGAACAGCTCGCGATCGGCCATTGACGATCCGTTGCTAATCAGGTGCATGCGACGGTCAACCCAATATGAAATACTATCGCCTCGGTAAACCTAGGGGTGGCGTGAGTCCTCGTAGTGGTCTACAATATCGTGTAACATTAGCGGTGTCCATTATACAGAATACAAACATAGCTGAGCATACGTGCAAGTAAAGGATTATATATTCATTTTCAGCGCCGACCACCAACCTACTGTCCCTTCACTCAAGGCCGAGACCTGCCTCCAAGAGGAACCGCGCGTCCTCCTGCGAGCGGCACAGACTCCCCTCTGGGAATTGGAATATGTTAGTGCCGATACATACACCCCGCCTGTCGATCCAGCCTTGGTTGCCGACGAACTGTGTCCCGCCCAGGCTGTCGGGACCGATCACCACCACCTTCACTCCCACAACGTCCATAACACGTCGCGCACGATGCGAAGGAATCAAGCCGTCGATCTCAGTGGTCATCAGAGGAAATATATGATCGACATTGATGGGAATTTCCTGCAGCGCTTGTGGAGGTCCCAGCCAGACGCGAACGACACCCCTGCTACCTGTCTTGATTTGATTCTGGGGAGGAAGTCTCGCGATGCATCCCACTTTATTGTCGTAGTGCCCGCCCTTGTAGGCGGATCCGCGTATGATGATGTCCAGCCGCCTCCCGCTCAGATTGGCCTGGTGCAACCAGTGAGCCTTGCCTCGGGTCGGAGTTGGCTGAGGACACGGCGCCAACAAGGCCATGGTATGCTTCAGGCTCGTTAAAGAAGTTTCGGGCTCCGACGGAGGCAGCGCAGACGTCGCGACCTCAGGCCACTCCTCCATAACCGGACCCACCACAGGCTCGGGCAGGCAACGACGCTCTCTCTTCTCCTTCGCGGCGTCCCTATCCGCCCTTATTGCGCGCAGCACGGGGAGGGGAGTGCGCACCGCTTCGGTCAATAGCAAACCCGTGCTACGGGTCGTTCAGTCTCGAAATAGAAGAATGAGGTGACTCACTGTAAGCATTTTGCGTGCTCAAGCTGCACCGAAGTCCACGGATTAACGGTCCACCGGCCTTCCACCCGAACATGGAGAATCTGGGTGTCGGGGTGACAACTACCGACCGTGGCCGCGTAGCCTTTATACATCCCCGCCAGCAGCTTCACCTCCCAGCCCTTGTAGCGGTCACGCACAAAGTTCGTCTTGGTCCGCATGCGAAATACCGGCCCCGTGGGCGCACGCGCCTGCGACGCTCCGGAGTGTTGTTGTAACTGACCGCTCGTGGCGCCTTTTCCACTATTATGGGCCCTCACGCGGGCGGCCATTACCCACGCCATCCAAATGCGTTCGCGCAACACGTGTTCGTTGTAGGGTACGTCTCGCAGGAATTGAGCTTTGAGGATTTGTACATCGGCAATTTTCTGAGCAGCGACCCAGAATGCCGTTTCACTCACTGCATGGACCTAAGTTCAGCGAACATATTATTCGGCAGGCTCACTGTCTGTAATGTCGCGCCTCTGTGCCAAATTATCGAGACTCATCGTGGGTTTGTACTCTGCAGTGGTGGTTACTCTAAGACATGCAAAAGCCGATATCGATGCGATCACCGTCCATTCGGGGCGAGCATCTGCAGCAGCACGGATATAGCCGGATTCGTTGTGCATGACCAAACGCGTAGGACGCGCGCGGCAAACACGACCAAAGCCGCACCGGCTATGTCTCTAATGGCCCTAAAACTACCCCTAAATGTGCCATTGTTCTTTGATCCTTCTGCCCTGGCACCGCGCACTGCCGGATTTTACTTGGATGACGTCCGTCATCCAATTCCCGCCAGAGGTCTTAGAGGCCATCCTGTTTGACGCTTTCAAGACGTTCATCACAGACTGGGCAGCCATCCAGCCCGAGCGCTTTTTACTCTGTACGGTCTGCACGCGTTTCTGGCACATCATCCGGAACAGTGCGCGATTCTGGACGACCATACATTTGACTGTCGCCACCCACCCGAACTTCCTGCGAATCACCCTGGCACGCACCGCACAAATGCCCCTCATTCTGTACACCTACTTTTCGGAAACCTCCCACATAACATCCCGCAATCTGGAATATTACGATATCACTCGAACCCGACGAACGCCCCACGAGTTCGCCGAGGACGTGTTTCCTATCATCGTTCCCTACAGCCCGCGCCTGTCAGGAATAACATTTTTCAGCGATTTCGCATCGTCGTGGCATCCGCTCGTTGCCGAGGTGGTACGACTTGCCGACGCACAGTGCACTGCAATCACTACCATCGAAATCCCGTCGCTAAACCCCGTACACACACGGCCCCCCTCTGCTATAGAAATTCCAGGGGCAACTCAAATCGCACGCTGTTTCGCAAATCTCCCCCTAGCCTGCCCCAACGTCACCGAACTTTGCCTCGCCGGTATCATCGACCTACCCTGGCGCACACTTAGCGCCTCATTACAAGGCATGCGGGCACTGCGGACTTTGCAACTTGCTCGGGTCAGTTGCGTAATTCCCTCCGATGCCGTCGCGGTTGTGCTTCCTTTCGTCGAGGAGCTCATGTTCGGCTATACCGCGACCTCGATGGACGATCTTCTTGCCCTCATACAGATGCCTCGTATTTCCAGCATGCACTTCGACGCCTGCCCGTGGCAGCCGCTGCTAAGTCTCATCGATAAGTGCGCCCCGTTGTTCGGTTCTCTGGAATCAATGGATGCCAACCTTTGTTGGATGCCTGTCCAGTCCATGCGCTACTTCATGGGCTCACTGACCGGTGTCGCTCATCTGAACTTCCACCGGTCAGATGTCAGCATTGCAGACGCGGTGATACAGGCGCTCACCTCCCTCCCTACCCACATCCCGACGTTGGAGCTGCTGTGTCTCCCCGGAGCGGTGTCAGCAGCAGCTGCGTCGTCAATCGTCATCCCCACTTCTGCAGTCCACTTCCATAACCGCTTCACCTTATGGACTCAGTCGCGCCTTCATAGCACCAGGTACATTCAGTGGTTTATGGACGACATGGGATCTATAGACTGGCGCACTATTGTCCACGATTTCACTGGGCGCTGGGACGAGAAGTGGTACAACGAGTTCAGGGTAATTCAAAACTAATACATCCGTGTAGTGTACGTCCACTTAACTATGTGTTGTGGGTCCGTTACCTTTAATCATGGCATACGCCTGACTTCCGAGACGAGCGCCTCGGACCCTTCTGCACCGGAACAGAGTCGGATACGGCGTCATTTCTCTTCCGTTTCGAGCTAGTGGAAGGCGTGTACACAACCTCCAGAGCCTCGTTGGACGCTGCTGCGCAAGCGCGACGTCGTCAGCTCAGTTAACTCAGTCCGCAACCGGGCACTGACCGTCGCTCTCTGAGACCTCGCTCGAAGGAGTCAGCACTGCAGTAGCTGAGTCATCAGCTGGTGGGTAGGTAATTGTCAGTACGTGGCCAACCGTGCTATATACCCGTACCTTGCTGAATAAAACTTCCCGCATCAGTATCCGCACCCGGAGTTGCAGCGCCAGTGGACGGTCCGACATTATCGGACTGTTGGACAGGCGAGGCGTCTGAATCCAGCGTCGTGTCACTCCCTTCCGTGTCGTCCACCATCTGATCTAGGATGCGGAGGTCCTTTGCGAGAACATAGTACGCCTGCGAAGGCACAGGTTAGACCACACCTAAATGTGACTGTAGCACTTACCCGTTGCATGAACACGTCCGATTGGTACCTGTGCAGCGTAGCCTTGAATAAAACCCAATCCCCGATTTTAAGGGGCCATTCCCTATCACCAACGGGAAAGCGAGTCACTACGTTGTTGTCGTGTCCTTCGTGTAACTTGCACCGCAATGTGTTCAGATGGTCGACATGAACCTCGGTGTACGAAGCGCCTCGCGACGTGATTCTGTCGGCATCACTGCAGGCATAGACCTGCATAAACTGGGAGACTTGATCAGCGGGGAAGGGAAGCACACAACACCGTTACCTGATCATCAATAATGTCCTGGTCGTCGTCCCTCTTCATCGCTCGTGCGAAGCGGTAGTTCTGGTCAGAGAACGCGGTCTTGAGCAGACGCCGGGCAGCCGATGCGGAACGTGCGGTGGAAGCCATCCAACTTCTATAATATTGTGAGCGAAATAACCCGTAAAATAAGCCACGTACCACAGGCTTAGTAATCTGGCCGAACAGCATTGTCTCAAATGGGACCCGTTCTTCAATTATGTATGCGGACTCGTCCCGTGCGTAGCTGCCGAATACCGGGGAGTGAAAGTCGTCGCCGTGAACGCTGTTGCAGAGAGCAGGAGGGTCACAGTGGCCGATGTAGTCCATGAGTTCTGTGAAGGATAGACGACTAGGGAGTAAAGCGGAGGGATCCATGGGCAGTATCCACCCAAAACGTTGGTCTTTAAGTGCCTATCAAACTTGATGACGCTGTCGGCTCGGAAACATTGATCGGTGTTGGGTTTGACAGCTGTCACAGACTGGCGATCAAGTGGCGGTGCAGATGGATCACGAATTTGTGGAACGCTTAACACAGCGAAGTTAAGTAGTATCTACGGCAGTCAGTCCTTTTTGCACAGCGGGTTTTCGCACTCTTCTCCCGTACGCCAGCGAATGCGACTGTTCCCAAGCCTTACAAGATTCGCGTCATCCGGCTCCCCCTCGATCTGATCGACACCTCCCCATTTCCAATGCCCGAAGCCTTTCAACCCCTTAGCGTAACGCCATTTCCCTGGACACGCGTAACCACAGGGCCTGCCCAACGTTTTCGTCGATGCGTGCAGTTCGACAATACCGGGAAAAGGGGACTCGTACGGGACGTTAAGATCCACCGGTTTCTGAGTCAACGTATGGTGCCACGCGGTATGGAACCAGCTGTACGTGCCTTCGTGGTCCGACGTCATCTGAACGTACGGCGTACCGGCCTCGTTGGAAGAGATGAAACACGACTGGATGGTGTTTGGGACGGCAAAATATAGTTCAAAGAAATGCGAGCCGTAGGCGGACGTGACGGTGATAGATTTACCCTGTTATTGCGTCAGTAGATATTCGCGATGATCTAGAAGACATACCGGCACTTTGGGGTACTGGAATTTCATGAACCTGGATGCTACTGGCGCATACACACCGGTGCACGCGCGATCCTCCACGAGGTTGTAACGCAGGACGTTGGTCAGCGTGTTGAACCAGTCCTCAAGTTTGGCGTCGATAGTAATGACGTTGAGATTGTCGGGGCAGGCGGGATCTCCGCAATACGACAAAGTGGCGAGGGGGACCGAGCCGATAATCCAGCTCGCGAAATCCTCCAAGTAATGGAAGAACAGCTTGTGATCCTCCACGTTGCGGAAAAACGGTAGAGTATAGCGCAAGACGCGGCGGTGCAGAATGTGCTGACCTGCGTCGTCGGTCGCGAGTGAGACCCTCCGGTATTGCAGAAGGGTGGTCAAGGGTAGCATCTTGACGATGTATTCGACGAGGTCCTTGCTGCGGGCGAAAGTGTCGCGTGCCATGTGGCGGGCACCGGGAGCGACGACGGCAGGAGCGGTTTTAGAACGAGTGATGGGCGGCATATTGTCAGGTCAGCAATCGGGGCAGCGCACAGTATAAATACATAGCTTGGATCGAGCAGCAGTTCACCGATCACGAACGATTACCATTGCGAATGGGGCCACCATAACGACCAGCGCAGCAGATCAATTCGCACAACTGAAACAATATGTGTAACCGACGTCTAAAGTAAAGAGTAGTCTAGCCCACCAGACCATCGCGCAACACACTGTGAATTAACATCATGAGCTGATGCTCCGAAACTGGGCAGTGACGTACCGTTTGAGTAGAATCTTGACGAAGGTTGTGTCCTCGTCCTGGATATTAATGATGGGTTTCGCCGCCGTCTTGCCATGTTTGAAAACCAGCACGTTGCCACGCCAGGGGCGCGTTAGTCCGGGGACCATGGCGTTAATGATGTCGTTGACCGGGTATACATTGGGGCCTTCAAAACGTTGACTGGCCACGACGATGGTGAACGAGTACTCGAGGTCCACCGGCTCATCGAACGGGAAGCGGTGGACGGTAAGTGAAAGACGCCCATAATCGGTGGCGTTGGTGCTAGCGCCGCGCGCGCAGTCGATCCATTTTTCCGTTTCCATATCCTCGACAGTGCATGCGCGTTTCACACCGTGGACGCAGGGGACGCGTACCCACATGCGCTGGTTGATGATGTCGCCGTCGGGGTACAACCACGCAGACTTGACTTTCGCTGAAGACTATTGCGTAGTAAGCAAGCGTAAGTAACGGTCTCCAAAAACAACTGACAGTCATGGTGTACTTGATGGAGTGACGCATGAAATGAATAAGTACCCAGCGCATCCTAATGACAGTGGTGGTCGGGCGTGGAGGCAGAACAGGCAGCGCAGTGTGGGGGATGAAGTTGGACATTTGATGATATGATCCCGCGTCAAAGAGGCCTAAATACAGGGGACATTTTAATCCCCCTATCGGATGCGGGCCCTCAACCTTCGAGAGCGGGAGCCAGCGACCGCGAGCAACGGTGAAACTAGCATCGGTTGAGCAATTAATCTATTACAAACGTACGCGAAACATCGTTGCTACTGGGTTTCAGAGTCACTCGACGGATCGGTTGCCGCCGCTGTGTCGATGAAGTCCTTGACCATAAGTTGCCACCTACGATCTGGGACGCATCAATATCCAGTGCAACAAGACATGCGTCTGTAACGTACCTGCCCAGCCCGAGGCCAGGGCGACGCGACGAGTCGCTGATTGAGCCAAGATGCCCGCCGGACAACCCCCACCATTGAGCGACCAAACCGATTCGTGATGGAAGGAGGAGGGGCCGAATGGGGACGGTGGAAGGATTGCGTTCATACAGCCAGCGTCGCAGGACAGCTAAGATCGACGCCGCAAGTGTGCGGCGCATCGTGGACGGAGTTGAACGTGAAGCCGCGGGCGATGTACTTGTGTATGACGTTCCGGGCGCGGCTGCGGCTCTCTGTGGTGTCTTCGATTCTCAGGCTCCGCTCTGTTAGCAGTGCCTTGGATGCCGACGATAATCGAGGATAAGCGAGCCAGCCTTTCGACGCGCAAAGAGTACCCATGACCGGAGTGGAATGATGTTGCATAACTGCATCGCGGGCGCTCGTCGTCCAAGACTCAATGACGTTCAGCTTCAACTCGTCGCGACGCAAGGTCCATATTCGATGTAGACCAGGGATGGAGCGGTAGTCGTAGTTGATGTTGTCGATGGAGTAGCCACCTGAGTGACACAGATATTCCATGACCATCCAGCCGCGGTCGTAACGAGCATAAAAATCAAGGTCGCTGGGCTCCAAGGACTCGCCGTTGTGGAATACGGCGGGGATTATAGAACCCGATAGGACGGTCTCTGTGGCGGTCTGCATCAAGCGTACGCCAGGGTATTGTAGCCCGAAGCGTTCAATGATCGTACTGATGCGGTCGTGGAAAACGACTGCGCATAGCGCGCGATTTCTCTTCGAGGTCTGCGATAGGCGAATCAGCGTAATAAAGGCCATCTTGTGCAACACTGGAAACGTCAGCTCAGCCGGGAGCCGGGCGAGGAGATCATTGTGGTCGGCGGGGACTTTCAGGGTCAGCTATAGCCGGTCGGGGAGAATAACAACTCACTTGTCAGGCTAGTCAAACGGTCGGCCAACTTATCCAAGTGCCCGCAGCAGGCCTCGTCAACAACAGCCAGCATGAACCGCTTCCTCAATGGGATCCTCTGCATGTACTTATGGAGCGCCTCGTCGTACGGCAGCGCGGACAGAGAGCCGGCGAGTTCATAGGGATCGGTTGTCGGGACTGCGATGTAATTAGTAGAGTCGACGACGTTCAAGAACACGTACGTTTAGCGAGATATGCCTTCTTCTGCCCAGCACCTGTGAAGGAGTTAGCGTCACATTTAACCAGGATAGAGCAACCTACTCATTTCCGAATATTGAGGCATAACCATAGGCGACGAAAGCAGAAGCGCTGGGAGGTTACGGTTAAAAGGTGGAAGGTGACAAGTCCTGTTATTAACAGGAGCCAGGGGTGCCAGGTCAAAGGGGTAAATTGCACTGGGAAATTAACAAGCGATTGTATCTCCTAGCCGCCAGGTTACAGGGGTAGCTAGAATTCCGCAACTAACAAACGCTCGAATCTTCTCGCCGCCGTCTCAACGTGGATATCTGTTCCCGAACGCAGATAATACCACATCGTCTGAACCAACTGACCGAGATCCATTGAGATGTCGTAGAAGCTGGTAACAGGGCCGTTCTTGACGATGAGAGCATCCCCGAATACCGCTTTGCCAGTCAACGCCGTCATAACCTGGTTCTGCAACAGACCGCCCGATTGCGCTGAGTTATCGACGTATACGTCGTAGTACCAGTGGACCACTTCGCGCCAGCGATCGTAGAATTGAGCGAACGGCGTCAACTGAGCGTCGTCAGTGTCAAGGACAGACCACAGCTGAGCACGCACATCCGGCCATCCGCAGGCCCGCGAAATCATATCCAAGCCGTAGGTGCCGTGGGCGCCCAGGATCACCCCCAGCAGTAGTTCACTACCCAACCGATCCCTCTCTTGCGGAAGTTGCACATGCGCCTTAACCCACGCGCAGTTCGCCGGACCTTGGTTCCTGAGGTGGCGGACCTTCTAAAACAGCAATTGAGACGAAATTCCCCCAGAACCACATGTCACTCACCTTGATGCTAAGAGCCCAGTCAGGGTGCGAGACTTTGATATCATCTCTCACAGCAGCGACGGTTGGGATCATCGCGCGTCGAAGCACCGCATCCATTAGAACGACAGGGTCAGGCTGAGCGGAAGAGGGAGAGGCAGACATAGATGTAATTTAGGGGCATTGAATGACGGCTTAAATACTGGCGGACACTAACATGTGTAAATACGGGCTGGAGTATGGTATACGCTAAGGATGAAGGCGGCTGATCTAAAGCTCGAAAGTAAAGACTGGTCCAGTCGAGGCGACCTCTTCTGCGAATAAGTCAGAAAGTATTCCGATATGAAGCGAAAGACTCACCGACGGCGTCCTTGATGAGGTAAACGGTCTGCAAATCATAAAACGCCTCCCATCTATCCATCGCCCTCGATTTTCCTTTAGCGGAGCTGCCGTCCGTGGCTTTCACAGGATAGCGCCCGATGCGGGCTTCGACCAGCACGATGTCGTGTTCCCTGAGTTCGTTTACCGCTCGTTTACTCATCAGAGTTCTATCCTTCAGGCTCGTGCGTGCATCATAAACCTCATCGAATTCCACCGACTCCTGATCTTCCCCCTTCTTCGCACGCACTGTCATCCAGCGGCTGAACTTCACCTGGTTGGGGCCGAAGCTGTCAGCAACAGTGGCTTCGGAGTTTTTCAGTTATGAGCAGAACACAATGTTGTCGCAACGTACATTTCGTCTTGGGCATGCAGAAGTTTCTGAGTTGCGCCTTACAATAGTTGCTCGTGTTGGAGGAGAGCGGCTGGACGCTGAGTGCCACGCGCTTAGCGGGATATCCGGTGCGATCGAACCACCACATGGAGGCAATTTTGCCGACAAGCCAAAATAAGATGGGCTTAGACGTGCCTTTGGTGCACACCATATTGGATGCGTCCTTGAAAGAGGTAGGAATTCCCCAGTCCACGCTCGGCGGGAACATGGTCGCGGCGTAGATGGCGCGGTCGGGATCCACGAAGTTGAGCAGCCGGTATAGACGACTGGACTATGATCAGATCCGCACAGAGTAAATAAAGAAAACGTACTTCTTGTCGGCAAGACTCCATCCGTCAACGCGGTCCGCTAGCACGCCGATCGTCCCGAGGAGGGTGAGGGCAGCATCCTAGATGAGGTCGGTAAGTGCTTGGGTAATGCGAAGGAAGCGTTAACTGACATCGGTTGTGGGAACTGCGACTGCTGCGACGGCAGGCTGAGGATTCACGGCGATAGCGACTGGAGCCACTTGTACGGCAGCTGCGCTTGTAGGAACTGCGACCGCTGCGACGGACGGCTGAGGATTCACGGGAACAGCGACCGGAGCCATTTGTACGACAGCGGTGGCAGGTGCCTGAGGAGCAGTCGATACCGTGACAGGCGCAACGAGCGCCGCCACAGGCAGCGCAGGCGCAGATTGCGGCATCGCCGGCTGCAAGGTCGCAGTAGGTGCGGTTCCGGTGAGCGCGCCAGCGGAAATGGGTCCAGGAGGATTCGCTCTACTGCTGCAGTCAGCGCGGTTCAATGCCTGTGGACAACAACTCACTCCTTCATCGGACCGTTAATCTCTGAGTCGACCTGTGCGGCGATGGAGTCGTCTGCCTCTCGCATCGAAGCATATATGGCACTGGCGATTCCAAGTCAGTTCATGATCATTCCGACGGTGACAGACCCACAGTAAGTTGCGCAAATTTACGCCTGCTACCGCGCCCGGCTCAACGCCCATGGCGTTGAGGAGCTTGACTGCCTGCGCCTGCGCGAATTAAAGTAACTAAGGTAGACACGGCACGGCACCTACCTCGGACACGCCTTGCTCATTGTTGGCGTCGGAACCATGGTCGACGAGTGCATCGGCCGTGGTGTTGACGACTGCATCCGCCGCGGTCTCGATGACTGCATCGAGCCCGCCAGTGTGAACGATATCGGTGCCCTTCTGGATCGGAGCTTCCACCACAGTCCAGTCGGGGTCTCCGACGGTGGTGTCTTCGGATTCCGTCAGCGGGGACCCGATGCTGTAAGTCCACCATTAGTAGGCGCGAGTCAAAGGTACTGGCACGTACCTGTACGCAGCGGTTTCTTCAATGGCGATAAGCGTAGCGGCAGACCTGACACTTGTGTTAGCGAGAAGATGTGCTATACAAACGCGGCGCACGAGCTGTCGGGGCCTTCATGTTCTTCTGTGAGAACTGGGAAGTCAGCGGCCGCGGAGACCTCCGCTCCGGGTGTTGACGCTCTGCGGATAATGCGTTAAAAGATGAAATGGGCAAGAGCTATCACGTACTTGTTGCGCTTCTGAGCCGGCGCTTCAGGCTGTTCCGACGCGCCGCGGGTACGTTTCGAACGGGGACGGAGAGACATGAGATAGGATTAGTCGGAGTCGTTAAGAGTTGTTAAGATGAGCGATGTACGCTGGATAGATGATGTCCATCCCACTCCTGCGTGCTGTACTTATAGTTTTCGTATTCACCAGTAGCCGAGTTTTCGGATGGAGCGGTAGCCATACCTACAAATGCACTACCTACTAATGTGCAACCGATCGTGCGCGAGCACAGACGCAGCGACTATTCCAATTCCGCCAACGCAAGAACGACCTTTCCAGACAGTGGGCGCACCGGACAAGATCGAAACCGATCATTGATGTTTCAGCCGAGATTACCACGGCTGCCATCAGCATTTCCACGGTGATATCCGGGACCCATGATCACGCACTGGTGATGTAATTGATGGCCTTCCGCATCTTGCTGCAAACTTTCACTCGTCGCGGCCGAGTATTGGATTCAGGCGCATGAAACAGGATGCAGGACGACCGAAAACTTGGGTAACGATCGGTAGGGTAACATGCATGGATAGGTGTTTAATGTACGTGACAAAGTAAAATAGTGCAACTAGACGTCGTCGTCCGAGCTAGCAGACGGGTAGACGCGCTGAATAGAACGAGCGCGGATAGAGTAGTCCTGTAGCGGAGAAAAGTGAGTACTAGAAGCGTTAACGCCGGAACACACACCCTCGCCGTCTTCTGTCCAGAGTTATCAAGTGAGGTGTGCAAAGAGCACCAGAATACCACAGTATGAGCGATGCGGAGGGGCATGTCGGCGTCCACCCATTTATCGCCGCCGAAAATGCCCTTGCGGTCGCGCGTCACGTACTGAGTGTCGGCCTGAATCTTCACCTGAATCAAGTCTTCATCCGTCCAACTGCGAACGACGGTCGGCTGGTACGCCCAATTTAATAATGTAATCAAGTGACAGTATACTGACTGACCTGTCCAACGCGCAGGTCGCTCGCGCGGATGGAGTCCTTGACTTCTTCCAGAGTCGCGACTTGGCGCTCGTAAGCCGGCGCGAAAATATCGGCGTCCCAGCCTTGCTTGCTCCAGTCAGGCTTCTGCAGGTAGACGAACCAATCCGGCCCAGTTTTTGCCTGATGCCATTAGCCCGGAGTAAGGCTTCTAAAGCAGGTTACTCACCGGACCGTATTTAATTTCCCCAAACACCAGCGTCGTGAAAGGTGTGATCACCCGCTCTCGCTCTTCAAAGATAGGTGCGCGGTCGATGAAGTAGAAGGTGGTGAACACGTCGCGGTCGAGACATTCACGGTGGGGTGGCCTGAAGTCGACGTAGTATTCGACACATCCAATGCCGCCGGATTTGGCGGAGAAGAGTTCAATGAGGTGAGCGGGACTGATATTGTCTGCCAGTGCGGGGATGGTCATAGCGGGAAATTTGACTGGTTCCAGCAGCCGATGCCCCACTTAAGGTTGGCAACACCATATCGAGGGAACATCCTACCGTTGACAAAACGATCGAGATGCCAGGGCGAAATGCGCACCAAATTGCGGGCGCCGCAGGTTGACGATGAAACGATAACGACTGGGGTCGAGTGCTGCTGACGGAGGTGGGCCTGTAGCATACCGGCTGCTTTAAATAAGCCCAATACTACAGCTCTACAGTATCATCAACCGCGCCGCCCACACTAGCCAACTATCGCACTGCTCCTCTGTCCATTGCGTCCATTGAATGTTTGGATCTCACATTGAAAGTCAGTCGCAATCTCATTCGACGAACACATCGTGACAACTTCTACTTAGCTGTCAGCCACGGCTGGTTGGCCGACTGTTGGCCGCTGGACGTCCGCAACGCCATCGGCATCCCAAAGGAGGGCGACACGTTCGAGGACTGGGTCGTAGTCCCCCGCAATTTCGTGGCGCAGCTGGGGTGGGCGTACATGGGACGCAATCCCACTCCGCAGGATACGACCCAGCCTCTGCTGCTCCTGTACAAGAACCCACACGTGTATCCGGGCGCCCCCGCTAATAGCCTGTACCCCGTGGGCGTCCGAGTCCAGGGTTTCGTGGAAAAATGTAACTTGCGCCCGTTGGGGAACTGGAATGGGTGCGTGCAGCCACGGCACCCTCGCTTCGCTTCACTTCACTTCACTTAAATCAATCTTCGTCAGAGAGGGTCCGCCCCAAGGAGCGCTTCAGTTCATAGCTCTATCGGGTGGGCCTCTGTTCGGCGAACAATTCCAGGGGTATGTGAAAGGGATAGATGAGGTCAAAGATTATATATACAGATGCCTCGGCCAACCTAATCTGGAGCGCGACCGAGGTGATACGATGTTCATTGCGAGAAGAGTCTTTACCAAGGTGCGCCGTTCTCCCTGTGAATGAGCCAGCAACTCAACCATTTAAAGCTCACGACCATCAACCGTGCGGTCCCGTCCGTTATTTCTGCAGGCGACGACCCCATGAACTGGGCCCGCAGGGTGCAAAATGGGTGGAGAGTTATCAGCAAAGTCAACGTCGGTATGTTCGTTCTGGACGAGATTGACCCCACGGAGGGAGATACCGTCCCGTGCGAGCCCATGTCGATAAGTGAAGGCGATTTCGTGGACGTATGCGTCGGCTTTGATATAGTAACCCGATACATGCGCGGCGTGCCCAGCCACCAGGTACACTTGACTTTGCAGCACATCCTGTTGTTGAAGGCTGCTGAGGCGGAGGTCTGTGCTCATTCTACTCAAAAGATGTTCACTGATGGAGCATCCTCAGACGCCGATGGAGACCGAGGCCATTACTTACAATGTCCACGCTCCAGGCATGGCATTCACCTAGCTCCTGCTTTACCTGATAAGAAAAATTTTATGACATTAACGTTACGCTTCGTGCCTGTGCTCAGTCTATTTATTAAACACCATTTCTGTCCCACAAATGTGTGGCTCTGTCGAAGTCCGCCCTCCGGTTCGTCATCTGGAATCATCGCCGAACACCGCCACTAATTGACATCATGTTCCGCATCCGCGTGGCAAGTCAGCACCTAATACAGAGTCATGCTTACCTCCGCCGCTGGCCGATGTGCAGCCTCGAAATGCATGAGAGTAGCGGTGTTCAACACTTCCAGTCGCTCGAACTCCTCCCTGAACTCCTGTCCTAGCCGGTTGGACATAGTTTTGGGGTTAAACCCTCGGAGTACCGCAATCGATTGCAGAGACGTCGCCCTGGACAGCATCACGTAGAAGCTCTGTAGGGATTTGGCCCCGTTCAAATCAACGACGACGACTGGAAGGCTCCGTCCCTGAGATTTATAGTCGACATACGCGTACGCGGGAAGCAGCGGAAGTTGAGTGCGAGCCATACTGAACGTTAAACCGTCAGGTGAGGTATAAGGAAAGTACGATTTAACGGGGAAAATGGGGACGATATTCCTACCGGATGGGTGCATGTTAACTTCGGCGTCCTGTATCTCTACATATGCGCAGTCAGCGTATCGTCTGCCTTTTTCGTCCACCGAATATTTGACTTCCCTCAGAATCCCCTCAGCGCCGTTCACCGCAGAGGCTTTCAAAGCTACGTTTTCGACAATCATGACCTTCATGCCTATGGCCAGTGGTAACTTACCTACCCTATCTTTGGTGATGGAGGACCTAACCTGCCATGTACACCGTTGTAGTCTGTCATCTAATGCGCAGGAATTGAATCTGTCGCGAGCGTGGTAATCATGGACCATCTTGCGGCTCTTGTTGGCGTAGTTCCGCGTCAGCTCGCGGTTTAGCAAGTCCCGCACAACTTTCGTCGCACACACGACCGGCGCATTCTCGAACTGCTTCTGTTGGTCGAGCAGGAGCCCGGTAAGTTGTCTAGAATGTATGGTCTTGAAATCTGACTGATGGAAGTTAATTCCATCTCCTTTTTGTTGTTGCGTCATGTTCGATTTACCATCCCATGCGACACCCAACCGGATTCTCGCCAATAGATTAGTGTACTCAGGGTCCGTCGCCGCACGCCAGTTCTTCCGCAAGATGACCACCTTTTGGACTTGTCGCCATATCCACGCGCCGTAAAGAGCGTCGACACCGTTGGAGGTCTCGCGCATTCTGGGACCGATGTTCTTCACGACGTCATGACCAAATAGAGAGGAAGAATTCACCGGCCGCAATTGACCCATATCGCCTAAGAAGATCACATTGATTCCTCCGAATACGTTATCTGTGCCCAAGGTTTCCATGGCTTTGCCCTCGTTTATACGTGCACTGATCTGTGCCAGCAGGGACGCCGATATCATGGATATCTCGTCAATCACCAAGTACCTAATGTTTTTCCAGATGCCTGCCAATTGCGCGGTACGGAAACCACGGCGTTCGCTTTTGAATTTAGGTAAGAAGGTCAACGCATGGATAGTGTAACCGTCAATTAGGACCGCAGCACAACCAGTCGGGGCACTCAGCATCATCCTCTCTGAAACTCCGCACCGTCGGAAGAATTCAACCACGGCCTTGACGACGAAACTTTTGCCGGACCCGCCAACCCCTGCTATGTAGAGGAGCAATTGCTCTTCCATACCAAACATGAAATGCTCCGCAATTATACGAAGGGCTCGCTCCTGCTCCGGATTACCTGCTATACGTTTCTCACGGATAATATCCTCGAGGTGTTGCTCGGGGGATATCATGTCGATTCCACCGTCGCGTTGGTGAATAGTCTCGTGCACCCATTGCAGTTCATTCAACGTGGTCGTAGCCTCACTGTCTCCATTCTCATTCAGACGTCGGCGCTTTGACGGTCGTCCGGACGATTTTATAGGGACCGGATGTTTATCTTTCGACAAATTTTTCATCAAATCCGCCTGTTCCTGCAGAACCGCTTTGTCTCCTGGCATGGTGAGGGATGCGCCAATGTCTTCTCTGTCATGTGATTGTAAGTCTTTATCCTTCCAGATACCTGTCCTCGCCATGATCATCAGTATCTGTTCCTCAGCGCGACGCACCAGCATCTCCTTGCGTTGGAGCGCCACCGAGTCCAGGCCATCCTCCTCGTCGCTGAGCTCATCATCATTTCCGTCGCCGCCGCCATCGTCCAAAGACGGATCGTTCAAGAGAGCGGTGGTAAGACTGTCTATGTCCGCACTCTTGAAACCACCGTCTATGCCGGGCAACAACGATTGGACTTTGCCCGCTTTACGCAGTTCGTTGTACGTATCACGAGCGTCTTTGCACTGGTTCTCAACGTTCATGTTCATCATTATCCGCTGGCAATGGGCTGAGAAAGCGGTATTGGAAAACGCGTCTTCCCATGTCTGGTTTGGATCCTTGAGATCTCCGAGTTTCCTCCACGGCTTGAACAAAATCAACATCGCCCTGCACCATTTAACGTGCTCAGTTTTACCTCTGTCCGGTCGCGGGATTTTGTCGCCGAGCAACACGTTTACCAAAGGTATAGTTCTCATCTTCGTCACACACTTGTTATTTCCCGGCAATATGCCGCGGGGTGCAGCCTTTCTACCGGGCCGTTTGCGAGGCGCGGTGCCCGCTTCACTGGCACGCTCCAACTCCTCCGCCTCGGCAATTTCTGCTCGTTCCACTCTCTTTTCTTCAGCGGCTGCAGAAATTTTTTCCACATACTCTTCGTGTTCCCACAGCGTGAGAGTGTTGAACGGCTCCTCAAGCGCTCTGCACGGATAATCTGGAGCGCCGGACGTGACCTCCACGCAATTATCTTTCAGTACGACGGTGACCTGTTCCTCGCTGGGAAGTGCGTCCTCCTCGTCATCGTCTTCGTCGTTCTCAATCTCCAATCCGCCTTCCACGACGTAGTCAGGGATGTCTGGGCGTGGTGCGTACGCGTCGGTTTCGCCACACTGAGTCTCGGCTTTTTCCATGGCCAGAACATAGCGGTCGATCTGACCCCATTTGACAATTTTGAAGTTGTGGCTAGCGTAGAAATCACCGCCCCCCACAAGGTAACTCATGACCTGCTGATGAGACATCTCCTGCTTGGACATCAGCGCCATTACAGTTTTGGTAAACAGACTTTTATCAATATCCGCGGTAGTAAACCCCCCTGCTCCAGACCCGTCGTACTTCTCCTCGTTCTTCTTGATCGCATATTCGACGGCAGACAATCCGATATTCGTCGGGAGCAGGCCCTTCATTATGTAATCAGTAACGTAGTATACGAGAGCCTTTGCAGCCTCACCGGAACCGATGTACTTGATGTCCATGTTGCACCATAGGATAAACATAATCAGCTCGTTGTAATTGTTGATGCGAGGATGTAGACGCTTCAGCATGATCGACTCCGTATCCTTGTCCAGACACGTAAAAGGGGTTATAGTACCATTGATACGCATACGACAATGAGCATCGTTGCGCGGCTCACCAACTTTCAAATTTTTGAAGCAAGTATCTTGGTGGTCATGCCAGTTGGATATGATAGCTAGGTCCTCCACCGTTTCTCGGAACGCCTTCTGAAACTCCACCTCAGAAAGGTCTCTAACCAGTGGCCCTTTGCTCAGACGGGGATCGGGACGGTCGGCGGGAAAGTCTGGAGCCTTCAGTGGTCCATCGGGTTCCAGTACAACTTCAGTGTCAGACGGAAGTTGACACTTTATAATAGATTCCAGCCAGGAGAACATCGACAGCTTGAAGTCGGGATCGGCCCGCATCAAAACCCTCAGCTCCTCCGGAGTGGGGTTACCTTCAATCCAAATCAACATATGGCAGTGGAGTGTCCCGCGACCTTGCGCTTCGACAGTCCCATAGTACCCGCAGCATCGACCGAACATACCTCTATCATTCCGGTCTTCCGACAACGGGTCGTACTTTAGGATGATTCTGATAAAATTCTTGATTACCTCGTCGAAGAACATTGCAGCCGGACCTGGATTTCGAGCAACGAAACGATGACGCTGGAACGAAGTCATCGCAGCCCAGACCTCAGGTGCAATTCCGGCCATTGCCCCCAATAACGGGTCAATTATGTCTGCCGGGTTGAGTGTCAAGAAAAGCGCGGGCGTCGCCATTTTCTTCATCATGGCGCGTATTTCATTTCTGCGGCATTGCTTATATCCTGAACTGCCCTTGAGATCTTTTGCGACAAGCCGAAGCTTTGACAGGGTGCGCAGGGCCTTCTTCTCAGCCTTGTTTGACGCCTTCGCTTTGGGATTCAGCTCCCATTTCTTGATCATGTCGGTAAGGAGAGGACCGATTTCTTGTATCTCCGCTACAGTGGTTGCTTGCGACGCTGCATTGGTTCGGAACGCTACGTGCTTATTGACTTCCTTCTTCTGCATAATGTTCCAACAGACGTAAGCGAAATTTGGGTCCTTCTGGAACAAGCCGTCATGCTGAAGTAGCAGATTTTTGACCTGCCTCTCGAACGAGATATTCTGCTGTGGCGTACGATTGGGTTCGTGAAAGCCACCGATACCCCATGGGTCCAAATTCGGGAAAGTGTAAGTCAGCAAACCTGGATCATTGTCGGTCATGAATTTAGAAGTGGTCTGCATCTGGACGAATGTTTTCTTGTCGAGACACCAAGCTACAGCGGACGCCTTCATCTTACGATAATCTTCAGGCGAACGATCGCCCACAGTATATCCTACCGCCTCCATGACTAATCCATTCTGGCGTTCTGCAGCCGAAACGCGCCGTAACGGTTGATCCCCTCGATCTGCATATGATGCAGCAGGCGCGGCAGACGCGTCGGGTAGGCAGCATAGTTCAACGCCGGACGGGACCCCGTTATCACCCCATTCCGGACCGAACAGTGAGTTGAGGTTATCCTGGCTGAACGTGAGATCGGCAGCGGAGTAAAAAGCATTTTCCTCCAGCAGAAATTTGATCAGTTTCTCAACCCTCGTCTTTGAGACAAGGACGGGGCCCAAATTCCGGATATTGTCTCGAGTAGGTATCGTGTCGCTGCCTATGAAGAGGGCACACATCGCCTCAGAAATCTCGCTTCGGGGGGGAGGGAGAACACTGCGGACGGTAGCAACATCCTGAGCAAAAATTGCGACGTTACCCTTCGAATATCTCTGAGAAGTCGCAGCGTTTCTCTGATAATGTGGGACGCCATCTTTGTTACTGAACATGTGGGTTATCCTGGTAGCACGGCACTTGGCGATCATCATAATGTCAAACATCGACGCGTCCCGAAAAGCTTCCCGTACCACGGTCGGCAGTTCATTCCTCGCATAATATTGAAAATTGGCTAGGGCGTCCAGTGGCTGTTGCCCTTTTCTGAAAGGTATCCTGCACGTATTGCATATATCCATTGCACCCAATTGGTCTGTTCGACGCAATGCCGCTGGACATAATATAGCTTCGCTGTAGGCTGCCCAATTATAGTCAGTGGGCATGACCTTACGCGGCAAACACGGGTTCCTCAAGAGTGTCAGGTCATAATCTGCAGGATTCTCTTCCGACAGGAACCTACGCACTGTGCGTCTCCCACACACTGCACAAGGAGATGGCATCCATTTTACCGGATCCATATCTTCTTGCCACGTTTGCGCGTACCCTTTAATATCTGCGGATGTCGCATGGTAAGGGAAGTGTAACCGTGCGTAGGTGGCGGCGGATTCTGCAGCCGTTCTGCGAGACACATTCGCATCGTCATCGGCTCCTTCTGCTTGTTGCTCTTGGAGAGCGGCCCTTGCATTTTTTCCCTTGCTCAATTTGTCTACACGACGGTGCTCATCTGCAGCGACAGATTCGACGGTTCTTATGAGGAAGGGCCCGGCGCGATTCTTCCCGGTTCTCTCGAAAAGAAGGGGTTTTTTGGCACCAGCACACGCTGCATTGCACCGATGACGGAGCAGGGACGTCAGGAGGAGGTGTTTGCGTCTATCCGGTACAACACCATGGGCGCGGCATAAAGTAGACAGTTGCTTAATTGACAAGGTATTAACGAGACTAACACATGAAGAAATGTCCGGGCTAGAGCATATAATATACTTCGTGTGCATATCAGCGACATAGAGTTGCGGGATGTTTCTGGGGTCCACAACGTCAACGAAATCAAACGAGCGATTGAGGAGATAGGTACTAATGTACCGCTGCCCATCTGCAGCTTCGACGTCTACCTCGTTGGACAGCACGACGGGTAACACATCCACTTCCGCTAAGTCCCTGACGATGATATCTTCAGTGTCCATGTTGTCCAGTTCTTCTAGCGACAGCGGTGGTTGCACGTCGGGACGTGGCCGACCTCTAGGAGTGAACCTTAAAATCATGTCTCTCCCCATGCAGTATCGCTCGCAGCCGTGGCGGATCAGTACCGCCTGAAGTAACCTTACTCGGTCCGCAACCGACGTCTCGTGGAGCCTCGCGATGCGCTGCAAATGGCGAACTTTGACGTGCCGGTACAATGCTATGAACGGCAGGACAGAAGCGATGGTACACAGCAACGTTCCCGGTTCTGAGTGGTTAGGTGAGTCGACAACGTCGTAGATTTCGTCCAAGTCGTACCACAGATTCAAACGATAAGTTGTTACGAAATCGACACCGTCCTCCCGACCTTCGTATCAATCGTTGCAGAATTTGATGGGGAGAATACGAGCGGCTACACGCGGCGTTGGGACATTGGACGCAGATTCAGATGAACATTGAACATTGAACAGGCCTGAACTATCTACAGACGTTATACCGGCGTATTGTAGCGACGGAGGACGTATAGTCAGACCAGCAGCATCAGCAGAACCAGCGAAAGAAGAGGGCGGACCCCAGTCCCGCGGCGGACATTGCGCTAGTCGCAGACATGTTAAGCGTGTGTGAGAAGAACAGAGCAACGTTATAGCTCACCTGCAGAGGGGGTGGTCAGAGGTGCGACGTTGGTGCTGGACGAGCCCGGAACAGGCAAGCGAGTTAGGTCTACAACGATGTGAGCACAGATGATATAAATGTACAACGTTTGCCGGACCTCTGCCACTGATGGCGTTCGTTAGTTGTGTGGTGAGCGGTACGGAGTCCCTTGAAGGGTTTCGGGTATTAGAGCCACCAGGCTGTACACTCGACGCAGCCACAGTAGGGTTCCCGGTATCAGAGCCACCAGGCGGCACAGTCGACGCAGCCACGGTAGGGTTGCCGGTATTAGAGCCACCAGGCAGTACAGTCGACGCAGCCGCAGTATATAACTGTTGCAGTATGGGACCGTTGTGGGGCAGTGGAAGTGACGCGTTTGTGAACCGTGGCTCCGGAACGTCTTCCAGAGTAGTGCGACGATAAGACATAGTGGGAGGTGCGTGGGGTGCAGGTGGCAAGGTAGAGAAACGGAAGGGATGGGAGTCGGCTATTTGGTGATCCCATGTCGCTTAGCACCGCATCTGATCGGCGTTTCGGAAGTGACATGTGAAATCACTCCGAAGTCGACGCCGAATATACGGCGTGAGAAGGTGAGCTTTGCAGTGATTATGCGTGCGAAAGGCTGAGGTTTAGGAAGGGAGGGCCGCTCGAGGTGAGAATGGCGAAGGGGCGTGCGCCGTCAATTGTTTAGGAAGGTGTTTTAGGAATGAGGGAAATGGGCATTGTCTAGACCGAGGGTCGCGGAGCTACCCGCGCCATCAGTTTTTCAGGAAAGAGGCTCACAGAGGCCGGAAATGGACACGGTCTAGACCGGGGGTCGCGGAGCTACCCGCGCCATCAGTTTTTCAGGAAAGAGGCTCACAGAGGCCGGAAATGGACATGGTCTAGACTGAGGGTCGCGGAGCTACCCGCGCCATCAGTTTTTCAGGAAAGAGGCTCACAGGGGCCGGAAAAGGACATGGTCTAGACCGAGGGTCGCGGAGCTACCCGCGCCATCAGTTTTTCAGGAAAGAGGCTCACAGAGGCCGGAAACGGACATGGTCTAGACCGAAGGTCTCTGATAGGGTGTCGGATCATTCCGCGCCATCAGTTTTTTTGAATTCTTCAAAGTAGACCTGGTCCCTAAGTCGGTACCAGGAACTGATGCCAAACATGCGCACACAGTATCGTTGAACCCCCTATCCCCTCAACTCTTATCAGCCAATTGCATCAAATTTCAGCTCATGGCCATTATCGACTGGATTGGGTTCGTCTATTGTTCCAAGTTTATGATGGTTACCGCAACGTCAACTTTAGGCCGTTATCGACTGCCAGGACTGGCGCGCCGGGTCCTCTGTGCCACAAATCCCAGCCTGTGATGGTTACCGCGACCGTTTTCTGACAAAAATCTCCGGCTGGCTTGACTATACACTACTACAAGATACTTACACAGGTAAAAATCAGGGAAATCAGGGTCCTCCGTGACTGGCGCTGTGTCTATCATTCCTATATCAAACCCATCGACTGATTGTAGTTTTTAGGAACTGGTATACGTACAGTATCGGACTAAACGAGAGACGGCCGCGGACCTGGTCGAGCCCGAGATCCTTCTTAATTGCCGTGACCCACGGTTCCTCCTTTTCGTCGTTTCGGACCTTATCCGCTTCGGAGATGTGCATCCAGGACCGAATCCTTAAATATGTGGCTGAGCGTGACTTGAAAGGAACTCATTTTAATGCCTCTCTTCGAGATGTTTCATTGTATATTCCAACTCTGGACTACCGTTCTCCCTTCCCCCGTCCTACACTTTGTAAAAAAACTCTCTTCGTCCTTCCCTGCCTTGAGCCGATCCACCGCCCGAATCCCTTCAGCTAGCGCCGATATTCTCGGTGACCCGTTGCAACATCACGCTTTGACCTGCCTACGCGACCTGGTCGTGCTTGGGGGCGGTGGAAGCTGGCCACCGAGAGCGACATACAACGATTCTTGGCCCCTCCCACTCCGAGAATACAATGCTGTAATCCGAGTTATGGAGCCCCTTCTCCCAGTCGAAGAGCCATCCCTCGACCACGCTCACAATCGTAAAATAATTGACTCGTTCCGAGCGCGTATGCGTTCCCAATTGGACCGCCTTGACATGGAAGAAGTCGAGTCAGCGCTGGAACGGTGGCAGTCTGCAGGGCACTGTTCCGCACAGGCGGCCTGGCTCGGGTTCTTCTGTTGCATATCATTTTTACGACATGCATACCGGTGCGCTTACAGCCGCTCCTGCTTTTTTTTTTTTTCCTGATAATAAGACAGGTGGGGAGTTACTCCCATCGTCAGCGAGGCTCAGAATGAAAAGTGTATCGAATTTCCGTACAAGTTGGAAGTTCCTTGGACAGCTTTACAGCGGCATTTTGGAATCACCTCTTCCAGCGGTTGCATGACGTCAATTTGTTACGGCAATATCACCGCAGACGGTCTCCAATATAGTATAACAGCCTGTATGTCGGACGTCCACAGGTCAACCGAATTTTGGAACACAAAACTTGTTTATGACATGGAGGCAAAAGTGCGTAAATTTCGAAATTGTCAGTGCATCACTGGTTACGTCCCAGATTCTCCCTGCATATCATCTTTTCACCCATGCAATCCTATATATGGATGCGGAACGTCCGGATGCCGCGCGGAATGCTCTGAAATCAGCCAATGACATCTTGAAAACAGCTGTGAGATACTTTTTCAGCACAATGGTGAACTCGAACATGTCTCACACAGTCTGGATGGTGCGTTGTTCACATTGATCAAAGTCGCGCTCTAATTCCTTTTCAAGGCATACGTCCAAGGTTTTCAAGGCTGGGCTCTGGACGGGATTGACGGGATTTCTGGAGGTTCGGAGAGTTCTTGGCATCCCCAGAAACCCTACGCTAATTACTCCATAGGCCAAAGTTTGGTCTTTCGAACTCTCGATTCTTTCCTAGGCATCAGACCGTGGCCTACATCCGAGAAGGAATCGCTCCATATCCCGGAGATTCAAAGAAACTGGTTAAATTGTTTGCGCAACTATGATATTCGAGCGGTTGCAAAAGAACGGGGTTACGGTGAAGTCACGGCTGAGCTGGAATCGCTGGTCAAACAACTCCGGGTATGCGGTTCATTATGCTCTCCAAAACTTTGCAAACGTTTTATTTCTATCTAGTTATGGAGGATGGGGCATAGGAGCAAAATGGTGCCGTATTCTCTCTCTTGACAGACGCTGTACTAACAAAACACTCGTACAGGTGCCGTATGAATCTGTCTATAGACCAGAGCGGTTGCACATGACGGCGGGAATATCGGTCGTCAATGCGTCGGATGAACATAGCATGATAGAACACCTGAAGAATGAGCTTAGCCATAGACTAGAACAGACTGTGTAGACCGTTTAGCTCGAGTCGTTGACGTCGATGCATCGGATGATAGAACACTTAAAGAAGGACCCTAGCCATCTAATGGAAGAGACTGGGTAGAATATGTGACTCTCGTTGATTAGAACGCCTAGATTATATCCAAATTTGGGTTTGGGAGTATTGACCGCCCAGAAAGGAAGGAAGGGCAAGCAGGTGCAACTTCGGTAATCGGCCGCTTCCGCGAATTGCCCCGTGACTGCAACTTTCGTTTTTTTCTGGACCAAATTTTATGGCGACCTTACTCCCACCCCCAAAGCGTCTTAAAGTCTACCATGGGATTCCAGAACCCGAGCCTGAGGGTCCACAACCATCGTCGAACATTGTGGTACAATTCGTCTCAGAGGACGACGGGCAACCATTAGCACCAGCAGTCAATCTACCCGCCAACTTATCAAGAGAGGTTTTGGAAGGGCTGTTGAACAAACTAAGCCCGCAGGTCTACTCTCTCTTCTTCACGATGTTTTGCCATTCTCACGTTTATATGCCAGGAAGATCCTGTACCATTTTCGTTCCATGTTGCTCTGCCAGAGGATGCAGACAAGATCCCGGGTGCACCCACACGGATAGTCATCTCGAAATCAATCGAGACCGACATTCTGAATCACCCAATAAATTCGCGTTCGTTCACCGAGGAAGACGTGTTTATTGTGCACTGTTCGCCGCAGAGCGTTTTTCGAGTCCGGCCGCCAACGAGGTGCTCTTCCACACTGTCTGGTGCGTCGGAATCACTCCACAGTTCATCGTCCTTGCTAATTATTATTTAGGTCATTCATCCCCAATATTATGCGCGTCGTTTTCGCCCACGGGCAATTTTCTCGCTACAGGCTCCGGAGATACCACTGCGCGTCTGTGGAATCTCGATACCGAGACGCCGTCGCATACACTATCTGGGCACAAGGGTTGGGTGCTCTGCGTAGAGTGGGAGGCCATGGAACGGAGATTGGCTACCGGCGGGCACGATGGTCATGTTCGTCCTCGTTAAACAAATCCCTCTCGCCGATCTCTAATGTTTTTATAGGTCAGAATATGGGATCCCAAGACCGGAAAACCGTTCGGTGAAGCCCTCAAGGGCCACTCGAAGTGGATAACGTCGCTGTGCTGGGAACCAATTCACCTGTACGTGCCTTTAATGCTCGTGTGCTTTATGTATATCAATAAATGCCTTCCAGAAATCCCTCTGCCCCACGTATAGCATCCTCCTCAAAAGATGGTACTGTTCGCGTGTGGTCGCTGCTCACCCGGAGAGTCGAGTACACACTTGGAGGACACACGGCGAGCGTTAATGTCGTCAAATGGGGTGGGGTCGGCAAGGGTGTTTTATACACAGCCAGTAGTGACCGGACCGTTCGTGTTTGGGATGCGGAAGTCGTACGTCCTTTTTCACTCGTCATTTTCGATGCTGATAGGTGTTCAGGGTCGACAACTCCACATCCTGAAAGACCATGCTCACTGGGTGACCACTCTTGCGCTCAACACCGACTTCGTTCTTCGGACTGGCCCTTTCGATCATACGGGGAAGAAACCTGCGTCCGACGAAGAGGGTGAATTTACTGGGTGTATCCGGAAGCATCGCGAACTGATATCTGATATCTGCCCTCAGCCCAAAAGCTTGCATTGGTGCGCTACACAGCCATCCTCAACACGACGCCAGAGCTTCTCATCTCTGGCTCCGACGACCACACCCTGTTCCTGTGGTCGCCATTCCCGAATGGCACCACGGTTGTTACCTCTGCCACTCCGACCACCAAGACAAAGCCACTCAGCCGCCTGGTTGGGCACTCCCTCCAAGTCTCACACGTCTCGTTCTCACCCGACGGCCGGTGGGCTGCCTCGGCGTCGTGGGATTCCTCCGTACGGATATGGGAGGGGCGGACGGGGAAGTATGTCGCGACGCTACGTGGACACGTTGGGGGTGTCTATCGCGTCGCATGGAGCGCCGACGGTAGGGCCGTCGTTAGCTGCGGAAAAGACAGTACCGTAAAGGTCAGTCGCTCTCAATTATCTCGGACCCTATTGACCTTGCATAGACGTGGGACCTGAAGACATACAAGCTCAAAAACGATCTGACGGGACACACCGATGAGGTGTACTGCGTCGACTTTGTTGCCGATAAGGTGGTCAGTGGCGGGCGGGATCGTGTTGTTAAAATGTTTGTCTTCTTCACTTTATTCACCACGTTACTGACGCTGTTACTGGAATAGATGGAAAAACTAGGTGTTTTGGGGATGGCAGTATTATATACATTATGTTACATTTGCGACACTGCTATTACAATCCATCATCCCAAGGGAGCTTCATCGGCCTCCGCTGGTTTTAAACCGTTCATTCGTTCGCTCGTATCCTTTTCTTTTGGTTTCCGGATCTTTACTCCAATCAAGGCACCCGCGCCTGCTTTGCGCATCGAAGGGCCAGAACTCTTGGAGCTCCCGTTCAACGCCTTCAAACCCGTGGGGGCAGCTGCAGGTTCAGGGGCAAATGGGAGCGAAGGTAGCGGCGGCGGGGGTCTGCGCAGGCGCTGTGGCTCGTTCTGCCCTCTCCCGATCTGGGATGTCGGGGCTGCTGGAGTATTCGAAGGCAACGGCTTCGCTGGCAGGGAGGCATGGTAAGGGAGGGAAGAAGGGGCGTCGGTTGGCTTGGACCGCTCCATTTGCCGTAGTTTTGCCTCCATCATCGCTATCTTGTCCCTTGTTCTAAGAAAAAAGGATGAATGGTCTGTAAAGAGGTTGATGAGCAAATTCTAACCCTTCATTTCTGTTGCCCATCCCGCTCTTTATCATGCTCAGCGTTGTAGGCCGCCCTGACTCCGCCATGGTCTTGCGGTGTTTAGAGCCCACATTGCCGTACGAAGAGGCCCCCCCACCGGGATCCATCGGAGCCTGTTGTGCAAACGTCACGACGAGTTTGCGGCCGCGGAGAAGCTTGTCGTGTGCGTTGCTTAGGGCTTTCAGCGCGTCCTATACGAGTGCAAGCCAGAGAGTTAGCATCAGAGCACTCGTCCGCAGCCGTAGTCCCTCCCCGGGTCGCTTTATATTTTAAATTTTTGTAGTTCGACATTCGAGAAAAACAAAAAGAGGCCCGGGTGATGAGAGCGTGTTCGGTTGCAAGGAGGCAAAACGGCGAACGTACATCTTTATTCCCGTATTCTACGAACGCATACCCGCGGGGTTTGCCTTTGAGGAGGCCAGTTTTGTGGAAGAGGAAGTCGAGTTTAGTGACTTTCCCGAATTTGGAGAAGATTTGGAGAAGGGAGTATCTGTTGTGCCGGCGTCGATTTGGGGGGCGCTTAGGACGGGGAAAGAGCATACTCGTCGACGGTCGGGTGTAAGTTGCCAATGTAGAGGCGATCATGAAGAGTTTGCCGTGGTTGCGGTGGGACTTTGCTGGTTGACGGTTCAGGTGCTTGTTCTGCAGAAAAGGTGGGATACGATAGATGGTCCTCCAAGGAGACAGACGCGGAAGCCGGCGGAGGGGTATTGGGAGACTGCATGGTTGTGGTTTGAAGTCCACAAGTTTGTCACGTGTGTAACCTCGCAATACTGAATACATTTTTGCAAATTTTGTGAGACAACGTGTATTAAGAGGAACAACAATCCAGTAAGTAACATGCCAGCTACTATAATTCAACGTGCACAGTCTGCTCCGGTATCCAAGGTGTCTCAGAGTCCGCAACATCTTGACTTGCAGAAACTGCCACCGAAATGTCAGAAACCACCGGCATATCGAGAGAAATCTCGGCCGTTTGGGCTGCAAATTGGGTCGACTCTATCGGAGACGAGCTCGCCAGGATTGACACTGCAGATGCAACGCTAGAGGTGACGATCGTGGTGGACAGTGCCGCCGCGGAGCCCTTCTCCATGCTCAATAATTCCGCGTCGCCGCTGAAGTCTGGGACGAAGCGCGTCCACCAGAACGCAATGCGCATCCCGCGATCAAATACACGTTGCTTTAGGATGAAGAGCACGACGAGGATAAAGAAGAGGAGGGCGGAGAAGATGAGCACACGATCCAGCCAGTCGGACTTTTCGAGTGCGGTGATGAGTTGCTTGGACGTGTCCATGACGCTTGTGAGGGTGTCGTGAGTGTTTGATGTAGACCGCAAACTCGCGGTGGAGTCAGCTATGGAACATGTTCAGTACCACGTTGTGGAATATATTGAGGAGGCCTGGATACCTAACATCTGTGTTGAGAGCACCGAGCGCTCGAGTTCGCCCTGCAGAAGAGACATTGTGCGCTGCATAGCATCGGTGACGTTGTCGCTAGCTGCCATGAGGGCGTCGTCGGTAATCTTCTCGTTAAAATCTCGTTTCTCGGATACGGCGGAGGAACTGAGTAGTTCCTCCCGATGCGATTTGCTGAGTGAGTCGATCGTTCGCTTCGAAGTGAGCAGCGCCGCCCGGGCGTCCTTGCGTAAACTGCAGGAACGTCAAATTTGGATTTATAGCATGACTGACGTATATGAAGCACCTTGCAAGGTTCTGGGTAAAGTCGTCGACGATGGCTTTCAGTTCTCTCCGATTCTTCGAACCCTTCTGGTCATCAACGAGAACATCTAATGCCTTGTGAGATCTTGAGGAGAGAATTGCTTAGTAGCCAGCGAAAGACAGACCTCAATTTGCCGCGCAAACGTGTCCACATCTTCCCGTTGTTCTGCTGCTAAATTCTGCTGCAAGGAAAGCGGGCCTTGGCATGAACGCAACCTAGGTATCTGGAACTCTGCTAGGTCTTTTTCGTGGCGCTGAGCTGCAGCGATGACTTGCAAAGTTTCCTCGTCAAACGTGTTTGGTAATGGCGGCATGATTGAAAGAGATTGAAAGAAAGGGCTACAGCCAAACAAAGATCGCAACTCCCTACCTCACTTTAGTTTTCAGTACTCGCAAATCTGCGCTGAATCCTCAAAATGAATCATAGCGTTAACCAACGAGACCAATCGGTCTATCGTCGTCCTCGCAAAAGATGCAGGAAATCTAAACCAAGCACAGAATCCGTTCTGCCTGCCTCAGCCTACATCTTCAGGCTCCCTTTCGAGCTCATAGCTGAGATCCTCCTGTACACGGCGTCTCCCAAAGATGTCCTTGCTGTCGCCCGATGCAGCAAATATCTATGCAATACCCTGCTTCGAGAAGAGTCGGGTTTCATTTGGCGCTCCGCGCGCATGAATTGCACCCCGGGGCCGCTACCGGATCCACAGGCAATCAACCTCACTGAATCCGCATTTGCTGCGTTGGTATTCGATTTCGGCAATTGCATCGTGAGTCTTACCATCGTGTTCGGTCCCCTGACAGTAAACTTGACACACCCAGGCATGCGGAAAAATGACACTCAATATGTTTTCGTCGTGGTCGCTGAGGGTGAGGTTCTGCAGTCGCCCTGCCTGCAGATCTACCTGGGCAAAGGCAAACACCGTACGGATAACGAATTATGAGATTCTTTCTCGGTACACACGGAAGGCATTGAAATGGATTCCGCTCGCAGAGTCCCCTGCTTGCTTCTCTTCAGTAGAGAACCCCCCGCAGACCTGGCCAGAATCCGATAAGATTCATCTCGTTTCGGACATGAATGCCGCGCTTGGCGAATATGCTCGGGATATTTCTACTGTGGTTGACCAGCGTCATGCGCTTGACATTGCCCGCTCTCCGCTTAAAATGTCGTTTTATGTAACTCTGTACAGCTGGAAGCACAAACGGCACGTATTAGAGAGACAAGTCAAGGCCGACAACGACACTTTGTAAGCAAAGCCTTCCTTTGCATGTTTTTGTGAAGTAGGATACTAACCATCACACAGTGGGAGAGCTCTTGCGGAGAAAGAAGGCATGTTAATCATCAAAAGTTTCCCAAGTGCTTGAACTAAACCGCTGCGCGCCAGGTTATATTTATAGTGAACTTTTGAATGGATCCGCGACATACCAAGCCCTACATGCAAACCGTACAAGAAATCTAGAGTTCATTACTCGACTCGGTATGTTTTCTTTCGCCTGCCCTTCCTTTCATTCACCAATTACATGTAGATTATGACGTGGTGGCGGCCCAAATCGAGACTGAGATGATTTCCATCCAAGAAAAACGGCAGAGAAGTACAAGCGAAGCGACGATCAGAACGAACCGCGCGCATATCGAGCAACATTATCAGCGCCTCTTATCGGCATCGCACAACAAAGTGGCTCCCTTGCCATCCCTGTCCGAATTCCGTGCCATGCCCATACTCGACCTCCTCCAATCTCCGTCTGCCCCCGCGACAACTGACCGCAAAACGAAGAAAGCCCCGGGTGTCGCTCACGAGCTCAAAACGGAGACCCTCGTCAACCAAATGCTTACTTCGGAATTGGAGCGATGGCGCAAAAGTGCCGAAGCCGCGCTGGGGGCGACACTGGGGATTCCAGAATGGAAGACCGCAAGAAATAACCGGCTCCACCCGGTTGCTCGGTTGACGGCCAGATGGAATTGTGGCCAGTGCGGCAAGCTAGCCAGGGCGTACAAATGGGATGAATGTCTTGACTATGAGGGCGTTTGTAAACACGAGTGCACGAAGAGCAAGAAACGGACGAAGGAATCCCTTTGGAAAGCTGGACAATTCGTCAAGGATGTCAAGGTGCGTTCCCTTCTTTGTCACCTAACCCTGGAATTGAGCAAACAATTCTCGTAGGCTGTTAATGCCTTGACAAAGCTGGTCAAGCTTTGTGGAATTGATGCCGAAGACCCGGGTTCCTTCAACGCCCTGGACGACGTCGGGCCAAGGATTTCGTGTCTTTCTTGCCCTGCTGCCATTGTGATGCGGCCTTCCAGCGTTGTAAGCCCTCCCCTTGCGGAATAGCTATTCTTCGTGGTCTGACGCGTCCGCTACAGGCCGGACATTCCCATCGACACGAAGATATGGAAATGCGCTTATTGACTCAGGCGGATGCGGACGCTGTCGTCGTCGCTCCCATTGAAAAGAGACTGGCCATGCGACTGATGGGACACGATGATTACAAGATCAAGCAGGCGCAGAAGACATGGGTGTATGGATGTCGACATTGTGAACAGCATGCACTACCGGTCGAGGAGAAAGCGCCTGTGCCTGAGGTGATCAACGATAAGGTGGTCGAGAATGCAGAACAGATGGAAGGAACGCCGACTGAACCTGTCAAGAACGAAAAGAATCAGAAGAAACAGCCGAAAAAGTTCGAGTTCAACGGGCTGCGGTCACATCTCAAGGAAAAGTAGGGCCTCGTTGTGCTTCTTGTATCATCGTCAACGACCTTTTCAGACATGCCATTAATCTTCCCAATGATGAGGATTTCTACCACATCCCGGACGTAGCTGGTGATTCCGCCTCAAAGGTGGATGCTAAATCGCACAAATCTTAGGCGAAGCCGCTGCTTGAACGTAATGCAACGACATACATTCCGTTAATTTTGCTATCATTTCTGGATGTGGTGATTTCATCTCGAAATCGCGCAAATCCTACGCTTGTGTATTTGAAGAGCAATATCTTGTCTCTGTACCATATTCATTATATATATACCCTGCAGAGACGCAGCGTCGACGAGGCCGGAACAAATTGCGTACATGAGCAACATCACTCTTGACTGCCATGTCGAAATTCGACCTCACGAACGGCGGTCACAGTCTTGCAGTGTCCTAACACCTACACCCAAGTTCCCATCCAAGTTATCCCATGAATTGCGTCAACGACGCATAGTCTTGGATGCAAACTTTTCAGCTATTAGTATTTATCGATTGCACCTCTCCATTCACGCCGTAGACAAGGCTTTCCGTGCGGCGAACATATATGCTGCTAGATTCGCTCGAATGCTCTCTCCGGAGCCCCTCTGCAGGCGGCCCGCCCATTGATACGTTGGGACTATGCGCCTCGACTCGAAATGGCGCGTCTAACGTTTGGTATATGACGACGTCTCTCGTTCTGGTTCATGGATATCCGATAATGGCAGTATAAGATCTGTACTTCCACCATTGCGTAGTCCCCTTTTGGATCGGCAAGTAGCGCCAAATTCAAATCGCGGTCATGAAACGTTCACATTTCGCGGTGGGGCCCTCCTCACGAGAGCTCTAGATTTGCGAGGTAAGGGTCCGACGGATACGTAGATCGTATTAGCGTGCACGCAGATTCAGAGTGACCATAACGTCGCGCATCCTTCACAAAAGGCTTTCTATACTTTCTAAATTCTATAAAGCTAGTAAGTACCCTAAATTAAACGTCTTAGCAAAAGAAAATAATTTTGCTTCTCTCCGCCTCCTAGCATTCCCCGACTGACGTATGTACTTGTCTAGTTGTGATGCAACAACTCGACAGCGACCAGGGCCAACAAGAGGATTCATCGGCTTTTTGATACTACTGCTGCCCTCGAGACCTGCACCATTTCCTACCATTTCACAGACCCTCTTAGATCACCGTTAGCATATGCCCTTTCTGGTGGCATCAACCAGCATCAACCCTGTGGAACCCGACTAACGCTTTTCTTCTCCATTGAATCTGATGCGCCAGGTCATAGGTTCTACTCTGTCTGCTGGGACCCCGCCGCTAACGTGATACTTACAGCGATCCATCAGAATATTATTCGGTACCATGTCGCGTGGAGTCGCGTGGACAGTTATCCTGTTGGAAGCACCATTAGGCGCCGCCAAACCACCGCACGCTACCGACGCATAAAAGGACGCGGGGAAATTGAACGGTGGCCCTAGCCCTTCGGACTCTTCACGCAAACATCAATGCGTCCCTCGTGTATCTTGCTACTGCTGGGGCTTTCCTCCTCCTCATGGGCCGGAGTCACTGTTCAGAAAGCCGGTCTGCGTGTCCCTCATAAATACGCACACCGTCGCGATGATGCCCAGAAACTCTTTGAAACGAGTTACAGCGCATACAAGTGGGTTCTGCGCAACACTTACAATGTGAAGATTGACTTTATCAACAGACAGTTTGCATTCGGGCACGACGACCTGTCCCCCGTAAGCAAGAGCTTTTCCGATGGCCGCAGTAGGTCAAGCGCAACGCAATGTGTTTCAATTATTGATTCAGTTGGCAGACGGGTGGGGAGCTTCGATTGTAGATGCGATGGTGCGTCTCTGTGCTTGTACATCTCTGAATGATTCTTATTTCTGTCGCTAGCCTACGATGGTGGGTACATTGAGCAGTTCAGATTTCATTTCGCTCACCTGAAATGAAGTTCATTATGGGATTGGAGGTAAAGCCCGACTCCCAGTTGCTCCATCCTCGTTTATCGACATTTTTCTAGGATATCTTTGAAGAAGCCGTCAACTTTTCCAGCCACATTGACTTTAGCAAGTCCCAAACATCGGACACCGTCAGGTGAGTTTTTCTGTTACTTGAAATCTGCATTCAACCCTCAACAATTGCAGTATCTTCGAAACGACTATTCGATACGTAGCGGGACTCTTGTCATCGTACGAACTCAGCGGAGAAAAGTACCCTATTCTTGTGACGAAGGCCAAGGAAGTCGCGGATAAGATGGCTTTTGGCTGGGTCGGGGATAATGCTATCCCGTATGGCTTCTTGGATTTCAGCACCAATACCCCAACATTTTCTACGGTGAATCATTCCTTTTCGCTGATTTCCCAGTACGCTGATCGTTCCCTGCAGTCCAACATCGCTGAAGCTGGCACTCTCACCTTGGAATGGTATACCTTGAGCAAATACACGCACAATGCTACCTACGCCAATCTGACGGCCAAATCCGTCGCGCATATCGCGAACCTCGTATGTCATTCCCTCATTCTGTGACCCATTACTGATAAATGTTACGGCGAGTTTAGGCAGCTCCCTTACCAGGTCTGGCTGCGCAGGGCATCGACCCTGCCACGGGGAACTTTGTTGGTGGTTATGTGACCTGGGGAGGCGGAAGTGACTCGTATTTGGAGTACCTCATCAAATACGCACGTCTCACCAACACCGACGACCCTATTTACATCGATACGTGGAAGGTGGGTTCCTTGACAGCGATACTCCTCTCTTTCTGATTGACTTATATTCTGCGTCGTAGACTGCAGTCGATTCGTCGATCAAGACATTGCTGAGGGTCGGTTCAGCTCCTCTCGAATGTGCTTACTACGTGTTGATGGCTCGCACATAGACATCCACCGTCGGGAATCACTTGTACCTCGCCGATTTTGACAGCTCTCGCCAAATTCGTCACGTCGGATCGTGAGTGATCCTGTCGATTCTGTGTTTACGCTTACCAAAACGCGACAAGTCATCTGGCATGTTTCCACGCAGGCAACTGGCTCCTCGGTAAAATCCTCCTCTGTCCAACTCGAGCGCAGCTCACTTCCATCAGGTGGAAAGCTGTTGCAGAATCAGACGATAATCGATATTGCGCTCGAGCTTAACGAGGGTTGCTGGGTAGGCCATTTGGCCTTTATTTTCTTCTAGTACTCACAGTTTCCACAGAACACCTATGAAGGCACTGTGTGCGCAATATTCTATGTATTCAGGCTACCTTTCCTTGCTGATCCACTCCTTTGCTAGCACTGGTATCGGCCCAGAGGCGTTCGCATTCATCAGCTCCGACGGGAATTTCACTGGTGGGAACGGAATTTCCGCCGACCAGCTGACGTTCTACAACGAGCACGGATATTACATTACTGCGTCCGACTACATTATGCGTCCTGAGGGTACAGAGCTGTCTGTCCTCACATTCGGCACTACATACTAATCCACATCACCAGTGCTGGAATCCAACTTCCATGCGTGGCGCGTAACCGGTGATACCAAGTACCTCGATCGAGCCGCAGGCGCGATCGACTCGTTCAACAAATACCTGCCGGCGCCGGCTGCGTTCGCTGCCCTCAACGATGTGAACAGCGCCAACGGAGGGCTGATCGACGACATGCAATCGTTCTGGTTCGCAGAAGTGCTCAAGTACCTGTACGTTTTAAATTGACTGCCGTTTCCCGCTCCCTTTGCGCTCATCGCGCTTCGTTTCATAGCTACCTGACCTTCGACGACCCTGCACACATCAGCCTCGACGACTGTACGTTACACCCCACACATTATCCGACCATTCTCATGCGATCACAGATGTATTCAACACGGAGTGCCAGCCTTTTAAGGCCCCGCCGGCGCTGAACTCGTACAGCGGAAAGGTGAAACCAGGCAAGCCGTTCACAGTGCAGAGCGGAGTGCTGCCTGCGGTCAGCCCCAACGCATTCCTGCCTGTGCCCATTCAGCAGATCATAAAACCCTAGTGATTTTTCATAGAATGTACTTGAGACGCCTAGCGTAAATGTTTTTAAATTTGGGGAGTCGGCCAGTCATTGTAAGGAGATTTGTCGACTTTACAGAGTGCCAGGTGAGCCAAGGCAACTACCACCCAAATCCCGGTGATGGAACGTACCCACCGGCCGAGATCATAGCGCGCACGCGCATCGTTGAGGTCTCTTGTCGGCCACGTACTTAAGAGCATAAGGTTTCCATTTAAAAGTACGTACTAAGTGCGTCTTGGCAAAGAAGACTCTTCCACCTTCTCACCCAGAACGATCATCTTCCGCCTCCGCTGTGGTTGTGATGCAGGCTGGCAGCAACGCAACAGCGGCCATGAGATCCGTCGGCCTTTGTTTAAACAATGCTGACCTCGAGATCGTGCACCTGCCTGCACCATTTCTCAGCATTCGCCTTTTCATCACTCCTCTGCAACTTGGCCGTTTCAATCTGATGCGCCAGGTCAACGCCAGGTCATAGAAGCAGAGCAGCAGCTGTAACCATACGATTGGCACGCGGCGCGCCTTTGAATGTGATACTTTTGTCTGATCAGAATATTCAATATCGGTACTATATCGCGTGGAGTCGCGGGTTCTCCTGAAGAAGCACCACCACCGACTTGCCACCGACCGCATAAAACCGCGCAGGGAAACCATGGCTCCAGCTCTTCGGACTGTTCGCCCAAGCATCAATGCGTCCCTTGTGTATATTGCTACTGCTGGGGCTTTCCTCCTCTTCATGGGCCGAAGTCACCGTTCAAAAAGCCGGTCTGACTGTTCCCGCTGAATACGCTCCCCGTCGCGAAGATGCCCAGAAACTCTTTGAAACGAGTTACAACGCATACAAGTGGGTTCATCGCAACACTTACAATGTGAAGATTGACTTTACTGACAGAGAGTTTGCATTTGGGCACGACGACTTGTCCCCCGTAAGCAAGAGCTTTTCCGATGGCCGCAGTAGGTCAAGCGCAACGCAATGTGTTTCAATTATTGATTCAGTTGACAGACGGGTGGGGGGCTTCGATTGTAGATGCGATGGTGCGTCTCTGTGCTTGTACATCTCTGCATGATTCTTATTTCTGTCGCTAGCCTACGATGGTGGGTGCATTGAGCAGTTCAGATTTCATTTCGCTCACCTGAAATGAAGTTCATTATGGGATTGGAGGTAAGGCCCGACTCCCAATTGCTCCATCTCCGTTTATCGACATTTTCTAGGATATCTTTGAAGAAGCAGTCAACTTTTCCAGCCAGATTGACTTCAGCAAGTCTCAGACATCAGACACAGTCAGGTGAGTTATTATGGTACTTGAAATCTCAATTCAACCCTCAACAATTGCAGTATCTTCGAAACGACTATTCGTTATGTAGCGGGACTCCTGTCATCGTACGAACTCAGTGGAGAGCAGTACCCTATTCTTGTTACGAAAGCACAGGAAGTTGCCGACAAGATGGCTTTTGGCTGGGTCGGGGACAATGCTATCCCGTACGGCTTCTTGGATTTCAGCACCAATACCCCGACCCTGGCTACGGTGGATTTATTCCTTTTCATTGATTTCCCAACACGCTGATCACACCCTGCAGTCCAACATCGCTGAAGCTGGCACGCTCAGCTTGGAATGGTACACCTTGAGCAAATACACGAACAATGCAACCTACGCGAATCTGACTGCTAAATCCGTCGCACACATCGCGAACCTCGTATGGCACCTTATTCCATGACCGACCGTTTACAAATATTTTCCCGACTTTAGGCAGCTCCTTTACCAGGTCTCGCTGCGCAGGGCATCGACCCTGCCACGGGGAACTTTGTTGGTGGTTATGTGACCTGGGGAGGCGGAAGTGACTCGTACCTGGAATACCTCATCAAATACGCACGTCTCACCAACACCGATGACCCTATTTTCATCGATACATGGAAGGTACCTTCTTCAGCGAGCTTCCCTCCTCCTGATCGACTCATATTCTGGATGGTAACAGACTGCAGTCGATTCGTCTATTACGACATTGCTCAAGGTCAGTTCAGCCCTCTCGGGCGTGCCTTCCTACGCTGATGGCTTCCGCATAGAAATCCACCGTTGGAAACCATTCTTACCTCGCCGATTTCGACAGCTCTCGCAAAATTCGTCATGTCGGATCGTGCGTGATCTTTTTTGAATCTATGCTAACGCTTACCAAAACGTTACAAGGCATCTGGCATGTTTTTATGCTGGCAACTGGCTCCTCGGTAATGCCCTACTCTGCTCAGCTGGACCGCGGCTCACATCTTCGATAAGGTGGTCAGCTACTCCAGAATCAAACAATTATCGATATAGCTCTTGATCTTAACGAGGGATGCTGGGTAAGCCAGTTGCCCTTCGGTTTCTGCTGGTACTGACCGTTTCGACAGAACACTTATGCTGGCACTGTGTGCGTAATAAGCCTATGCACTCAGACTACTAGTACTTTCCCTTGCTGACCCGCTTCCGTCTCTAGTACTGGTATCGGCCCAGAGGCGTTCGCATTCGTTAGCTCTGATGGGAATTTCACTGGTGGAAACGGAATTTCCGCCGCCCAGCTGGCGTTCTACAACCAGCACGGATACTATATCACTTCGTCTGACTACATTATGCGTCCAGAGGGTACGGAGTCCTCTGTCAAGGCACTCTGCCCTCTGTACATACTAATCGACATCCCCAGTCCTCGAATCCAACTTCCATGCGTGGCGCGTAACCGGTGACACGAAGTACCTCGATCGTGCCGCTGGCGCGATCGACTCCTTCAATAAATATATGCCGGCGACCGTTGCGTTCGCGGCCCTCAACGACGTGAACAGCGCCAATGGCGGGCTGATTGACGACATGCAATCGTTCTGGTTCGCAGAAGTGCTCAAGTACCTGTACGTTTGATTGCCGTTTCCCCCTCCCTTTGCGCTCATCGCCCTTCGTAGCTACCTCACTTTCGACGACCCTGCGCACATCAGCCTCGACGACTGTGGGTTTCCTCCCATGTTACAAGTCTATTCTCATGCCTCTTCATCACAGATGTGTTCAACACGGAGTGCCAGCCTTTCAAGGCCCCGCCGGCGCTGGACTCGTACAGCGGAAAGCTGAAACCAGCCCAGCCGTTCACAGTGCAGAGCGGAGTGCTGCCTGCGGTCAGCCCCAACGCATTCCTGCCTGTGCCTATCCAGGAAATCATCAAACCCCAGTGATTTTTCCTAGGATGTACTTGCGTCACGAAAACCATGTAAATTCTCTAAATAATAAATGAGCTGGTGGGTCGGCGAATACAAACCAATTATTAACATGAAACCCTGGAAGACGAAATTCATTACATGATTATTATGAGGAGCAAAAGGACGGTGAGGACAATAATGAGAATGATGATACACCACCCGCTGCCCTTTTCTTCCGATTGTCTCATGAACTTTCGCATCCGCCGCATGGCGTCGCTAAGTTTAGAGTCCGTCTGGTCAACTCCGCGTTCTAAATCGTCAAGCATTCTACGGGGAGCCAATGTCAGCAAAATCCAGCCACGGGTAATGGACCTACTCATTGTGCTCTACGATCTCCTGCCCCATCAGCCCAGCCTGTTGGGCCAGCGTATTCAGTGTTCCCGCTATTGAATCCATCGTTCGGTCTTGTTCCCGAATCATGAACTTGAGCTATATCAGAGCTGGCATCAGTAAAACGACTGGGCGTGACGCACCTGCTGCTCCTCCTGCGCCCACGCGGCCTGGTGGTCTTCCGTCGGGGGCGCTCGTTCTGGATACGGCGAATGTGGTCTTGACGATGACAGCGGGGCAGAGGAGGCCACTTCTGCTCTCATGTTCTGGACTTGCATAGAGTGCCATGGTTAACGACTGCGAACATAATTAGGAAAGGAATGAGACGCACATCAATTTCTCTCCGAACGTGAACTACGTATCGCCTCCGTTCTTGAACTTCCATGTCGTCCAGGCCGAACATTCGCGCATCAGTAGATTCGACTATTCTGGATGACACACGCGTTAAAACTGAAGTGAGGCACTAGCAGGAGCCGTGTACTTGACGCTTTCCTCGAGGTCCTCAAGGTCGGCCTCCAGTGCAGCCAGAGTAGCTTTCAGCTGCAGTTGAATTGTTCGTACTCAATAATTCAAGTGGCTCAGACTCGGAAAGCAAACCCACCTCATTTCTCGCCCACACAAGCTCTTCGTTGTCCTCTCGGACAGCCATATTTCGTATGCGAACATACGATGCACGCAACTGAGCTGCAGCTTGGAGGGAGCTTGATATTTCGCGTTGGACAGCATGGTATGGGTCAACCGACATCTTGGTGGAAAGCAATTGCCGCGCTGCGCTTCAAAGTATTGTGGCATGTTATTGATTGATGGGAAACGCGATCACATGTTCTTTCATTCGTCCAAATTAGGTTTTCGCCAGCGTTCCTCACGACGGATGGCGGACATCAGCACGGTATAGCGTTCTTGACGTTAGTATACACGAATACCACAGCCATCGTGCTCCGAGTCGAGCAACCAAATGGTAATAATAAGAGTGCGGCGCGCCGACGTTTGCGAGCTGCTTGGGCGTGCAGATCCGGGTGCTGATTGGCACACGCGTGGAAATTTTAGTACAAGCAACTTAGTACCCTCAAGATACCTGCGGGAAAGTGGACAGCGGAGCGCTCGCGTCTCGGTAGCATTCGAGGTGATCGACGAACAGTCATGAAACATTGACAGAGACTCATACTTGCCCGTAACCATATATGATACACAAAAGTGCCAAAAAATGAACAGCAATCAACGTTAATCAAGTACTGTTCAGATTTGGTTGGCTACGTATCAGCCCCGGCACTGGAGTTCACCAACCATCGCTTTTCAGCGAGCCAGGTCGTTGCAGATTATGAAAATGCGGCCAAGGTATCAACTGAGTTTTGTATGTTGTGCGGGATCACTGCTTGATCGGATCGGGAGATGCCGAAAAGGCGTTTTGGCGAGCGTGAGGCATTTCAGGTTTGTGTAGGAGCATAAGACCTCTGGCACAGGGTCCATATCGGTTTTGTTGCAACTGGATGGGTTTTTCCAGTCCGACAACAAAACACATGGGCACTACTACTGTAAAAATATTTTACACTTTCAGCCGCCTTTAACTAATGCATTGCAGAGGCCCTCGATGAGGCTGACCGCACTAGCCTTTCGCTCGAGTTCCACGCCGCCATCTCGGCCACTGATCTTGCCAACTATGTCGGGTCGTTGCGCATAAAGGCAACCGGAGTCATTTACTATACACTTGAATTATTTATGCAACTTTAAAGTCTAGCAAAGCGAGTTTGCGGCTGACAGGAAATTCGACATGACGGTCGCGATCATTTATATTTGATGTCAACAGTTGATCTCCCATCAGCCAACCTCTTGTCTCTTCCTCCCATCTTCACTCTTTCCCGCCCAAGCACACACTGCACCACAGTCCTTCCTAGTCCAACATGCGTCATACCTGCTTCCTCTATATCATCTTCGCAGCAGTCTCGACCCTCGCCGCCCCATCCACAAGCCGACACGATCTCATCAAGCGATCCACAGACTTGAGCTCGCACACCGCGAATGGGATCATCGATGAGGTGCACCCAGCCACCAACGCAGGCTCGGATGTCGTCCTACCCCCGGTCGCTGAAGTATTCGCCATGATGGCCACCGCATCCTCCAATCCCTCGCCGCTTCCCTCTACGACCACTCTGTCAGCCACCACAGATACCGTACACTTGGGACCTGGTCTGGCTTCCTCGCCGACCATAGAGCGTATCGAAATCCTACCCACCACATCCTCGACTGAGAAGGCCGATTCTCCTCACGAAGCTCCCACAGTAGCACACAAATTCATCTTCGTATCGGTTGTCCTATTGTCGATGATATCCCTCATCCTCACCATCTACGCCTTCTCATACCACCGCCACCAGATGCGCATCAACAGGTTCAGCTTGGGAGAAAGTCGCACGTTTTGCGAAGAGAAGGAGAAAGGTCGCAGCTCTGTCGTGCACATTACCCGCAACTTCCCTCGCAGCAAGTTCTCCGTCACATCCTCTGACTACCCGCTCTCCGATCGGTCGTCAAGCTCATGTGAATCCGACTCCAGCTCTGAGGAAGACTCCGAAAGCGACAACGAGACCTACGAACGAGGACTGATGGACCCAGCACACTTCTTTGCCTTGCGCTCCTCGTCGATGGCTTCATCCCGCCGTCACTCAAGAGGCGGAAGCGCCCCCGTTTTCGGAGTTCCACGTTTCGATGGGCGGAGAGAACAGAGCAGGCGATCTCGTTCGGTGTCGGGTCCGAGGGAGGAGGAGTGGTTGTGAATTCCGAATCGGTCTCCGAATCAAATGTATTAGTACGTGTATAGTGTTCCAACTCGAACGACGCTCCTTTGCCTTTCCAAGTCAACCTTCATCTGCCTCCTTATTGACGTCCAGGATGCGATCACAGTCACTCGGTTGAGGGCTGAGTGCCAGCTCCTTTATATAACTTCAGGTATCGCTGACACTTCTGCGACCAAAGTCGACCCTATGCATCACCTCATGTTGGGTGTTTTGCGGTTAAATTTTGACTTGCCATGCGCCGGAAAATTCTACAATTCCACAAACAGGGGCGTGTTCCTAGAGTGGCTTTGTTCTGGACCTCGACGTTGGTCGTCGGACGTCGGTGCTGCGTCAACCACTGCGTATCGCATAACTAATTTTACATGCTCCTGTTCTTTCCATCCTCTATTACTCCGACCCGACCACCCTAACAGTTTTCAATAGCATGGCTTGCCGCAGGTTTGGAACGTAATGGACCTTCTCCATCAGCCTCGCGCATTTTGGGCTGAATTACTGCTACTTCTTTCTCCTTCTGACCCCGAGTTGGTCTGCGCCTCTCTGCTTTCTCTTTCCATGTCCGTTGAAGCAGCTCCTCCGCCTACATACTCATTCAATGGCGACACTTCGCCTCGCAACTCTCCTTCGCCGTCAGAAGATCTGGTCTCTGCACAAAGCCATTCTTCGTCCATCTCCGGGGATGCAGATAATCATGCTGGCGAGGACCCGCCGCCAGATGCTGTGGACGCGGCACCTCATCCGACAGACGTCCCCACTCCCGGGCCACCTCCGTCCAACCAATATTATCCATATCCATTGCCGTTTCCTCAGCGGCGCCCCACATCTTCCACCCCAATTGCTGTCTCGTCTGAAGCACGGATTTCCGCATTCCCGGACCACAAATTGCAACCGGCCTCGCCGCTGCTCAGACTCTCGAACAACACCACGTCTTCTAGCGGCACAGCGCAGCCGAAATTGAACCCCACGAACTACGTCTCGGTCTTCCGAAAGACGCACAAGCGCGCGTTCTCGTTCTCCCGCTTCAACGCGTCCATAAAGGGCACTTTTGCGGTGAATCCCTTCCTCGACATCCCCGCGCAGCTGCTGTCGCCGCTTGCACCTGGAGAGACCACGCGCAAAAATCTCCTCCTCATGGTCGAGAACGGAGGGATCGACGTGGACGTGCACCTCATCGGCGAACCCGTCACACAGGGCGCGAGCAACGCGGTCGCACGTACGGAGCTGCATCTTGAGCTGTGCGGCGGCTCGGAAAATGCCTTTCCACTGATAGCGAAAATTGCAAGTGACTTCACGCATTCTGTATTTTATTTGAAGCTAATTGGGACGGGATTGAACAGCACACGCCGACGCTCCGTCGCCCGCCCTTTCGGCTGGCGCTCGTGTCCAAGAACGGCTTTCTCTCGCTGCACCTCCCGCCGTCATTTCACGGCTTGATGACCGTGCGCGTAGGGGCAGGCGACCTCAACAACCACATCACGCTTTCCGCGGCGCTGGGCTCACATGCGACGATCCTCAGCGAGGACAGCACGTCGCGCGCGTATTTTATCGGCGCGCTGGGGACTGGCCGGTGGGAGGGGGATCGGGCAGAGATCAACGTCGAACGGGGACGGGTACGGGTGCAGTTTAGTGGTGGCGCCGAGCGGGACTTGGATGGGATTAGGAGGGTGGGGTGGGAGTTGATGGGATTTTGAGGCTCACTACCGTGCAGTTTCGCGCTGACACCCCGCGCATACATTGACGGCTCGGAATAGAAAACGCATGTAGCATCGAGTGCACAACTCGCTCCCGTTCACCGAGGGCGCGATTTACGATGACGCATGCTCGCTTGCGAGGAGTGAATATGAGGCTTCAAGTTCGTTGAGTCTGGACAAACGAATATTAATGTAATTGGTCTCCCAATTTTTCTGCACACGCGATAATATGATGGTACGCGTGGACGAAGTTGTTCCTATGGCATCTGGGACGACTGTGGACTATTTGACTGGCTGCCATGATTGTCGAGACAATCACTCGGACATCGCACGTCGCGTGGCGAAGAACATTCTGCAGGTTGGCCGATTTTCGAAAGCGTTAAGAGAGGTTGAAACAAGGATTTCCACATCGATCGAAAATATATACTGTACAATCGCCCCGCCCTTACCAACCTCAAACCAACAATCCCCCTCCATTAGTCGAAATCACACTCCCCGTAACGTTCGTATCCTTGAACAGATATAATACGCCTCCGCGACATCCTCCACCCTCCCCACCCTCCCCGTCGGCATCTTCTGCCCCATCGCGGTATACATGTCCTGCCTCTGTTCCACCGGTAATGTGTTCCACAGCTCGGTATCCACAGCGCCGGGGCACACGCAATTGACCCGAATCGGCTTGAGGTCCAGCGCCAGCGCGCGCGTCATGCTGAAATGCCCCGCCGCGTACGAGCCCACCACCGCCCAACCGGGTATCGGGCGGAGGGCGACGGTGCCAGACGTGATGGTGAACGATGAGTCTGGTGACTTGGGCAGGTGCTTCGCGGCCTCGCGCGCGCAGATGAGCGGACCGTAGAAGCGCACCATACCGGCCTGCTTGATCTTGGGGACCGTCACCTCGGAGAGCGGCATGGTGGCCAGTGTGTCACCGGCGCTGTAGACGACGTGATTGAGCGCGTGGGCGGCTGCCACGTTGTCGAAGAGCGCGGTGACGTTGGCCTCGAGGGTCTCTTCCGTGCCGAGGTCGCAGACGGCAGAGGCGATGCGTTGGGCAGCCGCCGCTGAGGGGTATGCAGCGGAGAGCCTGGCGACGGCGTCAGAGACGCGCGTCGGGTTGGACGACGAGATCGTGACACGGGCACCGTGCTCGAGACAGGCTTCGGCGACGCCGTAACCGATGCCAGAGCTGCCGCCGATGATTAGGACGTGCTTATCGACGAGCTTGGAGATATATTTGCGTTGGTCGGTCATTGTTGGGGGAGGTCAAGGCAAATCCGTCGACTTTTATACATGTGAACGCGGCAGGATGGGAGACGTCAGCATAAGTCATCTTGGTTATCAGTCAGCGCTCCCACTCCTCCCTATAAAGCTGTGCCGCGGAAAGCCTTACAAATCGTCAGTCATGTCTCTCGTAGAGAAGGCTTGCGGGCTATTAAACGGCTTTCCATCTCCACAAGGCCAAATCCCTTCCTGGAATCGAGTTTGGCGAGCCATTAGCATAGGATCCATCAAGTTTATCTTGGGTTGGATGGCGGTGAGAGAGAGAAGGTGTTCCAAATCCGAGTCAGAGATTCCCACGCTTCGGTTGCCGGATTGCCTGCCGACACTCTGCTGACCCAAATCTGTGAAAATCTTTCCGACTCTCTGCACTGCTACCGGGAGCATGGAGACGGAGGAAGGGAGAAAACGGAATTGAAACCCATTAATATCGTCCAAATTCGGACCAATAATAGTCGCGGAAAGAGAGGGAAGCAAGCGATTCTTCTTAGTTCTAAATTTTGAATGGGTTATAGGCAGTCAAGTGGTTCAAATATCAAAAAATGCAGCTGTCCCAGAGTTCTGTCTCCGATGTTACAAAATTGCCCGCAGGAAAGAAATTGAAAAATGCTCGGTCAAAGCGTGGTCTACCATCATATCACGTGCGTGTCGTGAACTTTGCGCGCCATTCATCCGGTCCCATTCAAGCAATCTGGTCGTAGTGGAATTGCATGCCGTGGAAGTCAACTTGAGGCTGCCTTGGGCTGTTTTGAGAGATGCATTTTCTGATTTTGCGTTATAGCTCTATACCAAAGTTGGGCGCAGAAGGCGATTCGATCGAAGATATTTGTCAAAATAGTTTGGCGACAAGGGAACCCACCTACTATTATTTCGCATACTCTTTCCTTTGGTCCAAAGAGAGATTTCGCCGGCAGTTCGGCAACTTTCCGGCAACTAAAGTGTGGGAATGTCATTACAAATTAACGCAACACCAAACGTTGACCAAACGCCACCGGCCGCGCGACCCAACCGCGACCAACCATCGCTTGACCGGGGTTCTACTTGACCACGACCTCCTTTCTCGCATGGGGCTCCATATCCAGCTCAACAAGCGAAATGCAAACGTGATCTAATAGCTGATGGCTCTGAAAACGGGCTCGATTCCAACGCCAATTAGGTGGTCCTTCCTTACCTTGAGCAACATTGACAGGCGAGCCGAAATTACTCAATTTTAACTGTGTCTTTTGGAGATGGAAAGCCATCCAGTACGAGAGATGCATGACTTGACCTTTCGGAAAGCTTTCCGAGGCACAGTGTATTTTCGCATCCTGGGCTTTATCCAACTCGACGCAAAAGACAAACTTCGTGGATCCTATGCAGCTGATGAATCTCAACACTCCTGATTCTAACGGGCACAGGAAGGTGGTCTCCAGGGTTCCTCTCTTGGTTGTGAGGAGGTCAAAAGTGCGCACAAGCGATCTATTTACGAGGGAAACATGACTTGACCATGCGGAAGGCTTTCCGAGCCACAGTGCAACTGCTATAGGGACCGGGTGCTGGAACGAGCTGGAGTGGGGGTACTACACGATTCCGCTGACGCGTGTACTCGGCCCACGATATATAAAAGTCGATGGATTATAAAAGTCGATGGATTTGCCTTGACCTCCCCCAACAATGACCGACCAACGCAAATATACCTCCAAGCTCGTCGACAAGCACGTCCTCATCATCGGCGGCAGCTCTGGCATTGGTTACGGCGTCGCCGAAGCCTGTCTTGAGCAAGGCGCGCGCGTCACCATCTCCTCGTCCAACCCGACGCGCGTCTCTGACGCCGTTGCCAGGCTCTCCGCTGCCTATCCCTCAGCGGCGGCCGCCCAACGCATCACCTCCGTGACCTGCGACCTCAGCAACGAAGCGACCCTCGAGGCCAATGTCACTGCGCTTTTCGACAGTGTCGCGTCCGCCCACGCGCTCAACCACGTCGTCTTCACCGCCGGCGACGCGCTGGGCCCCATGCCGCTCTCCGACGCGACAGTCGCCAACATCAAGCAGACCGGCATGGTGCGCTTCTTCGGCGCGCTCATCTGCGCGCGCGAGGCCGCGAAGCACCTGCCCAAGTCGCCCGACTCGTCGTTCACCATCACGAGTAGCACCATCGGCGACCGCCCCATGCCTGGCCGGGTGGTAGTAGGCTCGTTTGCGGCGGGGCATTTCAGCATGACGCGTGCGCTGGCGCTGGACCTCAAGCCGATTAGGGTCAATTGCGTGGCCCCCGGCGCTGTGGACACCGAGCTGTGGAACACATTGTCCGAGGAGCAGAGGCAGAGCCTGTATATCCGGCTTACGAACATGATGCCGACGGGGAGGGTGGGGCGGGTGGAGGATGTCGCGGAGGCGTATTTATATCTGCTCAAGGATACGAACATTACCGGGAGTGTCATCTCGACGAATGGAGGGGCATTGTTGGTTTGAGGGTTTTAAAATTGAGGGAGAGGGTGGTTATATATATTGTGTTGACTGAATCTTGCTCTGGTTTTGAAGTTACTCTCCCGAGTCAAAGCGTTCAACTGAGCGCATAAGTTCAAGTCTCCCAATTTTTTTGGGTATGATGCACACGTAGTATGATGGTAGCCCGCGCTTTGGCCGAGTGCATTAACATTGGGTATGTCAAGAAGCAGGAAAAAAATCTTCGGACGCTGGAATGCTGCACCGAAATTCTTGAAAGTTGGATATTGGAATTTGGTTGGAATTTTGCGTTCTCTGTTGTGATTGGATCCAAGATACGTATATGTCATAAATAAAATATGGCTACAAGGCAACATACACACCACCATTCTCGGCCCATTCTTTCCCAGCTCTCTCCCTATTCCATGTGCACCATAAAAAGATTTTCAGGTTGCCGGCAATTGGCAATGCGGCAATTATGTAAAGCGTGGGAACGCCCGCTTAGAACCGGACTTTATTATCGCTGTCGCTTCTGAGTCTTCCCCCATCCTCAACGCATCCTCAGCGCTCAGCCTTCATGCAGCTCACAAGCAACAAACTTGACGAATCCTATATCTAATAGCCAATGGGTCTAGAAATTCTCTTCAACTGCCCAAGTCTTCTAGAATCTATTTACGAGAAAAACATGACTTGACCATGCGGAAATCTTCCGAGTCACAGTACTAGAACTTCAACTTACCAACCAGAGCTGGCCCAATACACGATACTGATGACTGTCTGCTCTTCTGCGTATAAAGGTCGACAAATTTTCCTTGGCCTCCACAAACCATGACCGACCAACGCAAATACACCTCCAAGCTCGTCAGTAAGCACGTCCTAATTATCGGTGGCAGCTCTGGCATCGGTTACGGCGTCGCCGAAGCGTGTCTCGAGCACGGCGCCCGCGTCACCATCTCGTCGTCCAACCCGACGCGCCTCTCCGAGGCCGTCGCCAAGCTCTCCGCCGCCTATCCGTCCGCCGCGGCCGCCCATCGCATCGCCTCTGCCATCTGCGACCTCTCCAACGAATCGACGCTCGAGGCCAATGCCACCGCGCTCTTCGACACCGTCGCGTCCGCCCACGCGCTCAACCACGTCTTATTCAGCGCCGGCGACCCGGTCGCCAGCCTCTCGCTGACCGATGCGACGGTCGCGACGATCACGCAGGCCGGCATGGTGCGCTTCTACGCCCCGCTCATCTGCGCGCGCGAGGCCGCGAAGCACCTGCCCAAGTCGCCCGACTCGTCGTTCACCATCACGTCGGGCGTTGTCGCCGAGCGCCCCAGGCCGGAGCGGACGATAATAGGCTCGTTCGCGGCGGGACATTTTAGTATGACGCGCGCGCTGGCGCTGGATCTCAAGCCGATTAGGGCCAACTGCGTGGCCCCCGGCGCTGTGGCTACGGAGCACTGGAACAGATTCACGGAGGAACAGCGGCAAAACGTGTATGCGGAGCTGGGGAAGAACATGCCGACGGGGAGGGTGGGCCAGGTGGAGGATGTCGCGGAGGCATATTTGTATCTGCTCAAGGATACAAACGTGACGGGGAGTGTGATTTCAACGAATGGAGGGTCTTTGTTGGTTTGAGGAGGGTGTGAATTGGCGGTTGTACTCGTAAGTATTAATACCACATCTTTTTGGGTCCCAATTTCTTTCGCTGCACACGTGATGTGATGGTATACTACGCTTTGACCCGGAACGCTGAAGCAAATTTCATGACAGGAACCTGGGAGTATAGAGGTATACTAGTATACTAGTACACGTGTGGGTGAAATGAGGGCAGTTGGGCCACTGCAAAACACGTTTTCGCACCTCGAACGTATAAAGGCGAAATATATTTAAGATAATTGTGAGTATGAGTGTATTTTTCGGTTTCGCGTTACTGTCTCTGTAGGACCAAACTGGAGGCAAAATGCCATGCGATTCGATTCGAGTCCAAGATATTTGTTTTTTTGAAATGGCCACAAGGTAACATGCTCACCGCTATTCGGGAGGCTCACTCCTTTTAGTCCAAAGGGATGAGAGTTTCAGGTGGTTGAAAATTGCGGCACGCAATCCGCTTAAAGGTGGGAACTTCCAGAATCGGGCATCACTACTTGACCACCACTTCTTTTCTCACATCCGCTTCCTGGGGCTTTATCCTGCAAAAACTTGGTGGATCCTATGCAGCTGATGGTTGTCAACACTGCTGATTCTCGCGGGCACTGGAACTTGAAGGTGGTCTCTGGGAGGATCTTCCCTTGGCGGTGAGGCCGATATGAAAAGCCTTTGAGTTGAGCATTGAATGGCTTTGCGCAAGCCTTCTATTTACGAGAGAGTCTCGTAAATAGACATGACTTGACCTGATCACTCATACAGCTTCCGATCCACTGTGTAACTTACTATGTAACCACTGGGCAGGTGGAGCCGGGCCACCGATCTGACGCCCAAACCGCTTGGCGTATAGCTATGCATAAAGTCGACGCACAAAGTTCCAACCACAACCTCAAGCCTCACCAACCACTGCCACGAACCGGCTATGACGGACCAACGCAGATACACCCCCAAGCTCGTTGACAAACACGTCTTAATCATCGGCGGCAGCTCTGGCATCGGTTACGGCGTCGCAGAAGCCTGTCTCGAGCACGGCGCCCGTGTCACCATCTCCTCATCCAGCCCGACGCGTGTCTCAGACGCCGTCGCCAGACTCTCCGCCGCCTACCCCTCAGCCGCGGCTGCCCGACGCATCGCCTCTGCCGTCTGCGACCTGGGCACCGAAGCGGCCCTCGAGGCCACTGGCAACGTCACCGCGCTCTTCGACACCGTGGCGTCCGCCCACGCGCTCGACCACGTCGTCTACACCGCCGGCGACGCGCTGGCCACCATGCCGCTCTCCGAGGCGACGGTCCCCAAGATCAAGCAGGCCGGTATGGTTCGCTTCTACGGCCCGCTCATCTGCGCGCGCGAGGCCGCGAAGCACCTGCCCAAGTCGCCCGACTCGTCGTTCACTATCACGTCGGGCGTCTTCGCCGAGCGCCCCAGGCCGGAACGGACGATAATAGGCTCATTTGCGGCAGGGCATTTCAGCATGACGCGCGCGCTGGCGCTGGATCTCAAACCGATTAGAGTCAATTGCTTGGCCTCCGGCGCTGTGGCTACGGAGTACTGGAACAGATTCACGAAGGAAGAGCGGCAAAATGTGTATGCCGAGTTGGGGAAGAATATGCCGACGGGGAAGGTGGGGCAGGTGGAGGATGTCGCGGAGGCGTATTTGTATCTGCTCAAGGACACAAATGTGACGGGCAGTGTGGTTTCGACGAATGGGGGGGCTTTGTTGGTTTGATGGGAGTGAAATTGAGGGAGGGCGTGGGGCAGTTGTACAATATATATTTTCGAACAATGTAACGTGATATGATGGTATACCACGCTTTGACCGCGCATTGGATCAACCTGGAATGCTGAAGCAAATTTCATTTAGTAGCCTAGAAATACGTAGAGGTATACTAGTGGTAGTGCCCGAAATGATGGCAGTTGGGTCACTGCAAAACACATTTTTGGAAATTCGCACCTTCGAGTTGAACGTCGGAAATCCGTACTACGTCGCGGAGTTTGAAAAGAGCGGAGTTTGAATGACGTCACGCGTTCAACTTCCTGTCTCGATCGCGCCATGTACTCTATCGCCGCCCTGCTCGCCCCTGCGCAGTGTACTACATCGACCCAAATACGGACAATGCAAGGACCAATTGAACTCTCCTTGAGGGAAGACTCGTTAAGTTCAAGGCGCGCCAGACCGCCACTCCGAGTACGAGCGGGATAACTTGATTTTAAGTTTGCTCGATCGAATGGCACGCCGACCGAATGACGCGTCGACGACTTGACTTGCAATTTTGCTGAATGACGCGTCGACGACTCAAGCTTGCTCGATCGAGTGACGCGCCGCCGATCGTTTAATGGTGTCGTCAGATATTTTACAGCCAAATGCTCCGAAAGATAAGTAGGATAACTGTGTGCGTATGAGTGTATTTTTCGGTTTCGCGTTACTGTCGCGCCCCGTAACTATCCATGTAACACCAGATTTGGGAGGCAAAATGCGACTCGGTTCGATCCGAGTCCAAGATACTTAATTATCAAAATAAAAACTTGCCACCAGGTAACATACTCATTGATATTTGGGAAGCTCTTTCCCTTGAGTGCAAAGAGATTCCATGAGATATGCCACCGAGATTTTCAGGTGGTTGAAATTGCGGCCCATGCCTTGCGGCCGGCAATCCGCTTAAAGGTAGGAACTTCCAGAACCGGGCATCACCACTTGACCACCACCTCTTTTCTCGCATCCAATTCCTGGGGCTTTTGAACATCCTACAGACTCAACTATTACTCTGGAGGCATGATCCGGTAGGCCTAACTGAAACCTGGGAGGCCGTGCCCTCAGAGACAAAAGAGAGTGACGGCCACGAGCCTTTTGACACGCTCAGGAACGGTGCCAACGAGGCAATATATCACCGGGTCGGCGGAGCACACCTGGACGCGCACTCCTCCTCGGAGTCTGGACATGATTCGAAGCATAATTCCGAAGTCCCGGGGATACGATTCTTAACATTGATTCTACGGTATAAAACAGATGGCAGAGAGGTTTGGATGAGGCCGGTCTTGGCGTGCGTCACGAGGATGGCGTCCACGGCGGCAAAGGTAGAGGATTGCGGCCGGAGGTACAGCGGAAGAGGGATGGGGGCCGTGGGGGTTACACAGGCTCCCGGGTTTGCCGATGAGCTCGAGGGTGGTCGCGATAGCGGCAGGGCGGAAATCGGAGGGAAGCTTGATGCCGTCGCGGGTGAGCGCGCGATGCATCAAGCCCTCGACGAGCTTCCCGGCCACCGAGCGTGTGGCGTCAGTGTCGAGCGCCATGGGCAGCTGTGCTTGTAGCCCCTCGAGCTGGTCCTGCGCTAGGTCCAAGGCCGTCTGGGCGATGTGGGCAGAAAGGAACTCGGTGTAGTAGTCGGTCCGCTGGAGGTGAGGTAACCCTGAGCTCTCGTCTCTCACGACCAGGGGCTGAACCAGGAACACACGATGCGCGAGTTGCTTCTCGAGAGCGAACAGGTCGCTTGTGAGAGCCTTCTTGATGAAAGTCTTGAGGGTCTCGTTCGTGGAGGTTTCTTGCAGGCCAAAGAGGCTTCGTGCGACCGGCCCGCCCATCTCCATCTTTTGTAGAATTATGGCGCGAGGGTCTCCCAATCGTCCCCTTTGTTTGGCAAGCTCAGCATGAATAAGAACGATGTCAAAGACAGGATGTACGTTAGGCCCGCAATTCGACGACCACCGCTTCATGTACTATGCCGTGGCGCCAAAGTACTTGGAGAAATTGATCATGCGCTGCTGCTGTGGAGACGACGTCCATATAGCGCACCGAGCGCGCTTGAAGATCTCGGGCGGATTGAAGTCGCCTTCGACGTCGATCACCCAGCTTGCACAAATAGCTGCATCTATCTCGGGCCATTCATTGGGGATTTGTTGGGTTTTCTAGATGCCGTCGCGGGAAAAGTAATATGTTTCGGTGCGGTTGGGCAGGGGGAATATTGCCCAAAAGCGAGCAGACGGAAAAGGAAATAATAACAGCCGAAGGTCTTGCCTGTCCAACGCAATGCTTGAGCGCGAAACGCAGAGAGAAAGCCGCCCAGTTGCCGATACCGGGCTGACCGGTGAGGAAGAAATGGTCACGGCGGAGGCGGTCGGGGGAGTTGACGCGAGATAGCGTGCTGCATAACACGACGGTGTACTCGTGCGGGATAACGAACGTGGTGTTCTCGGAGCGGCGGGCGACGTCGTTTCCAAGCCGGAGGATTTTCAAGGCCGGATGGTCTATGGGCTTGATGTAGCGTATTGCGGCCGGGCCCTCGTCCACATCCCCGCCGCGTTCGTTTTCGCCGTCGCCGTCGCCTTCGCCTTCGCCTTCGCCTTCGCCGTCTTCGTCGGGATCGTCCACATCCATGGTATTCGAGTCGCTGGTCTGGCTGCTAGAGGTGAGCCACCCGTCGTCTGGTGTCATGGTTTCAATGACACGGAGCAAGGCTCCAGTGGTAATAGGCTGATAACGGCGACTACTCGGGGCCACCAGAGGGTGCGATGAAGGCGTCATATAGCTCATCCCACTCAAACCGGGGCAGTTTCTGGAGGCCCTGGGGTGTTACGCCTGGTTGCGAGCCATGGAAGACTAGGGAGTTCCGACTGCGTCGGCAGAGACCTTGCTTGAAGGCATATATTTATTTTCCGGATCGAGTTGAAAAGTGAGGGTGTCGCACATGAAATACAGCCGTTTTCAAAAAAGAATACGGGTTTGATCGAGTGGTGCTCGTTCATTTTTGTTTACCTATGCTTGACGCCGCGTCTCGTTCTACTCCACATATGGCTGTGGGGCCGCTCCACCCTGCACGCGCACGGCTTGCACGACCCACTATCCACTACCAGCGCAACTCCCTCAACTCATAATGGCTTGAGGCAACCAGAAAGACATTTCCAAAGAGACCAAGAAGCAAGTCATTCACTTATACTACAATCCAATTGTCCTGTTCCCGGGTGTGGTCACGGTAATGTGATACAGTTGGGTGGTTATTCTGTAGCATAGTTGTTTTGCGGTTGGGGAGTTTGGAATTGAAAAATGAATTGCTGTCGCTATCTATATACACGAGCGAGCAGTGAGCAGCGAGTGGAGTCACACCACCGTGTTGCGGGGCCATGAGAAGGGAAGTGTGGAGCAGAACGAGACGCGGCGTCAAACGTAGGTAAACAAAAATGAACGAGCACCACTCGATCAAACCCGTATTCTTTTTTGAAAACGGCTGTAGCGTTCCTGACACGTTGATCCTGCTTTGGTATTTGTTTCTCTTTTTGTTCAGATGTTACTACAGCCGTTTTGTAAACTTTAGGCGGGTTTCGTAAAAAATTGATGCTCGAAACTTGTTTACATCTGCTTGGTGCCGCGTCCTCGCTCCACGATCTCTTTTCGCGTGCTCGACGATGGTCAACCGCCACAAATGTGCTCTCTGTAGTAAGAAGAGTTCGAAGTCGATGGCATGGTTAGTTGTGTTCATGGGGGATGTGAAATGAGGAGAGCGTCAATAAATATTGTATATTAGGCGATGAACACATAGGTGGAGCTGAGGTGGAGCATGGAAAGCTGAGACGCGGCGTCAACAAGTCAAGCAGATGTAAACAAGTTTCGAGCATCAATTTTTTACGAAACCCGCCTAAAGTTTACAAAATGGCTGTATGTTGACTTGATGAGTCCGTTGTTGGTCCGTAGTCTTAAAATACTTCATGACTTGCTGTAGCTATACCGTGATGATATGGATCGAAATTTGATACAGCTAGTGTCAGCTTTTCTGAAGCGATTTCTCCAAAATATATTGCTGCACGAATCCGACGACATTCCTGTTTTCTCTTTAAATTTGGATGTTATTAGGCTCAGCTACAGCTATCTAGTCCCCTGAGGCGAAACCCTGACTACTTAAGTAGGACGAACTTTTGCCACAAGCGTAAGAACTCGGGGGATTCAGGGTAATAGGATCACACCGGGTTGGAAGGGTGAAGACCTTGACAAGCAAGGTAATAGACATGACTACATTCGGAAGGCTTTCCAGTGGGCCACCGGGCCACCGTATGACTCACACTTACTAACCAAGTGTAACTTACGAACCAGCCGCAGGACGCGTTCACTCGGCCTGCTGCTATGCATATATAAGAAAAGTCGACGCTTTTTCTTGGATCCCCACCAATCATGACTGACCAACGCAAATACACTTCCAAACTCGTCGACAAGCACGTCCTCATCTTCGGCGGCAGCTCTGGCATCGGTTACGGCGTCGCCGAAGCCTGTCTCGAGCACGGCGCGCGCGTCACCATCTCGTCCTCCAACGCGACGCGCCTCTCTGCCGCCGTCGCCAGGCTCTCCGCCGCCTACCCCTCAGCGGCGGCTGCCAAACGCATCGCCTCCGTGACCTGCGACCTCTCCAACGAAGAGACGCTCGAGGCCAACGTCACCGCGCTCTTCGACACCGTCGCGTCCGCCCACACGCTCAACCACGTCATATTCAGCGCCGGCGACGCGCTGGCCACCCTGCAGCTTGCTGACGCGACGGTCGCGAAGATCAAGCAGGCCAGCATGGTGCGCTTCTACGCCCCGCTCATCTGCGCGCGCGAGGCCGCGAAGCACCTGCCCAAGTCGCCCGACTCGTCGTTCACGATCACGTCCGGCACCGTCGCACAGCGCCCGATGCCGGGCTGGGCGGCGGTGGGCTCGTTCGCGGCGGCGCATTTCAGCATGACGCGTGCGCTGGCGCTCGACCTCAAGCCGGTTAGGGTCAATTGCGTGTGCCCCGGTGCCGTGGATACAGAGCTCTGGGACGCATTTCCGGCGGAGTTCAAGGCGGGCCTTGTTGAGGAGTTGGTGAAGAAGATGCCGACGGGGAAAATAGGCCAGGTGGAGGATGTCGCGGAGGCGTATTTGTATCTCCTCAAGGATACGAACGTTACGGGGAGTGTGATTTCGACTAATGGAGGGTCTTTGTTGGTTTGAACGGCGAGTGTAGTCTTGATATATTGAATCTGTTCATCTCGGTCTCTGGGTGTAGAGAGTAGCAAGAAGTACCATCATAACCTCGAATACTCGCCTTTTGTGGCGGCATGCAATGTGATAAAACTGCTATCAGACTGAGAACGGCAGGAGAAAAAACCATCGCACAGTAAGCAGATGTACGCACATTAAACCATTAACCTAGAGGTATAGTAGCCAAAATTAGATGTGCAGCTCTGCGACAGCTGCATTTTTGATATTTGAGTGACTTGACTGCCTATAACTTCCCATTCAAAATTTATCGGAAGTGAGAAGAATCGTTTGCTCTTTCCCTCTCTTTTTTCTACTATCGAGTCCAACGGGGGGGGGGGGGGGGTTTGCACTACATTAATGGTCGTTTTCTCCTCTCCCTCCGTCTCCATCCCCCGGTAGCAGTGCAGAGAGATTCAGAAAGATTTTCACAGATTGGTTGAGATTTGGGTCGGCGGGCAAATCCGGCAACCAAAGCGTGGGAACCCCTGGCTCGGTTGGGAATACCTTCTCTCTCTCACCGCCATCCAACCCAAGATAAACTTGATGAATCCTATGCTAATGGCTCGCTAAACTCGATTCTAGGAAAGGATTTGGCCTTGTGGAGATGGAAAGCCATTTAATGGCCCGCAAGCGATTTGAAAGGCTTTCCGCGGCGTGGGAGCGCTGACTGGTAACCAAGATGACTTATGCTGATGTCTCCCATCCTGCCGCGTTCATATGTATAAAAGTCGACGGATTTGGCTTGACCCCCAACAACCATGACTGACCAACACAAATACACTTCCAAGCTCTTCGACAAGCACGTCCTCATTATCGGCGGCAGCTCTGGTATCGGCTACGGCGTCGCCGAAGCCTGTCTCGAGCACGGCGCCCGTGTCACCATCTCGTCGTCCAACCCGACGCGCGTTTCTGACGCCGTCACCAGGCTCTCCGCTGCATACCCCTCAGCGGCGGCTGCCCAACGCATCGCCTCTGCCGTCTGCGACCTCGGCACAGAAGAGACCCTCGAGGCCAACGTCACCGCGCTCTTCGACAACGTGGCAGCCGCCCACGCGCTCAATCACGTCGTCTACAGCGCCGGCGACGCACTGGCCACCATGCCGCTCTCCGAGGTGACGGTCCCCAAGATCAAGCAGACCGGTATGGTTCGCTTCTACGGCCCGCTCATCTGCGCGCGCGAGGCCGCGAAACACCTGCCCAAGTCGCCAGACTCGTCATTTACCATCACCTCTGGTGGCGTCGCCCAGCGCCCGATACCCGGTTTGGTGGTGGTGGGCTCGTTCGCGGCGGGGCATTTCAGCATGACGCGTGCGCTGGCGCTCGACCTCAAGCCGGTTAGGGTCAATTGCGTGTGCCCCGGTGCCGTGGATACAGAGATCTGGGACTCATTTCCGGCGGAGCTCAAGGCGGGCCTTCTTGAGGATTTGGAGAAGAAGTTGCCCACGGGGAAAATAGGCCAGGTGGAGGATGTCGCGGAGGCGTATTTGTATCTGCTCAAGGATACGAACGTTACGGGGAGTGTGATTTCGACTAATGGAGGGTCTATGTTGGTTTGAAGGGCGAGTGAAATTTGGTTGTAGTCCTGCTACATCATGTGTTAACTCTTTACTCTGGATATTCGAAGTGTTTCAGATCACAGGATGAGGTGAAGTGTTCATCTCGGTCCCTAAGAAGTGTAGAGAGCAGTAAGAACCATCATAACCTCGAATACTCGACTTTTGTGGCGGCATACAATGTGACAAAACCGCTACCAGATTGAAAGCGGAAGGAGAAAAAAACATCACACAGTAAGCAGATGTACGCACATTAAACCAAAGTTTCATTAACCTAGAAATATGTAGAGGTATCGCCAAAATAAGATGTGCAGCTTCCGATTCGGGGGTATACAACAGAGGAAGAAAGGAGCTTTGGACAAGTAAGTCGGGCCAAAACAGCAGAACAGACCAGTCCGCTACCACTTCGGTTCAAAAAAAATGCGTGTCGCGCCACCCTCGTCGACGAGCACCAGGTCGGAATCCCTCTTTGGACCAAAAGGAAAGTGAAATAGCAGTGAGTGGGTTTCCTTGTCGCCAAAAGTATTATACTTTGACAAATATCTTCGACCGAATCGCCTTTTGCGCCCAACTTTGGTAAAGAGCTATAATGCAAAATCGGAAAATGCATCTCTCAAAACAGTTCAAGGCAGGCTCAAGTTGACTTTCACGGCGGCATGCAATTCCGCTACCCCACTGGGACCGGATTAGCTTGAATGGGACTGGATGAATGGCCAAAAAGTTCACGGCACGCACGTGATATGATAGTAGACCACGCTTTGACCGCGCATTTTTCGATTTCTTTCCTGCGGGCAATTTTGTAACATCGGAGAGTGTAAAATAACTTCATGTCTTATTTGATTGCTTCGCATTATCAGGTTCTTATAATAGGGCCTCGGCCTTACGGCCTGGTCGGCGCTTAGCGGCTTCCCACAGTTTCTCCGACATTTCTCTACGAGAGAGACATGACTGACGATTCGGAAGTCTTATAGAGAGTAGGAGTGCTGACTGATAACCAAGATGACTTATGCTGACTGAAAACCAAGATGACTTACACTAACGTCTCCCATCCTACCGTGTTCACATGTATAAAAGTCGACGGATTTGCCTTAGGCTCCCCCGACAATGACCGACCAACGCAAATATACCTCCAAGCTCGTCGACAAGCACGTCTTAATCATCGGCGGTAGCTCTGGCATCGGTTACGGCGTGGCCGAAGCCTGTCTCGAGCACGGCGCCCGTGTCACGATCTCATCGTCCAACCCGACGCGCGTCTCTGACGCCGTCGCCAGGCTCTCCGCTGCCTACCCCTCAGCGGCGGCTGCCCAACGCATCGCCTCTGCCGTCTGCGACCTCGGCACGGAAGAGACCCTCGAGGCCAACGTCACCGCGCTCTTCGACACCGTGGCAGCCGCCCACGCGCTCAACCACGTCGTCTACAGCGCCGGCGACACAGCGCCCATCATGCCGCTCTCCGAGATCACGGTCTCCAAGGTCAAGCAAGCTGGCATGGTGCGCTTCTACGGCCCGCTCATCTGCGCCCGCGAGGCCGCGAAGCACCTGCCCAAGTCGCCCGACTCGTCGTTCACGATCACGTCCGGCACCGTCGCCCAGCGCCCGATGTCGGGCTGGGCAGCGGTGGGCTCGTTCGCAGCGGCGCATTTTAGCATGACGCGCGCGCTGGCGCTCGACCTCAAGCCGATTAGGGTCAACTGTGTGTGCCCCGGCGCTGTGGATACAGAACTCTGGGACTCTTTTCCGGCGGAGTTCAAGGCGGGCCTGCTTGAGGAATTGGTGAAGAAGATGCCGACGGGGAAAATAGGCCTGGTGGAGGATGTCGCGGAGGCGTATTTGTATCTGCTCAAGGATACGAACGTTACGGGGAATGTGATTTCGACTAATGGAGGGTCATTGTTGGTTTGAACGGCGAGTGTAATCTTGATATATGATGCATTAACTCGAATACTCGACTTTTGTGGCGACATGCAATGTGACAAAACCACTACCAGACTGAGAGCGGAAGGAGAAAAAAACATCGCACAGTAAGCAGATGTACGCACATTAAACCAAAGTTTCATTAACCTAGAAATATGTAGAGGTATCGCCAAAATAAGATGTGCAGCTTCCGATTTGGGGGTATACAACAGAGGAAGAAAGGAGCTCTGAACAAGTAGGCCAAAACAGCAGAATAGACCAGTCCGCCACCACTTCGTTCAAAGAAATACATATCGGGCCACCCTACTCATCGACGAGCACCAGGTCAGGCGGCGGCCCGGTAATGTCGACCTTGCCTTTTTCGTTCATCTCCGCGTCCTTGACGCTCGCATCCACGCCCGCCTCCAGGCACGCGCGCTCCTCCTCCGCCGCGAGCCCGAGCCGGTCGCGCGGGAACCACACGATGCGCTGCGGGCGCGACGCCGCCGGGTGCGCGAACCCGTACTCCTCCTCCGACTTGATCCGCGCGGCCCTGTTCCCCATCTTCTGCTGGTCCGTCAGCCCCTCGTACTCCTCGTGCTCGCCGCCGTTGTTGTTGATGTTGTTGTCAGCGCCCCCGATGCTCGCCGCGCGGGCCTTCTTCGGCTCGTTCATCTCGTGCGCCTCGGCCTCGCGCGCGGCCGTCGACGCGCGGGGCTCGATCGGCCCTGCGGTGAACGTCTTGTCCGCGAGGGACAGCGGCAGCGCGTGTTTGAGCGGGCCGTACGAGTTGTTGATCAGCAGCTGGAACAAGATCTGCGGGGATCATCAGCGCCGTACCCGGACTGCCCTGTGCAGACAAGCAAACTCACAGTGAACACAATCAACACCAGCATGAGCGCAGCCTGCGGCACTGTTGACGCCTTTTTATTGCTGTCCCGCGCGAGGAAGAACAAGCCCGCCATGCATATCTGCCGCAGGCGTATGAGCATCAACGTCACTACCTTCTTGTACTAGAGACCGCACGCACCTGCTGGATATAGAGCCCGACGAACACATGCGTGATGGCCTTGGGGAAGAACAGCCCGCCCGTGTCCGACGCCGGCGGCTGCTCAAACTGCCACAGGAAGAGATACTTGTACAGCTGGTAGAATGCAAAGAACGTGAAGCACGCGAGACCGTTGATGATCGGCGAGATGACGGAGTAGACGATGGCTGAAGCGACGGGTAAGTATTAATTCGAGACGAGGGGGGGGCACGGAAACGTACCGATGACAACAAGGAGGGTAACGCCGGGGAACGTGGTCCCCCACGCGACGCTGCGGCCACCGAACTTGATCCCGTAGATCGAGCGAGGCGTGCTGCCGAGGAGGACGAGCTTCACGTAGTAGATGACCAGCGGCACGATCTGGAGGAACCCACCCGCGGTCCCAGAGAGCCCCTGCAGGATGGTGTACCTGTGTCCCATAGCATCAGCAACGTCGTGCGGCAGCGAGGAAGGAAGGAGAGCGCTCACGTGAGGAAGAACGTCGACGCCGCGGGGAGTTTCATCGAGAGCAGGCTCGCGACCGAGCTCGGGTCCTTCAGCAGCCCGGACAGCGCGCTGACGATCCCGGAGGAAATCGTAACAACCAAAAACGAGTGCTGTTTGAATGCACTTGTTAGGCGGGCGCCTGCATAAACGGGAAGCGGGATATACGCACGACGACCTGGAACAGGAAGAAACGCGTCATCAAGCTGAGCTCGACGCCGCTGTGCTTGGGGATTCCTTCAAAGATCGCAAACTGGCGCAGGACGATGGGGAGGAGCATCATGAGGACGGCGAGCGCAACGGGGGGCAGGATGCCGCTGATGATGCCAAGAACCGGGGTGGGAATCTTGCATATCCAGGCGAGCCACGACGCCGTTGTGCAGAGAGAGTGTACGTTAGAGATGATGCCGACAAAAGCGACCGGGAACGCCCAGAGGATGATGAGCGCCGCGGTGGCGGCGTAGGACGCGAGCATCCGCACCTGAAGGTGGAGGAGGCATGAATAACGGAAAGAAGCTGCTCAAGAAGAGGTCGCACCTTCATCTCATACGGGTTCAGGCCGAGGTTCGACCAGATGACGTCCATGGGCGAGACCTCGGTGTACTTCTCAGCTGCAGAAAGTCAGGCTCGCCGTCCACGACACACGGAAGAAACTACGTACCCATGCGGTAGGGCTCATGGTGCAGCAGAATGTTCTCCACCATGTGCGCCGCGATCTGTCGGTTGAATGTGATGAACGCGCTGCTGATCGCGGGGTAGCCCTGCGACGCTGTCTTGGCCATCTCCTTCGACCCCTTGCCGTCCTTCTGGGCCTCTATCACCTCCTCCGCGTCCGCATCGTCCCCTTCGTGCGTTGCAAAGCCGTCCTCGTCCTCCTCCGCGGGCGTCTGGTTCACGTCCCTCATCTCCCTGACCATCGCGCGTTGCCCCTGCGCCAGCAGCTTGTTGCACGCCGCGATCTCGCCGCGCGCCCAGTTGATCGAGTCGACCTTTTCGCCGAAGAGCCCGAGGAAGCCGAGCTTGTGCGTCGGGCGGTCCGCTTCCGCGACCTCGGGCACGCCGCCGCGCTGCTCCGGGTCCTTGCCCGCGCCGCCGGCCTTGAGGTGCTGCTTCGCCGCCGTCGCGAGGAGTTTTGTCTCAGCAGACTCGAGCTTGCCGCACGCGGCAAGGCGGCGGTCGTATACGTCCGGGAGGGTGCGCAGGTTGCGGTTGATCCAGATGCGCTTGACGCCGCCGGGGAGATCCTTGAAAAGCGCGTGGAGCGCCTCGGGCGTGAGGTAGCGCGCAGGGATGCCCGTCACGAGCACGGTGTTGGCCTGCACGGACTTTGCGTGGACAGGGTTGATAAGGAACTGCTGGCGCGTGGTGACAAAGTGGGTCATCTCGAGACGGATGTTGTAGAAGATCCAGCCGGTAAAGACGTATGCGAGGGCGACGTGGGCCCAGTAACGGACCAGCTTGTCAGGTTGCACGTTGCCGATGACGAAGAGGTCAAGTTTGGTGTTGTTATTGACGCGGGTACCGACGCTGGTGACGGGGAGCAGGACGGCCCAAGAGACGATCCAGATCGGGAAGAAGACGCGGGCCATCATACGGAGGAAGCGGACGAAAAAGTAGGCGTCGGCACCGTTGGCGTGCAGAACAGCGTAGTGGTCCGCGTTGTAGACGGCCCATGGCCAGGCAAATGGAGAGCCGGTCCCTGTGAGAGGGTTTATACGTTTGCTGTGGAGGAATTAGCAAAAGTTGAGGATTTTGGCCAAGTGAATAAGGAGGTGTATCCGAACAGTGCTACCACTGAACGCGGCACGGTGGAGTAACCCCTCGGAAACGAACGGATGGATGGCGGATCCGATGCCTGGAGCCCCTCGTTGGAGCGCGGTCGAATAGGGTCCGATATGGCACGATGTGCATGCACAACGAGTGCTGGCAACGAGGAGAAGAAAACTCACGAAGGAACTGGGACATAAGTTCTGGGCTCGTAGATAGCTTTGAAGTAGGGTCGTATGAAGGTGAATATAGCGATCTCGATTCCAAAAACGGCTGCGTTGAAGATGAGTGCGGTGACGAAGGTCGACGTCGACGCCGTCGTCGCAGTCTTGACGGACGACCTGCAGGGAGCACATCAGTTTGCGGGAAAGGGAGAGAGAAAAAGGAGGTACATAGGGTCGATGAGGGTTAGCAGAAAGAAGGAACGTTGAAGCGATATTTATGTACAGAATGTAAAAATAGTTATGACGTCAAATTCTTTTTTCTTCGCGTCCCTTGGCTCTCCCCGCTCTAGCCTTTCTTTTGCGTCATCGATATCCATCTACCGCTTTGACCAACTCAAGAACATATCCTCCTCTCCTCCTCCTCCTCGCTGGCCATCTCACCAACATCCACTGGCAATCATTTAATCTGTCCTTTTTTTATCACAAACACTCGTTATGGTGACAAAAATCCATCCACTGCAACCGCGGAACCACCCACCAACCGACCAGGAACTGCAGAGTCGGAAAGACTCGAAGCAAAAGACACCGCTTCTCGCATTGCATCCCCGCTGCCACGCTGCAGTGCCAACCAACCTCAACCAACCAAACCGTGTCCAATTCCTTCCAAATCCAGAATCTCGATTTGATCCCTGTACGACGCATCGTGTCAATCACACCGCCTCTCTTATCTTCGCTTCTTTGCCCAGCCACATGGTTCGCTTAACCTTCCCGAAGCGCCCACGGCGGGATCGTCGCCACAGCCCCGACGCGGTGAACATGGCTGCGAATACCCACCATAGGCCTAGACCCTGCTGCAGGGACCGGCCCTGCGCTCCCCCCGATCGATTTCCCATTATCAGTGCCACTCATCTGCCATTATGACTGTGTCTGACTGGTGTCTGACTCGTGATTCGCAAACGATATTTTCCCGCCGCTATGACAGCCGCACAACATCCGATATTTCCCGCCCGGCGTCCGTGGTTGTGTCCTTGCCTCGATATTTTTGCAATCGCTGAGGCTCGCTAGTTGGCTATCATCTATGGACTTGTGCTAGCCAGCAACGCACTCGAATAACCAACGACTCACGGCGCTTCAATCAACCTGCTTCAACAAACCCTGCGGAATGATCTCCCTGAGTCGCGGGTAGCGGACTGAATGAATTCGATTGTCCATGGAGCGTCTCATTAATTTTAGACGACGGACGGAGCGAATGCGGGGTAATTGATTTCGAAAACTAATTAACGCGAAAATTCGAAACGGGTCTAGAGCTTGTTGCCAAGCTGCAACTTGGAAACGGCCGCGGAGGGTTGTGACTTTTCTCAGTCTTTAGTACTACCCTCCCCTCCAAGTCCTGCTTCGAGTTGCAGGAAAGCAAGCGCACTGCGAGAAATCACCAGACATATCAGTCAGAAGTCAGTCAACTGAAATTAAAATTATCCTGGTTGCACAAGAGCCATTGGAGCCATTTAAGGGCCTATGGTGCGTACGCAGATTTGGCAGGCGAATGGCTCCACAAAGCCATTGGCGTCTATTTTGGCTGTGGAACCATCCATTTGTGCACACGCCAGAAGCCATTCAATGGCTCCAACGGCTTCTGCGGAAACTCTCTATTCAGGCTGCCATATCCCTCTCCCGAGTCTCCCCAACCTCCCTCTCTCTGCGGGGAATGAATTCGCAAACCAATATTTCAAATGATATTTGAACTTGAGGCTGGATGACTGCGGTGTGGCAAAGGAGGGCTCCTTCCTTAGTATTTATCCTTCCTCCACGAGCGAGAAATCAGCACCGGACGTCGCTTATTCCCAAGACATATCAGTCAAAAGTCAGTCAAAAAGGAACATTAAAAATTTAGGCTGCCATCTCCCTCTCCCGCCCTACTCACGTAACATTACGTTGACCACCGCCGTCGACCCTCGCTGAACATCCTCTTGAAATTTTCAGGCACGGGCAGGATATTATCGCATTAATGCGGATTGAATCTATATGCAACAGCCAAGTCCAGAAGCAATTGAACGCACCGGCCAGTTCAGGCGCCCCACTGGCGTCTCGTTATTATTAAAGCGGTGTGAACCCCATCCGATTCCCAACATGAAGCTTTCAACGCGTTTTTTCTGTCATTTTTGAGACTTGCGCATCATGGGTTCTCCCCAAAATGCTCGCCCATGAAAAAATCCTGACCCATGAGATTTGTGGAGACAGCCCCTAACCTGCCGGAAGTTGCCGCATGATGTAAGTAGAATCCAGAAAGGAAAGAGTCTAGACTGATCGGAATCTTCCGCAACATCAACCTCAGCCTCCTGCACTCTCCCCTTCACCGTTCAAAACATACAGCCAAAATGTGGACCACATGCGGAGTGGCGCGTGCAGGGAGGCGAGTGTCGTTAAGGATGCGGAGATGAACGAAAAGAGCAAGGCCGGCAACAGCGGGTGCTCGTCGACGAGGGTGGCGGATGGTAAGTTTTTGAACAGAAGTGGTGGACTGTTCTCATACTTGATAAAACCGGCGAGATCAACGTGAACGAAGAGACCACCAAGATAGCCGCCCGTTTCTTCTCTCGACTCCAGCCTATGGATAGATAAATCCGTCAGCGCGAAGTCGGTGGAGAGTCGAAATGATACGAACCCAACTGTTTTGGGCTCAGCGCCTTTGACCCTGAATTTGACTTTTCGCATGGCCCCCACCCTGTTTTCTCCTCCAGAAGTCAACCCAGAAACCGGAGAACTATTTCTGCGCCTTGCAAGCCACGACAGAATTATCCTGACACTTCCACGAACAAGCGATGCTGCCGCTATTTTCGATACCATGAACGATCCGGAGGTTTTTCCGTGGCTGGGCCGACAGAAGATGCCGTGTATTGAGAACGCAGAGAATCTGGTCGAGGGACTTCTAGCCACCATCGGCGAGGAATCATGGCTGCCATACTTGCGGCTGTTCTCGACAGTGTTACTTTCTGGTTCAAAGTTTCTTTCTTTGTTGTCTATTTTCAAATCGGAGCTGCACATCTATTTGGCTATACCTCTACGCATTTCTAGGTTAGAGTTTTTGGTTTAATGTGCAAATATTCCACTGTCCGATGTTTGCTTCTTTATTCTAGCTCTCGCCACTAAAGCGTGGTGTGACCTAGACTCGCAAGACGACTTGACTTAATTCTGTAAAGATGGTCGTTCACACCGAAAAATCGTCGGATTCGGAATAGCAATTGATCAAACCAACAAGGCCCCTCCATTCGTCGAAATCACACTCCCCGTAACATTCGTATCCCTCAGCAGATATAAATATGCCTCCGCGACATCCTCCGCTCGCCCCATCCTTCCCGTCGGCATCTTCTGCCCCATCGCGGTATACATTCCCTGCCTCTGTTCCACCGGTAATGTGTTCCACAGCTCCGTATCCACGGCGCCGGGGCACACACAATTGACCCGAATCGGCCTGAGGTCCAGCGCCAGCGCGCGCGTCATGCTGAAATGCCCCGCCGCGAACGAGCCCATCACCGCCCAACCTGGCATCGAGCGCTGGGCGATGCCATCAGACGTGATGGTAAACGACGAGTCGGGCGACTTGGGCAGGTGCTTCGCGGCCTCGCGCGCGCAGATGAGCGGGCCGTAGAAGCGAATCATGCCGGCCTGCTTGATCTTGGAGACCGTCACCTCGGAGAGCGGCATGGTGGCCAGCGCGTCGCCGGCGGTGTAGACGACGTGGTTGAGCGCGTGGGCGGACGCCACGGTGTCGAAGAGCGCGGTGACGTTGCCGGTGGCCTCGAGTGCCGCTTCGGTGCCGAGGTCGCAGACGGCAGAGGCGATGCGTCGGGCGGCCGCGGCCGAGGGGTAGGCGGCGGAGAGCCTGGCGACAGCGTCGGAGACGCGCGTTGGGCTAGACGAGGAGATGGTGACGCGCGCGCCTTGCTCGAGACAGGCCTCGGCGACACCGTAACCGATGCCAGAGCTGCCGCCCATGATGAGGACGTGTTTGTCGCCGAGCTTGGAGGTGTATTTGCGTTGGTCAGTCATGGCTGGTTACTGGGTGGGGGGGATTGAGGTTGTGGTCGGAATTTTGTGTGTCGACTGTTCGTGCATAGCTATATTGTAGCAGGACAGCGCAAGGTAGCCACCGTGTCTCCCGTTCCACCTGGTTAGTAAGTTACACGGCGGACGGGAAGCCTAATGAATGGTCAATTCATGTCTATTTAAATATTTAAATGCTTGCGTAGCGCCGCCATTCAATGCCCAATTTCAAATTTCAACTTGAATGATGCCGCTTTCCATATCGATCTCCTCACCACCAGGAGAAGAACCCCCCGAAGACCAGCAGCTTCAAGCTCCAGATTTCCAGTGCCCGCGAGATTCAGCAGCGTTGAGCCATCAGCTGTATAGGATCCACCAAGTTCGTGTTGTGTACGATAAAGTTCAGGAATCGTGAAATGAGGCAGGAAATTCCCACAGGTTCCCTTTATAATTAAGCGGATGAGTGCGTTTGGGAGTTGGAAATACCGGGAGTTTGGGAGGCCGGCGGTGTGATCGGCGGTGTGATTGGTAAGCGGCCGGTCCAACGGCAGGGTATGGGGCACTGTTCCAAACAACAGTCAACCCACTCCTAAACTGTTCGCAAATGAGCCGTCTGTGCTATTCATCTGAATTTAATTGCCATTTTATGCCATGGTTCCTGGATCATGTGAAAAGCTGCTTTGGCTTCATGAGCAGGAGAAGTAGAGTGTGAAGATATATAAGATTAAGCGGCACAATTGCAGGTGGTTTGCTTTGTCCAAGGCCCGGAGGAGGAAGTCTGAGTAAATCAAGCGATCCTTCCCAGGTCCAGTTATGTATGGTTTGATTCCTGTCAAATAATCTTCGCAGATATCTGCAAGTTTGAACACGAGAGTGTGCATTGGTGGTGGCGCATTGTTTATTCAACTCGATACCTGTCATCAGGCCAGGGGATTCTCATAAAGCGATTAAGTGCAAAGGTTGGATATAGTATCAGCGGGCATGAGTGAGCAACCGGCGAGCGAGCAAGGATGGGTTGAAGATATTTCAAACTCCGATAGTATGTGCCGGCAGTGCCGCCGGTAGTATTTCCAACTCCCAAACTTCCTGAAGCGGATCACGGGCCGCAATTTCAAATATCTGAAAATCCCGGTGTCCTATCTCATGGAATTTTAAATTCGGACTAGAAGCAAGGAGCTTCCCAAATAGCGGTGAGCATGTTACCTTGTGGCCAGTATTTTTTCACTTTGATATGTACTCAACAAGTATCTTGGACTTGGGTTCGAATCGCATATTGTCTCCCAAATTTGGTCCTAGTTCTAGGTAAAAAATAACGCGGACCAGAAAGATACACTCTCACAGTTATCCTGGTTATATTTCACCAGTTGAGTTTTACGGAATCCCGACGTTCATGGTGCAGTGACCCAACTGCCATCATTTCGGGTACTATCATTAGTATACTCTACGCAGTTCTAGGCTATCGCAATGAAATTTGCTCTAGTATTCCAGCGTCCGCTGGGTTGATCCATTGCGCTCGGTCAAAGCGTGGTATACCATCATATCACGTGTACGCATGCCAAGAAGATGTAGTGTTATTACAGCAACCACCGCGCCCCTCAACTCCCATCCTCAAACTGACAAGTCCCCTCCATTCGTCGAAAGCACACTCCCCGTAACATTCGTATCTTTGAGCAGATATAAATACGCCTCCGCAACATCTTCCATCCGCCCCACCCTCCCCGTCGGCATCTTCTTCGCCAATAGGCCCTGTCTCTGTTCCACCGGTAATGTGTTCCACATCTCCGTATCTACAGCGCCGGGGCATACGCAATTGACCCGAATCGGCTTGAGGTCCAGCGCCAGCGCGCGTGTCATACTGAAATGCCCCGCCGCGAACGAGCCCACCACCACCAAACCGGGCATCGGGCGCTGGGCGACGCCACCAGAGGTGATGGTAAATGACGAGTCTGGCGACTTGGGCAGGTGCTTCGCGGCCTCGCGCGCGCAGATGAGCGGACCGTAGAAGCGAATCATGCCGGCCTGCTTGATCTTGGGGACCGTCACCTCGGACAGCGGCATGGTGGCCAGCGCGTCGCCGGCGGTGTAGACGACGTGGTTGAGCGCATGGGCGGACGCCACGGTGTCGAAGAGCGCGGTGACATTGCCAGTGGCCTCGAGGGCCGCTTCGGTGCCGAGGTCGCAAACGGCAGAGGCTATGCGTCGGGCGGCCGCGGCCGAAGGGTAAGCGGCGGAGAGCTTGGCGACCGCGTCGGAGACGCGCGTTGGGCTGGACGACGAGATGGTGACGCGTGCGCCTTGCTCGAGGCAGGCTTCGGCGATACTGTAACCGATGCCAGAGCTGCCGCCGATGATGAGGACATGTTTGTCGACGAGCTTGGAGGTATATTTGCGTTGGTTAGTCATGGCTGGTTACTGGGTGGGGAGGATTGAGGTTGTGGTCGGAATTTTGTATGTCGACTGTTCATGCATAGCTATACACCAAACAGTTTACGCGTCAGGACGGCTTGGCAAGGTACCCACCGTGTCTCCGGTTAGTAAGTTACACGGAAGCCGGAAGCCTTACGAATGGTCAAGTCATGTCTATTTACAAGACTCTCTCGTAAATAGAAGGCTTCTACAGCGCCATTCAATGCGCAGTTCAAATTTCAATGGTTTTCTATATCACCGCCAAGAGAAGAACCCCCCGAGGACCAGCTTCAAGTTCCAGTGCCCGTGAGATTTAGCAGCGTTGAGAGCCTTCAGCTGTATAGTATCCACCAAGTTTGTGTTTGCAGGATAAAGTACAGGAATCGGATGCGTGAAGAGGCAGGAAGTTCCCACAGATTCCCACCTTTTAATTTTAAGCGGACTGCGGGCCACAATTTTCAATATCTAAACATCTCGGTATCCTATCTCATGGAATTTTGGTCAGGCAAGGAACTTCCCAAATAGCGGTGAGCATGTTACCTTTTGGCCAGTTTTTTTTTATGTTGATATATACTCAACAAGTATCTTGAACTAGGGTTTGAATCGCATCTTGTCTCCCAAATTTGGACCTAGTCAATAATGCGAAACAGAAAGATACACTCTCATCCACAGTTATCCTGATTATATTTCACCAGTTGAGTTTTACGGAATTCCGACGTTCATGGTGCGAATTTCGAAAACGTGTTTTGCAGTGACCTAACTACCATTATTTTGGGCATTACCATTATATTCTACGTATTTCTAGGCCACTTCAACAGCATTGGCTTTAGCATTCCAGCGTCCGATAGGTTGATCCAAATGCGCTCGGTCAAAGCGTGGTATACCATCATATCACGTGTGCGCATGCATTATTAGGACTTCACGTTTATGCGCCAAGGATGTAGTATTATTACGACAACCACCACGCCCCTCAACTCCCATCCTCAAACTAACAAGGCCCCTCCATCCGTCGAAAGCACACTCCCCGTAACATTCGTATCTTTGAGCAGATACAAATACGCCTCCGCAACATCTTCCACCCGGCCCACCCTCCCCGTCGGCATCTTCTGCCCCATCGCGGTTTTCATGCCCTGCCTCTGTTCCACCGGTAATATGTTCCACAGCTCCGTATCCACGGCGCCGGGGCACACATAATTGACCCTAATCGGCTTGAGGTCCAGCGCCAGTGCGCGCGTCATGCTGAAATGCCCCGCCGCGTACGAGCCTACCACCGCCCAACCGGGCATCGGGCGGAGGGCGACGGTGCCAGACGTGATGGTAAACGACGAATCTGGTGACTTGGGCAGATGCTTCGTGGCCTCGCGCGCACAGATGAGCGGGCCGTAGAAGCGAACCATGCCGGCCTGCTGGATCTTGGGGACCGTCACCTCGGACAGCGGCATGGTGGCCACCGCGTCGCCGGCACTATAGACGACGTGGTCGATCGCGTGAGTCGACACGACGGTGTCGAAGAGTGCGGTGACGTTGGCCTCAAGGGTCGTTTCGTTGCTGAGATCACAAACACTAGAGGCGATGCGTTGGGCGGCAGCGGCGGAGGGGTAGGCGGCGGAGAGCCTGGCAACGGCGTCGGAGAGGCGCGTCGGGCTGGACGACGAGATGGTGACGCGCGCGCCGTGCTCGAGACAGGCTTCAGCGACGCCGTAACCGATGCCGGAGCTGCCGCCGATGATTAGGACGTGCTTGTCGACGAGCTTAGAAGTGTATTTGCGTTGGTCGGCCATTGTTGGGGGAGCCTAAGGCAAATCCGTCGACTTTTATACATCGCGGGCCGAGTGTACGCGTCAGGACGCCGAAGTCGTCAGCGGAATCGCGAATAGTACCCCACAATATGGTAGTTGCACTGTGGCTCGGAAAGCCTTCCGCCTGGTGAAGCCATGTCCATTTACGAGACTCTCTCGTAAATAGACGAATAGATAGACGGATGGAAGGATAGACGACTGGCGCGAAGCCATTCACAACGGTTGAGTCGATATCGATCTCCTTACGGCCAAGAGAAGACCACCGGAAGACCGCGCTGGAATCAGGAGTGTTGACCAGGATAACACGAAGTTTGTATTTTGCATAAGTATTGCTGGATAAGCCCCAGGAATTGGATGTGAGGTGGTCAAGTGCTGAGAATGTCCAAAATAGCAAGAGTCTAGACCCACGGGCCGCTCGGAATCTTCCGTCGCCCTTGTCGACATCTTTCAACCTCGCTCTCGTTCAACGTTTCCAAGTCGAGCCGGTCCCTCTTCCCGAAACCAAAATCTAGCGTCCCCCGCTCAAGGTCAAATTATCTTCTCGGCATCTTCCGGTAACAGTAAGGTACATCCATCGATACCCCGGGCGTATTTTCAGGCATTCTTACGATGCGACTCGATGAGGCTGCCTGAACGGTCAGCTATGGTTGGCCATATTGAACTCCAGCGCCGTTTTTTAGCTGTTTTGCGTGTGCGTTCAGACCGCTGTCACTTTCAAAATGACACCGACACTCAATTGGGAATTCTGCAGCTAGCACACAAATGTCAAAGCCGTCAAACCCACCTCCAAGCCTCTGGCAGGTGGGTATACTTCTCCCCTTGAAGCTTCGGACGCGACTGCGATCTTGCGTCTGCATCTTCCGGTGAAATCTGACACGGTGGCCCGCACAAAGTACAAAACTCAGTCCGACGATGCCGCGCTCGTGTTTCCATTACGTGTAACGACCTGGCTCGCTGAAAAGCGATGGTCGGTGAACTCCAGTGCCGGGGCTGATACATAGCCAGCCAAATCTGGGCAGTAATTGAGGGCAAAACATTAACTGTTGTCCATTTTTTGGCCTTTTGCGTACTACTGTGGGTTTCTGCTAATTGTCCGAACTACCTCCTTCCTTGGATGCGCGCTTCTCATCTCTTCGGGTACACACTTATGCTTGCCTCGCTCCGCAGTATCACCCTGTGTAGAAGCTTGGTGTGACCTGGGCTCCAAAACGACTTGGTATAATTTTGTGAAGATAGTCGTACCGAGATATGGGCAAAAATCGTCGGGCCCTGAATATCAATTGGCCTGGAAATAGACATTCTTCAAACCAACAAAGCCCCTCTATTTGTTGAAATCACACTCCCCGTAACATTCGTATCTTTGAGCAGATATAAGTATGCCTCCGCAACATCTCCCACCCGCCTCACCCTCCCCGTTGGCATCTTCTTCGCGAATTCGGTATACAGGCCCTGTCTCTGCTCCTCCCTCAATGTGTTCCATAGCTCCGTATCCACGGCGCCGGGGCACACGCAATTGACCCTAATCGGCTTGAGGTCCAGCGCCAGCGCGCGCGTCATACTGAAATGCCCCGCCGCGAACGAGCCCACCACCACCAAACCGGGCATCGGGCGCTGGGCGACGCCACCAGAGGTGATGGTAAATGACGAGTCTGGCGACTTGGGCAGGTGTTTCGCGGCCTCGCGCGCGCAGATGAGCGCGCCGTAGAAGCGAATCATGCCGGCCTGCTTGATCTTGGGCACCGTCACCTCGGAGAGCGGCATGGTGGCCAGCGCGTCGCCGGCGCTGTAGACGACGTGGTTGAGCGCGTGGGCGGACGCCACGGTGTCGAAGAGCGCGGTGACGTTGCCAGTGGCCTCGAGGGCCGCTTCGGTGCCGAGGTCGCAGACGGCAGAGGCTATGCGTCGGGCGGCCGCGGCCGAAGGGTAAGCGGCGGAGAGCCTGGCGACAGCGTCGGAGACGCGCGTTGGGCTGGACGACGAGATGGTGACGCGTGCGCCTTGCTCGAGGCAGGCTTCGGCGATACTGTAACCGATGCCAGAGCTGCCGCCGATGATGAGGACGTGTTTGTCGACGAGCTTGGAGGTGTATTTGCGTTGGTTAGTCATGGCTGGTTACTGGGTGGGGAGGATTGAGGTTGTGGTCGGAATTTTGTATGTCGACTGTTCATGCATAGCTATGCACCAAACAGTTTACGCGTCAGGACGGCTCAAGGTACCCACCGTGTCTCCCGTTCACCTAGTTAGTAAGTTACACGGAAGCCGGGAGCCTTACGAATGGTCAAGTCATGTCTATTTACAAGACTCTCGTAAATAGAAGGCTTCTACAGCGCCATTCAACGGTTTTCTATATCGATTCTCCTCACCGCCAAGAGAAGAACCCCCCCGAAGACTAGCTTCAAGTTCCAGTGCCCGCGAGATTTAGCAGCGTTGAGAGCCCTCAGCTGTATAGTATCCACTAAGTTTGTGTTTGCAGGATAAAGCACAGGAATTGTATGCGTGAAGAGGCAGGAAGTTCCCACAGATTCCTACCTTTTAACTTTAAGCGGACTGCGGGCCACAATTTTCAATATCTGAACATCTCGGTATCCTATCTCATGGAATTTTGGACAAGAGGCAAGGAACTTCCCAAATAGCGGTGAGCATGTTACCTTGTGGCCAGATTTTTTTATGCTCAACAAGTATCTTGAACTAGGGTTTGAATCGCATCTTGTCTCCCAAATTTGGACCTAGTCAATAATGCGAAACAGAAAGATACACTCTCATCCACAGTTATCCTGATTATATTTCACCAGTTGAGTTTTACGGAATTCCGACGTTCATGGTGCGAATTTCGAAAACGTGTTTTGCAGTGACCAAACTACCATTATTTTGGGCACTATCATTAGTATATTCTATGTATTTCTAGGCCACTGCAACAAAATATGCTTTATCATTCCAACGTCCAGCGTCCGATGGGTTGATCCAAATGCGCTCGGTCAAAGCGTGGTATACCATCATATCACGTGTGCGCATGCATTATTTGGACTTGACGTTTGTCAAGGATGTAGTATTATTAAAACAACCACCACCCCCTCAATTCCCATCCTCAAACTAACAAGGCCCCTCCATTCGTTGAAACCACACTCCCCGTAACATTCGTATCTTTGAACAGATACAAATACGCCTCCGCAACATCTTCGACCCGCCCCACCCTCCCCGTCGGCATCTTCTCCTCCATCGCGGCATACATGCCCTGCCTCTGTTCCACCGGTAATGTGTTCCACAGCTCCGTATCCACGGCGCCGGGGCACACACAATTGACCCGAATCGGCTTGAGGTCCAGCGCCAGCGCGCGTGTCATGCTGAAATGCCCCGCCGCGTACGAGCCCACCACCACCCAACCGGGCATCGGGCGCTGCGCGACGCCACCAGACGTGATGGTGAATGACGAATCTGGCGACTTGGGCAGGTGTTTCGCGGCCTCGCGCGCGCAGATGAGCGGGCCGTAGAAGCGAACCATACCGGCCTGCTTGATCTTGGGGACCGTCACCTCGGAGAGCGGCATGGTAGCCAGCACGTCGCCGGCACTGTAGACGACGTGGTCGATCGCGTGGGCGGACGCCACAGTATCGAAGAGTGCGGTGACGTTGGCCTCGAGGGTCGTTTCGTTGCTGAGATCACAAACACCAGAGGCGATCCGTTGGGCGGCAGCGGCGGAGGGGTAGGCGGCGGAGAGCCTGGCGACGGCGTCGGAGAGGCGCGTCGAGCTGGACGACGAGATGGTGACACGGGCGCCGTGCTCGAGACAGGCTTCAGCGACGCCGTAACCGATGCCGGAGCTGCCGCCGATGATTAGGACGTGCTTGTCGACGAGTTTGGAAGTGTATTTGCGTTGGTCGGTCATGGTTGGTGGGGGTCTAGGAAAAAGCGTCGACCTTTATGCATAGCAGGCCGAGTGAACGCGTCAGGAGGGCGAAAGTCAGCATAAGGCTGCATAAGTCATCTTGGTTATCAGTCAGCGCTCCACTCCTATAACACAGTGCTTCGGAAATTCTTCCGCCTGGTGAAGTCATGTCCATTTACGAGACTCTCGCGTAAGTATAGACGGATGGACGGATACAAGACGGATAGACGGCTGGCGCGAAGCCATTCAAATGCAATTGTTGAGTCACCGATCTCCTTAGGGCAAGAGAAGACCGCGCTGGAATCAGGAGTGTTAACCAGCATAACACGAAGTTTGTACTTTGCATAAGTATTGTTGGATAAGCCCCGGGAATTGGATGTGAGGTGGTGGTACTAGTCAAGCGCTGAGAATGTCTAAAAATAGCAAGAGTCTACAGGCCCTCGGGCCGCTCGGAATCTTCCGTCGCCCTTCGCTCTCGTTCAACGTTTCCCAGTCGAGCCGATCCCTCTTCCCGAAACCAAAATCTAGCGTGCGCCGCTCAAGCTCAAGGCCAAATATCTTCTCTGCATCTCCCGGTAACCGTAAGGTACATCCATCGATGCCCCGGGCGATGCGACTAGATGCGGCTGCCTGAACAGGCAGCCATGGTTGGCCACTGTGAACTCCAGCGCCGTTTTTTCAGCTGTTTTGCGTGTGCGTTCAGACCGCTGTCAGGCACCGACACTCAATTGGGAATTCAGCATCCACATTCTAGTACACAAAGCCGTCAAATCCATCTCCAAGCCTTTGGCAGGTGGGTATACTTCTCGCCTTGAAGCATCGGACGCGACTGCGATCTCGCCTCGGCATCTTCCGGTGAAATATGCCGCGTATTTTCATGGTACGTAGCCAACCAAATCTGGGCAGCAATTGATAGTAAAACGTTGTTACTGTTCATTTTTTGGTCGTTTTGCGTATGATATAGATCCAGCGCGGGTTTCTGCTAATTGGCCGAACTACCTGCCTGCTTGGATGCGCATTTTTCATCTCTTCTGGTACACAATATGCACCGCCCTGCAGTCTTGCCACTTGAACATCAATGGAATGTGACGGACGGGAAGATTTCATTCAACACGTTCCACGGATGGGCCAAGACGATTAAAAGTCTCCTCCTAAAGAGACCACCCGTGCCCGCACATGCTTCAAATCCCGTGCGGTTGTCTCCGATCGAGCTTGTTTAGGTGCGAGTCAATGCGCGTTTCCGCTAACGGTGCGCCTATGCAGACCCATGCGGAGGTCGATCTGTTCCTTCATGCGCTGCCGGCGAGTGGGGAACGCATCAATAACAGCATCTTTGGTTTCTTTGGCGATGTCGCTGGGCAAAGGTGCTGCCCTTGCACGGCGCTTTGTGCTGCTTGTCACGGCTCCGTTGAAGAGGGATTCCATCGCCAAGAAGAGTGTCGCGGGGTATACGGCGCGCGTGGGATCTCGTTCGGTCGAGAGCTCCGCGAGCACCAGGAGGTCGGTGATCCCGCACTGATGACACTTCATCGTGTGGCACACGTCGTAGCGCCGCGTGCCGACCAGCTCGCGGACACTCTGGCGGAAGCCCGCAACGGTGAATGTGGACTTCTCCTCGGGGTTTTCATACGGGAACCAAATCTCACCTGGCTCCCGTACGGTGCCGAATCCTTGGAGTTTCAGTACGACCGGGCGGGCGTGAAGGGCTATATGCTTTAGTTGGACGATAAGAAACGGATAGGAGGACGGGCCACGGGTGCGGCAGTATGACACCGACCAGACCACCGCTTCGACGATGGTCGGCGCCCGGCGGATTGAGCGGAGGAAGTGTTGGAGGTAACAAGCGAGGGAGTAGCGGGTTTCGGAGTAGGGGAAGATGGCCGCTAGATCCGGATAGTATTGCCAGCAATTGTGGCCAAACAACCAGAGGATGCACAAGCACATTGGGATACGGCAGGAGGAGAAGGCGTTATATAACGATCCCCCTATTTAATGAAATGCAGCCCGATTGCTACAATGCTAGCCTCTAGGGGTAGTTTGCATTGTATGTCGAAACTTGTGGGCTCAACTAACAGCCGATTTCGTGCGGCTAGTAATGGACATTCGTGGATGTGTCCCAAGATGTGTATTATTTTGTATGCCTTCACTAAACGCACTCGTATTACAATGTCCACGCCCATGCCAGCCCCAGCACGCCCACCAGAACGCTCAAGCCGCTCCTCCGCGACCGCCCGCGTGCCGCACCGTTATTGCTCCCCGAGCTCGTGCTCCCGAGCTCCCAGTCCTTCCCGGACATCCCGTTGCTCGTGGCGAGCACCGACGGCGCGACGGTCGCCGTGTTCGCGGTATTGGTGTACGCCGTCGTCGAGAACGTCACCGTGCTGATGTCCGCCTCCGCCGTGAGGAACACCAGCGCGAACCCCGGCGCGGGCACGCGCACCGCGCAGGTGTTCGCGCTCGTGTCGCACGAAACCGTCGTGACGTTCAGATCGCCCTTAAAGCGCCCGTCGACTTCATGGGATGTGCCCAGCGTCTGTACGAGTGAGGAGGTGAGACTCGAATAGCGAGTGAACGCGGACGCGTACCTGTCCCGCCCAGGTGATGTTGTTCTTGGTCGAGACGGAGTCCGAGAGGAAGTACCTGCGCGGCTTTAGAAGACGTACGACGTGCGATGCTCAAACTTACTTGACCTGCACGAACGCCGGCACCGTTCCACCCGAGACGGAGATCGTGGCCGTGTAGTCGGTCGCGCCCGTCGGGTCCGTGATGTAGTTGAACAACGCTACGCGTGCGAGGGCGCCGTTCTCGTAGATCGCGTATTGTCTGCAACAAGATAAATCAGCATCCGCGGACCGGCGCGTGCGACGTACGGCGTGTATATGTTCGCGTCGTTGCCCAGAAGGTCGAGGATTTGCGAGGTATTGGTCTTGCCGAAGACCTCGGCCGAGATGAGCGCAGAGTAATATACTGAGTTCCGATTTGAGTTGGCGAGCTCCTCCCAGCGAAAAAGAAACATTACCTGCGCCGACCGTCCATTCATAATATTTGGAGACATTCGTTGGTGGTGCTGGGCAAGTTACAGCGAGGGACATGAAAGGCTGGATAGAACCTACCTGTAAACGGCTGCAGCGGGGGTGAGACGGGATCTCACCACGAAAATGAATGCTCACGTTATAAAACACATTCTGGCCACCCACATGCAACATCGCGCCCGAAAAATTGCTGTACGCCATCTGGGGACGCTTGTAAGATCACACTGGATGCGAGAATAATTCGATGTACCTGCAGACCGTAATCCAGCGCCCAAAGAGCGCCCCCAAAGCTGTCCGAGATGCCGGGGAACCCGCCGCACGATGCGCTGTTGGTTTCGAACATCAGGAACGGCTTTCCGGCTGCCTGGGCGATTTTGGTGGAGTTGAGGTACGGCGCGCAGAGCGCGACGCCCGAGGTGTGGTTCAGGTAGTCGGAGAATTCGATCTGAGGGTCGTGGTAAACGCCGATCCCTTCAACAAGCTCCTTTGAGTAACGTGTCTGCTACCAAGTGCGAGAAAACCCACCGTACTCCGGGAAACAATTATCTGTGGGATAGCTGCAGACGTCAGGTTAACGTAGGTCACGTAGCATTGACACGAAGACCAACTGTTCTACAGAAAGCGCACCCAAATTGTCGGTGTATGTTGGTATGAAATTTGTGTTCCAGACCATCTCGGGTGTCCATGTGCCAGATACGCTTGGTCCTATGAGATTATTTCGGACGGGGACGTTGGAGTCTGCGGCCAGTGCTGCAACAAGCTCGCCGAACTCATTTGCGTAGTTTTGGGGGTCGTAGCTCGTGTTTCGATGCTGGTGGCTGGAAAAAAAAAATTGAAAAATTTCAACAACAATAATAATCGACCGCCTGCTCACGCCGAATAGAGATCGGGCTCGTTTCCAACCTGAACTCCAAGCAGGTTGTCCCCGAGAATGGCCTCGCTATACTCGACGATCTGGAGACGAAAGTCCGAGGTATCGTTGAACGGAACGCCTTTGATTGATTTTTAATTTCTAGGCACTCCGGAGAAATCGGCATCAGGTACTTACCGACATACCACTTGACATTGACAAGCGAGGAGATGTTTGAGAGCAGATAGAATAAATCCATGGTATAAATAACCGCTGGTGTTTGCGTCTGCCCGAAAACGATATTAATGAAGCACAGGAATGAATTGGTGCCATGGGACTCACAGGGTTGTTTGTGTCTGCCTTTTCTTTAGATATCGCCCTCTCTTCGGGCAGTGTCGGCACATAGTACGCGAATTCCTGTGTGTTCCCCCCGATCCGCACATGCATAGCACCGGCGCGCTCCTGAATATTCGCCATCAGGTTGAGCAACGGGACCTGGACATATGACCTGTATGCGTCAGAGGGTCAGACCGAAGTACATCACGATGTTCATGAGACTTGCGAGTTTGTCCCAACTATTAAGCCGTATTTCAGCGGAAATCGCACGCGAATGGGATGAAGGAGACGAACATAGCTGCGTGATGACGGACATCTCGACCGAAAATCCGAAAAATGTGCCCTTGATTGGGATAGAGTATCCTTTCGCGCTCGTGTTGACGGAGGGGATGGTCAAAGTGAAGGACGTCGGCGGTGGAGGGTCAGGAATTTCTGGGGGGTCCAGCACAGTATCATTATACGCTGCTGCCACTGTCGCCGTTGCGGACAGGGCGCTGGTTACTCCCAGAGGGATTTGGCCATACACAGTGACGGACGCGGTGGCGACATGTAGGATCCAGAGACTCCAGAACGCAAAGAGCAGCATATCAAGACAAAGAAAAGAATAAGAGTCCGACACGGTGAGGCATTGATATTTTAACCACCGGACTCGGACGCGCAGCAATTCCAAAATAACCAGTTATTAAAGATCCTATCCGGCGCATCGCAGGTTTGGGACATGACCACAGGTCCGCAGCAGCGGCAAGCATCGGCAGCGTCAAGTTTGAAAGCCTTTATGAATAGCGGCGTAAATTTGGACCAGTTGAGACCAGCCGTGTTGTGTGTAACACAGAGAGTTATTTTTGGATGAGCTATTTCTATCTTTAGCGCAACGCCATCGTCCAAAAGCGGCCCCAGTTGTCTCCGGCAATCTCCTTCGGACGTACGTTGATATTCATCCTCCCGCCCACGGACTAGCTCGCCGCCTCCGAGTCAGCGGTGTTTGTTGTCATGTTGCTACGTGGCCCGCCGCTGCACCAAAGTCCACTGCGAGTTCCAAAAAAGGCTTTGCGACGAGTAGTACAAAACGAGATAGTACAGTGTTGGTACAGGATCCGTAGGTAGATAGCGATACAGTAGGATGTGGGATACAGGAATTGGACACTAAAAAGGACGCATGAGAGTAGTAAAATGAAAAGAGTACGTGTGCACTAGTTCTAAGGGTAACTGAGAATCAATGCCTTCATTTTCTTTTCCCAGGTGCAGAGAGGTAGTCCTGGTCCACCGCAACAGTCCGTCAACACGATAGGAATCTGGTCCAGTATGTTCCTCAAGTCGGGCACAAAACTCGGTGATACGGAAGGTTTATCGCCGGGGAAGACTGTGGAGCGGCGGTATCGAAGGTTCTGAGGCCCTGGTCCTCCGAGTCTTGGTTGCGGCATTTGCGCAGCGACACGGTCTTCGAGAGCACGGTATGATGCAGAAGGCGGAGAGACGGAAGACGCGAGGGATTGAGCGGTTGTGTTGTGGGCGATTTCACAGAATATCGAATAGAAGTGCACTATCGATCCGGGAGTTCCACAGACGACGGGACAATCTGGGTTGGGACAGCCATCGGGGTCGACGCCGTCGACGTCCTGGCATTTGCCATGGAAGTAGCCAGGGAATATGTTGGTTTCGAGGTCAGAATAGGATGTGTTTCGATACGTCTTCATCACGGGTGCCAGGAGTGAATCGGGCGACAGTGTCTTGGAATCTTGAGAAACGAGCCCGAATCTATCGATGATTTCTTGGCCCTGGAGGCAGAGGTTAGGCGAATAAGACACTAAGGGCTGGGCGAGTCCTTACAATCGTCTGTACAACGCATTGGACAGGGGCCTTATAGTTGTTGCGCATGGCGTTGGTGGTTCCGACTATGCAATCTCCCTCACATGCAGTCACCCGAAGAGGAATCGCGAGGAAGGCCAAAATGGAAATCACGGGCAGAAGCATCATGGATTGTGAAAATGGTGGAGTTTGGGGCTTGGCGGGCGGGTATGCAAATCGATGTGAAGACGCGAGGTGAAGGGAGGAAGCAGGTATGGGGTAAACAAATATCAATAACGCGCCATTTGATCTTCAACCTCCGAGTCTCAATTTGTCATTTTCAGCCCCACCGACAAGGCGACTCGACCCATGTACGAATACCTTCCAGCGGCACCCGGATGTAGCGGACTCACCTCCTATATACGGCATAGCAACTGAACGTCATTTGTCGAATATTCTCTCGCATATTTCATGGGACTACTGGCTCCACACGATGCTCAGCTGAGGTCCCTATTGACTACCTTAGACCCGGCCAATTAACCGACGATATTCCCGGACACATCCGTCTCTTATGCCTGGGCTCAAAACTACAACCTCAGAAAATCCAAATGTCGACCCTGCACGAGCACTGTTTCCTCGGAATGTCGATCTGGCATCTAGGGGATATCCAGAATTGACAGCACCCAAGAACGTCTTGGCTATGATGCATATATATATGATGCCTCGGCATGTGTCATCTGGGGAAAGCCTCGTCTATTCTTCGGCAAGCGCGGTTCTCCTCAACTTTTATTTCTGGAATCTATTTCTGGAAATGATACCATTCGCTATAAAAGCTCAGAGCTCAAGACAAATTGTGCTTCAGGCCTTTATCTTTCTGTGTATCCGCGCTCGAAAATGCTATCTTTCGCGGCTCTTGCTCTCTCCTTGCTGCTCTCCCATGTCCAGGCTCACTGTAAAGTTTGATCAAGTTGTTCTGCAGTAAAAATTAATTCTACCCCAGACACATTCCCATCTCTGATTGTCGGAGGAGTTACCACCCCTGCTTGGGTCAATGTGAGACAGACCAACAACTTTAACACCCAAGATCCTGTGCGTGACGACTCTTCCCGGACTGCAACCAAGGTTGACCTTGTACAGGTTACAGATGTTACCAGCGACGACTTCAGATGCTACGACTCCGCGACCGCTGGCACTGCGAGCACAATCAGCGTTGCTGCTGGTTCCACACTCGGAATTGCGTGTGATATAACCATTTATCACCCGGGAGTTTGTCGTCATCAATCCTCTCAGACGTATCCCGCTGATTGCTTCAACTCTTCTTCTGTAGGTGGTAAATGTCTACATGGCCGAAGCGCCTACGGGCGACGTTAGTTCTTTTACCGGAGACGGCGCCGTTTGGTTCAAGGTACCCGAACATTACCTCTCATCTTCGAGTAATTCTCACTTTCCTCTCAGGTGTACGAAATCAGTGCCGTCACGAACGGCGGGAGTTCTATTTCATTCCCCGCTCAGAGTAAGCCATGATTGCCACCCAGTGTCGTTCAGAAAGAAACCCCCAACTCTCAGATCTTCCAAGCGTCAGCTTCACGATTCCCAAATCTCTTCCGACCGGAGAATACGTGAGAAAACGACCACTGCTAACTTGGCCCCGCTGATTATCCACAGCTTGTCCGGATGGAGGCCCTTGCCCTGCACGTCGCCGAGACGTTCCAAGGAGGTGAGCATTTAAACGATGCCTGAAGACTGAAATGAAACTCGAAATTTAGCCCAATGGTACATTTCTTGCGGTCAGATATCCGTCACTGGCGGTGGAAGCGGAACCCCAGGTCCATTGGTCTCCATCCCCGGTGTATACACCGGAAATGTACGTGCGTTCCCTAGTCATAAAGAGCGTTTATTGAGTTTTTGGCAGGAACCCGGCATCCTGATCAACATATACGACCCCATCCCCGCCAACTACACTCAACCTGGACCGGCCGTCTGGAGCGGATGAAGGCTTCATCAGCCACCACGGACCTGAAATCGAACTTTCTTGCGCTTGAATATGCACATACCCTCGTTATTCCCTGTAGTCGTTTTGAATCCCATCTCTGTACAAAAACCCCAGTCCGATGGGCTCTTAACGGACCATCCACCACCAGCGCTCAGCGCTCAGCAACGAAACAGTTGTATAAATGAAACTCGAGCAAGAAAGTGTTTGTAATCACGACTTGATTCAAACTCGATCCGGACCATCATGTCCGCGACCTTGCCTGACCCTCCTCGAGACATCGAGAAGATCGCTGCTGTGGAAAAGGCCCTCGTTTTTCCCACCTTCACCGCCGAGACAGCTTGGGAGCTGGGTAACGCTCTGCGTTCCCGCCTCCTCGATTTCCCGACACCTGCTGTCGTCAACATCACTCTCGCCAACAGCAACCAGCTGCTCTTCCACACCGCAACACGGTCCGGAACACAGCCCGACAACGACCTCTGGGTCGCCCGCAAGCGCAAGACAGTCCTCAGATGGGGCAGCTCTACGTGGTACATGCATAACAAGCTGCAGGGCGACGAAGTCAAATTCGCCGCAAAATACATGCTGGGTGAGACCGCTGGCCAATACGCAATCCACGGCGGCGGCTTCCCCGTGCGAGTCGCCGGCGTTGAAGGCATCGTGGGTGTCATTGTGGTCAGCGGTTTGAAGCAGGAATGGGACCATCAGGTCATCGTCGAGACGGTCGAGAAATACTTGAAGAATCAAGGCGCGTTGTGAAGACGGATGAGTCATTCGCACAGAGGGCGTGTACGATAAACAGTAGCTCTGATGAATATTCCTTCCCTCTGGATCTATGTGCTGGGAGATCCCCCGCTGCGTCTCTCCGCTGCCAGCCAGGACGCGTCCATGAACGCAGTTCTCCATCAACCACATCTCTCATTTCTCAACCATCATGGTTAACGTACAGGGGTTATGGAATTTGGCTGCTCTTGCCGATTTTCCGTTTTTCTTTGCAAGCTACACATGTCTGACGAGCGTTAGCGTGAGTCTATCTCGATGAGTCGCTCATATCGAAGCGGCCTTGATGCTCCATGCTGGGTGCCCGTGCTTGATGCTTCGAGCACTTCACTGTTCAACGCGGAGGACGAAACTCAAATTTGATCAACTCCAAATGTCGCTCGCGTCTGGTCTCGCAAAGCCGACTCTATAAACTTTGTGAAGAAAGTCGTTCACGGCTTTCTCGCTTGGACGCCGCAACCAGCAGTACATGATGCATGTAGGTAGATTCGACTCATGGAAATGACAATAGGATGGTCAAAGCGTCAATGGGTAACATATTTCATTTCACTCAGGCTTCATATAATTACAGTTCGCGCCCGCAGCACTCCTTTACTTGTCTACCTAAATCTTTGCGTCTCGCTAGGCTCGCTCCTCCGTTTGAATTGTCTTATACATGCATGGAAATAGCCATTCAGGTGCTAGTTAACACTTGTGAGTGAAATGCAACCCAGGACAAATGGCCGGTGCGCACCAGGGACCCCCATCGGCCACCTTTGACATAGGGTCGTCACATTTTCGAACCTGAACGCGTCTTTGACGCGCTGGACGGTCTTCTGTGACAGCACAGGGCGTGGATTTCGACCATCCCAAGACGGCACGACGTGGACTACCCAGAGATAGCATTCTGCGTCGGATTCGTCGTCGAGCGTCCGGAGGAAGGCCCATTCCTCGTTCATCGCGCACACGAACTCCACTAACTGGTAATGGTAGTCGTGGTCGTTCGTACACTGCGCCAGAATTTCCGGCTCAAGCCAAGTGAGGGCGACAGTGCGCATCTGCGAGGGGGTGAGGGCGAAGCCGAGGACATAGGGAATTGGGGAAGCGGATGGCGGGCGGAGTGGCGCGCGAGCCTCCCTTGGTCCAGGTTGAACCGCACGCGACGAAGTGGTATTGCGCAGAGCGGTGGCAGGCGAACTTCTCTGCGGTTTACTCAGCCAACGTGTAAAGTCATCGACGTCAAGCCAGTCTGCAGCGTTATCGACAGTATAGTGTCCAAGATTGGCCACCTGCGGTGGGAATGTCTGGCATATTTCGGTTATTATATGTTGAGATTTTTTGAGAGGAAACGCGTACTTGTTCAATATAGGCTGCCAGACGCGCTTCACCAGCAGCCATAACGATCATATCAATTCCCAGGGTTGCGTTGTTCATCCTGTACGAAACAAGTTGATTGCTAGGGAAGGAAAGCGGGAGGAAAAGAGTCAAGATGTGGTGGCACGAACAATGCAACTCGACAAATTTAGACACGCCACTGTATATCCGATTAGGAGACGCGTCTTGACTATGGTTTTACTTAGAATGGTCTAGAATGGCAGCGAAATGCTACTACACAACTCATTTCGAGCCTTGCCAACATTGTAATTTGGACGTTGTACATGAATTATGAGGCAGAGCCGTCCTGAGGCCGAGCTGATGTTCCTCTTCCGCAGGGGCACGCCCGAAGTTGGCTCCGAGTCGAGGCGCAAATTGCAATTCAGTTCGAAATAACCTCACGCCGAACCTGGCTCTCAGTACTTATACTTCGTCGACCAAGCAATGGTAATACTGAGCGTTTGGTGCTTTCCGAACCGTTGAACGTACCAGCTGAGTACCGTACCAGTGTGGTTTCAACTCTGGTTTGAGCGTGGTGGTGAGAAAAGGAGAAAAGAATCAAGGGTAGATCAAGCCATGCCGCGTGGCAACAGTGATAGCATCACGGCGAGACCTACCTTGAGTTAAACTTTAAGCCCAATATGCGCGGCAACAATTCCTTGTGAGCCTGAGGTTAAATCTCAAGTCCCCTCCCAAATAGCCTTCAAGTCGTTTCACGGAATCTAACTGTCTCTGACTCCGCCGAGGGATAAGTTGAACCAAGGTTAAACCAACGTTGAACTTGAAGTCGTGACTGGCATTATTACTATGCAGCGTCTAAATACGTCTACTAGTGCGTTCAAATCGTCTCACTCAGAATAAAAATACGCAATGCTAAACCCTGACTTGTTGAGGCGCATGGCTGCGTACCAAGAAAGTCGTAACGGCGTAACAGCACGCGCCAACAGTCATCATGGTCTTCCGAAATAATTAGGCCAGTTGTCATAGCGCAAGAAAGCGGCACGCACAGCGGAAAAAGCAACAGGCCGGATCCATATAAAGTCTTGAGTCAGCAACGCGCCTTGAATAGGGGCGGAAAAAAGCGACAGAAAGCTGCTCAAGGCCAGAGCAATGCCTGTCCGCGCGCTATATATGACGACGATGAGGCTAATTTCGGGTCGAGGGACAGTGACGGTGACGGTGGGCACAAACTCGAGGCCAAGACCGAGGCCCATTCCGACTACTTGGTTGTGCGGGGTCTCAAAAAACAAGGATCTTTAACAAACTCACGCATACCTCAAGAATATCTCGGGTGAACCATCAGCCGCCGTGGTAAAGCTAAACATGAAAACTTACCTGATAGTACTGAGGTGGTTTCGCAAACGAAAGCATAAATATCCTGGGGCCGCGTTTTTCATGTTATGCACAACGAAGATTTGGAGATTTACGAGAACGTGTATATGGCTGCTCCACCAATTTCGAGGGCATGGAAATGACCACTATCGAATAGCTTTGCCCGAAAAAACCCGCACGCAAATGGCATCAAGAGTTGGAAACTTCCTATCCATCTGTGGAATTCAATATACAGATCAGTACGTTCGTGACAGGAGCATGGAGTGATTTAGTAAATATTCCAACGCATAGAAATCTGGAGATCGAATGAGCAAAACAACTTTGAGCGTCTGCAGCGCCGCTAGCCTTCGTAAAGCCCGAAAGAATAAATGTATCTGGTTATCATTAGAACTTTATCCGGCCAGTCTAGGATAATTTGGTTACCCAAGAGTGCTGAACATTACCAGCCAGCTGGATATTGGATGAGTAAATATCTCTATCGAGGAAGTTAAAATTACTTACGCCCACGCGACAGTGATCCAAGCTACAAGGTCACCATCGGGAACGCTCAAACTCTCGACATCTTTTTCAACATCAACATCTGGAGTGGTGGTTTTCGATTCCGGGGCCTGCTGTTCTTCATTTGTGGTTAATGAGAACACCGGGAAGCTGACCTGCATGTTGGCGGAGTCGATGGTGGAAGTGTTACACTCGAAACTAAAGAGGCTTATAAGGCTTTCCCAACCGATGCTGTGCCGGTGCGAAGGATTAACCGTCTATCTAGGTTTTGTTGTTTGCAGGGCCGGCAATCATCATTCTACCGTCGAGAGCGGTCCCAAGGAGTACGTATGTGGGGTGACCAGGATCTGATACAAGTCCAGGGTTCAACGCACACATCAGGCATGGCACTGTTGCTCCGACCTGCATCCATGTTAATCGAATCAGAAGCAGTGGCTCATAAATACTGCTGCCGAAGAAACTAAGCAAACAGCGAAAGCGACCTTGAGGAAGGAAAATCGAAACGGCCGATATTTGGAATGTCTGGCGTCCCGAGGCCGAACAATAGCACAGCCACATGCAGAGAAACTCGTGTTGCCGCAAGCTTTTGTCACCCACCAGACTTGAACATTTCAAAGACAGCGGAATCGTTTGGCAAATGTATCGGAACATCGCCCAGTATTATACCCTATTCGTAATAGAATAAATCAAGTGTGAAAGTGTCGCGGCGCTCACTGTTCGTTGTCCACGCTGCTATTTCGCTTCATGCGCCTCATGGCTTCTATCCGATATTCCTTCTCCATCTCTTTCAGCCTCTCCAACTGCTCTCCCTCCAGATCCGTTCCATTCTCCCGTGCCAACCCCTTGCCTCCGTCACGCAGCTTGAACCCCACTTTCCGCTTGAGCATCCCCACATACCCGACCTCCCCAACACCGCGCACCACTTTGTCAATGCGCCGCTCCGAGGGTGTCATGTGCACGAGGACGTGAGCCGGCGGGCCCTTGCGCGCGCGCTTCAACATCCGGCGAGTAATCTCCCCGCGGCGCTCACGCAGGTTCTCGCGCGTCTTGTTTGCGATTTTCTCGCGACGTGCGGCCCGCAGCATCTCCTGTAGCTCCGGTGAGACGGGCGTTATTGAGCGCTCATGATCGAGGGCCAACCGGCCCATTATCTCGCGCTTCATTTGCAGTAGGGGAGATACTGAACTCCGATCAGCGTTACGTAGGATCAGACTGGAAAAGAACGCACGCCATCCGTCTGCCGCATCACCCGAGTAAACCCGGGCGGACTCGCCAGTGAGCTGTATGCCGTGCTCCTCAAACGCCGCCTCCCCTCGCAAATATTGTATTTCCTCGTCGAGGCGTTCAAGGCGCTCATATCGCTTTACCCTAGCTCGCATGCGGGCCATAATCATGCCGGATATCGCCGGAGGTTGGGGTTTCAGCCGCGGGAGTGGACGATTGTATAGCGACGCCTTCAAGAGCCCGCCGGTGACGATAGGACGCGAACGCAGTTTGGCTTGCCATGCCTGAATATTGCACATCAGCGAGTCCGCGGGGAACAGGGCAAAGGTGCATACCGCTTCTTCGCGCGCCAGCCGTTTCATGTGCTCCTTTTCGACTTTCGCAGCGATGAGGCGAGAGTACCGGCGGAAGATCTCAATTTGATTTTCATCCCCTTGGCGGGCCGTTTTGAACGCGTCCAACCACTAAGTAAACCACAGTCAGTGCAGCCCCGGCGTGTAATCTCAAGACCAACCTTGTAGCCCTTCAACAGCTGCGTCCTCGTTTTTTCGGTTCCAGTGATGTGCTGATGTTTGCGAAAAAGATATTGAACACGCAGTCGGATCTGCCCTTGAGCACAGAAGAATGAGCATGGCAAAGACGCAGTTCATTTAGTGGATCCCACGTTGTCGTCTGGTGCATGTCTCAGGAGATTTCGATAGAGTGTAAGGGTCGGTATTCGGTGAATGGCAAGCTCATAAAACGGTACGCGGGGCCGGACACGGCGCAGTGGAGAGACTAGACGGGCTAGATGTGCGCGGAATGCAAGTGACGAGGAACTGGGGAGTGGCACCGCTGCTTTAAGTGTAGAGGCCATGTAGTCTCACAGTCTCCATGCGAACCCGTCCACCTTGAGCTCGTCTTGAGATGTGACTCAACAAGCTTAAGGGCTCAAGCAAGGCTGGACGAAAAAACTTGAGAAAGTGAGAGGTTGTGGCTGTGCTCTCTGCTCGTCCGAATAAATCCGAATGCATTTTGCTCCAAACCAATCCGAATCCAGCATGTGCAGCAACTACTTACAAAATGCCCAGCATGAGTCTGACTCCTTCTTTGGCCCTTTTTCTAGTCCTTCAACGACATGGCGGCCTCCGATAGCAAGATCCTAGGCGTTTTGATCCTGGCTAGGTGAATATACACTCAAATACCACTCATGGTGCTAATAATGTACTCAAGGCACGGGGATCGAGCAGGTATAAATAAATATCTCGGCATCGCGCGTCGCGGGCGCGTCTTATTCAGGTTTTTATTTTTCTGCAGGCTTCTATCAAAGCCCTACAACATATGCGGCGACCGCCACCGTCATTACGCCTCTGGGTACTGTGAGTCGAATCGGACCAAGCAAAAGTTCAAGTTGATGATGGTGTCCGATAGGAACAAGAGTTTCAACTTGGCCAGCACTTGCGCTCACTTTACTTGAACACGACTTCGCCTTCGTTTATTTCCGGTGTAAACGGCACGATCGTCAACCAGGCTCAGATCGTGAGTCGGATTTTAAAAGGGTTTAAACGAGCATCGGCCTAAATGCGAGACTACAATGCAGCACGTCCGCGCGGATGCTGGGGGTGAAGGTGGTGTCATATACGACTCTGCTGTCGCTTTGCTCCAGGGGATGTTTCCCGCCACCTCGAATTACACGACCGATCTTGCGAATGGAACAGTTATTACCGGCGCACTGTCAGGGTACCAGGTTCGCATCCCTTGCCTTTCCAAAATCCCTGTTGCTCATGTGTTTTCCTTTGGGTAGTATGTTCCAAGTGAGTACAAAACCACACGGTGCTTTTATAAATTCACCTTTGCCATAGTCGAGTCTGTTGAACCGGCAAATGACGTCTCTCTTGAGGGCTGGACGTCCTGCGGGGTAAGCACGCTTGATCACTATCTACTGTACGCTGACGTCAATATCATAGGCCTTCGATGCGTCGACTGTTGCGTTTTATAACTCGACCGAATTCGCTCAAAAACGTAACGAAAGTGCTTCATTTTTGAATCAGTTACCCCAGTATCTTGATGGGAGACCGGTTCAACTTGAGAACATGGTCAGCTATGTTTTGTGCAAATGTTGCCTTTTCTAACAAACTGCCTAGTGGAATGTAAGCCCTGGAACGCGTTCGGTTATTGCAATCATCAGCTTAACGGTTTGCCTCCAGATTTACGACTTCATGAACGTCCAATCTATTCATAACGAGGCTTTTGCCAATGCCCTTCCCCCAACTTTCCTCGCGCAGGCACTGACCCTGGCTGGTTGGCACGAGTACGGGGTTTTTACGTCTTCTCAGCTCAATGGAATTGGAAACAGTACGTTGATCTTGGTCGTCCCAGTATATGTCTGACCGTTTATTTCTTCAGTCGCTGGAAGGACCATCCTTCCCCAGATCTTGTCGGAGCTGACGAGTATCGCCAATGCGTCGGATCCTTTAAAACTTGCGTATCAGTCGCTCGCCTACAAACCTTTCCTGTCCCTTTTCAACATGACTGGCGTAACAGAACAGAACCCCGAGCTGGCAGGAATTGGTCAGTTCGCTACGAATCTTTCGTCTGTATGTACCCCAAGCCTACTGATGCGAGCGCAGTGAGTTACGCTGCGTCTGTGACGTTGGAAGTCCGCCAACCTTCCACCGGAGGCGAACCCGTTGTGCGGTTCAACTTCAAGAACGGAACCGGCCAGGAGTTCGTGACGTACAACTGGCTCGGTGGATCGGGCGATGTTCCGCTTTCCATCCTCGTCAGCCATGTCAATGTGAGCGACCTTTTGCTATTTCGCTGGGCAGTCGCTTACTGATTAAATCTACAGCCTGCGCTCGTTAACTCGACCGCGGCCTGGTGCACTGCTTGCAACAACAAGCAGGACCGAGGCTGTGGTGCATTGGCGCTTGCTGCGTCCCAGGCGAGCGCAGCGGCCGCCAGCATCAATGTCCAACACCACCAGGTCATCAGCCCGGTCGGTGCGGGCTTCCTTGGTGCCGGGTTAACGCTCGCGGTGATTCTGGCGATGTTTGGGGTGCTTGCCTTCTTGGGAGTGCTTACCATCGGACGAGGTCGTTCAAAGAAGGTTGGGAGTACCGATTCCCAGGTAATTTTCTTCTGTCGCGCTTCCCGAATGTGCCAGGGCTCATGATGTTACAGGCGAATTCTGACGCGAAGGCTTGATTTCGGAAAGGAGACTAGAATATGTAATTCGATAGTTCTCCGTTCGCAATCCGACAGAAGAAAGACATTGTTCGTCCACATTGCCCAGTTGGTGCCTTGCGCAAGGAGCGTCAAATCGATACATTCACCGTAAATTCACAAAGTGTATCAGGTCTGACAAAAACGTCGCGAGGAAATTACCACTTTATCCGGTGCCTTAGGCTGCCGTGTCTTGTGGATGAGCTACAAGCTTGACCCCGCTCACGCCTCCCTTCTGCATCCTCTCCAATGCTGGCGGGATCCCCGCAAGACCATTTGGCAGCACCTCGCACCGATTTGCCTGAAGAAATGAGCCACAAAGTCGCGAATGACAGTGGAGAGTCGCCTACAGTCATAACGCCCTTCGCCAGCATCTCCGGCAGGTTCTTGATGATGAGCTTCCCAAACGTTGTGTGTTCCGGTTGCCTCGCAATGAATGCGGGGACGTTGTCTTTGACTGGGATGATATCGGGGCCAGCGTAGTAGCCCATGACATTGACCAACGTCACTTTCTTGCCCACCCGGTCCCACTTGAGCCCAGGCCGGGCAGTCACGACGCTCCCGCCATCCAGCGCACAGTCGTATGCGGCGTTGAGCGCTCCGGTAAATGTGGCATCGTATACCACTTTCACCGGGGAGATGACGGTGGCCAGAGAATCGATGGCGACGGCAGCGCGGTCGATGCATTCCGTCGCGCCCAGTTTTTCGAAGTAGTCAAAGTGGACCTTTGACGCATACACGACGATCCGGGTGAAGCCGAGGAATTTGAAGAGCTGGATGGCTGGCATTGGTGAGTAGGTATATATAGCGTTCCGAATACGGGGAGGGAAATTTCTCACCGAATTGACCTACAGAGGTGCCTCCCCCGATTACAAGCGCAGATTCACCTTGCTGAGGTTTGTCCCACGAGAACGTGGGGTTGAGCCCGATACCGATGGGCGCAGGAGCGAAGAGGCCCACGCAAGCCGTGGTAAATGTGATAGGAAAGGTAGCCACTTCGTCAAAGCTCGCGTTTTCCGGAATCTGAATCCGTGAAAGTCAATGACAGGTTAAACGGCGTTAATAAGACCCATACGCGAATAACGATAGAGGCAGGAAGCGTGGTATATTGCTGGAATCCACCGTCGTGAACTTGGGCGAATCTGTCGGGAGTGAATTAGCAATATGGATGGTGCGAAGGATTGGAGGAATACATCTTGTCGCCCTTCTTAAACCCCTCTACGCCCTCGCCAAGTGCTTCAACCACACCAGCGACGTCATTCCCGAGAACCGCAGGGAATTCGTCGATCATCATATTGAACTCGCGTTGCGCCCAGTTGAAAGGATTCAAGCCCACAGACATGATTTTCATCAAGACTTCGCCTTTGCCCGGTGAAGGGATGTCGCGAGGAGCGAGAAGAAACGGCGCTTTAGGAGAGGGGACGATGATTGCTTGTTGCTGCTGAGTACTCATGTTGGAGTTCTCGATGGGCGGCGAGGTCAAAGCAAATGCGACGATTTTTATACATCGCAGGCCGGGTCGACGCGTCAGGACGGCGCAGAGCCACAGTCAGCGGTGTCGCGTAGGATCTCCGGTCTAGCTCCCATTCCCTGTAGTACACTGTAGTCGGAAAGCCTTCCGAATGGTCCAGTCATGTCTTTCTCGTAAATAGACGGCTTGCATAGAGCGATTCAATTCGATTATTTAATGACTGTCAATCTCTGTAAGCCCAAAAGAAGGCCCCCGGATACCACCTTTCATCCTGAGGTTGGAGACTTGCCCGCCCCGCTACTATCCGCTGGAATCGGGAGTTTTGAGAGCCATAAGCAATCCAGTAGATGTGTAGGGTCCATAGAGTGTGTCCTTTGCTTGTTGAGCCGCCAGTGGGCCCACAACACGAGAAAAGAACTGGTCGAGAGCAATGTCGAGAGTAGAGAAAATCACTCACTTGACTCTTGTTTGTTCGACTATAGCCGCGCTTACCCCTGAGTCGAGTCAGTTTCCGAAGATGCCTTGAGATGGGACCCTCACTGGCAGGAGTCCAGGTCGTTCAGGTCGACACCGAGGATTTCCTTCTCCGCACGAATTCTTAGCCAGTCAATCCTTGGACACCGCGTTCATGCGGGCAATGCACAATCGCCACGAACGCGACTGAAGGAGTCAACGCGTCGCAGATGATGCAGCGATGATGAGCTGCAAGTTTGGGACGGCGCAAGACAATCTAGTTTCGGATTCGGAAAGATGATAATATAAAGATAGTATTACAGCCGGTACAAAATGAGGATGCAGAGATATGAAAAGAAAAAGGATAGGGATGCGTCTAGACTTCCTGCGATTGTCCGGCCTTGCCCTCTGCAAAGGATGTAAGCGCGAGTTGACAAAAGGAAGAGGAACAAACGAACTTTTCGTGCCTGTGGGCAGGAGAGAAGGGTCGATGTGGGGGACGACACCACCCTGGGAGATGACGACGGAGCCGAGGAGCTGCGGTGGCATGAGTGGGATGCAAGAAGCGCGATAAGACGCCGACGTACCTTGCCCAGCTCTTCGTCGTTCCGGATGGCGAGTTGCAGGTGACGAGGCACGATACGGTGCTTCTTGTTATCGCGAGCAGCGTTGCCAGCGAGCTCGAGGATCTCGGCAGCGAGGTATTCGAGGACAGCAGCGAGGTACACTGAGCAAAGACGCGTCAGGAAGAGAGCGAGGATGCGAGAGCAAATTGACTCACCAGGGGCACCGGCACCGACACGCTGAGCGTAGTTGCCCTTCTTAAGCAGACGGTGGATACGACCGACCGGGAACTGCAGGCCGGCTTTCGAGGAGCGGGACTGGGACTTGGAGGCGTCGCCGCTGCCAGCTGCCTTGCCAGACTTGGATTTGCCGCTAACTTTGCCAGACATTGTGTGTAGGGTGGGCGAGGTGGGTGGGTGACTTGGTGGTGGTGGTGGTGGTGGTGGGCGGAAGAGCGTTGCGAGTTTGTTGCCGTTGGCCGGTATTTATACCGTTCCGGTGTATCAACAAAGACGCGTCTCACGCGTTTGTTGATATAACCCAAACAAGGCCAACGTCACGCGTCACTATATAAGAACCAGCCCGGTTCTATTGAGGTCTTCAACCTTCGCCCACCCGCCACTACCACTCCCGTCCTCACTTATACTCGATGGCTCCCAAACCCGCATCCACCGCCGGAAAGGCCCCTGCCTCCACCGCCTCCAAGGCACCTGCCACTGCCTCTAAGGCGCCTTCCAAGACCACCGAGAAGAAGGCTGGCAAGAAGACCTCCAAAGCCGCAGCACCAGCTGACGGCGAGAAGAAGAAGCGCAAAAAGACGCGCAAGGAGACCTACTCCTCGTACATCTACAAGGGTTGGTCCTTTTGCCACCGGCGCGCCTTCGCACCTAACCATTCCTCAGTCCTTAAGCAGGTCCACCCTGATACCGGTATTTCGAACAAGGCCATGGCCATCCTGAACAGCTTCGTCAACGACATCTTCACCCGGATAGCAGAAGAGGCATCCAGTGCGTCGCGTCTTCATATCGCGTTGTTTTCTATCCTAACTCTCATTCAGAACTCGCACAATACTCCAAGAAATCCACCATCTCCTCCCGCGAGATCCAGGTGCGTTTATTTGCGCCTTCTTCCCGCCCCTCCAGCCTGACTCCCTCTCAGACATCCGTACGGCTAATCCTGCCTGGTGAGCTGGCGAAGCACGCGATCAGCGAGGGTGTACGTGCTTTTCCTTTACATCCATCTTCTGCCTATGCTCACCTTGTTTTCTGCAGACCAAGTCTGTTACGAAGTTCTCTTCTGCTTCCACTACGAAATGATTAGTCTTTCGTTTGTTGTACTGGGCCTTATCTATTTACTCCATTCTGTACCTCTAATTTCATTCTCTCTGCCATCTCGTCTTGTGTGAATCACCCGCGAGCGCAAGCCGGTGGCCTGTTGTTCAACCTTGCCCAAATATCAGGCCACACGTGTTGCATCTTCCCATTATCGCCATTTCGCATCGTCTCTCGTTCCCGCTTGTCCTTCCCCGTCAAATTCTCGAGGTCCCGCAGACTGGACGATAATAACGAACATGCCGCGCAGCTATCGCGTCGAACCCAGCTTGGACCCAGCCTCGCGGATGATGCAAAACGACCCAAGTTTCCGCTAGACCAGTGACTGGTCTGTATGTGAAAAGCGTATGTATCGACGAGCTTGTTCTCATATATACATACAGGCTGGATTCGAGCCCTAGTATGTATTTCCGCCGCAGCGGTCAGCTCTTCAGCGCTTCAGCGGCCAAGCACGGATGGAAGCCATGTCAGGATTCTTATCCAACTACGCTTCCACTGCGGCACAGTAACATCTCGCCACGAGGTCTATGCCCATGGTGTTCCTGAACAATTACAAGTCTTTAATCCGCTATATATGCTGCGAGACACAATTCCCCCGCTCCCACCAACCAAATGGCATCTCCACACATTCCAGCACATAATCCAGGGGATCCTGCATATCGCCAGAATCTCGGAGACGGGGGTCTAGTCCTCCGCTGGTCGACTCCTGCGGACAAAGCTGGATGTATTCTCTTGTCTTGTCTGGCGGTGATGGAGCCCGAAGGAAAGGAGACGGAATTTGTTATGAGGTATTTCGAGCCCTTCACCGATGATGCCTTTTACAACGGAAGCTCGTGCGTTCTCTTTCTTGCTATGCTTATGGATCCTGATACAAGGACAGAACCAACTGGGCGCTTTGCGTCGACACTTCACCCATTGAAAGCCCGGCTACGAATACCGACTCTGGATCATATGCCGACAATATGCGTGCGGCAGCCGAGTCTGCGCCGGAGCGGGTCGTAGCTCTAGTGTACTTCCTCCAGGCCGAGTTCGCGTTCGAAGGGGATGCAGTCCGTGTACCCATGGCCAAACCGCAGATCGTCGCCTGCAAGACGGCGTATCGTCAGAGCGGCCGGGGCCCGAATATCCTCAAGGCCCTCTTCGAGATGATCAATGCTCGCGCAGACTCTAGTGGCTGCGCATTCATGGTCACATCCGGGATCCCCGCGTACTGTGCGTCCATTCCAATAACATCGCCACTGCACCTGACGGTAGCGCACAGACAGAACCCACGGCTACGAGTACGCGCTCAGCATGAGTCGTGACCTCGTTACACACGCTGCTTCTCTCCGTCCAGCAAGCACCAACCCTGACCCCTCGTCGTTTTCCCTTCGGCTTGCAACACTCGACGACGCTCCCACGCTTGAGCGCCTGGTCCTCGCCCCGCGTGCCACGGCCGAGATTTTCACGGGTGTCCCCGCCCCGAAGCTCACCTCGCAGCTCCGCTGGTTCCTTGGCGACCGCCCGGCGGCGTACGCTAACGCCACCCACAACTACTTCGTTCTGGAGAAGCGCGACACCCCAGACGCGACCCCCCGCGCCGTCGCCGCGGTAGGCGTGCTAGACCGTGCCGTGGCTGCCGCTGCCGCCGCCGCCGCCGCAGGCCCCGCAGGCGCGCGCAGCAGCGCGCCGTCCGCCAAAGTGCACCCCCTGCTTTGGGACGGTGTGGAGGACGCGTCCGCCGTCGCGGTAGCGGTGGTCCGCGAGCTCCGCAGTACGCTCGACGCGCAACTCGCGGCGGACGGCGCGCCTACTGGGTCTGCCTCATCCCGACTACCCACTGCTTCAACGTGCTAACGAACGCGGCCCGCAGACTCGCGACGATTCGGTGGAGCGTCACCGCCGCGCACCCGCTGCGCCGCTGGCTCCTCGCGCACGAGCTCGCCGTCCCCGCGCCTGAGTCCCCACAATACGACCACACGAGTGCATGGTAAGTTCTGCGCTCTCCACTGTCCGATTACGGAGCATGGCTAATCAGTGGCTGCGCAGGTGGGTCGCGATCCCGTCTCTTCCCCGCTTCCTCACCGCCCTGGTGCCCGCGCTCAACGCGCGTCTCGCGCGCGCGGTGCACGTTCTCGGCGCGAATTACGCTGGAACACTGCACATCGCGGCATCCGGTGGGGGTGTCGCGCTGCGCGTCGCGGCCGGCACCGTGTCCGTCGAGCCCTCCGCCGAACGCAGTACGTGCCCTTCTTTTGTCCCATCGAATGCATGTGCTGATGGCTGATTCCAGAGCCCGGAGTCGGACTGTCGCTGCCGCGGGGTGCGTTGGTGCAGCTGATGATGGGGTACGCGGGGTGGAGGGAGCTGAAGGACATATTTCCAGACGTGGCGGTAGAGCCTGCGCTCGTGCCGCTCGTGGAAGTGCTCTTCCCGAAACGGAGCGTCGTGTCGACGATGCACGCCTGAGATGTATCGTTTATTAACTCAAACTACCCGACGTTCCGGCGCAAATCTCCCCCGCACACGGGATGCAATGGTAGACCACGCTTGGCCGAGTGCATTCTTGATTCCTATGGACACAATTCTGTATGTATACTCGAGCATCGGAGATGAATTTCTTCCTATGGCATCTGGAAAGGCTGTTTTGAATGCCTGTAACTTCAAAATTTGGAGTCAAAATCGTCGAGACGATCACTCAGACCCATCTGTAGGTTCGCCGATCTTCAAGCGTAATGGGTGTCAGGAGAGGTTCAAACAAGGATTTCCACAATATACAACCACCACGCCCCACCCCCTCCCTCAATCTACAACCCTCCTTAAAATAACAAAACCCCTACCTTCGTCGAAATCACACTCCCCGTACATTCGTATCCTTGAACAGATACAAATACGCCTCCGCAATATCCTTCACTCGCCCTATCCTCCTCGTCAGCATCTTCTGTGCCAACGCGGTATACATGCCCTGCCTCTGTTCCTCCGGTAATGTGTCCCACAGCTCCGTATCCACGGGGCCGGGGCACACGCAACTGACCCTAATGGGCTTGAGGTCGAGCGCCAGTGAGCGCGTCATTCTGAAATGCCCCGCCATGTACGAGCCCACCACCGCCCAACCCGGCATCGGGCGCTGGGCGACGGAGCCGGACGTGATGGTGAAGGACGAGTCGGGCGACTTGAGCAGTTGTTTCGCGGCCTCGTGCGCGCAGATGAGCGGGGCGTAGAAGCGCACCATGCCGGCCTGCTTGATCTTGGGACCGTCACCTCGGAGAGTGGCATGATGGCCAGCGCGTCACCGGTACTGTAGACGACGTGGTTGAGCGCGTGGGTCGACGCGACGGTGTCGAAGAGTGCTGTGACGTTGGCCTCGAGGGTCGCTTCGGTGCCGAGGCCACAGACGTCAGAGGCGATCCGTTGGGCGGTAACAGCGGAGAGCCTGGCGACGCGTCGGAGAGGCGCGTTGGGCTGGACGACGAGATGGTGATACGGGCACCGTGCTCGAGACAGGCTTCGGCGACGCCGTAACCGATGCCAGAGCTGCCGCTGATGATTAGGACGTGCTTGTCGACGAACTTGGAGGTATATTTGCGCTGGTCGGTCATTGTTAGAGGAGGTCAAGGCAAATCCGTGGAGTTCTTACACAACAGCAGGCCGCCGCGTCAGGATGGCGAAAGTCAGCAGAAGCCATCGTGGTTAGTGTCGGTCCTTAGAAGACTGCGCCGTCGGATCAGGTCGTGTCTAATACTTAGAAGCCTAAGAAGAGTCTGAACTTTGAAGAGTTGTGCTATTAATGGCTTTGTATTTCTTAGTTGTGCTGCTCGTGTAAGTGCTTTTTCTGAAACGGAGCGTTGGGTCGACGATGTATGATTGAGATGTTAAGTTTTTTGAACTATCTTGGTCTTTAAAGTTTGTAGGCTCTATTGCGGCAAAGGGGACGCTCGAGATAGACTGGATCGCTTCGGAGTGATTGTCGAGATCTAAGTGACATAGGGGCGGCGAAAACGTCGACTAGGTCTAATCATCGGAATTTTCGCCATTTAAAGTAGCTACAGGCTTCCGTGGATCCAGGCCTCACACTGCAGGCTTGGACGGTTGCAAACAAAAGTGTCGTTGAAGTTGCTCGTATCAGGTTGTCCAAAAAAGGAAATCTGCCTTCGTCTTTCTTTCTCTCTCTTTCTCCAATCATGAGCACAAGACGTCAATCTGGTCGGCTGGCAAAGCAGGCACTCGAGAAACCCGTTTCTCCCAAAATTCAGGGTCCGTCCGTGGCCCTTAAGCTCAAACCCAGTAAAAAGGGGAGTGGCGAGCACAAACCAGCCGAAGAGGATGGGTCGGACGAAGAAGAAAGCGAAGTGGAATCAGACGCAAGCGAATATGGTGGGTCCCATACACGTATGTACCCACCCGGTAACTGTCTGACATATTTACCAGGAAACTTGAAACGTCCCGCAAAACGCCAAAAATTGAACAAAGTCACGACCAGCACCGTTAGAAAACGCAAGTCGCCTCTGGACAAAACATGTTATCTAACTACGATTACACTGGACGTCTTGTTTGAGGTAACCAATATGTGTTTCATAACGACACACATTAATCTCTGCTAGATTTTTGGGCACCTTGGGCCAAAGGATTTAATTCTACTTGCCCGAACAAACCATGACTTCCGCGCACGTCTTCTTTCGAAAGAGACCAATAGCATATGGAAACAGGCTCGAGTGAATATAGATGGACCGGACTGTCCCACAGACCTCTCTGAGCAGCGGTGGGCTCATTTGCTGTACGGTGAAGCCAGGTGCCAGGTATTTATTTTACGGCTCTTAGTTGAAGATTTTTCTCTGAGTCTCGACAGTCCTGTGGTGCCAAGAATATCCAACGCGTGGACTTCGGTCTTCGTCGACGAGCATGTACGAAGTGTCTTAAGGCCAAGTGGGTCCCTCTACTCTTCAACAAAAATCCTCCTCTGATCCAGTGTACAACCCAGTCTTGTTGTAACCTCCAGTTTCAAAAAGCGTTTTCCTCACCTCGAGAAGACGATACTTGATCTCATCCCTTACACCAATAGTTGCGGCACTTCCTTTGTTTCTAACTCTAACTCCACGACTAACAATATCTCTCAAGTCGGCGGCTTCGCGCATGGTCATGCATCTAGCAGTAACTTTTACTGGAGACCAGATATCGAGGAAATGGCCGAGGTTCTTGGCGCCATCGAGCGTGATGTTAACCTGCGAGTGATTGGCGCACGTAAAAAGTTAGAGGACTTTACTGCCGAGAGAATTGCCCTGGTAGAAGCCGTCGTGGACGTACGTGTATTAGAAAATCTCATCCTCATATGCAAACTAACATGAATTAGCACGCCGCTATCTGCAACGACTGGTCGCGACAATCGGTCATCCGCCGCCACGAGGAAGAGACACGGAAACTCGAGCAGAGATACGACGCGTGAGTATCGTCAGACATTCGCAGCTGTCGTCACCTGCTCATTGGCATCAACAGAATCAAGGCTAAGTTCATAAAACTCGGCTATGAAGAAGACGATATCTTATGCTTACGACATGAGATTCCTGTGCGTCAACAGGCCCCACTCACGGATCGCAGTAAGTCATAGTCGCTGCTTTTTACTTTTGACAAACAGGCCCGCGCAGTCTGGAATAAGATTTGCCCCGAGCTGGAGCCCCTCGTCCAAGCTCGCAAGGCACTTCGTCTCAAGAAGGAACACGAAGCCCGTATTGAATCCCGCACTCGGCTCGCCGGAGATATCTATAAAGAGTACAAGAAAACACTCCTGCCTGCCCAATGGTGTTACCTCCCCGGTCTTTACGAAGTCATTCACCTTCCGATCTTCAGTATTGTCATGAATGCTGCAGATGATGTGAATGTCGAAGCGATCCACTTCAAGGAAGCGGTGGACGCGCTGCCTGGTTTCACTGTATCGTGGGCCGCTACCCGTAAAACCCAATTGGCGTACTTGGTCGATCAGGCCCGAACTTCGGGCTCGGCTCCTTCGGGCACACAGAACGGACCGGCTTCCTCTGGCACAGTGTCATTAGACCTTGCTACAACAGTGTTCAAGTGCGCACAACGCTCTTGCTCAGGCCTTGGCTCAGCCAGCAAGCAAGACAATACTCTGATTGGCTGGGACGCTGCTGCGGCACATCATTGCCGTGACAATGGTTATGCCTATCTCGCAAGAATTAAACCACTTGAGACTATCCTCGAGTTTTCGATGACCGGATCCACTGCAGCCGCGTCTCTTGTTGCCCTCGCAGGGCTCGATGAGAAGCGAGCAACTTGTGCTGAAATGGATCGCTTCGATCTTCGTGTCCTGTGTATTGCGTGTTCCCCGCAGAATACTCTCAACGGGAAACAGTCCCACAATGTGTTTTCATGGCGTACAGCAGTGCGTGGCTCAATTGACTCCGGCGAAAACGCTCACATCACTTCCAGGTGTCTCATTTCGCCAACTCTTTCCACTCAGTGCCGTCGTGGCGACAATTAACGGGCACTGAAGCTCAAGAAATCAAAGCCGACGCGCTTGCTGACCCTACCCTGTCGTGGACCTGTAACCATTGCCCCGATTATTTGGATAGTTATCACACATACGGAAATGTCACCGAGCATGTTAAGAACGCGTGAGTGCATTCACCTTGCATCCATACTCTTGCGCTGCTCACTACGAATCTGCATATAGGCACGCAATCGCCAGCCCAACCGTGCCAAATGATTTATTCCGTTATCCTAACATACCGCGCCCTCCCGTGACGTTCCTCACCCAAGCCCTTCAATATCATTGCAAGAGGTGCTCGAAACCCGGGACCGGCGCGAAAATGCGTATTTTCAATTTGAATGGAGTTCAATGCCATTTGAAAGACAAGTGAGTCGTTCGGATTGTCTTAAAAGTGCGGCTAACTGAGTTGTATAATTTCGCTAGACATAAAATTCTAACTCCAGTTCCAAATCGAGACTGGGAAACAACTACTTAGGCTTCCTGGCTTGACGAGGACTACATGCATAATTTTGGATTAGCTTTAACGTCTTGAATTTTCTTCATCTCATCCTACACACCATTCTCTCTTGATGGCAGACGCTGTTGAAACGCTCGTGCCTCGCTCGTTACTCACATACCCCACCAACATGCTGATATACATATTACTATAGTATTGCCAGTGTGTAATAATGCATTTATCTTTTGCAATCCACTCTGTGCAACTACTCTTACGTACAATGAACGAAAATTTCCAACCAATCCCGGTCATCGTAAAGGACAGTTTGAGACAGTGTGAGAAATGTCGCGTGATCACGTGGAGCGCGTTATTATGGCGTGTTGTAGTGGTATGCGCGCAGATCAACAACAACAAATCAACAAACACTTACTATAAAACGACGCTCATGTTTCCAACGACCTTCCTCGCCTCTTCCTTAGCCCCCCCCACCACCACCTCAACTCAACTATCCACCAACCCACCCACCCACCTCGCCCACCCTACACACAATGTCTGGCAAAGTTAGCGGCAAATCCAAGTCTGGCAAGGCAGCTGGCAGCGGCGACGCCTCCAAGTCCCAGTCCCGCTCCTCGAAAGCCGGCCTGCAGTTCCCGGTCGGTCGTATTCACCGTCTGCTCAAGAAGGGCAACTACGCTCAGCGTGTCGGTGCCGGTGCTCCTGGTGAGTCAATTTGCTCTCGCATCCTCGCTCTCTTCCTGACGCGTCTTTGCTCAGTGTACCTCGCCGCTGTCCTCGAATACCTCGCTGCCGAGATCCTCGAGCTCGCTGGCAACGCTGCTCGCGACAACAAGAAGCACCGTATCGTGCCTCGTCACCTGCAACTCGCCATCCGGAACGACGAAGAGCTGGGCAAGGTACGTCCGCGACCGTTCGCGCCTCTTGCATTGAGCTCATTCCACCTCAGCTCCTCGGCTCCGTTGTCATCTCCCAGGGTGGTGTTGTGCCCCACATCGACCCTTCTCTTCTGCCCACAGGCACGAAGAGTTCGTTTGTTCCTCTTCCTTTTGTCAACTCGTGCTTACATCCTTTGCAGAGGGCAAGGCCGGACAATCGCAGGAAGTCTAGACGCATCCCTATCCTTTTTCTTTCCATATCTCTGCATCCTCATTTTGTACCGGCTGTAATACTATCTTTATATTATCATTTTTCCGAATCCGAAACTAGATTGTCTTGCGCTGTCCCAAACTTGCCGCTCATCATCGCTGCATCATCTGCGACGCGTTGACTCCTTCAGTCGCGTTCGTGGCCATTGTGCATTGCCCGCATGAACGCGGTGTCCACGGACTTGAACTCTACTGACTGGCTACGAATTCGTGTGGAGAAGGAAATCTTTGGTGTCGACCTGAACGACCTGGACTCCTGGGGCGCTGAACGAGATGGGCTTGGTGAGGGCTGCTCCCGTCTCAAGGAATCTTCGGCTTATATTATTATCTTCCCGAATTCAAATCCTCCATGCTTGGATATAAACTACGAACGGGTCGCGTCTTGGATTGTCACCGGACAACGGACAACTAGTTCACCGTCGGCACCATAAATCCTCTCTTTGTCCCGCGCACATCAAGGTGTGCCTTGTGCCGAGTTGGCCTCACCCTGTATTAGACGTCAATAGGCGCCCAATCTCCCGGCTCGATCCACGTCTCCCTTCTCCGCCTCATGCTCTGGTTCTGAGAGGTTCTGAGGCGCCTGCGCCACAGCGTGGAAAGATGACGCCGAACCTTTTCGAAATTCTAGGTACCTGGCAAGTTGGTTGCGAATGCCGTCGGACGATGAGTGGTCGGTTTTCGGTGTTGCATCTCTATCGTGGTGCGGATGTTCTGTGGCCAACGTTTAGGTTAGGGTTTATAATAATAATATCCGGCGCCAGTTCTTTGTTCTCGTGTCCACAAGCGCTCACAGAAGAACAAGAGACAGGTATGTATCTCGCCACGCGTTCGACCATGGGAACCGCCTTCTTTCAATCTCCTTGTTTCTCCTTCACCCGAGTCCAATCATGGCCTACAGACCAGCCCGCCGACCAAGAGGTTATGGCACTGGGTACTTACTACGCTCCTCGCAAGTTTCCGCGGTCCACTTATCGATAGGATTTTTCTTCATTCAGAAGTTATCAGTTCGCCGAGCTAGAAGACACAAACACATTTCGTCGTTCGCCGGGTGCAACACCCTGGAACCATGGGAGCATACCGCTCCCCCAAGACGCGTATCTACCTCAATGGGCTCCCGGCTTCGGCCCAGGCACGCCAGCACCGTCACCCTGGAACAGCTGGAATCAGACACTCCCACCGGATACGTATGTTCCTCAGTGGGCTCCACCCTTCGGATCCACGCCAGCACCCTGGCAAAACTATGGATTCCCCCCGCCAGCAAGCCCTGTGTTTGCACCACTGGAAGATACAAATCGGGTGCCTCGTCCATCCGATCTCATTGCTGGCCAGACCGGCCAGAGCCCATTCTTGGCACCGAGAAGTCCATTCTTGGCACCGATGGGGTGGGCAGACGGTCTCCCCCCTCTGATGGACGCTGGTTTCGGTTCTCCTCAATTTGGGCTACCAGTGGTCTACGGGGAGCCCATTACGCCGATGCCAATGAATTCTCCGTTCCAAATACCCTCTAATTTCTCACCTTTCCCCATGCCTGGCACGCCCGGAAGGGATATACAACCGATACTATTCGCAAAGAAATATCGGTACGAGAGTGAGAATTTGGCGGCACGACCATCGAATTGGCGACATGATTATCTACCTCCCCGGCGTTTTAGATTCACTTCGCGATTACGACTTGGAGCAGGTGATTCATTTCTTTCCTCGTTTTCTTTACTGCATTACTGACTGACCTCGATTGACTCCAGATAAAATCAAAATCAATCTTGAACACTGTCATCTTAGTCCGCTGCTCTTGATGCCCAATTCCAAGATGCCCGTGATGTCTTTTGACTTGCGGTCGGACCATCCCTTCGATCCCCTGAATCTAGAACTGCTTACCACTGCGGGCCGGCCGTTTAATTCAACGGACCTGGCCCAACTGGCGACAACGCGCCCGGTGCGCAGGTTACGTTTTTATCACCCTCGGCTACCGTGGTACATCGATGTCTGCGCTTCGCAGCCAAATGGAGTCCTCGTTGGCGATGTCTTACATCAAATACACGAAAAACTGCATCGACTTATTCGACCTGAAGATTTTTCCAACACGGTTCTGGATGCGACCGACCGCGAGCTGATTACCAATGCATATAGAGCCCGATGCGATGATCGCGTGGATATTATGCAGCAAGGTGTTCGTCGAGTGGACTTTATGGGTTCGGATGTTATCCTGCAGGGCTTCATCGAAGGCAGGAACGGGATGTGGCTCATGAAAACGATCCGCTTTAACCGCAACATGGACGGCTAGCCACGTAGTTAATTTTGAAGACCTTGGAATGAGTATCGCGTAGTCTGTAATTTAATGTATAATTTTGGGAATCATGAGGAGGCGTATATTTGTTCCAGCCTGATAAAGCCAAACAACGTATTTGAGACCTCCATCTTACCCTCATCATGGCTACATTGACCAGGACGTCGACGCAGCCTCAGAAGCAGGCGTTGGATCCTGTTCTGACCTCTTCAGTCCCCTCACCCTTTCCACGGGAACTCCTACACGAGGGCATCGAAGCGTCGGGGGTGGAAACGCCTGAGGTCGAGGCAGGACCATCTCGTACTTTACCAGCCTCCGAGTCCAATTCGACGATGGTTCTGGTTGGTTTCCTACTCCGGATATCGTCGCTCTGGGCTAATACCTCGTTTAGCAGGAATTAATACCCTCAATAGCCTATGTCGAAAAGACATGTCTCATGACATTGAACAACCTGCTTTCGGGTCCTACAAAGTGGAACCCTATCGTTCCAGATCGAAGGCACTCAATGCCCTCATCTCCAACGACATCGACGGATCCGCAGACCGAATACCAGTCCTCCTCTGCGCTGCAGACCCTTGTATCTAATCTCCGTAATCGGGATCCCCCTGACGCAATGGTCGAGATCCAAGGGAGCACAGATACTGCCCTGATGCACGAGCTCCGGAATAGAGTCGACCAAATGTCGCACACCCTCGAACCCTCGGATGCCCATCTCGCGGAGTCAATAGTCTCACTATTATCTCATTTCAACCGCCTATCCGTTATATATTCCACCAATCAGAGCGTCCGTCAAACCACGTTGGAGGATCCTTTTTACGAACCGTCTTACCCCCCTGGAGACCTCTTTAACACGCTCAAACGCCAGTTAAGCGACCTACAGGTCGAGCGTCAGTCCTCTCAGCAAGAGCCCCTTCCTCCAAACACACCGCCCGTCGTTGCGGTTGAGAAGGCTCTGCTGTGGTCCAAGATAGACGAAGAGCTCGAAACCGTGGTAGCCATGTGCAAAGAGCGGGCGGAACGCATCGATCACCTTCCTCCGCAATACGACGCTGCCGATTACCATTCTGAAACCCCGCCCCAGTACGATTCTGAGTCCATTCGGTCTGGTTACGATGGCTCTAAATCCAAACAAAATGGGCTGCATTCGCCGACACTTGGGGGGAACGAGAAGATGCGCCTGGATTTGGAAGCGGTCACGATGGCTATCGACAGGCTATATCTTGTTGCACCCCAACTGCACAACCAGCGAGTGGAGCTCAAGTCTTCCAAGCTGGCACAGATGGAGAAGGCGAGGCGGCAGGGTTCCTCCGTTTCACGTGGCAAACAGAAGGAGAACGATACCAGGGAATTGGAGAACATCCTGGAACTTATCGGGAAGGCTTCGGAGCGTACGTTGAAGAACCAATCAGTCATATTGGACGGTGGAATGAAGACGAGGCTGGAGAGGGCACGGCAACGAGATGTCGCCAAGGTGCGCATTTTCGCAGCTTGCACCATGCATAATACTCATTTCATACAGCGGGAGGCTTTCGTTGAGCATCTGGCTGACTACTCAGACGCAGGAAGGTTTCACGGTCAAGATGCCGTACTACATTCCACAAGGACGAAGAACCCGGAGGCTATGCTGACTCTACCTGAGTTTATTCGGGAATCCGTACCGGATACCGTCCGACTGGAAGACCCTAAAGCCATGCTTACTCTCCCTGAATTCGTGAAAGAGACTCCACCCCCTCATGTTCACACCTCGACGGCGCCTGCGTCAGCGATCCGCAAGAAATCCAGTCGCCATCGAAGCGTATCCGCGCCGTCGATGTCATGGCTTCGAAGTTCCGCTTCTCGCTCTGCTCTAAGAGCCGAGATTACCAACTCAAATTCTGCAGCGTCCGTTCATGAATCTGAGGGTAAGCAAAATGCATCTGCCGCTGCTCCTGCTGACGATACGCTTCTAGTTGCATTTTCTGTTACATACGTAGCGGAGCACCACGAGAATCTCCAACACATCCTCGTTTTCCTCACCGTGAAGGGAGCCGCTCCGGGTGTGGACATCGAAGCTGAAGTACTACCTGCGGGCGGTGACGCGGACGGGGACTATCTCGTTGTGAAGAGTGGCCCGAACACCTCTTTGCCGCTCTGCCTTCCCGGTCGCACCACGCCAGGAAAGAAACACATACGAGTGCAAGGTGGACATTACGAGATCAAGCTATCCACGCTACCCAATGCTCCCTCCGACACCGCCTCTGCCCCTCTTCTCGATGCCACGCAGCTGTCCGCCGTCAACCCCACCAGCTTCATCTGTGCATCATGCTCGTTGCCTCTGGTCCAATCGTCGAAGATTCAAGCGTATAAAGATCTTCCATCGGACCACTGGGAGGAACTTGTGGATGCATGGATGTGCCACACCGACCAGAAACTGAATGAGCATGTGATGAAGCACGGAAAAAGCGGCTTCTGGCCTGAGGCCGGGCAAGCGCTTGTCGGGGGAAGCTATATCTTGTTTGAAGAGGGGTCGATGGTGAAGACACACCTCTGTCCCGCTGAAGCGACCAAGGTGCGTTCCTATCCTATCCCTTTCGTCTTGGATTGTCCTCGGGCCAATAAGAAGACCGGCGTTGGATTCCTACCAGCGGTCGTTCGTTCCGCTATTCGACCATCAGCTCGAAATGGATCTGACCCTCCGAAGCCCTTGCTGGTTTTGCTTGTGGTGGGTTCATCTAGGGTTGATTGTGTTGATACGGGATGGGCGATTTTTCCGGTTGATACAAAGTGTCCAAGATAAATGGCAGCTGCCAGTTGCTCTTTAAAACAACTCTCGTGTTACCGAGGTCCACGTCTCGGGAGCTACTTTAGAGAACACATTTCATTCATTTTCTTACCTTCTTCCTTTGATTCGATCACTGACACATTTTCCGTCCTTATAGCGTGGGGAGGATTGGAGATTGGTTCGTTGTCTATGCGGCGCTGTCGTGGGGCGTTGTCAGGAGCACCAGGCTGCGCCCGGTTCGGACGTGTTCCGGATGCTCAAGTATGCAATCCGACCCGTCAGCTCCTCCACCGAGTTTGCCCAAAATCTTTCCCTTTTGAAGATGGCCTGACTCAATCATCTTTAGGCCGTCGAAGCTCCCCTTGTCCGCGTTTATCGTGGAGGATATGAGCGAATTTGTGGAGGCTCATGCATCTTACCGATTCATCATCCTCGATGAGGAGGATGAGCGTGCGCGTATCCTCGTATGTGCTCTTATGCGTTGCTTCTACTTCTGTTTATACTGTTTCCTAGATTTGGCTGTTCAAGCCCAATATGCGGCTTGCATACACCACTGAGACGCAGTACTCTTTGCCCAGAAGCGCATCCATTCGCACCGCGAAGGTGTTGTATAAACTACTTGGTCCCTCTGAGGCGACTTCAGACTTGAAAAGGTATGTCATGCTGTTTCGCCTCTCGTCCCTGCACTCACAAATATCAGTATCTTGAATACGTACCCCGGATTCCCGCAGGCGGAGTATCTTTTCTACCCAATGGACATATGTCGCCGGCTGGCCGGACTGCTCAAGGAGAGTAACGGGTCTTACCCCGAGAGCATGCGCGTGATGACTGGGTTAGAGGTTGGGTGGCTGCGTCGCGCCTGATCGAGAGCCAGAGCTCTCAGTCTCGTTATGTGATTCGTATTTACTCCGCGATCTCTAGTTCGCGGCACACATTAATTATCTAACGCAATATCATCTTGTACTTACTGGATCCAGGGATTCATATACAATTTATTTCGGCCATAAGCTAAGCCCTACCTGCAATGGTAGCTACAAGAGCGTCGCCGACGTCATCCGAAAGGAGACCTTTGGCTTCGGTATCGTTTTCTACTGTCCACTCATATGCCTCCAGAAGCAATGCGTCCGTCAAAGGGACAAAGTGTGATGCTAGGACGCGGATGATATTGGCTACCCGTGAGATGGCGATTCGGGTGGAGTCGTCAATATACTGGCATTTTTTCAACGAAGGTTTGAAACAAAGGCGACACAAGCTCACATCGTTGCGATTCGAGTAGACGGCTTCAGCATCAAAACCCTCCTCGCCCTCCTGCTCGCTCTCTTTGACGTGCTTGCTGACCCATATATAACCGTTGAGGCCGAGAATGAGATCCACGCCGCAAGGCAGTGTTATGAAATGAGACTTTAGCCGGCGGACGAGGATGGGTGGGATGGTCACAAGCTGTCCGTTTCGCAGCTGACGTCGATTAGTGGGGCTCCGTCAATTAGGAATCGAAAATAGTTTACCTTGCCATATTTTAGGGAGCGCGTGTGTAGCGACATCGCCCCGTCTGCAAAGAAAGCCTGAACTTCTGCGACCAACAGATCCCCTTCCTCGAAGAAATTGCGCATTTGCAGCTCATCGCTTTCTAGTTTTCGGCGCTGAATACGGATTCCAGTCAGTTAATCTCTGCCGTTTTAGGTGATTATACATACCTGGACACCACCTGGCAAATTTACTGAAGACAGCATGAGGACCGCGTCTTGACGGGAATTTGCGTCCACCTTCCACCGACGCGGCTGCACCTGCGACGAACGTTCAGGCATTTCTCTCATATACTCGCGGCCGGCCAAGCGCACCTCCGTTATTCTGCCAACAACTAGATCACCGACTTCAGGATTATACCTGGAGATTAATTTGAGATGTCGGAGCGTCTATATAACCCAACACATACTTTGTCCGGATTGCGCGAACAGTAACAAGCTTGTTGACGCGTTCGATGGTCCCCGCAACCGACGCGATGACCTCCTCGTTCTCAACATACGTACCATGGCCCCTGTCCGACTCGGTTTGAGAACCTTCGACCCGAAGACCGCTTGCAATTATCCGCACCGCATATAAGCTTGGGACGAAGTAATTGTCTCCCCAGGCCACGTTATTCTCGATCCCCCGGCTTCGAAGTCGCCGTCGTCGAGATCCATGAGGTCCTCATCTGCGTCCGGAAAATATCTAGCAGATTCCAAGTCGGGGTGAACGGGAAAAGACGCAAAAGAAATCATTGCAGTGTCGATGTCGGTAAAAGGATTCAAACCCCGCCAAAGCGATCAGATGCGACCACGTGATCCGGCGGCGGCGGCCGACTTGGGCCGACTGCAGCCGAGTACGCGACGGGCGCGGCGAGTGGAGCCCGAAATCATATATTCGAAATTTTCTTTTCGGGGGCAGCTTTGGTCGGGGACCTTTTTCCATTTCTTCGGATAGCTTTAGGACGTCCACAGCGCACCCGCTGCAAATGATTTGCATGCCAAGCGCGTCGCGTACTTTTCAATTTTCAATTTACGCGGAGGCAGATCAGTCACATGTCCGTATGTCACAAACATCAACACACGCCGAGCAGCGAGAAATAAGCGCTTAAGCGCCTTGCGTTACCCCACTCCTCTTCCTAGTTCGAGTTTTTTGCGATACGACTCTAACGACACGCCATACATTCTCTCTTGCCAGACTGCGACTGGAAAAAGCACAGTTCTGCCAACTACGACACACGACCTTACCAAACGATCTTTTACGCGTTATTATATACGAAAACCCCAGTGAAGAGAGGCTAGCAGTTATTCACTCATATAAGGTTGCTCTCTGACCCGTTTGCCTCAGATGTCGACCAACATCTCAGAGATGGACCATGATGGGCCTCGGCCGCTACCCAGCCGACGGGAGACCATCCTCAGTCTGGTCGAAATGCTATTGCAGCATCCAGGGAGCGGTGATCTCAGTACGCCTTGCATCCATACCACATCACTTGCTTGAATATCTAATACATAACAATTGGCATCAGATCCAAATCAGCAACCCAGTTTCGAAGACGATAAAGACGTTCGTAAGTACTACTTTGTTGTGTTTCGCGTTTCCCGAATTTATGCTTCACACAGCATCTGTCGACGAACATCGACAAACGGCCGGGGCGGAGACCTTCAACCGCTTTCATCGGTACGTTCTCCTCGCGTGCCAGCTATATATCCTTCTTACCCGAATCTCAGGAGGATCGACAACCTGGATAAACAAGTCAGGCTCGATTACTCTGCGTTCTCGTTACTAGCTAATCCTCCTACAGCTCCGAAACTTCGCCAATGCAACCCGTCAGCTTGGGAGCTCGGTCGCAATTTTATCGTCCGCTTTTCATCTTCGGGAGCGGATTGCGCAAATACTCTTCCTGTACCACGAGAATGCCGCCGATCTCTTTCCACGAAAGATCTCGCATGCAACCCGAGAGAATCCTGTGGATGCCAAAACCAAAGGGCGACGCCGAGTAAAGAAGGTGGCTCGCTACAGCGCCCCGCCTCATGTTGCTCGCCCCACCATTGATGACACCCTAGACTTGGTAGGCCAATCTTGCACAAGTTGTGGCTACTTATGAATGATTCGCAGGAAAAATTCCCAGAACAATTCAGGGCGTTAGCCGACAACATCGTCACCTTTGGTCGTTGTTTAAACGAGTTTCCGGAATTTACTGATGAGGCTATAAATGCTTCGATCACCTCTTTCGAGGGCGATCTCAGAGTGGGTGTTAATCAAGCTCAAAGGAATGCATCTGATGGTTTTCTAGTATTGGTCCTCGTGCTTGGAAATCTATCATGGTAAGCTCGACACTCCGTTTGCGGCGCCTAATCTAACATCGTTGATTTCAGGCCAATTCCGTTACCCCGCTGTTCAAAGATATGTCCACGGTGCGCCGGCCTTGCCCGCCAACGCTATATCGAAATTAATATTGTGTAGATCTCAGCGCTGAGATGGGAGACCACATCGACAGCATCACATCGACTTTGGTTATGTTCGTCGAAGTCGGTCAGTGCCTTTCCTGCGATCTCACCTTTGCTGTTAAGCTCAGTGTAAATAGGTGTTCCTACCATTAGATTTGGACAAAAACACAAGACGGACAATCTGGTGCGTATAGCAATCACACTTAATTTTCGATCTGATATTTACCTCTTCAGTGAGCGGCATTCGCGTATTTTTTTCTACGTTGTTTGAGCCCTTTTTGCTTCCAGTCTCAACCTCTCGACTGTGGCGACCTTCTTCTCAGCCGTCACAGCGACAACCTTGCAGTTCTCGTTCGATTCAGTGGGAACCCCCCTCAAAGATGCGGTGAATAGCTTCTGGTTTGCCTCTCTTGTTTTCAGCATCGCTGCGGCGGTCAATAGCTTGCTGGGGCTCACCTGGAAGCAGGCTATGTAGTAAGCCGTTTCATTCGACCGCTGTTATCGTACCTCTTATTTCCTTTCCAGTCGTTCACCAGGACATCGCGTACCTTGGTGGGTGCTCATCTGGATCAAACGATCGCCACTGGTTTTCCTCGTGATGTCGGTCGCATGTTTCTCCATAGGTCTCTGCTTGTTCGCATACGCATCGAGCCAGGTCAATCCACTGATTTCTATCAATGGACTCGTTAATGATTATTTATACAGTCTACCGTTACGTCCGTAATCACTACCATCTTCACCGTTTTCACGTCCTTCGGTCTCGCTGCGGTGTCGGCATGGTTCGCCTCCGAACGTTACGTTTTCCTCCGTCATCGCGGGAGAAAATGGCTTTCGGACGTGCTCATGGACTCCAAAGACCAGTTCATGGCAATCTCAGGAATACAGAGAACTCGGAAAATCTTGCGAGCTATAAAAATGCGCTTCCGTGCGGCCAAAAAGGCCGTGCTTCGCGTCAGCTCTAAGACCGTCAATCTGCTCTCTGCGCACAGCAGTGACTCTGAGAAAAGCGATGATCTCGAAGCAAACATTCTTCCTATCTCCAACAGCCACTCCCGCGAAGCCTCTATGAGTGTAGCCCATCTGCCGGTTTCCGAAGCTGGATCGCCTCCTTCGACAGCAGAGGCTGCTGCCTCAAACAGTCCTACTTTGCCAGCCGCCGGGAGCGACGCTGCGACACCGACAACACCCGGCCCCACGAAGGGCAAGTTACTCTGGAAGAACGCATTGCAGACGGTCAAGATGCGCTCCGTTGCGTCGTCGCCTTTCGGGCCGCGCACGCCTCATCGCCAGCGGACGACATCGTCGACACTCACTACGACGTTTGGCGAGCGGAAGCGGACGATAGCGGACGAGCCGATGAAGGCCGCCGTCCTGGTGCGCTCGCGCGTCGCGACTTTGCGCCCTAAGCTCAACACGCTGGTGGCTACAGAGGGTCTGGAGGCCCACCAGGCCCTTGTTCGGCATCTGCAGTTCTCTCCTGACGGGAAATTCTTGGCGACATCGAGGTGAGGCGACGCACGATCCTTTGGGCGCACTGTTGATGCATGTGTGATAGCTGGGACCGCACGTCGATCATCTGGCGGGTCGAGAAGGTGAGAACGGTGCATATCGATATTATGGTGCAATTAACGCCTCTGGGACAGCCGTCGCTCATACTGCATCGTGTACTTGCTCATGCACAAGGATTCGTCGGTCAAGTTGCTTGGTGAGCCTCATCCTCTCACACATATCACTGCTACAACTCTACAGGTCCGACACGGGTAATATCCTGTTAACCAAGCTGAACAGAGGCATGAAGATCTGGACGGAGGTGGGTTGGAGGACAACGACATTTATTCTTCATGTCATTTAGCTCCCGACACATTTCTGATCCTCCTTCCTTCATTTCCCCGACCGCACAGGATGGAGTCTGCCAAAAGACGATTGACCGTGAAACGAATGTCGAGTCAATCACATGGTTACCTGGCAGCGAAGGTACGTGGTCGAAGTCGAACTATATTGTTCCTGATGTGCGTCAAACGAAGCGTTCTTGTCCGTCGAGGGCAACACCGTAACCAAATTGGTAAACGACCAATTTTTTCTCTCGTTCCTCCTTTCTTATGCTGTCTTCATCGCCCAGGATCTCCGTGGAAATGTGCGTGCAAGGGAGCTACTCGCCAGCTAGCCACTGACGCAGTATCTAGATATTGGATCAGTACGACTTTGGCCCAATGAAGCTTCACGACGTGGCGGTCACCCCCGACGGCCTGCGACTTCTCGGTGTTGGACCCTTGGTGCGGTCGCCGACGGGCCTACTTCCAAGCAAATCCCCGGCCGAGAAACGACTTGCGGGTGGGCAGCTTGGACTATCCACCGTCATCTAGTGCTAACCACTTTTGTTGGCAGTTTACAACACGGAACTCAAACAAATTGAGCAGTGCGTCTTGGTCTGATCTTGCGCTGTATTGGGATTTTGAAACTTGGACCTTTCAGTCAAACGCCTGTACTCAACGATGTCCGTGACGTCACGCTGGCGCGGAATACTCGACATGGCCTTATCGCGCTTGTGAGCTACGAAAACAAGGTCCGCTGCCGCTTACGTTGTGCAGTAGCCGTGCTTAAACTCTTCCACAGGCTCCGCCGCAATTGTGGAGGATGGAATTATTGAAGGACAGAGAAAACGCCGCGCTCCTCGTGGCTCGACTCACGCTACGGTCTTTGTTTTTCCTGGTCGTAGGTTTGCCATAACTAACAAGGCCCGCAGACATACCTACATGCCCAAGCACGCCGTCGAGTTCGCCGGACCCAGTTACTTCGGCGGGAAAAATGACGAGCTGGTGCTGTGCGCCGGGAAAGGTAAGCTCCGTTTCTTCATTGCGTTCCATTCTGACGCGGCGGCGAACAGCGGGAGACATCCACATCTGGGACCAGGAGAGCGGGACGCTCCTGCGGCACATCCGGGCGCAGGCGCAGCAATCCGGCGACCTCACATGCATCGCGTGGAACCCCGCCGCCGACGATCCGTTCATGTTCGCGACGGGCAGCCACGACGGTGCGGTGCGGATCTGGACCGAACCGCAGTTAAATCCCGACCTGCGGGATGGTGTGGACGAGGACGAGGACGAGGAGCTCGACGGTGAGGGGCTGCATGTGAGGCGGTCGGCGTCGCCGTTCGACATGGACATAGAGCGGACGGACAGCCCACTGACGCAAGCGGAATTCGATGCGGTGGATGCATTACGGCTCCGCGAGTCGACGTCGGCGAGCGAGATATCGGTGGGGACGGCGCAGCGGGAGCGGATGGTGGCGTTTGCAAGTCAAGAGCAGGAGTCAGAGCCGGGCGAGCAGTTATAGGACGGAGTTGTCGCCTGCGAGACAGGTTATGAGGGCGTGGTATTTTTTTATCGACATATGTATTATGCGCTCTGGAGAATGGAAACAAAATCATGCACGGTTTCTTAGGCTATGCTTGAAAATGAAAGGCACATTTGTCGCGCATTTGTTGTGAGCAGGTTTCAAGTTGACCGTGTTTGGCGGCAGCTTCCAGCGTCTCGGCGACACTTACAACGAGCCGGAGTACGTGCAGGCAATCCTTTTCTACGCCCGATTTGGTGCTCCGCGCTTTGCTCGTTGATCCCACCTTGAACATGGAATCTGTCCGTACAGCGCCTATCCTTCCCCCTGAGCTGGAAAGACAGATTTACGAAATCTGCGCTCTTTCGCGACCTGTGTTGATCCCAAAGCTCATGTTGGTCGCATGGCGCGCCAAAGAATGGTGCGTTGTTGATTTCATATTTAATAAGCCAAACCTCATTTTCGCCTGTTCAGGGTGGAACCGCTTCTGTATCGTACAATTACAGTTGACTGCCTACCAATAGATGGCCTTCCCAAATTTCCCCCAGAAATTCTATTGCCAATCCTGGAAACAAGCCCAGCCGTCCGCGATGCTGTTCGCAACGTAAACCTGGGGAGGAACGTCCGCGTTGCGGAACGGATTCTGTCGATTTGCACCGCTGTGGAAAATGTCTGGGTTTCGAGCCTTGGGGACAATGTGTCATTAATCGCGCCCTTACTTCCTAAGCATCTCTACACAGGGTTCCTACCGCTCCTCAGCGCACTTACGCCCACTCATCCGTGTTTCTCTCAACTGACGCATCTCGAGCTGCTGGAGTTGGTTCGGCCGGACGACTTTGAGATCTGGGCACAGCTGTCCGTCATCCCGCAGCTTACCCACCTTTCCTTCAACTTCCCCCCTTTCATCTCTTTCTGTCCCCGTCTTTTGGAGACGTGCAAGTCCCTGGCTGTTCTCGTGTGGCTGGACGACGATATGGGGCTCGATTTTTATGTTGGGCGGCGCCTTGCGAAGGATGTCCGGTTTGCGACCATGTCCTGTGTATATTTCACCGACGATTGGCAATTCGGCGCGCATGCTGGGAAAGATTACTGGAGTCGCGCGGAAACCTTTATTGCGAAGCGTCGAGCTGGAGAGATAGAGGGTACGTACGTGTCTCCCGATCGTGTCAACCCAGTATAACTTGGCGTTCAGCTCTACAGTATCAGCTCTGGGAAGACGACTCGGACATGGATTAGCGTCCAAGTAATTATGTAATTATGCTAAGCGTTCGCAATTAAAAACCACTTCATTCAACTCCCGGACGTTGAGAACTCTGATTCAGAAAAGATTCGTTGTGCAATATACATTGATATTGAAACACATACATATGCAGTGCATGGTTCGTGTAAGGCCAATAAATAAGCCACTCGCGCATGGACCTCCTCCAACCGCCTGTACCGACACCTCTTCACTGAACCCTCAATGCCAGAGAAGGGGGGGAGGGGGTTAGGTCTGTGTCGAGACAATAACTGTGACGAAGTAAATCTACGAATTTCCCTCGCTGATAGTGACGCAGTCGATGCCAACGAGGTCAGACCCGACTAAGTTTCCGCAGCACTTTGCCGGCGTACCAAAAGTACTATAACAGAGAAAGAAGGAATGAGCAGGGCAGACGGAAGGAATCCATGTTAGCCATACCATGAATCGTCAGAGGCGATACAACCGGTACCGAGTTGCTCGCCACAGCTACTGGAATGGATTCCCAGATCACTGAGGGTACTCTCTCCGGCTGAGCTGCTGACTGCCTCGAAGTCAGAGCAGCAAAATCTTTTCTTCCCGCCGCATTGGAAAGGTGTGGACGAAGTCCTGGCTCGCTTGGCACCTGAGTAATGACTTAATATGATGCGAAAGATAGAGAGAAAAAAGGCCCACCTGGTTGACGGCGCTTGGGGGGCAATGGAGGAAGTCCGCGGGCAAAACGTTGAGCGTTCGTCTCCCTTAGAAGGGCTCTGATGGCGGGAATGGCGAGTGTGAGGACGTAAAAAACGATAGAGGCTTTCATGGGTGTGTCGTGCAGTCGTGGATGTGTCGTGTTCATGTTGCATAGAGAGAACATTGCCTCGTTTTATTTAAGGATCCAGATCATTACAGGGCAGGCAGAGAAAAAGGCACCCGCCGCGGAACGATCGGTGCCCGCTTCCGCGGCTGCACCTGCAGAATTGCATGCCGAAGTGTGCCGAAGCACCGACAGATGAATAGCGCAACACGTCCAGGTAACAACGGCATTTTAGTGACAAAAACCGACGAGAATTCAAGCAAATACGAGCTCAATCCTCTGAGCTTGAACTGAGACACGAAGAGCCGGCCACCGTCCGACATTCCAATTTTTCCCTCCGAGATATCCGCCTGAGACGTAAGAAGAGGGGGCTGCGCGTGGCCAGAGCTCCGGGTCGGGGCGGACGCAAAGACATGCAAAGTGAGAGTCAAGGTCGGATGCAAGTCTTGAAGCCGGATGTAAGCTTGCCAACGTAAGCACCCAAGGAACCACTCGCTTCCCAAATTGGAAATAAGCCACTCGCGCATGGCCGCCTGCACAGACACCTCTTCACCGAACCGAATACAGTGTTTCCCCAAGGTACCACCTTGTTTTCTGATAGGGGAGGTCTTCAAATTGTCTCGATCTCCTGCAAACGGTGACCACAGAGTTGTTGAACAGCTGACCATTCGACCCCTTGAAAACTGAATAGTAGTACACAGAGGTCGCAATCAGCCGATAGTGTTCAAGTTCCAAAAATCTGAAGCCAGCTGAAAAGCCCAACTTTGTCGGATAAATCCATATATATATTTGTCGAATGCGCGACCGCCCATAGGGATGGCGGGGACGACGCCTTACATCACTACGAGGCTCCATAGAGCTACCAGCAGCGCCGCGATCGAGCACATGTGGCTGTAGCTCCGCAGTACGTCGAGGTCCAGCAAATACGCGGGACAGTACACCGCGAGCTTGAAGAACACATGCAGCACGAGCGCATTAAGCGACGAGGTCGGAGTATTGGCAGAGGCCGCCACGAGCCCTGCGGCGACGGCGTACGCTGCGCGAAAAGATTAGCGCGGCAAGGTTACGCGTGCGGGGGCCACGCACCTGGGAAGATATCGTAAAGCGCCTCGTGCGTCGCAACCATGCGGTGCGGGAGACCGCTCGCAAGGCTCCGCTTGTTCAGGCGCGGCTCTGCAGTGCAATGTTTAGGAGTTAGGGGTATGCAGGAGGGCGGGAAGGGCATACCTTTATTCTTGTATCCAGTTTTGTTCCCGAGGAGTTGCCCTGTCGACGACATGATCGCGCTCGCGATGTACACCGCGAAGAGATAGAACGCGGTCAGGAGCGCAATCGCCTTCTGTGGGCTGTTTTCGGGCGTCGCGGCGCCATTTGACGCCGCGAAGAGCGCGTGCGAGATAAGGGGGGTCAGTAATCTGGCGCCTGGGCCAGATGGTGCAGAGAGAAAAGAAAGGATGGGGATGGGCGAGAGGTAGGAGACGAAAGTCAGTCCGGGGAAGCTGTGTGGCGCGTTAATCCGGGGAGGCGACAGCCCGGGTACGGTAATTCCTCACACAATGTAGGATGTCTGCGGGAAGTCGAACAGCGACATGGCGGGAGAGGGAGATGGGAGACGAGCCACACGATCGATGGAAGAGATGTTGAGTTGTTGAGATATTGACAACTTGGAGGGCCGTCTCCTGGATTATCAAGAACTTGCGGAGGTCCTGCCAGCGAAACGGTCACTATCGGCGGAATAGTGGTCGGAAGCACGCTGTAATATGCACTTCCGCAGAATGCGTAGTGATAATAGACTGTTGGTTGAACCGTGAGCCGAAAGCCCAATATGAGTGGTAATATGCGCATACGGGGTGAGGATACAGGCTCAGCTTAGTATCCATCGACACACTCTTCTCCTACCAGTTTATTTCCCCGAGATACTCCTCACTCGTACTGGTTCCGTACGCACGCGCGGTATCCATCTGCCGACACTTGGCGTAAAGAAAAGCGCAGCATATCACCTCGCGATTGCCCGTACTTCAAAAACACGTCCAGAATGGCCTTGACATCTTTCAATTCATAGATTTGCGCGTCAGTCGTGCTGGGCGCGTCGCACCCTGCCAGTGGACACGACGGTTGAGCAACGGTTGAGCTTGGTTTTTAGTGTTAGCGAGACGCGTTGACGCACCATGACAACGTTGATGACGAGGCAGATCGATGGAGGTCATGGAAGATGTTGGCGGATTGTGGCAAATATTGTGCACATTTTATACCGAGGATGGACACGACATGGAGGTGAGCGAGGGTGAGCGCCGAGACGTCGACGAATGCGGATCCAGTGGATCCGAGCAAGAGGCTTCAGATCGTCTAATCGCGCACATTGATCAACATACGTAACACACCCCCCCCCCCCCCCCCCCAAATGCGGAAGTCCCATCAATCCACGGTCTTTTTGCGCCACTCAACAAAGCGCCGCGCTCGTCGACTCTTCCAACGCAGTAGGGCCTCTTCTGGCCCTACCATCGCTCTGCAACTCTTCCCACATGAAAGTAGCCCTTTCGCCACCTTTCCGCACCGTGAACGCGTCTCAGGCGGCAACACCCAGCAATGTAGATACTGCACATACGGTACCATATCCTCACTAGCCAACCAACACTCTTGAAGATGGTCATCTATCTCCCTTGCCATTCGGCCCAGCAACCTCTACGCCATGGAACACTGCACATACTTCAACCTTTTCTGTCGCTAATGCACTTCTACAATTGAAGATATCAAAAGCTACTGCAGCCGGTAGGACAGCCTCAGTAGTTGAAGAGGATGTATTTTAGTAGTCATTAGCTACTAAGTACTAGTCTGCGAAGAGCGTCGAACGCTCCTTTGGTCCAACTAACAATTTCTGCTGACGAAAATTCCAAAAGGAGCGAAAGCACGTGCCGCTTTACGTATGTTGATCAATGTGCGCGATTAGACGATCTGAAGCCTCTTGGATCCGAGCGATATTCCCCGTGATGGCATCAATTGCAACCTACATTTGGACGATTCCGAAACGATTCCTCCCCTCTTGAGTCTCCGCAACCGTGTTCCTGAAGCTTCATCTGCGCCTGAAGTTGTGCTGATACTAAGATGCTTTATCAGCCACTCTCGGTGTGGTTTCTCACAGAGGCCGCCAGGACCGAATCGCCGTCGGAGCGAGCTGCAGACCTGAACACCGTTTTACCGTTCACAGATGGACAGTCATATGTGTATGTGCCGAACGTCGGGAATGTCTATTCATTTGCGCCGAACGTCGAGGAAGTGTCTGTGCCTGTAACGCCAAGAAAATGTCTATTTGTAACGCCGACAGCCTACATAAGTATATAATACGCATCCATGATACCTCCACCCTCCGAGTCTGCCCTCATCCTCGTTTCAAATGATTCAAATTTTGGTTGAACACTACTGGCTCCATTCATATCAATATGATGTTCAACTCGACGACACCGTCGGGACTTTGAAGCTGAACATCCAGAACACAATAGGCCAGCATACAGGTACTGCCGCCTTTTAAGATGGCTTATGTGCTCACACATACCTGCAATAGACAACCAACGCATCCAATATCTTGGACAGACACCAACGGCATTCACTTTTGAATATGACTTGGAGGAGCTTGAGGACGACAAAACCCTTGGATCATATGGAATCACGGATCACAGCATCCTATATCTGTCTGACAAGATGACAGTGCAATTATTTGCGAAGACTCTGACAAACACAACATATACCTTACAAGTTTCGCTGAATGAGCCTGTGTTATTGCTGAAGCAACAAATAGAGAAGAAAGGGGGACTGCCTCCATGTATGTTTTGCTTACATGGTCACTTAGTATCATATTGATCACATTTGTAAACCCAGATCTACAACGTTTCGTCTTTAGAGAGAGACATTTGGAGGACAGTCGATCACTTTCAGACTATAACATCAAAGAAGATGACATTGTCCACCTTATCTGGAGACTCCGTGGAGGAGGCCAAGATCCATCATATCACAAAGCAGTGGGATATGCTGTAGTGCTCCATCCCTGGGATGGAGATATGCGGGTATGTGTCACTCACATCTCGATCTCCCATTCCTGCTTATGCAATGACTTTAGCATACTTCAACCCAAGGATTAAAATTAACCCCCAAAACTACCGTTGTCATAGCTGGGACGGTTCAACAGAACTGGTATGAGGGCTATCAGCCTGGTTGCACCTCGGAAGCATTATTTATGCTTCCAGCAAACTATGTCCACATTTTTGAGTAAGCCTATTTCGTGCCCATTCAAGAATTATTGCATACCTGGTTCCATAGCTTCAAGGATGAAAAATTCAGACTTGCACACCAAAACAACAATATTTTTCGGGCTAGGGAAGGTCCAAAGGTCAAGGATGCACCTCAAGCTCCCGAAGACATTGTGGCTGCACTGGTTGGACCTGGTCATCCAATTCCTGATTTACCAGACTTCACATATCCTGCCGCCACACCCCTGTTTTTTAAAGCTGACCTTGCAGATGAGGGTAAAAGTTGTGTGTGGTTTAAAATCAAGTACCCACTCACTGCTCCCCCTGATGCTGTTACTCCGATCGCTGTTGAAGTTCAATGTCAACCAGTGGCAGGCTCCCATATAACCTCGGTTACTCTCAACCTCATCTTTCATGATAATGAGGTCACAGATGTCGAACCAGGAGAATGGAAGGGTCCCGCCATCCCGACAGATATCAGAATAAAAACAAATACAACAAATTCTTGGACCTGCACTGGCTCATTAACTGCAGCTTGGAAATATTTGACCTGCGCTGGGAGCTATAGCAAATCACACATACTGGAACAAGAGATAGAGATCACTGCATCTCCAGTGAATGTTGCAGAAGAAATTCGGGGATACAGAGCTTTGGATGGTGGTAGCTGTCAGTGGTCCATCACTGAAGTAGCTGCTCCCGGGAAAAATGGTTTAGTCGGGATATATGGGACTGCTGACAGGACAACCATTATGTCCCTCAATCTGAAAAAGAAACCTACAGTGGTTACATATGAATGTGTCATCATGTACAAGGATGTTGACGGGAGACCAATCCGTACAATCAAGACCTCTCAATCACGATTTTGGTACAAACTGTTTTCGCGTTGAACGACACTAGTTGTATCTTGTATTTTACCTCAAATATATACTCTATTCACTTGTTGTGTGCTTTGGCTCTTAGTGTGCCTTTCTGTGTGAGTCCAGGGTCAGACAACATCAGAATATTATTGACAAATCTTGGACAAATCACCCGCGAACTTTGGGCTCCGAGTTTTCGGTCCGAGTGTGCTGCATTACACGGGGAAGAAAAAGTATAGAAATTATGTTCAAAGGCTACGGGACCAGGCACATGTTCTGAGGGGTCGGGTTGGAACATAACCCGCGAGCGCGATCTTTTGATAGCAGCGAGGCGTGACCGCGACACTGACCGTCACGTGCGTTTCCTCACTTATCGTTTGTTCTTCAGCTCCGCGTCTCACACTGAAAATGAGCCGGAGTACGCACAGGCAATCCGTTTCTCCGCCGATTTGGTGCCCCGTGTTTTCCTCGTCGATTCTACCTTGAACATGGAATCCGTCCGTTCAGCGCCTATCCTTCCCCCTGAGCTGGAAAGACAGATTTTCGAAATCTGTGCTCTTTCGCGACCTGTGTTGATCCCAAAGCTCATGTTGGTCGCATGGCGCGTTAAAGAATGGTGCGTTGTTGATTCCATATTCAAAAAGCCAAACCTCATTTTCGCCTGTTCAGGATCGAACCGCTTCTGTACCGCACAATTACAGTTGACTGCATGCCAATAGATGGCTTTCCCAGATTTCTCTCGGAAATTCTATTGCCAATCCTGGAAACAAGGCCAGCCGTCCGCGATGCTGTCCGCAATATAAACCTGGGGAGAAACGTCTCCAGCGGGGTTGTGGAACGGATTCTGTCGATTTGCACCGTTGTGGAAAATGTCTGGGTTTCGAGCCTTGGGGACCATGTGACATCAATCGCGCCCTTACTTCCTAAGCATCTCCATATCCGTTTCCTGCCGCTCCTCAGCACACTTGCGCCCAGTCATCCGTGTTTCTCTCAACTGACGCATCTCGAGCTACTGGAGCCGTTCCAGCCGGACGCCTTCGAGATTTGGGCGCAGCTATCCCTCATCCCCCAGCTTACCCATCTTTCTTTCAACTCCCCCACTTTCATCTCCCTCTGTCCCCGTCTATTGGAGACGTGCACGTCCCTGGCTGTTCTTGTTTGGCTGGACCGCTCGGATGACATGGGGTTCGGTCCTTGCTTTGATGTTGGCGGCCTTTCGAAGGATGTCCGCTTTGTGGCCATGTCCTGTTTCTATTTCACCGAAGATTGGCAGCTCGGTGCGCATGCTGGGAAAAATTACTGGAGCCGCGCGGAAACCTTTATTGCGAAGCGCCGAACTGGAGAGATAGAGGGTATGTACGTGTCTCCCAATCGATTCAACCCAATATAACTTGGCGGTCAGCTCTACGGTATCGGCTCTGGGAATACGACTTGGTCATAGATTAGCATCCAAGTATTCAATTATGCTAAGCGTTGCCAGGTCGGCGGCGGGCGGGGGCTTGGTCGACGACTCGGAGCGCGACACCGTGACCGGCGGCGGTGGATAGAGTGTTCTGGCGAGGAGTCTGTCGATGGATGAAGCGGGGTCCTCACATTTGACCTCGCGCTTCACCGTTCCTGGATACACCCTCGCAGGTCATTTCTTTGCTCGTACATCTATCTTGCTCGTACATACATCTATCAAGGCGGGGCGCTCCCCGGCGCCGGCTCCTTGCGACTTCGACTTCACTTCGCAGCTCCCGACTTCGACTCCACGTCGCGGCTCCCGACTTGGACTTCGCAGCTCCCGACTTGGACTTCACTTCGGACTTCGCGGCCCCCGACTTGGATTCGCGTCTGGGCCCTAGGCCTACCTAGACTGCCGCTTTCGACGACGACGTAGATCTCGACTCGCACCCAGGCCCTGCGCCTAGACCCTGCCGCCACGACTTCCCGCAGGTTCGACTTGCGACATAACTTCCAGCTTCGACTTCGACTTCGACTTCGACTTCGATGTTGCTACGTACTCCCGGCTCGGACTTGCTCCTTATTCCGACTTCTTTGACTTCCTATTCCGACTTCCTATTCCCTTGCGACCCTGCGATGTTGCGACCCTGCGTCTAGCCCTTGAGACGACGTGCGCTTAGTCGAGACCCCAAATCTGACTTGGACTGGCCCGACGACGACCGGGTTTCTTCGTCGACGTCCCGATGGTCAGATTTTTACACACGCATATACTCGGCCTTCGACGCAGGACTTGACCGTGCTGAAAGGGAAGGGAAGGACTCGTGCTTAAAGGGAAGGACTCGACCGCTGAAAAGGCGACGGCTGCTCCCTTACTGCCACTTGGGCGCGGTATGCACGCGAAGGGCCCGTACGCTGCTGCTGAAAAGGAGTGCGCGTGCGCGTGCGCCTTGTTTGCTTATTCTCACTTATGGTGCGCGCGCGCAGCCTGGACTCGACTCGGAGATGCCGGTGTACTCGACTCGGAGATGCAGGACGTACTTACCTTCGCGGTAGTATGGGATGTGGGATATGGGATGTGGGATGGGATACAACGGCGGCTGCGACATGACGGGCGAACGCCGAATCACCACCACGGCGAGGAGCGGGCCCTTCAAATCACGGGTGCTCTCACGTATGTATCTGCTTTTATTATACATAATATTATAACGAGGACGAGGACGAGCTAGGATAGGAGGCCTACGTCGATCCCCATCCGTTGATCCACCGACCTTGAGGCGGGGATCACATCACTGTGTATATTGTATATTGTAGAATATTCCATGGCTTGTTGTTGCGGCTGCGTTCTTGAAGTCTACGTTGTCGATTATCGCCTCGTTCCTTCCTAACTGTGTTTGAACTTTGCGTGGAATGGTTGGTTTGCGGGCGTTGTGGATTTACGCCTAAGGCGAGGTTGGACTCGACTCGGACTTGTCCACTCGACTCGGAGTTTGGCGTGGACTCGACTCGACTCGACATTAATGCATTGCATGTAACTCGGACTGGAGTAGCATACGCCTCGGACGGATCCTCCGGGCGGACCCGACATCCATTGAAACAACGCCTTGAAACATGCGGTGGGATATATACAGTATGTATGCGCGCAGTGCGGGATCGTCCAGGATGAAATGCAATTAATATTCATTTGATATGTTACTGTATTGGTTAATACGGCGTATATGGTAGTCTCGAACCAAGAACGTCGTGTGGGGGTTGATACGAACGTAGCGTATGTGTGAAGATGAGGGCGTAGGTATGAAGCAGGTGAAGGAACGGGGTGGCTGGGCGAGATGCGGGAGGGTGGGAGCAGTGGTCGGTTGGTGGTAATATTAACGAGAGTCTGACGGTATATCAGTAGAGGAGACAAGACCAGCTGGCCATGGAAGGAATGTGGTTGTAGGCGAGGGGAGGAGAGACCCGGAAGCGAGACGGGGATAGCAGCAGAGAGAAGCTGTACGAACAGAAAGAGAAGTTACGAGCAGAAGGGCTTGCGCGCAGACCCACACGATCGCCGGTAGACCAGCAGATCCCGAAGGTGCCGAAGGGATCCAATGGGTGCGAAGAGATCCGCGTCGAGCGCAAGCTGGGTCAGACGTCCAGCGCCGCCGGAGGGGAGTGGTCTGTTGCTTGTAGCGATCGAGTGGGTTGCGGAGGGAGTCCTCTAGGCAAGCTGGTGTCTTGGAAACGCACTGGCGTCGGAGGCGAGGCAAGGGGACGACTGCAGCGAGGCATCTATTTGAGTCGGCGGTACGGACCGGGACAGAACGAGGCAAAAGACAAAAGAAGAGAAGCAGCGGGAGCAGTGGTGGAGGGGTCGAAGGGCCAGGGCGGGGGCCCAAGAGGACCGAAAGGCGGTATCTGGTGATTGTGGGGTGGGAGTGGATGGAGACTAAAGCCGATGGAGGTAGTGTACGAGAGGTGGTGTTCCAGAACAGCCCAAATGCCGTGGGGATAGAGCGGCGGGCATCGGGGCAACAGCAACTGTGGCGGGGACAGCGAAGAGACGTTGTGCAACCCCAGCGTGTTCGTTGCTGGAACAGAGGCACTGCATCAATCGAATTTAACAAGGTGTAGTGAAACCGCGGATGATCGCCGTTCGTGATACATTCGGAATGGAAGGATGATGGCCCCTGACTGAATCGGCGGTCGATAAGGCCAGTACAATGCAGCCGAGTCACGGGACCCGATATCGCCCGACGCAAACAGCGGACCAAACAACTTCTCTTCTCCTCCGCCCACCACACCAGCCATAGCGCCCAACACGCAAAGAGCCATGATGCTCGTTCAGAAACAACCGCACTTCTCCATGTCCCTCGCCCAGTCCCCGTTCATCCATACACACCGCAGGCACCCGTCGGCCCCGCCTCCCCAAGTGCAGGTTCAGCCCACACGAACCCCGGGTCTATTGACCTTGTCCAGGCCTCCAAGGCCCAACAAGGGGTCCCCCAAGCCCCGCCCCGCCCAGGCTGCATCCCGCTCCCCGAAACCCGCACCCGCAGAGGCCGCCACTCCACCGAGGCCCGCCCCCGACACCCGCGGCCGCCAACATGCGAAGAAGCAGCAACAGCAACAACGCAGCTCGTCCCACACCGCACCCTCAACCCGCCGCCGCCAGCCGTCCCCCGATCCCTTCCGTGCAACCGCACCCACCAACAACAAGCAGATCCCCATCCCCGGCCGCCCCAGACTCGCCCCCGCCGCTCCCGTTGCCCGCTCCGACCCCGTTCTCTCGCACATGCCCCGCCGCAAGCCCCAGCGTGCGTCTACCCTCGACACCTTCCCCATCTGCGACGACATGACCGACGCCGGCGGCTCCCGGCCCTCGTCCCCGTCCCCCGTAACCGTAGCCGCCCCCGCCCCCGCACACGCATCTGCCACCGGCCCCACGACCCCGCCCCGCACCCGCCCCGACCTCCACATCACCGCCCCGCGCACGCCCCCCCGCCGCTCGCGCCTCCCCGAGCCCCCGCGCACCGCCCCGCTCTCCTCCTCCGGCGGCGCCTCCTTCCCCTTCCCCACCACCAACGCCAGCCCCAGCCCCAACAACGCCAGCACGATCCCCAGGCGCCGCCCGGCCGCGCGCGCAAAGCACCTCAGCGAGGGCGTCGTGCTGCCGTCGCTGCTCTCCTTCTTGTCAAACGAAGAGTCCACTGCGAGTGTTGGTACCGCGCGCCGGAGCCGGAGCTCGGACCGCAGGGCGGACGATGCGAGGGCACGGGCACAGGTGCAGGCGCTGTTTGCGAGCTCGATGTTCCAGAACTCGCCCAGTCCCGAGGAGCTGCCCCCCCCGCTTTTTGCTTGAGCTTTGCTTGAGGTGCTTTTTCTCAAAAAACTAGAGGACGGTGTGCTGACGATTTGCAGACGTTATATTATTATTATTTGGTCGAATATCGGCATGGACACACTCGTTCTGGACACCCGCGCGCCCACCCACACCCTACTCCCGACTTCTACTCCCGACTCCGACTCTCTACCTTCTTCCTTCTCCAATCCCGACTCCCTTGTTCCGTTCATATTTTCCGACGCCTCGTTTGTCACGCAATATCGGCAGACGAGGATCTTTTGTTCCTCGACGACATTTGCGCTGTTGTCGTCGAGGTGGCGTCGCTCGACGACCCCCAATTCCTGTCGTCGCTCGACGCGCTTTTCGTCGTCACTCAATAACGACAACGCCTTCCGTTCCCGTTCGTCGCATGCGCAGCCCCACAAGACGCGTGCGCAACGACTTCCTGGTGTCGCTTCATTTTTATCAAGACACCCTTCCCGCTTGGACTTTCCCGTTGTCGCTTCACTTTATCAAGACAACTGTCTCGCCTCTCACGAGACACCGGCTTTCCCGTTGTCACTCCAAGACACCGGCTTTCCCCGTTGTCGCCTCGAGACACCGGCTTTCCCGTTGTCGCTTCAAGACACCGCCGCCGACAACTCTGTAACTGTTTTTTTGGGCCTCTTTTCCTCGACTCGTCTCTGTATCGGTTTAGTGTACCCGTAGAGGTGGGTTTTTTTTCTGTTTTTCATTCCTCTGGCGAGTTTCGACTCGTCCTTCGTCGCCTGACGACATCCATCCATCCTCCCCTCCTGCTCGTTCCTGTACTTCCTTCCTTCCTCGTTCCTGTCCTCCCCCCTTCTCCTTGTCCTTCTTTCCTCCTCCCCTCCTGCTCGTTCCCGTCCTCCTCCTGTCCTCCCCTCGTCCTCCCCTCCTCTTACCTCCATTCCACTCCACTCCCTGCCATGACGACACCCCACCCCAATCCATTCCCTATCCCGTCCTCCTCCCGTCCTCCCCTCCTCTTGCCTCCATTCCACTCCACTCCCTGCCATGACGACACCCCACCCCAATCCATTCCCTACCCCCCATCTTTCCCACTCCATTCCTCGCCATATGACCCCATGACGACATGTGCTCACCTAACCACGTCTCCTGATCCCCCACCGCTCCTCCTCCCGCTCCATGCGACATATACTTACCTAACCTCCTCCACCGCACCCAAAACCGCCCCTCCCCTCCTCCCGCCCAAAAACGCACGCTGACAATCCCCCCTAACAGCCCCAACGAAACCCAAAATCGCAGCGATTGTTTGAATCATGATGCTGCTGCGTTAATTTATATATACTACATATCTTATTATCTTCCCTACCTCCCTCCCTCCCTCCCTCTCTCGACCGCCCCGATATCTCTTGGACTGGAGGCTGACGTCAGGTCGCCACGCACCAGCAGCGACTAGGGTCCCAAGGCGAGATTCAACTCCACCGCCCTGGGTACCCACCCCTGCACGTCGGCCTCAAGCCCCCCATACCCACCCGCTCCCCCGCCTCTCCTCTTCCACCTCCTCTTCCTCGCCTACACACCCACACCCACACTCCAACCCCCGATGACGACCCCGCCCATGTCCATGCCCATGTGTATTGTATCATAGCATATCCCCCGCATCGCATCGCATCGCCATCGCATCGTCTCGTCTGCATCGCTTTGATCTTTTCTTCTTTTGGCTTGTTTATTTCTTCGCGGGTCGTCGTGTGGGCTTTATGTACATTTTTTGCGGGTGTTCGTCGTGTACATTCTTCGCGGCTGCGCACCTCGCGCGGGCTTCACGGACATTGGTTTTGGCGCGAAGCCCTCACGGACGTTGGCATTGGCACGGAACCTTCAAGAGAGGCCGCGCACGCACGCACGCACCCCGCCTTCATTGCATCATATCGTATCGTATCATACATATGGATCCGGCTTTTTTGTTCATTTCTATTGGTGAGCCTCTTTCCTCCCTTCCTTCCTCCTCCCTCCCGCTCCCTCCTTCTTTTATCGCATGCTGACGAACGGACACCCGCAGCTCGACTCACACCAACAACACACCCCACTGCCACTGTACCACCACCGCATACCCCCACCTCTGTCTCTTTGTCTTTTGTCTCTGCCTCTGCCTCTTAGATTGGCGGCGGCGTCGTTCGGTTGGCGTTTTGGCGTCGTTCGTTATGGCCGACACCCTCGCCACGGACGCACGTTAAAGTCAGACGCCCACCTACGCACGGACGTTGGGCGTCGTCGATACACGCACGCCGCCGCACACCAGCGCTCTAGCGCCCACACTCGTTACCCAATACAGCTCGTTATAAGTAAGTAGTATAGTGAAAAAACATTTTTGTATTTGTATTCCGTTGGTGCTCCTGCCTCGTGCGTCCTCCGCACTTTCTCGGTGGAATGCTGCCGGGAAAGTATGTGAGGGGTACGAGGAGTAGGGGGAGGGAGAGGAGAAGGGGAGGGGAGGAGTAGTAGTAGTGTATGCTAGTTGGTTAGAATTTAGTTTTGGTTTTGTGTTTTTTGGGTTAACGTTTGAGGAGGCCGAAACAAACGCAACGACGCTCACTCCTTTCACGCGGTCTACGTACAGACGATGGAGGATCCGCCGTCGATCTGGATGATCAATAGACGATCCGCCGTCGAGGGCGCCGGAGCATCCTTTTCACAAGCTTGCGAAAGAAAAAGAGACGCGGCGGCGAGAGCGTAAATCGTGCGCGTCGCTCTCTGTTGCACCTCCCCGTTCATTCGCTCCCCCCGCATCTCGCTCTCAATGGCTCCCACCTTGTGCTGCTTATTCGTACTTAGGCCGCGCTGGACTCGATAATAAACCAGGGCTCAGCCAAGTTACTCGAGTGGTTTATACAGCGAATCGGTTGTACAAGATTTTTCAGACCGCAGTCCCATCATTCGTTGTACTACCCAAGGGCAAGATCAATAACGCGCGTACGTGCTACAAAACAAGAAAGAAAGACGCACCTCGACAACAAGCGACTCTGGCCACGGCACAAGATCCGAGTGCGCGTTTATATACCACTGCTGTGGCGCTCCGTGTACAGTCTCCACAAATCTGCGGGTTGTGAAGTTGGTGAGAGGGGAGTGGACGGCAGGACGGGAGGCGCACCTGTTGAATTTCCCGGGCGCACCGGGGCCCCGTTGGAGGCCCTTCAACCCGAGAATCTTGCCGAGGACGCAGGGAGCGGTCTGTTCAAACAAGCTTGCCGAAAGGAGGCTGCGCAAGATGGGAGATTAAGCAGCAAGTCCATCGAGAAGAACGAGCTTGCATACCCATGTTCTGGAATGCCAAGGAGCGGGATGGGTGTCGCCTTATCTCGAATCTGCAAGTCCGGAGTGAGGAGAGGCAAACAAGGATCTGGAGATCTGCGCTTACATTCGCCTGTTTGATGCTGGCGAACACTCTCGCGCCGACAGGGAACTTTACCGTGTCGATGACGACGTCCTCCTGCGCGGTGCGATACACGCCCCAAACCTACAACGCGAACACGCATTAATTAATTAAAAATTAGGAAACGTGCGGACGGGACTTACCGGAGGATCTACCGCTACAATGCAAAAGTATGGTGAGCATAAGTGGTCAGAGATAACAAGTTGAGCAACCCACCCAACGCAGCACGAATATGAGCAGCCACCTTGACCTTGTCCTGCTGAGCTGCAGACTCGGCCAGTTCGACGATCTCCTGTCGCGCCTTTGTGTGGCTGTCGTCCAGATAGTAGTTGACAACATGGGCGATCGCTTGCGACCAGTGCGCAGCGGTGGGCACGACTTCAGTGAACAGCGCTACAATCAGTTCCGTGAGATCTGGCTTCTTGGCATAAAGATCGTGGAGGAAGCTCCCGCTGTTGATAAGCGAGACGCGGTCCGCATCGGAAATCTAGAGGAACTCAGATCAAATTATTGAAGATGGGAAGGAAAATCGGGCGTACCCGGGAACCAAGATGTTGCTTCACCACCTTCTCAAAATCTTGGAAAGTCTTCTGAGAACTCTCCCGCAGACGCCAATCGTTCGACGGCTCCGAGTTCAAGAAAACGTAACTGAACCAGTTGATGAGTGTCGTGAACACGAGACGGACGTACGGATAACGCACCGGCAAACGTCCGAGAAGAGTCCATACTGTCTCTGCTCGTCTTTGACGTCGTCGCTCAGCGGCAAGCCAGCCTAGATACCCACAGATGAGCAAACAAGAAGAATAATAGCAGCAGAATCGTACAATCTCATGGCAGATCCAGTGCACCGGCAGCACATTGATCACATCGCGCACAATATCGACGTACTTGATCTGCCCCGTTTTCCCAATGTGCTTCAGAGATCGCTTTGCGATCAATTCCTCCGTCTTTTCCTCGAAATACGCCACCGTTTTGTGGATGTTTTGCGAGAGCACATCGTTCACCTGCACAGCGTGTTAGCACTACTCGCTCGGACAGGGGCTGACAAGGGAAACGAACGAAAGCACAGTCGACGCCCGCATGACCGGTCACCATCCTCAGACGTTGTGAGTAGCCCGTGGGGAAAGCAGTGTGGTTATCTAGAACTGCGCGGACACTCTCATCGGTTTTCACCACCACTACTTCCTCCGCGTGGGCTAGGATCTCCGGCCTTGTCCAGATATACTTCTTCGCAAGGTCAGGGTTGTTCTCGCCGACATGGTCGCGCATGTAGTCCGGCTGGAGGAACGGGAAGTGCGCATAAGCCGACTGCGCGGGGTAATACTCGGGCAGTGTGCGGAAGAGGAGCTTAGTTAGCATTCCGCCGTACGAGCCGTCCTGCACGTCGAACTGGCAGTCGCGGTAGCCCCATGCCGTCAGGTTGAATGCTGCCGCAATAGCGATCAGTTTGAGTTCCGGGGGCGAAAGCAAAGGACCTACGTGTGAATTCAAGGGTGAGGAAACGGTCCCCGCGCGTTAGGCAGACCGCGTCGGCGAGGATGGCGCGCGAGATGGTGTAGCCGGGACACAGTCCAGCGCCTGCCATCGGCTCTTTGGTCTCTTCCGCCTGTAGCCCAACATAGAGCTCGAGATTCTCAATATCCTTGTAAAGTGCTGCCGCCGCATGCTGAGTCGAAATGGTCTCAGCGATGTGCGGGAACGGGAAGGGATCCTATGACTCACAGAAATGTCCTTGTCAGGATTCCACTCCTGGAAGGTGTTGTACGCTTTCAACTCCTATCAGCTGCGGTGTCAACGGAGAGCCACAGGAACATACGCTTGAGCCCCAAGAATCGCCGGAAGTCGTTCATCTAGGCACTGATGTAAATAGACGGAGGACGACGAAATGGAAAAAACCAACAGAGCAAGCCCCCCATCGCCTCGCCTGCTCAATGCCGAGCACTTCTATGACACGGAGCACCTCTGGAATACCGCGCGCTTTATAGGCACCCGCCCACGATGAAGTGGAATTGTGCAGGATCTCGGCGAGATCGGAATCCTTGAAGCGCCCATTGGTGCCTCGCTTGAGCCTGCAGCGCGAGGTCAGCAATCGGAGACTGCGAAAGAAGCGCAGCACTCACTTAACATTATTATTATTGTAGAAGGTCCATTTCTTGACGTCCGGGTCCGGGATCTTCTTCGCGTGGGCAACGTACATAAAGTCCTCGATCGTGATCTAAAGGGACATGGAATTGTCAGTTCGGAGTTTGCAGCGAGGGAAAGGACGCACGGTGCTAAAGTCCTTGCCCTCGAATAGCTCGTTGAACATGTTCTCCGTCCATTGCGTGTCCTCTTTGGACAGGGCCGCGTGCCAACGGTACAGGAGATTGAACTCGAGGGAGACAACATTGCCTTCACCGCGCGGTGACAACTCGTGCGTCGGTTCGCGCGACTGGGACAAGGGATCCAAGCGCCAGCTGTACCCGTCGCGGACAAGACCAAGAATAGCACCAACGTAATCTGAAGCAAGCTAAGCTATTTTAAATGCATAGGTGGAGAGAACACCTACCGCCCAAAATAATCTGCATGAAATATCCGCAGTTGACTAGGCGCGCGCGGTTGAAGATCTCGTCGTCCTGGACGAGTTTTTCGGCGTCATTTTTGAACACGCTTTTATACGTGCCCGGCTCGTTCATCTCTAGGATCTTCTGAGCGGTGAACTAACAAAAAAAATCAGCGCCATTCTCGTGATGAAATTTGAAGTAAAAACACACGTTGTGGTTCCGGCTCAGTAACACCAGCAATGCGCACGTCGCAGGGGCATGAACAGCAGCCGGCTGTCCGCAAACACGTCCTCATACAAACACCCGCGGCCATCTTTGTTCCTCACGCCGTCGACGTCTTTCTGGGAGTTACCATACAGGATGCTGAGGTCAAGGTAACTGCTCGTAGTGTTGATGGTGAGGTCCGTGTGGCTCGTGTTGAACACGCTGTGGATCACGAGGTCGGCAAACGCGAAGAAGAGCGCGCTCATGCCTCCGGGATGCTCCACAAACTCCTCGCGGCGCATAAGGGTATCGAATACGAGGCCGGCATCAGGGAGGGTCGCGGGCGGCGTGAAGTTAGTTCTGGGAACGGAGCGGGCATACGGGGAGTTTGCCTTGCCAAGGCCGGGAAAGAGCGGGACATAGTTGGAGCCGTCGGCGTTACGGTAAGCATACTTGATGGGGTTATTCACCGCAGTGGGTGCGTTTTGGGGAAGGACACTGAGGTAGCTGCTGGGCGGGTGGGGAAGGTCCTTGTAAACTAAGAGGGATCAGATTGGTACGCAGGCCGTTTAGTCTCCCGGAGGCAGGAACACTGCACCCGCTCAGAAAATTGGGTTCCCTTCCCAACTTCTATCTGAGGACGTGAAAGTGCGGGGGCAGTGTCTGCTACCGAGAGACCAGGTCAGACTCACGGATATCGATGAGCGTGCTCTGCAGGCCCTTGGAGATTGACGCGAGTTTCGGATCAGGATTATTAGACAGGCGCGACATTAAAGTGACCAGATTCTCAAGCTGAACATATTGTTAGCACCTATGCTGCCAGGAAATCCAGACCGGACTTGCCAGCAGCTTGCGGTCATCGAGGGATTCGAAATGCTTCACCGCGTCCAAGTATCCCGGCTGGTCTCGTCAATGCCAGCAGAGTGGGCGAGAGCGAAGCACCTACTAGATCGGAAAACCCCAATGGAGCCCTGCGGATATGTCCAGCGAGATCGTTGGGGTGGCCATCGAGCTTGTCGGGGTGGAGGTTTATGATGGGTAGGTCAGCGATGCGGTTGGGGTGTTCGTCCATGAGAGATGGGGACATGGGGTGCACATCTGCTGAATGGGAATTCACAGGGAAGGTTGGCGACTCGCAGCTGTCTGTGTCACGACGCCGGAGGCACGCAGCACCTGAAGGGGACGGTCAGTCCTGTCCGGAGTAGCGCAAAGCAGTACCTGATATTGTTTCCACCTCGTATTCATCGAGAAGAAGAAGGCGCCTGAGAAGTTCATATTCCCCGGGTAACTCTTCGTCGTTCTTCCGGGAAGATAAGTAAACATTGTAACTGGAATTAATTGACACACCTTATTAAGCAAACCTATACATTCGTCATCGTGAACTACTGCGGACATTGCGTCGGGAGACTAGTCAAATTCAGTTCCTGGTCTGAATGGTGCCGGAAATTCCAATGAAACCCACAGAATCGAGAAGGTAATTGTTGATGGCATCTGCAGGATGGTAGGGCTGGATAAATGTCAATACTCGGGAACGAAATTGCTATATGTGAACGCACTTGGGAAATCGCAGGAAAGTATTCGACGGATTCGAGCTCGGCATCGGCAGTACTGGTACTACCGCTACTCGAAGTGTGGGGGAAGAAACTTCTTTTGGCGTCCGATCCTGGCTGGGAATACGGGAAGAATTTGGGTCTCGAAAGAATGGCCGACGGCTTGGAATCCATAATGTGCACTGCTGTCGCAGATTTCATCAAAGGGGTATAGGGATTCCGTATAGCAACTCTAAAACCCCGCAAAAACACAGTCTGATTCTTCGGTTGTGGTTCTTCGCTTTGGGGGACACCTCTCGGACCAGAATGCGCAGAAGAGCTGGACCTTTCCCACTCCCAAGCCCACCCTGCACCCGCAGACCCCACCTGCGAGGCTTTAAGTTTCAAAGAAATGTTGCAGTCTTCGGCGCGATTTTCCAGGGCCGCGACACTCCACGAGGACGACTTGTCGACGCCAGTGACGAGGTAAAGATCGCCGCTCCCAATCATGCGTTCGAGGCTTCCATTAACGAACGCGTACCACTGTTGTGCGTGTTTCAGCGCATAGTCCCTGAATCGTTTCTTACGCCGCAGATCCGAACGTGAAGCGCCGTCCGGTAGTAGCAGGACCGCAGTCTCTTTCGACGAAGTCGAGATCTCAACAGTTGCGCCTGCGCCCAGCGGCAAAAATCTGCAGACGAAGTAGATGAGCAACTGAAACTGGACGAATGAAATGACCACTTGCACGTTACTCTCGGTATCAGCGTTGATGTCAATCCGCCGCTTGCTGATTACCGTATTCGAAAGATCAGTTCCGAGGTCATGGTAGGATAACGAGAGCTCGACATCGCCCGGACCGAGATGGACCTGCTCGAAGCCGTCTGGGACACCAAACCGATTGTTTGGGTCATCGGCGGCGCGGCAGATGTTGAAAATAACGTCGAAAGCGCCGTCAGGTGTAATCACGCCGACGTCGCCGATCTCGGTCCCTCGTCTTTTCGACTCTGAGGGAAGGTCGTCGAATGGTTGGGGGCGGAACAGTGGATACCCATTACATGTGGGGAGAAGAAGGCGAGTGTAGAGATGACTGGATGACATGTGGAAAGTGGCTCGAGGTGTTTTCCCTCAAAGCAGCCAGAGCTTTAACACTGGGAGCGTGAGATGCAGGGAGCGCGCATGCTTATTTTAGACGCATATTGGACATGCCGGGCACAGTGAAGAGGCAGTGTAGTGTTGAACTATACTGAGAGATTCTGGAGGTGCCACATCTTGATGCACAGGATGTGTTACGATTCGTGCGAATTCAGCACAGATCTAGTGCAAGACGTCTGTCGGATCCCAGGGATAAGTATGTCGCTGAAGCGGTGAAGCTGCTGCAGACGCACATACGTTCGCGATCAGACCAGAACCAGACTCATTATCAAGGAAAAGGTGTGGTACAACAGGCCCCGCCAGCGGCCAAGATAAAGTCGAATACGTAATAACCTTGCGAGAATATTATAGAAGAGAGCCTCCACCGCAAGGAGGGCTGCTTTTACGCGGACTTGAAGTTTCAATGCAGGACGTGGGTTCGGAGCGACCCGGGCAAACTTGATCAAACAAGTCGCGGTCACGCCTCGTTTACGTCCCGAGCACCGCGCTCGAACCATGTCCATCCAGATTACTTTCGAGGAGCTATCCCGCCAATACACCGCCAGCAGCTGGAAACATAACGAGGGATTCGAGCCTCTACCCTTCAACTCCATCGTTGTCCCCCGAACCAACTCTCTTATCATGAACGGCGCAGACGAGTTTCCCCAGAAAGTCACGTTCAAGGAAGCCAAGGCGTGGGGACTAGAAGAAGGGCATTCATCTTTAATCTTTGCCAAAGCACAATCGGCGGACGGTTCGACGAAATTCTGCCTCAGACTCGTTCTAAACGCGCAAGCCGCCACACGCGACCGCGCGTCCTTCTCGTATCAAGCGTATATCAAGCTCCTCAAGGACGCGCGGTTCCACGCACAGCATCTCGTCCAAGCCGAGGGCCTGTTCGTTCCGCGCCACTACGGGATGTGGCTCGTGGACACTGGCGAGTGGGCCGGGAAGGTTCTGTGCAGCATCACGCAGTGGTGCGGACGATCATGGCGCGATCTCTCCCGAACCAAACTGAACACCGACGCGAACAGGTATGCCCGCTGTTTCCTGTTCCTCGCTACGTTCAACCTGATGCAATACAGGATACTTGTTGGTCGAACGCTAGAGTTTCTGCACGACTATGGTGTCATCCATGGCCAATTCCTGTCTGCACTCGATCTTCGGCATGTTATACTGGATGTCGACGGGCTCTCGAAGGCCGATCTGCTGGGCGGGAAGGCCCGCTGCTATATCGTCGACTTTGGTCGTGCGCTCCCGGACCACCGGTGTACCCGCCGGCTCCCCGTATTACCGCTGGATGCTCGCCCAAGTCCAGAGGATGCGGGATGCGCCGAGCTCGCATTTCTAACCGACGCGCTCGAATTCATGAAACCCGGGCCTCGATGTGGGTTTCAAATCCTGGTCGGCTGCCACTGACACTTTCCTGCAGTAACCCTGCCACCCGATAGCAAGACTTACAAGGCGCTCCAATGGCACAATGGATACTCCGAGCGGTATCCTGACGTCGACAACGCAGAAGTGCTGGTCGCGCAGCGGGCAAAGTTTTACGGAGGGCTGCCGCCGCTGTACCCCGAACTCCACGCTTCGTTCCAGTCGGACGATATCTACTCGAGAGTGACGATAACGCGAGATGTCACTTCGGACGGCGAGGACGACGAAGAGTCGGGGGACAGCGAGGACGACGAGGACGACGACGATTCCCGCGTGGATTCTGCCAGCCCACTCGACACGCTTGTCGACAAGTTACAGCGCACGAAATTGGAAGACCTTGCCGTCCCCTAAAATGTACTGCCTTTCTGTTCTGTCTAATGCACCGCAGGGAATTCTCACTCTCTTTCTTTACTTCACTTGGCGTGTCCTGGTCTTGCCTGAGTACAACACTTCTATCGTCTATTCGTGAATACAGCCGTGCATGTAGAGTATCAACCTGGATTAATATTAACGTGTTTTGCGTAAACTTTCAATTTCTTTTGGATCAGTTCTCTTCGCGGATCGTCATGGGCTTGAGGTTGCCCATCGGCGTCTGCACCTGCACCTCCGCGCCCAGAAACAGCCCCCACTCGTCCAGCAGCGCCTGCCCCACCGACGGCGCGAGCTCCGTCCCATCCTCCGACACCTTCACCTCGCGGTCCTGGTTCCAGGGATTCCGAATGTGCCGCGTGCGCGGGAACGGCAGCCGCTGCGTGCAGATCCAGTGCACCCTGAAGTCCATCCCCCAGCTCTCCGCCACTGGCGTGCCCTGCTCCCCGGCCGCGTCGGTTTCCCCTGCTTCCTCGACCGGCCACAGCGGCGTGGGGAACGCGCGCTGCGAGCTGTGCTGGAACGTCGAAGGTCCGGGTTCGCTTCTCGTCGCGGCGGGTCCGGCGTCGCCGTTGAGCGCGCGTCCGCCACCGACCGGCCCCACTGGCCCTGCCAACCTGAGTAGCGGGCATCAGCGTCGCTAGTATCGAGAGCGCGCGCGCAGACCACGCACCGTGCATATCCGTAGAACTCGCGGCTCTTGTTCACGCTGAAGATGAGGAAGACGTCTTGGGAGGTGCGGAACGCGCGGTCGAGGATGCTCTCGTTGTGCTTCTGCGTCGCCCACACGCCTGTGCGCGCGCTCCGGTCGAGGTCGTCCTGTAGGCACCTCAGTGGTCAGATCGGGACAAGGCAAAGCGCTGCGCACCAGCGTGAGGGATTTTAGGATAAAGAACCGCTGCGGGAAGTGCTGCTGGAGGAGGCTCGAGGTAGTTGACGCGAACGAGCCTGAGCCTGAGCCTGAGCTGTTGCTATTGCTGTTGTGATTGGAGCTCTCCGCATGAAGGCGCTGTGGCGGGGGGTCGGGCCCCGCGCTGCCCACGCGGGGGTCTCCGACGGCAGAGGGGTCGAGCGAGAGCGCAGACATGTTGGCCGTGAGCGAGCGCGTGGAGTCCGGGCTCGATATCGTGGCCGCATCCGGAGGGAAGAGGATCTCGGCGTCGCCGCGCGCCGCCTTCTCCCTCTTCCTCTTCTCCGCCTTGACCCACCGGCCGTGCATACCCATCCCGTGCTGCCCGCTTACGCCCGCGCGCATGTCGTCGTCCTTCCGGCGCACGCGGCACGCGAGGCGCGCGCCCTGCGGGTCTGTGCGCAGGGACACGCCGTCGAAGCGCACAATGGCCGCGTGGAGGTGCGACTCCGTCTCGTAGCTGACGAACGCGCAGTTCGAGTGTGAAATGAGAAACATCGAGAGCACGCCGCCGTTGTTCGCCACGCTCGAGTCGTCGGTGCTGCTGCCTCCTCCGCCCACGGGCTGCGTGAAGCAGCGCCAGAGCTCTTCGTGCACTGCGTCGCCGGGCACGTTCCCCACCCACATAACCCACTCGGAGCGGTCTGCGGGTGAGTCGGGGGGGTACGTGAGGGGCTCGTCGTGGCGGCGCGGATCAGGCGGCGATGCAGACGGCGACGACGGCGATTCATGGTGCTCGCTGTCTGGAGGCTGGTCCGTCTGCGGCGGCGGGTAGAACGGGTACGCGGGAACATACCACCAGGTGCCGCCTATGCCCTGGGGCGTCACGGGTGCCTGCGCGAAGTGCGGGTACGAGTTGGCGGAGAACACGTGCTCTTGGTGCGTGTGGAGCGCGGACGCGGACAGGACGTGCGAGCCGGAGGCGATGGATGAGGGGTATGACGCAGGAGTGGGGTAGCCCCCGTGCATGGGCCGGGGCTGCTCTTGAACGCGAAAGGCAGAGTAAACGAATGTGGGGGTTGATGTGTGCGCTATGGTAAGCAGCGGCTGCGGGGGCATCGTGTATTGCCCCGGAATCGCGGGGAGCGGGGGAGGATGCTGGACATCGGTCGAGAGCGGAGCCGGTGGGACATGAGGGGACGTTAGCGGGGTGTTGGGAGATAGGTAATCGTCGGGAGATGGGGAACATGGCGGGAGTCCCTGCAGCTGCGGAGATTGGGACTGGCTGTCATCTGGTCGCGATTGATCAGAGCCACGGCCATGCATCGACCAGATTATTTTGTATCACCCGTAGCTGGTGGAGTGGTTTAAACAGGTCAGACCCATCGCGGGCAGTGGCGCGGAACGAAGGGGGTAAAGGAACAAAACGAACCAAAGCGAGCACGAGGGCGAGGAAGAAAAGGCTGTCCCATCAAAGATCATAGTGTTCCATTAAATACAACCGATATAGTTTACGCGAGCAATTGAACCTACTAGAACCAAAGGAAATCGGGACGCGCACAGACCATGAAAATAATCTGCGTTACATGATAATACAACATTGGTTGTTCTGACGTGCGTGGTAAGAGCCTGCACACTGTCCACGGAAACAACGCGTACCTTCTTCGCCGTCTTGTAAAACATCTTGGTCTGTGCGGACAAATTGTTCGAACGGTCCACAAGCGTGTCTAGTCGTTCGCCGCGCTGCAGCACCGACTCGATGGTCTTGTGCTAATCCAGGCAAAAGCGAATCAACGGCCCATCCGATCTAGAGTTAAAATAGCGCTGACCAAAATAATCTTCGTCTCGTCCAGCTCCTGCTGCACACGCATGATCGCGTCCGCCTGCCGAGGGTCCTGGTACTTGGCGATGTACGCCGTTAGCTCAGGAAACGAGATCGTCGCAGGGCTGTCCCACGACGCCTGCGGCACCTGAGCTGTAAACTCGTCCAACACCTTGGCTAGCAGCGAGAACGCAGGCCGAACAGGGTACTCCTGGTCCGTGATAATAACCGCTGGGAAGGTTAAGTGCCACTAGTTTCAGCGAAGGCGGGGCCACTCCCCTGCCAGCTGCTCGGACCCCCCACGGTTGTATACATGGGCGGTGTAGTCGTTCTCCTGGACGCTCTGGCGCTGTCCCTGCGGTGTGCGCTCGGCCACGGTCTTGGAGAAGAAGGACATGAACTCTCCGACGGAGCCCTTCTGGTAGAACGAGAATGAGGAGAGATCGTTGGCAGTGCTGAGGAGGGTGCTGGCGCCAGAAGGTGGCGCTTGGAGCACAGAAATCGAAAAGATCTTCATCGCAGCAGTGAGAGAGTTGTGCTTCGTGAAGCGCGCCGCAGTCTCTTTTCAATATAAATCGTGTCGTTTGAAGCCTCAGAATCTCCGCTTCGGAATGTACCACGAACATGGCACGTATTATCGACGTAGAGCCACGACATAGCCAGGAGGTTGCTCCGAGGCGAAGGGGCGCCGCGTTCGCGCGCCCGGCGCGCTCTTGGCTGTTGTTGCTGACATCGACTCGGAACGACCCGTACGGCTTACCTCTGTATAACCACGGCCTTCTTGAGTCTCTTTCCGTTCTTAATGGCGGCCTTTGCTGATTCTGAGGAACTTGGGCTTGACCGCAACTAATTCTCCTTCGGTTAAGCACAAGACTCGGGGGTGTGGGATCCTGTGGGATCAGCAACTACTTACCCCCGGCGCCGATGCAAGTGCTCTCCACGTTTGACTCTTTTCAAGTCTCAATACTGCTATGTACTTGCTCGGAATTGGCTCCGGCACTTGTCGACGCAGGACATTTACTTTCCTGAGGCAGACGAGCGATAGGCGCAAACCTTCACAAGCCCGAGAGTCAAGAAATTTAGACGCCATCTGACTGAGGAATTGGCCTACTCCCTAGGACCCTCGAGCGCCCCCTGCTGCGGACGTTCCCAACGCAAAAACTTTTGCTCATTCTGGGGGCGTTTCACATTCCTCTAGGGGCCGGGGCTCATCAATCAGCCCTGCTCCTCGAGCTGATTCTCCACGTCAACACCATTGCGGGCTACGTTATTTCTATAGGGTCTTGATATAATGGTTGGCGATTCACGTCCCGCAGTCGCAGTCCACCAGTAATATTGCCTTTGCCCATCAATCCACGTGAATGTCTGCCCGGGCATGGGTCGGGCTCGGGCTTGGCTTCAGGGCGTGGGCTTGAGCCCGACCCGGCTATATATTGGCTAAAATACCAGCACAGTCTCCCACAACATGTCGTCGCTGTTCGATTTCCCGCAAACGTCCTCCACAGTGTAAGAAAGGAATTACTTTACCCATCCTTCCCGGTAGATTAACGCGCCACGCAGCTTTCCCGGGCTTATTTTTGTTTCCTACCTCTCGCCCATCCCTATTCTGTTCTTTCTCTCTAGACCATCTGGCCTGGGCGCCAGATTGTTGACTCCCCTCCTTTCACGCGCTCTCTTCAGGGTGTCCAATGGTGCCGCGACGCCCGAAAACAGCCCGCAAAAGGCGATCGCGCTGCTGACCGCGTTCTACGTCCTCGCGGTGTACATCGGGAGCGCGACCATGTCGTCGACGGGCCAGCTCCTCGGCAACAAGGCCGGGTACAAGAACAAAGGTACGCCCTTCCCGCCCTTCTATGCCCTTCTATGTACCCGACTCCTAAATATTGCGCCGCAGAGCCGCGCCAGAACAAGCGGAACCTCACGAGCGGCCTGCCGCACCGCATGGTTGCGACGCACGAGGCGCTCTACGACATCTTCCCGGGTGCGTCGCCCCCGCACGCGCAACCTTCGCGCGCTAATCTTCGCGCGCAGCGTACGCCGTCACCGCCGCGCTCGTGGCGGCCTCTGCCAGTGCCTCGAGCGTACCGAGCTCGTCGCTTAATGCGCTCGTGCTCCACGTGTTCTTCAAGCTCGCGGTGTTCAGCCCTGCCTATCTGCTGAACGTTGACATGGTGCGGAGCTACAGCCACATGTGCTCGATCTCGGCGCTGCTGGTGGGCCTGTGGGGCATCGTCGTGGCGTAAGGCATCGTCCTCGCCGTCCTGTATAAGGCAGCAGGTTTTGCCATCTTCGGATGAATATTTATGTGTGAGTTGGGATGCTGTCGCTTTCCCTGTTAAACTGACCCCCCTTCCCAGCGTAAAACCCCGCCCAAAAATACTCTGATAATGTACATGGACGCCGTGTTTCCGTAATTTCTAATAAAGCAACGGAATGACTGATCATGGAGTAAAGACCTCCGTAAGAGGAGAAGGAGTGCATTGACCGCGGTGGTCCCGTTGAGGAACATACAGCTGTTAGTAAACTGGTGCATTGGTAATTTTGAGATTAAATACTAATCCTGACTGATATCAAACCAAACTGTCTCTCAGGTGGCGGCGGAGTGTGTCGATGAGAATGGTTGAAGTTGATGGTATGCCGCTGCAGCGCCGACTGCTCCAAGAAAATATTCGTCCGTTACTATCCTGGTGGCCTTGCATAAGTTTAGGAGGTTGATAAGCTCTTCAACGGTGTACATCGGGTTGGCAGTGCTGCGGGAAAGATAAACCTGAACAGCAAATGTTCTAAGAAAAACGCACGCGACGACAGCACCCAGACGATGGAATGCCCAGCTTGCAACGACATAATCTGTGGCCGGATTCTTTTTAAACACAACCACAACGGTTATTTTGCGCTTTACCGGCGTGGTTGGGACTGAAGAACACTACCATGCATCTTGTAAGACCGCTGGTCCAGCGATCGATAAATCAGCGCACGTGCCAACCTCATCCTTCCCTGTGGTAATGTAAGTAGCCGTCAATACACCAGGGTGAACCAAAAACATACTGATAGCACAAGTCACCAGGCCTCTCGCCAGATGATCGCAGCGAGCTTTTTAGCTGTCAAACCCCGGTCGGAATCCAACATTCCGAACAAAACGGTGGTACGAACCTCTCCGAAGGTCAATTTGCACCCCGTCGATAAAAACATCGGAGTCACGATTGAGAGTTACCAAAGGCCACTGTGCTTATGAGGACACTGGCGCCGCGTCTAAGAGGTGATGCCGCTGTCTCTCCAAGTCCAGTCCTAGTAGCAGTGTTGCAGTGGAACCCGTGAATTTTATGGTGCTGTAACAAACGTGCCTCCCGGATATGCGACAAACACGCTGGGGCGCGCTAGAGGAGGAAGAGTAGCGGAGTTTGAACCTGCGACTTGTCAACAAACATGAACAAGCAAGTTAACTCTTTCTCGTTCCATCTCAGGCTCTCTGATGCTTTGTGCCGCTTTCTGCGAGTTCCGTCGCTTAAGTTCGGTAAGTTTTTGCACCGACTCGGAACCGGGCATCGTGTGGGTTTTCTGCGAGATTTTCGCGTGCATATTCTCGATGACGTCGCTTCACAGCCACCAACCAGGAAACAGACTCTCTACATACACCACCGCAGAATGTTGACAAGAAACCTAAGAATATTTTTAGTGGTCTGAATCACTCACAACTCAGACTGTGTCTCAAAATTCAGCGAGAAACAGCATCAACGAATTGAAGCATCGATCAACCAACATTGACGACGTCGCGTCTGCATTCGGTTACTTGTCCAAGTTTGGCTGTGGTCGGAATTATTTCCTGCTCTCTTTCACCGCGACCACTCGCATGGGCGATCTCACCCCTGGTAGCCCTGATGCCTTAGCTCAATGGACTCTCTTCCTAGAAGAATACGCCAAGGGTCAAGCACGACTTCCACCTCCGGCGCTCAAACATTCTACGCATGTCGTAGACAGCTCTGTGCCGTCCACGCGGACCCCGCCTTCTCTTGAAGTCCCGGTTTATCGCCCGGGAGAAGTACGTGCTCTCTACTGTCTCTCAGAATCTGACGCACTAACATCGCAGATCTCCCCTGAAACAGCACGAACCATCGCAGAGTTTTACGATCAGTATGGTTTCCTGCCTCCGCCGCGTGCCGACGAAGAGACAGTTCGGCTCCAGACAATCCAGGAGTACAAGTGCGTCATTTAAACTTTGCTCAATCCTCGCAACTAATGCCCGCCAAAAGCTTGTTCCGTCAAGCTCAGACGGAGAACTTTCATCGATGCTCCTCGCTCGTGAATACCTTCTTTCACTTCGCGCCCGTCTGCACGATCAGTCTGTTCCACAACGACATTCAAGTCCTCGTAAGCAAAGCCGGAGAATTTCCTGCTCAAGAAGGACTCCTTCCGGAAACCGACTCCACCTTGAACGAGAATGGTCAAGCTGCGGAGCTCCACGAGTTAGCTGGCGATTGGTGCGTCCATCTGGGACTATGTCTTCTTCTCAACCCTCAAATGTGTCTACCAAGGCGTTTCTCCGGGAATCCATTAAGCGCCGTGGACTCACATGGTGGTGAGACTGATTTATCTGTACAATGTCGCGTCCACTCCTCACACTCCTGTAGTTAAAGGGTATGTTGGTGTCCCCTTTACGCTGGAGGTCGATCCGTCCAATCCGCACGATGCAGAGCGAGTCACCGTCGGCGTCGTGGCCGTCATGTCCAATCGGCCGTTACCGAAGCTGACGGACACCCAACGTAAAGTATTGGACGACCTCTCCACGATGTTATCGGTGCAGTTGCGCTCCACCTGGGAGGGTTGGCAGAGGGCGAAAGAGACGCGGCTGAGAAATGCTGTCAGTCTGTTTCTGGAGAAGGGGTTGGTGGAACCCAGCCAACATGCGATCATGTACGCTGCAGCTACGATACCGCCGCCTCGCGTGCAAGGCGCCCCGTCTGGTGAAAGTCCACCGACGAGGGCCGAGACCTTGACCTCTAGTCTTTTTGCAAACGCGGCCGAACAACTGCAAGAGCTGCTGGAGGCTGATTTCGCCATTATCATTGATCTCACGTCCTTTCACGCAACAAAGGCATACACTTCTAGGCATCATCTCAGGTCCTTCGAGCTTACACATTCATCTATTTAGATGAACGACCGCCGGCAACGATCACATAGTTGGGTGTTCGTTGGTCAAGAGTCACAGGCACGGGCGCGATTGTCCAAACGGATTCTCGGAAGCTCTAGCTCTGAAGCGTACGACGGCCACGAGAAAATATTCAATACGCCAGAAGCAATGACCGCTATTGCAACCTTTCTTGATATGCACGTAGTTGTACGTCCCTTTTTTTCTCCCTTTTCTTATATCCCCGATTCACGGCGATTATGTAGACTGGACATTCAGTTTTCTCAGGGTTCGGAGGGTTTTCGGGCCTGGAAGATCTTTTATCACTCACTCCCTCTTCTCCCCTATCCGAATCTGGCTCGAAAGCTTCCAGAGCAAAGACTGTTCCTCACCTCGCTCTCCCGTTCTACAGTGCCAATCGGCCAAACCTGCTCATTGTGGTCGCTTCGGCTGCACCATTCTTCTCTTTCAAGCCAGCGGATGTGACGTTCGTGGGTAATCTGGGACTCGTTCTGGTCGCCCACCTCGCGCAGAATGCGATTGTCGAGGCGGACGCAGCGAAAACAGGTAAGCGGCCTTCGTTATCTCACTGCACCTTATGGCTGATGACCTGTCACCGTCGCCCAGCTTTCGTGTCTCAAATAAGATATGTCATTCTCTATGCCACGGTGTTCTGAGGCTTATTCCGTCCCCCCCTTTACCCATGAACTCAGGACTCCGCTGCACGGCCTTTTGGGCGTAAGATTCCTGTCGTCTGCTGGATCCTTTGATCTGATGTATTCTGTTCAGCAACTCGATCTCCTACACGACAGTTTCACGACCGGAGACCTTTCTATGGTGCCCGGTTTACTCGAGTAAGTAGTTTCACCCCAGCTATGCCGTCGCATTGGAGTTCATGGTTTCGCAGCTCCGCGGAATTCTGTGGTACGGCGCTACGGGACATCGTAGACGACGTGTAAGTCTCAATGGCTTCTCTTTTGACCCGTCTATTGACGTTGTTTGGCAAAGACTCGATTTCGGGAAGATGGCGCTGTCTTCACGCGATGGTGCAGAGACCACCAACACTCGAGCTCGTCACGCTCTAGTCGACCTCGTCCAGCTCACGCTGGAAACTTCGAGATCTTGCTGGCTGAGACGGTTACAGTGGCAGTCAGTTTCTGGATCCGGCTCAGGTTCACCTCCCGTACCCTCTCCCGTCGACTTGGTGGTGGAGTACCAAGACCGATCAATGGTCAAGAATTGGTGGATAAGTTTAGATGTGTCTGGCTTCATGAGGTAGGCCGCACTTTTTTTCACGCCACTCTCATCTCTAATCGCCAAATCGAAGGATATTAAACAACTTGGTCACCAATAGCCTGAAATATACTCCAGCAGGTTTGATCACCATTACCCTTACGGCTGGGCGCGGAACAGACAAGAATGGGAACGACACTAAACAAGTCACTGTGCGAGTCGAAGATACCGGCCTCGGCATTGCCCCGGAGTTTTTGGCTAGGATATTCGAACCGTTTAGACAAGCGGATTCGTTTTCCCCCGGCGCCGGCTTGGGTATGCATATTTTTACTTACTTGTCGCATATTGACCCCTTTTCGTAGGTCTACACATATGCAAGTCCATCGTTGAGCGCATGCATGGCGCCATCAGTGTCGAATCCCGCCTCGGCCGTGGATCGATCTTCACGGTCGTATTTCCCATCGAAGATATGGAACTCCCTCCCCCAGACACACCACAGATCATGCAATCCAAGGTCGTGTCTGCTGATCGGACGCTGCCAAGATCGGCGCGCCCGTCGCCTTGGAGTGAAACACCACCTAGCCTTACCATCACATCGCCATCCTTCACCGCGCATCCTATCATACCGGTTAATAGTGGTGCAAGTACGACCCAAAAGGCGGCAGAGGAAGAGCAGCATTTGAAGATTCTCGTCGTAGACGATAGTCAGTGATACTTCGGCTCCTCAGTTCTTTGGTATTGACCCGAGCATGCAGATGCTATCAGCAGGAAGATCCTGGTTGCCATGCTGAAGCGTATGAATGCCACAGCATATCAGGCAGAAGATGGGATAAATGCTTTGGAGGTCTTTCGGGAGGTGCAACCTCACGTTGTGTGGACGTGCGTTTCCCCGAAATCCGTGTTTCTTTATGTTTTGACAATCCTCCTACAGCGACATTTCTATGCCACGGTTAGTCCTTGGATATTATTCATTCACACCATCATCTAATCCGGCCCGCTAGAATGGACGGAGTTGTCAGTCGTCTGCATTTGGAGCTCCTTCTGAATTCTGATTTGTTGTTAGACTGCCGCCAAGGAAATGCGGAAAATAGAACGGGAGCGGCAATGGGCGCCTGCCCACAGTAAGTCTGATTTTCTTGCTTTCATTCCATTTGAGCTCAAGACGTCATCATCGCAGTTGTTGCCATCACTGGGTTGGGCCTATCAGATGTAAGCAAATTTCTTTACGCCATTGACATTGATTCAAACATCGTCTCTAGGAGCAAATACGAAGAGAAGCCTTACTCGGACCCGCGGCTCTCGACGGTTGGCTGGTATGATCATCTACTCTCGGCCCATTCGGTGTTCTGACAGCTGTGGTTTTCAGATCAAAGGGCAGACAGATCTGAAAACCCTGAAAGAGAGTTTGGTCGGCATACGGCTCAAACTGAAGTTGGGGCTTCCGGAAACACCCTCCGAGCCTGCAATCCCCCCGGGTTGAATTAGCCCCTTGCTATCCGTGGACTGGGATTGGAGTGCATATGCTTTTCTCTTGGGTTTTATGGTTAATTTATTGAAATCATTTAAATTGCCTGTACACTACGCTCATTTGTATTTCTACACACCACGCGTTCTGTTCAGCTACATCATATATTCCGACACTACATGCATACTTAATGGACATCTAGCATCCGCTTCATCGTGCATTTGCGCAGTGCTCACCGCGCTAAATGTACGTAGCTTGTGTCGTTTGGAATCGGAGTGACTTCCGCTGAGAGCTGCTGAGAACCCGCTAAGTCTGCGTCAAGTCTGCGTGGTAGCGTTTTGTCCGTACTACGATGGTCACCGCTCCGAGTCAAAAGCGGTGCTATGCGAAAACAGAAACAAGCTCCATAAGGCCTGTGTCTGGATACAGTAATTTTAAACAGCTGCTTTCCACCGAATAATCTTCGTGAAAGGCTTATCGCGAAATGAAGTAGTACTTCGAGACCGTGGCATCTCCTGAATTCAACATGGCAAAATAACCAGATGCTTAGACACGTTTCAATCGCACCGAATGAAGAAATGCCAGTTGAGAAGGGCTCAAAATCTACTAAAAATAGTTTATTCTTCTTCCATCAAGTACTTTATCCGCTGCCACGAGATGTTTGGATGCTCATACTCGCAGTATGCGAACGTGTCTGGTGTGGTAGCTGACTTCTTCAACTCGTGAAAAGTGTAACCCGCGCGCACAATAGCGGGCGAGGTCGAACATGGCCTAAAGCTGCGCACGGTGGTCTTGATGTTCAAAAGGACGGCGCCCTTGTGGGTGCTTGGGTTTCCATCGTGGCCAGTCCCATCGCGGCGATTAAGCTCCGATTCGGCTGGTAATATTGCAATTATGCGAACGGCATGCAGCTGGGCAGCCGTCTCGAGCATTAGTTCCTAGAAAGCGAGATTACTACCACGGCGGGTTGAGGTTATCGGAATATACAAACGACAGTGTTTTTTGACGACCGGCGGTCAGACTCAGTGGTTGCCATGTCGTAAGAGTTGACGCTCATCTCGAGCCTTGTCAATTGTTTGAGCTGGGAAATCTGTTCGGCGTTGTGGGCTCCGAAACTCCATTTCCCCTCGAACTCGGCAAGGCAGGATAGCTCCACGAGCGAATCCGCATGCCGCGGAAGGACAGCGTCAAAAAACATGTCGGCGAGACGGCCAGAGTTGACTGCACTGCATCCCAGAGGATGCAGGGTCAAGCGTTCAAGTCCTGAGTAGGAGCTGAGGTATTCCAGGAATTCTGTGCTGATAGCGTTGTCGGAGATTTGCTTGAGATAAATCCGCTCTGTTCGAAGTAAGGTCCATATTTCGGACCAACCGGGGTCTTCACGACGGGAGGTAGCCAACTGCAGAGAACAAAGATGGCGATTGTGTGCCACGATATGCGTTACCTGTCTCCCGAGCGTCTCGGGAGCTAAGAATGGCTGGCAATATACCTCGATTTTCAATCTGCGAAGTCCTGCCAGTCTCTCCAGACCCTTTAAATCAGCCGCTTTGTCCAGGCTCAATTCGAGATTGGTGAGAAGAGTTGACGAGGCCAGAAACTCGACAATGAGACTCCTGTGCCATGGAGGACTGTTGTCGACAGCCCCGAGCCATCCGAGGCGAGGCATCCCCCTGTAAGGGATGTAGCGAATCTCCCACCTATCGGCTCGTCAGCGAATAAGCCGGATAAAGTGCAATTATGCGCACATGACGGTCCGTATATTTTTCAGGGACTGTAGTGCTAAACCAAATATTTCCTGCAGCTGCGTATCCAATGAATCACCGTCCGCTGGTGCTTCGTCTCCCCTGGCTGGAATTTCGTAGGCTGGACTAAGAATCAATTTTGACGCAAACTGCGTCCATCCGGTGTTTCCTGTGGCAAGAGCCTTGAGGTGGTCGAGCTCGCGGCCAGGGTCAGGCCGTTGTTTGTGGACTTTCAGGACAATCGAGGAAAAGAACAAGGGGTTAATTGCGAAGCCGAGATGCCTGCATACAGCTCGGAGATTCTGGCGGTCGGTGTCTGCAACCTGCGCAGACAGTCAGCGCGTAAAACGGGAAGTGAAGGTTGAAGAACCTGTTTACCAATCTCCTGCAGAAGCTCCACTGCTAAGCTCAACATAGTGGTCTAGAATCAAAGCAATGTTCGGCATCTCGGTCCGACTCCAACCTCTTTCATCAACTCTTTAAGCTCCAAGCTCAACGTTCAACACTGACGCGCCTTTTGCTCGTTGTCCCGCACGATGCTTCTCACTCGTTCAGCAAGACTGTGTCGTCAATCTAACATGTATGTTCTCGGCGTCACGGTCCGAACCAGGGCATGACAGTTCTTTGCGCACCATATGTGGAGTCATTATCTGAGGTCAAATATATAGCATCTTCCCACTCTGTTCAGCCCACACCTCTTCCTCTGCGCGTCTCAGCCATCCGAAAAATATGACTACTGCATCGGATACCTCGTCTTTGCTCGATTATGGACGCAACGTAACAAACGGCCTGGGGAGAATTACGGAGGGCATCATGACCAGTGGCAAAGGTTCGTATGTCGAGTACGACGATGGCCGAAAGATGCTCGACTTTACATGTGGCATCGGTGTTACCAGCATGGGTGAGTCCCTGAGTCCGCCCTTACTGTTTATGCTCATTCATACCCTTGCAAGGACATTGCCATCCAAAGATCAGCAAAGCTGCAGCCGACCAATGCATGAATATCGTTCACGCTCAGGTAACTTGTGTATAGAGAATCCGCCGACGATGGGCTGACGCGGCCTTAGTGCAGCATTGCATTTCATGAGCCGTATCTTCGACTTATCAAAAAGCTCTTGCCCATCATGCCCGACCCTTCCCTCGACTCGTTCTTTTTCTGGAACTCGGGCTCTGAGGCCGTCGAAGCAGCACTGAAGCTTGCGCGTACAGCCACTGGACGCCAGAACATCATCTGCATGCAGGGCATGTATATTCACCAATTTTCTCCTCCGTTGTTCTGAAGCGCCGCCGCTCAGGCGCCTACCACGGCCGCACATTTGGTGCGATGGCCGTCACGCGGAGCAAAACCATCTACTCCAAAGGAGTCGCTCCGCTCATGGTAGGATACATAGCACATCGTGCCGTCATGCAATGACGCGCATGCCCGTTTTAGCCCGGCGTGTTCACGATTCCGTTCCCATTCTGGCATCAGTTTGGCCAAACGCCCGACGTAACGGAAGCGGCGCTGGTCTCGCAGTCTCTGTACCAGCTGGACCTCCTTCTGGCTCAGCAGACGTCGCCTGCTGACACGGCCGCCATAATCATCGAGCCCGTTATCGGTGAGGGCGGGTACGTCCCGGCACCAACTGCCTTCCTCGAGGGGCTACGTGCCGTCTGCGACAAGCACGGGATTCTCCTCATCGCCGACGAGGTGCAGAGCGGATTCTCCAGGACAGGTAAGTTCTTTGCAATTGAATACAGCGGCGTCCGCCCGGACATTATGATCATGGCCAAGGTAGGGGTGTGCTCCGTATCAAATTCAAATATATTCATACCATTTCAGGGCCTGGCTAACGGATTCCCACTGAGCGGCGTCGTCAGCCGCAAAGAGTTGACAGACACACTGACGCCTGGATCCATGGTTCGTTCATTTGCATTTCTGCTTGAATTACACGGTGACCTCTGAGGCAGGGTGGTACATACGCTGGAAACCCCGTATCGTGCGCGGCAGCTTGCGCCGTCGTCGACGCGATGCACGAAGAGAATATCCTCTCGAACGTCAATGCCCGGTCAGCCCTCTTCTCGTCGCATGCTGTTTCTCACTGACGCATGCGCTCCAGGTCCGCCGAACTATTCACTGCGCTGAACGCCATTAAAGACGCCCATCCCACACACGTCCTCGAGGTGCGCGGCCGCGGGCTGATGATCGCGGTCGAATTCGCGACGTCCGCGGGCCCTGGAGCAGCGCGCGACCCTGTTACGGCGCAGGTCGCAAAGACGATGGCGAGCCGCGTCGCAAAGAAGTGCATCGAGCGGGGGATGCTTATTCTGACCACGAGCGTGTACGAAGTCGTGCGGTTCATTCCGGCGCTGAATATCTCTGCGGAGGACCTCGCAAAGGGGGCGGCGATCTTCCGCGAGGCGGTGGAAGAGGTTATTCGGGAGGGTTGAATGGACAAACAAAATATATACGTTGTACTGAAATTGAATATCGTTTGTGGCTGTGCATGTTACATTTGGTCACAAGTTTGTGACACCGCCTCGTCAGAAAATCACCGCCGCGCGTTTCACTTTCTCTAATCCGCCTTTTTCCTCGATAAAAATGGTCAGTCTCTGTGCTGCGCCGACGCCCCAGCCATGCCTCTCTTCTGCTCTACCAATGCGAACGAGGCAATAGACGGCTGGGATGCGTTGGATGCGCTTCAACTGATTTGGATGACGCTGATTCGAATTTTCTCTGCAGGCCTCTATCGAACTCGCCGCAACCTATGCCGCCTTAATCCTCGCCGACGATGGCGTTGAAATCACCGTCAGTGGATCCGAGCTCTCTGGGCCGTACCAATGCTCATTCTCCGTAGTCCGACAAAATTGTAGCGCTGACAAGTGCCGCCAACTGCGAGCTGGAGCCCATCTGGGCAACACTGCTGGCCAAAGCCCTGGAGGGGAAAAACGTGAAGGACCTGCTCTCTAACGTCGGGTCTGGGGGAGGCGCACCCGCTGCAGGGGGCGCTGCTGCACCGGCGGCTGGTGGCGCTACTTCCACCGAGGCACCGAAAGAGGAGGAGAAGGAGGAAGAGAAGGAGGAGTCAGACGACGACATGGTGCGTTTCCTCGCCGTGCCCGGGTTTTGTGCCTCTTTGCTAACTTTTGCCTGTGCAGGGCTTCGGGCTCTTCGACTAGTTTCTCTACCTTTTTTGCTTGTATTCCGCTACCACGAAATCACTTGCATTGGGATTCCGCATTCTCTTCGTGCGCCGCCGACCGGGTTCGCCCTCTGAATGCATTAATATTTGAGTCATGATGTCCTCCGTGCAACATGCGGCGAGGCTAGCGACTGCTTAGTACTTAATTCTCCCTTGTGGATGACAGTGCACAGTCTGCCTTGTTCAATGGCTAGAAGGCTTTCCCCTTCACCGCTTGCACGCACAGGAAATACCCAAGAGCAAACGCAGACAAGTACTAATCGACATACATATCCTAATAATAATCTTATTCGTGTTGTACAATAACGTAGCGTCCGTCGAGCCGAGTCGGGCTGCTGTTATACTGCGACGTCCGTGGTCAGGCGCACCGGGACTATTTCGCGCAGCTGAACAAAAGGCGCCTTCGCGACGTTTGGTGGGGTCACGGTAAACAGGATGCAATCCTATTGCCAATGGTGAATAAACAGCCATCAAGGATGGCGACGAGCCTACCTTCACAGACAGGCCAGGGATTTGGAATCCTGTAACTTTTACGGGCTGTATTTCAATCTCACCGGAGAAGGACGTCCATGTCCCGCCATTGCCCTAGCACACTAGTCACTTAAGCGGCTTCGTACTACGAGAAAGATGCGTACTGTATGGCTGAATGCCCCGTCACCAATGCAGTCGACGTGCCACATATCGGTTTTCGTTCCGCGAATCACTGGGAGGGTACCACTTTGCGATCATAATCAGTACGAGCACGACCAAACTTCGGTGGCGGACGAACCTAACGTCTATCGCGGACTGCCTCATCAGCTGAATACGCGTAGCACACAACTTTCCGGAGGTGCTTGTGGTGTATGGTAAAAACGCGGCAAGCGAATGCGCAGTGGATTCAAAGGTCATGTGAAAGGGGATGGTTTTCGAAGCACAGAATATTCGGGATGCTGTAGTTAATCTATAAGAAAGGATCTGGTCGTTATTCTGGAAGGCGTACTTGGCAGGTAAAATTTTATATCGATGTCCTGTACGTTTGCCTTCGGGTTAGCCTTGAGTACATATTGATACATCTTCCACTCTGGCCGTTCAATGAACCCGCCTTTCGTGTGGGGTAGTGGAGATGGGATGGGTACCGAGGGGCGGGTGCGGGGGTAGTAAATGAAAGGCGTGGACACGGCTCTTGAACCGAGAACCTTTAATTTTCCACCGGGAAATAGGTGGCATGACACGTACGGAATACCGGAATGTTTTGAATTGACCAGTGGAACGATGTTGGAGACCGAATGCCAGGGTTTGTTAACAATGACGCTGATTGAATACTGGAATGATTCGGTCACGATTGGGCTCATACCAAAAGCACAGTGCACGCACATCAATGGTTGCATAGAACCCAGGTAGACCTTTGAGCTTAATGGAATACGAAGGAGGAAGCGGCTGAAACAACGTGTCAACTGGGAACTGTCGATACATATGGCGTTGAAATATACGCACGTAGGTCCCGTCTTCGTAATGGAAAGTAGTCGGAAGCGTCAGGGAAAATTGCAGGGACGAGGGACAGACAGGATTGTTGGCGTCTTTGGACCATGCCAATACAGCGTCTAAACATAATTTTCGGTCGGTATGTCCACCCTCCCCCATTTCCTTCAACTGAATGCGTCCTTCGACCTGCGATAGCTCAGGCGCAGAAAAGCTACGTAGTTAGAAAGGTGTTACCTTGACTTCGACGGCGGAAATGGTAGCAGTCTCCGCCAGTTCAACGGTACCTTCCACCACGCCCCCAGACCCATATACGGGAAGATCGATTTTGTCCTCTTGCGCCGTCAGTCGCAAGGTGCCGCTTTTCGACGATTTGACAAAAATCCCAGCAGGTTGATGCACAGGTCGTGAGTTTGGCGCTCGACGATCATGAAGTCCAGGTTCCGTTGAATAAGAAGGAGGACGGCCCAACGGGGGCGCGACTCTGTAGGATGGGAGGCGTGAGATGGACATGATAGATAGACTGGGGACAGGACAGACACATGAACACCGATTATATACGCGTGAATATACACAAGAACTTGAGCGGTATAGTTGCACTCGATGAGCTGGTGGTGAAGACATGCCGGTCCACAGTTGACGGGGCTCCACCTCGGCAGCAGATTGTATTGATGGGGACGCACTTGCGGCTCTTAGCGTTTCTGATCCTTGGAGCTGATTCTCGTTATTCACAGGAGTTAAAAACGGCTGAGAAGGTACGCTCGACTTGGAGGATATGAGTTTGAGCGTGAACCATTCCGAGTCAGTGAGAGATTTTGAGGTCCGGACAAATTTGCCTCAGTGCCTCGACTGATCGACTGGGCAAAGTCCACAAATCGTTGCTTCACCATAGAGTCTGCGCATCGGCAATATTTGGGCCAGGGGTAAGCTAATAGTGGCCAACCTGAACGGGGAGTATAATTCAAGCTCGGGAGTGCTCAGCGAACCCTATGAGCGCGACGTTGCGATAGCACGGCTTGTGGGTCCATAATTACGCTGAACGAGAGAAAAGTGGAAGTGAAGGAATAGCCGATTGCGAACCGGTTGCGAGTGATTCGCCATCAGTATTGCGCCGCTTATAAGTTGTGATCGGCTCGTCAGCGGGTTTTTTCGCGATGGCAATTGGTTCACCCGAATCGGGACGAGTCAAGACGCTCCAGCCAAACTATCACAAATTTATATCATCGACCTTGCAACTGCTTTGCGCCTCGGGACGACGCCTAGGCCACCTCAGCGCAACAAAGACGGGCTCGACTTGCGCGTGTTAACGTCTTCCACCGCCCCATTCGCGCTTTCTCTGTCTGCTCTCGTTTTATCTGGTTCCGCGGCATCCCGATATGCTCTCCAAGCACATAATTAGTGCCGCTCGCGGCCGTGGGCTGCTTAACGCCCATGGTGCGACGGCTTTAGCCATGTCAAGAGGATGGTGTGTAAATTTTCCTCTCTTTGCATATACAATTTATTAATCACAGTTTGGTTACAGGGCGGCTGCCAGCGCGCACGCAAAACGGGCAACATTCCACTCGACGTGTCTTCTGCAGGGTGAGAAATGCTAACCTTAACCAATATATCCAAGTCTGAGTTCCGTTCGATGTAGCGGAAACTGTGAAGGTTCCGCAAATGGCCGAATCCATCACGGAGGGAACGCTCAAGTCGTGGCTGAAGCAAGTGGGCGATAGTGTCTCTGCGGACGAGGAGATTGCTACGATAGAAACCGACAAGGTTCGGAGAGACTCAATCCATACGGTGTATGTTTTTGACGCGTTATGCAGATTGATGTTTCTGTCAACGCACCAATGTCAGGAAAGATCGTCGAGTTCCTAGCACAGGAGGAGGACACCGTCTCCGTAGGCCAGGACTTGTTTAGAATTGAACCCGGTGAAGCATGTATGTACACTTTTTCGTCGATGGACGCGCACGTTCTCATTCATCGTCCGCAGCGGAGTCTGCACCTCCACCCCCTGCCGAGGAAAGCAAGCCAAAAGAGGACGAGAAACCCGCAGAGAAGCCCGCAGAGAAGCCCGCAGAGAAGCCCGCAGAGAAGCCCACAGAGAAAGCCCCGCCCAAGCCTTCTCCTCAGCCCACAAAACCGGAGACCAAGAAGGAGAGCAGCAAACCGGCGGCGGCGGCACCACCACCCGCCGCCCCGGGCAGCAGAAATGAGACCAGGGTACGGCTCATTTCTTCGTACCTGTATTCATGGCTTAATAGGCCTTCAGGTCAAGATGAACCGGATGCGCTTGCGCATCGCTGAGCGGCTCAAAGAATCGCAAAATGCTGCCGCCTCATTGACGACGTTCAACGAGATCGACATGTCGTCGTTGATGGACATGCGCAAGCGGTACAAGGACGCGGTCCTGAAGGAGCATGAGGTCAAGCTCGGATTTATGAGCGCGTTCGCCAAGGCGTGCACACTTGCGCTGAAGGAGATCCCTGCGGCCAACGCGTCCATTGAGGGCGAGGAGATCGTGTACCGTGACTACGTCGATCTGAGCGTAGCGGTCGCGACCCCCAAGGGCCTGGTGACGCCTGTCGTCCGGAATGCGGAAAGCCTGAACTTCGTGGGGATCGAGAAGGAGATTGCTGCTCTGGGAAAGAAGGTCTGTTCCAGTCCTCGCCCGCGCATTGGTATTAGGTTGACATTTCTTGATAGGCCCGGGACGGCAAGCTTACCCTGGAAGACATGGCTGGCGGTACTTTCACCATGTATTTATTTACCCTCCCCGTTCCTCTTCTCTTCGTTGAATTTCCTGTCAATCAGCTCCAATGGAGGCGTCTTTGGCTCGCTATATGGCACGCCCATCATCAATCTTCCTCAGGCCGCTGTGTTAGGTATATCCCGTCAAATGTGTAACCGGGATGCGCTGATCGTTCTCCCACTAGGCATGCACGCCATCAAAGACAAGCCCGTCGTCGTGGACGGCCAAATCGTCATCCGTCCTATCATGGTTGTCGCTTTGACTTATGACCACCGATTGCTGGACGGCCGAGAGGCAGTGACATTCCTCGGTACGTCTTCGTTCTTCTCCTTCCCATCTCTGCCGCCGACCTTGGAGTCTCTGCCCTGCTTGTACTTCTTTGTCTTCTGTTCCTCGGAACCCTTATATTCCCCACCACTTAATGCTTGCTGATACTGCTTTCAGTGAGAGTCAAAGAATACCTCGAAGACCCGCGGAAGATGCTCCTGGCCTAGATATGCGATCGTCTCCCCAGGAAATCGGTGTCATATGCCGGCGGGCCAAGCTAGGATATGATACCGCCATACATGTCACCAAGTATCATACCAAATATTTTTATTGTTCTGCTTTCCAACCGCCGTCGGCGTCGCGTTTCCGCCGAACACGGATGTCCTGGTACTTCGGATTACTGGTAAGTCCAAGCTTTACTATCCCTGCCTTCGGCACGGCCAAGTCGCTGCGCTCGCGTCGGTCCCTTCGGCGGGTCGACAGCTTCTTGGGATCGTTGTACGAACTGCCTCCGACTTTGAAAAAACACGTGATACGCATCACTGCTTGTAAAAGAAAAGCCCTGCCTGTTGCTTGCCTGTGAGTCTCATAATTCACGGGAAAATCACTGCACTCTCATGAATATCTCGCAAGGAGACTGGGCCAAAAAACTGTCTCGGTCCATACTCTCATGAAAGATGGCTGTGCACGAGACTAGCTAAAAAAAGTTCTCTGCCCCAAACTCGGTTACTTAACGGAAGCCTATCAAATATTTGACAGTTCGTACTAAGCTGTACTCATACCTCCAAGCCTTATATATATAGGATGGGTTTTACATGCGCTTGTTCTTGTCCTTCCACTTTTATCCCACTCGTGGACCTACTCAAGGGAATTCTGTTCTTCGTGAGTCTTGGGCACTTCTGCGACCATTCCTCTTCAACCTTCGTTTAGGCCGACATCCATGAGCTGGATCGAATTAGATCTGCGTGAACATGCGTCCATAGGCATTGTGGTGAGTGGTGTCTTGCTATTCACTAAAAAATATCAATATATCTTTCGCTGTAGCTCCTCATCAGTTTACTATTGGCGATTCATCTGCGCAACAAAACAGTTGACCGCGACAGGAACTTAAGGCATATCAAAGACATTCCAGTGCAAAGACACCAGGCTGAAGAAAAATCCACGTCCACATGGGGGTTCTCGGACAGCGGCTTCTCCTTGGATGGCCGCAACATTGTCACCATGCGCGGTTCACGATATGGCATCTGCGGTGTCGAGCTCCCGTTCATGGTGCCTTTAGTCGCGTCCGTCTTCGGTGTCGACTTCTCTGCCCTTGGCTCGATACGCCCTGCCCAAGCAACATATCCTACTCCGATAGTATCCCTTCCATACGAAGATATCGGTCTTGCGACGGACCAAATATCGAAGGACTCTCTCGTGCGACAGAGGCACGGGCACGGACATACGCTGGCAGAGATGTATGATATCAAGTACAGCACGCATGGGACGCGGCGCATCCCCGACGTCGTCGTCTACCCTTCCAGCACAAACGAGGTCTCGCGGGTCATGACATTTGCCGCCGCGCACAACGCCGTCGTTCTGCCGTTCGGCGGGGGCACGAACGTCACGCAGGCGCTCGCGTGTCCCCCGGATGAAGCCCGAGCCATCATGTCCGTGGACATGTCTAGGATGAATACGATTCTCTGGCTCGACGAGTTCGATTGTATGGCGTGCGTCCAGGCGGGTGCGGTGGGCCTGCACCTCGAAGACGCGCTGCAGAACTTGGGCTGGACGGTATGCGTGATTTGTACTGCATGCTGCTCATTAGCTGATCTTGTACTCAGACGGGCCACGAGCCCGACAGCATGGAATTTTCGACGCTTGGCGGATGGATCGCTACGCGCGCCTCGGGCATGAAGAAAAACAGGTCAGGAGGTTCTGTATCATCCTGACCAACCCTGATCCTTAGCTTCAGATACGGAAACATCGAAGATATCGTTCTCAGCGTCGAATTCGTGACTTCTGCGGGCGTTGTTTCTCGACAGGCGGCAAATCCGCGAGAAAGTATTGGCAGTGACGTTGACCGCCTCATCCTCGGCTCCGAAGGCAGCTTGGCTATTATCACCAGCGCAATCCTGCGGATACGCCGCGTCCCAGAGGCCAAAGAGTACGGGAGCTACGTGTTTCCGTCTTTCGAGGACGGTACCGGATTCATGTACGACATCTCCCAGTCCGATTCCATCCCCGCTAGCGTCCGTTTAGTCGACACAGACCAGTTCCAGCTCTCTCATGCGATTCGGCCCGCTGAGGTGGGCCTCAAAAGTTACGTGGCGGCAGCAAAAAAGACGATGCTCCGGCATGTCTACGGATTCGACCTCAACGCTATAGCAGCATGCACCCTTCTGTTCGAAGGGTCCCAGGCAGACGTTGCGCGCCAACGTCGAGCCGTACACGCCATCGCGCGCCGACATGGCGGCGTATCTGGGGGGGCCGAGTCTGGCATGCGTGGATATCAGCTCACCTACGCCATCGCCTATTTGCGGGACTTCTTGCTCCCGCATAACATTGCGGCGGAGTCGTTCGAAACCAGCGTCCCGTGGTCGAAAGCGGCAGAGCTCTGCGCCAGAGTGAAGGCGCGTGTCAGAACTGAGCACGCGAAACGGGGGCTTCCGGGGAAGCCACATATCAGTGCGCGCCTCACGCAGGTGTATCCGACGGGTATCGCGATCTACTTCTACTTTGCTACGGTGATCAAGGGTGTTGAGAACCCGGTGGAGATATACGAAGAGATCGAGAGATGTGCAAGGGAGGAGATATTGGACTGCGGCGGGGCCCTCAGCCACCATCACGGTGTGGGCCGGATACGGAGAAGTTTCCTTCCCAAAATCTTGTCCCCGGCTTCAATCGAGCTCCGCAGAAAGAATAAAGCCGCATGGGACCCAATGCATTTGTTCACTGACAACATGTAGTAGACCATGTACTTCCCCCGCTTTTGCGCACCACATCGTACCCAGTTGTGCATGATGGCCAGCTTTTTGGCGCAGTTTCCCAGGTATTAATGCGACTTAAACGGAACTGTGCATGCTTTCACACCGACTAGAGTGACGTACTAAGCATTTTCTACTTATTTTACAGCTGAGTTTACATTGCCTCCTTTAACGATGGCTCTTTTCACGCTAACTTGAGCAAGTCACCGAGTACGCCCATAGCCGTCACGGCTGCTCCAGCTCCGGCGCCCTGGACGATCAGCGGTCGGGCGCCGTACCGTTCGGTATGAAACATGACAATGTTGTCTGAACCTCCAAGTGAAGTCGCGAAAGGATGGGTCGTCGGATACCTGCCAAGATAATGAGCACGGCTGGTTGGGAGGCAAATGGAACCATACTTTTCTAAGCCGGCTCTGACCTGCCCATTGACCACATCGACAACGCCCACAAACCGGAGCACCTGCCCCTCCGAGCTCGCAGCAGTGCGCATCTCAGCAAAGTGAGAATCGAATTCAGGGAGACGGGAGATGAATTCATCTCCCGTAGGGATATTTTCTAGCTCGGGTGGGATAAGAGACGTTGTCTGGACCGAGGCAAACGACTGTAGTTTGGGAAGAGCCGAAGGTGACGGGGAATTCGATACGGTCCGTGAAAGAATGGTGAGCTTCCGCGCGACGTCGAAGCCATTGAGGTCGTCTGCTGGGTGCGGTTCCTGTGGATGGTATGAAGCATGGAAGGGCGAGGCGCAACTCAATTCTTACCGTATATCCTTTTTCTCGGGCAATGCTGACGACTGAAGAGAATGTCGGACCGTCCGGTTTTCCGGTTGAGAATTCGTTAAAGATGTAACTCATGGTTCCGGAGAATACGCCTTCGATTTTGATAATCTAAACCTCTATGAGTTTGCGATTGAAGCCAACAGAAGAAGGCACAGAAGAAGGCACAGAAGAAGGCACACCTTGTCTCCCGTAGCCACCAGGTCCTTGAGTGTACTGATGACCGGGAGGCCAGCCCCAACAGTAGCTTCGTTCAGGAAGCGCCCTCCAATTTTGCTAGCGGCGACGATTTGTTCGTAGAGTGCGATGTCACCAGAGAAGGCCTTTTTATTCGGGGTGATGACACTTATTCCAGCGTTCATCCAGGTTGGATACATGGCTGCTACATCCTCAGAAGATGTGTTGTCGATCAATGCGACTTTTTGAGTTGGAGAGACCAACGCAGAAAGTTGCTGAGTAAGTTGTGGGAGATCAGGCCGATCGGGGGACCCTGAAAGATCAGATTTCCAGGAGGATGGGGATATAATGGGACTAGTGTGGTTGAAGATGGTTCTGGTTGTCGATGTAAGGGAGATGAGATGAAACGGCGAATTTATCGGTGGGATCGACAGCAATTGGTTTATAAACTCGGCTCCAACGAGTCCAACGCCAACAACTGCGACGTATATTTTCGGAACGGGGTTCATCGCTGTATGGATGAGAGAGTGTCCGGCTCGTCTGGTTTGAAATTTAAGCGCGAGGTTGCGCGCTAAGGCGATTGGCATACGGTTTGCCAACAAGTCCACGCTTTTGATTTCGCGTGACCGACTTTTCTTTTTCCACTTTTCAAGTTCTCCTCCCCCATTCCGAGGTCCTATACATGTCGTCTAAGATTGACCGCCAGATACCACAGTATCGACAATGAATCTACGCATCCGAACGACCGCGGGCACAATTCAGGGGCCGTTCAAGGCGTTCGAGCCAAGTAATTTCAATCATGCTGGACGCCATCTTGGCCTATTTCATGCTTTACAGTTGGAGGTGTTCTGCGAAGGACGTTTTAGGCTAGGGATTCCGGTGCGTGTTTATTTTAAAAGACCCCTCAGTACGGTCATTGAGGAAATAGCAAGCCGCAGGGTCTGCTTGTGGGACTGGAACTCAACCTTCTGTTACTTTGAGTGCTTGCAGAATTGCGGCCACGCGACGACGTCATCACATAGAGCCTTTAGTACACTTTCGGAATGCACGAAATTAAACTTGAAAATTTGGTCACGCAAAATCAAAGCGTGGACTTGTCAGCAAACGTATTGGCATCCAGGCTCAACACAGCCAAATTCAAGCTTTCATGCTCCCAGTGCTCGTTATACGGCCTGGTTATGATTACAGGACGTCTCTCCGCGGCCTGCAATCCCCTCACCGGGCCGAGCCACCGATAATATCTCCTTCTGGACACCCTTTACATGCTTTACACCTCGGTTGCAAGACAGGGGCCCGGGGTCGACATTGCGCGCCCAGTGCACGTCGATGGCTTTGCGGCTCGGCGAGCTGACTCGAGCAGCACCCTGCCAGGCTCATTCTCGATATAGATAAATCCAGCATTGGTCATATCCGGTGCTATTTATTTGCGACTCGAGCCAAAAAGCCGCCGTACTACCGTATCCTCAAGGAACCGCTTCATTCACCGTTCTGGCCCATTAGGGTTAATATGCGACGACCAGGCGGCGACGTCCCTTGAAAATCGGTCGAGAGAAGCACCCGCATCGGTGCCGACTCGGCTCTTTGAGTTACTTCTTCAAGCAGACGGATGCCTACAAAAAGGCCCGGTGCCCTGACGAGTATGAGGACCTGGTCTCAGCTCAATGAACCCTATTGACGCTGTTAACGCAGCGAATACTATGCGATGGGAAAATCGAATGGACCGCAGTGCGAACGGTAGCCAAAGCTCTTTTCTTTCTTTCCTTGTTCCTGACCTTTTAAAAAGTCAGCGCTCTTTGCCTCTTTGTGTGCGATTATTGTGCGATTTTTCTCTCTTTCGGCGCGTACCTCACCCTTGACATTGATATCAAACAGTCCTGACTTTTCCGCACGAGGTACTTTTCCAGTAACTTGCCTTGTTGGCTCGATCACTGACTAGCGGCTCGAAGGTCCAATACTTCTGGGCGAGTCGTCCCTAAATTGCATCCTGAAACGCTATTTAAATGCACGCAGGCCTCTCGTTGGTCCCTTGTTAAGGTTCTCTTTTTCGTGGTGACTTTGCTTTCTTTCGAAAAGATATGATTGGATTGAGATTGCTGGTAGAATCGATATTTCACAATGGTCCTGGTCGTCTTCACCGTCTACTGTCAGTGATGGTCTTCAAGCGCTCCCCAGTATTCTGCACTGACTCCGTCATAGTTGATCTGTACCCGACTCCAGATATAGAGACGTATGTTTGAACAGACCTATACGTTACCTGCGGCTATCTCATTTTGTTTTCGTAGATGTATGTCCAGAGCCGATATTCCCGGTTCTATTATCTGATCCACGGTTGGGCAGGTATTATATGGGCCAAGTTTGAAGTCTTTTCCGGTATGTGTCAAACCTGCAGCCGTTCCCCACACTCATGTATTTAGCCCTATTTTGTGCCTTTATTGTCGAAGGTGAGGACAGAAAAAGAATTCCGCAGGTATAGCCACCGATTATAGTGGTCCAACAGTTATTATGCAAATTCGACTGCACGCTTTGTACGGGCACAGTAAGTTCCAGCGCTTCACCTACGCCCCCCCCCAGCTACAACGGCTTAGCATAGATAAGACACTTATATTTGTGGTCTCGATCCTATGTATCGGAGAACTGATGAGCATGGCTTCACTGTCGTTTTCAAGGTGCGCATGTAGGAACGCATCCTGCCTACGTCTAACTGAGATATCGTTTCGATAGATTCCCGACTTCTTTCGGTGCCATTTATGTCGTCTCTGATTCGAGTCCACTTATTTTGAACGTAGCCGGATTGGCCGAAGTCCCGAATACAGCTTTAACCCTTCCGTTTTGTAACAACGTAATTCCCAACCATTTCTACCCATACTGGTTCTGAACGATTTCTCTGGAGCTGTTTTTGTGCACTAAATCCCGTCTTCAGGATTGCTTTTATGTTATTCGACTTGATTATTCTACTCTTGGTATGCAGAAAAGCATACATCCACTATCAAACACTACCCGACAAATCTTGGTCAAATGCTACGCTCATGGCCGTCCTCACCCGGGATTCCGTCCTATATTTTTTATGGTGCGTTCACTGTTCTCATCAACACTCTGCGATTGAGGAACTTGAAGCAATGTTATCGTCTTCATGAGCACAACACTGCTCTGGAGATATGGGTCTCAAGGCCTCGCCACAGTCGCCAACAGCTGGTCCTTAGTCGTGCCCTCGACGTCTGCTGGTCGGCTCCTGCTCAACATGCGGATCGCACATCGGCCAGCCTCCGACCGCATTTCTACCGCCGGACTTTCCGGTTTGGGTTCTCTGCACCTCATATGCCCTGATTCAGAAGATGCGGGTCGCCCGGAGGAGAGCTGCTTCGACTCAGGTTAGTCTCTTTCTGTCTTGGGTCGTTGCACTTTCACATCTTCCCCAGACAACACAAGCGGCGACGATAGTTATACCCGAAAAGAGGAAGAGCGGAGCCATGATCTGAGTGGTTCAAGTTTCTGAATCGAGGACGCGGTTCGCGGTTGTTTAATACATATGATAATAAATCCGGAGTACAGTATATGTATACATGAGACATCAGACCCGAATCAAACCGCGTCCTGCAGTGTGGGGACTCCGAATTCCATAGCGAGGTTCTCCACAGAGAACGCGATGGACCAAGGGGCTACTGCCGGAAATCCTGCGCCATCTCCGATCTTGCCAGCAAGGCCTGGTGTCAGCTTCCTGATTGACGTTGAACCTTTAATAACCGGCGTAAGGGCGGCCCACTGGCCGGTAGAAATTTCTTCAGGTGTTTCCCCCGCGGGGAGGGGTGGTTGCATCAGCATAAAGAATTTTCCGACGATGGAGGTGTTGGAGGGAATTGAGAGCGAAGAAAGTACAGGAATCGAGTTGACCGACGCCTTGAAAAACGGCGTCGATGAACCGGGGTGACTGACAGAGATATTTGTCGTCCCATCCGACGTTGTGGTAATGTCAAAGTTGGCAACTTGCTCTGTTGAAAATCAGCATCCGTGTTCAAAACCAAGGAGCTTCGCTCACTGGGGATATTCCAATTCTTTCGCCCTATATACATACCGTTGGAGTGTGATTCCAATTATGAAGACAACAAACATACCGTTCATAGTTGACTCTTTGGTTGAAACATAGATTTGGGTGATGCGAAAAGCTTTTGTTCCGTTGGAATATCTCCATCGTCCCGGAACATATATCAATTCGTCGTCTATTTTCAAGTTCAGCAAAGAGGTAAAAGAGGGGAACGGACAGCAGCACATGGACCTGATAACAGTTAACAAGACGTTGAAGGAAGGATCAAGGCGAGCTTACCAACTGGAGATTCTGAGTATGAAACGATCTGAGGCAAAGCAATGAAGTACATGCGCTTGATGACATATAAAAAACCAACCTGGACAAGTCCAAGACCTCCAATGAATTCTCCTCCAGAGGACAGCGCATCCGCCTGGTATGCAGTACACCAACCAGCTGGAAAACTGCTTGTCGTCGGGAGGGCGGAGACAGGAAATACCCAGCTACGTCCTTTGAGATTCCATGGGCTGCTGTAGATTGAGTACAAAGCAAGAAATCTCGTGGTGAACGACTGACGCCGAGACAACTTCAAGGCCGTTCATGCTGGGTTAAAGGATCTGAGATGGCGTCACCGTGTGTCTTGTTAAATTCCGGATCAAATCCCACGGCGGCCGATGCGAGATACGGGCCCAGGGGGCCCCTAAGGGCTGTCATCGGCATTTTTCTCGGGACGCGGATGGACAACGGGGTGGATGGTGTAAAGGGCTGGAGGGCTCCTCCGAAGACGATATTTGAGACGTTCAGTCTGCTAGGCGTGAATAGCTGGGGATTGAACCCCTATTTCCCAATTCGGAAGATGTGATTGATGCTAACAGGTGCTAATTATAGCTCAGCTAAGAACTACTTAGTGGGCTCGATACAAGCAGAAGCAGAATTCAGAGGTGACCGTAACGATATCTCATACTTTGTTAAAAGGCACAATAGTTTCAATTTCTATTTAGGGATGCCATCGTCGAGTTCCTTCTTGTCTACCGAGCTCGAATCTGGCAAGACTTCCGCGCTGCTATCGAGGTGTTCCTGTCTTTCCAGTAGTGCTTGGCGTCCCGGGCTAGACATCAATGGGTTAGTAGGCACGGTACACCAACACATGGGTGCTCACATTATGTATTTCAGGTCAATGTATTGCAATGCGAATGTCATAATAATCACGAGAATCCACAGCGCAATTGAGGTCTGCCAGCCATGGAGGTAATGAGGTGCCTGTGTAGCGGGCCAAACGAGAACCTGGGACCACGCAGACACGACATAGTACATCGTGATAGCCGCACCGACCACGAGCGCGCGCTGTTCTGGGTCATGTGGGATGATGTCCGACACCCATGCAAAAATCAAGGGAGCCGTGCCCAGAACGATGTAGTTGATGAAGTAGGACTATGGAGGCACAATGAGCACAAACGACGAAAAAGAAAGAAAGAACTTACGAAATATTTCGCGGAAAGAGGCACGTTCCAAACAGACATGATGATACACGGAATTAATCCTGCGGGAATTTCCGTCAGCCGATTAAGTTACGCGGACCAGTCAGTCGTTTTATCCGTACCTATCACGGCTTGGGCAATAATCAGCCAATATCTTGTCTGAAGGGCATCTGAGAGCAGCGCCCAGGTCCAAACTAATCAAAGAAGACGGTGAGATGAAAATCGGCAACGTAGACGGTTGAAATCGCACCGAATACAACTTGGATGGCTTGACCGCCAATGGGAATTACGTTAATATCAGAAATATCCCAACGCGCGGAACCGTCTGCGTTCTTCAAGCTTTTCAAAAACAGCGAGAAGTCTGGAAACAGGAAAGTCAAAAGAACAGAAGAGAAGGGGGAAGTTGAAATACGTACAGTTGTAGCCGTAAGATGCGAGAACAGTCGCGACATATAAAACAGCTATGAAATAGACTACCCAGCTCTGTGAATCGGGTCAATTCGGCAATCGTTGGGGTATGGATCAATTATACCGTAAAAGTGCGCCTATTGGAGCCAGGTCAGAGACGTGACACCATTCACTGATAGAAAGCACCTTGCTCCTGCCCAAGAGACAGGTTTGGGCTCGGCTCGTCCGTGACGCTCCAATCGCTTCATCGCCATTTTGGCATCGTTTTCAGTGAACCAGAAAGCGCGGGGATTCGGCTTGTTGGGATAGTCGGGCAAGAACACGAATCCCAATAGTCCCACCATGATCTGGTCGGTATAAGAACACCATAGTCAAAATTTAAACGAAAACCGACCGTCATAATGGAATTCAGAATGAACATCCACCTGCAATAATGACATAAGATTGGGCCACAATAAATATTTGACGGCCTCACCGCCAGCCAGCCAGGCCAGCTTTGCCATCCAAGTTCTCATGCATTGCGGTTTGCAATGCGTTAGCCATCATCCCGCCGATAGCTTGACATGAGTGATAGAACCCCATGCGCTTAGCTAATTCAGACGGGGTATACCCTGTCAAGGCGTTACTGATCTGCGCGAAAAAAAACGAAAAAAAAACATACAGTGCATAAAAAGCGTCTGGTAGAAGTTCAGATTGCGTAGAAGAAAAGCGGCGAGTGCACGCACCACCATCCCAGGCCAAGCGCTGGATTCGCATACACCAATGAATGCCCTAATAACGTAGATTTGCTTTGCCGTGTGAGCGGTAGCGATAAGACCGGTGAGTAGCCCCCAGATGAGCTCCAGGCAGGGAAGCCAGTAGCTTGGGCGGACGTACTATGAACAGTGAGCAAAGAGCAACGATTAAAATTCTCCAGATCATACAGTCATGATAACTTGAGAAGGGATAAGCTGAATGACGGATTATAAGTAGCGGAAAAGGTGTATAGGTAATATTTCGGTACCATAATGCAGTAACCAACGTTAAACCATGTCGTAAAAAAATTCAGTTCTGGAAACGAGGTAAGATCCAAACGAGAAGAAGTACCGATAACGGGACATAGCACTCACGATTCCCGTTCAGATCGAGATCCTCCTACATAAACCACGTAAATTGAAGTTGTGGCTCCAAAACTCTGCGAACCTTCATCCCAGAAACATACGCCTGACTTATGTTCTGTTGGTCCAAATATTTGATGACTTGCGATACACATCCAAAGACCATGAGGAAGCAGTCAAGCCGGATAACCAGGGAGCGTTCCTCAGGCGATCTGACATGGTGACCAGCCTGACCTTCAGCTGCAGCGCTCTTCAGTGTCGCGTGCCGAAAGGAACTGAAGAGAGTCATGGCCTGGACGGAGGGCTCGCTCTGGAGGGTTCTCTGTTGACCTTATGCCAATGGCGTCCGGAGGGAAGCGGTAGATCCGTGCAGTCCAAGTGCAGTCGCTGCTTTAGAGAGCTATCGCAGCCGATGCGGCGCTATCGCTCCGACGCTCTTGGCAGATCTTCGCTCGGTTAATGGATGTCGCGTGGAGATTTCAATCGAAGAAGATATCGGGACTCGGGATCCGAGAGAGTCGGCTGGCATTAACTTTGAATTATGCATCCAAGTTGGCTCGCAGGTTGAAATGCAACGAGCAGTGGAAGGCGAAAAATGGCTCTGCTTGAAGTGCTGAGCGCTGAGTGCTGAGCCTTCAAGATACGCGAGAGTTTGGCGAGAGAGTTGCATGAGGTTGGATTCGAACCATGATCAACTTACAGGATCAAACCCGGCACGAAAGCACACGACTCGAACACGACTCTGTTCAATAACAATTATGTAAATGAAAGGCTCTCCGAGTCTTTGGATCTCTTACTCTTCATTTAGGATTTCTGTGCGGTAGACATCGGAGACCTTCGGAGACAGTCGGAGACCCGCAGCCACAGCCAGCCGCGGCCAACGAAATTTGATCGCCGACGATAAGATATAGATAATAAATACGACGCCCAACTTTCTGGGTAACTCCACCGTCTATGGATTTACTCCCTTCCCCTGGTCTTCCCGCCGCGCGACCCTGTCTTTCAATCTGGCAGAGGTCAACACGCCATAATGTCCTCCTCAACGAAGGTGCTACAACAAAGCTTCCCCTGTCTGCAGATGCCATCGTTATAGGGTCGGGAATGTCTGGCGCGCTGACGGCGTTCGAGTTGCTTTCAAGTCCGAATGGTCCCAAGAATGTGATCATACTTGAGGCTCGCGAGGCTTGCTCCGGTGCAACAGGCCGCAATGCCGGGCACTGTCGGCCAGGTGTGTGTTCAATTCTATCTTCAAAACGATTTTTTTTACTGGGTTTCCAGACGCGTTTCGCGGATTTACCGCATTCTCTAAACGTATCAACCCAGAGCAGGCTATGAAAATCATCGCACATGAGAAACTGGTCTTGCAACTAGTTAAAGGGTTCATCGAGAGACATAATATCGACTGCGATTTTGACTATTGCCGAACGTTTGACGTCGTCATGGGCGAGGATTTCCTGCAGTATGTCACAGGTAGCTTTCAAGCATACAAAGAAGCTGGAGGAGATATGTCGGACATCATCTGGTTGGACGAAGAAACGGCGAAGAAGGTCAGTCTCGCTTTCTGCCAGTTTGTGTCTCTCTCAATATATTACAGGCGACTCGAGTGCCAGCAGCCCTTGGAGCTTATGAATGGACTGCAGCTAGCTTACACCCCGCGAAACTTTGTCAAGCCATCTTGGAACTTGACAAGTCGCTTGGATTGTCTCTGTTCACCCACACACCAGCGGTCTCGGTTACGCCATCAGGTAATGCAAACCATGAGTGGGTTGTTAATACCCCTCGTGGAAGTGTCACGACTCCCATCGTGGTCCATGCCACTGTGAGTCCTTCCAGTTCAAGCTTCCTCCATGCCCTCAGGTCGGTGCTAGAATGCGTTCGCCGCGACCCTTCTGCCGTGTTTGAAATCCCAGGTCAGACCCGTTCGTGCACAAGCGCACAAATTAATCCCTACACCGACCTTCACCGGCTCCGGCATGCTCTCACACACGTACTCTCTACGATTCAGTCTCTCTCACTTCTACAGTATCATCCAGAGGAAGGTCGACGGCGCTTTGGTTCTAGGAACGAGCCGGGGCATCCCGGGTATCGGACAAGAAATTTTCGAGACTAAGGACGATACAATGCACAACAAGACTATCGAGGAAGACTGTCTAGCGAATTTCAAGCAGGTTTTCAGCGACTGGGGCGACGAAGTACAAGGAGAAGGGCATGAGTTTGGATGGACGGGTATTCTTGGCTTGGTGAGTTCACAAAATGGATTGTATATATTCGGTTGTTCAACTAGTACCGCCAGACGAAAGACGGTGTTCCTTTCATCGGTCCAGTTCCTTCGCTACCCGGTCAATTCGTCATCGCTGGGTTCAACGGTCATGTAAGAGCTTCTCGCGTTCCCGAAGCCCAAACGACTGGCTGAACCCTCGTAGGGAATGGCTCGAATCTTTGGCTCGGCTCCAGGTCTAGCTAAGATTATTCTTGGTGGGAGTTGGAGCGATACGACGATGCCCGAATGCTTCCAGATCACGAACGAGAGACTCGAGCGTCTTTCAGCGTTGCCTTAGAATGCATGCAGATATTAACGTGAATCCCGCCAAATATATAAGCGTAGTGCAAGTAAAATGCACCTCAGAATGGATCTTACGGTAGCTGGTCTCCAAGTTGGAATTCTTAAATGGTTCGGTTGGTCGCGTGACTGCCCGACGCGGTCCCAGGCGTGCGCGACGTGAACCTCCAACGCGCCCACTTCTAGACCTGGGTCATGGAATTATGCTACGGGTTGACCGGAGATTTTTTTGAGACAGAATATTCAGGAATATCAGGATCTGGATTCTGGTTCATGTAGCGACCGGGAAATCGTTTTTGAAAGGAAACACTTTATATAAAGGTTTTTCCGAGTCGGATTTGGATTTTCGCAAAAAGGCCACGACTTCTTCTTATTCGTGAATCACGGTTATAATTTTGACCGATGGCAACATATCGCGGTATGTGCCCTCCGAGTGTGGCGAATTAATGATGCGCAGTTCTTCTAGGGCACATTGCGACCGTTCGATGAACGCCTTCAGCGCATTAAGACCACAGTGTTCGGAGGTCTGGAGCGTGCGAAGCCCCGGCAGCGTCAGACCATCAAGAAAAGTGGCAGAGCCTTCGTCTTGCAAGAATAAGGTCAAGGAGCGCATATGTTGGTTCGTAGGGACCATGGGATTAGGGCTAGTTGCGAAGCTGTAGATCGTAAGCGTGCAGTGAACGAGTTGGACTGCGTGGCTGAGGATCTCCGTACATTCGTAATCGAAGAGGGTGCGACCATCGAGGCGGGTCAGCTGGGCCCATGGCAGGCGTATAAATGATGTTTCGAAGTTTTCCGTGAGGATGACGCTCGCCAGCTTTGGCGCACGATCGAATAGTGTCAGCACGTCCTCATCCTCCTTCTGGAGCTCGGTCGGGCCAAAGGTCAAATCACGCAACAGCGGCATGTTGCCCTGGAGCAAATGCAGGTCCCGAAACGGTATGTCCAGTTCGATATGTTCCCAGCGCTCGCAATGGATCATAATTGCCTCGACGAGTTTCGATAGAGAGGGCGGCGCGCATTCATGTTCGGGATAATACCGGAGACAAATGGAGAGCGGGCAACGGCCGGACCGACTCAACCATGTCGCGAGGACATCAAGCTTCCGCTCCACCTTTCCCTGACCTCCGGGTTCATTGATATCAATACGGATGGACCTCCAAAGCGTAGGCGTGGATAATGCAATTTGTCGCCATTGTCGGGAAATTTCGCACAGCAAGAGTGGCGAGAGGACGCCGAAAAGAGGGGGCCGGTCGGGGTAACTGGGGATGAATTTGACAAAAATTTCGGCCACAATTTCTGGGGGCAGGGTCAAGAAAGGATTGGCGCATGTTTCGTGCTGCTGGGTTTGCAGCTGCACGCTAGAAACAGACCCGAAGGGTAGAGGGATTTTCATGGCCGTTGATATTTTTTTGAAGCCAGAGTTGCTAGACTGCATTTCGACTGCTGGTTCATTCTGTGGGAGGCCGCTAGTCTGAGCGTTCTGCACACTCACAATTCGGAGTTACTTACGACTAAGTCACTGCATAAATAACGACCTGATTCCTCCTGGAAGCTTTGGTTTCGAACTTCCCCCTGGGGAAAACTTGGATAAGCTGGTTGGCTGTGAGTATGCTGCAGGTCGAAAGAATTGGGTTAAAAAGCGAGCAGAGTAAGCGCCGCGTGCGGCAGATGCCGGCACGCTCCGCTTTGTTCCCGCCTTTCTTCTATAGCCGAGTGATCCTGTCTTCAGAGAATCACTCGTAGAAAAACTATAGAGGCTGTAACGAGCCTATCTTTCCTTCGTCTTGGGCGACAACAAACTTCAAGGTTCTGACACTGTTGCCAACTTGGATACAACGGACTGCCGCCTACCCCATCTCCTCGCACCGTCGTGGAAGCACATTCAAGCCACGTCTACCATGCCAGTATGAAGGCATGCTGGTCCTCGCCTCCTTCGGCTGCCCTTAGCACACGTGTGGAACGCTATCCACATCACGCGTATCGCGGTTCATCACAGGCTTACAGCGCACCAACCAGTGTCTCCGTCGGCAGGATTAACGTAGGGGGCGTGGTGGGCGCGCGACGATGAGCGGTCTGCGCGGTCACCGAGTCGGAGGCTGGGCGCGCGGTGGCGCGTGCTTGAGGCCGTGGCTAGCGGTCTGCCTCGGGGTGGTGCACCTCTACGCTACCGGTGGTGTCATCGCTACTCCACCCGGCCTCGTCGACGCGCGCTCGACGCTTCAGCGCTTTTGGACGCGCGAGGCGAGGCAGCCGCGGACGGCGAGCTCACGTCTGTGGGTGGGGTGTACGTAGGGGGTGTACGTAGGGAACAAGTCGGGTCGGCGAGCGCCCTCGCGCCCTCACGAAGCACAGACCGGGAATACAGATGCAAAGGTATGGTTCAAGTGCTGTAGTGCTATATACACGGCTCCGACGCGTCGAAAATACACACCCGCAGCTGTGTGTGTGCACCCCATGTTGCCCTATAGCCCCTGTAGCTTGTACTAGCACTGTGAGCACACAAAAGCTGCATAAAAGCAACAAAAAACGGAAAATATCAGTTTGCTAAAAATAAATCAAAGCGTATTATATTCAACTTGTACGTACGAATGAATCGAAGGTTCCCTACACAATCAATACACAATCAGAAGCTTGGTCCTGTTTTGTCCCGGCATTGCCACCGCTTTCACCCTTCCCCCAACCAAGCCCCAAACCGTATTTCGAAATCGCAGCGGCGTACATATAATGGCAAAGAAGAAGAATAAAAACAAGAATAAAAACAAGACGGCCGACCTGCAGTTGGGAAGCCCGTTTATGCAAAGGCTCCCGCCCGAATTGCGGGTCGAGATATACTCTCAGCTCTTCTTTTCGACGCGTCTGGCTTGGGGCGAACGAGCTCTGGGCCGCATCAGTCGCCAGCGCATCGCTCATGCCCCTAACGCCCTCGCACTCCTCCGCACATGCCGCCGAGTACACGTCGAAGTCAATACTACCTGGCTGCAACAAGTCCTCTTCAGTTTCGAGAGCCCCGACGCAATGCTCGACAAACTAGCGAACATTCCTACCGAGACACGCGAGCTCATCCGGCATGCGCGCGTCTCTGGTGATCCTTTGATGCTCAGTTGGGAGGAGGACGACGTGTACTACCGCACCTCCCAGGCGCTCAAGCTCCTCCCGGGGCTTGCCCTCGACCGCCTCACCGTCCTCGGTCCGCGCGGCCGCGAGGTCTGCTATGAGACCCTCGACATGCTCGTCCGCCACGGTGCTGGCTGGAGAGAGCTCTACTATCTTTCCCATGACTCCACCTTCCTGGCATACGAACACGACTGGTTTGCAGCTGTCGGGGCGCCGGACGAGCACCGTTATCTGCGTGTGCCGCAGCCCGCGGGTTGGCAGCGCGTGATCGATACGCGCGATGGCCCCGCGTCGGGCGCTTCGGTCACCATCTACCGCGCCACTGCCCCGCGTCGCCCGGGCGCCGTCCCCGATCCCGCCACTCGCACCGCGTTCAGACAGACCCTACCCACCGGCCATGATCTGTTCACCTTCGGCAAGGTCGAGGACTCCGCGCTGATGGCCCCCGGCGAGCGCGACAAGGAGGTCCTAGTCGTGGTCAAGCGCGGACGCGGCGTAGATTACGCTGAGAAGAAATTAGAAGGCTCGGCCTACCTCGACGACGGCGACATCCGAGAAGCAATGCCGGGCATGACGTGGAAGCAGATAAAGGCTGAGCAGGCTAAGCTTTTCCATGATGACGACGACGAGCCCTTCAGCGAAGACGAGGAGGAGGAAGAGCCGGGCGTGGTGGACGACTACATCCAAGTGGACGAGTATGTGTGGCCTCCCCTGCATTTCAGCGCTGAGTGAGGGTGAGATTGTGTTACCTGGAATCCTGGATATCGTTACGATGTATACTTTTAGCCTGCTTACTGTAAGTTATTACAAGCGAACTGGCTGTTCCAATTGTGTGTATAATATGCCTCCTTCTCCACGGCTAAACTTTAGGTATCTTTGGGTTTCGTTCTGCCAGCGCGATCTTCTTCCGAAACTCGTTGCAGGTTGGTTCCTGCATCATGGTTCAACTGAGTCCTATCACTGCATTCCGACCCCTCCTAAACACAGCCTGAGTTGGGAGCCCTGAACAGAGCTAAGCAGAGGGCTGTGGTTAGGGTGACTACACAGACCATGGTTACGTCTGTGTAGGTCTGGCTAACTGTGGTTAGCTCTGTGTAGGTCTGCGTAGGTATTCTTACCTCTGTGTAGGTCTGTCTAGTGCTATAACCAGAGGTTCGTGCACGTCATAGCCACACCTACATTTACCTACTACCTACCCTGTTGTCCTCCAAGTCATTTCTCATTCTGGAATATTTGTTGCCGCAAGGCCTTGTCCCATGTTGCGCCAACCCTGGCGGCAGAAGGACGCCGGCTACTATATGTATGATATTCTCAAAATAGCCTACATTGCATCCCCATTGGTTAACGTGCGCCGCGGAATTATTGCTGAGACGAGCAGAGCCATGGAGGACCAGGTTGAGGTATGTGTTGCTGGGGCCAGCTGAGTATAGGTGGGCTAGGCTCACCTACCTTCAGCTAAGCAGAGCTGCACTGACATCCACAGACTATGTTTAGATGGCCTAGCCGCCGGCTAACCAGAGTTAAGCCAAGCTAACCGAAGCTATGTTTAGTTTGGCTTAGTTGCCATCAACAGGGTCTGTTTAGCGGCCTATACAGACCTAGCCGCCGGCTAAGCAGAGCTAAGCCAAGCTGCGCAAACTGTGGTTAGGGCCGGTTGGAACGCAGTGTATGTCAACAAAAATTCTAGGCGCACAATCCTGTCAGAGGCGAGCGCATGCTGTCAATTCTTCGTTTCCGCGCCGGCCGTCGAATTCCGCCGGTCAATTGGGGTTTCATCCTGAGCAAACGAGCCTGAGTTTGTGCTCGTGAAGCTTGAAGGCCTGCAACTGCCATGCCGTGATTTCCGGAAGAAGATTATAATTTCCTCTCGGGCTCTCGCGTCCGTCTCTCAGCGCTCAGCTCTTACCCCTTCTCCCTGAGAAGCCTTCGTGTGCCGCCGGTTATCAGTCCATTCAGTACAGTCATATATTTCACAGTTCATCACATCTTGAATAGCGGACTACGATCTTTTATTTCCCCTTTCAATTAGGCTGATTGCACAGTTTACACCTCCAGCGCAGCCGTAACATCGATTCGCAATATGTATAAATTACAGCAGGCTTGAAGCAGTCGGCTAATCGCACGGCCGCTACGAGCGAGTACCGACGAGAAGAGTGGGACTCGGTGTTAGTGGGACTCGGCTATGGCTCGCCTAACGGCGGCTAGCGTCGGCTAATGCCCCGTTAATAGGACTCGGCGTCAAGAATGGGACTCGCTTACGGGCACCCATCACTGAATCAATTACATTTAAACCTCGCTCATCGGCCGGCACCACGCAGTGGGCCTCGCGGCGAGCGTAAAGCTCCGCGCAGCGGGCCCAGCGGCGAGCGAAAATGCTCCGCGCAGCGGGCCTAGCGGCGAGCGATAAGGGGGGTCCGCGGGGGTCTCCCCCGCGTAAGATGTTCACCAAAAATAGAGATTTAACGTTAAAAAATAGAATAAAAATAAAAATAAGAAGGCTCCGCGCCAGCGGAGAGGCTTCGCGCCAGCGAAAGGCCCCGCGCCAGCGGTAGAGGCAGCGCTAGCGAACCGGTGGGGTCTGGGGGAGCCTTCCCCCAGCATAAATGCCGAGAATCGCCGATTGATGATATTCTGATGGCCTGCGTCGGCCCGTTGATCATTAGTGGGACTCGCTTAATTAGGCGAGCCCCACTCACACTCTTCTTGTATATACTCGCTACGAGCCATGGTGAAATTACGCTTCGGTCACGGAATGCTGCAACTTTTCGGGTTGAACAGTGAATATATCAACCTGAATGGCGGTGAGTGGTCTTGTATCTCTATGGCGTTAAATCTCATATTTATACTCAGGGTCATTCGGCACTCCTCCGCAAGCGGTGCTCGAAAGATGCAGCACGCTCAATCTCAATGCTGAAATCGAATCGAATCCCGACCGATTCGTGCACTTGCTGTTCTCGCGCAGAGTCGACGAGTGTCGAGGGCGTCTTGCGGAGTTTTTGGCTGTCCCTCGAAGCGAGATTGTCCTCGTTCCAAATGTTACAACAGGCATGAACATAATCTTGAAAAACATTCGCTGGAAGGAGGGGGACGTTATAATCATGCGTGAGCTTTGTCCTTGTCTGCTGGATGATATTTGAACGGTCACAGTCGACACGACATTTCCAACCGTATCGGCGAACGTGCGATCGTTGACGGAACCCAGGGTGGAACTTATTTCTCTGAAGTTCCCTATCTCTCACGCAGAGATCCTCACCGTGTTTCGAACCGCGCTCCGGACCGTAAAAGCGAATTGCGTTGATGGTGCAAGACTAGTGGCGCTGTTCGACTCCATCGTTTCTATGCCGGGTGTCTTGCTGCCGTGGAAACAAATGGTCCGGATTTGCCAGGAGGAAAACGTTCTCAGCATTGTCGACGCGGCCCATTCGCTAGGCCAGGAGAGGCATATCGACTTGGGAAATATCCAGCCTGATTTTTGGATCTCAGTAGGCGTTGTTTTCGCTCCAAATATTTTCGCTCACCTGTCAACATAAGAATTGCAGCAAATGGGCATACGCACGGCGTGGGGCCACCGTGTTGTATGTTCCTCGACGAAACCGACATATGATCAGAGAAAATGTTCCTCCCGCATTCAAATTCCCTCCAGCTCAAGATGAGGAATATCCTGATTTTGCTCCCTGGTTTTACTGTGAGCGTTATCCCGTTTTTAGTGAAATAGAGCTGAATCAGAAATGAAGGGACTGGCTCGGGTGATCTCAGTTCATTTTTAAGCGCTCCATTTGGTCGGATGATTCCAGCTTGCCCCTAAAACTTTATTCATATCAACTTTGATAGGACTCGACTTCAGGTCGTCCATCGGATCGGAGACAGAGATCATCGAGTATTGCCACGATCTTGCCGTTGCAGATGGCAGAGCCGTTGCGAAGATACTGAAGACACAAGTCATGGACTCTTCTGAAAATCCTGGCGAACTCATTGTCAACATGGTGCGCGCGCCTGCCCACATTTTCGGGGTCGATGGCATTGACGAAAAATCCTAGGTGAACATAGAGCTCCTGCTGCCTGGTCGCATCCAGAAAACCGAGCGAATAATGAGCCTTTTTGACGTTGAAATGCTGGAAAAGCATAAACTATATGCCAGTCTATTTTACCACAATGCCAAATGGTGGGTTCGCGCAAGTGCCCAGATTTTCAACGAAGTTAGTGGTCCTTCTCGGATTCAACAAACAACAATTAATTCCACATGACCATACAGATCGACGATTTCGTCAAGTTGGCGAAATGCCTCTTGATAGTCTGTGGGGAAATTTTGCGGTTGGAGGATCCACAGGCGGAAGCATTATACCGGCAGTCGCATACGCAGTGATGAACACCTAGTAATGACGTTGCCGCAGAACAATGTCATTATAAATGATTACATCTCGAAGAGAGAAAAAAAGTAGGACGTATTGGGACTCAGCGAGGTCTTGTTGTCCTCAAGTACGAAAGGTCACTCGGTGAGCACAGAAGCGCAGTGGAAACTTTGTACCCGCAACCAAGCGACACAGACCGGAAGATGCCTTATTCGGTAATTTTCAGACCCCCTTTAGGACAATTTTCGAGGGCTCCACAAGGCTGGGAGCTGCCACCGATGGCAAATGATGTCTTCGTCGTTGATGCCATGCGGCCGATAGCAAGTATTGGCGCATCACCGCAAGGCAGACGCCGGGCACCCTTGTGGTGATTGATACGGCCGTGCGTAGCTGTGCAGGCACGCAAGTAGGAGCTATGGGATCCAGTTAACCTGCCGCCGACTGCACTGAGAATCAAAGCAGGGCTTACTTGCCAGGCATAGTACATACAAGTACGGGTTTCGGAGACGGGCGACTCGGACTGGCTGCGGCGATGGCCGATGCTGCCAGGCCCAATTGTAGTGGTGGATGCGCAGATAGCACGGCGTCGGTCGGCGAAGCTGTTGCCGACGATTTGCACGGTCCTGGCTGATAAAATCGGGACTGTGCGAGAGCTAGAGAATGAGGGCCCGAGTCTGGGACGCGAAGATGTGGGATAGGTAGGAAAAGGTGCAGCTCATCGGGGAGAAGAACAACCGCTGGAGAGCTCGAGATTGAAGACGGGCACGCCTGGACCGCACCACCTTGGAGCGATGTCAAAACTCCTCCGCGGTGCCGGAAGATCCGATAGGAAGAGTATCGCTAGGGGACGACGGCGAATTGTCGAGCTTGACGAGACAAACGAATTAAGTAGTACGGAATCCGACGAGATTACTCGCCAGAATGTTCTGACCCAGAATCGTGGACCACATCTTCGTCTGTGAAGACAAGTTCGCCAACGCAACAACTTGGAAGGCCCGCGAGAGGGGATAGCAATCCTTCCATCGACCTGCCGAGTATCAGGTGCAAGATCTTCTCGATCATCGATGAAACTAGTGGGAGGAGCATATGCTCCTCATGTTCCTCCGAGGCAGAAGATTCTCGAGGCTGTTGTCAAAGGAGAGGCCCCGGCGTCATTGATATTGAATTCAACTCCGACTCCGACGCTCCACAGTGGCACACGAGTCCCTTTCTTTCTTTCTCTCGTATTCCTCCTTTGTTCCTCTTCCTGAAATCTTCGCCATTCGATTCAAAATGGCCTGGCCTGTCTGATACATCATATAGTTCGGCCTCTCGCAAGTCGAGTCCCTGAGGTAGCATGGCGGCGACATAAATTGAGCATTTTCTAGCAATTGATCTCAGCATATTCGCCGGGGTCATGGAAGCCACTCGGCGGACTCGGAGCAAAGTAGACTCGGAGCAGCAAGCTGCCAGCGCGCCATTGGGGCTTCCGGCCAGAGCCGTAGTGGAAGCAAGGGTACACAGAGACGTGGGTGCAAGGACAGCGACGGCACTCTGCTTCTCCCAAAGAGTCCCTTGGCTGTTCTTGCCTTTTGCTGATATATCTCCCTAGGATCTGGTTCCGACTCATCGTCCCTACCAGGCCTATATGCGGCATCCACGTCGGATTCGTCCTCGCATCGACTGGTTGAGATAAAACGTACACCAGAGCTGATGCCTACCATCATATACGCAAACTTTTGGCGGAAACTGGTGCTTTAATAAGAATTGAGTGGAAGTAAGTAAAACAAAGAGGCTTGCGAGGGCCTATGAAATTGTGGAGCCTACATCACGGACGTAGGCTCGACGACCACACTGATATTCGTCCATGGCAGATGCAGGAATCGCATCCTCTGTAACCCATCTCCCCCGACGCTGGCATCCCTGCGCACTTGGCCCTGGCCACGCGCACACTTGGCACTGAAGCCCACGCGACATCAGTCCTCCCTGAACGCTTCGGGAACGCGACTGAGACGCGACACCCCTGGTCGGCCAAATGGATGTGGTATAGAAGCGAATCTGTGTCGTGGGGAGTCGCAAGGAAGCCCTTCATATGCGTCGTCCTCGACGGGACTGGATTGGGCACGCTGCGGAGGCTCGACATCGTCGCGTTCTTTCCTCGGCCCATACGCCAGTTCGTCCTTGTTAACGTCTTGCAAATGGCCTGATCTGTTCGTCTGCTCGAAACCCAGGATGTCCGTGGCCCGACCATCCATGCAGAATGACGCACCGCTGCAAATTCACGCCCCGCACGCAGGCCCTTGGCATTGGCATGTGTACTCGCCCACATAAACATCGGAAAACGTTGGGAGAGTCGTCAGAGGCGAGTCGTCAGTGGTAGGACCTATCCCAGCTGGTCCAGCGTTGTTCCGGAGTATCCGTCCGTTCGACAATGGATAGCGGTGCAGATGGGCAGCGATGTCGACTGACGCGTAACGGATTCCGGCCGCGCGCTGGTTCGGACGTGGGCGGAGGCAGTGGTGTGCGTGGCGGGTGCAATACCCTGCCAACCCTTGCTGCGTGAGTTCAGTCGCAGGCTTCCCACCATGGCCGAAGGAAAAAAGCCTGGCCAGCGAGTTCCGGGCCGTAACCGGTGCAATTTGTGGGCGCTGGAATGGGAGTGGGGATTCTCCGGACAGAGATAAAAGGTAGTGTGACGTGGTCCAGAGGGAGGGAAATACCGCTGCCCAACGAGACTGTTGACCATCTGGATCCACAGAACGGTGCAGGCGGATGTCGGGGCGTCGTGCCAAGCTTGAAAAGTCATTCCGTTGCCTGCCGTCATCGCATTCCGTTTCTCAGCTCTCCGAGGGCTCCACCCCAATGATGAATAGAATCTCTTCACGAAAACGAGGTCTCATATGCCCACAGTCGCGACATCCTTTCTGATTCTCTGTAGATCCCTGCATCCACAGCTTTCTCAACTTACCTCCTCCTGTCTTTCTCTGCATAGACCGAGACCTTTCGAAGAGCCTCCGAGAATAACGTACGCGTACATTTCCCGGGGGGCACTCTAGCCGCAGTCGCATCCAAAAATGCATTTTCATTTCACGCGACTTCAACGTTCACCGTCTATTTTTCTCCATAGTTTACTCGTGGTAGGATTCTACAACCCCGATTCAAAAAGTTTGGGGTACAATCGATAATGCCTTGCCAACTTTTCCCGGCAGATAGGCTTTGTCGGATACATCCGACTTCTATGCGGTTGGCTTACCTGCGGACGTATGCGCAGTCCACCTTTACTTCTTCTGTTGGCCGCCGGGAGGACCAATGTATTATTCTGCAACCTAATTGGCTCATCCTTATGCCCAGAGTCTCTCCCTTAGGTCTATTCTTCGGTCTGACTCAGTTCTAACTCGAGACGGACGGCGCCAAAGTGAGCATCTATTATTTGAACGACCAGATGACCAACTCGGACTCAGACAGAAAGAGATATCTATCCAAAATATCCCGCGTACCAGGTGCGGAATTGCGAACCCACTTGTCTGCGTTGAGTCCATATCTATATTGTCTCTCGCTCTGTCACGAACCAATGGTCGGGTCGTCTTCTACTATAATGCATAATTTTCGACCGGTGTTTCCCGAAGAGGCGCTCGAACGATACCCGAGTCTAACGATGGCATTGGGTAACGACTATCCGGGATCATACACCACCGACGTAGTCGCTGCATCTGATAGTTGTTCGGACCTTGACGCTGCGATGTCCCCTACCGCCGCTTCTTCGTTTATTAATCCTCCGCTTACACGGCCGTCTTCATTGACCTCGGAGGCTTGTTTTGTACACCGGCCAGTCCCGGGTACTATATTCAAGATTTCTGCATCCCATCTGTGGACAGCCGATGGAATCCCCTCGGCTACGATCGCTTCCCACAATAATCCTGCCTTCCTTGACAATTATCCTATGTGGGCGATTTCCATTACCCAAGCAGTGATAAAATTATATGCTCACCCCCAATTTAGGCGCAAAGATCCGTACAATTTTGCATCCAAGGCCACATACAACCTACCAAATCCACGTCCTGCTTTCCGACATGACACAACATCGAAGTGCGTTCCTAAATCCGCAAGCGTAGGTTGTGGTAACCGATAATTCTGCTGTAGGCCTCGGAAAAGACGCGCCAAGATCCACGAGTGCAGCTCATGCCACAAGCGATTTTCCGGGTAAGTGACTTTTCATCTACCGAGCTCGTCTCAATTCCGCACAGGCCGGCGACTCTCAAAACCCACCAAAATATGCACACCGGAGAGAAACGTACGCATCAATCGTCTTCATTACTGCCAAAAAACAGTTCAAATTAATGTACACACCTCAGCTTTCTCCTGCGTCTTTCCCGGCTGTCCGAAGAAATTTGGTTCGAATTTCTAGCTTCTTGGTAATAATTGCTTAGCCTAATTTGGCCTCGCAGGGGTCCGGTCGAATATGCTGAGACATAGCCTCACACATAACCTACCGAAGGCCGACATGACCCACTCTCCTTCGCCCGGCGATATTACATGGGTGAATCCCGAGACATGCCCCCCTGTTTTCTCCAATGTCACAAAAATAAACAAAGAACTAGTGTGGCGTCCAATCCGATCCCCTGCCTCAGTCATGGTATGTCTGAGACAAAGTGGCCTGTACATTCATTAGCCTCATTGATATAGTTGCAGGGTGCCCGGCGGGTCCAATATAATCGGAAAACCCCGTCTTCCGATTCAGACCGCGAGTGTGCCAGATCTGATTCAGAAACACCTTTCCCTACGAGGAAAGGTTACTAGCATCGCACTAAAATGACCTTGCTACATCAGACCATTGGCATGTACCTGTTACGTACCCCTTACCAGTAGCTTTACTCAATCGTAAACTTCTCTCCTTGCAAGCTAGCCTAGCGATAAAATCTTCCCAGGGCCGCCTGAATATCTTTCCAAATCAGTGTCGGAAGAGAGACACCTCGTTCCCAGTTTAAGTTTATGGAAAGAACAGTAACTGATCAGGCGCTTGCGCATTCTTCGAAGACAGTGACTACTGAGTCCTGACCCATACATTATTTATGAGCCGGATTGCACTGGCTAGGTCGTTGCTAAGCTAGACTCAATTGAAGAAAAAAATTCTGGCTACCGGCAATACGAGGGGAAATTGATCGCATCACCGTGAGTTGGAAATCCCTCAATGTCTGCACCCAGGAGAACGATTAATGTATGGAGGATTTGGCCGGCGGATCCGCCGGCCAGATCCCTTCGCGATCTCTGCATACGTGAACAACCGGTACAGGCCTTCACGCTGTCGAAGATCGTGTAGGATAAGTCCCCCCGTTCACGGGAAATATCTCCCTTCACGGTTGGTGTGAACCTCTAGGTTGTGTCTTCTCTTTCACAACTTGGGGAACGTTCACGATGTCCTTCCAACCTTCACGAAGTGCAAAATCATTCAAGAACTTAATCCAACCTTAACGACTGGCACCCACCTTCGGGAGCTTCAGCCTCGTTCATGGTGTAGCTCTAGTTCACGACATACCACTCTTGTTCACAACTCGCGTTATATATGCATATGTGCGCGTTGGGTTTGCTTGTCGTTGTGTATTGTCACGTGCGTGTTGTTTGCTCTTCTTGCTCTTCCTCCTTGCTTCCTCCTCTTCCCAGCGGTAGACGCTGTTACACCTTCCCGCCCCCCACGAGGGTCTTCGGCGCGCGTTCGAACCCACGCTGTGCCTCTACAGCTCCTGCCAAGTGAGCGGCGGGAGCTTTGATTTCAAGGTATATACATCTTTCCTCAATCTTCTGGCGACCAATTTGCTTAATACCTGTTCTTTTAGATACTCTTTGAGCCCCACCATGTCAGTTTAAGGGCGCCGAGAGGGGGTGGCGTGGTTTCCTTGCTGCTCCTGGGTCTTGGGGTGGGCGGAGTGGGGGACGCGGGCGTGCGTCAGGGCGGCGCGCCCAACGCATGCTGCACGCGCAGAGGCACCCGTGCATTTTCCGGCCGGCTGTGCGTGTGCGGCTTGCGTATGACGTCTGAGACTTGGAGTTGCAGTGTGTGGCTGAAGGAAGGCCGCCACACCTGCCGTGGGCATATACATATCTTTAGTACCTTGTCCCCACAATGCACCCCATAGCTAGATGCGCGGCGTAATTTATCGGGGCTGCAATGTGACCCACTCAACTGCTCACACACTCTAACACAAATTATCAGCATGGTTGAATGGGTCGAGTGGTCGAGTTGGTTGAATATTATGTATAGCCCATGATAATCCGGGGCTTGTGCTGAGAGATGCCTAAGTGCAAAACTTCAAACCAACTTATTATATGGATGCCACTGACTTTGAACAGAGCTGCTGGACGTCAACCACTGACATTCGGGAGGTGAAATTTGACTCGTGAATGTAGGACAAGGTCATTCAGGTGGATTGACATTCGTTCACGTACCGAGACATGTTGAAGGTAGTGTCCCATCGTTAAGGGTGTCAGCGGTCCTGAAAGCTCTCTCGCACCGTGAAGGATGGGAGGTGTCGTGAAGAACCATTAGTACCGTTCAGGTGTGGGACCATCTTGAAGGCTCAAATACTTGTGAAGGGAATTGAGGACCTTGAAGGACAGGAGGAGACGTGTGAAGGACCATGCATTATATCGTTAAGGAGCATCACATTTGACATGAAGGTGGTATAGCGGACCGTGAAGGAGTCAAATCCATCCGTAAAGGAGGAGGGAGGACCTTCATGAGGTCATCCGCCGGATCCGGCGGCCAAATCCTCCACACATTGGATGTTCATGCACCCAGCCCAGGAAGTTTGGGAGTTGGAAATGCCGGCAAACACACCGCCATCAATTCTGGCGGCGCTGCCGGCACTACCGTCGGAGTTTGAAACATCTTCCACCTGTCCTTGGCTCGCTCACTCACAGCTCTTTGTTATGGCACAAAAATATCTGCGGCCCCTACATCTCATTTGAACTCATCGCTTTGGAAGGATTTTCTGGCCCAGTTACAGAGATCAATTTTATCAATAATGGGCCGCATTTTATGTTCAAGCTTGCAGATGTCTGTAAAGGTCGTTGGTCACCGTGCAAAGATGACACCGAGGATTTATGTGAGATGTTTGGTTAACTGACTCCCACGGGTCCTACAACGAAGCACAACACTTTGAAATATGCAGTTCAACTGCCGTCCACATATTATTCTCCCTCTGCATATGGATTAAACATACTATTGGACATCGCAGATACATTTTATGTACTATATTTGATCACTTTGTGCACTTGAAGGGCAGATAGGCCGAATAAACCCACTTGCGATCAGTATAGGAGGGTGTTGATCCTTGTATATATCAGTGGACTATGGCCTGCCGTTACACCGGCCGCTTACTGATCACACCGCCGATCACACCGCCGACCTCCCAAACTCCCGGTATTTCCATATCCCAAACGCACTCACCCAGCCAACCTATGGCATAATTTTGAGCACAATAAATCTTGATAATTCAATCTACATGTAATATCCTGGACAGATTTTTTATCCCTCCCTTCAAGCCCATATTTCACGAAACTGCTACCCCTACCAAATTTAAATTCGGCGAACCTTTCAATACATGCAGAATCGGTCAAAATAATTTTGGATTTCTGGAACCATATCAGGTTCGCGGGAGCCCGGCATAAGTCAGCGGCAAAGTGGCTGAAAGCACGACTAAACAAAAGTAGTTTGGCCCTCTGCACATGAACACACATTTTTAAATTTCTGAACAAGTCACTATTGGGAACTGTGTAGGTAAATAAGCATCATGGACTAGCCATAATAAATTTAATGAGGCCAAAGCCCTTTCCAAAGGATGTCGAGGCAATCTGCCAAATCGTCGGCAATCAGCTTACTAAGCACACGATTTCAAAACCGCGGTTGCCGGTAGCCAAAGAAAATGTAAACGCTTCGACTATACAGCACGTGCCTTTAGTTCAGAATTCACTTCAAATAAGTTGCAATTATGGTGATCCGAAAAATTTATATGATCCAATGACGGACAATTCCCGTAGACATTCAAGAGCGTAAATGAATATCTATGTCAATCTGAATAAATTCACCCATCTCAACAATGCAAACTGACTCTATTTGATATAATACATGTTGCAGACTCAATGCTTCAATAATTCTAGGTGTAATGGCCACACCAGGAGAAACACAACTCAGGGCTGATTAAAGCGAAGCCATCTGGTGCTTCTGGTTGAAGTTATGATATGAGAAGAGAACATACCTCCGCGGTGTGAAGAGATTGTCGTGGAGCAGAAGTAAGAGTACTGATTGGTAACACGACAGGGGCGAGTACATACTATAAGTAGTGATGACTAATACCTCCATCCCAATACGCGGGGGACTTGTTACAAAAAACATGAGTTGTTAGACCTTGAAGAAACCTTGAACCATCGCTGTCAAACTTAGGATCTCTTCAACGTGCACACAGACCAGAAGCACCACGGTAAAGCATGAATGATGGTGATATTTACACGTTCAGAGTCCATGCACTGACAATGTGCATCAGACACCTTTCATCGCAACTGTGACAAAGAAGATACATCTTGTGGGGGAAAACATGCATTAAAAAACATTATTCCATTCTGCATGGCATAGCAATGGAAGGATGAGTTCAAAAAGACAAGTAAGCTCAAGGAGGCAGGAATCCAGCTGTATGTACACATGGCTGGGATGAAATAAGGTCATTCACAGTTGCCATCTTCCGCCCATTTTCAACCATTTTTTGCTCCATTTTTCTTGTTCCTGGTTGCTTTTGAATTTTGTGGGAGAGATTTCAGACTCCAGAAGTGTTATCCAGGCATCCTCCGGAGTTTATTGGACATTGGGGAGTGTTTACTAGGGTCTGTGGAGTGGTACCACTGTCCAATCTATGTAGTATGCAAAAAGGAAAGCAAAAAGAGGGCAAAAAATGGTGCGGTGTTCACAGTTCCCTTTTTTCGGCCCTTTTTCCCTCCACTTTTTTTTCACAGTTTTCATGTGGTTTTGCACTTAGGAACAAAATTTCCCCCCTTTTCAACCCTATTTGAATGTATGAATTGGAAAGGGGGGGAAGAAACGAGAAGAAATGATGGGAACACAGAAAAGGGCGGAAAAATGGTAGGAAAAATGGCTGAAAAATGGCAACTGTGAGCAACCCTAATGTATGTATTCCCACTACTTTTAAGTAAGGGTCTTCAGACTTGCAGACAATCACATTTTTGTCATCTGTTTTTGCGTAAGTACATTTCTGCCAGAATGTTTCGCTTGCCCAGCTCATGCCAATGATTGTCTTGGCAGGGTGAATAATAAAGCAGGTAGGGCCAATGAGCAGCAAACCTGCTACCTATTTATGCATGTGTCTTTAATCTGTGACCTCTTTCAATGATTGCTCAGGAATACAAAGAGAAGAACAACAAAATATTGCTGAACATTGTGCAGTGGGAATTTTACTTGCAGTAGTTGAAGGTTGACCATTCAAGTTGGATTGAACAAATTAGAATGTTCAATATGTAAGTACTATTCACAAGCATGGCTCAAAGCTCGCTCGGTCGTCGCTTGCATGTCAACCAGCTCACATTGAACCTGGTGATCTATCACAACCTGACTGAGACATGTTATTGCCATTTATAACTGTTCAACTTCTGTACACCAAGAAATTAGCCAGTAAATTCAACCAGACTACTACAAGTTGACTGGACTCCCACTATCTTTAGGTACGGGTCTTATGAGCACCCTAATTTCAGGCCCTGCAGTAAATCACAATTTGCTCATGTCTTTTGCATAAGCCTCGGATGTGAAGCCGACAGCTGTCATCGCTTCAGCGGTTTGCTAAATTTAAAACTGCTGTTGTTGATTCGGCAGCCCATCTTCACTCTTCACTTTCTCCCTTCTCTCCCCCAGCTCCTCCCAGGTCTTCATCATGGCTCCTGCTGGTGCTACCTTCTGCAACTTACCTCTCTCAACATTGTTTGATCCTCAACTCGAAAACTCTGTGCTATCTCTCGATTGGGTCTTGACAAATGATGTCCGTACCACCTGTTCTTTCTCTGCCCTATGGCGACACTTCTTGCGCCGTGCATATGTGGCTGGGCCGTGATTGGCTTCTGTTCTGTCAGAACATGCAAACTGATGGTTCTTTTACTCTCTCGTCCGGTGTTGTGACCCCTGTTGAACTTGGTGTGTTTTTTCCATTACATTGCATTCCAACCCTGAACTCATCTCTATGTGTTATAGCTTCCAAGTCATAATACTCAACACAACAATGACGTTGATATGGATGTTGATATCAGTGCTCCTCCTGGTTCGATTTTTCCCCCTGCTTTTCTGTTTAAACAACTCACCTTATGTCACAGATGCTCCAGCATTGTGGAGCTCCCACATGCACTACACCATGCACAATGCACCATCTCCCATCCAAGCCTTATTCACAAACTCGCTTCGACGCCCAATCTGGATTCATACATTCCATTTTAGGACAACTGTGTCTCCACTTTGAATTATTGTATTTGCACTACAACCTTGGACGACACATGCCTGTGGACTGTCATCACCTTCCGCCATGCCAAGACCATGTCGCCAGCAAGGACTTGGACCCGTAATCCAGGAACTCGGACTTCGAACCACTTGATAAACACCAAACTCAGTTCGCAATCCCAATGCGAAATAAGCTATCAGTCCCGTCACACTTGAAACGACAGTTCTGCTTGGCTCCCCCTGCGTTTATGGTACCTAGGACCAGGCAGAAAAGGTATAAAAAGCATAGGAATGTAGGACAGTAGGCAGTCAATCAGCGGTGTACTTCCCCCGCTACCTAGTTCATCCCTTGGTACCACACACACCATCTCAATATCAATTGGCCACACACACCACACACACATTTGCCCACAGCATCTCATTGACTAACACCCTTCTTTTTTGCAGCTTAAGAAGAAATAAGCTTGCGTGAACTCACTCTCTCTGACACACACCTTTTTTGATCGCACACCTTCCTTCATGAGCCCAGTGCCCTGTAGAAGTGGGAACACGATAAAGGACCTTGACAAATTGTCTACAGTGACCTCCAGTTACAAGCAAGTGTAAGAGTGCACACCTAAACAGAGAACATAATCAATGTCGGGGAATTTCTGCAGACACAGCCCCTTGGCTTGTACTGGTTAACCAACTATAAACAATCATTAGGGGGAAAATTCGAAGTGAGGTTGCAGCAGGATCTCCAGATAGTGACAAGTAGAAGATCAGCAGATTGCTAGCTTGGAGACAGTATATTTTTCCACCCACACCTATTTTTACTGGTCAAATTTGAATCACCACCTCGAATAAACATTCCCTCACAACAAATCGCGCATTCCTGTCCTACAAACCAACTACTATCTATCCTTAACACCCCTTTGAACAAACTAGCTGCCAATTGAGGAATAAAACTCCACATAGCGACCCTGCAGTCCACATCACAGTGCTCTCGTGTATCTGTGGCGATGGCTCTACATGCTGCTCTTGTGCATTCACATCTGCTGCTACTCACTGTTGTCCTTCCATGGAGACTAAAATCTTTGGAAATTGTCCACAATATTCTTCTGCATCACCACTCTACACACTCTTGTATATCTGTATTCTATGTGACTTGCCAATAATAAACATGTGCTTGCACTCCATGCCATACCTCATCATGATATGAGTTTGATTCAATGCTGAGGAGCTCTTTTTGCACCACATTATGACTGGCACCTATAGTGATTATGTTGTGGATGCTTCATCTGCTCCACACCCTGACCGTTCTGCCTGTCACACTATCAGCCACAACTATTCTTCTGCTGCTGATTTATTGCAACCTGTTCTATAAATTATCCTCAATGCAAATAGTAAGCAAATGCCCACCGAAAATCTATCCCATGTCACTTCATCATTAAATATCTCTGTAATCTTCGATTCAAATTACACTGTGCTATATGAAAACATCTTGAAATGGTTTTGTCTTCTGCGCCAGATAACTATTTGTCCCTCCGTGACCAATTTCTTTAATTCCTGTGAGAGTTATTTACATCCTGTTCTAGTCTCTGTTCTGTCATTGCATTGCATTCACTCAGAACCCAAAGTCACTACTGAAGATATCTGTTTTAAGATTATAGACTCCAGACACTGTATGTAGTTTTCTCACTGCCACTCTTCAATAACTCTTCCATCAAACCTATCCTTACCCGACTGTGCTGATGTGTGCAATGAACAGAATACAAATAATATAGATCCTGACCTCCAGGATCACATTCTCTTTGCCATCCAGGGGAGCAATATTTCTCCCAAATCACTCAGCTGCATGCTTTTAAATGTAGGAATCAAATATGATCCAAAAGAAGGTTGTACATAGTTTACCAGTGATGCACAACACACACTTGATTATTTTTCTCGCAAGGCACACAGATTCTGAGGTAGCGGGCTCTGCCGCTTGTCAGCCTTACCCGCATTTTTTTTTTTTGGATACAGGGTACAGTCCTGTATTAGGAAGTGCAACAGTCAGACGGTTTTGTCGATATCTGAGCCTAATCTCACCCAAATAACTCGGTCCAAAGTGTATTCTGGATCGGATCGATATGTAGTCCATGGCGCAATTTACTTTTCAGAGAAACATCCAATAGCTGCTGAGAACGAGGCAAATCTTTCTGGTACCCCAAATATGCCCAATTGACATGGAAGCGCAACACTTCGACGTCATTGATTGTAGTTCTGGGTGTATACTGTTTGGTGGTTTAACCTACATATCTGTAATTAGGGACGCTGAAAACCCCCAATACAACAAACTTGGCATATGCCAGCGCTGTAAACACGGAAAGAAGGAGAGGTCAGGTAGTGGGGATCAAAAGACTCTGAAATATGGCCACAAACATCGCAATCTTAAGGGCTTCACAGGAGCTTTCCGCACAAATCCTTTTGTAAATAGGATGATATGACACCCTACTGTACTCATGTAAAATTTGGACCTAACCCGAAGCCTCAAAGGTACGTGATTCCTGGTGTTGCGCTTCCTCATACAGGACTGTATTCAGGAATATCAGGATCTGGATTCTGGCTCATGTGGGAAGTCGTTTTTCATACAGAGACGAGAGGAGATGGTTTTCTGAGTCAGATTTGGATTTTCGTAAAAAGGCCACAACTCCTCATTCGCAAATCACACCTTAGGATTTATTGCTGGTTCTTGAGAGCCATAGCGGAATAGCAGATTTCAGACTACCCAGGCGCCTCGTTGGGACCAGCTGTGGCAGCCCAAAATCAGAAACATGTCATTTTATATGAAGCATCCGACATACCAGGACCCCCACCCTCATTCCAAGATGTCTCTAGCTCCCAAAGAAAATTCAAATGTCTCAGGCAACAAATTTGGGTGGTTTGGGATAAAGGACAGCAGTGAGAAGGGAATTGAGGGAAGAAAAAGTTGGAAGACATACCAAGCTGGAGTATACCCAATTGAAAAAACTTGCCAAATCCAGACCTGTAGCGTGGATGGGTCGCACCTGTGGATGTGGCCAGCATGAGCTACTCAGGATTGAAGCCGAGGTGTATCCACACCATAGTGTGTGGCGTGAATGGGCACTATATTCGATCAGGGATTGAAGCCTTGCATCGTGTGAGTAGAATGAGCCCAGGAAGCCGCCGAAAGATGAAAAATTGGCAGAGAAAGAACTAGGGCAGTTGTGCAGGAGAAGAAAACGGCGGTCGGAGCCCCTCGGCCGACGGTGCACGTGCCATAACCCCGAACATTACTTTCGGTTGAAAAACGGTAAGTATGAACCACCATTAGAGGTCAGTACCGGTCCCATTCCATCCTCAAACCCTAAACTCGAACATTTCAGGAGTCACTAGAGGCCAAGTGGCCCACTACCCAGTCGCAGATAGTACAGTTTTGACCGATGGCAACATATCGCAGTATGTGGCCTCCGAGTGCAGCGAATTAAAGATGCGGAGTTCTTCTCTACGGGAAAGTGTCGACATCGTTAGACTGCACGCGCCATCACTACGTCATGATCCTGTCGCAGGTCACGTTTTGATGTCCCGGAGGTTGCCGACAACACTCAAAATCCTTCCACGCAGGGCGTTCCGGGGTATTTAAACGTGTTTAGCCCTTAAAGAATATCTCACGAATTTACATGCGGCCCAAATTTTTTGGGATGTCTTATTGTACTTTTTGGTGCTGTTTGGGCATCTCACCTACTTTCGTCGTTCATACTTCTAGGCTGACCAGAAAATTCCGGTTGGATTCTCAGAATGATTACTGAGTCATTTTAGGACCCAAAAAAATTGCGAAGACTTCAAGGACACTGGAAACCTTTGGGAAACCTCACAATGCAGCATTTTATGTGCCTTCGGCAACCTCCGGGGCATCAAGCGTGACTTCCGATCAGCGTTGATGGCGCGTGCTAGGAATTTAAAAACCAGATCGACCAGTCTACCGACACTTTCCCGTAGACAGCCTGGTTATCAGTCTAGAGCTGCATCACATACGCAAACTTTTGGCGGAAACTGGTGCTTTTGGAAGAAGTAAAACAAAGAGGCTTGCGAGGGCCTATGAAATTGTGGAGCCTACATCACGGACGTGGGCTCGACGACCACACTGATATTCGTCCATGGCAGATGCAGGAATTGCATCCTCTGTAACCCATCTCCCCCGACGCTGGCATCCCTGCGCACTTGGCCCTGGCGACGCGCACACTTGGCACTGAAGCCCACGGACGTCGGTCCTCCCTACTTCGGAACGCGACTGAGACGCGACACCCCTGGTCGGCCAATGGATGTGGTATAGAAGCGAATTTTTGTCGTGGGGAGTCGCAAGGAAAGCCCTTCGCATGTGTCGTCCTAGTCGGGACTGGATTTGGCATGCTGCGGAGGCTCGACATCGTCGCGTTCTTTCCTCGGCCCATACGCCAGTTCGTTAACAACCTTGTTACGTCTTGCGAATGGCCTATGCGTCTTTTCGAAACCCAGGATGTCCGTGGCCCGACCATCCATGCAGAATGGCTCACTGCTGCAAATTCATGTCCCGACGCAGGCCCTTGGCATCGGCATGCGGACTCGAAACATCGGAAAAGGTCGGGAGAGTCGTCAGAGGCGAGTCGTCAGTGGTAGGATCCATCACAGCTGGTCCAGCGTTGTTCCGGAGTATCCGCCCGTTCGACAACGGATATCGGTGCATATGGGCAGCGATGTCGACTGACACGTAGCGGATTCCGGCCGCGCGCTGGTTCGGACGTGAGTGGAGGCAGTGGTGTACCCGTGGCGGGTGCAATACCCTGCCAATGCTTGCTGCGTGAGTTCAATCGAAGGCTTCTTCCCACCATGGCCGAAGGAATAAGGTTGACCAGCGAATGCCGAACCGCAACCGATGCAATTTGTGGTCGCTGGAATGGGAGTGGGGATCCTCGAGACAGAGATAAAACGTAGCGTGACGTGGTCCCGAGGCGTGGTCCCGAGGGAGGGAAATACCGCCGCCTAACGGGACGCTCGTTGTCCCCAGTTTGTCGTGCCACAGCCCGCGATGGACTGTCGACCATCTGGAGGTGCAGGTGGATGTCGGGGCGTCGTGCCAAGCTTGAAGGTTATTCCGTTGCCTGCCGTCATCACATTCCGTTTCCTGACAGCTCTCCGAGGGTTCCACCCCAAGGATGAATAGAATCTCTTCGCGAAAACGAGGTCTGATATGCTCACACAGTCGCGGCATCCTTTGTGATTCTCATCCCTGCATCCACAGCTTTCTCAACTCGTCTCCCCCCTTTTCTGCAAAGGCCGAGATCTTTCCAAGAGCCTCCGAGAATAACGTACGCGTACGTTTTTCCGGTGAGGTACTGTAGCCACATTTGCATTTCACGCGACTTCAACGTTCACTGTCTATTTTCTCCATAGTTTGCTCGTGGTAGGATTCTACAACCCCGATTCAAAAAGTTTGGGGTACAATCGACAATTTCTCTGTCAAATTTGCCCGGCAGATAGGCTTTGTCGGATGCACCCGACTTCTATGTGGCTGGCCTACCTGCGGACGTATGCGCAGTCCAGCTTTACTTCTTTTGTTGGCCGCCGGGAGGGCCAATCTATTATACTGCGACCTAATTGGCTCATCCTTATGCTCCCCCAGATCCATTCTTCAGTCTGACTTAGCTCTAACTCGGTACGGACGGCGCCGAAGTGAGCATCTATTATTTGAACGACCAGATGACCAACTCGGACTCAGACAGAAAGAGTCATCTATCCAAAATATCCCGCGTACCAGGTGCATAATTACGAACCCACTCGTCTGCGTTGAGTCCATATCTACATTGTCTCTCGCTCTGTCACGAACCAATGGTCCGGCCGTCTTCTATGATAATGCATAATTTTCGACCTGTGTTTCCCGAAGAGGCGGTCGAACGATACCCGAGTCTAACGATGGCATTGGGTAACGACTATCCGGGATCATACACCACCGACGTAGTCGCTGCATCTGATAGTTGCTCGGACCTTGATACTGCGATGTCTTTTAACGCCGCTTCTTCGTTTATCAATCCTCCCCTTACACGGCCGTCTCCATTGTCCTCGGAGGCTTGTTTTGTACACCGGCCAGTCTCGGGTACTATACTCAAGATTTCTGCATCCCATCTGTGGACAGCCGATGGAATCCCCTCGGCTACGATCGCTTCCCGCAATAATCCCGCCTCCCTTGACAATTATCCTACGTGGGCGATTTCCATTACCAAGCAGTGTAAAATTATATGCTCACTTCCTATTTAGGCGCAAGGATCCGTACAATTTTGCATCCAAGACCACATACAGCCTGCCAAATCCACCTCCTGCTTTCCGACATGACACAACATCGAAGTGCGTTCCTACACCCACAAGCGTAGGTTGTGGTAACCGGTAATTCTGTTGTAGGCCTCGGAAAAAACGCGCCAAGATCCACGAGTGCAGCTCATGCCACAAGCGATTTTCCGGGTAAGTGACTTTTCATCTACCAAGCTCGTCTCAATTCCGCACAGGCCGGCGACTCTCAAAACCCACCAAAATATGCACACCGGAGAGCAACGTACGCATCAATCATCTTCATTACTGTCAAAAAACAGTTAAAATTAGTGTACACCTCAGCTTTCTCCTGCGTCTTTCCCGGCTGTCCGAAGAAATTTGGTTCGAATTTTCTGGTTTCTTGATAATAATTGCTCAGCCTGCTTTGGCCTCGCAGGGGTCCGGTCGAATATGCTGAGACATAGCCTCACACATAACCTTCCTAGGGCCGACATGACCCACTTTAGGGCCGGCATGACCCACTCGACCCACTCTAGGGCCGACATGACCCACTCTCCTCTGCCCGGTGATATTACATGGCAGAATCCCGAGACCTGCCTTCCTGTCTTCTCCAATGTCACAAAAATAAACACAGAACTAGTGTGGCGTCCAATCCGCTCCCCTGCCTCAGTTATGGTATGTCTGAGACAAAGTGGCCTGTACATTCATTAGCCTCATTGATATAGTTGCAGGTTGCCCGGCGGGACAATCGTAAAATCCCGTCTTCCGATTCAGATCGCGAGAGTGCCAGATGTGACCCAGGAACGCCTTCCCCTGCGAGGAAAGATTACTAGCACTAAATGACCTTGCTACATCAGACTACTGTACGATTTTGACCGAATGTTTGGCTGACGGGTGACGGCGGGCACTGAACTGAACAATCTTGGTGTAGGTGACGGTGACGGCGGTGTTTTGAGGCCTAAATAGACTCGAAAATGCAAAAATTTCGTGACCGGCATTCGCCGGATTGCTATATATGGAAATGTTAGGGGTGATTGCCGAGAAATGAACACCCAGAAAAATGAACATTTGAGGTGACGGGTGACATGATGTGAACATTCGGTCGAAATAGTACATTATTGGCATGTACCCCTTACCAGTAGCTTTACTCAATCGTAAACTTCTCTCTTGCAAGCTAGCTTAGCGATAAATTTCCCCAGGGCCTCCTGAATATCTTTCCAAATCAGTGTCGGAAGAGACACACCTCGTTCTAACATCTGGAAACACATTCTAGCTGCATAGACATGCTATATCCAGGATATCTTGTGTTTAAACTTCTGGATCTGATGCGTAACCGAGTTATTACGCAATCTCGGAGTTTGAATTAAGTCGCATACACTTTTTCATACAGGACCACTTAATTCATAGGCCTTTGACACAGAATGGGGTGCCTTTGCTGTGCCTTGATTTCTATCTCCTCAGAACTCCGACAGGCGGCTTGTAATCAATGGTGCAAAGAGCGCGATGTGGTCACGTGTTCTTTCGATGTACCGCCTGAAAATAATCAAATGGACAGAAAAAAATTGTAAATTTATCTAGGAGGTATAAATGCTTGTTATCTGAAGATTACATGCCAAGGGACAGGGTCAAAGCCCATAAATACCAGCACCTGAGCATTTACCACTAAAATTCAAACTCCGTGATTGCATAATACGAGCTCATTTGTTGAAGTGTCTGTCTATGAGAGACTAACTTCGTTCCCAGTTTGAGTTTATGTGAAGAACAGTAACTGATCAGGTGCTTGTGCGGTCTTCGAAGACCGTGACCACTGACCCATACATTATTTATGAGCCGGATTGCACTTGCTTTATGTTTTGATTTTCCAGCTGTTTGCATAAAGGATGGCAGTAGCCCCTTTTTGGAAAATAAGAGCAATTTTGATCTCGCACTTTGCCATTGACAGCCCGACCCCATTTCTCCACATATTTAATTGATTTTTGGTACGTTCAAGAGGGATTTGATGGGCCTTTCGATCCATACCCAACTCAGGTGGTAAAAACCGAATATATAGGTTTATGAAAATTGGCCTAAAGTGATTCCACCGCTGACTTGGACTGCCGCCTACTCACTCAAATCTTATTCAATTTAGTTGAGTGTGGATTCGTTCAAGAGGTATTCCACTGGCATACATTACACATAAATGAGATCTTGCTTCCAATCTAAAATGGGCCGAGTATAATTGCTCATTCAACACAAAGGGTCTACAGCCTTCTGAGGGCTTTAGAAATTTTCATGACACAATTGGCTACCATACGAATGAGTGCCATGGTAGTGACTTCCCAATGTGTCATGAGCAGGCCAAATTGGGGCAGAACTCATGGAGAACTGGATGTAACAAGACCTGCGGGAATGTAAACAGTGTGAATTTTGATGATCCCAGATATTTGGTTTTACCAGGTGAGTAGAGTATGAGTAGAGAGCCCCATTGAATCCCTCTCGAACACACCTAAAATCATGTATATGTGTTGAGAAGTGCGGTCAGACCGTGAAATGCAAAGTGTGAGATCAAAATTGCTCTTATTTTCACAACAAGGGCTACCACCATCCTTTATGCAAAGAGCTGTAAGAGGTCATTGCTAAGTTAGACTCAATTGAAGAAAATGCAAACACTTCAACTATACAGCATGTGCCTCAAGTTCAAAGTTCACTTCAAACAAAGTGCAATTATGGTGATCCAGGAGATTATTTGATCCAATGACAACTCCTGTAGACATTCAAGAGTGTAAATGGATATATATGTCAATCTGAATAAATTCACCCATCTCAACAATGCAAACTGACTCTAGTTAGTACGGTAATATTCCCCCTGGGGAGCTCAGACACTTAAGCAAAACAATGAATATCACCATTTCTAGGGGTTTCACAGGAATCTGAATAGACAGATTGACTGCAATCCATCTTTTACATAGGTTACATATAAATTTTTGACCTGAATTACCCATGTCTTGTTGAACAGCACTAAAGGTTTGTTGAGTCTTGTTGTCCGAGTAGTAGGTAAACATCAAAATGTGATTCCCACAGGCACAGTTCACAGCATCACCCCCAAATTCCACATGTACCAGAAGTCCAGGACTTCCCTAGAAAAATACCCATAGACACCAATTTGTCGGGGGTTCATAACCTAATTAAATAGGCAATTTTGGCAGGGAAAGCTGACATTTTTCAGCTATTGCAGGAGCTGCTGGGCACCTATAGTCCTAAAATTTTGCATGAACATAATTATATGGTAGAGTCATAGTCTGAACACATCCTGGCATGTCTATGTGCATCTTTTGGGTATGATCAGTGAGAAAACAGCTAAACATCGCAAATTCAGCAACTTTTTAATTATTTAAGAAATACATAAGGCATCCAACTCCAATTTTTAGCTCAAATATTGTAGAAAAAATCCCAAGGAATGTAGCAAGCTCAGAATCTCGGAAATAAGTTGAGTATTGGCAGAGATATTTGTGTTTGTCTGAGTACTAGGTAAGTCTGGACCTTTGGGGGGGCATAGTACATGTTGCAGACTCAATGCTTCAATAATTCTAGGTGTAATGGCCACACCAGGAAAAACACAACTCTGTAGAGTTGAGGCTGATTAAAGGAATGACATCTGGGACTTCTGATTGAAGTTATGGTACGAGAAGAAAACATACCTCTGTGGGGGACTTGTTACAAAAAACATAAGTTGCCAGACCTTGGAGAAACCTTGAACTGTTGCCGTTGAACTTGGGATGTCTTCAATATGCATGCAGGCCAGAAGCACCGCGGTAAAGCATGAATGATGGTGATATTTTCATGTTCAGAGTCCATGCACTGACAATGTGCATCAGACACCTTTCATCACAACTGTGACAAAGAAGATGCATCTTGTGGGGGAAAACATGCATTAAAAAACATTATTACATTCTGCATGGCATAGCAATGGAAGGATGAGTTGCAAAAAGACAAGTGAGCTCAAGGACACAGGAATCCAGCTGTATGTATGCATGGCTGGGATGAAATAGGGTCATTCACAGTTGCCATCTTCCACCCATTTTTCAGCCATTTTTTGCTCCATTTTTCTTGTTCAGTTGCTTTTGAATTTTGTGGACATGGGAGAGATTTCAGACTCCAAAAATGTTATCCAGGCATCCTCCGGAGTTCATTGGACATTGGGTAGTGTTTACTAGGGTCTGTGGAGTGGTACCACTGTCCAATCTATGTAGTATACAAAAAGGAAAGCAAAAAGAGAGCAAAAAATGATGCGGTGTTCACAGTTCCCTTTTTTCAACCCTTTTTCCCTCCATCTTTTTCACGGTTTTCATGTGGTTTTGCACTTAGGAACAAGATTTCCCCCCTTTTCAACCCTTTTTGAATGTATAAATTGAAAAGGGGGAAAAAACTGGGAAGAAAATGATGGGAACTTGAAAAGGGCAGGAAAATGGTAGGAAAAATGGTAGAAAAATGGCAACTGTAAGCGACCCTAATGTAAGTATTCCCATTACCTTTAAGTAAGGGTCTTCAGGACTCGCAGACAATTAAATTTTTTCATTTCTGTTTGTGTAAGTGCATTTCTGCCAGAATGTTTTGCTTATAATGGGGTGAATAATAAAGCAGGTAGGGCCAATGAGCAGCAAAACCTGCTACCTATTTATGCATGTGTCTTTAATCTGTGACCTCTTTCAATGATTTCTCAGTAGTACAAAGAGAAAAACAACAAAATATTGCTGAACACTGTGCAGTGGGAATTTTACTTGCAGTAGTTGAAGGTTGACCATTCAAGTTGAATTGAACAAATTAGAATGGTTCATATGTAAGTACTACTCAAAAGCGTGGCTCAAAGCTCGCTTAGTTGCTGCTTGCACGTCAACCAGCTCACATTGAGCCAGGTGAACTATCATGACCTGACTGAGACATGTTATTGCCATTTGTAACTGTTCAACTTCTGTACACCAAGAAATTAGCCAGTGAATTCAACCAGACTTACATGAGTTCTGAATTGGGATTCAGCTTAAAGTTCACTTGGTTACCACTCTCGCATTGACTAGCTCACATTGAGCCTCAGAAATGATGTGTGATCCGAGGAGGAGAATAATTAGTAATTTGAATCAGTTCCTTCAAAGTCCGCTGCTGAATTTCTGTTTAACATCACTGGTTGAGCATTTCAAGTTTTTCAGTGAAAATATTGGTGAAAAACTTCCTTCATTTTTCACACTTTTCACACTAAAAAAGTATGTGAAAAATCTAGATTGTTTTCAATACTTTTTGATACAATTTGACGCGCGTGTGCCAGCTCAGCACCTCCATCTCCCACGAACCCCCTGTCCCATCCCCAAAAACCCGCTGCCCCTCCCCTGTCACCGTCGCCGTCGCTCATTCCACCGCTACCCATAGCGGACTCGCTGCCCCCGTACCACGTCACTGAGCCCCCCGTAACCCCCGTACCCTTGGCTCCCACACGCGTTACGCGCAGACTGTTCACACTCCACAGCTGCGACTTGCTCCCGTCCCTGAGTTCGGTTGTCTTCCCCATCTCCCCACTGTACGCACCCGCCATCACGGCCTCGAACCCCGCTTCCATCCCCCTACTGCGCTCCCCCAGGCTCTGTCCACGAAGCATGCCCGACCTCACCCCATTCATTGGTGATCACAACAAGGACGAGCTGTCCCCACCCGATTTCTTGAAGCAGCTACGCAACCTGATGCGGTGTTTGGGCATCACGAACGATGCGGAAAAAATTGCCACTATGGGCGATTACTTTAAGGACAAGTCTATTGCGGACAAGTTGCTGAAGGCGATCCCGCACGGCGACCCGGCCCTCACGTCCTTTGCCACGCTCTCCGCTGTGTTCGAAGCGTGTTTCCCCAGCGTACAGGAAGTCGTGAAGTCCCCGGAGCAGCTGGAGTTCGAGTTGTTCCGCATGCGCATGTCCATGGATGAGCTTGCGCACGAGTACATCGACGTGAAGGGCGTCAACGTATACATGAACATCGACTTCGCCAACCGCGTTGAAGACACTGCTAGGGAGGCCGGTGCAGACGCACACACAACAAGGCTCTGGGAGTTCCGCAGCAAACTCCCTGCGGTCATCCAGGAACACGTCAGCGAGCACCCGGCAGACTGGAAAACCGCTGCGGCAGAGATACGCGCTGTCAGCCAGGCTGCGATCAAGAGTGCCGTGAAAATGTACCTTGAGCAGAAGGCGATGGAGGACAAGGTCGCCCACATTGCTTTCCAGCTCAAGCGCACCCGCGTCGCTCCCCCCGCCCCCGTGTACCGCCCGCCCCAGTCCACTGCTCCCCCCGCCGCTACCTCTCCCGCCGCTCCCATTCCACCCCTGACCCAGAACGCGCCCACGGGGCAGCAGCGTGGGAACAAACCCTGCATGCCGCGTGCACCCCCCACCGAAGCAGAAAAAGGCGCAGTTGTGCATCATCATCGACCACTGCGTCAAACGCATGGTAGCTGACACGCCGGCGGGACAGCAGGTCTATGCAGCCAACATCACCTGCTGGAATGCGCTCAACGGCATGACCCCTGCCCCCAACCTCAAGCTCGAGGCGATTGGGTACCCACTCAGCCCTGGCTCGTCACCGCCGTGCACCGACGACTGCTACGGCTGCGGCCGCGCTACCATCCCCGCTCATTGCCGCGGTCCCGATTGTGGTGGACGTACCATTCCCCTCACCAAATCAACATTTCGCTCCATCTGTGGCTCCTGGTTTGGCCCACACAGCACCATGCCTGCGCCTGTTAATGTCATTGGGGTTTGGTGGGAGGAGGGTGCAACCGACCCGCAGGATTTTCAGGCGGGGTTGACCGAGTAGGCCACTCGTCAGCCCAGGAGCCCGGCCAAGTTGGTGGCGTGGTGTGGGCGTTGTGAACGCCCTACGCCTGGCCCAGCGAATGTGACAAGAGACGCACAGAATCTATATGCCGAACAATATCTGCATCATCCACATTCGGATACCACCTTACCGGATTGGGAGTCTCGCTAGACTTGCGCTTCACATGTCCTGTTCACCTCGTTTACAACCTTGTCCACCACCAACCCAACGTGCTCCATATGATTCCGCCTCTCGCACATTCCATGAACCACGAAAACTACAGCTCCGGTGGAATCGCCTCCACACCTGTCGCGTATCTCCTTCACCACCGGAATCTCCCATTTACACCTCTCACACATACCCTTCACCAGTGAACGACCACCATCGCTCACTGGCTCCTCTCATTTACACCAGCGAACATACCGTTAACGACCACTTTCACACCTGCGAACGTACCATTCACCGCCTCGTGTTGCAGCCACAGGGGATGAAATGTGAGGATCTTTGGGCACGAGGCCCGATGTATCGGACATTTTCAAGGTATAAAAGGGAGACATAGTTTTGGGCAATAGTCAGTCAATAAAGGTTTTACACCCCACCCCACCCCCCCACTCTCACACACACTCTTGTAAAATCCTCACTCAATCTAATTGACCACACACACACACACACACATACTTGTCCTTCGGACGTTTCATCGCCCTCCCTCGCCGTTATCTCACCCAGAGTCGGCACACACACACACACTCCAGCTTTATCGCCAGCAGACCTTCCTTCACGAGTCCCAGCACCCTGTAGAAGTGGGAACAATGATAAAGCACTAGCAAAGTGTCTACAATAGACCCTGGCGATGATTGCGCATGAGTTACGCACCGAACACAGGATATAGTCGACGTCGAAGGATATCTTCATGCTCCCGAAACCGTGGTCAGAGCATCGAGGGGAACACAGTAAAGGAACGATAGAAGCCTTTTGGATTAGGCAAGCAGCAGATTAGTGGAATTGCCGGCTCGCGCAAGTACTCTCTTTAAAACCTCTCTTTTGCTAACTTCGAACCTCACGTTCGAACACACTATCATTAAACAACAAACATCTCTTTCTCCCCCTATACCTCATGCTTGAATTCAACAATACTAGCCCCTCAGAGGACGATCAAGCTGTTTGCAAGTGAAAAATAACTCACTTCGCAGGACCGCAGTCCACATCACAACGGGTCTCACTCATTGTACAGTCGATACCAATCTTGAAATTGAAATCATTGACCTGTACTTGGTGGGACATGATGCGAACACAAACGAATGTTATCCATTCATACACCAAGTTATTCTGGAAGGACCGTGCAGTGAGAAAGTATGTGCAGCGGTGTTGTTTGATGGTGGCACGATGGTGGGCGCGATGGATACCGCATTCTACGAAAGGGTGAAGCACAAGCTGGGGGGGATCAGCGTGTCTACGAAGAAGCTGCAGATGGCAAACGGGGTTATCGTCAACTCGGTCGTGCAGTGGGAGGGCGTGATTGACATCGGCGGTGCTCGTGTTTCGGGAGCCTTTGAGGTCTTCGACAGCAACGGTGGCTGGGTATTGCTGTTTGGGAAACTGCTACAAGCTACCGCGGGCGCTGTCCACAATTACAACACCGATGTCGTGCTGCTCAATGCTGTGGGCAAGACGATGACGCTCGCAAACCAGCACCCCAATGCGCAGAAGCGAAGAATGCAGGAAAGGGATGCTGCAGATGCAGCTAGGCGTGCAGCCTTAATGGGGGTAACATTGTACGCAAGTCGCCCGCTTAGGCGAGTCCCTGATGCTGTACCAAATGACGAGAGTCACGCTGACCTAGCCGGCGAGGACTTGCAACAGGCGATGTGACACATCGATTCGGACATACTCCAAGTAGAGGAGGTCTATGCACCATTGGTGGAACGGGGGCCGGCAGAGATCGTGAGCGAGGACAGTATCACTGCAGGCGAAGCAGCAAGGCATGCAGCCTCACCAGGGGTTACTTCGTTCGCGAATCCCCGCTGAGGCGAGTCCACAATCATGCTACCATCCACGTAAACCCGGCTGACATTTGCAACGAGTACTCGTGTCCAGGAGACGATAGCGTGGCGACCGACAGAGAAGAACGTGAAGAATGGCACGAGACGCTGGAGATGTTGGAAGAGGAGGATGAGGATACCGATGACAATGACTGGTACAATGCGGGGGATGGATATGGAGGTGCCGACACGCTTAGAGACAATATGGGGGCAGCATCGTCCGAGGACATGGCCCCCGCGAGGCGAGTCCTTCTTGAAATACTACTGGAATGGAGACGCGTTGACGCGTATGTGGAGGAGAGCCTGAGTACAACCACGACAGAGGAGAAGTTGAAGAACGATAGCCAGAGTGGCTCGCGAGGGACCATCATGGGGGAGCGAGAATCCCCCACCAGGGGAGTTTTCGACCGCCTGCTGGTGCTCCAAGTTGATGACAGTGCTGACACCCCCTGCATACCAGACCCCGCGCGATCGCAGATGCAGCTGCTTGTCGACATCTTCATGTGCCACACTGACCCATTTAAATTGGAACGTGTTGCGCGTATACTTGACCTCGTACAGATCGGCCCCGACGTCACACCTGAGCAACACGAGGACGTGCGCATGCTTCTGAGGGAGTTCGCAGATGTGTTTGCGCTGTCCATGAGCGAGGTGAAGGTGGTCGAGGGTGAAGGTTACGCACCGAAGATACCGAAGGGCCATGAATTCTCTATGAGGCCGAACCAACGGCCGCTGACACGCCCCCAGGTGGAGTACCTCAATGCGCAAGTAGATGTCTTGAAGGCAGCTGGGATCATCTGCGAAATCGACCCGTGTGACGTGAAATGTGTTAACCCAATCACACTTGCGCAGAAAGACCACGAGGCGGGCTTATCATACGAGGAGCTGCTCCACGACCTCAATGACGAATGCGTGTGCCACAGATTTCCACCAATGGATGACCTACCCCCACACCCGCCTCGCACCGGTCGCACCGCACCCGCCGGTCCTCCTAAATGGCGGATATGCCAGGATTTCGCGCAACTGAATGAGTTCATTAAGGTCTCACCCATGCCACAAGGTGACATCCACGATAAGCAACGACGCCTTTCCGGCCACCGCTACATCTCCATCTTTGACTTCGCCTCGGGTTTTTTCGCACTCCATGTGGCTAATGACATGCAGCCGTACCTGGTGATGTTCGTGCCAGGCCGTGGGTTCTTTGCGTACATGCGCATGCCCTTCGGACTTACGGATGCGCCCACGACATTTTCCATTATGGTCACGTGCAAACTTTATGACTTGACTATTTCAGAGCTAATGGAACTCTTTGTGGACGATGGCGGCTCCGCAGTGGACGAGTTTCCCGAGATGATGAGGAAGCTGCGCACCATATTCCAGCGGATCCGTGACACGCACCTATCACTTTCTGAGGTGTTCATGACTGAGGCGGTATTTGCAGGCTCCACGGTAGGACCCAAAGGGGTTTCGCCCGACCTGGGCAAGCTAAACAACAATAGTTAAGTGGTCGCAACCCTCCGACGCCGCCAACCTCCATTCTTTCCTCGGCCTCACATCCTACTTCCGCGATCTCGTGGAGAACTACGCGAAGGTGGAACTCCCATTGCGCAACATCATACGTCTTGTGGAGGTGCCCGCCGGCGCTCGCAAGCGGACGTTCCACTCGCTGATGCACACGTTCCCACTCGTGCCCGTGTGGACGGATGCGCACACAAAATGCTTGCTCGGGCTCAAGCATCTGCTCATGTCAGAGCCCGTATTGTGCGCACCGCATTTTGAGACGGTCCTCGAGCACCCGTTCAAGGTGACCTCCGATGGTTGTAAGGACGGTTTTGCCGGTGTGCTATTCCAGGACATGAAGACGACGCTGCCCTCCAGGAAGCTCATAGTCCGCCGTCATCCCATCGTGTTCGCGTCCAAACGCACATCAGTGTCAGAGGAAAAATACCCGCCCCACCTGCTTGAGTTCACCGCGCTAAAGTTTTGTCTAGACAAGTTCTCGGACGTGATCTGCGGCCAACCAGTAGCACTCGAAACCGACTGCAGCGCCGTATGTGAAGTCCTCAGTAATCACAAGCTCAACATTGTGCACAGTTGCTGGCACGACAGCGTCATGGGGTACAATATTGTCGGCGCGAAACATATTAAAGGCATACACAATACGGCAGCGGATGCATTGAGCCAGATGTACGAGGGCTGCAAACGTGTCATGGGTGACGGCAGTGAATGGGTGGTATCCCCCGACTGGGAGGCCGGGGCGGGGATCATAAATGACCTTTTCACAGTCGGCGTGGTCGGCGCAGAGGAGGAGGCGGTGTTGGTGGTCGCGCTGCCAGAGGGCTCAATGGCGTTGAGGGAGCGGTTCAAGGCGGAGCTGCTGTTCTTGAGCGTCATTGATGCCCTGCTGGAGCTCAACATGGGGAAGACGATGCGCAAGCGGCGCCAATCACCTCGAGCTTGAGGTCGCGCGTGGGGGTCGTGCCGTTGAGCGCATTCCAGCAGGTGATGTTGGCTGCATAGACCTGCTGTCCCGCCGGCGTGTCAGCTACCATGCGTTTGACGCAGTGGTCGATGATGATGCACAACTGCGCCTTTTTCTGCTTCGGTGGGGGGTGCACGCGGCATGCAGGGTTTGTTCCCACGCTGCTGCCCCGTGGGCGCGTTCTGGGTCAGGGGTGGAATGGGAGCGGCAGGAGAGGTAGCGGCAGGGGGAGCAGTGGACTGGGGCGGGTGGTACACGGGGGCGGGGGGAGCAACGCGGGTGCACTCGAGCTGGAAAGCAATGTGGGCGACCTTGTCCTCCATCGCCTTCTGCTCAAGGTACATTTTCACGGCACTCTTGATCGCAGCCTGGCTGACAGCGCATATCTCTGCCGCAGCGGTTTTCCAGTCTGCCGGGTGCTCACTGACGTGTTCCTGGATGACCGCAGGGAGGTTGCTGTGGAACTCCCAGAGCCTTGTTGTGTGTGCGTCTGCACCGGCCTCCCTAGCGGTGTCTTCAACTGTTCGTGTACACGTTGATGCCCTTCACATCGACGTACTCATGCGCCAGCTCATTCATGGACATGCGCATGCGGAACAACTCGGACTCCAGCTGCTCTGGGGACTTCACGACTTCCTGTACGCCGAGGAAACGCGCTTCGAACGCAGCAGAGAGCGCGGCAAAGGACGCGAGGGCCGGGTCGCCGTGCGGGATCGCCTTCAGCCACTTGTCCACAATAGACTTGTCCTTAAAGTAATCGCCCATAGTGGCAATTTTTTCCGCATCGTTCGTGATGCCCAAACACTGCATCAGGTTGCGTAGCTGCTTCAAGAAATCGGGCGGGGACAGCTCGTCATTGTTGCGATCACCAACGAATGGGGTGAGGTCGGGCATGCTTCGTGGACAGAGCCTGGGGGAGCGCAGTAGGGGGATGGAAGCAGGGTTCGAGGCCGTGATGGCGGGTGCATACAGTGGGGAGATGGGGAAGACGACCGAATTCAGGGACGGGAGCGAGTCGCAGGTGCAGAGCGTGAACAGTCTGCGCTTAGCACGTTGTGGAGCTCCCACATGCGCTACACCATGCACAACACACCATCTCCCATCCAAGCCTTATTCGCAATCTCGCTTCAACACCCAATCCAGATTCATACATCCCATTTTAGGACAATCGTGTCTTCACTTCAAATTATCGTATTCGCGCTACGACCTCAGACGACAGGCACCCGCGGACTGTCATCACCTTCCATCACGCCACGACCACGCCGCCAGCAAAGACTCGAGCCCGTAATCCAGGAACTCAGACTTTGAACCACTCGATAGCCCCCAAACTCGGTTCGCATTCCCAATGCGAAATAAAGCTATCAGTTCCGCTACACTTGGAACAACGGTTCCGATCGGCTCCCCCTGCATTTACGGTACCACGGACCAGGCAGGAAAGGTATAAAGAGTGTAGGAACGTAGGACAGTAGCCAGTCAGTAAATGGTGTACTTCCCCCGCTACCTGGTTCACCCCTTGGTACCACACACCATCTCAATTGGCCACACACACCACACACACATTTGCCCACAGCATCTCATCAACTAAACACCCTTCTTTTGCAGCTTAAGAAATAAGCCTGCGTGAACTCACTCTCTCCGACACACACACACACTTTTATCGATCGCACACCTTCCTTCACGAGCCCAGTGCCCTGTAGAAGTGGGAACACGATAAAGGACTTTGGCAAATTGTCTACAGTGACCTCCGGTTACGAGCGAGCATTACCGCACGCCTAAACGAAGAATGCAGTTGACGTCGGAGAATTTCTGCGGACACAGCCCCTTAGTTTGTACCGGTTCACCAACTATGAACATTCATTTGGGGAAATTCGAAGTGAGGCGACAGCAGGATCTCTGAATAGTGACAAGTAGCGGATCAGTGGATTGCTAGCTTGGAGACGGTATATTTCTCACCCACACCTATTTTTACTGATCAATTCGAATCACCACCTCAAATAAACATTCCCTTACAACAAGTCGCGCATTCCTGTCCTACCAACCAACTACTATCCATCCTTAACACCCCTTTGGACAAACCAGCTGCCAATTGAGGAATAACTCCACATAGCAGCCCTGCAGTCCGCATCACAGCGTGCGGGAGCTGAGGGTACGGGGGTCTCGTGAGTGGTAGGGGGGGTTATGGGGGGCTTAGTGACGTGGTATGGGGGCGGCGAGTCCGCTATGGGTAGCGGTGGAATGAGCGACAGCGACGGTGACGGGGGAGGGGCAGCAGGTGTTTGGGGATGGGACGGGGGGTTCGTGGGAGACGGAGGTGCTGAGCTGGCACGCGCGCGTCGTACGTTTTGTGGCGGTGGCGCTCTGGCAGCTGGCTTCTTTGGTGCACTCAATGTGCACTTCCCAGTAGATTTAGTCTTTGTGGTGCTGGGCTTCACAACAAATTTATCCGGACGCGAAGTAGGTCTTGGCCGGAGTCGTGGATCCAGAATGTGGACACGTCGCGGGTGGGAGCGAGGAGCAGCGGCAGCGAGAGCGGGCGCAAGAGTAGGAGCAAGAAGTGTATGGAAAAAAAGATCTAGTGGAGATCTGGTCGATCGGTGCATGGGATCAAAACCGCGCCAATCACCACAATGGGCTCGGCCTAGCAGATCTCTCGGATGCGGTGCAAGCGGGGATCAAACGATGGCAGAGACTGTGTACGAACCAAGAGAGATGATGACCTAATCTACCAAACACGGCTCTATCTACCCCCTGCTGCTGCCTAACACGCACCCACGCGCCTCCACCGCCACGCTCCTGGGACAGAAGTCCCTACCCCAGCGGTCGACCTGGAACTTGTTGATTCCATCCATGAAGGTTATGAGAGCAACCCTTGGTGCGCTAAATTTAACACTGTAACGGAAAGCATCCCAGGCCTTGCCCAAAAAGGCAGGCTCTGGTACCCTCGCAGACCACCTCCTGATTCCATGTGTGAGCCATGTCTGCGAGTGGCTCTACCGCCTTGCTCACAACTCCCTTGGCCACTTCAGGTTTGAGAAATCCTACGGCTCTCTATGTAACACCTTTTATTGGCCGAACATGTGCCGTGATCTTGAAACAGCATACATCCCCTCCTGCCCTGACTGCCAACGAAACAAATCCACACCAGCAAGCCATCGGGCCCTCTTCACCCACTTCCCGTCCCAGACGCATGCTTAGACTCTGTCGCAATCAATTTCGTTGGGCCTCTGCCTGAAGAAGATGGTTACAACTGCATTGCTACATTCACTGACCGCCTTGGCGCCAACGTACAACTCGCACCGATGCAGACCAACATCACCACTGAAGTGTTTACCCTCATCTTCTTCAACAAGTGGTACTGCAAAAATGACCTACCTCTTGAAGTCATCTCTAACCATGACAAACTCTTCATCTCCAAGTTCAGAGAGAGCGAGGCGCCAAGCGCCAAGTGAACCTAGTGCCGGGTTGAAGCTAGAGTGAGTGTAAAGGAAGCATCTCTAACCATGACAAACTCTTCATCTTCAAGTTCTGGAAAGCCCTCCACAAACTTACAGGTGTAAAATTGAAACTCTCAACGTCTTTCCACCCAGAAACAGACGGCTTGAGTGAACAGACCAACAAGACACTGAACCAATGCTTACGTTTCCACGTCGCCCGTAACCAACGTGGTTGGGTCCATGCACTGCCCCGCATCCGATTCCACATCATGAATACAATCAACAAATCTACCGGCTACTCCCCCTTCCAGCTCAAGACAGGCTGCTCGCCACGAGTCATTCCACCTCTCATCACACCTGACTCTGGTGTCAAAGCAGAAGACGTCGCTGCTGCGGATATCATCTCACAAATCCAAAACAATGTTCTGGACACTCAAGACACTCTTCTAGCGGCTAAATTTACCCAAGCTGCTAATGCAAACAAGGACCAAAAGGCTGACCTGCCTTTGAAATTGGACAGCGTGTCAAACTTACAACAGAACACTGCCGCACCCTCTACCTTCATTCCAAGGAAGGACACTGCGCTAAATGTATGCCAAGGTTTGATGGTCCCTACACTATCACAGCCATACACAAAGAATGCTCTACGGTCAGAGTCGACATGAGTGCCCAGCCTGGCATATTCCCCGTTTTCCACACCTCTGAAATTGAGCCCTACATCGAAAACAATGCCTCTCTTTTCCCCGAGCATGAACTTCCTCAACCCGGACCTATTGTCACTGAACACAGCGAGGAAGAATGGGTAATCAACCAAATAATTGATGAAAGGAAACGGGGCTGTGGACGCCAATACCTGGTACGCTGGGCTGGCCATGGTGAAGAAGACTTGCAGTGGCTCCCTGGACGCAAACTGGCCGACTGTGCTGCCCTCAACAGGTGGCTCTCAGAAATGGACACCCAAGATCCCCAAGCCGCCTCCTAAACTACCTATATTCACCCTACCTCATCCCTGCCCCCCCCCTTCTCGCTCCGAGGTATGCTCAATTTTTCATGGAGGGGAGGGGTGTAATCATGATGATCACTTACACGCACACATACATACAAACATGGACAACTTACTTACTTGCTTTCTTCTGCACTACGACCTTCTCCCTGTATGCTAGCTACGATCTACATCGCCGACTCCCTGAAAAGGGTCTAAATTCTTTCTGTGTGATTTTGGTTCCTTTCTTCTCCATCTTTTCTGATATCCTGGTGAGCAGGATTCCACACTTGTTGGGCTTGAATTTGAATGTTGATGGTACTCAGACTCTCAGAGTTCAACTGCAGAAACTGATAGGAATTATAGTGATTGTACTAATGTACTGCAGCTTCTCTGTCCCATGTAAAATCCAATGTGTCGTTGGAAAAATGTAAATAGTCTTATAAGCTGGCCACCTTATCATGACATAATAAGGCCCTTAAAAGGCACTGGGCGATACAGCAGTTATCAGGCTGCATTATTTTTGCATCATAATCCACATCCACTGACGTCCTTGCTCCTCCACCTTGCTGGACATCGCCCTGGCGCCCTCCAGTGCTCAACCTGCCTCTGGCAGCCTGCTGGTAAAAAATAACCACTCTCAAACACCACTATATCCCATCGTGGATGCCTCATTCAATGCAGAGAAATTGGGGACTCAGAGGAAGCAAATACAGGTAAGTATCTGAGCAGTTTTTTGGTGTTGGCAGTTGGGATAGCAGCAACAGACAATGGCACACTACCCTGGACGTGATGGTGGTCTCTCTGCATCGCTCTCATAGTGCCTCAGTTGATACTGCTAACTGCATATATACACATCCCACACTGTGTGTGCAGTTGTGTGTGCATATCATTCTCTTGGCATGCACAAGAAGATTGGGAAACACTACATGACCCACAGTAATCATACCCACTGCCCTCTCCCCAGGACCGCTCACCATGCTCAGTCTTGTGCAGACACCAGTTGCACCTGCACAATACTATGCCAGCTGAGTAGCATTTACAGGCCTGCAACCTGCACGAGTACTATTATGACCTGCAGAGGGAAAATTGGGGAGTGTGTACATTGCTTGTGCTGATGGCCCTACTGCAGCCTGAAGCTCCTGCCACTGCTGCAGGCATGCAACGAGGACAATGTGATAAATGGACAGTGCCTACCTGTCGTGATCAAGAGCTTCATGCTGCTGCCTGATGGGAGCCCTAAGCTCACTGATGTACAGCTGGAACTCATGGAGTGCAGTCTCATAGACATTGTGGGACTCATGGACAAGAGTCTGCACATGCAAGAGCTGTAGGTGATGGCATGGTGTGCAAGCAATGTGCATGCACACTGCCCTCACTTTTTTTCTCTTGTCACTCATACACTACTATGTACAGATGCTGCAGATTTCAAATTACCTATGGAAGCATCACATAGCACACTGCAAACTGTGGTTGAACAACTTGCTGCTCAATAGTGAGGGCGTATTGAGGCTCAGTGCATGCCATTTCTTTCATCTTGTTTCCTGTTCTCATCACTCAAAGCCAACTTCTCCAATGTCATTCTCATGATGCCCAAGATGCTGCTGTCCACTGACCCCACTGGTATTGTCTACTGGCAGATGCTCGAGGTTCACTTGTGAGTGCTCTCAGTTGTCTCTCTTCCTTTCTGGATCTTGATTGTCCTCATCTGCAGCGGCACTTATGATCAGCTCAAAATCAACATGTGGGAGCTTGCTGAGGCAGTTCTGCCATCATCACCAAAAGTGGGAACTTATTACATAGGCATACATACCTTTACAGACGCCGCAATCCACACAATCCACTAAAAGCTTGGTGGGAGTTCAAAGGCCTTTAAAGGCAACCAATTTTATTGCAATCGTCACCTGAATTGTGAGGTCTGCCAAGGTTTGTGACATTTGTCATGGTTTACAGAAACACGGTAGAGATATATATATGGTGGTCATTGTACTCATGGGCCACGCAAACCGGAAGAGAATAGTAGAAAACAATCATATTAAATGGTATGTACAACAGGAAGATGTAATAGGAAGAGGGTGGGACATAGAACCGAAGTACAGGAGCAAGATAGAACGAAAGCATCCAGCGATGACAGATCGGAGCCGACTTGCAGCAGAGAGAGGTCAATGAGAGAGCCAATTTGAAGCCTGAAGACGGTTGAGGCCGAGCTCGAGGCACTTGATGAAAAAGGGAAAGACTTGATAAAGGTGCTTGCAGGGCTTGAGAAAGATTTGACGACGGTAGGAGCGGAGCTGTGCAGCAACTTGACAGTGGCTTGAGGGACACGGGGCAGCTTGACATTGGAGAGCTTGACGGGCATGGGACAGCTTGACAGTGGGGGGCATGGGGTAGCTTGACGAGGGCAGGTGAGGGCAGGAATTCAGCAGGGAGGTGGAGGATAAGAGAGAAGGGCAACGAACCGCCATCAAAGTTTCATCAAACATATATAGGTGTGCATGGACCATCCCACGTGCTTATGATGTTGCGCCATATAATCTAATAATAGATTGTTTGAATTTCGTTTAGAATAGAGCCCTTCGACATTTTGAACACTGTGCGTGAATGAAATTGCCATATCATGTGAAGTATTGGAAAATGTTTGAAGAATCTTCAGGGCGGCGAACAATTTTCAGTCTAATCTGAACGCGCGGAACGCGGCAAACGTTGACCATGCGAGGGCAGTGCTGAGTCAGAGGAGTGCTACAGTCGACGTCGTCCTACGAAGTAGTCAGACGCGATTTATTTATTTTGGCACGCGATTTATTTCTTTCGTCGCGTGTTACTCTCCAATACATGCTAAGTCTGGCACAAACCAATATAAACCCACACCAACCCTGGCAATGCATCACCAGCAAGGTAAGTGCTAGTCAAAGGCTTCAGCAGCTCGGTGTTGCCTTTGTAAGGATCGGTGATGGGTCTGCAAACCGTCTGCAGAACGATATCAGTGTGGCACGTGTCTGCACATGTCACCGGCGATCACCCCGAGTTCCCGGTTTTGGTGATGATGCTCCAGCATGATGCAGCCTGCTGAGCTGGCCATGACCAGGTCTATGTGCAGGTAGGAGGATTCACATTGTCTGCATGGCTGTACACTTACCCTTTCAGAATGGAATGTGCTCCCTGTCACACATTTTATGAGACAGGTGGCACGAAGGGGCTGAAGGAGCCCCTGCTGTTCATAGACAAGAAATGAAATGTGTAAGCATTTTCTCAGCCTTCTCCATTCTCTCCACCTTTTCTTATTCACCTGTCAGTGAAAATTATCTTTGATCTCATGTTCATGATGGTGTTCCAATGTGCACAAAGGAAGACCTACCCATGCAACCTCCACATCACACTTATTCACTGCACCCTTCTAGCATCAGTGAGTATGGACACGAGTGGTGCATTGGAGCCCAACATGTGGGGTCTGCCCCAGTCATATACCCCACCATTCTGCCATGTCGAGTGCTATGAACCTCAGTCATGGCTAGTAGCTGCTTTCATGTTGTACAACTATGGTGCAGCACTGTGGCCCACTGTCTCATCAAACGACTGGTAGGCTTGAAAGTAGGCAGCAATCATACCATGGCCAGACATGAGTGGTATGTATAGTTAATCTTATACAATCAATTCTCATACCACTCGGATGCTCTATAGAGCCAAAATGTTATCTATATTATCTACACACATTGCTCAACAAATGCTCAACAAGAGTGCAGGGACATAGCGTGGAATTTATTGATTTACGAGACAGGTGAGCTCTGCCTATCCGATATATTGAACGTACAAAACTAACCATTATCAATACTTTAGTATTGATTTCCGTTAGATTTACTATGTTATGAAAAGGTTGCTGGTTTGACTCCGTTCAAAGCCTCCCGTTTCCATACCCACCAAATTAACCATTAGTTAAACATGTACAGTCCCTTAGAATAGTAAGGAATTGAATACTAGCAAATCAGTAGGAAACATTAGATTTTCCTTACTGTGGGCCCTCACATTATAAGGCATTGCAAGGCCCCAAGATTATAAGATAACCGCACCTGATACGACTGCTTCACCTTATCAGGCTCTACTAATAACCCCTCGGCCTGATCAGGCCTGATGAGCGCTTATCGGGTGCCAGCAATTTTTCCAACATGCTTGAAGCTCAGTTGTACTGTGCTCATATGGAAATTTACTAGTTTTTCTGCAGCCCAATGCTTCAAAAAAGGAAATGCTTGGCACTGGTTGGGCATTTCAAGTTTTTTAGTGAAAATATTGGTGAAAAACTTCCTTGATTTTTCACCCTTTTTACACTGAAAAAGTATGTGAAAAATTCAAAACCTTTTCAACACTTTTTTGATTTCAAGGTGAAAATTTTGAGATAAAACCCAAAAGTACTGAAAAAGTTATAGATTTTTCACATACTTTTTTACTGAAAAAAGTGTGAAAAATGAAGGAAAATTTTCACTAATATTTCCACCAGAAAACTTGAAGTGCTCAACCAGTGTGGATTATTACAATTTGAAGTTGAGCTTGAATCGAATTGAATCAAAAGAAAAAAGAGAATGGTAGCGGGCCGTGCCGTTCGTCGGCCCTACCCACTTTATTTCAAACGTTACTCAATTCAACACCCGACTCTACCGTGACTCGAATCACTAGTAATGATCGCCACATCCTCTCTCATCTAGAGTCTCCATGAAATGCAAAAAGGAGTGTGCCCCTAATTACGTCTAATTCCGTGTATTACTCGAGCGAGGGTGTTCAGAAAAGCGAGACTTCCAATGATCTCCGTTCGTGTTTTGCGAACAACGACCTGGCCGATGATGTCAGGAAAAGTAGTTGCTCGTTAGAACAAGACAAAAAGCTGGACAGTTGTGGCAGTGCGTACAGCATTCGGCCCGATAAGTCTTCGGCAAAGTCCGTGACAGCTTGCTCCTAACCATGATGCGTTCTTCGACTATCCGCAGCGCACCTGCAATGAACCGGAAACCCCCCGCCTGCGACTCTTGCAAGGCAAAAAGAGTGCTATGCCATCCCCAATCTAATGGATTACCTTGTCCCCGATGTGTCGAAAAAGGGCTTGTGTAGGTCACAAAACACACAAATTATCGAGCTCATGTCTTTCAGCTGTAAGACGACGTATATTCCCCGCGGACGACCACGAAAGAATCCAACTCTATCTTCGGGGCCTGTTCCCTCCAACACCTCAGTCTCTATCAATGGCGATTCACAACCGTTCAATGCATCAAGCCCATCCAGTAGCAAGACCTCACCTGGGCCTTGCCAATCCCTGGTCGTCGTGCAGCCAAGGCTTGAACTATCTGAGGCTTCCGAGCTCTCTTGTGATCTCGTTAAACATTTGTTCGAATGTGAGTGCATTGAGGCTTTGTTGCATGCAATTCCACATGTGTCATTGCCAGGTTTTACCAGCTCCCCTCAGTATCGTCATCCGCTGTTTCGGAGTTGTGGACTGAAAAATGTTCTGTCCTCGGCCGCCTGGAAACTTGATCTTCTTCCCCTTGAAGCGCGTGTGTTGGCATATTGTGTGTGTACTCTGTCCGCATCCATTTCATTCGATTCGGCCATCATCGGGCCTGGCCCCCGACCAGAATCGTTCACAGATGGTTCGGTCTTCTTCCCGGGTGCAGACCTTCAAGGATACAGCATTCGAAGAGCTCCAATGTTCCGTGCCTTGCATGAACGTGCCTTAAGCCTTGCGTGCGAGGCGCGGATACATCTGGAGGTCTCTGACTATAACGCGGCATCATGTTTTCTCCTCGATTCGTTGGAAGAATGTGAGTCACTTGTTCAGACGTTTTTTCCCTATCTATAAAGGACACTATAGCCGTGGAGGTGAAATCTAGGCCGTGGGCAGTCGCGTATATTTCTCATGTACGCTCCCTTGCTGGATCTTGGAGGAATGCGGAACATAGCCGTGCAGTTTGGTGCGGGTTCTTAGTAAGTCACTGTGTGAATGCTCTACCTCATGTCTCTAATTATCGTTAGATGGCGGAAGCTCTTTCAGCAACAGTGCGACGGCAGCCTATCCTTGTGTGCGTTCTTTCAGATGTTTACCCCGCCCCCAACTACTTAAGAACCTGTAGAACTCATACCGATCAACTCTTAATAACTGGGTGCGAGCCACCATCACTGGAAATTCTATTTCAGTCATTGCAGGCAATGGTCCAAACATCTAAGAAGCCTGCCGTGTACATGGTGTTTGCTGAAATCCGTTCCTGTGACTGCCTCATCCTCCGGGTTCCATTGCAACGCTTTCTCATATCTTCATTTAGTTCTCTTCCATTTCACCCGACTTTGTCGTGAATTGCACGAGAAAATCACCGGAGGTTTGCGCCGATTTTCGCTGGGTTATTTGAAGTCCTGACCCTCGCAGATTATGCCCGGAGCCAACCTATCGCAGAGGCGTCTGTGATCAACTTCATATCTGATTTATCAATCATTAAATCCATAATGTCGCTGTTGCTGTCCCCATTCGATTTCCACACCGCTCCAAAACCACCGTCGAACAAGTTTTCGGAAATTCTAGGGCGACCCACTGATGAGGACGGAAACATGCGCTCGTGTGCCTTTGCCATGTGCGTGGGTTACACAGGCCTGGTTCTTGCGCTGCATCACGAAATGGAGTACCGTGCCGTCGTCGATATGGGGACACAGAGCCAGTGGACACTGGACCGAACGGCGCTCCTGCGGCGCCAGGCGCACCATCTGGCCTCTAACGCAGTGGAGGATGTGCTACGGACACTCCAGCTGCTGCCGTCCCTACCGCACATCATGCATATCGACTGGAGCGGCATCCTCGGCTGGACGCAGTTCGTATTGTCCGAGGCAGATGCGGCGGGCGGCGTGTCTCCGACGCGCATCCCGGTGTTTGAGCGGTATGGACCATTCATTTCTTAACTCGATTGCTCAACATCCAAATTAGTCTCATAGATGTCCTGAAGGCACTCGGTTATTCCCGGGATATTTCACAGTCGCATGCGATGATCGAGCGCATGGAGGCACACATCGCGGCCTACATGACAACGAATTCATTTCCCGCAGATAATAGTTTCTCCGATATGCCGTTCACTCTGGATACAACGTGGATGGGGGTGTTTTCTGTGGACCTCGGAAACACTCATTTCACATAGACTGGTGCCGTACACGAGGAATCTATCTTGGCTATTGTTACATTCGCTGTCGTCCCACCCGGCGGCCATCGCGTCGAGAGAATAAACCTAACCACCATCTCCGTCTTTCGTGCACGCCATCTGCTATTTGTAGCACAGGGTGATCATCGTATATGGCAACCTATCCCAAGTCTTTAATTACTTGACTATGCCGCATGTGCCCTTGCTTCGATTCCTCTATTTTAACGATCACGTACTCTCCGACCACCGCCAGTCACGCTGGCACCCTCAAAGCTTACGGGCTACTAGAATTCCTTTGGAGACATCGGATAGGTGGTTATTCATTCTCATCCTTACCACATATCTGAATCGTTCTTCCATGTGACATTTTCGCAAGATGCACCGGACGCCAGAACGCAATAAAGCGGCCGAACTTTCTATAGGTTTCGGTCCACCGCGCCCAAAATTGATTTCTACAATATTAGTACTAGTCCGCCTTCCTGCAGACATGTGACACGCTGTGGAAGTTCTTCGAACATTACCAATCTATCGATCCCCACTTCTGCAAGATGATGAGCTGCTGTTTGCCCTCGGTTCTGGACCAATTCTCTTGTAAAAAAGAGAGATGTGGTCCTATCGAAGTCTCGATAGTACCTAGATACCAGTTTAACGCCGACTGAGGCTTTGAGGCCAGCAAAACTAATAATCAACAGTGACATTCTGATCGTCTTGCATTTCCGTGTAAAATCCCAATTAGGAAGATGCAACTTCGGCAAGACTTCGGTCAGGCAACTCGGATTCCTCATGTTCATATGGTGTAAATACTTCAGGCACGAAGATGCAGAGGTGCTCTGCCGTTACGTCGGACAAACCCTAATCGACTTGTTGAAATTAAATTTCTATAAGCGGAGTGAGGCTGAATGACAGGACACCTTCCATGTTGGACGATCTGTGGGACTGCTTCACTCAAAAAAAAATAATCCCATCGATCATATTCACAAACCGCGAACGGACACAGTTAGACGGTTATGTGGAGCCTTGACATGTGGACGCGTTCAACACGCTTTGCACTGTGTAGCGCTTAGAGCGGTCCTGTCGACCACGTCCTCGTCTTGATGTTCCTCAGCATGACAGAGGCCGGGGCATAGAGGAAAAACTTAAAGTGTATACATAGGAGGCAAGATCAAACAAGTTGAGGATCGTTATACTTGTACAAGTAGGAAATCATGAAATGGTTGACATACTACGAAAAATCCATCGCTGTCTGGAATCCACTCCCCTTCCCCCGTACGGAACAAGACATAGGCTTGTTGATATTTCATGGTAAACACAGAGCACATTTCAAAACCAAAGACCATGTGGACGGATCGCTGGTTCATTCGGCGGACAATTTCTTTCGGTTACGCTGGAGCCCTCCAACTTTCAAAATTGAAAGAAAGTGCAAAAAATGACAGTGTGCCTCCCACCTTTCTGCCGCATGGCAAACGGACCCTCCGAGTCCCACACAACTTGGCGAGGCATCGGTGTGTTATCAGATTGCACAGGCGGAGCGTCTATGTCGGCCCCCGGCGTGTTGAAAACAAGGTGGTAGGGCGGATCCGGACGGACCATTCCCGTCCTCGGGAGGTCATGCTTTTGGATTCCATGCCGTAGCATGTTCGATTTGACACCTGCAAAAATATACGCGACTCAGCAATGTTATCTACAAGCTACGAGAAAAAAAACAGACCGAATCTCTGCCTACAGACAGTGCAGAGGAAGGCTGAATGAGACGGACGTGAGCTTGGGCTATACGGGGAAAGTTTCTGAATGCGTACGCTGACTGAGGGTGTGCATATTCATATGTGTTCGGACATCGCATGGCCTGCTCGGAATTGAGTAGGGCTCAGTACGTCAATCACAAGCTCACCGGGAAAAGAATTTATGGCATCGAGGGCAGCCGTGTACCTTGGTACGTGTCGGGGTCTTACGACGTTTACTCGCGGGAACAAATGACGGGGGCCTGGTAATTCTACCCGGTGGCTTGGAAAGAGGCTGGGGACTGTCGCTTAGGACAGTGCGAGTTTGACATCTGGTGAGGTGAGTACGAATGTAACACAACTCGTCGAAAATTCTCACATGGGAATGAAATTGTCCTGGAACACCCGAGAAGCTTCGGCCGTATGCATTGCAGAAAATTGCTCGCTGCTCTTGAGGTTAAGTGAAGAATCGTGATGCCTGAACCAGGGTGAGGCTAATGAACGCGGTGCAAATAATAGAAAAGCGCTCACATAGGACTGAAATCTTGGTCGGAATTCTTCCCGGCCTCCAGGAAAAGTTGTGGGTCACTCATGGCGTGGAGCGAAAATATGCACAGATCTTGGCAGCTGGATGGAACTGAGTAAACAATCTTATCACTAGCGGTACATGGTGATAACTACCTGGGGTTATCAACGAAGGTGGAATTATTGCGGGGAGCAATGGTAGTTTCCGAGGGAATCCCATCCGTGGTCCAGACCTGGGATGCGGGTATCCTAGGTAAAATATGCCAATCCTCCGGGTGGCTCGTCGGCAAACCGAAATCCAGTGACATCGGAGGCTCGGACAGCCATGCCGAAGCACTCGCAGGTGAAGGCATGTCGCTGAAGGACATCGGCGCATCATAATGCGAGAGAAACTCAAACGCATGATGACCCTCATCGGCCGCCGGGCTGGCAATCCCCAATCCCGGGTAGCTGTTACCCAGTGCAAGCGTTAAGGTCGGGTAACGCTCGACCGACTCTTCGGGGAACTCCGGCCGATAATTGCGCACCGTAGAGGTTTGTCGGGCCATACACTTGGCTCACGACGAAGTGGAGAAAAATATGAAGAGAGTGTCCACAGTTAGGGCTTTGTGGTGTGGCGGGATGCCTAGTTTCTTTCCCTTTTTTTCTTCAAAGTAGTGGATCTTGTCGTTGAGTCAAATCAAACAGTAGATCTAGTCACTCAACGTTGCTTGATTTCGAGTTGGAATTCCCCTCCAATTTTCTTTTGGCAGAGAGGCTTTCCGAGTCGGACGTTCCGAGTCAGGCGGCTTTGGAAAAGTTAAGTATATGATGTACCTATGTAGTAATCGGGCTGATAGCATTCAGTGTGGAAATGAGAGGCCTTGCCAAGTTGAGAGTAAGCCGATCCCTGAAGGCTCCCCGGGACAAATCGAGAATGAGGCTCCAGAAGGCTATCCAGAGAAGAGCCTCATGGCCGGGCACGTTCCAATCAATATCACAATCACCGAGGGGCAGACGTGGACTATTATCACTCTTCGCCGGCGGTAAACTGGAACAACAGTCTGAGAGAAATCGCGATGGCTTGAAATGGATGTCCACATTTATACTTGAATAATAAACGACGAGTAGGTGTTGGACGTGAACTTGCCTTGAAGTTCTGGCAGGCTGCTACGACATTTAAATAAAAGTGGTGACGGCGTAGCGAGAAGGATGCCATCGTGATCCACCATGTTGCGTGTAGGGTATAAGTGGGTGATTGTCCGTGGTGGCTGCTTCTCAGGTTCCAAAATTTCCACGCCACGCAGAACAAGGGAGGCAGGTTAACCGGGAAAACTGCAGGGCTGGATAATCTCCGTCACAGTGCCAGGCGAGCGCTTGAAGATTTAGGGTAACGGTCATCCCCGAATAATATGGTGCCCGAGTCTTCGCGAAGAGTGGCCATGAGGGTGGGCCACCTGGACTGCTCGGGCACGGACTCCCATGCCTAACGGCGGACAGCGGCGGGAATCGCTGTTTTAGTTCGAACTTTACCAAATACCAAAGAGGAACCAAATAGACATGCGATCCACCGAAAAGATGGTGGAATCAATGTTGAGCATGCGGCTTTGAGGGCAGTCAGAGGGTATAATCGCAAGAAGAGATATCCGATAGCAGATACAGAGATTCCTAAGCTGAAGCTTGAGATGATTGCCTTCCGGCAGCAACCAATTCCGGGGTATTTGGAGTAGCGTGTAGGGAGGGGACTGTAAGGGTTCTCGTTGACTCCCAGCCGAGTAACGTCGTGGGTATCGCAGGAAGGAAAAGGTGACATAGCACAAGATATAGAGCTTAAACGTCCGAATCGGTGAGAGCCGGTAGTAAGCTTTCGATCGCAGATAAGGCTGGGTATGTTGCTAGCAGAAGGTACTATTTAGATACTTCTCACGACACTCCGTAGTTTCGCTTACTGTACAGGCGTGAACATAGGCAACCGCCCAGGGTGCGTTACGCACAGCCACAGGTCTGGAGTTAGCAACGGGTTACCTTATTTGGAAAAGATACCTGCCAAATACGGCAAATTTTACCCCGCAGGGCCGAAAAATTGCCTAAAATAGGCTCCAAATCTGATTTTTGAGCGTTACGTTTGTGATTTAGGCAACGATTTTGAGGGTGCCGTTACGCGTTACGTTGCGTTCACGCCTGTACAGTACGCTAAACACGGGCGCTGCGCCGGGCGAATTCGGTCGAGAGGAGAAAGAGCGGCGACAGCGTTTCTTTGGTATTGTTCGCATCGACGGAGTTTGAGCGCTTAGGCTCGGATCAAGACCGCCGAAACTCTGCCGCGCAAGGCCTCTCCGTAAGTTTCGGATTTCCGAGTCTGAATCTTTACACATTTTATTGCACTACTAACAGTGACGCTGGCTCGACGCTGTTGTTTCCCTACGGGAGTAATTTAAAGCTCCGCTTGAACCACAAAACACGTAGTCTCTCGTAGACAGACGCTTTGAGATTCGACGCTCGTACCTCGCGTGTTAAACAAAACACGTGCCTTTACTTTGTAATTGAATGAGCATGACACTTGGTATTTTTCTGTAAATAAGACTAATTTTGATCGTGCACTTTGCCAGCGACGCCCGGGGCGCATTTCTGAATGGATTTACTTGATTTTTAGTGCGTTCGAGAGGGCTTTGACGGCGCTTTTGAACCATACCCTACTCGAAGTATCATATGGAATATATGGCTTTGCCAAAATTTGATGTGGGTTTTTGTACCCCCATCTTGCAACAACGATTTCTCATCCAAATCTCAATCAAATTGGATGATTGTGGATGTTATCCAGCGGCAGCCCTCTGGCATCACCTATGTGTGAGCAGGATTTGGTTCCAACCTGAAATGGGGGCCTCACTACTCATTATTCAAATACACGAAACAACTGCTTTTTTCAGACACTCAATGTATATGCGGCAACATCTGTTAATATGGGAATGGGTGCCTAGTCCACAGCTTTCGAACACATCTTGAATCAGATGAATTGGTGAGCAGATGGCCAAGAAATCACCGTTACAAGGTGTGGTTGAAACCACAGAAGGCAGATTTTTGGCAAACACAAATATTTGCTATTCCACCTTGGGCAGGGTGTGGTTGGAAGGTGCCGTCGAATCTCTCTCCAATGCACTAGAAATCAAGCATATCCGTTCAGAAATGTGTCGCGGGCGTCGCTGGCAAAGTGTGTGATCAAAATTGGTCTTGTCGACAAAAAATTGCCAAGGTAGGTAGGTAGGTATATTCCGGCGCGGTCCCGTTAAGAAACAGCCGGGGCCCGTACTACATACATCGCGTCAGAATGTAGGCTACGGATACTATCCTTCTTCCACTACTGGAACACCTAAGAAACCCCATCGCATGTCACAATCAAGCCTTAGGCATCCGACTATCGGTAAGAAGATAGCGGATTGGGTAGTGCCCGTGGTAGACTCGAGAAATGAGTGAATAAAAGGTTAAACTACAACAGCGAATGTACTACTGTATTTATACTGTACAGAGATGCGTGTGAACTAAACTAAATATACTAACTACAATAACCGACTAAGGTGTGTGTGACTGCGCCTGTCATAGAACTGTCAATACTTATTAAAGGAACCCCTGTATCGTTCATGTAAGGTGTGTCCTGTTGTCCTTCTCCATTTCATGTATAAATAGACCTTACCCTTCATCTTGTCCCGTGATCCCTTGAGCGCTTCCCTTGGCGTCTATAAACTCCTGACAGCCTTGGCACGTGCTCTTAACTACCGTTGGAACGATAAGATTGGCATCGAATCGTGACATCGCACCTCCCCAACATCAAGTACCAGAAAACAAAATACTGGTCAGGTTAACAAGGCAACGAAGGAACCCCGAGGGCCGGGTAGCTTCCGAAATCAAGTATGGCCAAGATCAAATATCTTTCCAGTTTACGAAGAGATACTCTGTGGGCCTGAAGATCCCGCATCCATCAGCAGCGCGTGGACGGAACTCCGTGCGAATTCGCGGAGGTTCGCGTTGGCACTCACATGCGGCGGACACGGCCTTTCGAATCTCGGTAGCACCTCCACTATTAAATTCCAAGTATGGAGATGGTGATCAATGGGCACTGGCAACGACAGCACAAAGCGTAGGTCGGAGATGAGTCCAAATAGACTGCATTGTGAGGTGGCTGGGAGGTAGTGTGATGAGGTATGAGAGATTGCCCAGAGCGAGTATCATGTGTTCGTAGCATGATGGAATGACACCTGTCTCGGTGAATAAGATGGCGAGGATGGAGTGGCTGCCAACACTGAGGAGGAGGCGGAGACATTCGTGCATGTACAGCCAAATTCCCTGCAAAACATTGTTTTTGGCATGAAAGTTGTGTTGGCCACTGCTCGCCCTTTGGACGCTTTTTGGAATAGTGAACAGGAAAGATGTTGTAGTCCAAAGTGAAAATAACACCCACAAATGTATATGCCATGCACAAAATGTACTTCATTGTGAAGGCGACATTACTTGTGTGCCAGTTTTGGAGGCTTATTGGGGAGGAAAATGTTGGGCACAGTCGAGGTGAGATCCGATGTAATCCATTTCAAGTTCTACCCTGAGGTCGGGGAGCTGCAGGACTGGTCAAATGTTCGCCCGCGTAGAATGCACGCTGACTCGGATGATCATGGAGCCCTTACGAACCCACATATTGTTCAAATTTACACGCGGCAAGAAGCTCGATTAGCACGAGCAAGTAAGAGCAAGCATGAGCAACAGTCGAGCAAGTGTGGACCGTGGTGCTGTGTGGTATTGAAGGACCCATGATAATAGGTGGGAAGGCCTGATTTTTTTTTGAGCCCAAATGTCAGGACAAATTTGGAAAGTTTTGTCAGGAATACGACAGGCCTAAATTTTTTTCTCAAGCCCCATGTCAGGAATGTAAAAAAGGGCTAAAATCCGCCAAAATTGTCAGGATTTTCGCTACAGGCCTCAAAATCACCTATTTTGTCAGGAATGCACTAAAATTTCGCTGCTGCGGGCATCTCCAAGGCTTTCTACGCATGCTGCGACTATCTAAAAGTCCTCGGTGGTGTCCTCCTCAGCATCAAGCTCTGCGGCTTTCTTGCGTGACTTGGATAACTTCACGGCAGCATTGATGCTGTTGAGCCCGGAATTGATGTCCTTGAAGAGGTTCGCGTCATCGGGGCTTAGCTCCAGACCCACCGCATTCACAACTGGCTTCCCGTGAGACAGCACAGGAATGTGAATGGTGGGAGCTGGCGGAACTGATGTGTATGTAGAAATGAGCACACGCAAGCTCAAAAACCTGTACCCCGATGTAAGAGAATGCACTGATGTTATGGTACTGCGTCACTGCCCCATGTTTCCCATTCTTTCCGCCGCCCTTGGTGTAAAGAGTTTACGGGAAACACCTTCTTGGGGGGATTGAACGAGTGAACGAAAAAGTACAAAATTCCGATGGTCAGAGACCATTCGGCACATATTCCTCTCCACCAATGTTCCATGTCAGGACATGCCCACAGGGCAACTAGTATCCTCCCGAGATGTCAGGATTTCGGACCAGGCCCTACCGCCCAAAACCATGATTTTGCTAGGATTTTGACCAGGCCCGGACTCCAAAATTTCAAATTTTTGTCAGGATTCGCATCAGGCCTTCTCACCTATTATCATGGGTCCTGGTATTGACCGTGAAGAACAGAAGTCAAGATTATTGATTGACAGTGAACGACTCGCGTTCGTTCATCTTGCCATTTAATGTTCTTCATTGTGAATCATAAATGATAAAGACGAAGTGGTCAGGAGCTCCGTAGATTAGGGGTCGGAGTGGTCAGCAGACAGGAGCTCCGACATTCTCCAAAAGGGCATGTGATACTGGTGCTCGTTGTCCGATACAGCCCGCAAGCACTCTGCCCAACGTGGATCGGGAATTTTTGTCCAGTGCCAAGATCTAAACACACGCACGCAGTACCTGAATAGCTCTTTGAGCTTGCTTCGGTATGATAGGCTCAGTAGGCCATATAATCACTGTTTTATAGGCCCGCTCGAGGAGTGTACATATCTCGGAGCAATTGTGCATCCTTTGGACATCATCCTCGGGTGCTCTTGCACTCGCAGTCGACCGCAATGTGTCGCCACGGTGGGCTTCTCTCCAGTGCTGTCACACATCGAGAAATCTGTGTCTCGTGTGTGCGACATGGTGGTGAGAGGTTTGGGTGTTCTGTATCTCCGATGATTTGGCCGGCCAGGCCGGTCACCACTCAGTGCGTCTCAGCGCCTGTCAGAATTGTCAGGACCCAGATAGACTTGCATTCGTGTAGCATCGGTACAAACATAATAGCGGTTTAGCAGTCGTGGTTTGCCAAGTGTCATGCTCATTGCAAATAGCTGTAAGTTCAACCTCAGTGACAGCTGCATAGGCTGGGATAATACCTCTATATTGATCACCTAACTCTCCAAGACGATTTCAATGGTGCTTTGATCCAATCCATACGTATGCATCTTTTGCTCGTTAGGCTTCGGCTGTTGGATGTAGGACTTGTAACAGATTTATGTACTGTCATGTAACCATTAATGGGACAGCTAACCTTAATGGGACAAAGCACTATTGCGTGATGAATGCTTCATGGCTGACCCCCAAACTTGGAGTTATCCTTGAGTGAGAATAGTCTTGGGTCAGTTGGGTTTTTTTACCTCAATGCCGGAAGACATCAATTTCAAAACCTCCAAAAAATCGGTATCTTATCAGTATCTATGTCGCAACGAGTCCTAAAATCATGAGACTGTTATGACAGTATTAATTACATCTGGGGAGCTTAGTTCAGCCTCAACAATGTTGTACAAACTCCGGCCCAGCTCGATGCGATCAACCGAGATGTACTCTGTCTACGGCAAAAGTGCTCGCCACATTTTCTGTATTCGGAAGTCTGGGAGTGGGCAGCGAGGGGGTTTTGATGGGCCGATGACTCAGCACACAGCCACCATAAATTCCGCCGCTGGATCTTTTCAGTGGTATAGCATGAATTGAAATCTCATTTCCCAGGAAATTTTAGTTTCCCCTTCATGGGACTTCAAAATTCATGAATCAGGCCCATCCATATTTTATTACACAGTAGTGGCCTTTATTTCACTGTTATACACCATTTGTCACGCACTGTCACACTCAGTGACCACTATGATCTTGCGCCGGCACTTCACGTTTTTAGGCCGAAATACCTGTTTTGGTGCTCCCGGCTGACTACGGCACCTATTTTATGGCAAAAATCTCGAGATTGGTTTGGACAATATTTTTATCTCGGACCGGCTTTTTCTGCCGAGCGGTCAAAATCCCAAATCTAAAGAGGAGAAAAAATTCTGGCCGAACCAATCTCGAGATTTATACATTCAAAAAGGATTGGCCTCTTAAATTTAGCCGCATCAGAGGGAGGAAGGATTATAAACGTGAAGGCGTTCTAGATTCAGCATTTGGCAGGGAAGCCTCATCAAACAACAGGAACAAGCAAATCACTGATTTTGTAGGCGCTGCCTAGGCTCGTCCCCATCCGGTAAATCAGCAAACAACTACAAATCCATCACTCGCCAAGGCTCGGGAAGGTAGTGCTGATTATGGGGACCGGCATTGGCCATGATTGACCCGGCAGCTTTGCCCGTGTTTGGTTGGCAGATGAACACGGTTCCAACTTTGCAAACTCTAAGGCTTTTCCCTGGCTCGACTAGGAAAAATTCTGAACATGCAGATCTTGAGTAAGCCAGTACGAAAATAGATCCACGTAGCAATATTTAATTTTTCCCCTCAATTACGCAAGGTGGGGTGTGTGCGTCGCACGTCTGTGTAATTATCTCTGATACCACTATCATTATTTGAGATCTGGCTACGCAGAGTTGTCACCAACCCAATTCCTGAACACCTTGTCTGCGGTACCAAAGAAGAATATTTCCTCTAGCAAAAGCCTTAAGCTTTTTGCGCCGGCAAGTCCAACGCGTACAATCACAGCGTGACATCGATGACGCTGGCCTATTTTGAGGACACGTCGACAGATTTTCTCTTTTCCTCTGCATCTGCTGGACTCTCTAGGTCTCTGTCGGTCTCAAATTGCGTCTAATTTGCATGGAATCTTCACTGGTGCACCCTATCCCCTATGCCGCGGCTGCCCCGGCACCTTGTATTGGCGCAACAGGCGAATTCAGCACAACACACCAATCTTTCCGATTCAAGCAGCAGTGATGATGAAAACGACGAAAACATCCCTCCGAGTCGTCCTCTAGCTCCCACCAATAAACCAAAGACCCTTCGGGCGCAGCTTGCCGAGAAGGATGGCCGTATAGCCGAGTTAGAAGCCCGCATCGCCGGTCTGGAAGCGGACGTATCTCGGCTTACCCATGACATCGACCGTCTCTGAAGCGACCACGATGCTCTCCTAGAATGACACCATATACTATCTGCAGACCATAAGACTCTCAAAACCCTAAAGCGAAAGGCAGAGAATGCCCTTGACAATGAGCTGATAAAGAAACAAAAACGAATCTGATGGCTAGAGAATGATCGTGCCGAAAAGGAAGCGGATACTGCGAAGATGATCTTTGATCTTCAGGGCAGTCTGGACGACAAATCACAGGAAACCCAGCTCGTGGAGAAGGAACTTTCCTTGGCTAATGCTCTCACCACTGCCCGAGATACCACTATCACTTACCTTCGCTCTCTTGTTGTTGAGAAACAGTCTGCTCTCACGACCACACGATCTAAATTGTATGCCGCTGAAAAACGCGCTGCACGTGCACAACAATCAGGCAAGACCTCCAAACGAGCACTGAAACATCTGCGAGTATGGAAGCCAAAGCAGGATGGACAATACACTGCAACTGCTCGTGAGCTGGCACGCAATCTCACCCACGCAGGATGTGCGGCCAATAAGATTGCATTCGCTGTAACAAGTTGCGCAACGGTATTCAGTATCCAAATTAAGGGCAACCGCTTCATGAGTGCACGCACGGTAGCACGCACCATCGACGAGGGCGGGAAATATGGGGAGTTACAGCTGGCACGGGATATTCTGGAGGCACCGGGTATGTATTTTTTTCGTGGCTCTGATTAACAATCTAACATGTTGTAGGGTTTGTGGAGAGCTCTGATGGTACCACACACCGCGGAATCACCGTTGAATCCCGCCATATCACCCTTCTTGTCCCATCATATGCTCCAGATACCGACGACTCGGACCAGTCCAAATGAGTACACCGCACGCAGTTTGTGGAGGTGGCACCAGTGCTGGACCATACGGGGAAGAGCCAGTTCGAAGGCACACAGGACGCCGCCATTCGCATCGCCGACACGTACAGCCGCAGTCCACTTGCTATGCAGGAGAAACGGATTATGGACAAGAATGATTACTGGCGCAAAAAACTCGGGGAGAGTAAAGATCACGCAGCAGATGGGAAGAAAGCGTTCGGGTTCTCAGCGGCGCACAAGAAGGAAATCATCATCCTCGACATGGGCCGCGCTGCGATGGACGACACGGATCTCCAGACTGGAATAATCCTGCTGGCGATGTTGGATATTTACAGACGACGATTTAATGGCTGTTGGGAAGGTTTCAGAGTTGAAATTGCAAGCTTTGTAAGTCCCGTTGTTTTCTGCATAGCCCTTCTGATTTCCCTTTTCACAGATCAACGGAAGCACGCTCCGAACTTGTTGAACAAGCACTTGAATTCAAACTTGGGGAGGAAAGGTTCAACGCGCTCACTCCGGTTCAGCAGTGCAACAAGTGCACACACCTTTTTGGCGGGTGCTGTTGCCATAAGGATTTGAATGTTGTCAGATACGGGTATCGCGCAATTCAACGTATCTACTCCACTCATGATATCCCCTCTCCAGTCCTCCTCGCAAACAAGGCCAATGCTGCAATAATCAATCTTCGGCCGGACGATTCAGGGGATAGTGCAGCAGTTCAGAATGCGGTCGAGTCTAGCAGTGCTGGCACCATCAAACTACTCCAGCTCATTGGTTCACTTCTGCGACACAAGGACGGCGAACGCGGCTACCAGGACCGTTGCACGATCTTCTTGCAGGAGCGAAAGTTAGAACTTCTCGGTCTTGAAGAACCTGGGAAGTTCCCGGACGTGTCAAACAACCGCTACGGGTGTTACACCTATGCTGCAGCTGAAGTTGTTTGCTTCCATGGAATAATTCAAGAGCTTGTCACCGACATTATAGATGGAAAAACAAAGGCTGGCCAGCAAAACCACGTTGAGGCGAACGTCTTGAAGGGACTCAACTGTGCTGCTATGATGACTGAACTCGTTGCGCTCGCGCTCTACGGGGCCTCGGTTTCTTGGCCATATATGGCTGCTGTACGTGGGACAAAGGACAACCCAATTAATCTTGTATCACTCACACCGCTCCACCGACCACTCCCCGACTTCTGCGCCTACATTGCGGCTCACCCTGGTATCTTGCTGGATTCCACCACACCTTTTGACAAGCTCACCATCGATGCCCAGCCGTTCCGGGATGAATTCCTAATCGAATCTATTTGGCAGCTTCTTCCCGACCTTCCCAACCTCGAACTTGTCATTTCCAGCATGTTCTCCGGTGCCGAGGAGGGATGGTTACAGTTTACTCCGGAATTTCGTCCTGGCGGCACTTTCGATAACTTAACTCCGGAGCAACTTGCGATCCTCCACATTCCCTCCACCAACGATTGCAGCGAAGGAATGCTCAGCACGTTCCGTGTTCACATGCGTTACCATCCGAACAGCACTGCCCACTCCTTCACGAATCAAACATGCACTGAGTGGAACAACACGGAGGCATTTGTCAAGAAGCATTGCAACAAAGCTGTTGAAAAGTATGTCATGCGGGAAGTGCGGAAAGATGGTAAAAGTGGTAAGCGAGCTCAATTTAGGCGGCAATGGCTTGCAAAGCAGCGTGAAAAGGCGGAGAGAGGGCGTGCAAGGCTACTTAAAGCAGCACTCCGGAAGAAGTCCGCTGCAGATCAAATTGCGGCAACCGTTCTCGAGTTGGATGTTTGCAAGATCCAAGACATGTCGTCACGCGACCTGAAGGCCCAATTGCATGTGTATCGGGACTTGTTGAAGGACACGGTTCTTGGGAAGGTCCTTTGGAAGGATATGAATTTGGTAGCGGTTCGCAGGACGATGGTTTTGGCGGCAAGAGAGCGGGAAATTATGCGCCAGTAAGTAGAACTAACTTACGTTCTGACACGATTCTGACTATTTTCAGTGCATCGGCCGACTCTTCGGTCCCGGAGGAGGTGGAATCTGACCATGAAGACGCCCCAGTTGACGAGTACGGATATTCCATTGACGAGGAGGAGGAATGGAACGGCATCACTGAATAAATATTTTATTTTTGCGTCAAATGTATCTGCTTATGGTTGGGCCACATAGATGTCGACAGTATACACATTTTTCCTTCTCACTATACGTTCATATCATGCCTGTGGAAGGCGGAAAACCACGGGACATTCATTTTATTCGTCCTAGCGGGCACAAACAACACCAAGCAAGCCGGATCGATCATGGCCAATGCCGGTCCCCACTGATTACCGGCTGGGCCCACCCGTCGTTGATTTGGGTGATGAATTTCACTCCGCCATTTAAGAGGTGCGGACTTAGAAATAAACGTTGAAAATGTTGCAAAAAGTGCACAAAGTTCCTATATGAAAGATGGATTATTTTTGATTCTCTATCGAATGAGCCAAAGTCGTTTTGTCGGTGTTTTTTTGCTATCGGGGGCACAATACATGGCATAAAATAAAATATAGTCTCGTCGACTCTGCTGCTGGTGGTAATATGGCAGACAATGCCCTCGCTGACATCGTCCGCACTGATACCCCCGACAGCGACGAAGAGGAGCGCCAGCTCGATGCCGGTGACGATTTTTTTTTGGCCTCTCCCACGCTGATGCGCTTGACCGCTGCCGATGTATCTTTGGATATGGATGTTTGCGACTGGTCGCTGGATAGTGACGATGAGGAGAGCGAGTACGAGGAGTCCGGGGATGATATCGATTCAGACGGCTCAGACGACCCCTACTAGTGTACAGCTCATAATTATACCCAAAAAACATGTTAGACTCATTCGATAGAAAATCGAAAATGATTCATCTTTCATCTATACACTTTGAGCACTTTTTTAAACATTTTGGACATTTCTGTCCAAGTCCGCACCTCTTAAATGGCGGAAGGATTTCCATCACCCAAATCAGCGACGGGTGGGCCCAGTCGGTTAGCAGGCTTACCCGCCCATCACACCATCAATATTTGCGCAAGATCTCTTGGCATGTTTGGTTTCTATCCTAATCTGGTCCGTCCGCCAATTTTCTTTCTTGTAAGCCTGCGATACCGACTGGTTCACGAGTCTAGGCGCTGCCCACCACACTATTGAATAGTATTCCACCAAAGGCAGACTGGTCACGAGTCTAATGCACGTGACCTGTTCGAAATTGGTGATACTTGGAATTTGGACTCCCTTACGATAAAAGGAGTCGGAGCGCAGAAGGATATATCGATGCGACGGAAAAGAACAGAATAAGCATCCACTTGTATCACAACACTACCAACCTCCCAACAGATAATCAATTCCACACCTGTTGCGCATAAAGCCCCAGTACCTCGTTCGCAAGCAGATCGGTGTACATTGACACATCCGCCGCAGTGTAGACCTTTGCCGTCTGGACCGAGTTGAGGACCTCAATCAGTTGCGACTCGATAAAATTAATAAAGACCAAGTCGATCGGCGCGTCGTCCGCGACATCGGGCGACGCCGACGCAATGAAGTCCGGCGACGAGAAAAATGGGAGGGGTGTGTGCGGTATATCGTCCCCTACACCAGGACAGGCCTGCAGGGCAAAGGGAAGGAATGAGGATATGCGCAGAATTAGGCGAAGATGGAATGCAACACACGTCAGTCGTGACATATCCTATTGTCAGATTCGCCGCCGCGCGGCGGGCCTCTCCACCGCGACTTGCATCCCGCTGGTACATATCCTCCAACCACTCGCGGTAGCGTGTCTCTACGTACCCCCGCGCCCACAGCGCTGCCTCTACACCTTCGTCGCGGCGTCGATCCTCGCCTTCGTTGTTGAGCGCTGGGAGGACCGCCTCGGCCACAGCCAAAGGAACGTCGGGAATGAAGAGGAAAGAATCCGCGAAAGGCAACGCGGTGAGCTGGTCGTTTTTTGTGAACGCACCCGCAAATATGTCGAACCGCAGCTCGCCAGAATTAGTGATCATTATGTTAGGAATCGATGCGCGGGTATTGTTGATTGTGAGTGCGACGGGCATTGCCTATTGTTACATCAGTTAGACATGGGCTACATGGGCGTCCTCCGTACCTCAACCAGGAGCGAAAGCACGGAGTCGTTGGAGGGGTACGGTGCTCTATGTACTTGACTTCAGCCGTGAACTCTCAGAAAATGAAACTTGCCTACCGGGAAAGTGTGAAATCATGCGGCGCCACCCCGTACTCGAACGAAAGATCGAAGGTTTTCGCAAGCTGCTCGAGGCCCTGGGTAATGCTGCGTCCCCATGGCGTGTCAAACGAAAAGTTGCCTTGCCCTGTATGATACTAACACCGCATGTGTGGTCAACATACACGTTGGAACGAAAACGAGAGCGCACCTCATATGTGACCCGGTTGGGGTCGAGATACCGGCGGCTGAAGGTAATGTTTTTATTATTGCTTTTGCTGTTGGGCGCGGGGAGATCTGCGCTCATCCACCCTGGAAAAAGATGAAAACAAAAACAAAAAATCACTGCATCGCTAGACTCACCTACGGTCTCGAAATACCTTCCGCTCTCGAGGCTCATGGATCGCCCATCGAATTGCACTACGGTATGTTATTATAAGACGACTATACAAACAAATGAAGCGTACAGCAGTCTCGGACATGGGAGTGTCCTGGTCACAAGTCAGCATCCATGTGACTGCAGAGGGAATGGCAATAAACCTCCTAGGATTATGATGGGTGTGTCCGCGTGCACTGCACGGATGGCATTATACACAATTGGCCCTATGGACAGACAATTTCAGTCACAAAAACCGCATCAACGAAAAAAAAAACGTACAATTATCCCTCGAAACCGGCATGTGCCCTGCGAGCAGGAAAAGGTCTGGCTCATCTTTGATCGCGGCGGCAAACTGCACGCTATGTGAACAAGTTGCGAATGAAAGCAAAGATGAATGATTTCTACCCATGCCTCCTTGACCATATCTGCCACGAACTGTACGGTGGTACCCTCGTCGTTGTCCGTGAAATCGTACAGGACGCCTAGTGCCGTTACCGCGCGTCCCCTGTGCTAGTCAGCATCCACAGATACGTCAGATGGTGCGTGCTTACTTGCGCGTCTTGAACTTGGCAAAACGACTGCCAACAGGCACGCTGATGCCCCCGACAGTGATGTTGACATTCGACGAGAGATATCGCCCAGGAAAGTGTGGAGCGAAATTTTGGTACCTTTTGAGAGTAAGGAGTAAGGAGAAGAAAGAGAGAAGAGAACTGGGGCTCGCATGTCAAGGGTGTTGTTGTAAATGTAACTGTTGGCTATCAGGAAAATGATGAAGTTTCAGGAACTATTTTCGTACAGTTCATGGTTTCCGATAGTGAGCAAGTCATACGGGAGCTGTTTGAAAAATTGGTTGGACTGCAGAGAGTTATTCAGCTCTCCGATACCCATTCCGCAGAACGCAACAATAACCCACAGCATGCGCATCGACACCGCCGGGAGGAAAGCCGTCCGACAACCCCGTCCCATCGTGAAGGTCACCGGAATCAACAAGGAGAAGATCCACATCCTTCTTGAGCGCGATATCTTTCATATGCGCCACAAAAGACGTAAAGTCACCCAGATCACCACTGTAATTGATTTCGGGCGGGGACGCCTTTTGGTGGCCAAGCAGCCAGCCTGGGATGGTATTAAAACAGATGAGAGGGTTGAAAGCCAAAATCGACGTACCATGGCTGTCTGTTGTATGGATTATATTGAGGGAGCCCCATTGCAGCGGGCGCGTGGGCGGGGGGAGCTTCACGCTGGGGAACTCGCGTTTAGCATGAGAATGTTCGTGTCCTCCGGTGTGCTCATCGCTGCAGGCAGCAGCGATTCCCGCGACGGCGAGTACAAGGAGAAACCTCATATTTCGGCGGCATCTGAGTGCACGTACAGTTATATATACATAAAAGAGCGCGCCGGAGCGCTTCACGCCCCGGCGCTGAGTCATTTGGAGCCGATACGGCAGCAGGACCATCGTGACCAGGTAGTGCGTGGGTTGATAACGGCATTGTACAGCAAACTTGAGGAAAACTGAGGACCCTCATGCTGAAGATTGGAGAAATCTCGAGGTCCTCCGGAGGTTTAGAAAACGAGAACTATCAGAGTGTCTTTGGCCGCGCGAATTATGCGCATCGCGGGAAAGAGCCACGGAGACACAGTCTTCACAGAGCTATTTTTGCACTCTGCACTCCCAATTTATTTTAAGCAGATAGCAGTCAGATTCATGTCGCCGTAGCATGAGGTGAAGGTTGAACGTTCGTTCCTCCCCCCGAAATGCGAGTGACGGGCCACCGACAAGTTTCGAGCCGACTAGATACAGACTGTCAGAGAAACGCCGGCGGATCGTGACATCGAAGGTCAAGGGTCAGTCTGCCAAGGGGAGATAAGACATCGCCCTGGATTGCCGTCATGATTCCTGGAAGCGAGGTTTGGACCAAGCAGGACTAAGTTGAAGGCTTAGACTGAGGCAGGACAACCTCGCAATTCGAGGCTTCGCGCTGAGTTCGGAACAAAGCGGATGAAAAGTCGGCAAAGACCGAGCAGATGCACTGCCACATTGCCATGTGCTGACGTCACGTGAGGGCGTATCTCACGACGCGCCGCCACTGGAATCTCGCGTCCCTTTTCACGCTCGACGCAGCCATGTACTCCGTAAAAAAGCTCTCGGCAATTCTGACCTTGTATTCATTCGCCGACCACCGTTTTCGGCTAGCACTGGCCACTGGCAGCTGAAGATCCTCCAGCCTGAGCTCGGCTCGACTCGGTCCAGACCAAGTTTGTTATTGATACATAACGGCCTAGGTTCTTCCCAGAAATCAGCCAAACTCAACCTATGAAGATAATTAAAGAATCGGTGAGCAGTTCAAGTTGGTGAGCAGACTACTCATCCTTTGACTGCGCATGCAACATGCTGACCACCTGGAAATGGTCTCCCTTCTCTCTAGTCTCAACCTGCCTATCCTGCATAAACACCCTGAGACCCCCACCCTCATCCCTTGCATCCGGGGTGGTACCCACGTCCATGTTCCCACAATACACAACACGAGCTGCCACACCCGACGCGCTTGCACCCTACCCTACCTTGCGGATCACCACAATGACGCGCATATATGCACCCACCGTCTTACCTCTGTTTCTCATCGTCTTCCCGAGCCTCGTCTCTGACTTTACGAGCGCATATATTTTGCTCCATGCGAGGGCTTCCTTCTCAGCCTCCCTATCCCGTGTCACCCGGAATACCCAACGTCACAATAATCTCTTTCCGCTAATCTCTTTCCGCCTTACGGGTGGAATCACGCCCATGTTTCCCGCAATACACACCCTACCCTACCTTGCGCATCATCACAATGGCGCGCATGTATGCACCCACCGTCTTACCTCCGTTCCTCATCGTCGTCCCGAGGCTCTTTTCGAGCGCGTATATTATGCTCTTCGACAACCTCCTGGTTTCCATCGCAGACTGACCGAAATTCTCGTGCGAGGGACCTCTGCACGGTGGCACCTGATTCGAGCTCTGACTTCTCCGATGTGCGGCTTAGCTTCCCGAGTCTCATCTTTAGTTTTTTGAGCGCATATATTCTGCTCTATGCGACCTATCTTGTGCTTTCCATTGCAGACTGACTGAAATTCTCGTACTGCACCTGATATTCGAGCTCTGAATTCTCCGATGCATTCATCTTTCCGAGGCTCATCTTTAACTTTTTGAGCGCATATATTCTGCTCTATGCGACCTATCTGCGTCCTTCTTCTGGTTTTCATTATCGACTAACTGAAATTCTCGTGCGGGACCTCTCTGTACCTGATGTTCCGGTCTAACAGAGCTCTGACTTCTCCGATGCAGTGTCTACCGCCCTTGGGTCGTTCTCGAGCTGCTCCAGATGTTCGGAATCGGTAAGGTGCGCCGCGTCATATATTCCATCATATAAAGGAATGATCTCACCCCTGGATGTTCCTGACCTTGCTCTTCCCATGTCCACTCTCCGCCCGAGTCTGCGTACCGACATCGTGGAAAAACAGCCCGACTCCGCGCGTTCAGAAATCAGCAACAACTCAGTCAGTCGGATTCGAACCAGGTGCACCCCAGGTCGCATAAACTTCTTTGCAGCATTTACCTCTGCGTCGCGAGCCGAGGTTTAAGGGCTTCAAGAAGTTACGGGCCCGTTTTGAAAGCCGGTGAGTTGTTGGTCTTTGAGCGCGTGTTGATGCATGTCACTCCACTTCAAGATGGATACTCTGGGGATTAATGTTTTGATAGGAATATGTCTCCAGCCTGCAGAACATTATAACCCAGGCCTTGCCCAGCGGAATTCGACCTCGCACCTTTGATTTATACAACGATGCCCACTTGTTGTGATTCAAGCCGCAGTGTACTGATCTCTGGCCTGGAGCCCTATGACGTCGTTTGTTCCGTATATATAATTCCATGTCTGCACTAACCTGACTGCACTAACCTAGACTGCGCCCTACAAGTGTCTCTCTTCCCCGCCAGCTTGAAGCCACCTCGAATCCCGATGCGATCTCGGTGTTTTCCAACATTTTTCGCCCCGAATCAATATTTGATCGGCTCCTATATTGCCGATTTTTGCTGGGCCCGCTATCCGCTGTGGGGAAGCAGAAGAAGCAGGGTCCGACGGGATGGTGAGGAGGAAGGTTGGGCGGGGGATCGCGTTGGCGTGGATAAGCTCGGGTCGGTGATGGCCGTTTGGATAAAGTGGTTGATCGGACGATGACATCGTTGTGGAGCGACTTGGAGCGAAGGCTCCTTACTCGATGCAGGAGACCACGACCACCACGACGACTCCGACCAACGATGACATCGAGGCCGTCATCCAGATGGCCACCCAGGCCGCCCAGAACGATCCCCGCACCCTCCCGCTCCGCGACACCCGCACCCAGCTCTTCGTCGCAAATCTTCCGTACCGCGTACGCTGGCAGGACCTCAAAGACCTCTTTCGCCGCGCAGGCACCGTCCTGCGGGCGGACGTCTCCCTCGGGCCCGACAATCGCTCCCGCGGGTACGGAACCGTGCTCCTTGCCACGGCGGAGGACGCCGGTCGCGCAGTGGACATGTTTAGCGGCTATTCATGGCAGGGGCGCATCCTCGAGGTCCGCGCTGACCGGGTGCGCGACTTTGACCAGCCGTTCCCGGAGGTCGAGGAAGAGTACGCGCCGATGGGGCGCAACCTCTTCGTAGGGAATGTGCGTGGTTCTAATGGTAATTGAATGTCTGCTCACTTTTTTTTTTTTCCTTTTCTTATAGCTTCCGTTCCATGTCCAGTGGCAGGACCTCAAAGACCTCTTCCGCCAGGCGGGCACCATCGTCCGAGCTGATGTCGCCCTTGGCCCAGACGGCCGCTCCCGGGGCTTCGGCACCGTCGTTTTTGCTACAGAAAAGGATGCACATAGGGCGGTCGGGATGTTCTCTGGGTGCGTCTACTCCTCTTGTCAAGTCACTTCTGTCCAAACCTTACCTGGCTCCAGCTACGAGTACAATGGCCGAACTCTAAAAGTGCACTATGACAAATTTTCGCAGGCCGGGCAGCAGCCATTTGAGCTGGGCCTCCTCTCGTCACCGCCATCATCCTTTGAGCTGGGATTTAACCCCGAATATAGCGATGTGTTTGGCATGCCTCACCCCCACCTGCAGCAGCGGCTGTTCGACTTCCATGATCCCCCAATACAATCGTCACCAGCGCAAGCCTCTTTGGCTCAGCTGCAGTCTCAGCTCCAACAAATGCAGCTGGAGTCGCGTTCCCCCGTCCCATCGCAGCAACAGCAGTCCCAGCCACCACAACAACCCCGGCCGCCCGAGTCGCCAGTACCGACGCCGTCAAATGCCAGCAGTGGAAGTGGCTCGAGCCATGCAGGTGTCGTTAACGCCAGCGCGAAGCGCAGCCCGACCTCGCCGCACCCGCATCACCCTGGGCCCATCGCGCTTCCGCCGCCGCCCGCGCTCCCCGTAAGCGACTCCGCCGCCGTATATGGGAGCAACAACGGATACACTGCCAACACCAACAACACGAATACGATGAACGCTTTTAACCCGCCGGCGTATGCGCTCACGCCGCTCGGCCTGCCGCCCATCACACCGAGCATGCCGCCATTCTCGTTCCTCCCCATGCCCTCGCCGTCCGCGCACCCGCACCAGCAGCAGCAATCGTACTTCGGGATGGGCCCGGGGACGCCCACACACGGTGCGTTTCTCCGTTTCTCTCTCAGCGGTGTTGCTGCTTGCTGCATTTGCTCCGTGGGCCCCCGACCCGACCACGAATAGCGCGTGCTGACGCGCCTGCCCACAGCGCACTTCATGAACATGACGCCGCTCGCGACGCCCACGAGCCCGCACTTCCCCGCCTACATCATGGCCGGGCACGGCGCGCAGAATGGGGCCGCAAACATAAACGCGATGAACGCGATGGGCATGGGCCCGCCGAGCGCGCTGTCGCCCGGCGCGTTCTGGGGCCGCGCGGGCGAGGGCAACGTGTACGGCGCGCCCGTCGGGCAGCCACCCGCGCCGCACCCGTCCTCGCCGTACCACTACGCCGGCGGGAGCCCGGGCTTCTTCGGCATGCATGCGATGGTGCCGATGGAGGAGCCCAAGGGGTACTTTGACGTCCCGCTCGCACACGGGATGGCGGTGTCGGGTGCGGTGGAGAAGGAGATCATGAAGGACGAGAAGAAGCGCGAGGGCGAGAGTGAGAAGGTGGCAGAGGTGGAGACGACAACGACAACGACAACGACGGCCGCGCCGCTGGCGGATGCGGCGCAGCCGCCTAAGGAGCCCATCCCGCAGTCGCCCGTTGAGCCGGAAGCGCGCGCCCGGCGGCACTCGTCCGACGCACCACCGCCACCGTCCCCGATGCGTGAGGGCAAGCGCCCGCCGCCGCTGCGGCTGTCCGCTACGGGGTCCAGCGGGTCGAGCTAGTTCGCCGTGCCTGGCTTGTGGCCGGCGGCCGGGTGCGGGCGATTGCGCTTGTTCGCGTCCTGGAGTCTTCGTACCCTGGACCTCTATTCCCCGTTGGATCAGGTGTTATTACGCGGTGGACACGCGCAGAGGCAGAGGGCGAGGCGGTTGGGCCCATTGCATGTTCAGTGGCCCCTGGGGCGTGTTGCATGTTAATGGTGCGGCTTTTCTGGTTTTGGTGTGTTATTACATTGCAATTGCTTTCTTCTTCTAGTTCCTGGCTACCTACATATTATAATTTAACCGCATTGACTCTTTAGCTTCCCTTACAAAATGTACTCTGCAAAGGACGAAGGATTTGACTGTCCAGCATCTATGCGGAAAACCCTGCAGGACATCTTCATTAGAGCGTATTTGCACGTCCTAAAATCGTGTTTTGATCCCAAAAATGAATGGCTGATTTCTGTGATGCGACTGATGGGTGACGCCCAAAATAGAATGATGTTCGGCAAGGCCACGGCACAGAACGATAATTTAAGCCAAAAACAGCACTGAGCATGCCAAGGCACCGATTTTTGAAGGGGTTCATTCATGTCGAACTCATGGTTATCCTCCAAGGTTTATTTCTCTCGGGCATGGGGTTTTAGAGCACAATTCTGCTTGGCCCTCCGACTTGCCGCACCTCGGTCACATCAGTCACCTACGTCGGCTAAAAACGACGAATGATCCCAAAAATCTGGCTGTCGATTTTGGCCTGTGCAAATACGCTCTATTAAGCCTTGGGAAGGTAGTCGAAAAATTGTGGAGCTGCATCAGACCTCAGGAAGGTAGCAGTTTTGCTCGACGACAACCTCTGATTGGTCGGAAATTGTGGAGCACGATATACAGGCTCCTCGGAAAAGTTGATGTACATACATACTGTCTCTCACGCGTCGACTGAGATTCTTCTTTCTCCATTAGTGTCCGTATTCCAAGAAGATTGGAGTTGATTGGAGCGGCTGCGTGGTTATCAAATCGAATCAACGTGGGAGAGAGAGGATAGGATAGGATAGGAGAGAAAATGGGACCACCGAGATTTTCTTGAGAGCAGCCACACTTTGAAAAATATACTGGCAGAGCAGCGGCGCTTTGAGGAATATGAGCTCGGGCACGGTTTCCAAATTGGTTCGCAAGTGGAAGACTCGGAGCAAGAAAGGGATGGTTGATTTTCGGTCGCGTCGCGGTTCCAAGGGCGATCGTTTAAGCTCTCTCCACGCCAATTCCGAAATCGACGGCGTCTTACAGCCTACAGGCACTGATTTCGGTTCTGAATTTGGTCCTGTTTACAAAGACCACGGGGTCATCTCAGCTCTGAGACCGTGCAGAACGTCTTTGCCTCCGAGTCGAACAAGGTTGAGCCAAGTCAAAACAAATCTACATAAACAAATTCTGTTCAAGACTCCTATCCTCGACAAGGAAAAACTCCGCGTTATCCATTATCAAATCCGTATTGATTAATACAATACTATAGTTCTAAACTCGCTTAGTAGAATTCCAACCGCCCTAAGCAAAAAGTACAGCTCTATACCGTATCTTCCCCTCGCGCAGCCGCGCCATGCCCTCCTCCACTCCTCTCTTCGACATAGGGAAGTGCTCAATGACCGGGGCAATCTGATGTCGCGCGGCGAAATCAAGCATCTTCTTATGCACGGAGCGCGCTGCGATGACCGTGCCCTGGATGTTAATGCCCGCCGTTATGACTGGCATGACGGGGATGCCAAGGGCCCCGAAACCGACGGTGAGCGGGAAAATTGTGCCTTTGGGCTTCATAACACGGAGGAATCTATGTAGGCGAGATATTCAGTCAGTCGTCGACGGAAATGAGGAGAAGAAGGCGACATACGGTGTCCAGTCGGGCAGGGAGCTCGTGGCGACGAGCAGGTGGTCTAGCTGCGCCATCTCAAACTTAGGGACGTCCTGCGTCGCCGTTGAGTGGAACTCTGCCGCGCCAAGGCGCAGCGCCTCCTCGCGCTTGGATTCGGTGCCAGAGAACACCACGACGGTCGCACCCATCTTGGCGAGGAAAAGGACCGCAAGGTGGCCTAAACCGCCGATGCCGACGACACCCACGCGGTCGGTGGGCCGGATATTGTAAGTCTCGATCACCTCGAAAACGGTCGCGCCGCCGCACATGAGCGGGGCGGCGTACTCCGGCGCGAGGTTGTCGGGGACCTTGAAGAGGAACGAGGCGTCCCAAATCGCGTGCGAGCTGAAGGAACCCTGGTGGAAGTTGCTCGTCCCGTACTGCTCCTTGTCTACGCAATATTGGTCCTGAACTGAAAATTACAAGACCGTCGGTCGGCAGGAAGAAGAGTGTCGAGGAAAAGAAAGCAGCCTACCGAGCAAGCACTGTTCGCAGGTGCCGCAAGTCCTGTGCGTGAATCCCCAGCCCACGAGATCCCCGAGCTCGAGTCCTATGACGCGTTCCCCAACCTGCTGGACGGTCCCGACACCCTCGTGTCCCAGCACCATGTCGGCGTACTTGAAGTGCTCGTCGGTGCCACAGATCCCCGAGTGCGTGATTTTGATAAGGACCTGGTTTCCCGTTGGTGCGTCATGGTGCGTCGTGCTCTCGACGATGCCGTCGCTGGCAGACCCTTGAATACGGTGAATCGGATGCTCATGTCGTTCAGTAAAAAGCGAGGAATGAATACTCAAATATCATCCATCGCGATATTTTAACGTGAAATCTCGATTCAGCACACGCGCTACCGGCTAAGACAGAACCCAGTTTCGCTGATGCAGATAGATAGAACTGAGACGGAAGGACAAGGCTACGTTATGAGCCAGGTGTCTCACTCTCATTAATAGCGCACTTTTGGACTTGTCATCGGACCGTAGTGCCTGCGGTTTCGCCCTAGGATCCCGGAAGCTCGCACATGGGACTTGTGCTTGTAAAATCCTTCGACGGACCGATTGGATGGACGCCGAAATTTTATGGACGAGAGACCGAACATATTTCGTCCCTGGTGCGAGTCGGCAACCTCGTATGTTGTATTCCCAGCTAGAGCCGGTTATGTAGCCCTGGTGTGCGTCTAAGCTGCGGCGTTTCTTGAGCTGGAGGACGATAGCCCTCCAGAGGTCAGAGAGATCTTCTGTCTCAGTCCTAGATAGGCATCTCTAAGTTGAGGTGAGCCTTTTGCTGCCTGAGACCCCGACATAGCCGATCTGGATCTTCGCATTGAGAAACTTCTCACCTCAATCAGAAAGGCGATTTTATGCTTAATGCCATCGCGCCCTGAGCCTCAGAATAATTGCGGTTTGTGGTCACTGGTTGCCAGAGTCCAAATAGAATTGAAGTGACGGGGAGACACTGGCAGTAGATATATTCGGACCGATGACGGAAGAGGGAGCTGCCGAGGTCAGTATCGCTATGCGACTGAAACTGTTGAAAGAGTGTGGCGTGAATATTTATCTCTGTTTATTTCCTTTGCTCTCGGAGCCACGGCCCGATGCTGTCCACATCAATCAACCACCTCAACATCTCATTTTAATTACACGCCGCACGGACTCTCCCGCCAGACCCACCGCATGCTCTCTCCGAGCCCAGACGTTTTACGTGTGATATCCTATTCAATCCATATCAAATCCTTACCTCACGGAGGGAATCTTTCGGACCTTGATTTGACCCGCTACTAGTGTTGATCGATGATCTTTCAATTCATAGAACTCGGCATTTGGAAGATATAGACCCTGCGCCAAATGCCCACTCCCTCCCTCTCTCCCCCATCCCTTCGTCTGAACGTCGGCTGAACACATGCCATCCCCCGAGCCCCCGGCCGCTGCGTATCTCGACTTTTCGCGCGACGTCCTCATGAGCACTACACTCTACTCTCGCAACACAAACGAACCCGTCTATGAGATCTCATCGAAGACTGGGCTCTCCACGACCTACGTGCATCGCAGCAGCGCACCCAAGTCCGATCCGCCGCTGGCGGTGCTCGCCCACGGTGCCCTGGTGCTCCCAGACAAGGTCACGCTACGTGGGCGCCCGCAAGTGAAAGTCAAAGCATGGCTCAAGCCGGATGGGATGTTCTCGACAATGTAATTGAACACCCGCCGAAGTCAAGATTCATGTATTCATCATCTTGCAGCCCAGCGAAGATGGAAGAGAACGGGGTGGTGTACACTTGGAAGATGAACGATGTAGGGCTACTTTCCGTGCGTACATATTTTACCCTCAGGCTTCAATGGTTCCCTCAGGTGCGTCGCAGTTGTGGTCCGGCGAAGAACAGATCGCGTGGCACCACCCCGCCGCGCGGCAGATCGTCGACGGCAAGTCAGTGCCCATGCCCTCGTACATTGCGCTGCAGGACGCGGCAGTCCCCATGCAGGATGTTGTCGTTATCGCGTGCATTGTGCTGGCACAGAAACTGCGCTGGGCGGAAGGGAGCGGCTACTTGTCGACCGCGGCCACAGGGAACGTGTTTAGCACAGCGTTAGCCATGATGTAAAGGCTGTTGATACGGACTCTTACTTACATCATCTTCCTGGGAGTGACACATTTAACGCCTTCGGTCGAAACCGAAAAGGCTGAACAGCGGGTTGGCGCTTAAGCACTTGAAGAGCACACCGACGAAGAAGATGTCCAGGACATCAAGCGCGCATAGAGCAATCGACATTTTCCACGTTCGTCCTTCATCTAGGTACTTTTTAAATGAAAAATTGTAGTTAGAACACCTGAATAGTTCACGGCAACACTCAGAGGATACTCGTCTCATAAACAGACTGTACCCGAAAAATAGGGAGCGCTGAGGCATTAACTTCTCAATCCAACACATAACATTCGGGGTTTAACATGATCGAGACACATAGCGACATATAGAACAGATTCTCTGGACCTCCTCGCAACGCGACAAATGGTTTATGACCAGTTCAATAGACCCTAAATTATATTCAGCCTCGTCACAAATAGATTTAAATAGAGCCCAACCTAAGACTCAGTCGCAGCCAGGCCCGCCACAGATTTCTATTCCTCCAATCTCCCTGCAGGTGCAGATCGAACGAGCTGCTTCTTCCACCGAAGTAGGGTTTACTGCTTTTACTATCTTTCCATGTTCAATGCCATCGGCAGTGCCTTCTTCGGAAGACCCCGAGTTGGCAAGCCCAGCAGACGGAGGCGGTTTGGTTTCAGTTTGCGAAAACAAGTCGACTTCTTATACGAAGAGAATAAGAGCGTAGGCTCACCGTAGATTTTTGTTTCTTCATTCCCAAAAGCGAGACTCAATAGGGATGATTGTATACGGTCCGGGATAGAATGTCTGATTGAATGCCAGGAACTCACCCAGAGTAGATTTTCTCATTTGAATTTATCACCGTGTAGCCCTAATATGTGGAATCCTCAGCTTCACCAATTGAAATTAAAAATACCGACAACTCGGCGACTCCGACTTACGTTCCCACGGTTGAACGTTCAATTCCCTTTCTGGGATCTCATCACACAGCCATCGGGGTTTTTGGTCTCGCGGAATGTATCAGCGTGCAAATAAGTGCGCTCTTGTCAGCGCCCATTACCTGGTTCCGCGATAGGTGCCCAATACCCGCCACCCCGGTATCCGGAATCAGCGCCCAGACTTCCCTGTGACGCCGTCCTGCGATCAGCGCCAGAATAGGTCGGGATCCGCCAGGCCTCAGGCCCCCCTGCGCATGTATAGCCAGGGAAAATATCTCCATTGGTTTCAAATTCAGTCTCATTTTCAAAGGTAGTCATTGATTATTTGGAACCTGCACGTTTGAACACCCTATTCAACCGGGTTTTACGTGATAATTACATCGTAGTAAATACGTTCGTTCAAGGCATCGTGAACCCGGTTCATACTTACTGTGAAGCACGCTGTCTAGCTAGAACAGTCATACAAGCGAAACAACCTGCGGACGCGATTACGATCGACTGTAGCACACAGAGGACGGTCAGAAGTAGTAGTGAATAGCAGGGAACCGCTCATACAGCAGAAAAGGCGATGGGCCGGATCCAGATGAAGTTCCGTGTGAGAAGTGCTCCTTGGATTGGGGCCGAGGCAAGGGAGCCTAAACTGCCTAGTCCAAGAGCAATGCCCGTTCGGGCGCTGGGCGAGACTCGGAGTGAAAACCATAAAGAGAGGACGGTCAAGTACCACGTACCCAACTTCATCCGGATTCCGCGCCAGCGATGCAAGACAGGTTATTGAAAGCGCCAGCCCTATACCGAGCATGTCAACCGTATACTGGAGGGCAGAAAAAACCCTGCTCACATGCGCCGGAGAAAATACCGTACAGCGCGCTCACCACGACTATCGTGGCAGAATTATGTCTGAAGCCCGAATTGCAGTCAATCAAATGAAAAAAAAAAAAGAATGGAACAGAACCTACATCTCGAGGACCGCCCAGATTGTGCCCGCTGTGATAAGCGTGCATACGACCTGCAAATTGAAGGGACCATATTTATCCGCGAAGTATGTCGCTGCCACGCGTCCGAACACGCTCGCCCCATTCATAATCGCGATCTTCAAGACTGAAAAGTCAGGAATCGGTCGGACCCTTGAGGCATGAAACGCACCGAATAAAAAGCAAGGTTGCTGGTAACTGAGTGTTGTACAGCGAAGAGCTGAATGTAGATCACTGCAAACTCAGACTCAGCAGGTACGTGGGACGTCCACGGTGACTTCCGTACCAGGCAGATAGACTCCGGAGGTCGACAATAGCGTCCTAGGAAATAAAATCGATTTGAGCAGCACAACGTACTTGTCGAGTCACTTATCCCATAATAACCCAAAGGTAAGCACCGTCTGTGAAGAAACTCTTGACATCAGGGATGATCCTGGCGGGGCGTGGCCGAGTTCTCATCATCATATTTCCCAGGACGAGGCATCCGAGCACCAGATAGGCGGATGCACGTACAGCGCTGCCGAACCCAATCTTCGGAATTAGGTGACTACACTGCGATCAGCATTGCCGTCGCTAGCATCGAGAAATGAGTGTTTACTTAGGCACTAGAAGAATGGCGATTTAGGTGTACGCTTTTGTGGGACTAGGCACTTACTGATAGGAAAAATTGTCGCGCCCACTGAGCTTCCACTGAGCGCTATGCCTGTTGCAAGACTCCGCCGTTTCGCGAAATGATGGGAGGTAATGCTGACTGCGGGCACGAAAGTGAGGCCAAGCCCGATGCCCATACCTAGTCCTTGGCTGGACGAAGATCACGTTAGACAATTTTCTTTTCATGACAAGTTGATGGTAGTACGTGCCTTAGAAATATCTGAGATTGTTATAAACTTGAGCGTCGGGCATGTATCCCGATCTTAAAATCATACCTGATAATACTGGAACGGTTTCGCCAGTGAAAGCATGAATAGGCTGGAAGGAATAATTAGGATAATCCAAAGAGAATTTTGGATGACGAACGAGAAAGTAAAGATGACTCCTCCTGCAATTTCAACAGCGTGGAAATGTCCCTTATCGAATAGCTTTCCGGATATGATTCCCAGCGCGAAGGGCATCATGAGCTGGAAGCTCCCTATCCATCTGTAAAGCTGATCAGTACAGTTAATCGGTATGTGCGATGTGTTCTTGCGCACGCAATGCTGCTGGGAGAGTGGTTGCTCAAGTATTCCAACGTATAAAAATCTGCCGAGAAAATGATCAAGCATAGGTGAACTGACGAAGCCTTATAACTAACCTTGATAAACTCCAAAAGAGTAAAGATATCTGTCGGGGATCCGGCTTGCGATTTATCAAAGGTTTATATGGCCAATATTTACTTACCCAAACGTGCTAAACAACAACTAGAAACAAAATGAGATGATTACGATGTAAGAGCAAAAAAGGACTCGCGATCCAGCAACGGTCATCCAAGCTGTGAGTCCTCCATCGGGGACAGTCGTGGCGCTCTTTTCCAAGATTGTGGATCGCGAACCAGATTCATCAAAGTCCAGTGCAGGTTTGTTGTCGCCGTAGGGACGAAGGCGCATTTCATCTGAGTCTTCTGCCAGTGGAAGAGTAGACATGTGGGTTGTTTTGGGAATTAGAGCAAAGTTTATGGTGGGGACTAGAGCGTATTTGCACGTCCTAAAATCGTGTTTTGATCCCAAAAACGAATGGCTGATTTCTGTGATGCGGCTGATGGGTGACGCCCAAAATAGAATGATGCTCGGCATGGATAATTCAAGCTAAAAACAGCACTGAGCATGCTAATGCACCGATTTTTGAAGGGGTTCATTCATGTCGAACTCATGGTTACAGTATAGTAGGGCTCCTTGGGTCACGAGGGTTCCTTGGGTCAAACTTTTATTGTGGGCCTCACAGTTCCCGTAGCCCCAATCCCTCTTATATTTAGCATTCTGTATACATTCCCTATATCCTGAATTAATTTCAAGTCCCCACTGCTTATAATGACCCAATGCGACATAGTTTAATGCCGATCAGATTGCTTTCCCGGTTTGGTCAACTTTCCATTTTGTCGATTACAGGTCGATTCCGGCCCATATTTGGCCCAAACATTTTTCGAGCTAATAGAGAGGCATATTGGCTACAACTTCTACTAAAGTAGTAAGGGAATCGGATGTAAAATGAGGCCGCTAGATTTTCTCCAAGTGAGACACGTGAAATAGCGTGACATTTGGTTTGTTGATACGACCATCATCATCACATCACGTGTTCTCATTCAGCCGACACATTCCCATGCCGTCGCGTGCTAAATCCGATCGGGTCAAGGGCCATGAGAACAGCCGCAAGAAGGAGATGGCCATGAGAGCAGCCGTCGAGGAATTCGAAAGGGAACGTGAGAAGCCAGAGAGCCTTGGGAAGCCGAAGTCTCTCAGGGACATCGCGAAGAGCCGCAAGGTCTCGTACAGCACCCTGCAGCGGCGCGTCAAAGGTGGAAGAAGCATTTGGGAGGCCAATGAAGATAAACAGAAACTCACCATGCGCCAAGAGTGGTCCTTCGTGCAGTTCATCCTCGAATCAGCGGAGAGAGGATTCCCGCTCAAGCATGCACAGATTGTGCAGTATGCCAATGCGGTCCTCCAAGCAACTCTCGGAGCCGACTGCGAGGGTGTGGGAGTGAAGTGGGTGTTCGGGTTTCTTGATCGACACCACAACGTGCTTCGGGCCTTCTGGAGCAAGGCGCTTGACACCCAGCGCGAACACAGCTTGAATCCTGAAGCAGTTAAGTCATGGGTCAAGTTGGTGCAAAAGTGGATTGTCGACATGGGGATCTCACCTGACAGGGTGTACGGAATGGCACCCATAGCCCTAGGGATTAGCCTACGGGCTTGAAGCCAGCCAACCCAAATTTTCATTGCAGCACTGGAGCCAGCCAAGCATGGCTACACCCATATGCATTAGCTTCCACACAGGCCTATTCCGGGCAAGGCCCTGGGCTACTTTCGGAGCCTCTGGGGGGTCGTCGGGACTTGCCGTTTAAATACCTCGGTAGCCGACATTTTATTAGGCGTCTCTGCATTTTAATCCCATCAAAAGGCTCGCCGTTCTATTTGGACCACATTCAGACCCGATATATAAAATCCTGAATTCATTACTAATTATTGGTCTGCCGCGTGCTACCTACTCTGCAAAGAAAAGCTCTAAATCAGCGCCCGCGACCTCCATCGCGGCCAACTGCTGCCCTGCCGTCTGGGACGGCACATTCCACTTGGTGCGGAAGAAGCCTCCTACCTCTTCATGCCATCGTCCCTGCTTCAGCGCGTACGCGCGCAAGCCCGACGCGACCTCTGGCGACACCTCACTTCTTGCCTCACTTCGCTCCTCCCACCACGCCGTCTGCCACACGAGATAACGCAGAACACGCCGCATTTCTTCGCGCAATAGCATCACCTCTTCGACCCAGCGCACCTTGCGCGCACGCGCTCGCGCCCACTCGACCCGAACCGCTATAAGATCTAAGTCAGCAATAGCATTCCACTCGGCAGCCCATCACTCACAATCATGGATCCGTGCCTCCCTGTCTTCGAGCGCCCCAGGCGACGTCCAGATCCACGACATCACCCTTTTTGACGTTCCCGGCGCGTTACGGGGCGCGCGGGCCCCATGCCCCGCTTGTATCATCCCCAGCTTCCTCCGCGATGCCTCGTCGCTCTCCCCCGCATCCCCATCCAGCTGCACATCCTCTGGGCGCAACTCCAGGAAATGTGCATGCGCCTCCTGCCCCTCGAGCACAATCAGCGCCTGTCGTCCCTTCCGATACCGGCGCGCATATGTCTCCACCCGTTCCCCCAGTTCCCCAATCAGCGTCCGCGCCCGACTCGCCGCCACTTGGCCCGTCACATTCGAGTTGCGATAGAAGATCATGTGGCCCTTTGCATGGAGTTGCGAGCGCAGCAACATCAGAGAGTTGTCGCATTGGGCCACGCGCAGCTTGCCCTCCATTTTGAGCAGGCCGCGCACACAGCCTCTCAGCTCGTCGTCCGCGTCCTCCGGCTCCATCTCGCTCGGCATGTACAGCTTCACTCTCTCGGGCTTGGGTGGTGCGTCATCGACATCCCGAGCCGCTTCCGCCTCCTCGATCACCCGCGCGACGCCCGGCATGTACGTCTTCTGCAGGGAGCGGAACCTCGCGATCTTTTTCAAGAGCGTGTGCCGCCACTCTTGGATCCGGTTTTCCCGCTCGGCGGCGATCAGGACGGTACCCGCCAACTCGGCGATGATGCGACGCCTATGTACATAGATTATCAGCATGTTATCTCCCAAATAAAAGTGACCACTCACTGCGCGTCCTCAATCTGAATACCAGCCATGAGGAAAGAGGTTGCGCTGTTGCCGTGAAGCGGGGCCTTCCCACTCGCCGCGAGCGCATCCTCGTCCTTGCGAACCTCCAGCCGCACCTCCGCTTCGGACGGGCAATCTGTACCAAGTTTTAGCCATCTCTCATTATTCGAAACTGCGCTAACTCACCCTTCCGCGACAAGAGGTACGGGTTTGGCTTCGACGCGTCCTTCTCCCACTCCTCTATCATCTTCCTCCACCCCTTCTGGACCACCTTCGTAACCGTTTGTGTTACCCGCTCGAAGCCCGCGATCTGCTTGTCGCGCTCCGCGATCGCGACGACCAGCTTTCGTTGCAGGGCTTCGCCTACCATTCACCCCCGTCAGTGCCTCCACTCCCTGAATGCACGTTGTTACGCACCTTGGCCCAGATTCTTCAAGTGATTATGGTTATCTATCTTCCCCTCCAATATGTCCGCGCGAAGCCCTCGTCCCGCGTCTTTCGTTGAAAAAGCGGCGGGATTCAGGACGGACCAAGTCCGTTCCACTCCCTCGCCGTCACTCTTGCCCACGCCGGGCTTGAAGCTCAAGCTGTTGGCATTCTTGCACTCTTCGTTGTGCGACGACGCGTGCCAGACGGGGAGCGCACACTGCAACTGGATGTCGTCCAGGGGTAAACAGATGCTCCGGGGTAGTCTCGCATTGCACTGGGCCAGATTAGTCCGCCACTGGCATGCGATGTCGTAGGAGATGGTGAGCATTAGCAAGCTGAACCCCGCCAGTGCCGCCATCACGATGAAATCCATATTCGCATATCTAGGTTTGGGTTAAATCACTTTCCCCCCCCCTCTGGCTCGACACGTACCTTTCGCCCTTCTGTAAATCTCCCAGACCATTGGGCCTCATACACTCGTGGCGAGCGCATACGCACCCACCAACCCCCGACACTCGTAGACCTGTCGTTAACCGGGTATCCTTTTGCAGGAGTGCAGCGAATGCGATACAAGTGCTTATCTGTTTGGCAAATCAGCGGGGGAATATCAACTGTAAATAGACCATCATACATCCTTCTCGTTAACATATTTCTTGAGGTGACGCTTGTACTTCTCAGATTCCACCCAGTAACCCCAACCCGGGCCTAAAGACGGGTCGTCGATCTCGTTTGGTCGCATCCGATTTTTCAATCGGAAATTGGCGTCCACGGCAAGTAGCAACATGTAGAGAAACCTGCAGCAAATCAGGTCGCGTCTTCATTCGTCTCTCGATACACTCACTGATATTTCGGGTCGGCATCACGCCAATTCGTCGGTAGATTGCGCCTGTCGTGGGGACACGCCCAGCACCATACTGCGGTTTCCCCCAATCTAGTCGCGTCTACCCCAGCGGGGTCATGTCCCCGGCCCGAGCGTTTCAGGCGTTTCAGGAACGCCCATTGGCGAGCCATCCGTTGGAACTGTTTATAACGGTCCTGTAGTTGGGCGTCAGCGTTTGTAATCTGTTAACAATGCAATGGCATCCTACCGGTAACCAAGTCAAGCCTGTTTCCGCCGTTGTGTCCGTTATGCGCTCCAGCGCGGTGATGAAGTCCCGGACATTGAGGTTGCCGACGACGTTGTACATCCGGTAGGCCTCCAGGCTGCGGAAAGTAGAGCACGTCCCTGGGTCCGTTACCGTTGCCGGGTACCAGTGGTTCCTCATCAGTTGCTCGAGGTCATCCGCTGTGTTGGACTTGGAGCACTTGCAGTACCGCATTCGCACCTGGTGGATGAACGGGGCCTCAATCACCACCATCTTGTGCACCTTGCTGTCGGGATACGGGCATGGCAAACCGCCGTGGCCCAGCTGGTACACGAGCCCCAGCTTATCCAGCGTCCAGTCGACCCAAAAGTTCCTGTTCCACTCCTAAAATACATCAGCCTACGAAAAAAACTCACTTGTAGGACGTGAAGCGGGCTCGTTGCATGCTTCGCCAAACAGCATGTTTCGCATTGTAAAAATTGCCCGCAATCCTCGCACTTGAAGAATCTCACAGCATTGGTACTCGCATCGTCTTGCTGCAGCTCCCTTTGACAATGAGCACAGCGAGGGTCGTCGAGATCGTCACCCAATCCCTCGTGGCGCAGGGTCTCGTCGAGGAAGAACCCCTTGAGTGGCCTCCACAATGACATCGGGTTCGTCTAACTCGACCATGAGACCGCGTTCCAAGCCTGATTTATCGGGCCAACTCACCGTCCCAATGTACTCCTTCCTTTTCCCCAGAACAGACGTCGAGCCAACACCACCCGGATCCTGCACTTGCGTGTCCTGCCACTCCTGTGTCGCAGGCGCGTCGTCCCGCCCTGGAATCCACGCCGCAAAGGAATCTTCGAGTTGGTCAGGCTGCACGCGCCGTTTCTTGTACGAGACGTCGGTTATTTGATCACTTCTGCGCTCCCCATCTGCGGAGAAGAAGATTGACCGGTCGGCCGTGGGCAGCGCTTCGCCCTGAAGGCCATGTCGCTCTTCCTCGAAGTCGAGCTCATCAAGGATGGTCGTCCGCCGGCCGCGTCGAGCCATGCTTGCTTAAAGGGATGGTGGAAGTGTCGAGAGAAATACGTGTCGAGTCAAACACAGACAGACAGAAACATAATTGATGCCAAGCAGCGGAGAGACGTGCAAACGTGCCATAATCCAGCGCGCCAGCGCGAAACATGGCCAGAGAAAGTAGAGAAAGTAGAGAAACGGAAGCCGGTCCGCATTGCCGGAACTTCCTTTTACGGAACAAATCCTCGCCACACCTTGTTTATTGAAATCGACACGCCTCCTCGCTCTACGATTACTCGCTATCGGACTCGACTATTACTCGGCCAGCAGCCTTGGGGAAAATAATCCCGTAGAAATCGTAATCTACGTCGCTATCATCTTTCCACTCTGGATAACCAGCCGCAATCGCGGCCTCCTCAGCGTACTGGCGGAACGGCGCGCGCGTTATGGTCGTGACGCACGAGGGGCAAGTAAATGCATGCTCCAGCCACATCCGGATACACACGTAGCAGTGGATATGGCCACAAAGATACCTAGTCACCCATGATCAGCTCACACACGACGCGTTCCAGAAAAAACACTCACGAGACCGGGTGGGACTTCACTAGATGGCATATCCCACACTTGTGGTGGTCCTGGACCGGTACCGGCTGGTTCGAAGGTGCTGCGCCATTGCGATACAACATCGCGTGCGTCAGCGGCGGGTCTTGGGGCGGTCTCCAACCGACGACGGCGACCGAGTCCGGGGCAGCACGCCTCCGAATGCGAGTGGCAGCACCCACACCATTGAACGTCTGGTCCCGCGCGCACCACATAAGGTACGTACTCCGATTTTCCGCCATACGACGCTCGCGTTGCCACTGACGCGCACGCGAGATCTCGTGCACGTAAAGCTCACGTTCCTCCTCAGCGCGGCGCAGACGACGCGCACGCCTCGCTTCATGATCAGACTCGCGTTCCGTCGCGCTGCGGTGCGTCGAGGCGTCGCGATACGCTTTGGCTGCGGCGGGAGACCTAACAAAGGCCAGAGCTTGGCTTCCGGACGATGACGCCTCGACCGCCTCGAGCTCGCGGATGCGCGTTTGAACCGCCGCCAGGTGCTGGCCCCTGGTGTGTACCTGGATCGAGGACGGCGGACCCTTGATGATGCGAGGTCGACGCCCTACAGTGCCAGGCCAAGGTAAGTTGCGTGTCTGAGATTCTTGCCACATTCGAGACTTACTCGGCGTATCCGCGAGCGTCAAAGGATTACTTTCGGAGCCTGGGGCTGGGATTGGTAGAAGTGGGCGCGACATGCCGAGCGCTGCGAGGTGCAAGTACCCAGCCCGGTCCCATATATCAGTTCCAGGCTTCCACCTTGTAGAACCTGACACACATCGATCGTCTTTCTCCGTGTTTCGTGCTTGTTCAAGGGCCATTCTCTCACAGCGGCCACCGACTGCCGCTGCGTTCTATTACCCGCGCCAATGGGAGAACTTGTCCAACTTGCCACGCGCCTGAGGTCGCCAAGGGCTCCGCCCGTATCAAAGGAGATCAGAGGTCGACATTATAGAATCCGAATTGCGCGTCACAGATGCGTTCCAACGCGTCGGCTGCACGCGAAAGATGCGCGGTTTCGGCCCCATTTCTTTCCGTTCGTTGGCCGTGCAGTACAAGCTAGGCTTGCTACTTCATCTCAGTTTTCCTTCTCGTTACCTCCTTGTCCTTAGAACCACTCAATAAATCTGCTGTTTTCCCATCCGTGCCCAGAAACCACAGTCCAATCTCGGTTGCGCCCCGCAACCGGATGTATTTCCGCCGGCGCACATGCCAAGAATCCGTTTGATCCCGATATGGCAAATTTAAATATGATACAGGAACTTGCGGAACTTGCCATACTTGACTTATCCTTCCCCTTTTGGACACAAGTCATCTCACACTCTCCAGGTATCTCCTGCGGTTTCAGGGTCCAACATCCATTATTTCACACATGGTTATTATACTCGACAGTAGTAGCAACGTAACATTCAAGGAGCAAGTATTACAATTTTGCGCGGCTGAAAAAGACATGGAAGTCGGTGTAAGTGAGCTGTCGTGAAGTAGATGAATTAGAAACATACACAGGCTGGGGCTTGGCAACGGCAGTCGGCAAGAGGTACCAGGTTCGCTCTATCCTCTCGCCATCGCAAGCAGGCATCGCCGCGTAGATGCATCCTTGCTCATCGTGGTTGCGGCGGTACCACTTGTTCACTTGGCAGCTGTTGTCATACGAGATGGAGATGAAGTTGGGACTGGAAGAGTGCGAGAGGTGGTCGCGGTAGTTGGCGTCGGACACCGTAACCTGCGCACTGCACAAAATGCGATGAGCATCATTTCAAAATGAAGAGAAGTTAGATACCTGGTAAAGTGCCACGGAGAACGTCTCGCTACCGCATCCAGGCGAAGATGAGCATCCAAATCCTCCGGGGACACGAGGTCGGGTATGTCGTCGTCGTCGGACTCTGACTCTTCGCTGTCACTGGCGATTTCCGCAGCAAGGCGACGAGCCTCGATCTCCTCTTTGGACAGCACTTTGGACGCCAGCTCGGACACGTCGTCGTCATCGTCCACTTCTGCGAGGTCGATTGTCGGGTGGTCGTGAACTGGGGCATCGGCCTGGTCGAGGTTGCGGACTGCGGCAATATGCAAGGCAGATTTTTCGATCAGGGACATGGTGGGCGAGTGAAGTGGGTCAAAAGCTGCGAAAAGATGGCCAATTTTCAGGCGCTATCAGTGACACGCACGCACCTGCTCTACAGAATCGGGGTTCTGGATCTGGTCGCCTCCACAAATTCTGGAATGCCTGATCAGTGAATAGCCGGCCGATACGAGATCTGAGATTTGAGATTACCGTTCACTCAGAGTCCCAGGCAAGAGCCTCAAAACCCATCTCGCCCCTGCGTGTCCCCCCGTCCCCTCACCCACATGACTACCCAAGTTGATTTTTTTCCTGTGGTCGCTGGTCCCCGTCGCGGGCGCTCTGATGATGGATACACTTTTTCCAGGGAGGTCGCGGGTCCCACCATTCACCCCAAGACGGCCTATTCCCTCGTCGACTGTCTCCTACACCAAAATATTATCACCATGTATTATGAAGATAACGATCCAGTTTACCGGGGTGACACGCGTTCTATTCCACCCGTTTTGAAGAATTTCGCTGATCGTTCGTATAGGTCCGACCTGAGGACTCTTGTGCCCCCGGGTGGCTACAGGCTGGATCTAGATTTCCACCGGCTGCCAACAACAACGACGAATCCGATGTCGCCGACGACGAATACGCCTCGAGCGAGCGTGGCGGCCCCGACGAACGTATCAGCAGCCCCTTCACCCCGTTGCCCGCGCGGCGTTTGAGCCCAACCGTGAGCGACTTTGGACGCGACGCGACTCCCGCCCTCAGCGACGTCCCCACCATTCGTGCTTCCACCCCTGGCATCTCCCGCGGTCCCAGCTTCCGCGACTTGGCTGTTTGCCCGCGGATCACGACCTACCTCAAACGCGACAAGGTGCGCATCGCGGGGGAGCGCGCCGCGCGCGCCAAGAAGGCTGCCGCTGCCAAAAAGAAGGCCGCCATCCAAAATCACCGCGCTGAGCCGGAGTCGGAGTCGGAGTCGGACGTACAAGTCCCCAAGGTGCCGTCGCGGCGTTCCCATCGTCTGCGGCAGGGACGCGTCGGCGACAGCACCGACCACGGAATCTGGTGTGTCGAAAAGCTCATGCGCAATGGCTACGCTGTCGAGCCCTGGGTGGACGAGTAAGCATCACTTTTTGTATTTTTATCCGCTTCGTGGCTCACCATTTGAGCAGCCGCCCGCGGCCGTTGGTCGATCGCAATGACTATGTCATGGCCGTCATTGCCGGCGGTCCCAAAGGACAATCCGCGTGGTGGGCCGGCGTCATCAACCAGGCGACTCGGGACATCGCGTGTCTGGGGCGCAACTCCGATTTTACCCGGTTCGGGGAGCTCGAGTCGCGTGTGACCTTCGGGATCGCCTTTGGCCAGCACTATCCGGTTAGTGTTGCCTTCTCACATCTGAAACTTGGTGGACTCACCACGGCTGCGACCCAGGTCCCCGAGGAGATCCACAATTGCGCCGCCACGACCGGCATGCCGTTTGAGGAGATCCGCTTCATTCAACAAAGTGCTGCGTTCAACGCGATCTCTGCCTATCAAAATCGTAAGCGCTCTCACTCTCAAGGATCCACGGACCACAGACTCACCATGTGTAGATCTGTTCGAACAGTTCTTCCCCCGCATCCATGCCAATATCGCCGCCAAAGTCAGCGAACTGGTGCGCAGGGATATCGTCGCCCCAGCGTTCCAGAACTCCGTCTTCACCACCGCAGAAATCAGCTTTTGCGACGCGCCCAGCCTGTCGCAAAAGGGGTTAGATAACATCTTCTACGCGATGGATGCCATTACCACCTGCGGGGATTACGCGTGGCGGGAGCGCGGCAGCCTCATCCTATGGGACGACCATAAGGTTTTGTGCATGCCCCCCGGCTCAACCGTGTTGTTCCCCTCCGGGTCGAAAAGGTATTCGTTCGTGGCGGTGGCCCCCCACGAGACGCGCTACTTGTTCCGCCAGTCGTGCAATGCCGGGGCCCTCCGCTGGGTCGATAAAGGTTTCCGTTCCAACAAGACTTTTATGCGCACAGCGACGCCGCACGAGCAAGCGGGTTGGGAGACGATACGCTTGGATCGAGGGCGCACGAGCGCGAAGCTCTTCAGCAAACTGGGCGACGTGTATGTCTTGTAAAAACCCTACTCGCGCCAAAGCGCACGATAGCTTACCTGTGAATTGATGATATTTTGACTTTCCTTCCGCGTGGAGTCTGACTCTGAGATAAGACGAAGTGAGAGATTTGAGGGAAGAGATAAGATTGAGGGCCAAAGTCAGGCTGAAATAATAGAGACAAATAGAGAACGAGCCGTCACGCGTATATTCGTTTGTTTTGTATTCGCGAGTCCGACATCATCTTCGACTTCGACTTCCGCAATCCACCCTTTCATGTCCGCCATCGTGTATAAACCCCACGCCCTGCCCGACGGGTATCTTCCCTGCGCCGTGCAGGCCTTTACCGGCGCCAAGTTCACAAATTTCCGTTACCATTCCCAGGACTGCCGCACCTACTTCTATCTCGTCTTTGGAGGGCCCGATTGGCCCGTAGCAGTTTACACTGATTAGTGAGTTTCTCCTTTTGAAAAGCCCCTTGCCTTTTCCACCGACGCTTCCTTTTACTTTGCCACCAACGCCGCAGCAAAGTGTCTAAACGAGCTCTAAACACGAAAGGCTCCATTGGCGAGCAGTTCGGGACCACGGGCGGCCCGGCTGGCCTTGACGCGCGCCTGGCCCAGCTCTGCCGCACGACGGACTGCCAGCGCTCATCCCACGTAGCAGTGAAAAGCGAGGACGGCGATACCGTAATCCACGGCAGCGTTGAGGACTCTTGTTCCTGCAAGAGCGGAGACGAGTCCGATGACTACAAGGACAACGACTACGACGAGCTGAACGACGCACCTAGCCAGACCTTCACGTCGGGACGGCACACACCTAACCAGAACTCCGCACAAGTCGCGTCGGGGCCGCACGCGCTTAACCGAAACTCCGCGCAGGTCACGTCGGGGCCGCGTGCACTTATCCAAAACTCTGCGCAGGTCATGTCGGGGTCGTACACGTACGCGCGTAACCGGAACTCCCCAATGGATATGTCCTGGCGCGACGACCGATGGTGGTTGTTGGTGTCCCAGAAGTACATCACACGCGACAAGTGAGTAGCTCATACTGCCTCGAATTCCTGGCGTCACCATTGAACGCGCATTCCAGGTCTCTGGTGGAGGCGGAAGTCAAGGCCAAGCAGGTCGCGTACCCTCGTGCCTCCCTCTACACTGCTGGAGAATTGGCTCGGGAGCTCTATGGCTGGAACAGCGTCATTTTCGTCAGTTGCGTCGATGGGATGGTGACCGAAGATTCGTAAGTGGCACAACGTCCGAATCTCGCGCCGATCTAATGCTTCGTGTAGCGACAAGGCCGAGGCGCGGTTCCTCGAACTTGAGCGGCGCAGGGGGGTAATCTTCGTCACCGATAAGATGGAGCTGGCCATAGCCATGGGGACTGAACTCGTCCGTCTCACCATTATCCACTAAATTTGTAAGGACAGACAGCCGCCCGCTCACGTAATGCTATCTTCAAAAACATCACTGTATACATATTGTACATAAATTATAGTCGCCTACGCTCTGTTATTTGTTGTTGTCGAAAATCGAAAAGCTTGTTCAATGCAAAGTTCGAGCAAGATGATTGAAATGTATTCGAAAAACAGCGAGTAAGAGCAACACAGATGAGAGTAGTGAGAACAATGCGACAGGGCCATGTGAAAAGATACGCAAGCTATGCATGACGACCAACATCACGCGCGTTGAGACAGTCGAGGGTGGCGGCGACGACGACGTCGTTGTCGTTGTCGTCGCCGGCCCCGCTTTCGTCATCAGTCCCGTCTTCGCCGTGCCCATCATTTTCGCCGTCGTCATCCTGCTCGTCTTCGCCGTCATCATCCTGCTCGTGGTAGGCCTCCTTGGCAAGCTGGTTCTGCCGCTCCTGGCGCTTGCGGTCTCGTAAGGCCTGCACGTAGGAAGCATACGCGACTGGGCCAAAGCGAGCCTTATAAACGCTGGGTGAAGGTCAGGTCATGGTTTAGGCAGGAGAGGGGGGGCGTACGCGTGACGCCGCTGACGTTCCCAGATAGCAAGGTCTCGTCTGTTCCTGAGGAGGCATCAGCATGGGCCCCCCAAAAAAGTAAGTGGGCATTCACTTCTCTCGATATGTAGCCTGATACGCTCTTTCGCGCTCGGCGGCGAGTAACTGTTCCGTCAGAGGCCGAGCCTTGAGCTCAGCGCGCTTGCTATGGGGCATTGAGTTACGGTGCCGGGGATAGAGCAGGCTTGGGACGTACCGGGCCATACGGAGACGCGCCTTCTCATTCTTGGCCAGGTGCCGCTGGAGGCTACAGGGAGAATCAGAACCACGGGTGAACAAAGAACCCAGAGGCGCGGGCTCACCCAATCTCGTAGTCGGTAAGCTTCTTGGACGAGGTGGCTGCCTTGAGCGGAGGATGAGCTCTCATGAGGGCAAGGTGATGGCGAGAGAGAGGGGCGGGTAAACAAAGACAACGCCAAGAGCCGCTCGGGTAGATCGCGGTCCGTGCGCTGCCAGTGTTGATGAGCCTGCGGGGACACATGGAGGAGGGTGGATTTTACCGACATATTTAGTTATGCAAAACAAACACCAGCTACAATACAGGCGAATAATTACGCCTGCAAGCCAGGAATCACGGGGTTGGCGACCGTGTGGCAAGTTCGCTCTGGAGGGTGAGTCGGAGGGCAAGAGAAGAAGGACCAGGATAGACGAAAATTCGGGACGAGGTGGAGGTGGAGCAGTGGTGTCAGCGGAGCCAATTCCGCGTGACAGATAGGTAGAAAGGTGAGGGCCGGGCACGGGGCGCGAGTGATGAGGCGAACGCGGTTTGTGACAAGTTCGCGGCGTCGGCGAACGAATTGGAGGCGAACGGAAAGGATTTGAGGGCTTTTACGACGTGATATGGGTCGAGGGAATGTATCCGAATGTTATTGAAAGGAATTCCAAAATGTCGATGGGGGGAAGCTGAGAAATAAGATGAGAGAAGGTGGATTTGCAGTATGAAGTAACGAACAGCGTCGCAACTGGTGCGGTGTGACAAGTTCGCACCCCAAAAGTCGATATGTTGAAAATATACGGCCTAAAAGAAATCCAGGACCTTCGAACTGAGAGAGAGCGTAGTAGGATATATTAAAAGGTATTGTTTGGGTTCAGATTTGTGCCAGAGGTGCGAGGATCCGTCCCAGAATGAAAAGCAGCAGCAGAGTGCGTGTGGCAAGTTCGCCACACGTGATTTCTGCCGGGACCTGTCTGGTCAGGCTCTGCACACAGGACGGCGTGCCGTGTAGCTGAGCGACGCTGTAGCTGCTCTTTCAGAATGCAAGGACACTCAGAGATTGACCACCAAATTTTATTTTATATAGATGGGGAAAAAAAAATAGAGACGAAAAGAAATTGACGACAACGAAGAAATATATTTTTGTATCGATGGAAAATCATATAGACGATCAGAGCTAAACTACATGAAGACATCGTCGGATTCATCGAGAGCGTAGTATGCAGGAGCCACGGTCGCCACATCCCCTCGCTGACGGGCGCTGTTGTACTTGATGAGGGCAGCACCGTGGCCTGCTACTGATTCGTGAAGTGCCCCGGGGACGCCGAGAGTGTTGAGCTGACTCTCAAGGCTGTGAAAGCGCACTGTTAGACAAAAAAGATGATGAAAGAGAGCAACGTACTAGGAACGGTATACACCCGGTGTAATACCACGATAAACAACATACCAACGGTCGTCCAAGCTCTCGCCGCCGTTGAGGGGATTGCTAGAGTCCGAAGAGAGTAGGGGTTGCGGCAGCTGGGGAGTGGGAGGAACGTCCACATCGCGGGTGCAGCGTGTCCACGTCCGTGCTTGCGCGTAGGCGAACGCAGCATGGGCCTGTGGGACGGTGGCATATCCTCGATAGATGCAATTGCTCACCCCCCATACGTGCGGCCGGGTTTGGGCCCTAAGAAAACGAGATGAAGGGCGGAACAGCGAATAAGTGGCGCGCGACGGACCAGGTGAGAAAAACCCCGCAACGAAGGCCACAAAACACGACATATGCAGCTTTTTTTGTATGCTTCCTGGAGTTGGGGCCTCGCTGGATGGTGTGCACGCTGGCGTGGGCAACACCCTGCGTGGCGGCGCCCGCGACAGACCTAGAAAGATAAGTTAAAGTCCAACAGTGTTGGAGAAGCTCGTACCACGACGAAGTGTGGCCACTTCTGGTGGGGGACGTGTAGTGATAGACGGTGGGGCTTGAAGTGGTCGTGTACATGCGAGGGCGGGCTGAGGGGAAGGTGTGGCCGCCGGCGGAATAGGCAGGGGGCTGAGGCGAAGGTGTGCGTGGGGGCGGGGTGCAGAGTAGTAGAGTCGGGGGAGTCGGGCTTGGCTCGCGCAGGTCAAGGCTCGCCAGTAGTGCAACAAACTCGGCATTGTCGTAGTCTGAGGAGTCGTCGTGGGCCGGCATAGGGAGGAGGAAGACGCACAGGCAGGGACAGAAACTGCGAGAGAGGTGGCAACGAAATCCAGATTCCAGATCCAGGGAAGTGAAATCAGAAAGAGTCGGTGGCATCAGAAGGAGAATCAGAAGAGCAGCACGTTGTGATGAGAGAAAGACTTGGGGGTCAGGCGAGAGCATACGGTGAAGTTTGAAGGGCGGCTACGTGAAATTGGGCGCGCTTTGAGGTCGACGGCTTTGCCAGGCTGAGTTAGCCATGAATTAGGCTAGGTTGAGGGCTTTATTTTGAGGAGAGAGCGGAGGGACCCAGTGCACCGGGCCACGAACGATCGGGCAAGATCTGGAAGACGAAACGGGAAAGGGACGATGTGTCCCCTTTTGGTTCCACGGCGGCTGATCGCAGGGAACTTGAGGAACTTGCCAATCTTGATGGTGGCTGTGGAGCTCTTGATTGCCGGTTCAGATTTGCACATTTGAAAAGACGATCTCAATTTTAGGATCTTAAAACTACGCGACAGGGACTAATGACTACCGCCTAAACAATTAGAAACACGCGAGCCAATCTAAACGCGGAGAGATTAATGCAAGGGAGAGAACACGAGGACAGAAAAACGCACGCTGAAAAATCAAGCAATGACAGCGACCATGTTGTAATCGAGGAGCTGGTTGAAGGACTCGACAGCTAAAACCTGTGTCTTGTAGCTTTTCATGGCGCAGCGGGAAACACCGACGACAGCACCACTAGCGAGGGCGTGGCTGAGGGTAACCCCAACGTAGCGACCTGCAGTAATGCAGTACCACAAAGGCATGTCTTCACCGGGCGCCTCCGCAATGAGCGTGAGGTGCCCAGTGGGGATGACCTGGTAAAGAGAGTTCGACACCCAGGGCCCGCGGGTAAGGAACCCGGGGGCTGTCGCGGGCGCCACCGCGATGAGGGCCGCAGGTGCTGGATTGGCCGGGGACGCGACGGCGGCGGGGGGAACGGGCTGCGCGGCGAGCGAGCGAGATTGAGACACTGTTGAGAGAGAATGAGAGGGAGAATTGGCATGAAAGATGCGCAGCTTACCTTGTTGAAGTGAGGCCACAGCGGCGGCCAATGCTTGGATGGCAGCGACGGTGTTGCCTGGAAAGAAAGGCGTGAGCATCTATATGAGGGTGGGGAGGAGGGAACCGTATTCACCGTCGCTGCCTTGAGAAGGGGTCGCTACTGCGACAGATTCTGTAGCGGAAGAGGCCGAGGTGAAGTTGGTCATGACGGTGCAGAAGAAAGAAGGGGGTAAAGTTGGCGAGCACACGGAGGCCCTTTATAAGAGTCGGGGTTCGAACTCCGCCTGATGGACGGTAAAGGAGCAGGTGGTCGAGATCTGGAGATCTGGAGAGTTAATCGGGAAAAATAAGAAATAAATAATAAAATTACTTGGCTACCGCCAACCAGATTGCGTTTCATCCCCGTTTTTCGCGACAGAGATACATTCGTGGTGGGTCTGCGCGCTTGCTGGCGCTGGGGGTCCCGAGGCTGATTGTGCTTGCAGACGTTATGGCCCGGGAGAAACGCGCGAAGAAGAGGATCCCTAAAGAAGAGCGCAAAAACTTGCGACTGTGGGCAGAAGGAGCGAGAGAAGAGATCCTTCTGCCTCACATGGACGCCTACACCAAAGAAATGGATAAAGGATGGCGGGAGGAGCGGAAGTATTGCAAGAAGGTCTGCAACGAGTTCCACGCGCGCGTTTCCTGGAGGACGTTAGATGGGGAGGAGCCGGTGTTGGCACCATTCGATGCTGAGACAACCCCTCGCCCGCCGAAGGAGCATTTGTCGGAGGACGAGGAGAAGGTGAAGCGCGCCCGAATCGACATGCTTAACAAGGTATGTGACATTTGGTCACAGTAACGCCCGACGTCGAGCTCATCATCAATGTCTCGTAGCGCATTCGCGGTTGGTTCACCTACCGGATCCGACGAATCCGCAAGCACCGTCGTTCTGCAGTTCTAGACCCCACTAAGGATCCCTTCGCGGTACTGCTGGCGAAACTGTCGGGGTTGTCAGCGCCGCCGAAGGCCAGGCAGGCTTACCAACAGTTCATGCACGAAGACTACAAGGAAAAAGTGGCGCCCGTCGTAGCCGAAAAGTGGGCGGAGGAGCGTGCCAACGACACGGCGCTGTCTCAGCAAACCAAGGAGCCCAAGGCCGGATTTCGCGCCGCAGTGGCGCGCGAGGTGTTCTTGGCCTTGTCGGCGGAGGAACGCGCTGCATACGCCGCGAGGGCCAAAGAAGAAGGCGCAGCGGCGAAACTCGCGTACACCAAAGCTCTAAAGGACCCCCTGTCGCAGACAGCAGCAGCGCGTCACAGGTACGAGTCGTGGGCTGCTCTAACGTTCGAAAGACTGACGTGATATGGGCAGGTGTATTGAAGGATTGGGAGCATTTGTCGCCCCAATCTTGCGTGGCATCCAGGAATGTACGGGCCTCCATTCGGTCTTGCTTCTGGGCGGACCTATGCCGGAATTCGGAGGGGAGTTACGCACCATCAAGTATGTCGAGCTCGATGGTGATATCGCTGAGATTTAACCGATACACCCAGCATCTCGTACGGACGGAACAAGGCGGTGGCTGGACGCCAGTTCCCTCAGTGGGACAAGGCACGTTTCCAGAAAAATGTGACGAAATTCATGATTGAGTATCTCCAGACGGCGTTTTGTACGTGATTACTTATTTGTTAATGCACGAAAACTGACCCTCTCACTTTGAAAGCGCCCGAAGACTCTGCGGCAGCCGCGCTGGAGCGTCCAGCGGACTTGGCTGGGGCCAAGTACACGATTGACCCCAGCGGGAATGGTGTAGACCTCCTCGACACCGACGACGACGACAGCGACGACAGCGAGCCCGAATCCGACTCGGACTCTGATTCGGACTCGGAGGGATCCGACGAAGAAGAAGACACGCGGACTAATAAACGCAAGCGCGGGGCGCTCGACCCGAAGAGCGGGAAGGGGAACGTCGCAGGGAAGAAAAACGCGGGCAGGGCAAAGAAGGCGAGTGTCACACGCAAGGCCGAGGATAATACGCAGGCCGCCTCGTCGTCTCAGGCTGCTGCTGCCCCAGACGCCATCCCCGACATCCCTGTGTTCGGGCCTGCGAGCTCCGCTCCTCGTCCTGGGCAGTCATTCATGCAGTGGCGCGAGGAGAACATTGCACGCAACAGGGCGCTGGCGGAAGACCTCAACAAGGCATGGTGCATGGAGATGGGAATACCGGAGCCCAAGCCTCCCCAGCCGAGGGTGCGGAAGCCTAGGGAGAAGCCGGAAGGGCCGACGCGAAAGTCCGGGAGACTCAGAGGTGGAGAGGCAATGGAGGTCGACAACACCGGCGGCGCTTCGAGCGAGGCCCCGCACGGCGAACCCATGGACGTGGATAGGGACGTCCCCTCGATGGCAGCCCCCAGCGCCCCGCCCGCCGCCGGAAACGGCGGAGGCGCTGCGGGGGGGGCTGCCAGCGCGGACGGGATGGATGTCGAGATGCTGCATGTCAGCATTGTACCAGCCGCGGTCGCGACAGGAACGATCGCATCAGCCAGCACATCGACCGTTGCCAACACGCCTACACCGAGCACACTTGCGCTCACAATCCCAGCAACAACGTCGGGAGACCCCAGCGCCCCGCCCGCTGGAAACGGTGGGGGCGCTGCGCGGGGGGCAGCCAGCGCCGACGGGATGGATGAGACACATCATCTTAGCACTGCGGTTGCGACGGGAACCATCACATCCACATCGACCGTGGCTAAAACGCCTACGCCGAGCACACTCGCGCTCACAATCCCAGCAACAACGTCGTCGGGGCCAGGCGCAGCGGAGCCTGTCGTCGCCAGCGGGACGCTGCCGACATCAACCCCACAAATCCCTTCGAGCCTACTCGCGCTCACAATCCCAGCAACAGCGTCGTCGGGGGCAGGCGCAGCGGAGCCAACCACACAAACCCCGGCGGATGGGAATCGACGCGCCACCCCCTCCGAAGGTCTTCACGGCCATCCAGTGAACCGCCCAGCCACACCCGACGACGCCGCGACTGGCCCGATGGAGACGCCTGCGGTTGCGCGCGGGCTGATTGCGCCAAGCCCCGAGTCGCTGGTGGCGTGTCCCGCCCGTGCAGCGCCGTGGTTTGTAGAGGCGCGCGCGCAGCTGACGAAGAGCGATCTGGGCTGCCATTTCAACGCATTGTTGGCAGCGTGGACCCGCCTGGAAGACGTGTCGCGGTATGAGCACAGCGGCAAAAACCTGTCAGCGACGTTGCGGCCGTCGCAAGTCACGGCGTGGATCACCAGCGCGCGGGGCGCTCGGGCGAAAGCTGACCTGGTGGTGAAGGACGCAACGGCGTATGCGGGGGTTTGGCAGAGCTGGTGGGACTCTTTGCAGCCGGAATGGAGGATCAAGGGAGCGGATGGGCGCTGGGAGACGGAGGAATACGGCGGAGGAGGAGAAGAATGGGGGCCGCTGTATCGATGGGGGGTGAACGGGACGCTGAGCCTCCTCGCGGCTCTTTACTTTTGGGGCTGCAATGTGCGAGACGAGTCCGAGGTGGTCGTGTGGGAGGCCGCAGTAACAGACGTCCTTTGGATGCTGGAGGGAATGGCCAAGTACTACGAAAAATTCAACCGTAAATTCTGATGAATGTAGTAGCACTTGCGTAAAAATATCTCGCGTTTCTTCGCCGAAGATGCCTGGCAAAAAAAAAATGGGAGATGTGGAAAAAGGACTTGCACGTAAAAAAAGAGGGCGATATCAAAAGAAAAACAAAACAAAAAAAGCGAGGGCGAGGATCGAACTCATAACGTATATAAGAATGAAATTTCAGTTAAAGCAAAGCTCCTACCAACTGAGCGACTGAGACATTAGTTGCTCGCATTCACGAGGGGTCAGAGGGAATGACTTTTCCTTCGGAAGAATAGCATGAAAAAATAACTATATTTCAAACCTTTCATTTCGGCACATTAAAATTGAAGTATCTACAATGTTGGCGTTGTTCCTTTCGTGGGGAAGGAGGGAAGGAAGAGCAAAGGAAGAGCTGGGCGAAGGAAGAGGGGGTGTAGCCATTGGAAATAAACAACCACAAACAGACCCGCAACCGAACGATTGGGAAAGCAAAGATGTTCAAAGGTGCTGCGTTTGGGTGTGCAGAGATGCTGAGGGATAGCGGGGCAGGTTTGACGATAGCACCGCTTTTGAAAGGTCGATGCCGGGAGGTGCCGTGTGGGATGGTATAGCTATGGGGAATAAATAAATGTAAACAGCGCAAAGAACGCACGCATTTGGACCAAGAAGCGGGGGGAGGGGAGGAAGCAAGGCGATAGACATCAAAGAGCCATATTTGGGTTAATTTTCGACCCGGTAGCAAGGTGGGGCGGGGCAGGGGAGCAGGTAGGGAACCGGGGAAACCCGGGGGCAGTGGGGGTGCCGAGGTAAGTGAAGCATGCCGAGGAAGGGAAATGGTCCGTGTTCGGATGCGGTAGACGCATTGGGATTCAGAGGCAGTGCGAAAAGCGTGGGAGTAACCCGGAAAGAGAAAAAGAAAGCCCATCAATTGGAAGGAATATTGGTACCTGATTAATTAGGTATTTTGGAGGGATTTATGGGTCCCATCAGATGTGCAAACAGGTGTAAAGCCACTGGGAGACCCCGAGCTGCCTTTTTGGGCCCTGGGAGGGCGGGAGGCGGCGACATGGCACTAGCCAACCAGTTGGCTGGCTCCGTGCTTCCACACAAAAAAAAACCTTGGCTAGCGCCATCTACTTTACTTTATATATTAGGGCTATGGCTCGGAATGGACGAGAGCGGCTTCCCAACAGGCTATACGGGGAAGGAGCGTGTGATTGGCGCGTGTGGGACAAAGACCCAGCACAAGCAGGGCGGTGCGAGCTGACAGAACATTACTGCGTTGGTGACAATTTGCGGCGATGGGAAGATGGTGGTCCCCCCGATGGTGATCTTTCCGGGTGTCAATTTCCAGTCGGCATGGAATGACGGGAACACTATTAATGCATTGTAAGCATTGAAACTGGTTAATGATGTATTGAAACTCACTGGCGATGCAGCATTGCGAAATCAGTTAACGGGTGGAGAAACGGAGAGCTCGGATATGAATGGCTCACCAAGATCTTTGACCCAGCCACAAAAGCTGAAGCCAATGGCCTTCCCCGTGTGCTCCTCCTCGACGGCCACAGCTCACACTATTCAAAGAAGTTCCTTGACTACGCGCGGGCAAACAACATAATCTTACTTGGATATCCTCCCCACTGCACCCACACGCTCCAGGGGCTCGATGTCGTGTGCTTTGCAAAGATGAAGTCTTGCTGGCAATCAAAGATCGTCGAGTTTGAGGCAACGAAGATGCGCGATGTGTTGAAGGCGGAGTTCATGTCGGTTTGGGCACCGGCGTACACCGAGGCCTTCGATGAATCAACAGTCCGCGCAGCATTCGAAGTGACAGGGGTCATACCTTTCAATCCAAACTTCGTCACAGAGGCCCAGATGAAGCCGAGTGTGGCGACGTCGACCCGCGCGGAGTTTCCCATGCCCCAGCCGAGTCCTGTCCGCGCAATAACAAATGCGATGTGAGTGCAGCCCCCAACCCGCTTTGACCTTTCCCCTTCCCACCTCGCACCAATTGCATCGATGTCGGCGCTGCCACAGACACCCACGCGGCGTCGTAGTCGGGATGAGTACGACGAGTACGAAAACATCGACCCTGTGTTGCTGTCACCATCAAAAAGAATGCGAACATTGTACGCGCACCTTGGTCGCTCATCTGCCAGCTCTCTCCTTCTAAGCAGCCCCAAGATCAAGTCCTACAATAACCCGATCCTTCGCCCAGTTGTCCAACACGTTCCGAGGGCGCTTGCCACTCCCAACTGGTCTCTGTCCTCCCCGGGACCAAGCAATGCTCCTTACAAAACACGGGGTCAGCTTGAGGCAGAGATTGCGGAACTGTGAACACACCTTGGGATTGCCCGTGAGAATGTCACGGTCTGTGACCATATTATAGAGGAGGCCAATGTGACGATGGTGTTTCCAGCCATCCGCAAAACTGTAGACGTTTTCGAAAAAAAACTTCAGTTCATCAAAAGTGGAGTACAGGATAAAAATAGCAAAATAACCATAACACGTCATAGCTTGCGTTGGTATTGTTCGAGTTGTTGACAGGTAAACAACATACCAGTATTCTCAAACACAACACCATTATCCTGAGATGGTTGGTCATGACAACAAACCCCTTCTTACGTTCAGGGTGTATATAACAATAGTTGCCCATGGCGGTTTTGGCGGTTTGAGAAAGAGCGTGCGGCCATTTGACGATGCGGTGACGCTGGTGGAGCGAAAGGTGCCAGGTTGATGCCATCACTTTTGATGAACTGAAGTTTTTTCGAAAACGTCTACAGTTTTGCGGATGGCTGTCAGAACATGGGCCTGCGGAAACAAATGAGGCCCTCCACCAGCAGGAGGAAAAGGTGGCTGCTGACCGTGCAAGACTCTTCAAGGGGAAGGCACAATGCCTGTCTTCAGACGAGTTCTACCAGGCTGTGGTGGCCATTGAGGACGAGAGGAAGAGGAAGGAGGCTGGGAAGGATGCCAAGAAGGCAGACAGGGAGAGGAAGAAGGAACTGAAGGCGAAGCTTGAGCAGGAATGGGCGGAGATGAAGCAGAAACATGCTGCACAGGTCGAGACTTGGACCCGACACTGCTCTGACTTGCTTGCAACAGGCACCAGGAAGAAAGACCATCCTCCCAAGCCAAAACTGGGTAAGAAACCGCAGCTCCCGGCCGAGGAAGACGACGAGGACGAGATGGAGGACGAGATCAATGATGACGAAGAGGTGTGACAGCGCTGACCCAAGGAACCCGAAATGTGACATTTCGCCGCTCGAAAGTATTTTAATTCCATATCTATATTTCAAAGGTCTTGTTTCTTGTATTTGACTACCATACAATGTATAATATGCTCTAGTATGTACCCGATTAAATTCCGAATTTATTGTGCCCATTTGCAGCCGCTAGGAATGAAAAGGCAAAGTGGTGACCCAAGGAGCCCTACTATACTGTATCCTCCAAGGTTTATTTCTCTCGGGCACGGGGTTTTAGAGCCCAACTCTGTTCGGCCCTCTGACTTGCCACATCTCGGTCACATCAGTCACCTACGTCGACTAAAAACAACGAATCATCCCAAAATGATAATGTCCACCGTGACGCATCACGGAAATTTGAGTGATCCATCCAGTCGGCAGTGTAAACGAGCATCATTTACCCTGGTGCGATTATATTGATGCTGTTCCGCTATCTTCAAACTGCATGCCATTTGCAACATCAACTCGGCCTCTGAGAATTGCCGAGCATGCACGAGGACTAGGGCCTTGTAATTTAGTCGTGTTTATAAACCCGTTTATAAACGGGCGTTTGTAAACCAGTTTTTTAAATGTCCTTGGAGAAATGACTGGTTTTTTACCAGCGGCCCACAACCACTGCGACCGAGTTACTACCACGAAGAGCCCAAGTACTTGTCGCGTCTCCTCAAGAGTCGACCTGACACGATCCCCCTTGGAGATACTCACCGACGTCAAACCGAGTTGATATGACTTTGCCGTTTTGCAAGGATTTGCTTGGGGATAGTCCCGTTGTGGGCGCGGACAGCTGGTTTGGGACGGGGACAGACGGGGACACGGAAAAAATGGTATTTTTGACATTCTGTGGGCCTGGTTTATTAACACATTTATAAACAGCTTGTTTAAAAACCAGGTTTATACAAGGCCCTAACGAGGACTGGTAGAATGCTTCCTGTTTTACATCTTCAATTCACTGCGTTCCGGCCCCTTATAGCCGAACCTAGCCGAGCCTTGGCTACATATGTTTACCTTGAGTACAGGGTCGTGATGACGTAGACAGGGTCATCACGCCACATCGACAAATGTAAATCAGATGACGGGTGAAAGGGTGAACTGAACAATTTTCAGTAACGGATGGTTTTAACTTTTTGAGGCCCAAATGGGTTCAAAAACACGAAAATTTCACTCCAGCATTCGCCGGCTTACCATTCAGTGTGTTCAGCTGGGTATTAGAGGCCTAGACAGGCACGTGTGTCTAGATCACCTAGTCATGCTGTGACTAGGCTTCATCAGACTTTTGACAGCTGACCTTGTGGCCTTGTACAAGGCCAAACAAGGCCAAACAAGGTCCAAAAAGGTCGCAAGCTCACAAGGCCGCAAACCAAGTTTGAATTTTGACAAGCTTCAAAAAAAATTCCAAATCTTTTTTTTTCAAGGTGTCGCCTGGTCATGTTTCACATTTTTATTGGGGGTCTTTTTTGGTTTTGAGCTTGTGAGCTTGTCAGCAAGCTCACAAGGTCGAACAAGGCCCAAGGGATTTGTCAGATGGCTGATGTTGTCGAGGTCCCTCTGCACAAGTAGACCATGCATTGGTCTAGCCCTGCCCTTCTGTGCACCTTGCTTGCTCTCCTGGCAGCACCTCCTGGCATATCTTCACATGTTGCACATGCCTAGATAGTACAATTCACGAGTAGGACTTGCACGCCAAGTGTAAGAGTTCTTAAACTTGACCTCACGGAACATGCCAACTTCGAACAATGTGTATTGTCAAAGCATTGTGCATGTAGTGTAAGGTAAAGGTAGAACTAAAGAATAATAAACAAAGTGTACAGTATTTATACTCAAAGGTCATCCTTTGAACCTAACAAGGACAATTATGGCAAAGTATGCAAGGGGGTGGGGTAACTGAAAATGCAACCCTAACACCAAAACGAAAAAGGCCTTGGGTGCCGTATACCATGTTTGTGGGGCATAAGGTTCATGTTGCATCTTCGTCTGCTGGAGGATCAATGCTGATAAGGGATGTGGGGACTAGTGTTGGGAAAGTTCGGTTCAGTTCAGGCTCAGGGTACTTTATCCCGAACGCCGAACCTGAACCCCGCCTGCGGTTCAGGCATTCGCTGAACCGTGAACCTGAACGCCAGGTTCAGTTCAGTTTGGCGTTCGAACGTGTTCGAACCCGAAGAATTTTCCCAGGCTTAAAAACACCTTTTTAGAGTCAGAAAAAATTATAAATAACAAGCGGTACTCATATCTCCATACCAGAAGTAATGCTATAGCCTGCTGAAGACTACAGGGTGTTTAACTCAGAAAATTTGCACTGAACGTTGGGTGAATAGATCATGTGAGGACCAACGCCTAGCACCGAACAGGTTGAAAAAAATGATGAAGCACTCTTGGAATTGCTCGAAAGAGATGTATTAAGAGAAGGACTGTATACGCTGTAATTCCGCCCTCAAAACTAGTGCAAGACTCCCTGAAATGAGCCAATATAGTGCCATTGCGGTTCGGGGTTCGAACACGTTCGGAAAATTTACCTCCAGCTCGAACGCCGAACCTAAATTTCGGTTCAGGTTCAGCAATTTGCTGAGCCTTGAACCTGAACCTCGCGTTCAGTTCAGTTCGTTTCAGGTTCGAACCTATTTTTGAACCGAACTTTCCCAACACTAGTGGGGACACAGGACTGTGTCCTGAGCATGGGCATTGTGGGCAACAGATCACAGAAGGACTCAAATGGCATCCTGCTGCAAAGTTCTTGCAGTCCTCCTGCAGGTTTGGTGTGTACCTGCTGTCCTCCTTACTAGGTTTGTTCAACTCTCTACCACATCCCCCACCTGTTGTCCTGACAACCATGTGCACAGCAAATTAATGTGGCTGTATCACTTGAAGTAATAAGGATCATTCAACATATGTGTTAGTTATGTCTTTGAGGTAGAACAGAGAAAAAGAGAGTTGCACTATTCAAAATTCACAGAGAGTGCACTGAAAGGGGCACAAATGATTCACAAAGCTGGATAGCCAATCAAAAACTTGATGGCTGCTCATTTTCAATTCAAGGGGAGGATCATATGTGCAGAGTTGACGACCGTAATTTGACTGTACCTTAGTTGTAACTATAGCTGAAGACAACTCATGGGGTGCTTTAAAAGAGAAATAAATAGTAACACAGTACCACGACAGAGACCTGCGTCAAACTGACCTTGATGTGATGAGCCTAGGTGACCTTGATGGGCTTCCATCCTTCTCAGCAACACAGTGTCTAAGTGGTGCCAAGGCTGGCTAGAGCATCATGGTCTAGACACATATGCCCAAATAGGCACACATACGTGGGCCTCCATCATTCTTGACCACCATGTGTTGAGAACACAGTTATTTAGGGTGATTTCCTCATGATTGCCAAGGACTTTCGGCTCAGGTTTGCAATTGTTCAGTGTTTGTGCTTCAGGAATGATGACTGGTATGATCCGGTCAGTGCTCGGATTATTTCGGATTATTTCATTCATTTCTGCAAGACATCTAGAAGATTGAGCTAATGCTGCAGGCCACGTGTGATTATTGATTGCATGTACGGTAGGTAGTCCCTAGTTTCTTAAATTCCCTCTTGAAGTACAGTCGCAAACTGGGAAAAGCAACGATCAGACTGTCCTGTGAATATCTCAACCAGGAAGAAACCCAATCGCTCGGTCTAAGTCATTCATGGGATCCCATCCATCCACCCTGCATGCTACAATTTACTCCCAAAGAATAGCCCTCGTAGTTGTCGAGAGCGAGGCCAATACTTTCTGCCGGGCCAAATATGCCCAAATACATAGAAGCGCAACACTACGGCGCCACCGATTATAGTTCCGGCAGCAGAGTTTTTGTATCTGAGACCCACATATTCTTAATGAGGGACCTAAAAAACCCCAGTAAATCAACATAGCAGATTTTCTGGGTGGAGTATTGGCTGAAGAAGGCAGGACCTACTGACCGCCATCAACAACAGTGAAACCCGCCGACAAACAATGCTATTTCCCTTGATCCACCTGGTCGTTTTGCATAAATCTTTTTCTGGATTGGCTGAGATGATGCCATACTGTGTTCATACCAAGTTTCGAGGCCACTTTCAGGGCAGGAATAGCCGAAACTATAGTGTTGAACTTCTACGTGTGTTGCTCTTCGCGGTTTGCGACTGTACCCAAGTAATTATGTTACACTAGATTGTCCTATATTGTCCAGCCAATTCATATCCTCAGAATTTCATTAGCAACAGTAGCCTTGATAAGAATGAGGCGATTAGATGCAGGAAACCGGAGGTAGTAAAATTACATACCTGTTGAAGTGCGACCAGGGTCTGGGTGAGGAGCCGGCTGTTGGCCGTCGCTCCCATCTGCAAAGTGATTCCGGTCTTCTTAAGAATGACACCCTCAAAATGCGACCCTGTACCGGCGGTGATCGCGCCCAACGCGACCCAGACGATGTTCTTCGCAAATGCACCGCCGGTGAGGGTCATCTTGATGCCCGTCGTGATGTTCAACGTGCCTATCATCTGGAAGATCCAGGCTGTTAAAAGAGTGGTGTCAGCGGTGTCGAGAGCGGGCAGGTATGAGCACAGGGCTATTGTCAATGGCGCCGCCGGCGATGGTGATACCGCTGTTGATATTGACCATGCTGCCCCAGTTGTAGAGGCCGGGCTGCAGGATTAGGCCGCTATGGATCCTGATAGACGTGTCAGGATGAATTAGGGCAGTGTGGTATGTAGTAGAACTGACCACCGGCTAGATTGAGGAAATTGGGGTTCGCGCGGCCCATCGCGTCGGAGTAGGCGGTACCCATGTCGGCGACGGCCATGGTGAGGGTTGCAGGCAAGGGGGCACTGTACGACGCACCATAGAGCTTCCCAGACACTTGGCTGGAGGTGGAAAATTGGCCACTCAAATCGAGGATAAGTGAGAACCCTGTCATCACAGTGGCTGCAATGGGGCTAATCACCATGGCACCAGCTGGAGGCAGGTGTTAGAAATTTAAATGATATGTATCGTCGAAGACATACTGATCACGGATGGTGTGACTGTTGTGACCCTGCTTTCAGCAAGAATTGCGAAGTTGGCAGCAGTGCAGAGATTGACTGTGGCAGTTCCTACAGTGACAATGCTGTTGCGAGCAGCCTAGGTGGATGAACATGAGAGTCAGCGGAGAAATTTTTGGTGGACCATAATAGAGGGTAAACACATCAAGAAAGAGATGGTGAAGATGGGCGAAATCATGTCGGGAGCTGAGTGCTGGAGGGAATTGAATTGAAGAAAATAGCATCTCTCGAGGGGCTTATATACCCTTTCTGGAGATTATATCCAATGCCTACCTGGAAAATGTCATCATGCCTAAGAATCAAAAATTGCAAACCCTGTGCACGAGGCTTGTAATTTTCGGACTTGGCCATCCAGACTTGAACGGATCTATGAACGAAGCATGAGGAGGAGATACAATGTTTCTGGTAGAGAGCTGGGCGGAAACAGCCGAAGGCCCGCAGCCAAACAGAAGCAAAGTGCTGTCTGTCTGCAGCCACCAACGAACGCCGTGCAGACTGCGCGTCTGCCCGACACGCCACCTTCTTTTTGAGCCCACCCACCCACACCTTTGTTCCTTTTTCCTTTCGTACAGTCCCGTTCGTGCATCACGAAGGGTCTGCCCGAGTGCCTGTGGCAGGGTTTCCCCAGCCGCACGCACGCACGCTTGATCTGGGTTCCAGCCGTTCGGTTGCATCCCCAGCTCATCCCCACACACACGGGCAGAGGCCGAGTGAAGTAGAACGAAACGAAATGAAGCCCACCCATTCTACGGGGAGGCTCTCGACAGAAATGAGAGCAATTCCGGAATAAGCCCCAAAAGGATCTCAGCGCGTCATGCCCACGCAAAAAAATTTGAACTCGTGTCTGCTGGCCGCCAGTCTTGGTTTTAATTTCGCGAACGGGATTATCCAAATCCACTAATACATCAGCGGGCATCATTGAGGGTCTTGTTGATGCCAACGTCGTCGCACAAGCACCGTGATTAAAATAATGCCCGGCACTACATTGCCCAAGGGTATGCAGCCACCATGAAAGCTGGATGAGGGACCTATTCCTCGCTGAACCCTAAACCTTGCTGAAATTGAAACGACAGACGATGGAAAAAAGATAATGGGGAAGACTGACAACAATTTTTAAGTAACCGTGAGATGCAGAATCCATACTGGGAATAGAAGGCATGACGTCACTTTCTGGAGTTTATTCTGTTCCCTTGGCGTTCTGCTCTTTGAAATGTTCGACGGGGGCAGAAAAGCTCTAGGTCTCGTCTGGAAACCGACTCTGAATGGCCCGGCAAACGCCGATAATTCCAACACGTATTCACGTGACTCATGTTCAATTGTTGAAGTTTAAAATTTGTTTCGTACGAATGTCAAACTTCAGGAAATCATGAAAATCAGTCTCCATTTATTTCGCTCGCACAAATTTTGAACAATGGTAATATACACTTGGTCCATAAAAAACATAAACCCAGGGAAATAATTAATTGGTAACTGTGGCCTGAACGAAATAACAGTTATAAGATGCACAAAATTTCAGGGAGGAAAATGGCACACCTTCTGCAGTGCTACAAATGTCTGAGCCAGGAGTCGGCTGTTGGCCGTCGCTCCCGTCTGCAGGGTAATTGCGGTTTTTCCTAGAACAACGCCCTCGAGGTGCGCGCCAGCAGCAGCGTTGATCGCGCCTGTCACAACCCAAACGATGTTGCTCGCGAGCGCGCCGCCTGCGAGCACCATCTTGGCGTTGGCAACGACGGATAGCGTTCCGGTCACCTGGAAGATCCAGGCTGTTGAGGACTGTCAGATGTGTCGAAAGCGTACGCGGTGTCTGCAATGCTTACTGTCGGTGGCCGAGCCTGAGATGGTGACACTGCTGCCCACAGTCACGCCGCTGGCCCACTTGTACAGCCCAGGTGCAAGGACGAGGCCACCGATGGCGCCTGATGAATATACGCGTCAGAATAAAGAACTGGATGGGATAACAAAAACCGACCGTTAGCAAGATTGGTGAAATTCGGGCTCGGGCGGCTGTTTGCGTCGGTGAATGCAGTTCCCATGTCTCCGATGGCGACCGTGAGGGTTGCCGGCGTGGGTGTGGTGAAGGACGCGGCTAAGACCTTGCCGACGACTTGGCTCGAAGTCGCAAATTGCCCGCTCGAGTCGAGGGTGAGGGAGAACCCGGTAATGGCGTTGGCTGCGATGGGGCTGACTGCGATAGCTCCAGCTGGAAGGAACGTTCAGAATTTTAATGAAATGAGAAGCTCTATTCACATACTGATGACGGACGGCGGGACTGTCGATATTCCAGTTTCAGCAAGGATTGCAAAGTTGGCGGCGGTGCGTAGATTAACGGCGGCGGGTCCTACAGCAGCGACGCTCCCGAGAGCGGTCTGTGCAAGAAAATTGCGAGTCAGCGCTGCTGCAGAAAATTATCGGGAGCGCATACCAGGAAAGAGATGGTGAGTACGCTGGCAATCATGGTGAGTGGGAGATGAGTGGGACTGGTGTAGAGCTGCGGAGGTGATTGTGCTGGAGCTGAAGAAAGTTGTATCGTTTGAGGGGTTTATATACGTTTTCTGAACATGACCTATGCCGCGGCCGCATATACAGTTCGAAAACGTCGTCATAGCTGTCTCTCGGTCCTTGGTAGTCGGAAGATCCCTGTGTGCTCAGAAGTCTCGGACAGAACCTGGAACTCGTACCTTTTTTCGCAATTTTTTGGTAGAAACCGCTGCTCTTGTCGTATACGCAGTGTGATTAGAATGCCCAGGACCACATTTGAGAAGGCGTTGCAGTCGTGATAGAAGCTAGGTGAGGACGCCATCCCCCGCTGAGCACAAGAGGGAACCAAGACATCAAGGACAGCAGCCGACGCCAGCCGTCCGTTCTGTCTGTCGCGCGCGAAGTTGCCGGACCGGCACGAAGACATGACGCGGTTGTCGTATTTATGGGTATTAGTTTCCTAAAAGAGCTCGACCGGAAAAGGAGCTGTTCAACTTGCTTTTAAGGTCCGAATTTCCTGTATGTATTTCTTCAATATCATGTTCTGCCACTGGCAACGCTTGCAAGATTCAATATGCTCCGAGTTGTACATTTGCCAAACCATTATTATTTATGTTCGTGCAGTCTTTGCCAGACGTCGCAGAATGATCGTAGATTCTCCGAACACTGACCGGCCCATCTGCGCCCAAACGCAAAGTTGTGTCCGAGGTTGCACATGTGGTCAGTGTTGGAGAAGTAAGGCCCGAAAGAGTGTGGGAACGTCACGGAAGGTTCCGTACTTATTCCCGATCACTACCTTGGTCAACAGACACGAAATAACAGCCTTTTGCTGGGACTATAATGTTCCTTCCCACTTGGCCTTTTAACCAGTGCCACAGGTTGCAAGTTGATCGTTTTAATAATTAAAAATTCATCGTCTTCAACCACAACAACTTTCGATTCCAGGAGGAAACATCAGGAAAACTGAGGGATGTAGCTAGAGCACTAGGCAGCACTGGGCAGCACTATCCAGCAAAATGTGGCTGTAATGTAGCTATGAGGCACTATGCAGCACTAGACAGTGCTGTATAGTGCTTCATAGTGTGTCCATAGTGCTCATAGCTACGGTTTTCCTGATGAAGGCTAGTTCAACACCCAACTCATCTTCTTTCATTGCTCAGAGTCCAATGCATCGGTGAATCCATGCGGGTTATTTTAATGTAAGTATGATGATGAACTTGATAGGACTCTTCTTGAACACGCCCACGATGGTAAAAGTGCTTTTGCGGGTCGTTACGCTCGGACCTCGCCGGACGAGTGTATTCCAGAAAATATTGAAACCCAAAGATGTTTTTCCAAGCTGATACTTACTTGCGAATGAGCTCTATGGACATTTGAGCTGATCTGAGGAATTGGATCGGCGCGGATATCCCACAAAGCAGAACCTGACATGGCCTTAGTTGTCTTGACATGTCGGTCGGTGGTCCTTGACCAGCGCTTATGCTGCCATCACAACCGACTCCAGTATTTAACGCAGGTTAAAAGCCACTTATATGTCCGTCTGCGTCTGGCCCTCATTAGGCAAATTGGGATTTTTCCGACACACCATTCTTTTTTCTTTTTTCCAAGATGAAAACAACAGAGTGCAATTAAAATCTGGAGCCCAACTTGGACCTCAGCTCCGACCCCAACCTGTGCTCGACGCCGAGTCAAGGGCACACAACTTGAAGCTGAGGACTTTGTGAAATACCTAAGCAGATTATTCCCAAATACGAAGTTGAGGCCAGTTTGAGGCCTTCGCATATCATGACAGATGTGATGCAGGCAGATACAGGCCCCCAGCTGAGACCCGAACTTAGCTGAAGTTGGGGCATCGAGGTCGAACTCGGGGTTGGGCTTGAAATTTAATTATGAAAGACGTCCGCGCAGGAGCGATTTTTTTAGGGGACAAAGTCCTTTCCGTGGCTACTAGAATTCCAGTTGAATCCACTGTGTCCTTCCCTTATTCTTTCCTTTCGGTGTACATCCTATCCCACCGCAAATTGAAATGGGATCAGACGGCGTTACGGTCCGGTGTCCGGATCCTGGTCACGGCCGCCTTACCAATTGAGTCCGTGATCAGTGGCAGTGAGCTGACAAGTCAGAATGTGACCTCGGCAAGCACGCTGTCCTTCTGCAACTGCGACGACGACCATCCCCACTGCGATCCTTGTGCACCAAATATGTCGCTGACCCTTCCTGTCGAGGACCTCGCGCGCGTGGCGCTCTCAATCAAGGTCTTCCTTCCCGATGGCAGCTTTGCATTCGATATGGAACCGTCTCCGAGCTGTTCGACGCGCTCCGAGTCGAGTGGCCCAAAGCTCCACTTTCACGGCACCCACGACCAGACGGGCGGTATTTCATTTACAGTTTGGGTGACTGGGCTTCCTGGGACGTACGACGGCTCGGACGAGCGCGCGTCAACCAGCTCAGAAGCATGTCTTCAAGTTCCGCACCACATTCCTTCCTCGAACTGTGCGTGTCTTTTTAAGTTGTGTATGCATCCGCTGATTTTTTTTCTGGTGCATTGAAAGATTTGCCATTTCCTGCAGAGTCGAATTCCGCGCTCTCTCAAACTCCCCCTTACTTCCCCTGCGTCGGAGATTCCAACTCCAATGCAAACTCTGGATGTGCCACGACAGACTTGACCACAGTGCGATCAATAAATACTTCCACTAACGTGCAACGCCAACCGACTTTTGAGCACCACAACATCGCATCAAACAGTTCAGCTGAGTGTCTTCCACATCCTCGGCACTACCGCATTCCTTCCACGAACTGTGCGTGTATTTTTAAGCTGTGTATGCACTGGCTAATTTTTCTTGTGGCATCGAAAGACTTGCCATTTTCTGCGGAGTCGAGTTCTGCGTTCTCTCAGACTCCCGCAGCAAAACCCCCTTGCTTCCCATGCGTCGGAGACTCCGGATGTGCCACGGAAGCCGCAGCGCGATCAACAAACACTTACATTAACGCGCAACATCGACCTCTCGCTGAGGACCACAACTATCCACTTATGGGTTGGCCCCAGTACCTCGATGGTGAGCATCAGTTCATTCGACATGTATTCAATTTAATTAAAATGCTCTAGATGCAACGCTACCTCAATATGTGCTCGACTCAAATAATACCTGTACGTCGTCGTTCAAGTGCTAATGGACGAATGTTCACATATCACTTAGTTCACGACACTTCCTTGACCGCAAGCGCCGACACTCGGCCTTGCACGCCCCCTTCACACAGACACGCGCCCTCCCCCGCGCCCCCCGCATATACCCACCAAACATACGTTCCTTTGCAATTTGCGGTCGCTGAATCCACAACTGCCTCCGTTGATGCCCGCCCCAGCGATCCACCCCAATCAAACCGATTCGCATGTGACACTCCCCCCACCCCATCATCCTCATCATCCTCCCCATCTGATTCGTCGTCCTCGCCCTCCCGATCCGCGCCCTCCCCCCCGCCACCCGACCCAACGCGTCCGTTCAAGTGCCTCCACGCGCGCTGCCCGCTGTGGTTCAAGCGCGCGTACACGCGCCGCGTGCACATGGCCACGCACAACACCGAGGCGCGCAAGTTCGTGTGCACCTTTGCCGCCTGCGGGATGGAGTTTTCGCGCAAGCACGACCGCCTGCGGCACGAGGTCGGGAGCCACGGGCGCGGCACGGGCTGGCGCTGCGCCGCGTGCGGGACGCACTTTTCGTCCGAGACGACGCTCGAGCGACATCGCTTCGATCGGCATGCGGATCATGCGGGGGTTTGAACTTCATTATGCGGGATTTAAATCAGATTGTACGGGGTTTTAAGAACACAGCGGGAATTTAGGATATGGATAGATAATGGCGCCGGTTTTATTCGGATAGACCCTCGGATTCGGTGTAATTCTGTATACTCACATAACTTAACTAGCGCAGGGCGCAATTTTTTAGTACAGGAAAATGTAAAACACTCCCAAAATCGTATCAGGTTTCGACTTTCGAGTTCTAAAATGACCGCCCATGTACGCTCTTGTACGTAACGTGGCTACAAAGGGGCCCATGTCATTTTTTCCACGATGATTTCGTGTCATCCAACCACACTTCCAGATGATTCCGCTCACTGACACATACCGTTTTAACCTTGCAGACGCTTGTGCTGCCTGGCAAGGGAAAGTATCTGCCAGTCAGGATTGTTACAAAGTTCTTGCATTGGAATCAAAGTTGTGGTTGAAGGTAATGAGTATTTGATTATTACAAGCGTGCAACTTGAAAGCTTTGGTACTGACGAAGTGGGCAGGACAGTTATAGTCCCCGCAAGCTCCTTTATTCCGTGTCTGCTGAAATGACCGACGGAATAATTTCGGAACCTTCCGTGACGTTCCCACACTCCGTCGGGCTGCAGGTCTCGGGTTCTACTCGCGTTTGGGAGAAGATTACTTAGATGGGGCCGGTGAGTGTTCGGATGATTTCTGACGATTCTGCTCGACGTCTGGTCCATGATGTGCACTCTGGGTGCACCCGAGAATATGGCACGAAATAATGATTAATAAAAAATTCGGACCGTATACACGATCTTTCAGGTAGTATATATGACATCGAAGACATAGGTTGAAGGATCTAACAGCTCCTTTTCCGGTCGAGCTCTTTTAGGAAATTAATACCCAAATACGACAACCGCGTCATGTCTTCGTGCCGGTCCGGCAACTTCGCGCGCGCGACAGGCAGAACGGACGGCTGGCGTCGGCTGCTGTCCTTGATGTCTTGGTTCCCTCTTGTGCTGAGCGGGGGATGGCGTCCTCACCTAGCTTCTATCACGACTGCAACGCCTTCTCAAATGTGGTCCTGGGCATTCTAATCACACTGCGTATACGACAAGAGCAGCGGTTTCTACCAAAAAATTGCGAAAAAAGGTACGAGTTCCAGGTTCTGTCCGAGACTTCTGAGCACACAGGGATCTTCCGACTACCAAGGACCGAGAGACAGCTATGACGACGTTTTCGAACTGTATATGCGGCCGCGGCATAGGTCATGTTCAGAAAACGTATATAAACCCCTCAAACGATACAACTTTCTTCAGCTCCAGCACAATCACCTCCGCAGCTCTACACCAGTCCCACTCATCTCCCACTCACCATGATTGCCAGCGTACTCACCATCTCTTTCCTGGTATGCGCTCCCGATAATTTTCTGCAGCAGCGCTGACTCGCAATTTTCTTGCACAGACCGCTCTCGGGAGCGTCGCTGCTGTAGGACCCGCCGCCGTTAATCTACGCACCGCCGCCAACTTTGCAATCCTTGCTGAAACTGGAATATCGACAGTCCCGCCGTCCGTCATCAGTATGTGAATAGAGCTTCTCATTTCATTAAAATTCTGAACGTTCCTTCCAGCTGGAGCTATCGCAGTCAGCCCCATCGCAGCCAACGCCATTACCGGGTTCTCCCTCACCCTCGACTCGAGCGGGCAATTTGCGACTTCGAGCCAAGTCGTCGGCAAGGTCTTAGCCGCGTCCTTCACCACACCCACGCCGGCAACCCTCACGGTCGCCATCGGAGACATGGGAACTGCATTCACCGACGCAAACAGCCGCCCGAGCCCGAATTTCACCAATCTTGCTAACGGTCGGTTTTTGTTATCCCATCCAGTTCTTTATTCTGACGCGTATATTCATCAGGCGCCATCGGTGGCCTCGTCCTTGCACCTGGGCTGTACAAGTGGGCCAGCGGCGTGACTGTGGGCAGCAGTGTCACCATCTCAGGCTCGGCCACCGACAGTAAGCATTGCAGACACCGCGTACGCTTTCGACACATCTGACAGTCCTCAACAGCCTGGATCTTCCAGGTGACCGGAACGCTATCCGTCGTTGCCAACGCCAAGATGGTGCTCGCAGGCGGCGCGCTCGCGAGCAACATCGTTTGGGTTGTGACAGGCGCGATCAACGCTGCTGCTGGCGCGCACCTCGAGGGCGTTGTTCTAGGAAAAACCGCAATTACCCTGCAGACGGGAGCGACGGCCAACAGCCGACTCCTGGCTCAGACGTTTGTCGCACTGCAGAAGGTATGCAATTTTCCTCGCTGAAATTTTGTGCATCGTATAACTGTTATTTCGTTCAGGCCACAGTTACCAATTAATTATTTCCCCGGGTTTATGTTTTTTATGGATCAAGCTAATATTACCGTTGTTCAAAATTTGTAAATAAATGGAGACTGATTTTGTATGATTTCTTGAAGTTTGACATTTCGACATTCTGCTCTCGGATACGAAACAAAATTTAAAAGTTCAACAATTGAACATGAATCACGTGAATGCGTGTTGGGATTATCGGCGTTTGCCGGGCCATTCAGAGTCGGTTTCCAGACGACTAGACCTATACCTTTTCTGCCCCCGTCGAACATTTCAAAAAGCAGAACGCCAAGGGAACAGAATAAACTCCAGAAAGTGACGGCATGCCTTCTGTTCCCAGTATGGATTCTGCATCTCACGGTTAAAAATCGTTGTCAGTCTTCCCCATCATCCTCTTTCCATTCGTTTCAACTTCAGCAGGGTTCAGAAGGGTTCAGCGAGGAATAGGTCCTTCATCCGGCTTTCATGGCGGCTGCAAACCCTTCGGCGATGTGGAGAGTCTCAGGCAGTATAATCACGGTGCTTGTGCGACGACGTTGGCATCGACAAGACCCTCAATGATACCCGATGTATTTAGTGGACCCCTTGGGGAAAATCTGAATAATCCCGATCTCGAAAATCACAACCAAGACCGGCGGCCAGCAGACACGGGTTCGATTTTTTTTTTGCGTGGGCATGACGCGCTGAGATCCTTTTGGGGCTTATTCCGGAATTGCTCTCAAGTCTGAATGGCCAAGTCCGAAAATTACAAGCCTCGCGGATGGGGTTCGCAATTTTTGATTCTTAGGCATAACGACGTTTCCAGGTAGGCGTTGGATATAATCTCCGGAAAAGGTATATAAACCCCTCGAGAGGTGCTATTTGCTTCAATCCGATTCCCTCCAACACTCGACTCCCGACATGATTTCGCCCATCTTCACTATCTCTTTCTTGGTGTGTTTACCCTCTATTACAGTTCATCAAAAATTTCTCCGCTGACTCTCATATTTCTCCACTTAGGCCGCTCTCAGCAGCGTCGTCGCTGTAGGACCCGCCGCAGTCAACCTCGGCACCGCTGCCAACCTCGCAATCCTTGCTGAAAGCGGGATCACGACAGTCGCGCCATCCGTGATCAGTACGTCTTCGACGATACATATCATTTAAATTTCTAATACCCGCCTCCAGCTGGTGCCGTGGCGATTAGCCCCATTGCAGCCACTGCGATGACAGGGTTCTCGCTTATCCTTGACTCTAGCGGCCAATTTTCCACCTCCAGCCAAGTGTCCGAGAAGCTCTAGGGCGCGTCGTACAGTGTCCTCACACCGGCAACCCTCACCATGGCCGTCGCCGACATGGGTACCGCCTACTCCGACGCGATGGGCCGCGCGAACCCCAATTTCCTCAATCTAGCCGGTGGTCAGTTCTACTACATACCACACTGCCCTAATTCGTCCTGACACGTCTATCAGGATCCATAGCGGCCTAATCCTGCAGCCCGGCCTCTACAACTGGGGCAGCATGGTCAATATCAACAGCGGTATCACCATCGCCGGCGGCGCCATTGACAATAGCCCTGCGCTCATACCCGCCCGCTCTCGACACCGCTGACGCCACTCTTTTAACAGCCTGGATCTTCCAGATGATAGGCACGTTGAACATCGCGACGGGCATCAAGATGACCCTCACCGGCGGTGCACTTGCGAAGAACATCGTCTGGGTCGCGTTGGGCGCGATCACCGCCGGTACAGGGTCGCATTTCGAGGGTGTCATTCTTAAGAAGACCGGAATCACTTTGCAGACGGGAGCGACGGCCAACAGCCGGCTCCTCGCCCAGACCCTGGTCGCACTTCAACAGGTATGTAATTTTACTACCTCCGGTTTCCTGCATCTAATCGCCTCGTCCTTGTCAAGGCTACTGTTGCTAATGAAATTCTGAGGATATGAATTGGCTGGACAATATAGGACAATCTAGTGTAACATAATTACTTGGGTACTTCAAGAGGGAATTTAAGAAACTAGGGACTACCTACTGTACATGCAATCAATAATCACGCGTGGCCTGCAGCATTAGCTCAATCTTCTAGATGTCTTGCAGAATGAATTAAATAATCCGAAATAATCCGAACACTGACCGGATCATACCAGTCATCATTCCCCAAGCGCAAACACTGAACAATTGCAAACCTGAGCCGAAAGCGCGGACCGTTGCCCGAATTGGGTGCTTCAAGTCTTGAATAAAGCAGCCATCTTACGCAACTTTCAAATCAAGATTCAACATTGACCTTCCACCGGGCGGGACTTTGAGAATTTGTAACCCTTGATATCACAGACCGTTGCAATGCAGAGTCAGAGCTTGGGCCGTTCCCCGAATTGGGTCCTTGAAGTCTTGAATAAAGTAGCCATCTTAACCAAAGTTCAACATTCAACATTGACCTTCCGCCGGGCGGGATTTTGAGAATTTCATAAGTCCTGATATCACACCGTTAAAATGCAGGGCCAGAGCTCGCTTGACACAAGGACAATCGCCTTCCGATGTCATTTTTCAACTGTGGGATATCTGGTGATGCGATGACTCGTTATTGTCCAGCCGCACTTCCAGATGACTCGCGTACTGTTTTATCGTTTTCCCTTGCGCACGCCTGTTTGCCTGGTGAGAGCCTAGAGGGCCAAAGTAAAATTTGTCGTTCAGCAGTTCTAAAACAACCTGTGCGCACGTATGACTCGATGTGGCTAATACGCGTACATGTCGATTTTCAACTGTGCGGGGACATCTACTGCGCCGGACATCTGTTGTCAGTTGATGCGATGATTCCCTTGTCGGTCCTAGCGCACTTCCAGATGATTCCGTTCCGTCCAGCCGTACTGGCCGATACACACACACATTTTACCTTGTGGATGTATACATGCAGCTGGTGAGAGGGCCAGAGTTTTTATTTTTTCGTTCAGTCATTCGCGGCAATGATTTTGGATGCTATCGGGTCCGCGAGGGGGTCGGCAGCGTGGTCGGAAAGAGCTCAACTAAAAAAGAAAGCAATGGTTCGGGGTGCATTTCCGCAAAATCGAGCGGGATGTGCTGCAGTGCGTCGTGATGCCAGCCAGCCCACACGCAGCGGACATGCTCGGGGAGCGTGTACGGCTTCGGCTGCATTCGGGCATTTGGGCCCATCACCAGCGTGGTGCCAGGGCATTGGTCATACGGTGCGAGTTGCGGTCCAGGGGTACGGGCTGTCACAGCGTGGACCGGCCAGGGATGAAAGGAGGGAATGGGCGTCCCGACTCCCGATGGACGTACCAACATAGACCAAGATCTACTCGATCATGTAGCGGCGAGAGATTTTGTACGGACCTGGGAAATTCAGTACAGAGAACCCTCTTCCAGCTCCTGTTCCATCATTTATGATACCGAAGAATATGAAGTTCATCTAATAATTAGACACTCCAAGACAACCCCAAGAGTCCGACTCACAGCCCAGAGACTCCCAGAGAAGGTCATACGGTCGGATCAGTTGGCCTAAATCCATTGAAGGACTTGAGCGCGATTAGACATCATCATTTCGAAGCTTTGACAAGTAGAAGCCATTCATGGCACGAAGGACAGGCGATCCGCTAGGCAGGCAATGCAATGAAGAACAAGGGTGAACAGGGGTGTTTCACACACAAAGTCCTGTCCGAAGAACCAGTACTAATTCCGATGCTGAAGTGCGTGTTCCTGCCCAAAGTCAGAAATGAGTTGACAGCACGTATATATCGGCGGATGCAGATTTATCTCATCGCGACCCAACCGTCATCTGATGACAGAATATCATGTCCCAACCATAGAAGTCCATCAAGACAAGCCATTCACTGTCGCGACCCCGCACGGAGGTTCAACAAAGATCATCACGCCGCGGGCGCTGGGTTCTCTGACGGGACGCGCCGGAGTGTACTTACCTACTATCTAGTCGTAACCCAGACGACAGATTGAGGGACTTTCTGAGGTGAAAGTTTCCAGGCCAATTCCAGACCCGTGTCATTTTTTCGGGCAACTCGGGAAGGTGATATGTGGCGGGAAAAAAAAAAGACGGCTGGGGACGTTCTCTAGCCATCCTCGACATTCGCACCCGGATAACGTGCGGATTCGATGACCCCAGCCAGTTAAAAGTTTCGGTGTCTTTGACCGCGCGAATTGTGCGGAACGCGGGGACCGGGGGAAAGAACCAAGGATCGGACACGGTCATTCAGAGGCCGAGGCACGGTCAGAGCACGGTGAGCTGATTATGATATCGAGCCGCGCGGAACCTAGTATTAGGGTACCTGCACGACGATCACCTCTGCGGCGATTCTGGGGCCGCCAAGAGCTTGCATGGCCGGAGTTGTATGGTGGGTCGTTGAAGAGCACACGCATTGTCGTGAGCACTTCACCCGTCGAGTAACAAGAGAGCCTCGGGATGCCAGTGCGAACGCAAAGATTCAAGAGGTAGGGATGCTGCTGGAAACGAGAGCCAAGACGAGTGGGCGCCGCAGGGATTTGCTTCCGAGGAGTGGCGTAGTATGTAATCATGTAATCACCCGAAAGAGTCATTTCCTCTCTCACGCAACTCGCTTCCAAAGTTTCCTAGGTCCCCTCCGCGCTGGACCTAGGCCTTCTCAAATATCACATTCTTGTCCGCCGGGACATCAAAACGTCAGCAAAGCGGCGCATCCCGGAGATACTGTATCAGTGCCTATCAGTGCCTCGAACAATTAAGGTCCTATAGAGTTACGGCAGTCGGGACAGCCTTGGTCTTCTAGCCGCGCTGGCCTCTGCTGGCCTGCGCTGGCGCAGCTGCGTTCCGAGCGCAACGGATGCGGGATCCGCACGCTCCAATAAGAGTCCCTGAATCTCCGGTGAGCGGCGGAAAGAAGTCGAGACCTGCTCAAGAGCTGACACCAACTGTCGAGAAGACGAACTGAGTTAAACCCTTTTGTTGCTAATAGATTTCGGCTTCGAAAGGTCATCAGAGGTCCCGCCAACTTCACCGCCAACAGCCGCCAACTGACCGCAACAGACTGCCGCAACGCCACCCCCTTCCGCTTATCCCCGGCTCGGGCTGTAATTAGAACCGACAGGCGACCACGATTCACGCTCGGGCTAGCTCAGGCTGGCGCTGAGGAGAAACACTAGAGGCTTCCCCTTGTGGGTGGACGACGACGTGTGGAGGTCGGTCGACCATGTGCACTGAGAACATTCACAGGCGTGCAACAGGCGTGTCTATTTTTTCCGCGACCTAGTAATGCATCAGATGGACCTGCTTCTGAGAGATGAGTGCACTGATATGGGATCGCATTCACAAGAGACCTTCATATACTACACCCGCTTTGTTTCGTCTCTGGTTCTGCCACATTCCTCGCCATGGCCACTAGTAGCCTCGACTCCACTTTTGGGCAGTGGCTACTGGCACTCTTTCTTCAGTCCATGTGAGTGCTCAAAACGATTCTCAGACATGAGCTAACAAACTGAATAGCCTGTATGGGACGGGAGTCCTGCAGGTGTATTTGTACGTTGGGAACAACTGGCAGAAGCTGGCATAATTTAAGCCTCTATAGATACTTTTTCTGGTATCACAAGGACCATTGGGGCATCAAGAGTGCGGTACGGCCTCATAATATTCGGATGCTTGGAGTTCACGCTCACGAGACCGCATCGTTAGGTTATCCTGATAACGCTCGTGGCCCTATATTCTCTCTCGTGGACTAAAACTAATATTCCCGATTAGTGTTTTCGAGACGTTTGAAATCGCGACGTTTTTCAGCGCCACATATTCTTATCTCATCGATGGCTTTGGGGATAAGGAAAATCTTACCGTGTATAATTGGTGAGCTTAGGCTTTAATGGCGCATCTTTGTGTCTGAAAATGCTCCTGCTCCAGGCAAACTATGGCTTCACTGGCCGGAGTGGTAACAGCATCAACATGAGACATCGTTGTCGTGGCTTAATCATACTTGCAGTATGCGTCGACCTTCGTCGCGCAAATGTGAGTGCACGCATCTTTGAAACCATTCTTACTCAACGGTTCTCCGGTGCAGGTACTTCGCAAGTCAAATCTACCGTTGTAAGATTCCAAGAATTCAATGGAAGCCTTGAATTCACCCCATGTTAGTGCACTCAAAAAACAAGGTTATCCCCGTGGTTATAAACCTGCTCGCACTTGGTTCTTTGGGTGGGCTTTATTTGCCCCTTCTCAATGCCTGTTGACCGATTCACAAATTCAGGTGCTGGAATAGGTATGAGTCCTCTCTCTCCGGTTTCGTGATCTCTGAGATTTCCGCAGCTCAGATAATACGCGATCTAAACGCCACTGGATTTACCAACCTCCACGAAACAACGGTACGCAGTCGCCACTTTCCCGATATTACAGAACTTTACTGTTCATCAGGTAACAAGAGCTCTTCAGGCATCGTTCGCCTTAGCATGTGATGTGTTAATTACAGGTAAAAAGATTTTTCCCCTAATCTTTCCCCCTCTCATGTATGTGTTAATTACAGTTGCATTATGTTTCCGATTGAATAAACAGAGGACGGGTCTTCAGTCGTTGAGTCGTTTCACCTCCTTTTCCCGGCGACGATGTCCTGATTTTCGGCCCTCTGCAGCACAAATACTTTATTAAATTGGCTCATCTTAACTGCCATTAACCGTGGTGTTTTGACGATGGTTTCCGCCGCCTTGAATCTAATCTTGGTGCGCTCAACTTCATATCTCGAGTCCTAATTATCTGACAGACCCATGAAAGTTCTTCGCCAAACCAAATACCTTTTATTTCATGGTTTGGATTTTGCTGGGCGGAAAATGTGTGCATTTACACATTCATTTGGTACATCGCTGACGATTCACAGTCTATATGAACAGCATGCTTGCCATGTATGCATTGGGGTGCTCCCCGCGCATAATTACTGATCAATTCTTTCAGACTCAATACACGGCAGTATGCTGTAGGCTTACACGGATCCGCCGTAATTGACCACATATCCATGGGCGCGATAAGCACGAGGAACAACAACGTCGAGCTCAATGTACAAGTAACAACATCGGTCGTATGCGATGATGATACACAGTGAGATTAGATTGAGCGGCGCTGAAAATTGAACTGATTCGTTCTTCTCAGAGATGGGAAATTCGCTGTGTAATTCTTTTTAGCTTGGACTGTATAGTTACATATACTGTTTTTCTGGGAGGGTAAATTTTGGGTAAATTTGTATTGCATGTTTTTTGTAGACTTACAGCGCAACGTTATACCAATGTGTGAGCCGTCTATGTGTGATTCTCCCAGGTGCCGGATATTCCGAACACTAAGGACAGAGTACTGACGGGCCCGTCGACCTGAATTGAACCAGTCGAGTCTCTTTATGGATTTCGGCACGGTACTGCCATCAGTGTGCGATCAATCCCATCACTACCGACGAACTTCAACCAAGACAAAGTCCTTCAGTGCAGAGACTGTACCGGACGGTAGGTAGGTAGGTAGCATTACACGGCACGGTCCGAATAGCGAAAGTCGGTTTTAGACTGCAGAGTTATTGTGGCTGTACTGTATTTTTTTCGTTCAATTCGACAAGTCACGTGACATGGCCCTGCGCCAGAAAATCCCATGAATCGAGAAAAAATTATTGCCGGGGTAATTTCCGGTGTGACGCGTGACTGTCGAATTGAACGAAAAAAAGAAAGAAAAAAAACAGTATACAAACTTTACAGGTATGCGCGCGGCTTGACGATGACCATTGAAGGAACGAGCGAGAATTGTGGTGCGCCGGGAAAGTGATCATGGAGGCAGAGTGCTCTGACTTTGGGAATCAATGAGTATCGGCGGACTTGTGGAATGCGCTAAATAAATATTAATTTGGTTGAAGTTGGATACGCAAGTGGCAATACCGTTGAATGGTTGGTTTTCTTATAGACAGACCCTTCAACACGAACTACTAGGTTTTCTTGAGTTGTTCTTCTAGTAGTCCAAATCGGCTTTGCGGGAAGTAGGCTCAGGGGCTCAGCCGCGCGTTAAGGCGATACCATGAATACGCTGTTAGAGCAATGAGCGTTCGCGATTGCCTTTGGACTTCGAAATTCAAGGAGGTAATGACCCATAAAGATAGATTTCAGTGTTACCAGTGAATATGTGTTCAGTGTCAATCGAGGTCGCGTGTTCCACAGACGAGGAACAGAAGACCAGTGGGACAAAGGTGATGATGCCTGTTCGAGTTTAATTCCTGAGCCAATATATGCAGGCCCCCTCCCGGGCCGCCGCCAATTTTGTCGATGAGAGGCTGAAGATATTCACGCCAAAGTTTGATTGTCATACTACTAGTGGGAACGATTAAGACGAACTCGAGCCGCTGAGATGGAAGTTGACGATCCAAAGGTTGATATGTCCATAAATAAACGAGTAGTCGAGGTGACAGAGAGTATAATGAATGTAAAACAACTCCAACTAATTGTTTCCTTGTACCACAATGAATTTAAGTACCATCTGGCTCAACGCCGAGGCAAAATCTGTGGTATCTTGCTATCCTACACTTCAAGATAACGAGGCCGCATCGCTGTACGCAGGGGGGGCTGACCGCACGCTCCTCCTTGAACCGACACTCTGCCCTCCTGCAATGCTCGCCCGTCGCAAAATCGATGTCAGCGCCTCAATGCGGCGGAATCGGGCTTCGAGTCTCCGCAAGTGCTCAGCCAACCCGGACGCAGGTCATTGCTGGTAGATGGAGGACAATCGTGGTGCACCGGATTCACAGACATAGGTGACGAGGCATCGACAGCTGCCAGTGTGATATCCGAGAGAGCTTTCTCTTCATCGATGGGGAAAGGTTGTTGGACCTCAAGATTCCTCCATCCACTTGCTCGGCGCCTGAGGAAAATGACCGCGCAGAGCACAGTCAAAAGCAAGAGGAGGCCTCCGACCACACTCCCGCTTATGATTGCATTTCTCCGTGACTGGGCTTTGGAATTGTTTGCTTGAGTCGGGGATGAGGATGCTTCATCCTCGGATCTGAATTATATCTTCAGTTTACCCTAATAAAGTGAGGAGAGATTACATACAATACGAGACCGTCAAAATCCATCACCGACCCCTGCTCAGAGATAATCACGAGTTCGTGTGCGCCGTTCGGAAGGGATGTGTTACTATATCCGAGAATATTTCCCCTTGCTGGCTGCGTCGAATTGTGTTGAAAGCTGCCAGCATTGTCACCGTCGATATGGAACGCACAGCTGATCTTGTGCATGGTAGCAAAGAAAACCGAGACACTCCTTCCTTTATAGGAGATGAATACGAATATGTAAGTAGGCTTAACGAAATAGCACCTGAGAACACACCTGTGAAAGGAATCGTGATTGTTCCAGCGACAGAGGTCATGGTCCCCGCCATCATCTCGCTGTAATTGTTGCTGTCGGGCGTCGATGCATCGGAGCAGGCGTTTGAGCTACATCGGATGGGCGTGTCGCCCGGTTTGTATGTCTCGTACTTGACTGACGGATCTGTATCGTCGATGGTCTCATTCCTAATCGCCGTGCCCCCACGCGAAAAAGACACAAGATACAAGAGAGAAAAAAGCATTGTCGACTTCATCCTAAACGGGCAAGATTCAGAGTGAGTGTGAGGGAGGACACAAAGCAAAACATGGACAGAGAGAATTGATGAACAAACCAGCAGGATTTAAACGATTCCCAAGATATCGTTGGCAGATGCACATCATACTACTACACATGCCACTCCTGTTGATGTAACCGCCGCATGAGTTGTATTCCACTGCTTCGTATTCTGCTTTGATAAAAAAATTATAGTGAATAGCTCGTCAAGTATCGGGGCCAAACCGAAGTCGCGAACGGCTCGTGCGTGCGCCGGAATAATCTTTGGGAACACAGTTGTCAGTATGAGGTCCAACTCGAGGATTTTAAATACTAACAATAAGTATCATTATCACGTACCGGGATACCTGTGTCTGCCGAGATATAGATGTTGCGAAAGTACGAGACTCCGCAGCTGATCCAGAATCCCTGAGAACACGACGACGCCACATCAGCCGCCTTGCGACAATGGTAGTACAATTACATCCTTCCACAGCCTCAGAGATGGCTCACAGCCTGCTATGTGTAACATCCCCGGGTGTTTTGCTTGGTTGAGCGGGATTTTATCAGAGAAGTTTGCGTTGATGTGAGAGATGGTAGCAAGAGGAGCGATCTCTGGATCATTGACTTTGATCTGGCGACACGAATCACTGATGGGGGGCCGGATCATTGGCATCACAGCCACATCTCTCCATGTGCTTACTTAAACTCAGAAAGTGCACCAAAGAGTATACAGGCCGCGGGCAGAGTTGAGGAGAGGCGGAGATACGAGTGGCTCAGGCGGGACGCGTCTGCAGTGGGGTGGTTGTAATGTGTGCACTGTGGACTGCCGAGACTGATCATCATCCCACAGGGGGGGGTCGTGGGAAGTCACTGATCCAGAGATCGCTTCACCTCTTGGATGTAGGTCAACTGAGGTAAATTCCCACGCCGGCATTCGGCCCGGGCTCATGGGTCGATCCGGGCCAAATACTGCCAAATCCCACTCCCTCCTCGACTTTTTGAACCCATTTTTGCAACCGCTTCCGGGTTTCTCTAAATCAGCTCAGTCCTTGTGAAAGATTCAACTTCAAAGAGGCAGCCACGCATCAGGAAAACCGTAGCTATGAGCACTATGGACACACTATGAAGCACTATGCAGCACTGTCTAGTGCTGCATAGTGCCTCATAGCTACATTACAGCCACATTTTGCTGGATAGTGCTGCCCAGTGCTGCCTAGTGCCCTAGCTACATCCCTCAGTTTTCCCGATGCGGTCTGGCTTAGATACTCTGCCAAAGTCTTGAAAAGTTATTAGCATTTCCGACATCTGTTGTTCTGTGAGCCTGCATTTTCCTAACGCATAATGGCTCTAAAGGTTCTATCCCCGCTCATTGGACACGTCTTTTGGATCGGGGCCGTGTTTTACGATGAGCGCGTTCCCTGTCATTTGCGTCATGGTCAGACGGTTCGAGCCGGGAATCGCTACATATACGTCTCTCGATTTCGGCGGTTCCGCGCCCTATGCATTTTTTCCTCCCTGTGGTCCTGCTCCTCCCATCCACCTCTGCTTTCAGGTTTCCTCACCCGGCGGATGTCATAATCAACGCCTTCAAAAACGTTGTCGACTGCGATTCTTGCCACGCCTTGCTAGTTCCTCTGAAAGCGTTGGCAGAGGGTGGGGATCCGGTTTTTGTCAAGACCCTTATTTTGACGTGCAAAATTTTGAAAGTATGGTCTCTGACAGTCTCGAGTGCGCCAACCTGCCACTAAATCGGACAGCTCGAGGACGAAGACGTCTGCGTCAGTGCCAAGGTCCTATTCTCGCCCACGCTTTGCGTTCCATTTCGCCCTTTGGAAATACAGTGACCAAGCTCTGCGACGGAAATTTTGGTCTGTGCCAGTCCCCTGCCATCAACGAATACACAATTCCGATGGGCCAAGCCGGATCTCTGCGAAACCGAGTGTTGTCGACCGGGAAGACACCATTCCAGGTCGTGCACTTCAGCGACGTTCACATAGACCGAGAGTACGTCATGAGTCTGTTTTCTCACGACGCCTGTCTCCATCTCTTGATATCGAGCACAGGCGGGCTCGGATACGAACTGCAAGAAACCCATCTGTTGTCGCAACTTTGCGGATGAAGTCGGGCCTCCGAGTGAGCCCGAGGGCCGTTCAGCAACCGTAACTGTGATAGCCCAGGTTAGAACTTGCACCGCATGGTTTAGATTCAACTTGTTGATTTTAACACTGGCAGCGAGCCTGGCGAAGTCAATGCTCAAAGAAATCTCGGCCCACCACACGTGGAGTATCTCACAGGCGATATCGTGGAAGGTCTGTTTCTCCGGCGTAGACTATTTTTTCTAGTTTAAATCATCGCAGCTGCTGTCTGGTTCGTCAATAGAAGGTAATTTCTTGTCCGAAGATTTAGTGCATTTTTGTTGACAAGTTCACAGCGAAGTAAATAGTGACATCGACATGTTTAATCGGGAGCTGGCAGTTGAGCTGAATGCCCCGGTGTTTCCAGCTATTGGTATGTTCCCTGATTTAATTTCAACCATTACAATGCCCATGTGTAGTACAGGAAATCAGTCAGTTGTGTTGTGTGTTTTTAACGTATATTCACCGTCTTTCCTACAGTGATGCAGCACCTGTTAATAATTTCCCTCTCAACGCCACTCTCGGGTTCGATGCGCAATGGGTTTTCGATCTGGAGGGCAAGCAATGGGCGGTGCGGTCTTTAGTCTAGTCAGAAGCGAATCACTGCATCAGCAAAACCTGATTTTTGCCAGAGTGCCGAGAGTAGATGTTCGTTCTCCAGAGTGCTCCAGAGTAAGTCTGGTTACTCTGGAGAACTGGCCGTACTCTGGAGTAACGGTTCTACGCTGGAGTACTCTGGGGTAAATCTGTCTACTCCAGAGTCAGCCCATTACTCTGGATAGTATCTTAAGTAAATTATGGATGAAACCATACACTTGAGATGAGAGATGTAATATCCCGACGTTGATGCTACCCAACTTATATATTCATACTGCCTACTATACGACGCTACCAATGAACTTGCCTGGAACATTTAAACAAGTAACTCAAGAGTTACTCGACGTATAATAAATCTGCGAAGGCAGTCAGCACAACTTAAAAGTGAAAGACGCGGAATAAACATGTTATTTAGAACCATTAATTAAATGCTAATAGAATACCCCCGAGCACTTGCAAACACGAATTTCAGCTACAAGCAGTGCCGCGGTTATTTGAGAGTAAGACACCGACTTTCAGGTGCGTTCCCCTTGTGTTTCGTCCTACCGCGCATTGGAGGTGACATTGTATATTTGTTGCAGGCCAGGGACGCCGGTCGTCGTGCCGCCGAAAATGAGGGCGTTGCCCACGCTCGTGCAGAAGGCACCAGCGAATGAGAATGGGAATGGGGCGCCCGCGAAGACATTCGAGGCGGCAATTCTCGGGTGATGGAGATCATCGTCGTGGCGCCCTACGCAGCTCAATGAACACAATACCAGTCGTTCTCCAGCGACCGGAATACCCCATGCGCGATAGCAAATTTGCTGTTCGCGGCGGGTCTCGTTTGACCTCGATAATTGACACTCTAGACGGGCGCGTTATAACTGGGACTGATGGAGCTCAGAATTCGTTGACACTAGCGTGTTATTTCCAGCCGACATGTATAGATACAATTGGGTCGCGTTTTTAGTAGGTACAGTTCACTAATGTCTTTTACTGCATCAGCACACTGCCAGAGGCGGAAGGAGGACACCGACACACTAAATGGAATGCGAGGCCGCTCGCTCAATCTTTGCGCGTCACGCAGCAGCTCCGGTTTCACCACTGTGGTGGGTAGTTGCGGCGCGATGTCTGTGAGGCGCTCAATGGAGAACCCGAGAATCACCATCACCTCTTCCGCGGGTGCTTGTGGGTATACGGAGAACGCGGTGTGCGTAGCACTTGACTGCGTGGCGGTGAAAATCCCCCGGAGCCAGAATATTGCGGACGGAGGTGGACGGCTTTTGGTTTGACAGCCTGGGCAGTGCCACCCACAGTGGCGCCAACAAGCCACGGGTGATGGCGCAGCTCAATGTGTGTCGGCAGGAGGATGCAAGGATAAAAGCGGCCAGCCTGGAATGCGAGTAAGAGGTCGGTGGAGAGCAAGCAAGATACAGGGAAGACGCGACGGGACTTAGAAAACAAAGCGGCAAGATCACGTGACATGAACAAATATTTGTTCGTGGTTCGTCTCCTCCTTCTTCCACAACACCACCAATGGAGTGTCTGGCGCCAGCGCCTTTCACTCTTCGATGAAGCACCCCCAACCTCGCGCTCATTGTCTGCTTCCATCACGAGCTCTCCGGTCTTTTTGTCTCCCAGCAGCACCTCTCCGAGTCATTAGCTCATCAACGTCCTTCATGTTAGCGGCAGGGTTATCACCTGGATCATCCTGCCTGGACTGCTCCTGATGCAGGTGGTAGGTACGTGCACTGCATCCGCCATACCGATACTAATGTCGCGTGCAGATCTGTGGGCCCCGGGCTTTTCCTGTGCAGTCATTCCCGGGGCACTACCAACAACTATCTGGTGCAGCTCCCTCCCCCTTCACCTGCTCTCTCGCGACGCACAACCTCCTGGTGGAATATTAACCAGTTCGCACCCGATTTCTTACGGTGCGTGCTCCTTTGATTCCATTTTCATTTTTCCTGTGGTCTGTCATCTGCCTGTGCATGCTACGCAGCAAGTCCCTCGCGAGTGACGCAGAGAGTGACTGCAACGGCGAGATGCCTGCGTTCCCCAGCACGTCTGCATCAATGTTTCCTGCCTCGCCCGCGTCCTTATCGTCCACGTCGGCGTCGTTAACCCCCAGAAGCAGTGCACCGCCCAGTCGGTCTGTTGCCCGCAGTGGCAGGAATCTCAATAGCAGGAGTGGCAGCGCGATGGTCCCCCGCCTGCCCCAGGCCCCTCGAGTTGCTGCTCGTCTTTGCGGGAGCAATACGCCAGGCTCGCCGAGTGATCCGTGGTGCTGCTTTCCTCTCGTTCTCAGGCTTGGGGTCTTTGTTCATTTATTGTTCATGGGCCGTCTTTCGCTCTTTCTCTGAGATCTTTCATTTGTTTTTCTTCTTTTCTTTCATTCTCATCACTTCATTTTGTATTCACGGTTTCGGTCTGGCGTTTTTGTGCTTCTGTACTCTCATGCTTGATGACAGCCGGAGGGTTTTTTTGGCCTTGCATTTTAATTTGATTTAATTTTACTTCGAGTCATTCGGTTTTCCGTTGCTCTGTTCTCCTTTCTTCTCCTTGGTTTTCGTGCTTTCATTCTCGTTCTTTCTCCTTCGTTCCCTCCGGTTTGTTGTGACGCCATCGAGCTACTTTTTATAGACAAATAATTCCCCCTTCAAATTAGAGCACGCCATTACACAACGCGTTATGGTGGACTTGCGACGTAAAAGCATGTCACTGTAACGTGACTGTGGCTCCTTACTGTTAAGTATATTTCACTTGAATTGGATCAGATACTGATTTTTTCCGCGGGTGGTTCCGATTCATGCCAGGGATGTCTCAGACTTGCTGCAGAATCTGAACACACGAACACAGTGCGACACGCGCAGCGCCGGGAGTATCGACTTTCATTCTCCAGTGTGCAGACCGAACGAGTTTTGACTAGTGGTGGCAAGGTTCGGTTCGGTTCAGGTTCGGGGACCCTTTGCCCGAACGCCGAACCTGAACGTCGCGTTCGGTTCAGCAGATCGCTGAACCTTGAACCTGAACCTGCGTTCAGGTTCGGTTCAGGTTCGAACGCGGTTCGAACCTCAAAATTTTCTCACCCGCCAGCGAGTGATATTTTAGGCACCATAACATATCAGAATGTTAAGACTACCTGCCCCATCGCTGTTTGTCATGCAGATTACCGTCTATTGCCATCTGAGCCCGATACCGAGGCACAGATAATATTTTGCCTGAAAAGCAAAGTCACATGACCACGATGGTGAGAACATAATTCTGCCTCCTTCGCCGTAAATCTCGCCTAGTCGTAAGCTGAAAAATCTCAGCAGTGTATTAGTTCATTTTCAATGATTCTTCAACCACAAATGACCTTGAACTCCCTCTGGGATGCCCAAATCTGGGCTTGAGGTTCAGCTTGAGGTTCAGGGTTCGAACGCGACTACTACCGCCCGAACGCTGAACCGAACTTTCGGTTCAGGTTCAGCAATTTGGTGAACCTGAACCTGAACCTGGCGTTCGGTTCAGGTTCGGTTCAGGTTCGAACCGATTTCTGAACCGGACCTTGCCACCACTAGTTTTGACCGAGACATGGGCGAGGCAGTATCCTCTTTCAGTTGTACCATTCAGCTGTTAATTTACATCATAACAGGTGCATTTCAACGACCGAATCTGAAGTCAATGGGAGATTTATACGACAGCAAATTAATAGTAGATCTATAGTTGTAATGGTACAATTAGAATGACAATTTATTACGCAGTTAAAATATGTGCTGCAGAGCATCCAGAATAGCCCGGAGTAACTCAGAGTAGCTACGGATGCTCCAGGGCACTCCGGAGTAACTCGGAGTGTTCCAGAGTATGCCAGAGAGCGCCAGAGTAAACTAAAAATAGCCCAGAATACTCCAGAGAACGCCAGAGTAAATCGGAGTGCTCCAGAGTGCACCAGAGTGTGCCAGAGTAGCTGTTTCTGCTCCAGAGTACACCAGAGAGCGCCAGAGTAGCTAGAAATAGCTACTCTGGCGCGCTCTGGCTATTTTTAGCTACTCTGAGCTACTCTGGCTCTACTCTGGAGAACTCACAAGAGGGTACCTTTTACTCTGGCTCTCTGGCTACTCTGGGCACTCTGGAGTGCTCTGGAGTGGGACCAGGTTTTGCTGATGGCACTGGTGCATCTTCTGCTGTAGCATTGGACCAACATCACAGCAGCGAGACAGGTAACGCACTTTTCTGGAAGCTACTTCACCCGGAACCAACTTGAGAATCATCTCCATCAACACGGTCTACTGGTACAAGCAAAAGTGAGGAGACATAGTTCATATGCGTTCGATGCTAATTTTCTTTGCCGCAAGCTTTTGGCTTTACGATTCAGATATCCCGGAGTACAATTTGAGAAAGCGCATCCGCCTCACCGTCTGACATCATGTTAACTTTAGCCCCGACCCTCGGGAGATCCTCGCGTTTACTGCAAAGGAGCTTCAAGCCGCTGAAGATGCGGGGCAACGTGTCTGGATAATTGGGCACATGCCTCCCGGTTCGCAAGACGCTTTGAGTGATCAAGTACATCTGCACTGCTTCCTGATCTGTGAAATTATTTTGGACTCACAACGAGTTTAGTCGAACTATTACGACCAAATTGTGCAGCGCTATCGCGATTCCATCGTCGGATCGTTCTTCGGACACACGCACTATGTATGCTTTTGTGATTTCCTTCTAGAGATGGATCTCATTCGTTGTGGACGTCCAGGATGAATTCGAGATTGCTTACTCGGACTATGAGGACCGTGTAGCCGACAACGCGGTAGTGATCGCGTGGATCGCACCCGCGTTAACGCCCAGAAGTGCGTCGTCGTCAATGATTTGCGCGTGTATCAGCTTTTAGGGGTTGCTCATGAACTGAACAGGCGGAAATCCCGCGTTCAAGATCTACGATGTTGACCCGGACACATACGAAATAATGGATGCTAAAGTTTACATGGGTGAGTTCCACCTTCTCGAAAGCAGTCCAGTCCAATTAACGGATCTCAGCTGACTTAAAGAATCCGAAGTACCAAACGAAGCGTTAGTCCACATCTCATATCGATGGTGCGGATCATCCCAACCGACAACGCGACTTCTGCAGTCGAGTGGAAGTTGTATTACAGCGCGCGGGAGGAATACGGACCGCTCGTGAATCTGAAGCCCACGGCGCCGCTGGACGCGCGGTTCTGGCACGGGGTAACGGAGGCGTTCGAGAAGAACGATACAGCCTTCCAACGCTACAACGAGTTCATGACGCGCGGCGGGCACGTCGGAGCGTGCGACGCTGCTTGCAAGAAGACGGCGATATGCCAGATGAGGCCTGCGAGGGCAGAGAGCAACTGCGTGAGTTTTAGCTCGTACTATCTGATTGAGGTCGAGCTTACTTTTGAGATAGCACGTCGCTAAGCCGGGGACGACTTTCGGCGACACGGAGAGGGGCGACCAGACGGCAGTGAGGAACCCAGAATCCGCTGCTCGTGGGCCCGCGGCGCACCCGCACGGCCAGTGTGAAGGGACAGGCATCGGTTATATACTCTCCCAACTCTCCCATAAAGTTGCGACTGCACCTGTACGTCCCGTCTCAGCGCACCTCCAGACGGTCCGTTAATTCAGTGCAGGCTCTTCTGAAAGACTTAAAATCGCAGCTGCGTGAAATAATTCCTGCTCGCCGACAGATCGACGATCTCTGAGGTTAGTATGACTCGAATACGATTTTATAAAGTTCTTCGGCGCCTCGGTTCAGATTCTTGTCAATCCCGTAGCCTGATTCCACGTCTCTGAAGTTGTTTGACTACCTATGCGTCTGTCCCATATTCTCATCGTGTTTCCAGCCATTCATTGCAGGCTCTTCCGGAAGACCTAGATATTAAATCGAAATAATTCCTGCCGGCATACCGATGGCCTCTCGTGTACTCGTGCCGTCCTGTCTTCGATTACTCGAGTCATGGTTTTAGAATTTTCTTCCGAGGTTCAGATGCCTGTCAATCGATATCCCCGTAGCCTAATCCTCCGTCCTGCTCACCACGAGGCAAGGGATGTTGCCCAAAACGAGTCGAGCGATTAGGTTCGGCTTGCGAACTGCTTGAAAAAAAATTCAACGAGGTCGATTTGAATGAAGGAGGCTCTGAACCGAACAAAGTTGTTTGGCCGCGGCGATTGAAGGATCTTCAGTGATGATTCCCGCTCGGCTGCGCAGATAGCTGACTCATCCGCATATCTTGCCGACTAAAAATGCGCACAATTTCTTTTCCTTGCTGTCATCTTCAGACTCAAGATTGTAAAGGCTCTCAAGGCGCTCGACTCCCATGCCTCTCTATCAGCTGGAGATAGCCTCAGCTTTGGCCATTTCCGCATTTTGTAGCAGCATCTTCCTCTACTTGAATCGACCCAAGGAAGGCAAAATCCAGCTTCCCATTCATTCCGAGTCGGACATTGTGGATGACGACGAAGACCCGTTCGATGTTACAAAACCCGAAGACGTTATCGACGGGTATCCCATCGAGGGAGATGCATTTTGGGTCAAGGTACGTAGTCTTTAAAATTTGCTCGCACCGGAACCGACGCTGCAACTGTAACAGATCAAGCGCAGAAAGGTCTTCCTATGCGTTCTGATGACTGCTATTGTGGGTCTCCAGGCAGCCAGCCTTGCATTATCTCTGTTGAATGCCGAGGAAACCTCACGGGTGATCACATATGCCTTGCATCTTTGCTACGCCCTCTACGTGTTCGGTATAGCTGCTTTTGCTGTAAATCGCAACCATGTTCAGGCGCATTCCGAGTCCATATGGCACCTGGCGGCATTGACAACTTTGCCCGCCTTCTGCATGTCCTTTACGGCCATACTCCCGAGCGACGCTGTCATCGCATCGGTCGAGATTATCCAGCGCCTTTGGTATGCAGTCTTGGCCATCTACATTATGGCGTGTATAACCGCATGGACGACTCCTCTGGGCCCTCCGCTGCACTACCCTCCTTCGACGATATACTCCCCTAAAACCGTTGCGGCGGCCACTAACACGGATGAAGAAAATGTGACGGGAAGTGTCGGCGCCTCACCATGGGACATGCTTTTCTTCTCGTACACGACAAAGGTTGTCATGCTCGGCAACACCGCAGAAAGCCTAGAAATCGGCGACCTGCCCATCGTGCCAGCGAACATGCGATCCACGTACAACTACGCCTCGATGAGAAAAGCCACGCACAATATCAAGCTCTATTTTGGTTCGTGGAAACCCACTCCCGGTTCGGGCGCGATCCTTGCCTACCGCCTCCTACGCGTCAATATCTACGGCTTGACGGCGCAGTTCCTGCTGGCGGCATCGGCGGCGATCCTGTTTTACGCTCCTCCCTTTTTCTTGCGCATGCTGCTTGCGTACCTCGAAAGCGATCCCGATAGAGAAAACACGTCCTGGGGCTGGGTATGGGTCTTCTCGCTGTTCAGCACGAACGTGGTTTCGTACCTCCGTGAGTCTTTGGTGGTCGTCGGGCTGTATAGCTTTTTTCTGACCTCGTGCAGTTACTGGGCAACTTTGGTCTATATCCACCACGACCCTCCAAGTCCGGCTCCGTAATCAGCTGAACACGATTTTGTTTGCCAAGACTCTCGTCCGGAAGGATGTCGCGTCTACGGCGCCTCCGCCTACAAGCTCCAAAGATAAAAAAGACGACACGAAAGCAGCCACGGACAGTGACGGCGAAAAGAAGGACGTCGAGGACGACTTCTCTTCAAAGGCACAGATAATGACGCTGATGTAGGTGTACTGTTATGCCCCGTTTCACTCGCTCATCGTTCATAGGACCACGGACGTCGATCGGGTCAGTGAATTCGCGTGGCATCTGTTCACGTTGGTCGGTTAGTGGCACACCTCTACGGCATGAATGTTTTCTCAAGCGCATCCAGACTCGCCTATCGAGATCCTCGTTGGGTCGATCTTCCTTTACAAGCTGCTGGGAGTGTCGTGCCTGTTCGGTCTTGCCGTGACGTGCCTCTTTTTACCCTTGAATCATTTCGCGGGGAAAATCGTTGTCGGTTGGTCCTTGCCCGAATTATTTGCCACATTTTCCGATCGTTTTCCCAGGTGCACAGGACAATCTCATGAAGGCGCGCGATGAGAGAGTCGCATTAATGAACGAGGTGCGCTTTCACCATGCTTCCAACGCCCAGCCTAACCTCTCGTTGCCATAGATTCTCGGTGGAATCCGCATGCTTAAGGTGCGTCACTCCTGCCGTGCGCGAATCAGCTCTCACCATGTGCTTGTACCTAGTTCATGGCCTGGGAGCGAAGCTTCGAAGCTAGAGTTATCAAAGTCCGTGAAAAGGAGCTCAAGTTCCAGAGGCTCAACTACACAATCGAAGCATGTCGCTACTGCCTCCTACAACCTCGTATCTTGACGTTTTCGATAGGTCCTTTGGAATGCTATTTGGAACGGGTCTCCTATGCTCGTCACCTTGGTCTCGTTCTGGCACTATGCCGTCGTGCGCAAGGAGATCCTGACGCCGTCGACGGCATTCACATCTGTGAGTCCAACTCTAAACCTCCCCGAAGTCTATTGCTGACTGGTGCCCTTTCAGATTATCGGCAGGTGGCTTCCCTACCCGCAAAGACCCCACACTTACTCTGACGCAGTCTTCAACGAGATGAAGTTTGCTTTGAATGCACTTCCCGAAACATTCATCAATCTATTGCAAGTACGTCCTGCCTGGTTTTTCGATAGGATTCCATTCTAACAGCACCCCCAGTCTATCGTTTCCTTGCGTCGTATCGAGAAGGTGAGCTCCCTACCGCTTGGAAAGCGCATAAAGCGATTAACCTGAAAACGTTTAGTACCTCGGCACTGCAGAAGTATCAGCGGTCCTGCCTCTAGAGCAACAATCCCAAACAATCGCACTCCAGTCCTGCACTGTTACATGGCCTCAAGATCGCGCTGCCAGCAGCACCGCGCCCTCTGCGGCTTCTACCCCTCGACACAAGTTCATCCTCGTCGACTTGACGCTCCAGTTCCCCCCGGGCGAGCTCTCTCTTATCTGCGGCAAACTCGGTTCTGGCAAGACGTTGCTATTGCTTGGTGGGTATTTCCTACAAATCCGGCTTTGGTCAAGTTGTTCACCAAGGTTCCTTAGCTCTCCTTGGCGAAGCAGATTTGCTTACCGGCCAAATGCTTTGTCCTCGATCTCCACCCAACTCTTTGGCCTCGTTCACTGACGTCCTTGCGAGCAAGGAGGACTGGGTCGTCGAGGGCATGTGTGCATACGTTCCTCAGGTGAGTCATTCGCTAATCTTTCCTTCGCGAGATTCTCATTCGGTGTACCAGGCTGCTTGGCTGCGGAATGCATCCATCAAGGGTGAGTTATTCCTTTTGATGTAACAACGAGTCTAATGCTCTTGCCGCAGACAATATCCTCTTTAGCTTGCCCTACGACGAAGAGCGATATAAGCTTACTTTAGAGGTCACGACTTCCATCTCCCATCTTTCCCCGTCTCACCGCTGCCGTATAGGTCTGCGCCCTTGTGAGCGATCTAGAGATCTTAGAGGATGGGGACGAGGCGGAAATAGGCGAGCGTGGCGTATGTGTCAAGCTGCAGTCGTTCATTGACTCGCGCTGATGATGCGTTTATAGGTCAATCTTTCGGGAGGACAAAAGGCGCGAGGTAAGGGCTACTGTTATTGTTCGATGATTCTCGGCTAACATAAGTCCAGTCTCTCTCGCCCGCGCTGTCTGTTAGTGGAAGTTCCCGTTGTTCAGCTCGAATTATCTGACGGTGGTGTAGATTCGCGGGCCTCGATCCTATTGCTAGACGATGTCCTTTCCGCCGGTGTGTGGCGTTGCCGATAGTTTCATCCCCAAGCTTATCTCTCTCTTCAGTTGATGCCCATACTGCTCATCATCTGTATCACAGCTGCTTGAGAGGCGAGCTGATGAAGGACCGGACGGTCATCCTCGTATCCCATCACGTCCAACTATGCGCTCCGGGTGCCGCTTACATCGTGGCGCTGGACAACGGCCGCGTACAATTCTCTGGAAATCGGGAAGCATTCCAGAGTTCCGGCGTTATGAAGGGACTAGTTCAGTCAACAACCGCAGACGAGGAAGAGCAAACAGAAGTCGTAATCGAGGCGCTGCCCGCGGCACAGCCGCAGGCCGAATCGGACGACTCAGAGTCAACTGCCGCCCTCTCCCCGGTTTCCAACAAGCAGGAGAAGAGCGCTCCGCGCAAGCTTATCGAGGAGGAAGCGCGTGCCATAGGGCGTGTCGCGTGGGACGTATGGGTGACCTACATCAAGGCTTGTGGTGGGGTTTGGTACTGGGCGTTGTTTGTCGCCATCTTCGTCGTGGCTGCCCTTGGGCCAGTCCTCGAAAACGGCTGGATCAGCTACTGGTCGCGGGGCGATACCTCCAAAGGCCCCGTTTATTACATCACTATCTACGCGATGGTGAGTGTGTGGTTACTCGTGATCTCGCTGTTGTCTGACTTGTGTTACTAGCTCACGACCATCGGTCCGTTCTTCAACCCATGGACATCTCTCATTGACTGACGCTGGTAAAGGATTGATTCTTACGACTTTGCGGTGGCTTGTCCTTTGTGAGTCCCAGTCTCTGTCTGCTCATTACTCGCAACGGCTGAGAACACCTTTGAAGATACGGGATCCATACATGCGTCTACTGTGTTGTACAAACGTACTTGATCATCTCGCTCCACGTTTTCCGGTGGCTAATTATCCTCCAGGACTTCTCGAGGCTGTCTTGTTTGCGAACATTCGATTCCACGATACAGTTTCAAGAGGACGTGTCCTGAATCGGTTCGGCAAAGACTTCGAAGGTGCTTATGCTTTGTACATCTCTCCTTCATTGTGGCTTACTTTCCATCTTAGGTATCGACAGTAGCCTGTCAGACAACTTCGGACGAAGCACAGTGTACTTCATATCCTCAATCGTCTGTCATCCCTTTCTAGCCTGGCCTCCTCCTCATCATTTCTTAGACCACGATTCTCACCATCAGCTTCGTCGGTGGAGTTCCCTTCGTCATCGCTTCATTAATTACTGGGATCTTCTATTATAACGGTACGCTTCATCAGCCGAGGCAGTAAGCAGAATTGTTGAACCCCGTTTACAGTGGCAAAGGTTATTTTGTTACTCGAGGGTTGGTTTAAATAGCTAACACTATGTTCAGGTGTATGGTCAAACATCGCGAGATATGCGCAGACTGGGTACGTTTCAGCATGTTTTGTGGTCTCCTGAAGTTGCTTACATAACATTCCAGATTCGGTGGTAAGCAAATTCGTCCATCCCGACAGGCCTCTTTTGATAATCCGCCAAGACACGGTCGCCCCTGTATTCCATGTACTCGGAGACAATAGCAGGAGTTGCGATCCTTCGTGCGTTTGGCGCGTCTTCAAAATTCCTCAGAGACATGTTACGCTGCGTCGACACCGTCTGTTATGTCATTGAGTCTTATGATTCACTGGCTCACGCACTTCGCAGAACTCCAACCCGTACTATTGGCTCTGGGGGGTGAATCGCTGGCTCTCGGCAGGTGTTCATTTCTCCATTCATGCTCGCTGTTTGACCATACTCTAGATCCGCTTCAACATCCTTTCTAGCGTCATTATGGGGGCTATTGCACTCGTCGCAGTGCTCAACGGGAGCATATCAGCTTCATTGGCCGGGTTTGCGCTGGCCTTTGCGAACACCATAACTGGCGATCTATTGTTCCTGGTAAGAGCGAAACGATGATCGCGATGTCCCCATGTCCTCAACGCCCGCTTAGGTTCGTCGGTTTGTCGGACTGGAGCAATCAATGGTGAGCCTTTCTCGGCGGAATGTAACTTCCGTACTAACGTCGTCCAGGTGGCACTCGAGCGTGTCAAGGAATATTCTGAGTTGAAGAGAGAAGCCCCAGAATTCATGGAGCCCAGACCGCCAGCAACATGGCCATCGACGGGTGCCATTAGGTGTGAAGATCTTGTCATTCGTTATGCTGTAAGTTGGTTGTCGTCTTCTCCTTTCTGTATGACTCATTATTCTCAGCCCGAGCTTCCTCCGGTACTACATAGCTTAACCTTTGACATAAACCCTGGAGAAAAGGTCGGACATAAGCCTGTCTTGCTCTTTCTCCGACTGATTCTCCCACTAGGTTGGAATTCTAGGAAGGTGAATTACATACCAAATGCTTTCTTCCCATTCTCACTCGAGAATAGAACTGGCTCCGGGAAGAGTACTCTCGCACTGTCGTTCTTCCGTTTCGTGGAACCGACGGAGGGCAAGATCGTCGTCGATGGGCTGGATATCGCCCAAGTCGGGCTCACGGATCTGCGGAGTAGGCTCACAATTATCCCTCGTGAGTGACTTTCAGTGTGGAGGACCGGTTTCTCATTTCCATATCATAGAGGATCCCACGATTCTCAGTGGAAGCTTGAGATCTACCCTTGACGTATTCGAAGAATATGAGGATGCTGAAATTGTGCGTCAGAGTGAGACCGTTATCCCTGGGCTGACACCTGTCTCTCAGTTCGAATCGTTGCGACGCGTTCACTTGATACCTTCGGATGACACTCCTGAGGAAGACGCGAACGTAGTCAATGCAAACATGTTCCGCAATCTTGACTCGTCGGTTTCCGAGGGGGGTGAAAATTTCTCGACTGGGTGAGTTTCACTTCTCGTGCGGGGGAATATTCTGACTTTTTTCCTTAGAGAAAAACAATTGCTCTGCATGGCGCGAGCTATTTTAAAACGATCAAAAATTCTGGTGATGGATGAGGTACGCTGGTTACTACCAACTGTGATGTGGAACTCCATTTAATACTGGCGCTCGGCAGGCAACAGCAAGGTAAAATATCGTGGCTGAGTAGGAGAACGTGCAGCTCACAGTCTTGCAGCGTCGATTATGCCACAGATGAGCTGATATCCAAAACGATTCGACGGTAGGTTCTTTCCTCATTCGTTACTATTCAGTGTATTGATGCACTTGCCAGTGAATTTGCGGAGAGCACCATCCTCACGATTGCTCACCGCCTGAGAACTGTAATCGACTATGACAGGGTCTGTAATCCCGCGGCGATTTCTGTGCTATAATTGATTATCGTCATAGGTCATGCTTCTAGACCAAGGCCGGATCGCAGAGTTTGACCGGTGTGTCTAGTCCAAACATAGCAAATGATGCCAGTACGCTCACTTGAATTTCGCAGACCTGCTGTTCTCCTCCGGAATCCAAACTCCAAGTTTTATGGGCTATGTAAAGCTACAGGAAAGGAGGAGTTTGCAATGCTGAAGAAGATGGCCGGGGTATGAGTATATTAGGAAGTAGAGAGAGATCTACACGAATGGATGCCGGCGGAGACCATGGTTACAGTCAGATGCCATGGCACGACACCTTCGAATCGCCACAGTGTCTCGTTGTAGAATCACCCACCCGGCAATTAGGCCGTGGACGGATTGAGGGAATATGTCACATCGCTTTATTTGCAACCGCTGCTGAGGCATTATGTTTCTCTCCCCTCAGTTGCTTCCAGCTGGTGCCAAGGTACGGTAGAAGAAACCACCACTGAATGCTGACGCAGAACCGGCAGAGGATGGCAAGCGCCCATCGGGTTGCTCGGTCAATCCAGGTATAATGCCTCCGGGATGATGTGCGTGCGCAGAGAAGCCGTGTATGTAGCTCGTGTACGCGACATCAACCCAGTTATAAGGTCCTGCCTCGAGACGTCCGTCTTCCGGTACCGTTTGTCGTTTTCTTTCGCGTCGACGTTCGTTGTTTTCAATTCCAGCGATCCAGCCGCGTCCTGACTGCCTCCACAGGTAGACGTCCGACATGCCTGGGCGGGTTTCCAGAGGTAGATCTTCCTTATCTTGACAGCAGATAACAACCGATAACGGATTATCATACAAGGTCAGCGAAGGACTGGCTTGCGATTCCTGGCGAGGAAGCGGGGCACCTCGTCCAGCGAGAAGTTGGATTCGGACTCCTCTCCGTTCTCTAGTTCCGGGAGAAGCTCGCCCAACTCCGCAAAATCATCCAGCAACGATGACTCGAACTCTGGGAATAGTTCATCTGGGTCCAGCAATTCGGCCGGAAGCGGGAAGTCTGGGAGCTCTGGTAGCTCTGGTAGCTCTTCTGATGGGGGAGGCACCTCCTCCGACGGAAACAGCTCCTCCGATGCGGGTAGCAGCTCCGACGACGACGGAAGCAGCTCTTCGGATGGTGGAAGTAGTTCCTCCTCAAATAGCGGTAGCGGCGTCTCTTCCAATGGTGGTAGCGGCAGCCTTTCGAGTAGCAGCGCGAAACCCTCCGGTACAGCGCCGCCTCCCTCTCCACCCTGTATCCTCCACTGTGTACCGGATAATGACCCTAGAGTCCTTTACTCGCCGTCCTGGTCAATAAACAGCCAGGGATTTTTCCGGACGTCGCACCAAACAGATGTCGCTGGGTCGTGGCTCAGGTTCGACTTCAACGGTTAGTTCTTTAGATTTTCCGAGTGTTCGACTTATGCGTCTGCTGCAGGTAGCGCAATCACCGTCTACGGCTCGATTCCAGCGAGCAATGCGACGCATCTGCCCCCTACCGCTGTGTACTCGATGGATGCCGCGAAACCGTTTACGACTGCCGAGCCGATGGCGACGCAGGCGATCCTCAACCAGCCGCTCTTTTCCGCGTCGCAGCTGTCGCGCGACACGCATTCGCTCTTTATCAACGTGACCAACGTGCAGACTGCGTCCCCGTTCTCGATCGACTACTTCATCGTCCTACCGTCGACGCCATCCTTGCCATCCCCGCTCTCGCCGTCCGCGTCTGCGTCCGCCTCCGGGTCGGCGGTATCGCCCAAGTCGAGCTTGGAGGTGAGCAGCGGCGCGGGGAAGGTGGAGATGTCGCAGGCGACGGTGGGGATTCTGGCGGGCGTGCTCGGGTCCGTGATCTTCATCCTCCTCGGCGTCAGCCTGTTTTTCTACGTGATCATCCGACGGCGCCGAATGCGCGCGCACCGGTCTAAAAGCTTCCAAAGTGCGTTTTCTTCCTTTGCACCGCTGCGTACAGCACTCATTAGATTTACCGCTCCAGGTTCGCTGTTCACCACCTCCGAGTCAATCCTCATGTGGTCCCGCACACCATCCCAATACTCGCGCGGCAAAACCCAGTCAGGAGGAGGGAATAGCATCTCTGAAAAGTCCCGCTCTGCGAAGTCGCGCTGGACCTCGTAGTCATTCCCGCTCGACGTCGTAGTAAGAGCGAGACGGACGCTTTGCTGTAGCTGTCTGATATATATATATGTATTATTATCGCATGTACAATCCGCCCATAGTCTACCGTTAGTGGAATCCAACCCGACGTTCTTTCAATGTAAATCCAATCCAACTCCAAACAAATTCTATAAACAGAAACGAGACGCGGGCTCAAGGGTTCCACATCTTGCCGTTGACGAAGGCGAGCAGTTCGGCGTCGTTCATGGCGCGGAGCTCGGGGTGACGGTCGACACCCTGTATCAGGCACATTAACCAAAGGAGCGGAGGAGAAGGAGGGAGGACGCACAGCTGCTTGGGCGGCGCGGATAACCTGCGTCGCAATGTCGGCGCTGATCTCGCGGACTGGGGGAGGGAATGCATCAGCCGGAATCAAAGCAGAGCCGGATATGCATGCTTACTGCGGTCGATATGGGGGTAGAGGAGCCCGGCGTCCTCTTCCTCTCTCGTGAGTGAGTTGGCGAGCCCGAGCGAGGATGCCTCGACCATCGAGTCGGACACAGACGAGCAGCGCGAGAGGATCGAGCCCAGGCCGAGCCCCGGGAAGATGTACCTAGCGGTGGGATGTCGATCAGCTGCTGCGCGCGGGGATACGATTAAAGGAAGGAAACACACATGTTATTTCCCTGTCCAGGGTACAGGACGCGACCCTGGTACTCAATCTCGGGGAACGGCGAGCCCGAGGCGAAGAGGACCTTGCCGTTGGTGTACTTGACGGCGTCGGCGAAGGTGCACTCGGAGAGCTTGACGGGGTTGCTGAGGGGGAAGATGATCGGCAGCGGGTTAAGCGCGGCCATGGTTTCGATTGCGGCGCGTGAGAAGGCGCCCTAAGAGAGAGTAAAAGCCAGTTAGACGTTTGCATGAGCGAGTAGGATGCAGGGTCGGGGACGGGAGGATGCGAAGGCAAGTAGGAAGCGAGGATGGATGCGGGGACGCGAGATGAGATGAAGAAAACACGCACCGACATGGTCGACAGCCCCATGAGCGCCGTAGGCTTCACGTACTCGAGGATATCCAGCAGGTCCGTGATCGGCTTGCCATTGTAGTCTCGGCGTGCAAAGTCTGCCAAAAAAAATTCGATAACGGATTTGGGGCATAGAGGAACCGTACGTACACTCCTTGTGCTCCGCCATCGCCCCACGGCCGGTATACACGAGCCCCTGGCTGTCGACGAGCCAGATGCGCTCGCGTGCCTCCTGTTCGGACATGCCCTCGAGCGTGAAGAAGCTCATGAGCTGCATCGCAACACCCACACCCGCCGAACCCGCGCCGAAGAAGAGGATGCGGTGATCCTTGAGGGGGCGGCCGGAAGCTGCATGCATTCAATCAACGTAAGTGGTGTATATAAGGATTTTGGGGATTTTGCGCACCGGCCGACGAGAGCCTGGCGGCGTTGATGAAACCCGAGAGGACAACAGCGCCGGTCCCCTGGATGTCGTCGTTGAACACGGGGTACTTGTCACGGTAGCGGTCCTACGTGATTTTCGATAAGCAACGAATGGTGAACCCAAGGAAGGAAGACGTACAAGGTAGAGGAAAGCGTGGTCCGTCGAGAAGTCCTGAATGCGCCGTAAGTACGAGCATACAACACAGCGAGGGAGGATGCAAAGCGCACCTCAAACTGCACAAGCAGCTTCGGGAAAGCGATGCTCATCTCGTACATGAACTCGTCCATGAACGCGGTCATCTCTTCCGTCGGCACGCGGCGCTGGCGGAGGCCGAGGTAGAGGGGGTCGTCAAGGTACTTTTGGGTGTTGGTGCCGAGGTCAAGACAGATGGGGATGGTGGAGGCGGGGCGGATGCTGGAGGCGAATATAATGAGTACGAGAGCGAGGAGAGAGACGGGACGCAAACGCACCCGGCGCCAGCGATGTAGAGACTGAGCTTGCCGATGGAGATGGGCATGCCGTTGATCCCGAGGTCGCCCAGCCCGAGGATGCGGGAGCCTGCAGACGGAAATTAATCAGCGCAACGCGCGAAAACGACAGGGGAGCGCGCGCACCGTCAGTAACCACGCTGATGCGCGCATCGTCGATCCTGCCCCAGCTGCGCAGGACCGAGCGGATTTTGCCCTTGTCCTTGACGGACACGAACTGCGAGCCGTGTTAGGTTCCCAGTAATCGCAATAACTAAAGGCGACATACCAGGCCCTCGGGACGTCTATTCGGGAGCGCAAAAACACCGTCAGCAAAGCCAAAATAAAATAAAAGAATCCAATCTAGGGCACTGACCTATAGTTGTGGGAATACTGAATTACATGGTTATGAGCGACGGTGCTCTCGAGCCTAAGAAAGCAATACGCACCTCCTGGCACGCCTGACCGACTGTGGGGGTATAGATAATAGGGGTAAATTCGGACATGTGGTCGAGGCAGAGGCGGTAGAACATGTGTGGGTCCTGTTCCTTGAGCATGGAGAGGTAGATGTACTTTTCGATGTCCTTGTCCTTGGAGCGTAGCTGCTTCATGCAGCGCACAGCGTGCACTTTTTCGTCGAGCGTCGGCGGCGTCAGGCCATGCGGGGGCTTCGGCGGCGGCTGGGGAGCCATCTTGAGCTTCTGGACGCCATTGCTCCAGTACGGGGTGAGCACGATGGTCATTAGGGATTAAGAGAGAAGAAGAAGAGACGAAGGACGAGGAAAAGAGAGCTAGAACGAGGCAGGGTTAAAAAATCTGGGGACGGCAACCACTTATTATATGTATGTCATGATGCGGGGCATTTCGGACCATTGGCGGTGGGGATCAGCCCGTTCCGGTTCAGGGTAGCCATCGATATCCTCAACTGTTACCATCGGAGATACCCTGAGATACCCTAGAGCGTTTCAAAGCTGGTCAGTGGGTGGGAGCACGGCACTCGTTCCTGGCGAGGTGACGGCAGCATTGTTGGCGTGTTTCCCGTCTAGTAGCGTCGACGGCGTGCTACGTTGGAGTCGGACTGACGAAGAGTCGTGATTGTTGTCTACGACACACATCTTACCTTGATCGTTACAGGTTGAACACTGTTGATTGATAGTAGTGATGCCATAGCTGCAACAGGCCCAAGCTGTAACTATCGTCCTGGTCGGAGCGGGCGCTCGGAGTTCCGCGGCGGAAGAAAAGCAGTCTTCCGAAGTCGGCCCAACTTTTTTTCGGAATCAAATTTTGGTGAGGGTTTCGGTTAGAGTGCATGCTTGTTTGTTCGTGTGTGATCATAAAGCCCAAATAACGGAAACTTGAACACCTCGACCACGACTTCGCCATGGCTCTGCTCTGTTCATGATCAAGTCTACGATACACCAAAACGCCGAAACCCATTATTTCATCACTGGTTCCTGAACAGAATCGTCTTGTCCAGCTCGCGGCCTCAGCAACCTAGTTCCTTGTTGGTTCCTTCGTTAAACCGTGACGGTGAAAGCCAAGTTAAAGTTGTTATCGGAAGGAAGTTGCTCGCACTCAAGTCCTGACCGTCATCTCCCACACCGTTCATGGCCATCTGCTTCTCGTACTCTCGGAGACCTCGCCTGTTCTCTGACTCCTTCCGACTCTCCTGATCTCCGTGCCCCCGTTTGTCTCCTCTGCCTCTGCCTCTGTATCTCTCTGAATCTTCAACGGAAATGGCAGCGGAAACGGCAACGGAAAAACTATCACCCACTCAGATTCAGATCCCAATATCAATCTCGGGCTCCGATGCGTAAATATAACGGCGTCCCTCGTTTAACCCTCTTCTTCCGAATCCCTCCCCGTCCTTGACTCCGGCTCAAGTTTTCCGACCCGGCGGTTCCTTGCGCTTGCAATTGCAATTTTCTATTTTTTGTGCACGGTCCCTCGGTCGCTTTTCTGGGCACATTTTGTGTGACGCCGTCCCTCCTTGTCTCCATCCGCACGAATAGATCATGCTTCGTTTCTCATGACGAAAGACGACGATTGGAAGCGTCCGCGGTTCGTGAGCTTTTCCATATGCAGATGGAAGGTGTTACACATTGGATTCCGTTAATCTCGGCATGCTGCTACTCTCCGCATATAGGTACTTAGCCTTCGCTTGAACGGATTCAATAGGTGCCTTCGCTTGACGGAGAATTCAGGTGAGTGCATCTCGGAAAATCAAATCAAATCAACATGCATATCGTTACGTTGGGCGCTCGTTCGCTCGCCTTTCACCGTTTTATGGGCGCGAAGCGCGCGCCTCACATTGTATGATTCTCTCGGCTCTTTGCGCGCCACTTGATCGCGGACTGAACACTTCATCTATCGCTATTCAAAATCTAAAGATAAACTCAAAGCAAGTCTTCCGGTAGATCTATGATAAACGAAAATTCAAGCTAAGACCGTGAGTGACTCATGTTTATCGATCTGGTCAAAAGAAGGTTTTTTCCCTTTTTGCAATGTCTATACTTATCTGTGCGAACACTGTGAACCTGGCTGCCAATGGGCCCTTCGACTTTGTCTGAGCATCTGTTTAGGGGACGGTGTACGAGGTGTCTGGAGACAGTGAGTGTTAGGATATCGGGCATTAGGTATTGGCAGACTTGGGAATGTTACCAAGTAAACATTAATTTCCTCAAGCGTGCGGAAACTGAGCACTGAACGCCCAGCTTGTTAACGTCGTTGATCGAGTTGCCTACATGTCTCGCAGATATATCCTTCACGAACTCGTGGGTTTTCTTAACGTAAGTCTCCGCACCTCAGGCGTTCGAGCGCACGAACTTGGTCCAAATCGGTCTCAAGGGAAATGGATTCAGCCGCTCCGCGGCGCAGTAAAGCGATAGCATGAATACGCTGCTGCTAGAGCAATGAGCGTTCTCGATTGCGTTCGTCGCCTTTTGGCTTCGAACCAATTTCCGGCAGGGATGATAGATCTCAGTGCTACCAGTATCTTGGATGTATGTATTGGTGCCGCGCCCTGAAAATTTAGCCCATTCATTTCGGCTGCATCCCTGGGACAATCCTGCTCATCGTCGACGAATATCAGGAAGTGGACCGCATGATAAGTTATCAGATGAGATGAGGAACGGAGCCCCGTACATTGTTTGTTCTATTCCAAAAACAACGACCCAAAATCGTCGACAGCAGGTTCGGCTTCGTCCTCTAAGTCTTCGTCGGAATGGTCCTCGTCGAAGTCGGCCAGAAGTCTCGGTGTCTTACCCCGCCATCGTTCGATTTTTATTCGAAGTAGTCGGTCGACGTCGTCGATTGTTTTACATGCGCTTAGGGCTGGTCGGAATTTGCAATACCAAGGACGGCGATGACTGAAAAACAACAGATGAGAATCCGAGTCCTCTGGAAGAAGCACGAAATGAACCATTGGAAATCGATGAAATGTCTGATATGTGTCGTTATCATTGAAAGCGTTGCGGTACGGGGATACTCCTTGCAAATCTGCAGATACTCGAGAGAAATATCCACCGGATCCGGAACTTTGTTGGCGAATAGGCTGGGGGTCGAAATTTAAATTGTGATGCATGTGCACCAACCAGGGACACACCACGGATTCCCGAGAAGTGTTTTCTGCCACCATAAGGCCATCCGCGCCGGTCTCCTTGAGGTTCTCTTCTAGATCGTTCCAGACACGTACGTTGCCGTTACTGACGACGGGCAGGCTTAAATTATCTTTGAGCCTCTTCACCTGACTGAGATCAGCGGCGCCGTGCCTTCTCTTCCGGGACGACACTGTCCGGGCGTGCAAGGTCAGCCATGAAGCGCCACAGGCTTCAAGATTTTGGGCAAGGTCTAGTGTTTTAGGTGCAGGCTGGCAGAGCCGGAGTTTGGCGGCGACTGGAACGGTGAAGGAGTTCGACATTGCAGATACTAGTTGATGTAAATCATTGGATACAATAAGTTGAAGAGCCAAAATATACCAATTTCTTCAACCAGCGGCCAATCTTTCTGGCCGAGCAGATATGCTCCAAAGTGACCATCAAAGGCCCCCTCTTGTGGACATCCAAGATTCAAATCTTGCGCGCGAGCTCAGTGCGAATTCTTTCTGATGGGAAAAGTTGAGCGCATACCTATACCGTCACAATAATTCTGCAATTTCCTACCGGCTCGTACGATCGTCTCTGCATCATTTCCACACAACTGAACAACTACGGGTCGTTCCGAACAGGCAGGATTCATCGTCAAGTCCCGCAAATGAAATTCTAGATACTCTTGATCGTTCAGAAGGGCGTCGGGCTTCAGCATTTGGGTATAGACAAGAGTTGCGCCATAACGCTGGACAAGAGTTCGGAAAGAAAGATCGGACTGGTTGACCATAGGAGCAGCGATTCGAGACAACATTGGGGTAGGGATCATGTCCAGACGAGGATTTAGACGGGATTCAATTGACTGAGCAGTGGACCTCCGCGTTCGAGCACCGTTCGAGTCTGAATAATTTCGAGTCAAGGACTCAAGAGCCCGCGGTCACATGTTTGACATGCACCGCCCCATAACTTTACTCCTCATCCCCAACATCCGTTCTCTCAATGTAGCATTCGCCGTTTTTCTTACTCGCGGTATGGAAAGTCCAACTCGTCTTATCTGAAGCTATCGCAGAATTTAATGAGTGTCAATGCCGCGCCCGAACCGTAAATGCCAAGGCCTATCTCACGTCGTTTCCCTGGCAGAATCCATGTGGTCCACTAACCTTTCCTCATGCCGCACCCTGCTTTCGGGCGGAGGCGAGGGGGTTAAATAGTATCTAATCTGCGTGTCGGATTCCCCGGCTTGTCAGCGTCATGGCGCCACTTTCCAAGTTTCTAGCTGCGTTTTCCGCTTTCATCTGCGCAAGCGCTGTATCGGAGACTGCACAAACCCAGGGAAAAAATGACCCTTGTGCAGTAATTGGTGGCCAGAAATGGGTCGCTCCCAAGGACGTTAGGGCGTGTCTTTCGTCTTTCAAGGTGGATCCGACCATTAAAACCAATGTAAGAACGCTGTTTCATTTTACGCATCACTGATGGTTTCCACAGATTCTTGACGTCGTGAGCAAGACGTTGGCGTTTCACACCTCGGTGAACTATGAGATTAAAGCGCCAGAGCCATTCTCCCAATCCGTGCACGAGGACCTGTTCAAGGATATTGCGCGCATTTCCAAATCCCAGTATGCATCGGATTACGATCTTCACATCGACCTGTCCCGCACCCTGAAAAGACTCAACGACGGACACTGCGTGTGGATCAATGCGTGCTATGTGCGCCTTTAACATTTATTTTCTAATGGATTTCTGATGGTGGTCTCTTATCAAGGATTGTAAGCAATTTTAACGCCGACAAACCTATTCATTCAAGCTCCTGCCGATAGCGTTATTCCTCAACTTCTTGCCAATTCCGTTGACACTCATCACGGAGAAAGATGGGTCCCAAAACGTCCACATTGTTCCAGAGGCGTTCCAGGTCGCTTCAGCGGAATTTCCGGACCAGATTTCCGTGTGGCAGGACGCGCTTCCCGGATCATTGAAAGGGCATCTTGAATCTGTAGGACAGTCCTTCCATATGGACTCTCTTTCCATTGAGACCTTCTCCAGCTCTCGGGCGCCAAAGTATTGCTCATCAACGGAAAACCGCCGTTCGACGCAGTTAATGCAAACGCCTTGATCACTGGGAGCTTCCAGGCTCTCGGGACGCGGCAAAATACGTATGTGCGATCATTTTTTCTGCAGGACACACTTATCCTCCCAAATTATTTCTAGCTTCTTTTCAAGTTATGCTCGCTCTACCGCCAGCTTCAGCTATAGCATGGGCAATTTTGCACAGCAGTCTCTGCCTCTCGCAGATTCAGTAGATCTTGTGATCCAGCGGGTGAATCAAACGAAACTAGAGAGTATCACGGTCAGCTAGAGCGGGTACAAATCATCTTTTTTTTTATAGCTCATTCACTACTAGCTTCCTTACCGGTCGAGAATCAACCCCGCAACTGTGCCCTTTAACAGCTCTGCAACCTACAGAGTCAATAATTGTGTTGCGGTCGATGGAACCAATGGTGTGGACCTTCACGCCTCTTCCTTGGTGCCCTCCCCCGCAGTCCAGTTCCAACAGTCGCCTCCGTTGGTTCCTTCGAAGAAGCAGCTGGTCAACGTGATCATGGACACTGCTCCCTTGTCTGACATCGTCCTTCCGCCGGTCCTGGAACCCAGCGTTCCGGCCCTGAACGGAAGCTTTGGCAGTGGGGCCTTTTTCTTGCAGAAGGACGGCAAAACCGGCGTATTGGCATTGGTACGGCATCCCCTTGCGAGCGGCCGCTGGCGCGCACCTTCTTACCTTGTCCCAGGGTTCGTTCAGCGGTGATGATTTCGACGTGATGGAGAGTGGTTTGTTAGAGGGCCTGTTGACGTTGAAAGAAATGGGCGCGACACAATTGATTGTCGACGTTGTATGTTGTGCCACGAAAAAAACAAGTCGCCGGGCGCTAACTTGTTTATCTTCAGACAAATAACGGAGGCGGGTTTATTTGTGTTGCACATGTGAGTTGAACGGTATTTATTCAATCTGGCGGCTCACGTCGAATTTTCCAGTGGCTCCATCGAATCGTATGTGGCATCGCTACGGGAAAGCAGTGCGGATCTGACATTAATAATTTTAGCTCGTCGGGCCCAAGAGTACCACTGTTCCACAAGCTGGTCTGGCCTTCGACTTCTCTTGTTGGACGGGTTGATTCAAATGTACATTTCTAAGGTCTGGACACGAAAGCAAGAGACGGACCTTTGGCGCGTCAAATTGTTCAACAAATCATCGACAAGAATTTGGATCCAGACCAAAACCTGCTGTATAATCCTCTGAACTGGAACGACGCCAACAACGTGCAATTCGCGGCTACCGACAATTGGTAGGTTGTTAATCTAACGCGAGGTCTATTTCTGAGTCTCCGAAGGCTGCTCCCTCCCGTGAACCTTCAAATCAACGGGAACGCTGATGCGTTCAGCCAAAGGTTGCCTGTATTCTTCTGGGATCTGCACAGCACTCACCTGTGTGCGTGTTTAGACTGGGCCAAGAATGCCAGCCTAGTGCCTTCACATCGACACCGCCCGACGTTGCCCTATTCAACTCCTCCAAAATTGCCATTGTTTCGAACGGAAGGTAGGTCCGAACTTTATGTTTAGCTGCAGGTTTTGTTCACACAGGTGTGATCAGGTGTGCTAGCTCGTGCTCACTGTTCAGCGTATGTTCGCCAAGTCGGTGGTGCGTTCTCTTCTCTGACCATGCCATACAGGTTACAATGGCCAAAGAAGAAGGCGTCAAAATGGTCGTGGTGGGTGGCAAGAGCGACACCAAGCAGGAATATTGCGGCACCGTGGGAGGTAGGCTGCGCTCTCGGGTGGATGCGCATCCGTTCTCTTCTCACTAACGGTGCTCGACAGGCCAGTCGACGTCCTACTCCACCATCGACACCGAGATCAAGGTCCGCATGCCTGCTTAATACAATACGTACGCGGGCGCTGACGCCCAGCGCAGACGACCCAGCTGAAGAACGACTCGCGCGCACCACCTGATCTGTACGTGACCCCCCGCGTTCCCTCCGCGAATCACACATTCCCCACCGCTTACTCCCGGGGAACTGATTCTAATCTCCGTTCCATATAATTAAATGCGCTTCTTTCCTGTGGCTCGCGCGCTTGCTGATACCCGGCGCGTATTAATTGCAGGCTAGTCAACGGCGTGCAGGGCATCACCTGGCGCCTAGGCTTCGGGATCGCGGACACGACACAACCCGAAGGTGCGTCCTCCACGATGCCGCTTCCGCTACCACCCGCTAATCGGAGCCTTTCGGGGGGAAAAACACCTCCAGAATGGCAAGATCATCCCGCAGACCTGAACTTGGCGCTTACACCTGACCTGTGAGGCCCGCGCTTCTTCTCATGCCAAGGCGCGCTAACCGGGCGTGCCTTATTTACTACTTACCTGTCTGCTTGCTTGCTTCCTAGCGTAAACAACCCCGTCGCGATCTGGGAGGCCGTTGCCGCGAGGTTGTTCGCGTAGTACGACACCTAAGGGCACGGAGTGCGTGATTTCTGCGGTGTTCGAATGTTCGAATGTTCATATTAACGATGGTGTGTAATGAAGTAAATAAATAATCGAACGCGCACCCGCACCTTCGCGCGCATCTCGCAGGCTTCCGGAAGTAGCCAATGCACATTTCGAGACAAAGTGGTCCTGGGGAGCGGTAACTGCATGTTCGCGGGTCAGCGAGTGTGTTCGCGGGTTATCAGGGCTATATCGAGGGAAGGGAGGTTCCTGAGGTCGCTTCTTTTGGCTACCCACTGACGTCGTAATTGGCAGTGAATCTTGAACTTTGTTTTGAAATTGGTGCCGGCAGAAGTCAACCTAACTTTTAGTCCCGCACCCTCAAAGGTAAAGCTTGCGGCGTCGGAGAATTGGCTTGTAGTCAAAAGCAAGTTATGTATATACCTGGATGGCGTCAGAGGTAGATTAGACTAAAACTAACTCTCGGCGATCAGCTCTGTACAAATTTGCAGCTGATGAACGTGTGCGAGTAGATGAGGAGTGATTGCATTAAAAATACATTTTGCGACAAAAAAAAGTACGACGACTCGGAGCGCGGCCCATAAGTATAATCGTAGCTAATAAATGACCAGAGGAAAAGAGGGTTCATAGGAGTCCAAGTCTGTTTCTCATGCTCGTCTAGGTGCCAATGGTATAAGGCGGAAATGCGGTAGATGCGGTAGATGGGGGTCGGTGGTAGTGGTGGGGGGCGGGGGAGGAGGGGGTATATCGCTGCACTACATCGCGTCTAGGGGGGCTCATGGACTCAGACTGGGGGTTTCAGGCCCAATCATCACCTTGAGCACCATGCGCCCGTCTTTGTCCTTCCCGCGCGCAAGCAGGTCGAACGCCGCGCCCGCGTCTGCGAGCGCGAAGCGGTGCGTGACGAGCGCGTCGATGTTCTTTAGCTTGCCGGAGGCGAGGAGGGCGAGCGCAGCGGGGTATGTGTTGGCGTAGCGGAATGAGCCCTGGATGTCGACCTCACGCACGGCGGCGCTAGAGAGGGGTAGGAGCACGTTGCGGGCACCCATGCCGATGAGCATCACTTTGCCGCCGGACATCGCAGCCTAGGGAATTATTAATTATTTAGTAGATGGCGGGAGGAAGAAGGGGACATACGTGTATGGACATCTGGATACAAGGCTCAGCGCCGGTGCACTCGAAGACAACGTCGAACCCGTCGGGCTCGCCGAACTTGAGCAGCGCGGCCTGCATGCTCTCCTTCACGCGCCTCAGCTGCTCGTCGCTCGTTTTGGCCTTGTCCGCCATCGGTAGACAAAATGTGTCAGCCGCAAAGCCCTGCGACTTGGCAAAGTCGAGCCGCGATTGGTTGATGTCGATGGCGACGACGCGCGATGCGCCCATGGACTGTGCGACGGCACACGCGAGGAGGCCGATGGCGCCGACACCGAAAACGAGTGCGGTCTGGCCGGGCGAGACCTGTGCCCGGCGTGCGGCATGTAATAATACGGATAGGGGCTCTGCTAGCGCCGCTTGTTCAAAGGAGCAGTTTGCGGGCATTCTGTACGTCAATGAGCGGAGACAAGACGGCTGTGGGGAAGCGAGCTCACGGGTGGAGGACGTGGGCGGGGTGGTTCATGTACGTCTGGAGGGTCCCGTCGAGGTGGGGGAATGTTTTTGCGCTGCTGCAGAAGCGCATCTCCTTGCAGAGGTTGTAGCGGCCCGCTGCACAATAGTCGCACTTGTTGCACATGATGCCTGCTTCAATCGCTACTCGCTGGCCGACCACGAGGTTCTTGACCCCGGGGCCCACCGCGGTGACGACACCTGCTGCTTCGTGACCAAGAACAAGTGGAGCCTGGAGTGCAAAGTCGCCATTCCGCCCGTGCAGATAATAGTGGACTGGGAAAAATAAAATAGGGTGAGCAATGGGGTGGGGCGGGTGTAAATGTAGCCTACGGTCACTGCCACACAAACCCGTGGCCAGGACAGCGACCTGTGCTTGGCCTGCCTGGGGGGGCCACAGGGTGCGGTCCTCGATGCGGAGGTCCTTGGAACCATAGAGGACGGCAGTGGTCTGGGAGGGGAGGGCGATGGGGGACATCGTGGGGGGTGTTTTTTGAATGTGGAATGGAGTAGGGGGCGCGTGCCATTTTATAGAGGGACCGCGAAGGGATGAGGATTTGCGCCGGTCCGAAGAGCCGAGAGTGAGTTTCGCGTGACAAGTTGTTCGATCAGTCGAATCAACCAAGGTTATTATCGAGATTCAACGCCGCACAGTCTGTACGGCATCCAATCACGCGAGCCCACGAGCCCACCAGAATTCCACGCACTCGTTCTATCCACTTTTCTGTCCAGAAATCATCAAACAGAGAGCCTAGCGTTCACAAACTGAATCTTCAAATTCACCGGCCCGTCGGTGCGAGTGCCGATGTGGGGCACATTCAATCAATTTCCTTTTCCGGGTTCCTTGAATTTCAAATACCCCAGGACCTTGACGGCTATCGCGTCCTGCACTGAGCAATATGTCTGTGCACGGGCCCCCAGGCGGCACCACCGCAGACCCACCCAGCGGGGGCTATTGGGGCCGCCCTCGTGGCCCCCTGCCGCGAAGAGCTCAGTGCCTGTTTCGACGGTTATGGAATCTTTCCTTACATGTGCCGGGCGCTCTTCTCAAAGTGATCTTGTGTCCGATTCCGATCCTGAATCTCATCCACGTTCGTTTGTGCGGCCCCCCATTACTCGGTGCGGTCCCCATTACTACTTGCTACTACTACTCGGTGGCTGGTCTTTGCGCGGCTCGCCGCACACGGGCAACTCGCAGTCTCAGAGCAAGGTTATTATCAAGTGCCCAGTAGCATGACACTACATTTACCTCGAGAATCCAGATCGCCCTTCTCTCGCTTGCGGCTTCTCGCTTGCAATGCGCCGGTCTTTTCCCCCCGTCCTTCCCGCGGCCCTCCCCACCCCATTCGTAACCGTGGCGGCTCGTTCCACCAAGGAACCACCTGGATCCTGGAACGCGATTGAACGGAAATCGCGCCCCACCAGCCACCCACCATCGCTGGGGCAGGGTGCTTCCGGTCTGGCATAGAAGATCTTCGAAAGAATCCCTGCGGAATTTGGCGCAGGCCACTCTGAGGTGCCCGTGCTCCGGGCCTCGTGGGGCAACAGTACAGCCGACCCCGTGCGGCCCTGCATTTCGCCGGCGACGGTACATTCCCGCAACGACAGCGCAAAATGAAACGGCGGCGAAAACAATATGCAATGTCACTGTGAAAAGGCCGGACCACCATTCCGAGAGCCGACGTTCTCATTAAGTCCGGCGTGGGATTGCGATCAAGCGTTCCCCGCAAAGAGCCGAGAGAACGAGAAGCATGCCGACATTGGCAATTTGACATCCCAGCCGGCATCAGGCGCGCTGTTTCGCGTACGCTGCGATTGACGCGCGACGCCTGCAACGGTACGGTGGCGTCGGCCCGACAGGCGCGCGCATTTCAACTTTCCAGAAATTTTGATTTTCTGGATAATTTCTGATCGGATACCGGGCCGGGGCCGATGAGCGGGGAATCCAGTGTGGGAATGCTTTACATCCTTGTGCGACAGCGACAGTGGCAGTAAGCAGGAACCACAACCACGGCGGCAGTAGGTCGCAAATTGCACCGGCAACCCCGAGAGCAACGGACCCCACCACTTATCCTTTCTCTAGTCCTACGCAATTGAAGCGTAGCCAGTGGCAGAAGGCCCACGGACCGCAAGAGCCTGAGGCGGCGTCATCGAATCCGACAATCGAATCAAAGCAGCACCATGACAGAATCGAAGGACTGATGATCCGTGTGAGCGGATGGGCGATGGGTGGAGGGACTGACGCAAATAGTTGGGCGCAGGGGCCTGAGAAGCGGCAGTTGGGCAAATAAATATCAAGCGGAAGCGGCCGTTGAGCGAACAAGCAACAGCCTGGTGGAAGCAGCAGTCGGGCAAACAAACACCAGGCAGAAGCAGCGCTAGGTAAATCCTAACAAATCGGAATTCAATTGCGTCGGAGGAGCGAGTAAGCCCCAGATCCACCCCGACAGCGGGGGCGGACATGAACGCGTGTTGAGTAAGACGGGTGTACGTTGGGGCACGCGTGGGCTTGGCCACATCCTTGAGAGCTAGCCGCCTTTAGACTGAGGCGGGCGAGGAACGTGTCTACCGCCGTAAACGCCGCTGACCGAGGTGCACGCTGACCGTCATAACATAACTAGCGGAGTTCCGTGACGAACGCGTTTCGCGCTTCGTCCGCATGCTAGAAGCTCGCCCGCACGCCAGGGGGAACCATCAGCACGACGCCCGCCGGCAGAGACATGCTTTACTTTTTGTATCGCGGAAGAAGAAAGAGGCGGAGTTGAAAGAAGAGCCAGAGCCAAAGTGTGTGTGATGCGTCTATGTTTATTATGCTTGAGGACCGTGACCGCAGATCCAGGGCCTCGTCCGAAATTGCAATGTTTTGTTCCCAGACCGCACCGATGAACCGCGTGCGCGAAAAATATAGCGATCTACCGTGGGCCACGTAGCAGAAAATGGCAACTGGGCCATGTGTGCGGTAACGGAAAAAGAACCGGGTGTGCAGAAACAGAAGGTGGACCGAGACGGCAACGGAAAATAGCGAGTGGAGAAAATAGAAAATAGCGAGCGCAGGGAAAAGCCGGAGTGGAGAGACCTCGACAAGCAGAAAATTTACGCTGTCGGATTGGGAAATTAACTGTTAAATTAAAATCTGAATCTGAATCTAAATCTGTCTGAATAGCGTCGTTGCCGTTGAAGAACCAGAGACAGAGGTAGAGGCAAACGGGCGTCGGAGATCAGGAGCGAGCGAGCGAGGGTGGACGGCATTCGGGGCGGGTAGTCGATGACGTCCAGGGCCCTATTCTCCAGGGTAAGCGGCAGAGTCGCGGACTGCAGTGATAACCATAACATGCGATTCGGTCCGAGTCAGAGTTCAATGGCAGGTCGGTCGGTTCATTGAATACCCAGGTAAGAAAAATAGGTTGCAATCACCTGGTGGATCGCAGGCTTGAAGAGAGCACGGCAAGTTTGTGGTAGTGGGCGAGAGCTCGGAAGCAGTGCGAAGCAGTCCGGAAGTGGAAGTGCGCTGTAATTAGAATCGAATAGGCGCCCGCGCGTCTGCGCAACAATATTCAGAGAAATAAATGATCGCCGGAGTGTTTGGACCAAAAAAAAGATCAAGGAGACAGGAAATCGTCACGGACTTCAAGTAGAAAGCAGGGCAGAATATTTGGTCTTCCTGACGCCACATGAGACAAAAAGAAGGCAACTTGGTAAATTGCGTGGAGTGCGAATTTCGGGCGGAAAAAATGCACGGGTCGGGAGCTCGCCATTAGGCCTGTCACTGTTCTTCGTACGCGAGCGGTGCATCGATGCAAATTAGGAGGGCTGTGGAAAGTGGCAACTGAGAATGGGCGATGCGGTTCAAGGACTTTTTCAAGGTATTCAAAAGTGTCGGGAGCGAGTATCTATAGGAGTAGGGAGGTCAGGTCTGAAATAGGATCCGACCGACTCCGGCGGGACTCACTCAGAACACGACCCAGCGTCATAACACAAGGTGCGGTGCCAGACGTTGTAACGAGACTTACAATACATTATGAGGACCAGAACCCAAAGAAATCGAGAGGAAAAAAAGACGTACCACTGGCAGACACCCCGCCTTGCACAGGTTCCACAAGCTACGACTCTCCACGATGCCCTCGTACCTCAGGCTGCTGCGTTATCGGCAAGAACCCAGCGCATGCCGCCCGCGATGTCAGAAAAAGTGGTGGTCGAGATCAGACCACGAAGAAATGGAAGTAAGACGCACATGCGCGTCTGAGTCATAGATACCAAACTCGCAACGCGCGGATCCCAAGCCCAACACGCGTACACACACTGGCCGCGTCTTTGAGTCTTTCTTGATTTTTCCACCTCTCTGCTTTCAAGGTGCTTCCTACTCTAGCGTTTTCTGACCCACTGGTCCGGAGAGGAGCGGCAGAAACAAACGGCATCACTTTCTGGTGCCAGTGTCAGGTGCGTTGAAAGAGGCTCCTGCCTTGCTCCTGCCACACGCGAAACCTCAAACTAATCCGTTGATCAGCCTGCGGTATTTTTCCCTGTAGAACTTACCCTCGCTCTTTGAATTGTTACCACCCATTGATATTAATATAGGCGGCCGTCTGCGCTGAGGTCGGTGAACGCCCGGGTAGTTGTGGGATAGGGTTCAATATCAAAGTGGAATGTCTTGCGCCTGAGGTTAAACACGCGGTGGATGGTCCATGGAGGTGTCGACTTCATCGGCCCTGGAGGTCTGACCCCAGGAAACTGGATATTGATCGGCAGGGCTTTTCAACACAAACACCAGGTGCCACTTCAGCTGGTACGGGTCTATAACAAGCATGCGCCTGGCCGAACGCCGTCTTGATTCTAGGAGTCTTGTATCATTACCCCATCACTGCGGAACTCGCGCGGCCACTACTAGCGAGGATGCTGGTCATTTTTCACCGGCGATGGAGACCATGAATTTATCCCGGTAGGCTCTCGGTATCGGTGATTCGATTTCAGCTCGAATTCGAGTGTTTGCGCTCTCCGAGAAAGTATAAAGCGTCTTTACATAAGCTTTCTCATCGAGCTGGCTACCCCATTCACCGTGGAGTACAGGTGCGCACTGGATACGCTCCGCTAGAACTAAAATTCACGGAAACTTTCAGCTCCTTGATATCCTCCCTTCTGGCTTACTCCTGGCTACTTCCGACAGCCGCTGTCATCATGACGCACCTGCCGTTCACTGGGCCCCAACTTCCCCAAGAACTGCGGGATAAGATCATCGGACTCCTTGATCACAGGGAGGAGCTGGTATCCTGCGCTTTGACTGCCCGCTCATTCGTGATCGCCACCCAATCGCGGCTTTTCAATGACATCTCCATCTTCCACCACATGCAGGCCACCGAGAGCCCTTGCACAGATGAGGAGTACCGTGCTCGCGTGCAGGCTGCATTTAAACGTCTGGGTGAGGTCCTCACGGAGTCGCCCCACCTCAAAAGATACATCCGATCTGCGTCGATTATGGCCGACTTGCAGGTTGTTGTCCTCTTTTCCAATATCGGCCTTCCTTCTCTGCGCTACTTGGAGCTCCATAGTTATGACGACATCGAAGGCCTGGACGGGGATGTTCTCGAACCCCTGCAGCGTCTCATTGGTCTTGCGTCTATGAGACAGCTGAAGATCTGTGCGCCTTTCTCGCCGCAGATTTTCCGCGACCACACGCCTTATCTGACGGAGCTCGCATTCGACTCTGCCCCTGCACCTAATGACCTCGAAATTGAAGATTTTATCCCCGATAATCCCCGCACAGTGGTCGAAGTCCTCAGACTGTCCGACTCCCCCGATGTTGCGGACTGGCTGATTGACGAGGATTGTCCATTCGATTTCACGCAGCTCCGCAGTGTCGTGGTCCTGGTGTCCATGACCGACAGCGTTCGCGTACTCCTCGCTGCCTCGAAGCAGACAATCAGGTCTCTGATGTTGGGCTCAGGTGCGTCACCACTTCCAGGCTGTCGATTCAGATCTAATTGATGAACCACAGCTGATATCATGCTGCACCCGCTCGACCTATCGCAGTTTCCAACGCTGAACTATGTATATCTCCTTGTGTCATCCCTGTGGAACATCGTGGACCTCCTCCCGTCAATATCTGAGCTCAATGGCGTCAATGTCATTGCGACAATCGTCTTTGAGCTCGAGGAGTCCTTCCACACGCTCGACTCAGAGGGGCTGGCGAATCTAGAGGCTAATTTACCTCAATTCGATGGCGCCTTGAATCGGCTCCCGTTGCCCGCGCTAAAGAAGGTCGTCGTTCTCCTGCCTCCGTTAACGGGCCGGGATAAATATATGGAAGCAGAGACAGCGTTAAAACGCATGTTGCCTCTTCTCGTCCGGCGCCAGCTGTTGCACCTCAAGGTGAAATGCGAATAGGCATTTCTCATTGCGCGTCACTCCGAACCGGTGTAAAACTAACTGCGAAAAAGGCTGTGGAGTCACTCTGTAGTGCGAATTATTATGGGTTTTGTCGCTCCCGTTACACGAGGTTCTCATGTGAAATATCAAAATCGAGGTAAACTCAAAAAAAAACTCCGCGTCCTCTTTCTGTCATGGAAGAACGGAAACTTCGGCGTAACCTATTCTTTCCGTCTCCTTTTCTCATCTCACGCTCTGGCGGTTTTTTTCTGGAATACTCCCGCTGTCAACACACCCTCTTTGTGCTCGTCTCTCGAAGTCGCGTGCTCTATTTCAGGCCTGTATTGATGTCCTTTCAATAAGGTTCCAGAGTCGAGTTGTTGCGAATAGTCTCTACTATCTACTATGAGTTGATCCATGCCGCCGTTTGTAGGACCCCGTCGCGGAAACATCCAAGTGGTCTCATGCAGGCAGTCTTCGCGAAGTACTGTGGCCGGAGTCTGCCGAGGAACTACTTTAATTTCTGACGAAACGCTTGCATCTCTATCCGTTTATACCTTTGCTGCGCAGCCTGAGAAGTAATCTACTTACTATACCCTCGAGTCAACGTGGATCATGCTTATTGCTCGCGCATACACCGTTTAATCCTCGCGGTAGGTTCAACGGTGTTCTGGATTATCTCATGGACCCAATCCTGGACGATCACTTTTCCTCTCGGGCTTTCTTACCAGCGCTAGAGCTTCCGGTATTCAGGATTGTCTTACATAAATTTGTCTGCACCTCCAAACCGCCAAGGAGTCTTCCCGATCTGATCCCATGCCCAAGTTTGTGGAACCTCCGAGAGTAGCATGTCAGCCGAATGTCCTGACGAATCGCCCAAAGTTGTCTTTAGATTGATTTTATTCAACGATGGCATACACGACTTTAAAAAAATCCACAGAAATAATAACTGGGCTTATCCCAAGTATGTATTTGCACTCAACATTAACATACCTGGATGTCTTCATTCAGAGTATTGTTTTCTCATCCTAACCCCACAACGTGGCCACGGTCGGCGATAGATCGAAGGAAATTAATGTCTTCCATTACTGACGTTGTTTGCAGAGGTTGAACCAGTTCGGGGATCTCGGTCCCATTAATTGTGCAGCTTTCAAACGTGTTTTTCTTCAGGTAATGGTTAAATTTCCCACCTAGTGTAAGTCTACTTTAGCGAGTCTTGTGTTTTGCCCTCTGGTTAAAACTTCGCTGAATTAAAACTTCGCTGAATTGAACCATAACTTCGGCGATCTCGGGCGAGTCGTCGATGATTCATAGTTGTAGTTTGTATTCTGATTGAGGTCTAGCGCACTTGTCTGATATTTCTTCAGCTCTGACTTGCATTTCCAGCTCATTAGTTCATGCATTCCGACTCACCAGACACTGTAAGACCCCTCCTGCCGATCAATTGCACATCGATTTCGAGATTCTCTCGGTATTTTGAAGGGCGATTCCAGGTGACACCTACCTATTGTTGGAAATTTAACATGCGCGCGACACCTGGCGCATGAAGATATACGCAAGGGCGGAAGCAGCCATGCAAGCCCAAAAAGTGATTGACACCGAAAATTAGATCACCCTAGATTGTAAGTTTAGTCTACAAACCGTCGCGACGGTCATAGAGTCTCACCTTCGGTGACACAAAGAGTGTCAAGATCCCGCAAGATATACATTGGATGATGGAAGCGTAAGATCTGCGATCCTGCAAGTTCCCCGAGAATCCAGGAAAATCTCCCAACTGGGAAATGAGGTGCCGCGAGGTTAAAACTTTTATATAGAACAGCACTTCAACAGCCTTGGGTATGGTCGATGCTGTAAGACACCCTCTGTGGCGGATGCAAGGCTCTCGCAAATATCCCTAACCCTCGGTTTATAAAGGCGGGGACTATTCAAACCATCTTCAATTCATCCCAATGTCTCAGGCCCTAAATTCTCCCCTCTTGATCAATAGTGCTGGAGACGGGCATGGGTGTGCGTCCCATCCAGACAACGTCCCTGTTCCCCTCCCTCTGCTCTTCGTCCATGCACAGCATCCGGGCAAATTACTTCGAGCCGAAATTTTTGAAGTCCAATGCGTAACATGTATACGGAGGCGAGCTATCGACGTCGTTATTGGAAATAAATATATTTGACAAAATCGTCACTGATCAGATATCCCGGACTGAATCGATATGCCCTACGTGATCCTCCGGGTAATTCCTCCTTCTGCCTTCTGCACTCGCAAATTCATTGAAGTCTAATTACCAGTCGTCTTCCTTCGCGTATTCGTTGTATCCAACCCCAACACGCCCGAAGAAACGGAGACGGAGATTGAGGATTTCGGGTAGGTTGCAATATATTCTGGACTAATCAAGGTGAACATTCTTCTCGCAGGGAATTTAATACCAGCGGCTTTTGCTGTATCCTCGACATTTTTCCTGTAGTAGGCAACTCTATATCGTCATCGGGCCCAGTCAGTGCGTGCATGATTTGCATCCCAACACCGATGTCCTCATTGACGGAGTTGAGTGCAGTCGCAGAACGCTCGACATCGCTCACCGCGATCCTCGGGCACCGTTTTATTATACCGGCCAAGGTTCCATTCACTACGGACGGCCACAAATCACTCATCTTTGTCTACGACGTGAGGTTTCTCCGCACTTATCTTGCCAATTGTAATTCGGAATATCGCAGAACCTAGGGCTTCGAGACGCAGGACGCTTCGTCTTTCGGCATGTCAACCATAATCAGATAGTTTGTAACGATCCATGCTCACCGTTCCTCTGCGGCAGATATCGATTCTTTCGGGGATTCCAGGACCCCATCCCCAATTCTGAATGTTACGGGTCCCCGTTCAACGTTGGCCCGGATCCTACACCTCGCACACCGCGGACGGCGTTCACGCAGGTGAGTATCTGGTGTACTTTTGGCTTTTACGATGACATACATTTTTTGGAAAGCATCTCGTGACTCATGGGGCGCTCGAACGGTATGAGATGGGTGATGGGAAATAAACTCGAGCCGTGGCGATAAGTTTGTGCTTACCCAAGCTATATCTACGAGAGTATATGTGTGTACGAAATGTTATATTATGCAACATTGCAGTGTGAGTTCCTTCCCGGACAACCACGCTATCAATGTCACGACGTATCTTCTCTGCAAATCGCAACCAAGGGTTGAGGTGAGGATTTATTTGTTGCTCGATCCCATCTGTGACGGGACAGGTGTACCGTGCTGCAAGCATCTTCTTCCGATGGTAGAACTATCTGAACCCTTTTTCTTTCACGGAAATAGGTTTCCCATACTTTAATCTCGACCATCTATATACCCAAATAAACATCAAACAATGCAGTAGCAGAAGAACAAAAAAGGTTCAATCCTGCGACTTTTGTAGCGAACGTTTGATTTACAACGCGAATTTTCCATCCCTAAGAACTAATCAGTTGGATTCTGATTGTGATTCAATGAAATCTCACTCGGTATCATCATGTCGTACCACTGCTCTTGTTACTTGCACACTGAGCTCAATATTGTTCGTCGTACTCCGGTTTCCCGATACACGGTCAACTACGGCGGTTCCGTGCAGCCCCATAGCATACTGCCGTGTATTGAGTCTGAAGAATGTCTTAGTAATAAAGTAGAGACCACGCTGATGGCATACATGGCAAGCATACTGTTCATATAGACTGTGAACCGTCAGCTTTGGTCTCGAATGAATTTGGAGATGCAACACACATTTGCCGCCCAGCAAAATCCAGAGCATAAAATAGAAGGTATTTGGCACGGCGAAGTACTGTTATATGTTGTAGGTCTGTCAGATAATTTGGACTCGAGACATGATGGTGGGCGCACCAAGATGAGATTCAAGGCGGCGGAAACCATGGTCAAAACCCCACGGTTAACGGCAGTCATGATCAAATGATTTAGGAGGACGTTTGTGCTGCAGAGGGCCGAAAATCAGGACATCGTCGCCGGAAAAAGGAGGTGAAACGACTCAACGACTGAAGACCCGTCCTCCGTTCATTCAATCGCCAACATAATGCAACTGTAATTAACACATCGCAGCAGAGGGCGAAAGATGCTTGAAGAGCTCTTGTTACCTGATGAATAGTAAGGTTCTGTAACATAGGCGGGTTGAAAGTGGCGACTGCGTACCGTTGTTTCGTGGAGGTTCAGAAACCCTTTGACGGCTAAGCTATAATAGATCATCGGTTTTCGTATAGTGTTTCGCGTCTGAAAGGACATACTCGCGTATCACCTCAGCTGCAGAAATGTCAGACGCATTAAATCTAAAGAACAGGGACTCTTACCCATCCCGGCGCCTATATTCAAATAAGTCGATAGAAATTAGAAAGCGAATAAATTCCGCACCCAAACAACCGAGTGCGAAGGCAACTATGATCAGGGGGACGATCTTGTTTTTCCGGTGAACTGTGTAATCCGGGGTGAGCGGAGGTTCTCTTTCGGAATTTCGATTCTTACAGAGGTATATTGTATATGCGAAATACCTGTTTATCGCATTGAATACAAATGAATTTAAAGACGCTTGCACTTACATCTGCGCGACAAAGGTCGAGGCGTACTGCAAGGATGAATAAGCCACTGCAAATATATCGCATATTTGATGCCATTACCACCCCAGCTAGTGCACTCATAGATTGCCTGGAGTGGGGGCAAGTTATCAGCAAGTTATCAGCGACGAAGATGACCTCCCAGTCCTCACTCACCAATCATACACGTTAAGATCATCGGGATTGCCGAAGCCATCGATGAGATAGGCGTACGTGGCGGCGAAGAACGTCGCAATTTGGAATGTCTCGAAAATACTAGTCGGGAGCATTAACTTCTAGGTGCAAGGCAACATAGAGGTTACGAGCGTTATGAGGATAACCTAGCGACGCGGTCTCGTGAGCATGAACTCCACCTGAAGATCACGAGGCCGTACCGCAGTCTTAATGCCCCAATGATCCTTATTGTACCAGAAAAAGTATCTGTGCATAGTTAGACTATGCCAGTGGCCAGTTGTACCTAGACGCACAGATACACCTGCAGGATTCCAGTCCCATACAATCTACGCCATATGTTAGCTTATGCCTGAGAATTCCTCCAGGTACTCACACTGCCTGAAGAAAGAGCGCAACTAACCACTGCCCAAACGTAGAACCGAGACTAGAACCGAGACTACTGGGCATGGCGAGGAATGTGACGGAAGTGGGCAGAAAAGGGAAGGTGGGACTTATATAGGTTTCTCTGGCAGAACCCGTCCCACATCGGGGGTCCGCCTTTCTCCCGATCAGAAGCCTACTTACTTATGATGTCTTGGCTGCAAAAATAGCACGCCTGAGAGCTATTGCCTTTTCGGTGCTTTTATCGCCACACGGTGACCGCTGAAGGATTCATTTGAGGTGTGGATTTCCAGTCATACATAGGGCAGTCAGTTTCTGAATTTTTGTAATGGACGACGAGGCGAGACGAGGCATTCAAGGTTTTGAAGATATAACCACAACAAGCCAATCTTTCAGAATCATCACCTAGGAAGACATTTAATATTGATGATCGCAACGGTGGCGTGGCATCGCCGACGAGGAAACTTAGACTGGGATAAATGAGTGACAACGATCTGCGCGGACGTGTTTGAAGAGACATTTGGTGACATTGAAGGATACCAAAGAGTCCAGTGGAGCGTCCGAATAATGGGCCGAGGAGCGACCGAGAACACAGAACTTTCTCAGAATCATACAGCATCATCAACGCCCGCTGTACTTGGGTCGGCATCGCAGGATGTTCTGATTCTCACCCCGGCCCCCATCTACGGCACCGAGCCGGAATGTTTGTGGTCTGTCGCCAAGTCCGTGGGTTAAACCAAAGGCGGGCCTGAAACATTATCACCACGGCGGGCCTGGACCTGAAATTATAATAATCATATCACCACCTTCCGGACGAGATTTTACCGTAAAGCTGCCTTTCGGGAGAACAGGCACACAGTCCCAGGGCCTCATCATTTGATTTCCTCTTGTATTGGAGGATTACAAGAGCAGGCTATTTCGGTTCCTCCCCTGGCTATGTCAGTAGATTGACTCCGAGTCAGTTATAGTCCGTCTAAGATATAGTCCGTCTAAGATATAGTCCGTCTAAGATGCAGAATGCCAATCAGAGATGCCAGTCCTTTGTCCAAACTTGAGACGGGGCTGATAGGCTCGGAGATATGAACCACAGCATTTTTGCCAGAAGTAGCAGCAAGGAGCGCCCAACGCCGCGACGTGGGTGCCTTTTTCTTTGGTAAGTGTTTTTTATAGTCAGGGCGCGCACATGCCGTGGAATGTAGCACATAGCGACGCTTCCGTATCTGGACGGCCGTCGCACTAACAACCTTCGTCAGAGTACTACGGCCAAGGATGTCAAATTACGCACATTTCCTGAAAGAGCTGAGCTTGAGTCGAAGCTCGGAACTCTAGGAGCCTCGCTCGATTCTTGTGTTCCGACAATCAAGATGCCTCCGAAAAATCCGGGGTTCTTTTTTTTTTTTTTTTTTTTCCATCCGCAGCCCTCATCTGGATTCCACCGAGGAGCAACTCGAGTTTTCTTAAATCCGAGTTCTCGCCGCATAGAAGTAGGCTGGGTATTCAATGGTTTGTTGGCTCAGCTGCTTATGGAGACTTGCAGGATCATTGTTCAACGGGGTATCCGATACTATCCAGTGTCTGCAGAAGGAAAGAGACGGAGTACACGGTAAACTTGGAGTAGGCGGTCGACCACGCGAGTATAGTCCTGTCCCCTCCCGATTCAGACTTCGAGTGAGTTCAAGTTCAACGCACCCAGCGCTCCCCTATGATCTATCGAGACGACATACGGGTTCGCGGCGACTGGCGAGAGCGGGTTTTCAGCGGTGTTTCAATGGTGTTCGGGATACAGCGGAGGACAGAGATGGTAGTTGTATGGTAGACGGTAAGTTGACGGAGCTCTCCTGCCGACCATGCCGATGACCCACGGGCCACGGCAAACATCCGTCCTATAGTGGATGATTTGAGAAACTCCACAGCGTTGGGTCTTGGACTCCTCGTCCGCCATGTCTTCGACAACCACGACGGGCACGCCCACGGCGGGTACATCCACGACGGATTCACCTCCCAGCTCCACCTCCTCGCTCCCGCCGACCAACAACGGCCAGCTCGCCAATGGAACGAACTACTTTTTCGGCTTCCTCATCGCCTTCATTGCATTCCTCTTTGTCTTTCTCTCTCTCGGGCTCCTCGCCCGGCGTAGGCGCATGCGCCTCATGGCCGACTTTCTCCTATATGGTCCGGACTCGGACGACAGCCATCTGCCCAGGATCCCGCAGACGGAACCGTCGATGTGGCAGCCGACGTACGAGGAGGCGAAAGGCCAGCAATGGAGTGCAATCATGGTGCGTCCGTGGCCGGGGGAGTGGGTGCGCCGCGTCGGCTCACAGCGCCATGCCAGCCGCTTTCTACCAGTCTCGTGTGGCGCGACGTGGTCGACGAGAAGGCGCCTGAGGAAGTGCCGCACGCCCCACGCCGGCGCAACCCGTTCGTCACGTATTTGGGGCTCTCGCCCCCACGGACAGCCCCCCCGACAATCAAGGTCCCCGAGGCGATGGACATTGCGGTCATGATCAACATGCCTCAAGCGCCGGAGGCACTGGAGGAGGATGGCATACACGAATATCAGATTGGTATGCTGCAGGTGCCTTGGAAGGACGAGAGTCTCCTTCCACAGCCTACATGATAACATGTATTTCTAGTTCTCGAATGTGGGCACGATGTATAATATTATGCAGACCAGTGGATATATGGTTGTTGTACACGACGCGAAATACTGACTCCTGATCAGGCGAGCCATCCAGCAAGATTCTCCTTCAAACCAGGTGCAGGCATGAGCCCTCTGTACGTGCCTCCGTACGGCGATGCCGGAGGCCTAAACCCACAGCATTATTCGCCGTGTCCGATTAGGCTGAGCAACAAAAGCGACTTACCCTACGTACTCGCTCCCCCCAAACTTGGTCTTCCCCCCATTCTTCTGCAGCTCGGCCAGGACCTCGTCCCGCCGCTTCGCGTATCTCGCGAGGAGTTCCTGCGGACAGTGGTCAGTAGTCGGGAAGACGAGCAAGATCTCAGAGCCGACGTGCCTTCTTCTTAGCTTCCTTCTGCCTCTCCTCGGCCTCGCGATCCGCCTTGCTGACGACCATCTTCTCCTTGAGCTTCCCCATGAACCCTCGCTTAGGCGGCGACATCGAGGGACTCGAGGCGCTCCCTGCAAGCGGCGGCGGGGACGGCGGGGACGGCGGGGCATCGCTGTGCCGGGGGTGCTGCCACACCGAGCGTGGCGGCGTGCTGTTCATGTCGACCTACCCATCCAATCGGTCTCACCTTATAATTCGCACATCATGCTCTCGAATCGACGTACATAAAAGTGGTGGTTAGAGCTGCCAATCGGGAGTGAGTCACGAACATGAAAGAGCGGGCCGTGGCGTACTGGGGATCGAGATGACAGAACCAGCCCTCGGGCAGGGGCGCGGCGGCATCTTCCAGGGAGCGCCGACGGGTTTCGTCGGCGGAGGAGTACTGAGGGAGTGTGTCGATGGACGCCGTGCGCCGCAAGGAAGGGCCTGAGGTTGTTGGGCTTTGCGAGGATTTCGAGTCAGACATTACTGGCTAATACGGCTTGGCGAAGGTCGATGCGCCAGTAGTTATAGGGAACAGAACAACTTAAGCTCTCACATTGGCAGGTACCATCACGAGCGTCCGAGTGCGTGAGCTTGATGTTCCTTAAGTAGATTCTAACCACTTTCACGAGTCATCCGCCGACACTCCGTCGATTTAGGATTCCTAGTAGAAGGTAGGAAGCAAGAAGAAACCGGAAGACGTATTGAATGTCCCTTTATGTATGCGGCAGTGCTCAGAAGAAGGCGCACCCACCGGCGGGATCGTGGGAATTGTTAGAATTCGAGGACCCATGCTGAATAGTCGTATTTGGTTTCAAAATCTACTTAGACGGGCAAAGAAAAAGGCTCCGAAACTCTCCTGTGTTTTTTGTCGCCGTCCTCAAGCTCACCGCCCGCCTCCCGCCCATTTTGCACTTGGATTCGCATCTTTTCAACCGCGTTGCCAGCAGACTGCCGACCGCGGGATACCGACGTCATTTCGAGGTCTCCGCTCGACACAGTGCGGCTCTGAATTGGGTCCCGCAGTCGGATCGCGTCGGCGTTACCCTGGAAATGCAAAAAAGATTTAAAATTGAACCAAAACTAAAGTAGCCCGCACAGTGCAACGAACCTCGGAGTCGCAATCTATGATCGAGTCCATGTTCCGGAGATCCGCCCGGGCATTGAGAGTGTGCAGCAAAGTCTGTTTTGAACATCAGCGTCGCCTGATCCCTTGAGAGAAGAATGTTCCGTACATTCGTGTAAATCCGCCCGATGGGGAAGGCGAACATGGCATACATGTTTGTTGTGCGGAAGAAAACGAAAGAAAACAGATCCGCCAAGGCAAACGCGGATGCAAAGGTACCTAGCGAAGAATAAGGGAGGTAAAGGCCGATATTTAGGGAAGTTTTACCTGTCTCGATAGCCCCTCGAATCAGCCGATTTATGATGGTGTCCGTCTTGCGGAAACCAGTTCTCGAGCGAACAAGTGAAGCAATGAGAGACGCTGGGAGAGCCTGTGAGTATTATATCCATTGTGCGTTCTGCAACGAACTCGTGATCAGAAAGTCCGAAGCCGACTGGAAGCTGAGCCACAAAACGACGAAGGGCACGATGGACCGGAACTTGGCGACTCTGCAGGGCGACTGAGAAACGCAAATTGAACGCGACGTGCAACATACTCTTTTATTATTCCCGACATTATTCCAGCAATGCACCCGAATACCAAACCGAGGATACTGGACACCCCGATGATTCCTACTAGGACTTTTCTCTTCGTCAGGAACAACACGCTTGCGCAGGGTCAACCACCTTGTCGCGATTTTTTGCACAGTTACTCACCGGTACGCTAGAAATAGCTGAGTGATGATTGCAGCAACGGAGGTCGCGACAGCGGTGAATGGTATCGCCCAACTGACGGCTGAAACATTGCGTATCAACGCGGTAGCTTGAGAAGTTTTGTGCATGAACCCACTAGCGAAACTGGCGTAATTTCCGAAGTCGTCCACCCTACAAACGGAGTTGTTCAGCCGTGATCACATCCAAAGAGTGGAATCTTGACGTGCCCTATCTGCCATGCTGCATAAATCTCGCTGAACGGACAGAATATTGAGAACGGGGCCATGTTTGAAATCACAACACGTACACTGCGCTATGAACGGTATCCGTGAGCAGCAGCGACCATACAACGGCTCTAATCGTTTGTTAGCAACGAATCGTCTCTTGGAAAGTGAAGAGCGAACTGTATCCACAAGGGATCGTTTGATTCTGGTTTGAAAGAATCAGAAGACAAATCCACGAACAAAAACAACTGACTCGTGTTGAAGTAAGTCAAAAACTGGGCCAAGACTAGGCCATACAAGAAGGTGTTGAAGAGGATACCAAGGAGATAGACGCCTTTGATCATGAGCATCTACGGTATCGAGCAAAGAGGCAACCAACCAACGACCAGATCTAGTTGAAGCATCTCGAAAGGAGTTTGTGTTTGCTCGAGTGGGAGGATGGAATCTGGGAATGCCAATGTCGACCGTGGAAGAAACCAAGGAATTTATATCACTCTCATGAAGCGAGAAGCGACACACTCTCCACACCCGAGTCTCGAAAACAGAATTTCTGTTCGGGAGAAGGTATATTCAGTCGCCCCTTGGAAGCGTGAAAATCGCGATAGTGGTCCGGAAGGGTTGAGTTTGTTAGGCGTCCGCGCGAAGAGGAGAGTCATACTAGTAGCCGAGTATCTGTTCCTCGGCGCAATACGAAGCGTCTCCAAGCGACGGGTGGACAGAAGGTCAGGGCCGTTATAAAAGAAGAATAATCACTATACCTCGAGGTTCGTGGGATGCTAACTATGGTATATAGTTGGTAGGCTGGAAGGCGAGATCAAACTTGAACCTGAGCGATGTGATTCCGATAAGGAATCGGCGCAGCATCACTGTCACTGTGGCATAATTTGGTAGCATGCGCATGCCATTTAAAGTTTCGACGGTTTCACCACGCCTCTTTAGGGCTTGTTAGTGCTATTTCGGCGATTCGGCCTTGCAGCAACTTGACGGTAAGAAAAGCTTACTTACTATCCGCCCATCAACCGGAGATTCGGGGCTGACCGTCTTGCCAGAACCAAGCCCATACGTGTTTGTAAAGCGCAAGCGGACGCGGAGTTGTTGGCGAGTGGTGGCTAGTAGGCTCAAGGTCTGCAACGCCGAATCAAGCCGAAGGCCAGACTTGGCAACTGACTGGCACAGCCACTGATGATTGACAGGTTGCCTTTCCAAGCTTTCGCGTGCAAATTTAAGGTTGTTGCAGTTAGGGCCTGACTTGGACATCCATTGGATGATTTCCCACGCTCGCCGTGGATAAATCCTACACCACAATAGACCGGATAAATTTCTAGAGTCTACCGATCACCTTCGAGACACTGAAAGATTGTTTCCCATCTTTTTCCGAAGGAATTTGAGCAAGCAATGTACAGATAATATCGTGGGAAATCATCCAATGGATGTCCAAGTCAGGCCCTAGTTGCAGTCCTCCCTTAAGAATTTGAATTGAAACCGGTATGTGTATCGTCTACAATTTAACAGCGGTAGCTAATCATCCAAACAGAACGAACCGGAGCGGTAAGCCCAAACTTTATCGCCACGACTCGAGTTAACTTCCCATCACCCATCTCATACCGTTCGAGCGCCCCATGAGTTACGGGATGCTTTTAAAAAATGTATGTCATCGTAAAAGCCAAAGTACACCAGATACTCACCTGCATGAGCGCCGTCCGCGGTGTGCGAGGTGTAGGATCCGGGCCAACGTTGAACGGGGACCCGTAACATTCAGAATTGGGGATGGGGTCCTGGAATCCCCGAAAGAATCGATATCTGCCACAGAGGAACGGTGAGCATTGATCGTTACAAACTATCTGAATCATGCTTGACGTGCCGAAAGACAAAGCGTCCTGCGTCTCGAAGCCCTAGTTCTGCGGTATTCCGAATTAAAATTGGCAAGGTAAAATTACGGAGAAAGCTCACGACGTAGACAAAGATGCGTGATTTGTGGTCATCCGTGGTGAATGGAACCTTCGCCGGTATAGTAAAACTAAAACGGTGCCAAAGGATCGCGGTGAGTGATGTCGAGCGTTCTGCGACTCACGGAATTTCCTGCGACCGTGACGTCCAAATTATTTCAAGCCGTGAACCAATGGCAAGGATAAGTGGAAACGGCTTCAGAAGAAATTTCTGGTAGATGATTTCTAAGTGTGGCCCTGACGATAGTTTCCCAAAATAGACACATCTTTGTTTGCAACGGAGGCTATCGACCGCACGGCCAAGCTACACAGCCACAACATCCCAGCAAACGGTTTCAATCCTCCACTTGTACTCCGTTCGGTGGCGGAATTCCTGCCTTTTCTGCAACCGTGACAGCAACTACATTCAAAGCAAAACAAGACATGGACAGTTTGGAGTTGGCATAGAGTCATGCCTCAAGTTGCTAAGTTGCCCCCGCCGTCCTTGAATCTTGGCTGTTCTACTGGCTCCTACTTTTGAAGGACAACACAACCCGAGGCGGCAGATACATGAAACGGATAGATGATCGCAAACGCATTTTACTGTGGTGCGTCTCTGGTGTGCCTAATAGATATTCCGACGCCCTAGGCCTGAATGTATATATACTAGAACGGAATTGATATGACCCATCTTATCTTGGTTTACCATGCGTGTAACTCGCGTCAGCGTCGTACTTTCTTTGCTTTCCAGTTCTTTGGCGCTGAACCCGTCCACTTCTCCTTCGCCTTTGGAGCGATCATTAATGGGGTCTATCATCAGTTCATTTTCTCCACCGCATTGGGGCTCCCCAGTTCTCGGGACTCATCGCAACCCTCCCTATCACCAACAAAGTTATTTCTCCGGATGGTTTCTCCCGCTTGTACGTGACCATCCCAGCGGTCCGAGACATTCTTACCTACACCTTTTTGGGATTCCAAGTTCTGTGCTTGCGGGCGGAGTCTTTCATGGGTCTCTAATAACCGGTTTCAAGGGCTCATCCCACGATTGCTGCCTAACGACCCACTCAGACCCCAATTTCGAATTCTCCATTGACGGCCATTCCCTGACGATAATAGAGGTGGACGGTATCAGCTCACAGCCGCTCGACATGGATTCCCTTGTTGACGATATCGCCTTCAGCATCCTTTCCATCTTCACGGACTATGTTCAGCGTTTTCCTCACTTTACACAGGCTCACTTCCTCCAGCACACATTCCATTCGGAGCGCTGGTAGCGATACCTACAATTTCGACAACCCCGTTCGTGTTCCTCCGTCTTCCCATGGTCTCCCAGCTGATTCTTACGATACCAGGTTATACGCGACGTTGTCAGCACGGGTGTGTTTCCGCCAACTGCCCTTCCGCCCTTCCTCCCCACCTAATCATCTCTTGTGCTTTAGGTCCTTCGACAACGGATAACACAACCTTCAGGTGGGCGGCCGTCTTCATACGTCCTCTAACCCATCTCACGCAAGCTAGATTCGTCACGGACAACGCAGGACCTTGTAAGCTGGCATTCATCCACTGTGCTCATGTGGCTTCCCTCGCAGGGATATTGCACTGCCATATCGACTGGCATCTCGTCATGTGCGTAACGTGAAGGAATCATCTCATTCCAGGCTCACCACTTGGCTTCCAGCGGTCTCGCGGTGGTATTCGCTGAAAATGTCCCATCTATCGCCGCGGAGAAGACGCCAACCAGCTGGCAAAAGCTCCGCCCGATTTACGACAGTCTGTCGTCTTCGTAGCTGGTTGGCGATCATCCCCTCTCACGCTCTTTTTCACGACCCCCTTCGCTTACATTTGACGACTTTTGGACTATTCTTGCTTACATGGACCTCTGCTACCTGCACTCTCTGGATCTGGAAAATAATAAAATATTTTTTGTGGACTTGTCAAAAGCATAACATTCACTAGACATACACTACATAACATTCATTACATAGACATTTTGTGAAGTCCATACAAAATCAGTCACTCGACTTTTCTTTGCACCCCGGCCAGACCTGCGCCACGAAGGCCTCGATATCCGCCAAGAGCACCTCCGGCTGCTCTTGCGCGGCAAAGTGACCTCCCTGCCAATGCGTCAGTGTAGCTTGGATTTTACACAACTATAACACACTTTTTCATGCACTCTGAAAAACACAAGTTTCCCGGTCGTCTCTGCCCATGCGCGGGGGATAGGGGTGATCTCCTTCGGGAAGGAGGAGTACCCGAACGCCTTCGTGATGTACCATTTGGGATTCTCATGCGCCCCGATTTGGCCTGGCGTGAATAGCTAGAAGCTCGGTCAGATCGCTGCGTTGAAGATGAAACCAAAGACGCACTTGGCGGTATGGGTAAAGCGACCGTGCAATGGTGTCGGTGAACCAATAGAGCGAGACGGCCTCGAGCACGGTTTCTATCTTCGGATCCTCATCGGTCCAATCCATGAACTTTTCGCCGATCCTGTATGGCAGCAGCATCAGGTAGATGTCTTGTACCATCGGGTGGGGACATACCATGCAAGAAGAGCGAGGGGGTTAGACGCGAGGACGAATCCGAGTGTGGCCGGGCGCGTCGCATGCTCAAGGGCATATGCACTTCCTGTGCGCTTGAACTCCTCTGTGCGCAAGATCCCAGCACGGTCTGCCTCAGTAAGCTGCGAAATCCCGGAAGGCTCGGGCATGTAGCAAAAATTGATGTGAACCGCTAGGATGTCGAGTCGATGCTTTGGATTTGAACGATGGAGGGAACGGCGGACCTTTGCAGTGCGCCTGCTCAGCGGCCATGACGCGCGCGACCTTGCTCCCGACGTCCCCGCCTTGGACGATGTACCCGTCTGCAAAGCCGAGCTGGACCATGAGGCTATTGAAGAGGCGTGATATGTCTTGGAGCTGGAAATCGCGGTCGAGCGGAGGCGGGGAAGAGAATGCGTAGCCTGGGAGGGATGGCACAACGATGTGGTACGGAAGAGTAGCAGGTGTGTATCGCGAAGAGAGGATGCCGAGAATGCCGAGGAACTCGAGGAAGCTGCCTGGGCGACGTTGTGAAAATGTGTTGCTGTTGGGAGGACTACACACCTGGCCATCCGTGAAGCAACATGAGGGGTATAGCATCGGTATTTTCACTGAAAATGGCGATAAAATGGATCGTATAAGCTTTTCCATCTGTGTCGGTGATGGAGCTGAGATAGTGCGGAAATGCGTTCATGTGTGCTTCGTGCTCGCGCCTGAAAATGCAACGGATTAGTTTAAATCGCAAGGAGAGAAAAGTCGCTTACCAGTCGAAAGTCTCCCACTCTTTCTTCGCATGTTCCATCCAGCCAGTCGTGATGCCATATTTACGATCGGGGTGCAAGTTCTCGTACGTTGCCGGTGCAAGCTTAGAGAGCTTCAAGAGGGTTGCAAGTTCATCAACATCGGATTGCGGAATTGCGACCTTGAAAGGCTCAGGCCGTATAGTAGCACCCGCAGGGAGTCGAGTGAATGGAGCGACCATGCGACTAGTTGAGAGGAAGAGACCAAGACTAAGTGACGGCAGTTTTCATTTTTATGGGCGCATCCATTGGTGCTAAAAAAGGCCAGAATGTCTTCGTAGTCAGCGAGCTCCGGAATTCGGTCTACACGGGCATTTTCGGGCATTTTCGGGCATTTTCGAAAGTAGTGTGTTCCGGCAGACTAGGGTGGGCCTCTGGGTAGCCGAACGTACAAAGTATGCGTGTATCACTTGAGGCCAGGTTGAGGAGAAGAAGGCCTTCGGCAGTTCCCGGCTCGGATGAAAGCCGAATTTCGAATTGCCAACTCGCTCTTTTCTCCCTTCTGCTTACCCTACGATGCCTGAGCATCGCCTCAGAACAACCTCAGGATAAACCCGAGTGTAGCGAAAAGATTCCATCAGAATATGGCCAGGAATTTGGGAGAAATGCCGAACGGATGCTGAGAGCTGATCCTCTGTTCTCCTCAATTTCCTCGGCGGAGGATCGCGTTCCTTTTCTGGAGATCGCTGGTGGATCCCCAACGTTCGAACTTCGCAAAGACATCCTGCGCAACGGAAACGGAGACGGACATCGAGCCAGTCCGTTTGGGATCAAGCCACTGTCAGCCGGGGGCCCGGAAGGCGGGATCTGAAGGCGGGGATCGCTTATAGAGTGCTCCAGTCGGCTCTGGGGAAATCGGTTCGATAAAGAAATGGAAGGCACAGAAACACCCTCTTCCTCCTTCCGACTCTGCGAAAGCACTGCCGATGGGCCGATGGAGCTTTCGCAGAGCCCAGCGATGATTTCTTTTGAGAACCTCGTCACACTCGCCAACTACCAGGAACGGATCAAGGGCGCTCGAAAGATACTCTGGCGCGACAAGGGGCAGCCGGTGGTCGACCTCCCGACGTTGCGGGACTGTTTGGAGCATGCGGGGACCGGTGGCTTCAGTGGGTGGAATGTTCGTCCTTGCGTTCGTTGCTTGACGGGCTGCAGGATCCGCCGCCCTTGCCTTCGATATTCGCGCTTCCTTCAATCTTTTTCTGGGGCTCATAAGGATGCGGAACATTCCCAGGTTCGTCTGACATGCCAAATACCTCCGCGATTGTAAACTGATCGCGAATTCCAGAGCTCGATGGCTAGCTTTAGTTCGTCGTGCTATCTTTGGGATCGACTGCTTGAGGTTCGCGGCAATGTTGGGTGAGTCATTCCATCTGGCGCTATCATGTTGCAAATATTGAACCCATGCAGGGACATTCGCCGCACTGTATAAATTTCTGATCAACGCGCTACCCATTCTTCTACCCGCCACGCAGCCGTCCGCGCGTAGCTTGTCATCCCCGTTCACAGAGGGAGAAGAGGACTCGCAGTCTTCCCCAGACTCAAGTCTGGAAACCCTTGGGCTCCATCGACGATCACCGCGTCTTTCACTTAGTGCCCATGCGCAGATGGTCCTCGTCCGAAAACGCACGCGCCGCTGGCACTCGGCACTAGCGGGAGCTGTTTCTGGTGGCCTTGCTATTCTTTGCGAAAAGCGGAGTCGGAGGTCGGTCATTGCTCAGCAGCTGTTCGTAAGGTTAGTTTCGCACTTGATTCAAACGAGGACCTGACTTGAGAGAGATTTGTGCAGAGGACTACAGGGCACTTACAACTGTTACTCAGAAAGATGGGGCATCAGCGTTCCCTACGGCGCCGTTATAGTATTTTCTCTGGCGTGCGTGCATACTCGTCTTAGACATGCTCTAACGCTGATCTAGCTCCAGATGCGGACAGATTATGTATGCATTTTTTCTTCGCCCTGACACGCTTCCACGATCATACGTTGGCTGGTCTGTCTTCTTCTGCTCCAACTGCTTGTGCAGAAACTGACAACTCCCCGCAGGATACAAGAAGCGAGCAAAGCCCCCGTGGACGCTTTCGAATTTAACCTCAAAGCCGTTCAGGAGCACGCCGTCGACCTACCTGCGCTCGACCGACTTATTGCGAGACCCGACGTGACGCCGATGAACCTTTCGTCCCTCCTCTCGCTGCGCGAACGCGCCCTCGCCGGCGCCCCTGACCTGCCGCACTACATACCATGCTGCGGCCTACATCCAGCTGTAACGAGTTGCTCGGCCGTAGCCCTCGACCGCTTCATCGAGGTCTCCCGCTGGATGCTCCCGATCTACTCCGCGCTGCACTTCGTGCCGAGCATCCTCTTCCGCTGGAATGTGTTCCGCGCGCAGCCCGCTCGCGTTCTTATGCGCGCCAGCGTCGGAAGCATGCGCAGTTCGGCCTTCCTCGGCGCCTTCGTAGTCATATGTCAAGGTGAGCTTAGATATTCTGTATACGGCGGATTTGACTGACATCCGACGCGCGCTAGCGGTGTTCTGCGTCAAGCATAAGCTCTACGAGTGGCTGATGGCGGCGCCCGCGTCATCTCTCCTACGCCAGCTCCTCCCGCAGCGCCTCATCGATGTGCTCATTTCCAAGGGCACATGGTGGCTGTCGGGCTTTGCCACTGGGCTTGCGCTGCTAATCGAGGACCGGCGACGACGCGCGGAGCTCGCGATGTACGTCCTGCCCAAGGGGCTTGAGAGCCTGTGGATCGCTGCGCGTGGACGGGGACTCGTTTGGCGCACAGGCAACTGGGGGGAGGGCGTCCTCGCCGCGGGCGGAATGGGCATGGTCATGGTATGCTGCCCTTTCCTCTTGTTCCGGCAACCTTTCTCACTTCGCGTGGCAGACTATATACCAGAACGATCCGCAACACTTGTCGGGGCTGGTCCGCAAGATCTTGTACCAGTTTATTGGCCCGAACTGAGGGGAATTCGTTTATATTTACTTAAATGACTTTGTAAAATACGGCAGGTACCGCTATCGATGCAAGACACGGCCTAAGTACCGGGTCAACAAGTGTACACAAGCCAGCTATACGACCTCGAGCGCTAAAAACACCAGTAGGTGAATGCGGTGAAGTGCATGTCACAAGGCTACCATCCCATTCCGACCATCTTTCCGCTCTCAACGCAATCTCCTACGCTGACGCCCTTCACTCCAGCACCAATCACCTCCAGCCGCCCGCCCCATCCGTTTTCACCTAGTGCCTCTGTCAGCTTTCGCATTCGCTCTAAATGCCCCGGTAGCGGCGTCGGTATGCAGTTCTTGTGCTGCCACGTCCGTGTAACTAGCGGTTCCGGCAGCGGCTTGCGGCGGTTCAGGTGATACTGCAAATGCGCCAACACGACCGGGAGCGACGTGTCCAGCGAACGATGAGGCCCGCCCATCATGACGGTCACTTTTGTTATGCGTTCGCCAGCGGTCAGGGAGTCCTGGGCAGACAGGCTGGCGCTGTCGAACGTCACGCCGAGGATCCCAGCGTCGTCCGCAGGATAGTCATCCTCCGGTCGACAGACGAGATAACCGAAGCCGGGGGGATATATTTTGGCGGTGGGGAAAACGATATTGATCGCCGTTACCGAGGAGGAGGGATTAGTTGTTAAATAAGGAAGTGGGTGCGATTCGGGGATGATTTTATTGAGGACTGGTAGGGGTAGTGCGGAGACAACGTGGGAAGGTTTAATGGGATTAGTTCGTTTTGTTGTAATCTGCCATGGAGTTCATACAAGTCGCAATCGAGAGAGTAACAGGACAGGCATACCTCGAATCCGTGCTCATCGTCGAATTGCAGGGCTGTGATCTCTGCATCGTGGATAATTCGGATATTGGGATTTTTGGCGATAGATCGTGCCAATGCATCCGTCAGCGTGCCCATGCCGTCGCGGAACGAATACACAGACACTCCGTCCATCAACTTCAAGACGTCGCCCAACTGGTAACGCTTGCGGTCCTCCTCCTCTTTCTGCTTTTCCGCCTCTTTTTCTTTCCGGGAGCGAGTGAGTAAGCCCCAAAGTATCCGACCGTTTCCTTTTTCTTCGAGTTCCCAGAGTTTGGGGAAAGCGGCACGGACGCTTAGCAATCGAGAATCCGCTGCGTAGATTCCATGACCTATTGCGCTGCCCAGTACGCGGGCAGTTATGGGGTGTCCGCGACGACACATGAAACTGTCCAGGCTTTCATCCAACACGCCGTCCGGCCGGTTCCATCCTCGAATAAGCTCAAAGGAAACCCCTGGCGTTATAAAGAACCGCAGGGGCGCCCATAAATAAGAGATCCCAGGGCTCGGAATCTCATATATCCCGGGAGTCCCTGGGACATGCAAGAACCGTTTCTTGGCTGCAGGAGATGACTTGGGTGTGGTGATGACAGAGTCGGACAGGCCAAGAAGGTGGATCTACACCTGATTCACTTCAGCTCGCGATTCTTGCCCGGCATGTATACGAAAGACGTCACCAGCTCAAGCACAGAATTTGAGGCCGGTCGGAGAGTTCGTGGCCCTCCCTCCAGGACAACAGATCCCCGGCCACCGGGAAGCTGGACACGTTCGCTATTCGAGGCCCAGCCACCCAAGCGCTTGTTTCTGTCGATGATGGTGATAGTTGAGGACGGAAATCGCCTCGAGAGGTGAAACGCGGACGAAAGGCCAGTGATTCCGCCACCCAAAATCGCAATATGCTTGGGCGGCATGAGAAAGGATTGTGTTTAGTGCTAAGGTCGTCGCCGGCTGCGCCAAACATCGCGAAAAACATGGCACGCGTCCTTGCGACTCCGAGTGGCTCAGTGTCGTGTATATGCTCTTGCGTATATCGCGTCAAGGCAGATACGAAAGTCGACTACTACGTCGACCAAATTCTCTCCGTTCGAGGTCCTTGGTAAATAGGCCAGGAGGAGACCGATCGGGAGATACACTCAATAATGACCATGACACCAACACAGTTGGCCGGGAACGATGCGATCCAATCCTCGTTGATACTCTAGGCATGTAAGAAATCTCACATTAATATTATCCACGCGGTGCATGTATATTTATTCGGGATACACAGAGAAAATGGTTCTGTTAACGGGAACGCTGAAATTGGACTGCGAGAAACAGAGCCTGCCTTGGGTGGTATAGCTGACGGGTATTCGGGTGCCCCCGTTCCGGAAGACTCTCTGTCTCTACCCTTTGCCAATGGCCGCGAGACGAGGATTGCAGATGTTCATTCGTCAGAACGCTGGCCAAACCCGTGGGTTTGTTCATTGTATTGGAGGGATGTTTCTCAATGTGCGTGCAGGAATGTTTCAAGCCACGTAGAGACTAGGCTCAACCAGCCTGATAGGCAGTTGACCACGGAGTTCAAGGACCCGACCCCAGAACTACCCCCCTTCGGACATTCCGATAAACGACCTGCTCCTCCTTCCGCTGTAGACACCATTGCCGGGACTGATCCCACTTGTGGCGCTGGCCAAGATGCCAATCCTGTGGCCAAATTGTTGACATTCATGCGTTCTCGCTTTCAGTCGGACCAGGACAAACCCCCAACTCCAGTCGACATGTCATCCCGACCCACTCCGAGTCTACCGCCCCCACCGCCATCAGCATTGCGCTGGTCTCAATCAACTTCATCTTCAACCGGCACAGATTCCCTGGTCCGTGCAGCGCAGCACAACCAACTTGGCGGAAAGATACCGAATCCGAAATTGATGTATATCGCCCTCGTCCTCGCCTTTAATATCTACTAACAGCAGCTCCAGTAACACTATGGATTGGGAATCCAAGTCCGCGTTTTCATACTTGTTTCGTTTCGATTATTTAGTCACCTAATAGGGCACCCAAGCATTTAGTATATGTTAGGGGCTTGGTATGAATACTTTGCTATAGGTTTCTTAAATCTTTCACTGATCTTGACGTAGGCCAGCGGGGAAGATATTCCTGCGTTGCAACAATACTTCTCGGCTGCGAGAGTGTGCGAATGCGTCCGAAATGGGGGTACATCTAGCTACTACGCTCTTTTCCAGACCATCACTGGCGCCGCCCTCGCTGTCAAAATGTTCAACAACACGTATAAGGGATCGAGAAAACTGAGCGTTCGGGCAGGGGGGCGTATCCTGCATATATCTGTGGGTTCACTATCGTTATGAGCTCTCTGAATTCAACCTCTTGTCCAGGACCAGAGTACCGGTGGCTTACCGTTATCGTCCAGGGTCGCGGGTGCCATGCAATACCTGATGGGTAGCCATAAATATGACGCCGCCGTGTTTTTGTTCGCCATGTCCTGCAACTCCTCGGTGCTGCGGCCCCAGATTCGGCAAGTCGCGGAAGCGTACCTCGACCAGCCCTTATTCATACAAACACCTCCTCCGACGCTTGGTGCGAATACTACTCTTCGGCGTCTTGTGCTCCGATGCCTGGCCAAGCGCTGTCCCACCCCCGCGGCGCTAGAGAATCTTTTTGACGTATACAAGGCTACGTACCTCGAGCTCCCCACCACCCCCGACTCCAGACAAGGCGACGTTATAGTGTTTATCGAGGCGTTCACCGACGCCGGTCTGACGCACAAGCTCAAGGCCGTGCTTCACGACTTCGGCTCCATTCGGTATCGCACCGAGTATCACACGTTAGTCGCAGCATATGCTGCGACTTCCAACCTGCTCGAGGTTCTGAAGGTGCTGGAGGAAATGAGACGCAAGAAAATGGACATTCGAAAAGCGGGCGAGACCGCCCGGGATGTTTTGGAAAAGGCCGGCTGCACTGAAGGCGTGTCGTTCGTTCAGACATATATGCGGGCCCTGTGTTGGGATGAACCCTTGGTCAACAACGATGTGCCCAAGGTCGTGGAGCTTTTGGAAATGTTGAAGACCTCGCGCGAAGTCGAGATGGCGTCGGTATATATCGCGGTTGTGGCGCGACTCGAGCTGGATGCATGCCCCGCTGGCGTGCGGGCCGCGCTGGCACACAGTGACGACGTCAGCAACCCCGCCGAGTATGGTTCCGATGCCCCGGAGCACGCTTCGCGGGGCGAGGTGGAAGAGGAGTCGCCGTGCCGCGAAGACAACGCCGTCAGCAAAAGAACGCTTCCTTTCAATACAGATCTAGCCGCGTTGGCCCAACTTCTCATGCAGGACGACGCGCTGCAGATTCTGCATCAAGGTGACGCTGTCGGCACCCGCCGTCGTGCCCGTGGATCCAAACCCCTTGGCCAGCACGCGCCCGACGCGGTCGGGGAGTTCTCACACCCAGACGCCTCTGACGCTCTTTCTATCGCCCTGGCCTACGCCGGACGGCAGGAAGTCGATGCAGTGCTGCAGGTTTTGGACCAACACACATCGGACATGTCCAAAGACGACCTCGTGGCCGTTCTGAACAGATTTGTGAAGAGCGAGTGCATCGGGGGCGCGCTGGCTGTGGAAGAGCGTCTTTTAAAGCACTTGGATCACACGAGTGCTAGCGAGCCTGATGAGTTGGAGGAAATTGCCGCGCGTGTCCGTGCTTTGTGGCTGGAAAAGTCTGTCCGTACGAGACCAGAGTAGGTGCAGTTTAGTCCACGGTTTGGTCGACCGTACTAGTAGTATGTGTCTCCGATTTTTGCGCCTCGGCCCTCTTCATTTGGAATCATAGCATCCCACTCATTGTACAATAATCATAATAAACCCAGTGTTATGCACCAAAACAGTGTATTAATCAATCAGGTACTTGCGCCGGAAGAAGGAGCGCAAGTGGAAGATCTGCCACACCCCCAAGCCAGTGAGGGCCAGCAGGGTGAACCACGCAAAATTTTGCACGCGCTGCTGGGTGGAAACTAAATGCAGGATGTGAGACAAGATAATGTGTGTTCAGGGGAAAGTGGACTACGCACGGTTGGTGTCTGCGAATCGCTCTTCGCGCTTTTTGAGGTACCCCATCTCGTCGACGATCTCCTTCACGACACCCTCGAGCTTGCGCATCTCGGTCTCCAGCCCGGACAGCGATTCCTGGTTGGCAATTGCGCTGGACAACCGAAGTTAATGGAGGCGGTAAATTGAGGGGCCGTCTGCACGCACTTGTAATCCACCGCCTCAGCACCGATATCGACGTCCAAGTCAATTATACGGGCCATTTTCGCCCCCTTTTCCGACGACACATCTGCATACGACAGAGTCATCAGTCCATGGCGCAGGAATGCTCCCATAGCACGCACCTTTGTGCAAGTAATTCTTGAAGCACACGCCGACTTCGCCTTCCGTATGCGACGTGATGGCGAGCCGCGTCTCGGCCTTGATGTCGCGCTTACTGAGGTACACGTTCTTCTGCGGGCTGGAGTCTATGATCTCAATGTCGACGCGCTGGTTGTCCCCGGGCCCGACGTTCGCCGTGACGATGACGAGCGCACCGGTGTGTGCGGTGTTCCATATGCATTTCTGCGGAGGGAAGCGGTAGGACTGCAGCGAAAATTTGATAGCTTGTATTGGCGGAATGAGGAAGAGAGATAGGACGAGTAACGTTGCCAGTGGCTTGAGCAGGACGGATGCCATCGCGGAGAAGGAGGAAATTAACGTGAACGTGTGGTGTGTGGTTCTATTTACATCCGAAGGCAAAGTCCTGTTGTGGCTCTGTCTGGATCCGAAGGCTTTGCATTCGCGTCCAACCTCGCCGCTCCGCTCCCTATTCACTCCTCAAGCGTGTTGACTATAGCACCCCAGCCAATGTAATTCCACAAGAGTCTTTCGTGGTTCACAGCCGACCTCGCGCTGCGCGGGACTCGATGGAGCTTAAGATGTCTTGAAACTACCTGAGGACTTGCAGCGAGTCTCACTCCGACTGCTGAATTCTGGACTCAGTCACGGTCCAATTGACGAAGACCGGACAGAGAACTCCAACAAGAACGTGCTTATACAATATTATTACAAGGATCTACCAATGGCCTCTACACAGCCTTCTCTATCTAGAAAACGTTTCCAATCTTCAAAGTTTCGACGCCAGTTCCGGGGGGTCCAGGATGAGCTCGCGCACCCCACCAACGAAGTGCCCCCAGAATTCCTCAATCACTCCTGGGGGGAACGCCGCCGAATCCCAGCCCAACGTCATCGAAAGCCGCGCCTGTAGGATCTTCGAAAAGAAGAGGATCCCGCCTTTGGCCATCCGCACATGCCCGAACGCGTCGACGAGTTCGATCGCGGGGTAATGCGCAGTGCGGAAAATGTCCGCGAGCTCGCCGAGGATGGAGAGGCCCATCAGCGCTGCGGACGGCACCCCGGGCGGCGGCGGCAGCGGCGGGCGCTGGGACGCCTTCTGCGCGCGCCGCGGCAGGGTCCCGTCCGCCTCGTCGTCCTGCATGGCGAATGTCTTCGCGCGGACCCCGCGCTGCGTGCTCATGATTTGGGACCGCCCGAAGAGCAGCGGGCTGCGCGCATAGCTGCTCATTTGCGCCTGGGCGGAGCGTGCGCGGAGCCAGAACGCAGCGCGCCGGTTCACGGACGGGGGGATGAAGGACGGGAGCACGACGTTGCAGTACCCGAGCGCGAGGGACATGTACGACGACAGCGGGGACGTGGGGGTCAGGTAGCTCCGGAGGGAGACCGCCGTGTACATCATGGTCGGGAGAGTCTTCGAGGCGGCGAATTCGGGGTGGTGTTCCTCGGTGCGGATCCAAGCGAAATTGCACAGAGCGAAGAGCGCACTCGCCAGGGTGACCCCTTGCGATTTACACTTTGCAATGACCGCGGTGGATTCATGGACGTCAAATATGATATGTGACAGCACGGGCTTCGCGACCTCGCTTTTGACGCGAGGAAGAACGTGGCCGCCCTTAGAATGGGTGAGACAGGGGGCAAAGATTCAAGACAAGTACTCACGATAGCGCGCCTTTGGACGTTCTGATTGTCCACGGTCCACGCCGATTTCTGGAATTTAGAACGCGGCATTGGAAGTCTGTCCTCCGTGGCCGGGACGATGGCTTCATCCACTCGCGGATGGCTCCAGCGCATCTTCCATTCCACCTCAAGAAGCCGCGCCAGCTCAGCGTCGGTCCGGGGACATTCTCCGGGAGTAGCTGCCCCACCCAGCAGCGCGAGAATCATGTTGCCATGCCTGTGGAGGGAGACACCATCGTTTACGGCGTGGACCATCATGAGGATTATATGGTATTCGTCCACTCCAGGAGAGACCTCCCCGTGCCTCGCAATGTCGATGCGGGCAATGCGCTCTGCCGAAAGCTTTTGAGGGGCGGCAGGATCCATGAAGAGCTGGATGAGCTCGGGCCCGGTTTTGTCGTCGTAGATGCCCAAAGTATCGCTAGCCTCTTCCTCGGCCTTGCTTGGGCTTGCCGGAGGGGTGTATCTGAGGTCGCTCGGTCGCAAGGACACAATACAAAGGAATATGCCTACGTGAAACGAGCCTCATCATACCGCCCCGGCTCCATTTCAATTCTAGACGCAAGGAGGGTGTGCCGCAGCCGCATTATAGCCCAAACGGTACGGAGTCGACGAGGCGAAAACAGCCCCGGCGGGCCGCGGACAATGAGCCACGCTGTCCGTTTATTAGCTTAATGCAGGACTCTGCAGAATACTTGGAAGACTTACAGAACATATCATTCAAGCCGTACGCCCTGCTCGGTAAAAAGTAGGATCTGAAGTTTGTTGAGCTTGGGCGTGTTATTGGGAGCCATTGCGTACAGCTCGTTTGAGCTCAAGGTCCGCCGGTAGGTGGGCATCGGGGCGGCCACTGGCTCAGAGAATTGAGTAGCTGAGAAGGACATGGCGCGCTGGCAGGAAGATGCTCAGGGGCTGTCTTGAGCAACTCCTAGGCGGGGCCGCACCACGTCATCGAGCCAGAGAAAAAGAAACAGAAATCGTTTGCTAGATCCAGAATGCAAAGGCTGAGTTGGTTGCGGCTACTTGAAGCCTGCCTCCGCAGCGGCTTTATTTTGACACAGCCTGAGATATTCTGCCAGGGGTGCGCCAGATGTTTGCAGAGAACCATTTGAAGCTGGAGATTTGGTGGCGTGTCACTTTTGAATTTGGACCTTGAATTAATGAAGTTTGGAGACTTGACAGGCCAAACAATACATTTTTGGCAGTGTTGGGTCAATGCTGGGTACGCGTCGACGTCGCGTCGCGTTGGCGCTGTTTGGTTGATCGGACTTTGCTAAGCGTCTCTTTTGCCCAACTTTTGCCTCTGCGTTCTCCGTCGGAACGTCTTTCCACCAGGCACCTTGCTGCACCTTTGAGGCACCTCGCATTTACTGATACTTTGGCCTTTCGCGTGGTCATTGAGGGCGGCCCGGCCTGGCGGAGTGGCGGTGCGACTGGTTGCCCTGAAGATTGACAGTTCACGTTTGGCACACGGGATTTGCATACGAGCGACCGCCACAATCCCACCGGGAGCTCAAGGCCGCAAGAATGTCTAATCGGCTTGAGGTAAATCGCGGTTGCCTGGCTGCCAATGAGGAAGAGTCTGATTCTGGAAGCAAGAATAAGTATCATGTCTTATCAAGTGCTGCGGACGTGTGGAGCCAGAACGCCGTCGTGGTTTTTTAAAAATGACGACACACCAACGACACACACCCTTGATTTCGCTGCCGCGATGGCACGGCAATGGATCATTGACAGTGATCTCCACGAACTCGACCTTCCACTCCAATTCCACTCCAATTCCCACTCGCAAAGGCACAGCAGCTTGGACAGAAGATCGCGTTTTACACAAAGCCTGGACGACACAGGCAAAACTTGACAAGACCGACCAGAACGGAAAATTCGGTGTCGAAAGCCCGCGATCGGTTTGCGAAAACTGCGGGTGACAGTCTATTTATAGATTTGCTATTTCTGCATTCGGCTGTGCCCCGAATATCACCTACCACGACTCTCATCCCCCCACTATGCCTATACACCTTGGAGTCCTTTCACGTCGCCGCTATGTCGTTATGCTCGTCGTCCTCGTCAGTTTTGGCTGCTATTGGCGTGTTATAGCGCTCATGAGCTCTAGATGTCACTCTTTTACTTCCTGGAAGTCGCGTTACGAGATTCCCGCCGCTCTTCCCCCCAGACGGACGGAACCGTTGCCTCGCAAACCAAAACGGAGCAGATAGTTGCCGCTGTAGACCCCCCATCGACACTCTGCGTTAACCGCCCCCGTGCAAATGCGACCCTGCTCATGCTCGCCCGCAACAGCGATATTGCCGGCGCCATCTCGAGCGTCTCGCAGATGGAGGACAAGTTCAACAAGCACTGTAACTACCCGTGGGTCTTTCTCAATGAGGAGCCGTTCACGGAGGAGTTCAAGCGGTGCGTTGTCGCCTGTGGCGCACATAGCAGCTCGTTCTCATGCACCACAGGAACATGACCAGCCTCACGCGGGGCGCTGTGTCCTTTGGGCTGGTCCCGAAGGAGCACTGGTTCCAGCCCGCGTGGATCGACGAGGACCTCGCGCGCGCGGGGCGAGACAAGATGGTCGCACAAAATATCATATATGCAGAGAGCGTCCCGTACGTGTATTCTCTCCGCCACGTTGTTCGCGCGTCTTATTCGGCCCCAGGTATCGTAACATGTGCAGGTACTGAATATCTCCATTTGTTTTTGCTCAATTCTAATACCACCCGCCTGCAGATTCAATTCCGGGGTATGCCGTCCCTGATGTCCGTACTTGCGTAAACTGATACTGCCCAGTTCTTCTTCCAACACCCCCTACTCCAACCATACCGATACTACTGGAGGTCAGACCCATCATATCCTTCTGTTGCTGAACCTCGTCTCACCGTTTCCCAGAGTCGAGTGCGTACACCAACGTGGAGCTATGCACAACCCCAAACTCATCCCATTGGCAGGCCAGACGTCGAGTACTTCTGCGACATGGCATACGACCCGTTCCATTACATGCAAGAGCATGATAAAATATATGGTGCGTCGTCCATCTTTTGCTGTTGCGTCCGCCCTTATCCCCTTTCCCAGGCTTCACGATATCTTTCTATGAATGGGAGCCGACAATTCCCACCTTGTGGAGGAACGTTAAAGGTGAGCGAATTTCTCCAGAATCCCATGCGTCGGAACTCCCACGCTGATACGAATGGACGAACGCAGAATTCATAGCCAAGTACCCACACTACGTCGCGGAAGATAACGCGATGGCATACCTCTCCGACGATGGTGGCGAGACCTATAACCTATGCCACTGTGCGTCCCTCCTTCCCGCCACACTTACACTTACACCTGCCTGACGCGCACTGCCACACCCCAGTCTGGAGCAATTTCGAAATCGCGGACATGGACTTCTGGCGCGGGGCGGCGTACCAGGCGTTCTTCGACTTCCTCGAGAGCAAGGGCGGGTTCTACTACGAGCGCTGGGGCGACGCGCCGGTGCACTCGATTGCCGCGGCACTCTTCGCGCCGAAGAATCAGCTGCACTTCTTCGAGGACGTCGGGTACCGCCACCAGCCCTTCGAGCACTGCCCGCAGGGTGCCGAGCACGAGAAGAATAAGTGCTCGTGCAACAAGGCGGAAACAATCGGTGGGCATTGCGTTCCTTGCTCCCGAGACTTGATATCTGATCTCTTTCTCTCTCTCTGCGTTCTTTCTCTCTTCGCCGGCCTCTCAGACTACCGCCAGCAGTCGTGCATCCCGCGGTTCCAGCGGTTGTTCTCATGAGAGGCCAACATCTATCGGCAAGCAACTAACTATATATTCCTTAATTTTATGCGCACACACACAAAAACTAGTACACTGTGATGGACACATACACATACTACATACAATAGAGGGCAATGTACTGGTAACTAAATTTGTAACATATCGCCGGAGGCTTGCCTCGGGCTTAGCAACGAGTCGGCGGGAGGGAGAGTGAGCTCGGATAGCAAAGACTTGGCGGCCGAATTTGGCAAACGCCGTTCGTTCGGCGCAACGGCGTCTTGCTTTTACTGTAACCATCTTCCTGCATCCCATTCTCATTCTTTCGCTGACGCTTGGACCTTAGGCTTCATCTTCAGACTTCTCTTCCGCGATTTACTGTACAACCGCCTCAAGATTCCCATCTCCTCCGTTCTGGACGCGAATGGAGTCTAAAGGCTAGAACGTGCACCGTGACGTGCGGCCGTTAGTACTTCCAGCACGTAGTAGTGCTATTCGGATAGACACTAGACCCTGTTTCAGCACTGGTTCTCTCAAGCTACCTTTGTTTTTCGTATGTGAATAGTTCGTCAAGTCCTTACTTTGACCCACTGATTAATACCAGGGTTTTTTACTATGACAACTCTGCCAGTTGTATACACGCGACATGGGCCTCATCATTAAGTCTCAATTTTTTTAAGAAAGAAGAAAACTCCGTCCTTTCCCGGAGAGCGCTGGCGGCATCTAAACTTGAACCTCCGACTATTTATGTGCTCATTCCCTTTGTGTGCTATGCGTTGCAAGCCTCACCGTGACCGCTTCGATGTCTCTTTGATTTTGAATATCCTCCTCCCCCTCCTCTTCCTCTCCCTCCAAGTCAGGGGACGCTTTGCGTTTCTGGTCTCTCGTGACACAAGTGTTGGTCGTCCTGGGATTGGCGGGCGGTGGAACAGGATCATCGACGTCGACGTCTATTGGGTTGACAGAGGCCGGGGGGGGGACCATCCGCCAGTATGGAAAGTCCCTGGCGCAACCCTAGCGGATTCCCTCCTCCTTCTAATTCTTCGTGCATCTTGTGGGCGTCTTCTGCCAGGTTCCGGAGTCCTTCAATACTTTCCTTCATTCTGTGGACGTCTTCAGCGTCCTGCTTTGATCTGGGCAAATATTTGGACGTACCTTTGAGACTCGGGTGGATCTCTTTTCGACATGGATTCTTGCTCGGACTCCTACGCCCAAGAGCCGGCGCACCTCGGCATCGGCGCACACCGCAGCTTCGTGACGGCCCACCTTCTGGAGATGTTCACTCAGACTATCTAGTGAGCTTATGAGTCTGTCAGTCACAGCGACGTCCGTTTTGCTGAGTTTGCGATAAAGCTCCACGGCTTCTTCGTCGCCGCGCACCGCATTTTCGTCCTGGCCGACGACGCTGAAATCTACTCCAGGGCATCGGCCAGATTATCGAGCTTGGCAGGAGTGGGATCAATCTCCGCGAGCCTGCGACGAAGTGCGACGGCTTCCTTGTCGATGCAGAGTGCGTCTTCCCCTCACTTCCCACTGCCAATTAACCAGCCCTTTGGTGATGGAGGTCTGTCCCATCGAACTGGCGAAGAAGTTCAGCAGCTTCCTCAAGGCGCACGTCATCTTTGTGACGGTCCACATCTTCACCGACATATTCTGGTGATTCTGCGGGACAGTTGACGGCGGGATCCAGCTCTGTTAATTGACGACGAAGGTCGGCGGCCTCTTCCTCGGCTACCGTCGCCTTTTCGAGAGCACTTGTATAGCAGCGAACAATTCTGATAGCAGTACCGAGATTGTCCAGCGAGTTTGCGAACAGCCGGTTCTCCTCGTGCAATTCATCGAGATTCCTGGATCGATACCAGAACATCCTTCAACTTTAGTATGGTGCACGATAGACAAACACCGTCGAAGGAGGTTGCCAAAGTTTCGTCAACTATGGCTACCTGCTGTTAGAAGGTTTCGTTTCGCAACAGGTATCCATCTCTCAAAGATTTCTTGCTAGCGAGGGAGGTTGGATGTGAGGAATTTGCCACATCATGATTGTGGCCATACTTGAGCTTGAGCCACACCGGCAAACACACCAGTATATTTCGGAATCTACTGTAAATGTTTCTGCATTTTTCCAGCGTGCGCGGCCCAAAAATATAATGAGAAATGCCATTTCTCCAAGGACACTGCCAAGGACACTGCCTGATCTGTTCCTCCATGCCAGTTGCCACTGTTCCTAGTAGTAGTACTACTCAACTTGATTCTCGTTGGGTTACTTGAGTAGCCTCGGCAGCGTATCTTCAACTTTATCCATTTATGATCTTCGCTATGAGCCATCTCAATAAAGCAACTTGTGCAAAATCGTATCCGGTCGCCGCTGAATCAGGCTCACCATGACCGCAAAAGTCAGCGGGATAGTAAGCTTAGATGAGCTTGGACCTGCGTGGTCGGAAGTTGGTCGGAAGAACCGGCGAGTGCTGACGAGGCTGACACGTATGCTGACGATCCCCGAACTGCGTCGAATGTTCTCGACCTGCCCGAAGGGGCTGACTCACCGCTTTGGTCGATCCTCGTCATGCTGCCTTCCAAGCGCGCAGCGTATAAATGCTACGCCTCTACGATGCAGCAAGACAGCCCAACGCAGCCCAACGCCTCTCCTCACCGACCCGCCTGAGACCCGCCGTCGTTCTATCTTCCTCTGATGTCGCCCTCGATGCCCATTAACATTGCCTCAAAGCCCGCATCGGGCCCCTCATCTGCGGCCTCCTCACCGTCCGCATCCTCATCCTCATCGAGCTCAGGCGTATATATCCCCGTGCACAGACGCACCCCCTCGAACGTAGAGGCTAAGCGTACGCGTGAGTACCCCGCTATTAATCGCCACATACAGGAATGCTCATAGTCCCTATCTGCAGTGCCGATCTACACCCCAGCGGAGCTGCTGAACCTCGCGCAGTCGCCACTGGCGACACAGGTGTCCGTGGCCATGCGCACCGCCCTGCACGGGCAGGAGTTCGCCATGAACAAGCGGCAGCAGCGCTCGCGCGAGTACATACAGCGCAAGGGCACGAGCACCGGCGCCACCACCAACGCGGGGGCGCTGCAGAAGGAGAATAACAATGTTATGGTGGTGGCACCAGTGGCTGCGCCGCGGCGGCGACCTATCGGGCGCGCCACCGAGCGCAGCAATTTGCGGAGAGGCGGGGCGTCCAAGTTTATGGACGCGGCGAGCTGGCGGGGACAGATGACCAGGCAACCAGCACCTTTGGCGGTCTGAAGACACATTAACTTTATTGCATCTGTATTAATACTTATACCACAACCACCTAGTTCACAACGTTAATCTCTCCGTGTGGGATAGCCGCGTTACGGCAATACCATCGTCTTCACTGCCCCCAGATTCACCCTCATTCACCCTCATTCACCCGACGCATAACGCGTATCAAAAGCACGACGAGCAAGCAATTCAGCACGAACGATGCTCTGACAAGGTACTTTCGTTTTTCGTCAAGGGGTATCTGAATCAAAACCTTTGGCATCAACTACCCAAAACCTCCCATCAGGACCCCGGAACCAGTGACCACCACCACCACCTCTCGGTCCGTGATCCGCATCCTCGATGGGGACACCATCAATGTTCTATCGCTTACATGATGTACAACAGGACTTGAGAAATATTCAAAGACTTTGTTTTGCTATCTCGGGGTACAATTTTTGGGTATTATAATATTCAATAGGTCACTTAGAATGCCGAGGAATTTCATGGAACCACAAGGTGAAAACAGGCCAAAAGATGACTGGCAGGTGCCTGTTAGTGCCTTCGAGCTAAAATATGCTATCTTTAAATACCCCAACGATAAAGTAGTATTTTAAAAATGCATCTCACCACGTTGTGGAGGTATCGAAAAGCTGAGGGACAGATGTCAATTTATATCCCGCTCATTTGCTCAAAAGAGACGGTATCAGGACCCCGGGAAGCTATCACGTGCGTAGGGGTGTCGATATCCAGTATTCAGAACCAGTTTATTCGGACCCGTGCCTTCGCCACGGGGACGCCCGCACACAGTGGATACAGAGCTCGCCCGCACACGGCGGATACAGAGTCGGGGGGTTCGCCCGCACACGGCTAATTCCGAGTCGTGGGACCCGGCGGCAACATCTCGACAGCATCACGTGAATTTTCAGGTGACTTTTCACATGACTTTCTGTCAAAGGCTGTGCTCATCGTGCTTTCATGTATAGGATACTATTCAGGTTTCCAGTACCCCTTGTTTTTCGTCCATCTTTCTGGACGCTGTATTTGTTATCTCTCTCGATCCTGCCAGTCCTTCCCTTTATTCTTATCTTGATAATCTTAGCGCCATGTGCAGGTTCATATAATAGTAAGAACCCGCCACGACGCAGCGTATTGCGGCCCGCAATTCCATGGAACAACCACGAACGTTCCCCGTAGACTCCGAGTCGAATGTCATCCGTTCCAACGATGGCGGCCCTGGTATACTTCTGAGCGCAAATCCATGGGGGAGGTCGGGCGGGTAGAACTCATTTTCCGATAATTTTTCGACAGAATAACGAAATGATGTGATGCCACGATGTGAAGCTGTTAAGTAGTAAAATGGCGAATGTGATGGCAGCACGGGCCGAGTCTAGACTAAAAGAGGCAAAGATAACACGCCGTCCTGAAATTTGTTATGAGTTGGAGACTAGAACATTCCACAGGAGAAATCATTTTCGACAAGGATCTGAATGTCGAATTTAACGATGTGATGCCGCGATGCGAATCTATTAGTACAAGGGCAATGCAATGAGATACGAGAATCGCCGTCGGGATGGAGCAAAAAGAAACCAGTGAACACACAATCGTTAGACTTGAGACGTGAGATCCGGGGGCAGTCGCTTGGACCTAGGTCTATACGTGATGATTAACGAGTTGCCCGGAGCGGAATCCGAGTCCTTAGTCCGACGGAGAGTTGGCCAAAACTGTTTCGGACGTTCCAGAGATAAGATTAGCTTTTGGGCAGCTCAGACGCATAGAACCATGGTTTATAGAGTGGGGCGGCGTCCAGAAGGCGCGAGTAGGTTGAGCGACGCGGCGAGATGGTGGTAGTATAAAGCAAGAACGCGTTGTTTGGTTCGGAAGGGTTTGCACAACTGGACCACGGTCCGTCTTATCCGCGCGCGCTTTTCGATTCACCACCACGATGGTTCCTCCAAGCTCTGGAGAACAGGATGCTGTTATGTCCTGGTGGGCTTTCTAGCAGCTGCGTTAGGACGTAGCACGTCCTCGCTCCGAGTTGTACTCACAGATCACTGCTCCGAGCCATCCAAACTTGAAGCTGCCTTCTAGCACTCAAACTCATGGGGCGGACATGCCATTTGCGGGGTTCCAAATCGATGTCGCCGCGCTCTCCGCGGTGCATTCTCCCCAACCTGGGACATTAATTAGCTGGCTGTTGAATAATATTACTGCGTAGGAGTCGTCAACAGCCTTTATCCGCTCCTCGTTTCGCTGAATCCACTGAATCAGTCCTCCGGGCCTGCCCTTGCCGCTGGGACGCTCCTGTTCGTGGGAAGCGTCTATACCCTGGTGCTCGACCGCGAGCGCTTCCAATACCTGTGCATGATGTCGGGGCCGGTAGGCGCTGGTGATAATGGTCGGTCGAGTAATATCTGAATCAGATGTTTTTGTCGTTTACCGGGCACAAATATGCCGACTCCGTCGCAATCTAGGGTGCCGGATATCCCCTGCAGCAGAATCTTAGTGGCGTGCAGCAAAGTCGTAACGGACTGTGGAGCGAGGTCCGTAGTTACATCTTCGAATTCATCTATACTTGATTGGATGCGGCTGAAGCGGGACTTGAAGGATAACTCCGAGTCTATCACTATCACTATCACTAATAAGAGGTTCAATACTCTTGGTATCAACTTGGCAACTCAAATAGGAAATTCTTTAGGCTTTCAGTTTCGACTATTTGCTATGCACTCAAGCTCGTCGAAACATCAAAAAAAAAAAAAAAACACTCTATACGTCTTTGTGGTTGAACGTAGGCAAGACATTGAATTGCCTGAGGTATAATTTACGCGGGAGATATGATGCTATCCATCTTATTGTATATTTGGTTGTCTATGTATCCAAGCGAACCTACACGAAATTGTATATGGTAAGAGTCTGCCTTGGCGAGAACTATGGGGAACAGAAGCGAATCAGAAAGACACAACCGAGTCATGACAGAGGGCACGACAGTGGATGGGGAAATATTCTGCGTGCCCCTCAATGCGGATTCCAAAGTTGAATTCTACTGAGACTCTATGTTAATGCAACTGGTACAAATTACTGCGTCAGGAATACGGTTTGCAGCATCGATGAATACATACAAGCAGCTATCTAACAGCCAGGGGAATCGCTGTGTTTATCGAGAAGGTGTCGCTCTAGCGTGTTTTGAGACGAAAAATATTTGTTACACGGGTTGCAGTTCCACTGCGTACTTATGCCGTGGTTCGCCACCTCATGCCGCAGCCGGTCGTGTTTACGCGAGAACAGCATGGAGCATCCGTCGAAGGTGCAAGAAAATTTGCGATCCTTGGCTTTCGCGGTGCTAGGTAGGTGGACGCTCATGTGCACCCGCCGGGTGTATTCGCGCTTGAACCATAGCGAGCAATCCGCTTGCAGACATTTGTACGGTCTGGACCGGTCAAACGACGAAGAAGGCGAATCATGCTGCAAGGACTCGGATGGTGATGGGGCCAACGCGGCTGTCGATGGAGGGCCCGTATCGACGAAGAGAGTTGGAGACTCCGCATCCATGGAAAATACCGCATTGTATGCGAATGGGAGAGTCGTGGGGCGAGGATCAATGGATGGTGGCTCACTCCTGGTGATCTCGGTAATATCTTCAAGTTAATTCAATGTAAGCATTCACCGTTTAAATGAGTGAAAAGGTACGCACATGCAGGATCTGAATATTGCGACAAACAGTTCTCGCGGTGAGCTGATTAACGGCAGTCAAGTTTAGCGGTGTAGAAGGTATTCAGACATTCACCCTCGAAGAAGGGGCCGCCCCATCCCGGCTTGAACATATTGTGGTCATGTAAAATGTCCGTGAAGGGTTCCTGCGAGTTGTTGACGGAACCAACAATCGATGAAGTTTCCGAGTCTAGACCAATGTTGTCGGCATATACATCCACCATCGAGGGGGAATCCCCTAGGGATGGAAATATAGAAGGAGGAATTGCTGGCGCTTGAACGGAAAGGGGATCTAAGTTGTCTGGAGGTTTCACAAAAAGCACACGTAAGTGTGCGAAACTGTGCCTAACTCAAAGACCACGTACAATTTAAAGAATCATTATTGGAGTGCTGTTCATAAGAAATGTCCGAGTCGTCTAGCGAGGAGCAGTCATCGTCGGTCGAATTCGTCTCCGGGTGACCAGACTCGGAGGCCCAAACCGTGAATGTTACACCGCCCGTCTCGTCGTGAGTGCCCTGAAAGTGTAGCTTCATGCCACTGACGCGTGTTGAACATGGTGTGGGGTTCGACGCCATGTCAAACGAGAATCTCCCATCTGGAAGCAAGACCTTGAAAGAGACCTGCAAGCGCGCCATTGCTTCAACGGGCAAAGTTAGCGACATCTTGAGGCGGAATGTGTGAGGCGATTGGGAAGGAGATTCAAGCGTCTATTAATATGTGATAAGTTATAACCTTCACGCATTTATCCTAGATCTTATCCTGGCACAAATAGGAAAATAGCTCCCGTAAGGCGGATGTTTTCATTCGGAACAATGATACTTATCAGGAATTGTCGTGTTCCCGCTGAGGAACCAACTTCATTTGCTTGAGGAAGCAATGTTTAAAGGCTTCGCTTGAAGGCGCAGGTATGCTTGAAAACTCCTTGCGCATGAATGAATTCCACTTTTTCGCGATTAGGCGGGATTCCAGTCTATTCCAGTTTGCATGCACGGAATTAACTTCTGAAGGAGTTGTAATAAAAAGGACACCGGAGATGCGAAGAGAAGCCTATCGTCCACATGTGGTTGCTCGCTAGTACTTGGGTGCCAGACTGTTGGTCTGGAAAAAATAAAGGGTCTACAGCGTCTGCCAGCATGCCATCAACAGCCTCTGGAAAAAGCATCGGGATCCTCTGATTCTTGAATAGAGGAACAACTTGAACCACGCACTGCGCATATCGGTTATCTGCCGCATGCCTCGGCATCATGGTCATGCCGACTGTGTCGGGTACTAAAAAACAGCGGACAAGGAGAAGCTAGTTTCTTGTCAGTGAAGCAGCCGGCGCCCCGACAGGCCGCGATTTTGATGACTCCTCCAGAGTGTTCCTGCGTGGAGTGGGAATAATTGCGTTAGGTTGATGTAGTATTGCTATCAGATCGGTGTTGAAACTTGAAAGAAATGCAAATTCGCGCTGGAAAAAAATATGTAGAACAACCGTGCATCATACCAACCAAGAAAGAGACGGCGTTGTTCAAACGCCCGATCATGAGACATCCACCATGGATTTTGGGTTACTTTTACCGCTCAGCGACCGGAGAAACACTCCCGACGAAACGCATCTGGAAGCAGATATCTTGGGACGTCTTGGGTAGACATGAGAGACCGTGGAGAGCCAGATACTGGCCCCTTTCGGTAGACTCGCGTAGACCGATAGATAATCTCGGATCAGATCTTTACGGGGTTGGCGAAGTTTCATCAAGCCCGTTTACCCATCACATTTTTCTCGGAATCATTTGAACGCTATCAATTACACTTCTGAATCATTTGAACACTATTAATAACACTCTGAATATTACCTGCCCGCGAGCAAGTTGCCCTATAACGTCTGGTAACGCCCTGACCCACCGTACTAGACCAGTTACCATCACCACTATTGTCGAGTAAACTGATGGGAGGCACGGCATCCAATAGCATCAAATGTTAATTCGGACCGGGACAGCTGCAAAGCATAGAGGCACAGAAATATATTGCGCGCTACATAATTGCGATATAATGTACAAAAGAAAAAGAGCTTTCGGTCCCTCTATGCAATATTACGGGGGGGTGCAGGAAAGAAGGGGAAAGAAGCCGAAAGGTGCTCAGCAAGGATATAAAAGTTTTCCAGGAGCCAGATAGGCGTTATGTATATCGACCGGAAAAGACAATATTATACTCACTCAGGGTAATATTAGCCGGTGGAACTCTCACTGTTCGTCGCTTGTCGAGCAGGAAACCGCCGACAGATTTCGGACTGAGGAAATGACAACGTGGGAAAGCATCGGCTTACTGTAAGAACGGCGTTGATCGCCTTTCGCTCTGGGTGTCTCCGCAGCAACTCCGCCTTCCGCTTATCTTCGCGTGTCTTAATAATGAAAATTTCGTAATATGTTATCGCAATATGCTAATATCTCGTAAACAAAAAAGGAGTGCACCACTTTAATGGCGCCCACGGCGCGCTGTTTTGGAAAACAACCCGGTAACCCCGGGCCTCGTCTGCAACAAAACTCCGAGTTGAACGGCGAACTCATGGAGATTCAATTTGATTGTGAAGACTGACACGGCTTCGGTCGGAGTCGGTCCCGATGAAACCTTTGTAATAACAATTCACACTGCTCTAGAATGGGCAGTCAAGTGAATTTCGTTGAACGGCGAACTCATGAAGATTTAATTTGATGAAGTATATAATTACTCCGATGGGTGACACCCTCTGTCCGTTGAGATCTTTTGAAATAACGAGCTCACACTCCAATATGGGCAGGGGAGGATGTACGTTAATTTCGAGCCAACCCTAACGTCATTTGCTGCTCTATGACGACCGCCCATATTTCATGGACAAGAAACGAACCAGGAGCTTCTGTATACTTGACATCAAGTCCGAGTCGACTCGGAGTCGCTCGAGCCCTTAGACTATTTGCGGCGGAAAATAAAATATTCAAACTGTGGGCTCGACCGAAGTTGAACATTAACATATTTTTAATTTTCAAGACACTCTTTTGATTCGTATGGCCGAGGAACGTGGGTGACTAAGCACGGTGGAAATCGGTTTGTGGTGGGTGGCCGAGACAATTTGGATGAATAGGAGTGCCCTAGACTGGCCGGGCATGTGCGCGAATGCCGAAGATTGCACTCACCTCTAGGTTTTCCTAAAAGGCTACTCATGGTTCTCCTGCCCGAAGGCACATCACGGTAACTCTGTTGCGGCAGATTTTCCTGGCCCCCGTCCCGCAAATCGATGACTATATCCTGGAGCTCACCCAGGACACGATGCGTGCCACCTGATTTCTTGTACATAACGGGTGCCTGTTGCATGGTGATGTAATCTTTCTTGTTCACTACGTACCCGGTCCCGCAGATGCAGCGGGGGCGCTTAACGCGCTGATTTCTCCCCCCCCCCCAAAGATGGGCTCGGCACGTTCAGCGCGTGCCCAGAGTTTTTTTTTCCCCTTTGTGCAGTCTCTCGTGGTCTGACTCCGATTAAATTGTAGATTTCTTTAGTATGGATTGAGTTGCGTCGAACTGATATCAACCCCACGTACTTCAACTGTTTGTTACAAATTATACATCATGTGATCGTGATTGTTCAAATGTTCAAAGTTGACAATGAATTCTTATCAACAGTTTCGGACCTCATGGTACGATTATATTTTCCCTGTCGGCACAAAGTCGATGTCAGTACTAGTTAGGCTGCACGTTCTCACAGCTGCCTTCCTCACTATTTGAATAATTTCCCCGGGTACAATTGCCGCCCTGATGGTTGTCCCAGTAGCTCATCAACCATCGCCGAGGTCTACAGATAGGCGCTCGCTTCTGTACAGAAGGCTCTCACCCCATGGATCTTTATGATTTTTTTCTCAGCTCGAGTCGAAAGTCCCCGCAAACATGTTGTGTTTGATTAGGCTAGATCAATCTTGGGATTTGGCTGGCAGTAATGTGGCGGCGTCTATGTGTTTATTGAATCCATACTCCTGTCAATACTTTGACCCACCTGAAACAATACCCCTAGCGCAGTTTTACAGTTTCCGTAGCTGGCGTGAGAGCAAACGGGATTACCACATATGTGGAGGAGCTGGTGTGGGAGCAGACAGGATGACCACATATGTACGTGCCCGGAGTATATATTGAGAATTCGAATCAGCACGAGGACTGACGGTTTCGATTCGGGATACGGCTGGTTTTTGGTGACGTTATAGAACCTAATACAATCTTCGTTCAATTTGAATAGGCGGGAGGAAAGAACCGGCTGAACGCATGTGTGAGTAACTGATTTGCAGGACAATGTCGTTCACTGAATATTTATCTCTTCGAGTATTTTCTAGTTTGCCGACGCCGGGAAAGACTGGGGTGGGCACTCAGAGCCAGTTCTCATGCTTGTTCAAGTCAAGTGTATATTCAATACAAGATGGTTGAATAATGCATCAGTAGTCATAACCGTCATCCGAATCATCCGTCAAACCCGAATACATGAAACGGAACCTTAGAAGCGTTAATATCTCCGCGGCAGCTACCGTTGAAACACTCGCAACTGCTTCCAGGTACTCTTCTGCACGCTCTTAGCCTCTTCGGAGTTATCTCCAACACATACAGTCCCGGCCTTGATTGTCTGCGCCAACATATATGGCGGAACATTGCACATACCCACCTTATTGGCGGAGGACGTAGGATCCTTTTCCGAGTCCTCGGGACGCTCGAGAAGCATACATGTGACTCCACTTCCATGGATTGCCAACGGGACCATCGCATTGGGCCGTCCAACCACGATCATCTCTGCGTACACTTTGCTGCGTAGATCGACCAGTTTGCCGGTGAACCATGGTCTACGTCCCGGCGCCTCCCATCGGGGCACGAGCTGTCGGTTTCCTGTACCGGGAAGCCGTCAGCCACGCGCTGAAAAATAAATAAAAAATCGAACCCCAGTACGTAGATTGTTGTCCTGTTCGCCGAGTTTTGCCTCGAGATTATCGCCCCATTCTGAATCGGCGAGGAATGCCCATCCAGTCCTCTCCAGATACATCGTGCCCACGAGAAGCTCCACCAAAGAATAACAGATGGCAGTGAGATAGCATATGGCTCCTCCAACCACTTGTTTGCCAACGGCGAAAAAAATGATACCAAAAAATGCCACCGTTCCAGCCGTACCGATGGCTATAAACTTGAAGCCGTTCATCTCTTTGTTGTTATAGAGGCCATATGGATCTCTTTTAAGAGGTTTAGGTCGAAATCCGAGGGTTTCAGCTCCAATTATCGTCAAAGGTGGGCTAGGTTTCGGCTTTCGGTGTTCATTTGAAAGAAGCTTCTCCTTATCATCCAGAAAGTCGAAGAATTGTGATGCAGGGAAAGCCTTTACAACGGGCTCGATTCGTTCGTTTCCGGCAACAGGGTCAATCGGCTTTCCCAACCATGATCCCGAGTCATCTTCAGCGAGACTGAAAACGGCCACAACACTCGCCGCATTGTAGAAATCTTGGTTGAGTTCGAGGAGCCACGCTAGGTCAATCCATCCACTGTTTCCAAGATCATTAAGCCGAGCCCGGCGGGGAAGCAGCCTATTCAAGGCCTTTCCGAGGTACTGGTGCTCGTTGAAACCACCTGCCTCGTCGCGCCGAATAGCTTCTACCACAAGTGCATGAATTGCGACTTCCCACGGAACTGCACCTGCATTGACCGTATGTTGAAAAATCGCATGTCTGGGAATATAATGGGTAAAAATTAGACACAACCGCTTGGAAATTTACAGATGCCATTTATTCCCTCGAGCAGCGTTGGACTGCATTTTCTCTCTGAATGCGCGCCCGGATGTGGGAAAAATCTGAGGTGCCAATGCTTTCTCTCCGTTACGCTTTCTCGTCATCCGCAGCACCTTCGGAGTATGAAGAATCTCCGGAATTGTGAACAGCCGTTGCCCCCAGATGCATTCTAGTCCTGTGTGGTCGCAATCTTCCTCGTGGCAGAATACAGAAACCTGTCTTGCATTACGGGAAATGTCTGCCAATCTTCCGAGCTCGATGCTACGCTGGGTGGAAATGACTTGGTCGTCATGGATATTGTGGTCTGAGAGGCAGAATTCGTCGAGCCAAATATATTCTGTTCGATCATTGGCAGGAGCCCAACAGAAGGCCGCGTAGATGCCAGTCGGCCGAACAGTAGGCACGCAACAGCTGTTCAGCAATCCTCTCACAATCCAATAGGGTGTACTCGCGTCCTTCCGGGGCAGGGCCAGCGATTAAACCAGCCTCTTCAAAGAGCTTGGCCGCGCTCTTCATCGGATAGCTCAGTGCAGTGTATCCGGTGTTCTCCACATCCTCGGAAAATGGAATTTGGTGATAATACTGCAGCGTCCCACCGCTTATCGTGACCTGCAATATCCACGACGGCTTGAGACCCGTGACGTCGTACTCGCCTGCTCCACTGCCCCGTGCGGCGCTGAGGACTGAGTCCGGGGTAGTCGCAAATTCCACAAGCCAACCATCTCGTAAGTAGTTGTCGACTGCATTAACGATGGATCGGGGGGTAAGGAGAAGGACGGGGGATAATGCCATCTGGAATACGATTCGAAGGACATTCCCCAGAACATGATATTTCTTCAAGCGGTACAAATCAGATGATTTCTTCCGAGCGGAGATATTGTTTACATTGTCTGATTTCTTGCGAAAGGGCCCGCATCCTTCAACGCCGTCATCTTCGCGGAACAGGCGGCGGACCTTGAGATTGGACCACATGACAGAACAATTTTTTCAAGGCCTTCATGCTTAGAGGTTCAACGCCGCACAGCAGGAGGGAATGTAGTCCGGATCACTGGCAACTCGAACCCATTTATGCGATTGACCAAGATCAGCGAGATGCCCGATCAAGACAAAGGCTGTAGTGTTGACAGCACTTTACGAGAAAGAAAGGCGCTGGGACTGGTTGAAGAAACATAAGTGCTCGAGTGTAAATATATTTCAGTCGGGAAAAGATAGACGCACAGCCTCTCGGGTACCTTCTCAAGGACTGGCCTCGAAGTTTGGGTCGCTATGGGTGTGTAGCCCGAGCTCCATCCCGTCGTGGCGTGCTCCGATGTTTATGTGTACGCGGCGATTCTGGAACGCTGTGAGTGGCCTGCTCAGCTCGGCTTCTGAGAACGAACCAAAGTATTTTTTATACCGCAGTACCGGCAGTCTTCTGATCTTCTGTGATCAGAGTTGAAACGTTGAGGTCTGATGCCAGGAATCTCCCATGTAATGATGGAATTCCAGTCGCCGTCCTTTCCGGAAACAAACACTGCGGCGGCTGTTGAATCTTGGAACAAGTCCTTCTAAATTCTGTCATCAAGATGTCTCTGCAATATCGTCATTGTGAATCCCGACTCAATGCCTGATTTCTCGCACCTGGTCATCTTAAGTCGGTCTCTTCGCCGTCAGCCAGATTTAGCTCAACATCAAGATCGAGGTACCTTGCTAACAGCACCAGCGGTAAATCACAGCCTATCCATCGTCTTCTCTTTACGTTTAGCAGTTTTTCCAGTCACTTGTACATTGTCTCTGTCAATCACCCGCCCTTTGTTAGCGGTGGCCTCAGTCATTGGCGCGCCTGTGCTGAACGTCAACTTCGTTGATCATCTACGTCGGAGAAGGTTATATGGCGGTCATAAATAAATAAGTAGATGTTTGAGACATACGGTCCTGGTTCCTCTATTGCAGGGTCGATCTACATTATGATCGTCAGAACCGAACTGATTCGGATGCAGAATAAATACCAGATTGCATAGCCAGCTTGAGTGAGATCCGCTCGTAGACCGTGTGAGTCAGAAGGACGCTCCTCGAGAGAAGAAATCGGTGTATGTGCAACGAGTCCAGTCGAATAGCACAGGCCCGCGAGACGCGAGCACACCCAATCCAATTTAATTTGAGCGGTTCTTTCGGAATATTTAGGGCGAGAACCACTGCTGTGTTTTTCCGCGCGTTCGTGGAGAACAACTTTGAGACATCTGTTTCGGGCTGATACTATTGAGGGGCACCGCTTCTTACTAGTAAATATAATGCCACAAACCTTGTTGCTATGCCAACGCTATGCTGCGAGCCGAGGCCAGAGTGAATTTGCAATTGGTCTTAGATCATCGCTACTGCGAGTGTTCACCTCCAGATTCGAGCGCAAAAGACTCGTACGAAGGACAGGCTCTGTGGCGAAGGGGAGTGATGAAGTGATCGCCGAAGTCCCGAAAAGGAAGCTCGGCGTCGGCTTTCCCCGGTCCTTTCTCTCCTTAGAATTTTTGTGCGCGATGGCACCACCCACAACTTACATACAAAAGATCATTCCGGTAAGTCTGCCTCTCAGTTTCCTGTCGCAACGCAATACTAACGAGACGTCTTCTCGTCTTCGAGGAACGACTCGGAGCTACTAATAGAATCGAAAACTTGAAGCGTCTGTCAAGAGAGGCTAGTTCTCGCCTAGTTAGTTCATTCAAATCAAGAGAATTAATCCCCTGATTTCATCTCGGACCTGGATTAGCATTCCCAGTGACCAGGGATCCAGTACTAGTAGCAATCCCCCTCTGAAAATCTCTGCTGACAGGCTTGCAGTTCTTATTTGGCAGGGGAAGACCACGACTGTGATAACGAGAAACTCCGAGAATAATCGCCTCGGTTGTTTATACTTTTCTGACAATTCCACTGAGAAATACTGACTGAAGCGACAGGAGCCGACAGAAGCGGCATGCACAAAAGGACTGGACCTCCATTATTTCCCATCGTCTCCCACCCCGACTTGATCAAATCGAGCATACATGCGCACCCGACGGGCAGAAATTCCAACGCATGACCAGTCGCACACGCAGTGCGAAACGATTTAACGAAGTTTTTTGTTTTTGTTTCCGAGTCGCGTCGGTATGCTTCGAGAGCACCCGCACATGCGCCACTGATTGCGCGACATATCCGCGGCTGAGAGCATGGTTACGGAGCCCCATTGATATGTAGGATCTGCGTCCCGCGTGCCCCGTTTGTCTGTATTCCCTCATCCGCGCGCACTCTGATCCATTTTGAAAAAGCAATTTACCCGCAAAGATTCTGAACTACGGTGCTGCGTCGACAACGTGTATCGGTGAGTATATTAACAATCAAGCAACCCAACAACTTGAAGCTGCCAGACATGCGACATAACCAGGACAATGAGCCTGCTTTTTGGCGATTCCTATCAGTCCTATCTCCGGTTTGGACTTTAACAAGTACCTAGTTCCACAATGGCACTAATCTACTATCTTCATCTGCTGGTTTCGATTCGCGCAGTACTTGGCCTCAAACTCAACTCCGAGCCGCCTGGATACTAGTACTTGCGGCAAACGACACTTGTGCTAAAAATACTGGAGTCCTTGACCGCGTTCCTTACGCAGTGGGTCTCCAATGTCATTGCGTCCGGTGCATTAAACCCCCTGAACTCTTGGGCAGGAGCAAGAAACCGAAATAACACATCTGCCAGGCGCATCCGAAGTCTGAACCGCCATCAGCCCCTAAGCATTCTCATTGTAGGCATCCCATTGAGTCAGCGGAACTGGGTCTACATATGCTATCTCAGAGTCTCGGGCAGTTGAATCGACGTGGACTGTCTGCGTCGGTGTTCCGAATCTCGTGTTATTGGATATCTCCATCTCGCGATGCTCGTCTTCTCACTCATCCTGCATACTATTTCTGGAGACGGTGATGTGATATTTGGTTCGCAACGCCGAAACCTATATAACTCCTTCTTGTATTGTGTTCCCGCGTTCTCTTCCCTCACGTTCTTCACCATGCCCAGTCGTCTCGCTCCTACATTCGGTCAATGGCTAGTTGCGCTCTTTCTTCAGTCAGTGTAAGTACGTTCGATAATGATTATCAGGTCCAATCTAATTATAAGAAAATGGTGTAGACTGTATGGAGCAGGAATCCTCCAGGTGTATCTGTAGGTGTCAGCCTGAGCCGGCCGCTCGCGACATTCAAGTACTGCACAGTTACTTTTTCTGGTACCACAAGGATTCTTGGACCATCAAGACTGCGGTACGACATTCTGTTGGGAACAAGTTCACGCTCACGAGAACGCTTATCAGGTCATCCTAATAACGTTCGCGGCCTTCATCCTTGCGCATAGAAACTAATAAAACCCAACTAGTATTTTCGAGACGTTCGAGATGGGGGTGTTTTTCAGCGCCACGTATTCCTACCTCATCGATGGCTTTGGTGACTTCGACAATCTTAACGCGTATAGTTGGTGAGTTCGAATTCTGAAAGCTCATTTCGTTTCTAAAAACAATCGCTCTTGCTAGGCAAGCTTTAGCTTCGCTAGCCGGGATAGTAAGTCATCAATGGTTATATCTTTCTGGTGGCTCAATCACACACCCTGCCAGTATGCGTCAACATTGGTCGCACAGTTGTAGGTGCAATACTCTATGAAAGCATTCTTGTTTGATGGTTATCCAGATATTTTGCACATACAATCTATCGCCGTACGGGAAATCGCTGCAACGGCGGAGGCCTTTCATTCACTCTTTAATAGTGCACCAGAAAAACAAGATTGTTCCCCTACTTATAGTGTTACTCGCACTTGGTGCTTTGGGTGAGGGACTTTTTCATTTTCCAGTTCCTATCGGTTGGTTCGAATTGTTACAGGTGGTGGAATAGGTAAGAGTTCACATACTTCAAATTCATTGCGTCTGAGATTTCCACAGGTCAGATAATACGCAAGCAAGTATTTTCCTTTGCGAAGCGCGACACGCAAGCTCATCATCTCCTCAAGCTCGGATGTCCACGGGTTTCCCAATCTCCACGAAACAACGGTACGCACGGGAATCTCTGACGGGCTACATCGAACCTAACTATCATCAGGTAACAAGAACTCTCCAGGCAGCATTCGCTCTCGCTGCGGACATCCTCATTACTGCCGCCTTGTGTTGGCGTTTGAATAAGCAGAGGACCGGGATTCAGTCGTGCGTTTCGCTTTTTTCGTGCCGCTCCGCTTCTGAGCCTTCCCACCGCAGCACCAACGTACTCCTGAATTGGCTCATTACGACGGCTGTGAACCGCGGGGTTTTAACGATGCTTTCTGCAGCCCTGAACCTTATATTGGTGCCCACTATTGCATCTACAACCCAATCCATCTGACAAATCTACATCAGTTCTCCGCCAAGCCAAGAACCTTTTATTTCATAGTCTGGATTCTGCTGAGCGGAAAATGTGCGTAAATCTCCTAACACGTTCAAGACTTGATCGACTGACGCCTCCCAGTCTATATGAACAGCATGCTTGCCACGTAGGAATTAGCGCGTTCTCAGATGTTCATTGCAGATGATTCTTTCTTAGGCTCAATACACGGCAGTACGCTCGAGAGCTGTACGGAAATTCCATGTCCATGTCCATGGGCCCGTTGGGTACGGCGACCGAACCACAGTTCAATGTGCAAGTAACAAGGTCGGTGATCCGCGATGAAGGAGTTGCGCCCGGGTGAGAGTCCATTGACGGTGCTGAAAATGCGGCGGCTGATTGGTTCTTAGAGATGGGAAATTCAAGTTGTAGCTTTTGATACCACCAGAGTTGCGGGATCTATACTATTATTTATTTTTCTTCGGAGATTCAGAGTCTCTAGTAGGCAGACAGCTTCAACGGAGGCCGCTCGAACCTCGGTTGCTCGTCAACCACATTTGTATTTCATGACTGTATAACACTATGTGATTTGTGTGATTATCCAACAGCTTATGAGGATTAATACAGATTTATTTGCCCAAGTTTTGGCTTCACAATGCCACGCGACGCGTCACGCGTGTATGATTGATCACGTGGTTGGAGGGGGCCGAATTCCGCCACTAAACACATGTCTACAACTCTTATCCTTGGTATGAGCCCAGGTTAAAGGAGCTTGTGACTCTGCTGACAAGGTAAGTAGTGAAATTTAGATAGGATTTCTTGCAATGCAATCTCTCGCACATGTGACATCAGATTAGATTGGTGGTGTGCACAGCCACCTGTCAAAGGTGTGAGTCTTGATCAACTCTCTTCCTCAGCCTCTCTGCAATCCACCTGCGAAGTTTTTTCCCCGCCCTCGCGCAGTAACACTCAGGTTGCCTTGGGCCTCACCTCCCTCAGCGCCCTGTGCGTATGGGTTTGGCTGTGTTTGTGTTCCGTTTCTCATTTGATTCGGTTTTTTCTGATGCCTTTCCCTGCATCAAAAACTCATGAATCGGCTGAATCCCCCCCCCCCCCCCCACAAACACACAACAATGCTACCTCCTCCATCCTTTCCATCTCATCTCTCGTTGCAAGCAAAGCAAGCAATTCCACTGCTCCCTCTTCCCTTCATAAATCCGCATGCTAAATGGACACTACCTTGTCAGCTACTTTTAGCAAGATTTTTTTGCTGGGGTTATGCTGCAATGTATTTCCTGTAATGGCTATCACCCTGATATCAGATCTAACCGTCAGCTCTGAATCCGCTGTGGATTCACACTTCCTCAGTTGATGTCCAGTGCCCACTGCCGAGAATTTGCACAATGCTATGCACATCAGATTCCTGCTCCAATGACTCAAAAATATATATTCACAGAAATGTTTGATATGTAGCAAATCACAATCAACTGTCTATGGAGTTCCTTCTGCTATCTAAGAGATAGCATTATATATCCTGTTGCTGATCTTGCCAACTTCCCTCTGGTGCAGCAGTCAGCTGTCATTCCAAGGTATCAGTTCTACTGAATTCTGTTTATTTTGGGACACACCTCTCAGACTTTAGAATTGAACTGGGTTCTTGTTCTGCAGGTGTGGCTTTCAGCATAAACACCTCGGCATCAATCTGTGCCACATTTCCTTCATGCCTGAGGGAATGCAGATCCTTTGAAATGCATTCTAGGCACTGGATAAGGCTCATCGTGAATACAGGCAGCGTCTGCACAAGCTTGCAGTAAAGCTGGACAACCTCCTCTTCAGCACACAGTGCATCCTCATGGCAGCCTACAGCATTGTAATCAAAACCTAGGCATTGCAGTGAATTGGCAAGATCTACCATTAAGGTAGGGTTCATCTTTAAAAGTTCACAACAAAGTTTTACTGCTTCTTCATTGATGCACAACACAATTTCAGGGCAGCCAGCACTATGGAGATCAAAACCTAGGTTGTGCAAAGTAGCAGCAAGCATTGTGGTGCCACTGGGTCCATCTCTGTGAACTTGTGCCAAATCTGGACAGCTTCATTGTCAACATGCAGTGCATCCTCGTGGCAGTTGGCAGCATGAAGTTTGTCAGCCAGGTAATACAGTGAGGTCCCAAGGTCCTTGTCAAAGCTTGAGTCTGTCTCTACCGATTCCTGACAAACCAAAACAGCTTCTTCAATGACTTGCACTGCATCTTTGCAGTGGCCAATGACCTTGAGGTCATAAGCCAAGGTGTACAGAGATTGGGCAACATCCTTGGTGACAGTGGGATCTGCCTCAGCCAACCGACGATGAACTTCCATGGATTCTTTGTTGGTGTACACTGCATCCTCATGATGGCTGATGGCCTGGAGATGAATAGTGAGATTGGTCAATGACTGGGTAAGAACCTCAAGCTTGGCAGTGGTAGGATTCACCTCCGCCAGCCTACAATGAAGTTCAATGGCTTCTCTGCTGGCTCATGCTGCATCTTCGTGATGACCAATGGTGCTCAATTCTACACCCAAATTTAGGAGAGAACTGGTCAAATACTTTGTGGCAGTGGAATCTGTCTCCGTGACCTTTCAACAAAGAGCAATGACCACTATATTCACTGACACTGCATCTTCATGATGACCAATGGTGCTCAAATTAATGCTCATATCATGCAGTGAATCGGCTAGATACTTGGTGGCAGTGGGTGTAGTAGGTCAAGAGTTCAGGGTAACTGCAACCGTTCTCTTCAGACTGAAGATATTAGGAAGTACAGATTACTCACCTGCGACCATTCTCTTCAGACTGAAGAGATCGGCCGCAGGCTCCCAGTATATACACAACCCCCGCACACCAAACACCGTGTACATGTCGTGTCCCCATCTGGACAGCGCGGTCAATACTACAACACTCCCCCTGACTGCGCTATCCAGTAGCTCCACCATCCAACCCAATCATTCGGTGGAGCCAGGACGTTGTATCGCGTGGGAGGACTTTGGTGAGGAGGTCGGCGGGGTTTTGATCAGATGGGCAGTAGTGAATGGTAATGTCCTTGTCATCAATTAAATTGCAGATGTAATGATACTTCAATGCAATATGCTTGGCCTTGTTGTGCATCACTGGGTTCTCAGCAACTGAGATGGTGGATTGATTATCGCAATGCATTGGTGACGGATGATCCAACGGCTGTTCCATGAGCTCCCCAAGTAAGTTCCGGACGAACATGAGTTCCCTGCTGGAGTGGCTGCCCGCGGTGTACTCCGCTTCCATCGTAGACTGAGCAGCGACACTTTGAAGGCGGCTGATCCATGAGACAGCTCCTCCGGCGAGAAGGACGACAGTTCCAGATGTTGACCGCATTTTGTCTTTGCCACCAGCCCAGTCTGCATCCGTGTAGCAAATGAGGGTACAAGACAGAGGGATTGAGCGACGCCCTGGCCCGCAGTAGGTGATCTCGAGATGAAGTGTCCCCTTGATGTACCGCAGAAGGTGAATTAAAGCGTTCCAATGCTCAATACCCGGGTTCGAGCCAAAACGGCTACCAATGCCAACTGAAAATGCAAGGTCGCCATGCGTCCCAAGCATTCCGTACATCACACATCCCAATAACCCCAGATAGTCCTTTCTGGCCATGAGCTGTCTCTCCTCTGGCATTTTCGGTGACATATCCTTGGTTAATTTCGTGCCAACGGGGAAGGGAGTGGAAGCAGGCCGGCAGTCCGCCATCCCAAAGCGTTCCAGAACTCCCTTGAAGTATTTGCATTGTGAAATGCGTACGGTCTGTGCTTCGAGGTCCTGTTCAATCTCTAGCCCCAGGCAGTATGATGTGACACCGAGATCTTTCATCTTCAGGCGTGCCGACAGCTTCGATTTCAAGAAATCCCAGGTAGCCTTGTCGTTCGTAGCTCCCTGGAGATCGTTGACATAGAGCACAATAACAACAATAATCTCTCTGCGTCGGCAAAGGTAAATGCTGTGGTCAGATTGGAGGCACGTGAAGCTAAGGGATTTGAAGATGGAGTCGATGAGGCGATACCACTGCTGAGAAGCTTGCTTGAGACCGTAGAGGGATTTGCGAAGCCGTAGGACCATCTTGTCGCCGTCGGTATTGAGTTTCAGGGGAAGACCGGGAGGCTGTGACATGTATATCTCCTTGTCAAGGTCGGCATTGAGGAAAGCAGTTACAACGTCCATTTGATAAATGGTGAGACCATAGTGGGCGGCAGCAGCGAACATAACTTGAAGGGAGGTGAACTTGACGACAGGGGCAAAGGTTTCTTGGTAATTGATGCCAAATATTTGGGTGAAGCCACGTGCGACAAGTCGAGCTTTAAACCTCTCAAACTTATTCCACTGGTTCGTCTTCACGCTAAACATCCACTTGCAAGTTACAACCTTCCTTCCCTCTGGAAGATCAGCATACTCAAAGGTCCCGGTATCCACGAGTGAGCCAAATTTGGCTGCCATCGCGTTGGCCCATTCTTCGGACTCTGCACTCGCCATTGCCTGCTTGAACGTCAATGGGACAACAATTTGGGGCCTGTGGGACCCTCGCAGGATGCGCATGAGCTTGCAACTCCTCCTCCTCCTCAAGCTCAGGTGTGTCCTCAGGTTCTACCGCCACTGTCTTGTGCTGATAGCGCCCTTTCGGCAACTTTGACCGCTCATCTGCCATCTCGGCCAAACGCACAGGCAGCCTGCACATCCATGACGGCCTAGGCTCATCCACAGGTACCTCGGGTGCGTACACTTCCGGCTCCCCATCTTCCCTGGGCTCAACAACACCCTCTTCGTTGTTATCCAAATTGTGGATGGCGACATCTGGGTTCTCAGGGTTTACAGGCTTGGTGGCATCAACAGGAGGGTTCAGGACATTGGCAAGAGGGATGGGAACGATGGATGGGAGATTTTGAAGGTCCATAATGACTTCAGTCCATCCAGAACTTCTTCCACGCTCATAGAAAGTCACGCCGCGGGATTTGTAGACCTTTCAATTTATGTGATCGTAGCATTTGTAGGCCTTAAATTCCGTCCCTGGGAGTGTGTAGTAGCCCAATAGGATGCATTTCACCCCCGTATTTGCCAGGGCTGGACACCCCTTCACCAGAAGTACCAACACCCATACCTCGCAGCCAAATGGGGGCAAATGGCTTACATCTTGTCGCTCCCTTTTCCACACCTCCTCTGGAATGCGCCCATCCAGGGAGGAGCGTGTTGGGCAGAAGTTTTGTGTCGTAGCCCCGTTGAAACGGTGCACTCAAGTGTGGCCTATGCTAGGACTGATATAGAGTGATGCAAAACACCAAACCAACCAACCAACACACACACAACACACAGTGCGGACTTGAGTTCAGGTCTACACCACAGTATACGACTAAGATTGAATCAACACTTATTGATATTTGGATGAATCGAACTTCAGAGTCTGTATAGGACTTGTGGGAGGCAACAATAGTTGATAAACAACTGAAATGGGCTACCAAGTTACCGAAGCAATGGGTTTTAAATGGGTTTTATGTGTTCCTAGGAACAGGCTTTACTCCCTAGGATGCTACTGCGATCACTAAGAGTGGGTATAGGGGACTGTGACCACACCAATTTGTGGAGTTCCAACAGACGACCTGTGTGTACAAATGACAGGTACCTTTTAGACGGTATTGCGATGCTACCAATTCATAGAATGCCAACAATAGACCTTGGCTCTCAGGCACTGAGGTACCTTTGTACTGCGATCACACCAATTCGTACGGTTCCAACAATAGACCTTGGTATACAAACCAAGGTACCTTTAGGGTACTGCAACCACACCAACTCATGGAGTTCCAACAGCAGACCTCAGTATACAAACCGAGATACCTTTGCACTAGCAGCTGCAGCTACAAGCGAGCTTGGTACTTAAAGCTTTTGAAGGTAGCCAACAATCAAAGGTCTTATATTGAACGGGTACAGAAGAGATGGGATGTTTTATATCAACAAATCTCTGCGGCCAATCCAAGAGTCTACCAATGCCTTGACAAGCAATGCTGCGACCAAAGTCTAGGCAATACTGGGGCGTGATATGCTCCTGAACCACAGGATCTAGCTGGGGTTTTATACTACTTTGAGAATACATGACGGTGAAGTATGAGTAAACAGAAATAATATGAAATGAGTAATTGAATAGGGAGTATTGGAAATTCGGAGAGACGGCCGGTTATGCCACCATGATTCGTAGCTGAAACTGCCAAAACAGTCATTGCAATGACTCCTAGGAGTCATATTGGGTATATTTGATTTATCCTAGGGACTGCCGCACCGAGGCGTATGCTGCCATGAGGATGTTTTGGTGTGGCTTGGTTGGTAACACCAAGCCTTGTGTCATCTCGTGGTTGCTCAGCCATGCCGTGGCGCCGACTAGCCACGCAGCATGCTTGAGTATATCTCTTCTCTTAGCCAGCTTCCATATGTATTCTAAATACGGTTGCTTTGTCTTTGTATTTGCCTTTGCAACGCAACGCATGTGTCACATGTGTTCTAGACCTATAGCCAGGTCCCATGGGGTATGCCTGGTGGTTCGTACTTTGTTTGAAGTGAACCTAGGTAGGGTGCGCCACTTAGTCGTAATAGTAATTACTGCTCCTAGGATGGTTGACCATCCTAGGCATACAGCTATCCGTGTGTACAATGTCCCCTAGGAAGGATAATTATCCTGTTTAGGGCCAACGCCATGCCATAAACCTCAACTGTGCAGTCTTTTGGGTTGTTTCTGGATATAATCCTTGTTGTCTGCCTTGGGCTTTGGCATATCTCCTTAGTATGGTGTCTAACTTTGCCGCGCAATCCGCCCCTACATATAGGTTATGGACTGAATCAGACGGTGCTTCCTAGTATATGACAGCGATCCCAACTCCCATTTGGGAAGAGCCAAGAATCCCACAAACATACACTATTCCAGACCTCTTGTATCATTAACACTCAATCAGCAGCTTGGAGCTCACTCTGATTGTTATTGTATATCACCGAACAGGGTTCCTAGGAAAGGTGACTGTTCCCTTATAGATGTTCCTAGGAAGGTAAGCTGTTCCTAGGAGCGACAAAATAGCTGGTTTACACGCCTAGGCGCAGACCTGCCATCTCACCGTATGCGATGGCCTCAGATCAGAAACTGATAGAGAGCTCAGCCTCAGTCAGATTTGCCCGGGCACTCTCCTCTAGAGTGCGGTTAATGCGCTCCGCAACACCGTTCTGTTGCGAACTGTGTGGTGCCGTGGTCTGATGGATGATACTGTCCCCTGCGAGCCATGGCTCGAACTCGTTGGACGTGAGTTCGCTGGCATTATCGGTGCGAATCTTTCTGAGTTTCTGCCCGGTTTCCTTTTCAACAAGAGTCTTCCACATATGAAAGCTCGCAAGAGTGCCACTCTTTTTCTTTAGAAAATCCACGTCAACGTGTGCACTGTGGTCATCAACAAACATGATGAATTAAGAGCTGCCGCTGATGGAATTAGGAAAAGGTCCGCAAATGTCCGAGTGTACAAGTTCTAGAACACGAGAAGTGCGCCTCCTCCCTCCTTTTGGGAACGGCTTGCGCACAGTCTTCCCAGAAAGACACGCCTCGCATGAGACATTATCATCCCAAGCCCCAAGATCCAGCCCATCAACCATCCCTGATGCCCAGAGTTTCCTGAGATCAGGAAAATTCAGATGGCCGAATTGCCGGTGCAGCGTCAGGATGTCGACGCTCTTACCAGCGGGAGTAAATGTCTTGGCTTTAAGCATGGATGGGTAGGTGGGGGACGGATTGGCAGTGGTGTTCGCGAGCTCGAGGGTGTAAAGGCCGTCCTTGAATGATGCTTGGCAGAGTGTCTCACCATGCAGTTTGATAAAGCAAAGGCTTCCTTCAAACTCGAGCTTGACACCGGGAATGGCTGTTGTGGAGCTCCCACATGCGCTACACCATGCAAAATGCACCATCTCTCATCCAAGCCTTATTTGCAATCTCGCTTCGACACCCAATCTGGATTCATACATCCCATTTTAGGACAACCGCATCTCCACTTCGAATTATCGTATTCGCACTACGACCTCGGACGACGCGTGCCTGTGGACTGTCATCACCTTCCACCATGCCACAACCACGCCACCAGCAAGGACTCGGACCCGTAATCCAGGAACTCGGACTTCAAACCACTCAATAGCTGCCAAACTCGGTTCGCAATCCCAACGCGAAATAAGCTATCGGTTCCGCCACACTTGAAACAACGGTTCCGCTCGGCTCCCCCTGCGTTTACGGTACTGAGGACCAGGCAGGAAAGGTATAAAAAACATAGGAACGTAGGACAGTAGGGAGTCAATAAACGGTGTACTTCCCCCACTACCTAGTTCACCCCTTGGTACCACACAACATCTCAATAATCAATTGGCCACACACACCACACACACATTTGCCCACAGCCTCTCATCGACTAACACCCTTCTTTTGCAGCTTAAGAAATAAGCTTGCGTGAACTCACTCTCTCCGACACACACACACACACACCTTTATCGATCGCACACCTTCCTTCACAAGCCCAGTGCCCTGTAGAAGTGGGAACATGATAAAGGACCTTGGCAAATTGTCTACAGTGACCTCTGGTTACAAGCGAGCATAACTGCATGCCTAAACGAAGAACGCAGTCGACGTTGGGGAATTTCTGCGGACACAGCCCCTTGGCTTGTACCGGTTCACCAACTACGAACATTCATTTGGGGAAATTCGAAGTGAGGCGACAGCAGGATCTCTGGATAGTGACAAGTAGTAGATCAGTGGATTGCTAGCTTGGAGACGGTATATTTCTCACCCACACCTATTTTTACTGATCAATTTGAATCACCACCTCGAATAAACATTCCCTTACAACAAGTCGCGCATTCCTGTCCTACCAACCTACTACTATCCATCCTTAACACCCCCTTTGGACGAACCAGCTGCCAATTGAGGAATAACTCCACATAGCAGCCCCGCAGTCCACATCACACCGTCAGCTGCCCGACGGATAACAGCGAGCCAGCAAGCTTTGGGGTGTGCAGGGCACACATGAAATGCATGGTTGTTGCGCCAGAAAGAGTCTTGACATACTTGTGGATCGTACCGCAGCCAACGGCAAAGATTTCACTGTTGTCTCCGAGCTGAATGGGAATCGGCTTCTTGAGGACGGTGTACGTGATGAATGAAGCCCGATCCTTGTTGAGGTAGCACGATGCGCCCGAGTCCACAAACAGAGTGTCGGCCCAGAGTGTGTTGGTGGTCTTCTTCATGAGAAGAACTTTGGGATGGTCTTCATCAGTGTTCATGGCGTCATATGCGAGCTGCGCCTTGCACAGCTTCTCCTTCGCCTGCTCTTTGGTGTTCGCCGTGCATTCTTGCGCAAGATGCCCTTTGCCGCCGCACCCATAGCAAATCACGGACTTCTTCCAGTCACTGCCGCCGCCACTGGCACCGCTGCCACCACCGCGCCCTCCACGCCATGATCCTGCTTGACTGGCAACATATGCCTTGATGATCTCCTCCTCGTGTACTTTCGCCAGCGCCACCTTCTCGGTGTGCACCTTGAGTGCCATTTCTTCGCGAAGTTTGGTCGAAAGTGCAGTGCGCTGCCGAGTCTCGTCCTCAAGAAGGATTGGGGTGATCTTCGCGAGGCTTGTGGATGTCGTGGCGCTCAAGATTGAAAGGCTTTGGACAAGGAAGGTGAACTCCTCTGGAAGGCTCTTCAGTGCAAGCTGAAGCAGCTTATATTCGGTCAGTGGGTCGTTTCCACGCTTCAAGTCGTTGGCATATCCAATTATGATATCCAGGTGAGCCTGCAGAGGTCCGCTCTGTATTCCGGCATACTTGATTGTGGATAGTTGTTCCTGTATAGCAATCATCGACTGCATCCCCGCGGCCTCGTAAATTGTGCGGAGATTATTTCACATCTCAGCGGCCATCGTAGCATCCTGGATGTATGCCACTTGGTCATCACTGACCATCTCGATGATCCTGCACATGGTCTTCTCATTCCCCTTCGTCCAGTCCACATAGGCTGGATTGACGACCTCGACATCGATCATACCCGTCGCTGGAGACACCGCAGGGCTCTGGACAATTATTCTGGGCAGGGCTGCAGGCTCTGTGATATACTTCCATTGGTCTTTGTCTACAAACTTGGACTTTGCCTTGAATGAAAAAGTCTTCCAGTTTTTGTTATCAAGCTGATTGAAAGTGTAGCGCATCATGGAAGCGTCCGGGGTTCCCATAACCTGTTGTAGGTCAAGAGTTCAGGGTAACTGCAACCGTTCTCTTCAGACTGAAGATATTAGGAAGTACAGATTACTCACCTGTGACCGTTCTCTTCAGACTGAAGAGATCGGCCACAAGCTCCCAGTATATACACAACCCCCGCACGCCAAACACCGTGTATGTGTAACGTCCCCATCTGGACAGCGCGGTCAATACTACAACAGTGGAGTCTGTCTCCGCAATTTGGTGACAAGTGGAAACAGCTTCTTCTTCTGTGTGCAGGGCATCATCTTGATGGCCAACAGCTCTTAAATCATGGGCTAGGTTTTAAAGGGACTGGATGAGATCCTCTGTCACAGTGGGATCTGTCTTTGCAAGCTGGAGACGAAGTTCAACTCAACAGCTTCTTTGTCAGTATCTATGGCATCCTGGTGCTGGCAAAAGGTGTGGAGAGCACTGCCCAGGTTGTGCAATGAACCTGCAAGACCCTCTCTCACTGTAGGATCTACCTCTGCAAGTTCTTGACAAAGTTGAACAGCTTCTTTCTTAGTGCCCACTGCTTCTTCATGATGACCCAGGATACTGAGATCAATGCCTAAGTTGTGCAGTGAACCAGCAAGATCTGCTCTCATGGTGGGGTCTGTCTTGGCAAGCTTTCAACAAAGTTCAACACATTTCGCGTCAAAGTGAAATGCATCATTGATTTGGCCACCCCAATCCTTAGTGTGAAGCATGATACCGAGATTTTTGGAGTACGTCGGCAAGACCTTGTTTAACCATCTCTGTAATATCTTGATCAAGGCTGAATGCTTCTTCATCCATTCACAGCACATCTTTGTAATGACCAAGCTCTCTAAGATCCATACCTAAGATGTGGAGGCTCCAGGCTAGTTTACCCATCATGGTAGGGTCTGTCTCTGCAAGCTTGTGATAGAGCTGCATGGCTTCTTGAGCGCTATGAACAGCATCTCCAGGGCGGTTAGCCATGCACAGATACATAGCCAGTATCACCACTGAACCAGCAAGAAGTTCTGTAACAGTGGGGTCCATTACCACAAGCTTGCAACAAACTGCAATGGCTTGTTCCAGAGTAGACACCACATCCTGATATTGATTGAGGGTGATGAAATTGTGACTCAGGTCCTGAAGTGACTGAACAAGATCTTTGGTGGCATGGGGCTCTGTACCAGGGATCTTGCAATAAAGGTTCAAAAAATTCTGATGGGCCCACAACACATCTTTGTGATGGCTGGCCATCCTGAAAGCTTCATCCAGTTTCCATAACGAGTTGGCTAGGGCAGTGATTGTGCAGTTTGATTTGTCACTCTGCCTAATATTGCGCCTGAGGGTGACCGCCTCCTGGCATGAAACAACTGCTTTCTCCTTCTGGCCAAATGTACACAACACACCAGATTTGTGTTCAAGCAATACAGCAATTTCCACATTGAAGGTGCCAGGTCAGTCTACTTGCAGTTTCTGGAATAAATCAATCACATTGTGAACCTCCTTGGCGTTGTTTTCCGATGAATGGTGCTCAACTTTGGAGAGATGATTCAATGCCAGTTGGCTGGGCCTGGAAAGAGCCATGAATGCTAGGTGTTGAACCCAATATGATTCACTTTCAGCAAGCTCTGATTTCTTTTCACCCCTGCCACTCTTGACCCAGAGATCTGTTGAAAATGGTCTATTTATATTTCTTTTCTGTACTTACTTACTTGCTTCCAACTCGCGATCCTTGTGGTGATCTGTGTCACACCTTCCTTATTAGTCCTTGTGTCACTGTCACATCCCTCAGTTGTTTACTCCATGGCTGAGGTATGTGCATCCTTATTATTCTGTCCTTACTTTTACTTACAGGCTCCTATTAGATATATACTCATCCTATTCTATTAAGATCTTTGAGATTTTCAACAGCTTTGATGGTGGAGGATGGACTAAACAGGTCCAGTTCCACATTAGCTCCCACCCAATTGAAGTTTCCAGTAGTAATGTCCTTTCCAACAAAAGATTCCCATTTGATACTATGATTGTCTTGAAGGAATTTTGCTCAAGGAACATAGCCTTTGTACTTGAAGGCCATAGATAAATGGATGTGCTGTGCAGGAACAATGATATGGCCGGTGCCTCAGTGTAGAGTTCTGAAATGACTTCAGTTGGGCTTCATTATTGAAATGCGAGACTTCTCACCTGGTAATCTCCTCCAGATTCTTGTAAGATAAATGTCTCACAGAAAGCTGCTCCACAACCTGCCAGAAGCCTTTGAGAGATTTGTGCACATCATCTTTACCCAATTCTGACATCTGCCATCCACCTCTGGATTCACAGGGGTGGAGTCTGAGTCCCACTGATGCAGCTTCAGTCTCCATCCATAGAGGGGGGGACAGATGAGAAATTAAGGTTGATATTCAGCTTGTTTCCTCCACCTCTGAATTTTGAGATATAATTTAAATGAGACATGGATGCGCAGAAAGGAATCAGACGGTTCTCACATATCTGAATGACTGCCAGGAAATCACACTTCGTTGACATTTGTTGGATTTGATGTGGCGGAACCGTCAGATGACTGAGTGGAACCTCCACCAGTCACAAATTCCAGGAGAAATTTCACCTGTAGTTCATCCAAAGCCAAAGCATGGCAGAAAATACAGATATGCTGCACCGATCGAGTGGAAGTGGTTTCCCATGAACGAGGCCAACTGACGACATGGTATCCCTATCCATCCCTCTCAGTATGGAAAGCATGCAGCATAGATCCTGAAGAAAGTGAACCATATGCCTGCAAATGAATTCACACATCTCTCAAAAATGTGGTTTTGAACTTTTTGGCTATTCATTCTGACTCGTTCAAGTTAGTCACTGTAGAATCGTAGCAAAAAAACACATGTGAATTATGTGTATCCACTTATGCTGTTCTTTGTGTCGTTCAGAGTAAATCTCATATCCACTAGTCTCATATGAGGAATGAATAATAATGATCACTGAGACTACGAACAAAGGGATCATTTCTTCATTCCCAGAATCTACAAGGCCGACCTAAGCAACCAGTTTTAATGACAACAATGTAATCATGGATTCCACCTACTTTTTCAATCATTCCTGCCAATGTTCCAACTTGAAATGCACCCCAGGAAAAGCCTGTATGCTCAAATAAGCGAAAGCTGGCAAGGTTGAACTGAGTCTCACCAAACAGAAATATCTTATCTCCAGGCTGATACATTTGGGAAAGCCATTGGCACGCCTTAAGGATGATGTCCTTGAAGTTCCTAGGTATTTTGGGTCACTAGTGAAGATCGGAAAGGTTAACAGGGAGCTAACAATGCGAAAGCAAGATCAAGAGCATTTTCAACCTTTTGTTGGCAATATTTCCACCGACTCATGTTTTGGTTGGGCGCATAAGTCCCAATACCACAGTTGTAATATTTTGCTTGGTGTGCCAATGTGGCAGAGAGGATGCAACTGTGGAGCTCCACGACATTGGTATTCTGTCCAAAGTAGTAAGGATGGTTCTGCTGCCACAATGATTCCCATTCACATGAATTTCGAACTGATTGGACATGCCATCAATTGAGACCACCAAGTTTCACAACACGCGAGTCCCGCATTGTCCATTGTGGGCTCACGCACATACAGTGGTTCCTGTGAGCACAGCTGCATTTGTAGTTGCAGTTGATTTTGCAAGTGCAAGCGCAAGCACACTTTCTTGGAGGCAGCATTTCAGGAAGTTTGCCGATATCAAAATCCTTGAGAACGACTCATACTGACCATGCTCTGCGCATCCAATCACTCTCCACTTTGCATTCTTCACATCCAGCGCCTTCATAATGGAGGCTATCGTATCCACTGTTCCCGTCGAGTTCATGGTGTTCATTTGAGACATGGAAATGCACTGCGAGAAACATTGGTTTCTCGAGAACAGCAGAGCAAAAGTAGTACTCACCCTAAAGGAGGATGATGGAAATGGAAAGAGAAAGAAGAGGTAATGCTGAGACAAGGCAAGGGAAAAAAAGAAAACAGACAACAATGCACCGGTACACCTGGTTATATGGTTGGGAGGCACAGTTAGTGTGTGACACGGGTTGGCCAAGACCCGCATGCAAGGACTGTGCCACACAGTCCTTGCATGTTGCACATACGTGGTATTGCCGAAGTGACGGAGTGAGATGGCCTCGTGTGTATCGTGCTTTTTAGGATAATTGGAGAGAAACAGTTATTGAGCTGTCTATTAGTATTACATACTTTGCAAATGATGTGGTATGTGTGACAAGTTAATAAAGTCAGAAGTGACCATTGTGCTTGAAAGGAAATCAACACTCGGTGAAGCGCCCAGCTATCGTATCACCTTGGAGTTTGACATGCATGCTATATGTTGTCGTGGTTCTTTGGTGTTCTTCTTCCATTGGATGTCGCTGGATCGTTGCCAGATTTTGCTCGGTATGAAAGCGGGGAACTACCTGTGCTGTGCATTGTGTATGGAACCCGCATGTAGATCGGCACTGCAAAATGCATGTGAGGTGTATAACAAGCACCATGCCAATCTGCAGGCTGGACAAAGTGAATGAGCATGGGGAGGGTTGATGGTGCACTGCATGGTCCGCACTTATAAAATACACCTGAATTTTTCATGGATCACTAATGAGATGTATTAAGTAGATCACCGGTATATGATGTCAAGCACATTAGAACAAAATTGATCGGGCAATTGAAAAAACTCGCCAAGTTCTAGATGCGTACACGGCAGCTGAATAGTGTGCCAGTGCGGAATCGCACTGGCACAATCAACAAATGACGAGACCACACAATTTGTGAGAGCACAGGGAAGAACAATGACACACGGGTCGAGACTTTGTATGTGCTCGCACCAGCCAGAGTGTGAATTCAGACAAAACTTGGCACAAAAAAGACTTGGAGTGACAGGTGGCCAATAACGGTGAGGCTCAAGAACGTAAGCGAGCACCTGGAGAATTGTCACGGACAGGAGACCGCCAATGCAAATAACACTTGGCACAAACTGGAGGCACGGCACTGCCCCCGCCGCCCACAACATTTAGGGAAGGGTGTGCTGACAGGAATCATGCAAGTACTTACTATAAAGCATATCTTCAGACTCGGATATAGTCATTGACTACACCAGGGGCACACGATCATCAGAGTTTTGACATGCAGCTTGTCAGCACTTTGGAGTTTCCGCCTCAAACGTAAGCACCCGATATAGTAACTATTTTCGGCAGCTCAGCAGGCTTTTGATCCATCAAACTGCTCATGCCAAACAAATAAGCTGTCAGCCGCATCCCTCTCCTCTCTCCCCATCCTTGCTGCTCCCTCCACGTCGATAGGGCACTGTTTTTAATGCTGGTTTGCAAACATGTTTATAAACAGGTGTTTATAAACCGGTTTTTAATTGCTTGGGCCCGAACACCCTGTTTTTAATTTGATGTGGTAGTGCTCAGCAAGGCTACATTGAACGAAAAAATGTTCCTATGCGGAGTCACTGTGCCTTCTGGGAAATTTTGGACCAAATTCTACTGCTAGCGACAGGGAATTCCGTCAGGTAGAGTTCTAATCCTGTTTGAATACATCCCAGGTTGCCTGAAGTTGACATTTGTTGGCTCACATTTAGCCTCTTGCATGGAGTTAGTGAATAATATAGTTCCCTGCTGGATTTCAGGTGGATTTAAGGATCCTAAGCACTAGAGCACGGAAGAAAACATCAAAATTTAAGCAAAGGTTCGCAAGATAACGGGTCCCTGGCTCATTCAGTCAGTGTTTATAAACATGTTTATAAACGGCCTGTTTACAAACAATGTTTATAAACCGGTTTTTAAATCCTCAGGAATTATAAACAGCGCCCTACTCCACGACCACACCTGCCGCACGCATCGCCTATCATCACGCTGCCTGCTGCTGGCGACGCCTATGCCCTGCTTCAAGGAGTTAGGGCAAGTGCAGCGCACCCTAACTCCGGGTATAGGCCGTGTCGTCTCGCCGTGGCTGGTTAATGTTAGAGTGAGGATATAATATAAAGCGCGAACGAGGCTTTAGTGTGCCGACCTGAGAGGCCCCAGCTTGGGGGACCCCCCGAGCACAGCGAGGGAGGGGAGGGGCCTTGAATGGTCGGTCCCCTTCGTGCACACGAAGCAAGGAGTAGTACAATATCTGTTTAGTTATACTTCAATTCATCCTTTTCGTGATGCTCAATGGCCAGTATGACCCAGTAATACCTCAAGTTGCCTTCAGCCAAACCTCGACACTTAGGGGCGCTCGAGTTCAGGCCTGCCGAAGCTGCCGAAAATAATTACTATATTGGGTGCTTACGTTTGAGGCGGAAACTCAACAAGTGCTTGTCAGCTTGAACAAGGCCAAACAAGGTCAAAAAAGGTCAAACAAATCTGCAAACTCGCAAGCTCACAAACCATGTCCGAAATTTCACAAGCTCAGAATTTTTTCTAAATTTTTTTTTTTTGAGGCTCATCCCACACTTGATTTACGATTTCGTGGCATGTGTTTTCCAACTTGGTGAACTTTTTGACCTTGTGAGCTTGCTGACAAGCTCACAAGCCCAAACAAGCTGCAAGCTGCTTGTCAATTTGCTGATGATGACATCCAGTACATCCGGGTACCAAGAAGACTTCCGCTGCTTGTGCGGGAAGCCTCGGACCAATGATCTTTCCGCGATACAACTGGGAATTAGGTCAAACCGCACCTGGCTGACTCAAAACCGGTGCTTACCCGGTGCTCGAGGCGAGCCTGCGCTTAATACGGTTGCTGTAGGATAGAAATCCATTCGATGGACAGATATGGACAGTGGGCGCAGGTGAGCGTAAGTCAAGTGTAAGTTAACCTGCAGAGACCAACTTGAAGCACAGTCTATTTCGACGCCATCGACCTCTGATGCAAAGCATCTCCAAATTCTGGCATCGCCCCTTCTCCAACTCTTCTTCGCTTTTTGCTTTCTCTCTTAGGGCCCAGGAAACAGCATTTTCGGTCAAACTCTGTCTCCGAGATACCTAATCATTGGACTCACGAAATGATTGTACTTCCGCAATTATGTATAATAGGTGTTTCAAACATCTCCTTTCCGGCCCCAACTACTCCGACCCCAACTCGGCCCCAACTTGGTGCCGGGAAGGATGACGATGAAACCAAATCGGAAAGGTGAAGTTGGGGCATGAAGTTGGGGTCGAAGTTGGATGTCAGATCGGGGTCCGAAGTCCGATTTAACATCCAACTTGGTACCCCGAACTCTTTGGTGCCCCAACTTCGCTCCGAGTTGGGGTCAAGTTGGGGTCGGAGTTGGGGTCGGAGTTGGGCTCAAACTGAGATGTTTGAAACACTCTCACGCTCTCGTTTAGCTTTTGCTTGACGCCCGCGACTTCGAAGACGCTCTCTGCTCGTCAGCCGCCAACAAATGAGAACATCCCGCTGTTCACTTCCCATAACCACGGATCACCATGAATATATCCGAGTGAGTGGACGGCTTGGACCGCGACTATATAATATACAGCACTTGTGCCAGTGGCTCACGAGGTCCATGGGTCAGCGGGCGCGCACAGCTGTGGAACTGTACCACGGCGAAGTTAACCAGGATCGAAATGAAACTGCCACTATATAACATGCTTGTTTCCTGATGCTGTCTGCACCCAATCATCTGTACTATCATGGGCCCCTCCATCCATGGACTTTACTACTACTACCAGCAACGGGTCGTCTCGTTGCCCCTGCTCTCCGTCCGTGCAGAGGCTAGCATCAAGGAGCTCGCCGCTCAGGTGAAGATCACTCAGACCTATGTCAACGACGCCATCTTCCCCATTGAAGCCCAGTACACTTTTCCAATCCCTGCACGAGCCGCGGTCTCCGGTTTCGTTATGATCAAGCAGGATGGTACCAGGATCGTTGGATCTGTTCTCGAAAAGCAGAGTGCCAGAGAGGCATACAAAAACGCCGTAGCTCTGGGACAGCAAGCATCGTTGATGGAACAACACACTTCCGATGGTACAACTCTTTTTACCATATTTGGGAGTTCAATCCTCTGATAAAACTGCGTACAGTGTTCCAGATATCGGTAGGAAACATTCCCTCTAATGAGCAAGTCCAAATCGAATTGGTCTATGCCACAGAACTTTCAGAGGATGAAGAGAACGATTCCATACGCTTCCATCTTCCTGTTCATATCGGCGCTCGTTATGGACAAACACCCCAATCGACTCCTTCCTTCGGGAGAACTCCTTTCATTTCCTCATCGTCGAAAGCCCCGTTCTTGAATATCGTCATGAGTGTCGAAGCTATGGCGCCCATCTCCAAGATTGGTTGTCCCTCGCACGCAGTCTCCACTGAGCTGGGACCCGATCCAAAGCTTCCCAATTTCAAGGAACTCCCTTTCTCCAACTACGCCCGAGTAACTCTCTCTTCCGACTCCGCTCTCGACAAAGACTTTGTCCTGGCCATTAAATCCGCCGGCCTTGACACCCCACGCTGCATCGCCGAGCTGCACCCCACACACAACACCATCGCGATGGGGCTTACCCTCGTTCCGCGATTCAAGCTCCCTGATCTTTCCCGACAGGAGTTTGTGTTTCTTGTCGACCGGTCGGGCTCGATGAGAGGACAACGCATCGAGGCCGCCAAGAAGGCGCTCATCGTCATGTTGCGCGCGCTCCCGCATCAAGAGTCCCTCTTCCAGATTGTATCCTTCGGCAGCTGGACCACCTCACTCTGGGAGCAGGGAAGCAAGCCCTACAACCAGGAGACCCTCGAGGAGGCAACACGCCACGTCGACGGAATCCAGGCCGATTATGGCGGCACGGAGATCCGTGGCGCGTTGAATCAATGTTTCACGGCGCGTAAACTGGATCGGCCGACGAGCGTCTTGATGCTTACAGATGGAGATGCATGGGACCTCGACGGTGTTCTGAGCCAGGTCAAGTCTGCAGTGGCGGCAGCGCCCGCGAAGGCGTACCTGCGCCTGTCGGTGCTTGGCATTGGAAACTCTGCCTCGACGGCAATGTGTGAGGGTATTGCGCGAGTCGGGAATGGGACTTGTATAATGGTTGGGGAGCAAGAGACCTTCACGGGGAAGATTGCGCGGATGCTCAAGGCTGCCCGGACACCCCTCATTTCCAATATCAGCGTCGATTGGGGTCACCCGGTCGCTAAGGCCAAGGTAGCCCTCCCGCAAGACGAAGATGAGTTCGAAATCGTGGAGAAAGGCAACGAGAAGAAGAAGACACTGAACATCTTCGACGAGAGCATCGATGATGCTCTACAGGTTAATATCGCACCACCACCCCCGCCTCCTGCGGTTGACCTTCCTCCCCCACCAGCGGTGCAGCAGGCACCATTCAAGATCCAGAATCTCTTTCCCAATATCCGTCTGAATATATACGCGATTTTGCAAGGTATTTCTATCCTTCCGACATCGCCTACCTTCAGCTGATCATTGTTTTTCAGGCAAGACCATTCCGAAAACGGTCATTATCCGCGGGTCTACCGCCGATGGCGCGGAAATCGAGCTGCCGATCCTCGTCACGCTCAGTCACCTGCAAAACGCGCCGGGCGCACCACCGGCCGTCCACGCGCTTTCCGCTCGCAAACTCATCCAGGACCTCGAGGATGGGCAGCATGCACTCACCGAGGCACTCGCAGATCCGGACGACACCGACCTCCTTGCGCGTATGGTGAAGGCGAGTATCGTCCGGTTCGGGAAGACATATTCTATATCCTCCGTGCACACGTCCTTCGTCGCCGTCGACGAGTCGAAACCGAAATCGCCTCTGGGCCCAGAAATGTCCTCCGGGCCCGAAGGAGAGGCCTTGGACTGGTCACAACCGCCTTCGCCGCCTTTCGACACGCCCAGGGGCATAGTGGTACCGAGGCCGAGAGTACACGGTCGTTCCTTACCATCGACGGCCGCGGCTCCTCCTCCTGCCTACACGTCACCAGCGACTCAAGCGGAAGACTCGTCATTTCACGAGACGATAATGGAAGGAGAAGGAGGTAGGGGTTCTTCCCAAGGAGGGCGAGGAACTCTAGCAGCCGGTGCATATCCAAAGGGTGTCAAGTCGCGGGGCCGCCCCGCGATAGCGTCAAATGCTCCTGCACCTTCCGCAAGCTCTCCATCGACATTTCAAGATGTCGAGTTACTGCCACAACGTCGGTCGGTGCAAAGCACGTCGACGCAAAGGTCTGTATCTCCATCGACAGAGGATTCCACCCAGGGCGGCGCGAGGAGTTACATAGCTTCTCGCGTTTCCGCAGTCGGATTTCGTGGTTTTATGAGTACACCCAATGCACGCAACCTACCCTCCTCGGATGGTCCGAGTCCTAGTTCGTCAGACCCTTTGGAGGCGCTTGCTCGCCTACAATCGTTCGACGGATGTTTCTCTCTCAAGGTGTTGAGCGTTATCAAGCTCAACACGAAGATGCGGAAAGTCCGCCAAGCGTTCCCGGATGGCGCGACGGACGGGTTAGTGGCGACTGTCCTTGTCATGGCGTTCCTTTCTGCAAAGCTGGGAGCCACAGTGGACCGCGATTCGTGGGAGGGAATTTACGATAAAGCGCAGCAATACGTCGAGGCGGCTTTGCGAAGTATGGATGCAGTTGAGACTGTGGATGTACTCGAGGCAAAGATTGCCAAAATGCTTGCTTGATTTGTAGTCGTTTCTGTACTCCATGTCTTAGTATCTTGAGATACTTGTTTCTTTCCAGAATGCGCGAACGGTTTCACCACTGCTCCGAGCGATACGCAGTTAAACTAAGCGGTAGAGGAACCACAAGGAGTGCAGGAAATAAAGAGACACCAGCCTCGTCGCCACTGAAACGAAAACGCCAGTGGCTGTGCGCGCTTCCACTTTCTGTGAAGACATTCGTTCACATGATCCTCAAGTCTACTTCATTCTACTGTATCTACTTCAAACCTCCTCTTGGCCTCCATTAGATCCGGCTTCCGCGCATTTCTATTTATGTCGAAGATCTAAGCTGCTGGACAAGGAGCTCGGATTCGAGTCGCGAAGAGAGAAGACATGCAGAGGAGGCGCTCGCATTCTAGGGATTTGTACGTCGCTGGAGCCGTACTTATTACAGGTACGGCTGCGGTTCCTTACCGTCATATTCCCATTAACACATCCCGACCGACCCAGACTACCATGGCAGCAAGAGCCCTTATCGTCACATTTTCGCAGCGTTCCGGAGTGCAGGACAACCACCCCAACTCCTCCTTGGTCTCAAACCTAGCTATACATTCTTTCGCGCCATTGGGACAAGCAAGTCGCTCGCAGTCAGTATTGTTTCTCAAGCACCATCTGCCCGACCAGGAAACCCAGCGGCCGCAGGAAGATTTCCCCGATGTGGAACCAGTCTTTACTGGTGGAAAATTCTGCGCTGCGCCTTCCACTTCTTCAACCTAATATCTTGCTGGGCCAAGACACAACCTCTTACTCCCTGGATATTAATGAGTCAACCAGTTTACGCGCCTGCAGGGTGACTATCCTCGCCTTCCTCCTTTCCTTATCGTCGCCTGGGGTCCCTTGTCATCTCTCCGATTGTCGGTTAAGACCCTGCGAGTCCAGTCGCCTTGGCGTTCTATACATGGGTCTCGCTGTATCCGCCTCCGCGGTACCCGCTCTGGCTGTCCCGTATTTCTAAATGTCAAAGCCACATACATACTCAATCTCCATGCCCTAACAAGATAACGGTACTGATCATAAGGAACTTCAAGTCGTGTCCAGCAAAACCTGCTGGTCCCGCGCCCTAGCGTTCTATATCTGGACAACCAACGCCTACTACTGGTCTCCGTGGAACTTCAAGATATGGGCAGCGCGGCGTGTATCTTGTTAAGGTATTCTCATACTCTGCGCCGCATCCGATCTTCCTGCCCAGACCAAGTGGCGGATATCAGCACCGACCTCATTGACCTAGCGCTGTTCGTCGTATTTCCGATCTCGACCTCGACAGCGAATCTCGACTGCGTCCCGAGTGGCATCTAGTCAGCCGGCAGTCGATTCGTTGTTCCTCCCTTCGTTCACTACTCGCCAGCAGCGTCTACAGGTCCAATCCTATTGGTGGATCTTTTTTTCCTGTTCATTGTCGCTGGAAGAAAATAAGCTTGGGAGGGGACGTATCGACACGTCCCATACCTCAGACCGACCAGGTTCAACTCGAAGTTCCTCGACTAATACATACTAGAAAGGGATGCTCTGGACCACCTAGAGTCAGATTTTCCGTGAAAGATATTGTGTTTCGCTTAATGACATGCCCATTATTTTAGCTTCGTCTATGACAACCATTGCAAGGACCGGTGAAGGTGCAGCTTCGCGCTTTGAAGTGGAATACAGGAAGAGTGGCATTGTTTGCTTCACAACGCTTCGGCGTCCGGTGGCCCATCAGTGGCAGTGCATATACAATGCGGCTCCATCAACTTCAACTTGCACTCAACCTCCTACCACGATGGCAAAGAGAGCTGCGTCTACCCAGAAAACAAGTCGGTAATCTCGCTCGGCACTTCCAACTCGAACTGACACTTTCCAGCCAGGAAACGCGAAGTTGCGGATGACACGGTCACCCAACCTCGATCCGCAAAACGCGCGCGTCTTCAGCCCGCAGCGCCCCTGAATCCCATACCTGGGCCTTCCCAATCCACCGAAAAACACATAATTCTGGTCCATGGCGCGGTGGATGCAGGCCAGCTCGGACTCGGCGACGACCAGGAGAAGGAAGTAATGCGGCCGCGCGTGCATCCTTTGGTCCTCCAACTAGTTACGGATGGCACCATGGGCCCCAGTGGGCTAGAGCGAGTTGCCGCCGGTGGCATGCACTCCCTCATCCTCGACTCGAAGGGCAAGGTACGTGATTTGTATCTGGTGTGTAGGACTGACACGAGACCGCGTAGATATGGTCTTTTGGCCTCAATGACTCGCTCGCCTTGGGCCGTCTTACGAAACCTCCGGACGGAAAACCCGACAATGTTCCGGAGCTCGTCCCTGGCCTCGACGGATTCCGCGCCACGGCCATTGCCGCATCCGACAATCTAAGCATTGCTATTAGCGAGACGGGGGAGCTTCGTGCGTGGGGCACATTCAATGTGAGGCTCGCCTTTTCCCGCTATTTGTGTCGCGCTTATTCGTTCTGCAGTCCGATGGTCTGCTCGGATTCATGGGCCACAAAGATAAAGTTATGATACCGACCGTCCTCCCAGCATTGAGCAAGAAGTCCATCAGCAGCGCAGCCTGCGGCGAAGACCACGCTCTCGCCCTCACCTGCGATGGCATTGTCTACGCCTGGGGCAACGGCGCGAGCTATCAGCTCGGACGACGAATCCTCGAGCGGCGGAAAGAAAACGGCCTGAATCCCGAGGCACTCCCGCTGCGCGCCATCGTTGCCGTCTTCGCCGGCACCCACAACTCCTTCGCGATCGACCGCGACGGCGCCGTCTTTGCGTGGGGCCTGAACCAGATGCGCCAGACCGGCGTCGACAGCGCAGAGCCGCAGATCAAGACGCCCACCGAGGTCGCCGCGCTGCACCCGGACGAGCACGGCGGCGCGCGCGTCGTCGAGATCGCCGCCGGCGAGCACCACACGCACTTCCTGTTCGACAACGGCGAGGTCTGGGGGTGCGGGCGCGCCGGCTCTGACCGCCTTGGGCTCGCGGCGAACCACCATTTGGTGCTCGAGCACAACGCAGAGGTCGACACCACGGACCCGAACCTGCCGGCGGAGGAACGGCCGAAGCGCGATGACTTTCTGGTATACGAGCCCGTGCGCGTCGCGTTCCCGCCCCCGCCGACGCCCGACGATCCCGAGCCTGCTCTGCCTCCATACGCGGCGGACTTCTCCGCCACGCGCATCGCACATATCAGCGCGGGCGAGCGTTATACGCTCGCGATCGACGAGGGCGGGTTCCTGTATTCGTGGGGGGAGGGCAACGCGAGCCAGCTGGGGCTCGGGAACGTGTCGAACGCGAAGACGCCGACGAGGGTCGCGAATACGGCGTTGAAGGCGCACCGGGTCACCGTTGCGAGCGCAGGCGGGCAGCATGTATTGCTTCTGTGCGTATTTACCATCCACACATGTCATTTCAGCGGATTGACGGTCGACTGCAGGGGCGTGAAGCAGCCAGATTCCTTATAGCGTCTCTGCTACATATCGTGACTGCACCATCCATCTTCTCCAATCATATCTGTATCTGTATGCACCACATCGCATTTATTCTACACTACAAAGGTTACATCGCCTGTATCATCATTTGATTTGTCCAATTGTATCCGCCGCTAATTCGGCCCAATGAACTGGTACAAAATCTTGCGGACGAGCCCCGAGAGGTGCTCGGGGTCGTTCTGGTATATGCTCTATTCACACCAATCAGCCACGAAATCGGAAGTGGGGGAAGGAAGACGCGCCATGACCATGCCCATAGACATCGCCGTCAACGCACTCTCGCCCCAGTTGCCTGTGCGGAAGACGAGCCCACGGCCGCGCGCGGTGACCCATGCGCTCTCGAGGCCCTTGGGCAGGACGTACATTGCGAGCTCGCCGCGCCGCCGCTGGTCCTCGATGAGGAGCGAGAGCCCCGCGAGGAAGCCCGAGAGCCAGAACGAGCCCTTGGAGATGAGCAGGTCGACCACGCGCTGCGGGACAAGTGCGCGCAGGAATGGCGACGCCAGGATCCGCTCGTACACCTGGTGGTTGAAGCAGTTCGATGCTGTGGCAGGTCAGCATGGGTGCAGCGTGGTGCAATGTGGACTCACACTGGTAGATGACGACGAACACGCCGAGGAAGGCGGAGCTGCGCGCGCTGCCGACGCCCGCGCGCACGAGCACGCGGCCGGGGTCCGCGCGGAACATGCGCCAGCGGAAGAGGATGCTGGGGAGGAAGTGCAGCGCGGAGTAGATGGGGAGCATCCACTTGAAGACGTCGAAGAAGCGGTCAAGCGGGACACTCCAGCAGCTCGTAAGCGCGGGGTGGATGGCGGCGCACGGGCCGTAGTGCGGGACGGCGGCGTTGGCACTCGCAAGTGCGGTGGTGCGCAGGGCGGAGAGCGCGGAGAGGTTCGCGGGCGTGGTGTCCGCGCGGGCGATGAGCGCGTCGAGCGCGGGGAGGTTCATGGCGTGCTCGCGCACGGCGTGCAGGTTGAGCTTGACGGACTCTGCGGGGATTCGGCTCGCGCCCTGGATCCTGCGGGGTGTCAACTTGTAGAAACACGAAGACAGAAAAAGACACACCAGTTGATGTACGACCGCGGGAGGGTGTCCGGGCGAAGCGTAAAGGCGTACATGATTTGTGCGCACGCAAAGGAAAAGACCATCACGGCGCCGTACGGTACGGTTACGCCGTGCTTTTCCGAGTACGAGTTGTACGTGCCCTGCAGACCTCTTTAATTGCGTGGTGAGCCTGTGGTCTTCCCGGGGATAAAAAGAATGACGGACCTCACAAACATCTGCTGTGCGATGACTCCGCGCCGATTTCGCTTCTCCCAAAGGATGGCGAGACCGCCCGAGATGGCGCCTGCGAGCGCTGCGTGCCACCGACGGGTACGCTTGCGGACGAGAGCCATGTGTGCATGGGCACTCAGAGACAGGCGCGCAGAACGGCGGCGGTGAAGTGGGGTCGCCGGACCCGAGTTGGGATACGAAACGGTCCGAGGAAGCTCCATCTCCTCTTCGTCGTCGTCTTCATCGAATGTAGACGGCAGACGGGGCTTCATGGCAGGAATGAGAATGGGCAGCGCGTTGATCAAAAATTTGTACAGCGCGGCGAACGTTCCTGCGCCAGTAATTCAGGATTTTTTTGGCTTTCCCGGATACAGGACGACTCACCCAGCATGGCCGCAAACCTCAGTGAGTCTGTCCCGAAGACAGCATTGCGGATTAGAGCCAAACGGTGATCTCTGCAAAAGAGTTTCATTTGAGTCTGCGCGCGACTCAATCACACCACACGGACCTGGGGACCCTGTGTATGCGTATAAGGGCCAAAACCAAGTTCAAAGACGCTCGGATATTGAAAGCAAGAGTTGCAGATCCTGAGTAGTGTCAGATTTGGGTAAAAGGGAACGTGGAGTCCGCGCACTGAATCCTCCCGTCACCGCGTGCTCCAGGCAGTCCTTCAAGGTGGATAAATCGACCACAGGCTGTCCGCGGTCGCGCCAAACGATCTTCCGGGCCCCTTTGAGGCGCTCCTGGTAGTTCGCGAGCGCGACGAGGTTCTCAAACGATGCCATAGGCTGTCGCCGCGGGCTAAACTCGAGCGGCTCGCCTGGAGTCGTGGGGGAGCTTTCGAAGTAGGGAGAAAACCCAGGGAAGGTATTTTGAGCCCCTTCCATGCCTCCGAACGCCTGATATTCTTCCGTAAAAGTTTGGGGCAATTTCAAGTAGAGTCTGGGGAAAGGAAAGCGCGATCCTAATCACATGGCCAATGATGTTCCCCTCGTGGCGAAAAAATATACTTGGATGTACCTACTAGGCACCAACTAAATGGTGGAATTTGTATGTACAGGAGACAAAGATATGTAGGAACATTCCAAAAACTGAACCCCTCGTTCAGGAAACCAACAACTTTTTTTTTTTGAAGACTTGAGTCTCAACCGGCAAACCGGTAAATCGATAGCCGTTCCTGGTCTGCGTTTGGTCTGGGTCGAGTCTGGGTCGAGTTTGGAAAGGAACCGACGATGATGTGGGCCTGGGCAGCCTTTGAGAGCCTTTGAGTCTGCCCGAATCCCCCTAGGCCAAATAAGACTCAGCCTGTTCAACAATCACATGTCTGAAGACAGGCAAGTTGGTAATCCACACGGAATCCCCACCAGGTTCCTGAGCTTAGGGCCCGAGTTGTGCCTGACGCCTGAGATCCGATCGCCCAATAGCCAAGCGTTCTTGTCTTTGAATTGAACTCCAAGGAAGGAGCAAGAGATCGCTCACGTCTTCCAGAATCCAGAATAATTCGAACCATATCCTCCGCGGCAGCCTGAGTAGTGACGCTGGGTTGATCAGCCTCGGCCTAAGCATACACTTCCAGTCCTCGTCGGTGATGTACAGTATTAGTGTTGGAACGAGCTTAGATAACTAAATAGGAGACGGATTAGGAGTCTTCTCGAGGACCAGTGGAGAGTTCCAAGAACGTCAGACAGTGGCCGGAGGGATCCAGACTCGGCGGAGAAAAGCTCAGAGCGACTTTGAGTGGCACCGGAGTCTGCCAGTGGCGTCAGAGGCTTGGTTTTGGTTTGTTCTTGAAGATATCCGACTTGAAGACGGTTTAAACGGATAGAACAAAGCCAAGACCCGCCGCTCGGACTCGGAAATCATCATTGTCAACAAGGGCAACGAGGGTTGAGAAGAGCGAGAAGGTTTGAGAGAGGTACGAAGCTTCACGCATTTTGACCGTTGAGAGGAACGGAAAAACCGTCACCCGTCTCGGAGGTCGAAGTCCTTAGAACCAAATACCACCAATTTTCGGCCGGCAAACTTGCTTGGCTCTCTCCATTAAGTACCACTCGTTTAAGTCGTCGTTTCGTTCACCGACCGCTCGAAATCTCCAACCCATAGACTCCTTCGTTGGCAAGAAGTGGCAACTTGAAACCTCTGGACGGAATCTGAGTGCATCATTTTTAGAATTAATCTTGAAAGGCCATTGCCAGTGTAAGGAGTCGTCCGGACCACCAAAACTCGTCACACTTATTTTCAGACGCACGCCTTCCTGTCTTGCGCTGCATGGAATCATACTACATTACTTCACCGCAATCACAAACCGGTCGTCCGACGCCGTGATTGTCCAGAGCTAGGCCAGGCTCCGGTGGTCATCCCTCCCTGTGCATAAGACTAACTGGTCCCTACATGCCGCCCTGGAGAGTCTCCCATCTTCCTCTTGCCGACGTTTCCGTGCGTTCGAAAACCACGACCAAGTGCTCAGCAATTTCGTCGGTGGAGTGAGCGAGCTTCCTCCGACCTCCCTCCGGTTTTCAAGCCACGTTCCGCGACCATTTGAGCCACCTGCCTCCATGGACTTGAACCCCACCTATGGAGTGATGCTCACTGGGAGTAAGGAGAAATCTGTTTTTCTTCGATATGCTTATTACTGGTCCAGGCTTGATGTGGCAGTTTGTTGCGGAAAGCACTAAAACCAATCAACCACAGTTAAATTGTGAGAAGAGAACGAATCCTCAACGCAAACTTGCGCTTTTTTTCAATTCGAGTACGACACAATGCAGGACGGTTATTCAAAGAAGAATATTAATGGGATGTGAAATTCAGTTCCACCGCGGTATAAAAAGCCAATCACCCATAACAATTGTCGCCTCCTCTCCTTCCAGTAACAAAAGATCCAATCCGTCTTGGCGCAGCTCATGCAAGCCACTGAGCGTCACAGGATCTGGTCCCGACCCGGAATCTGTGAGGAGTGCGGCGCGTTCGAGGGCACCATTATTTGGCTTCCAGTGGGATCGAAGCATTTTGAGATAGAGGGCATGATCGATGCGGATGCCATCGCATCCAAAGTAAATTTCCGACAGTTGTGGGGAAATCGCCGCACTCGCCATGGGGTCAGGGATCGTCAAGTGGGAAATCAAAGTGTTGGCCATGTTGTAGACTGTGCTCAAGTCGCTGTTGTCCGCACTATGGACTATAATCGCAAGTTGGGTGATGGAGGGATGTTTTGGCAATACATCGGTGGATATATAAGCGGTAGGAGACCCTTTGACCGAAAGCCTTCGTAGAGTACATCCAGAGCGAGCGACGAAGGGATGGAGATGAATAGGATCTTGACCGCGACGAAGGTAAAAAGCCAGTTCCGTTAGAGCAGGCGCCTTCAGGTGCTCCAAGATCTCTGTATCGGAAACATACAGACACTCGAGACACAACAATTCAATGGCTTCCTCGGGAACCGGCCAGGGTTCATCGCTAAATCCGGTGGTGATTCGGGCCTCGAGAAGGTGTGGGGCCAGCTTCAGCATGTCCCGATGCATCCCCCATGGACCGTCGAGATCGCATCTGGTCAGCTGGTGCGCAGGAAGGAGAATCGGTACATGTCTATATTGGTTGCTGGAACCTACGTCGACTAGACAAGGAGCCATCTGGAAGCAATCGATGGAATGTGCCGGCAGGGAGCTGTCCGAACCGTCCCACTGTAACCAGAATCTGCGCAATGATGGGATGCAACCTCGAAGGGAGGCCAGGAGAGGCAACAGGTCGGACGTTAACTGAACACAGAGTTCCTCCCATCGTGAAGAGTGCTCTGCCAGAAAGCGGAACATCTCGATTTGAGGGCGAGAATCCTCTTTCTGTTTTCCAAAAAAATGAATCTTGAGTAAACGGGCGCGGTGGATTTGGGTCTTGACCATGGACAGCGAATACTCGGAGGTGTAAGAATAATCAATTACGACCAGTGACCACAACGCAGGAGTAGAAAGAGAAAGAACTCTCCAACGATGACTGACCTGGGTTAGAACCCATGGACTGTCTTCCACCGCTGATCTGTCCCCGCTCAATGGCTCTGCAGACAACGTCCACGAAAATATCTCGGCAAGAACCTCGGACGGCATCCTCCTGAGCGGGGAGAGTATCGAATTGTTCTGCGCATGGTAACTCGCCAAGGAGGCGTGCTCTTCCTCCAGCTCTTTCAGCCGAATCCGGAGCCGCGAAATCTCCTCATCGAGATGCGTCAAGCGCGCATCTGTGTTTGATATGACAGACCGGACGAAGGCCACTTCCGGGCCCTCCGGTGGCGGCTCATTCGTGGTCAAGAGCTTCCAATGCCATGCGAAGGTCGTTCGCGCGAGATTGACATTCGAATAGAAATCGTGTGGCACTTCTCCTACTGGTGGGGAAATGGTGAGGGAGGTGGATGCCGAGGCCATCGGAAGGCTGAAACTCTTGAAATTCAATTATTGACATCACCAAGTCCGCAGTGCCCACCTACAAAGTTCAAGCGATGCCGTGGTGGCAGAGGATAAGAGGTTTGGTGGCACCGCCACAAAAATCGGTCCGAGTTACCGGGAGGGGCAACTGGTCGCAACACAATACATTATACAGAAACAGAGAGGTTTCATGGGCTGTTAGTTGCTTATTTTAGCATGGGAATGCCTGGTAAATTTGCTTTTGACCAACCATTTTGGGTACTTTTGGCAAGCTCAAATTTTCAATCGTGTTTGACTTGTCACTCAAAGGAGAGAGAACAAAGCCGGATAACAGTTTTTTTTAAGACAATTGGGTCCCGTCCACAATTCATGAAGAGGCAGGATAACACACTGTAGAGAGCGAAACCCTGAGTGAAACCCATGCGATGCAGTTCACGTTCACGGTCGCGGAGTTGCGACGAAGTTACATAAAGGAGCCCAGAACGCGGTATCTAAGTGCTTGATTTTTACCGCTGAAAGATGTTCAGAAGAAAGGCCCACATCATCCAAGTCTGCCAGTTCAAGTTCCGAACTTCCAGTGGGCAGCAAGGTATTGGACACAAAGTGAGGACTGGTTCCAGCGTAGAAGACTCACCTAAAATCACCTACATAGACATTATCGCCGCAACATCCCGCGGCACGATCCTAAATGTTACACAGGCGTTGAACCACAATGAACCTGCCTTTGAAGTTTGATCGCCGGGAGTTCGGCCCGCCACCAAACAGGCACCCACAACACTCATTCTTTGCAACCGTTTTCGGCAATTATTTTCGGTGAGCTTTTGTTTAGTCGAGTAGATAACACCTCGGTCGACTTCCAATAAGGAATATTTTCGGAGAACATTCCGCCATGATACCAAGGCGCCTATGGCTCCTGATAAAAAATGGTCCCGGATTCATGTTTGTTGCACGTAGTACTTCGCTAAATAATAACAATAACGTCAGAGAATCTAGCGAGGTTCCAAAGTACTTACATGATTGAAGACGAGTCGTGCTGCAGTGCGAGTGCGAATATGAACAGGAGGCGATGACTTCGGTGATCAAGCGGACCATCGCCGCGCACAAATGCGGCAAGTGACCCGCATATCTCAACAGACGAGGTTAGATCAGGTGTCATTGAGGTGATTATACACATCACTCAGGAGATCGCTGATGGATTGTCAAGATGGTGCTGTGTAAAAATGCATCAGCCCGAGGAGCCCGTGAGAGCTACGAGTAGAGCGAAAGATGGCCGATGTAGTCGCATTCAAGCGTTCGTGGTTCCGATATCATACAAGCTTCAAATGTGATCATTCAACCTTCCGACTCGCATCTCTCCGGCTCCGGCTCAAATCCGTCTTCTGAGCTTTCATCATGACCCAAATCCGGATCGAACGAGTTCTGGACACGTTGGTGTATGTGGAAATCAAATCCTTCTACCGAAATATCTCCACAATACATTGCGCTCCCATGTACCTGATCAAGGCGCTGTGAACGGAATTTTGAATGACGCCGAGCCATCGAAGCTCTTCTTTTAGTCGCTCTCCCTCGACATACATCGATGGCATCCACCCATGACCCATAGCTCCGTAGCTCCTATATGTGCCACAGCTCGGCTTGGCCACCGTTAAGTTTATGCAGCATCTAATAATGGACAAAATATCATCTCACAGTGTTCTGCTGCTGATATCGCGGCGAGGTTCGGGAGAAAATCGAGGCTGCATTTTCGGTAGATTTTCTCCGATGAAGTTCGGCATCAACCCGCACTCCAATCGGGGTTTGATCGGAGATCTGGATTCAGCAGCGCTTGAGCGCGGGTTGTTCCCATGGAATCACCTTCCCACGCCTGGGGCTCAGCTCAGGTCATGGGCAGTGTTTTCTATTTTCGCGCGTTCTTCCTTCTCTATTCAATTTCTTACTTATAACCCAGCGTCGCACTGGAGCCTGACGTTGCCCCGGCCTGCCTCAGCCTGAGCAATCACTGTGCCGTGTAGCATGCCTGCCTTCATGGATCTGAACCCCACCTATGGGGCGATGCTCATCGGGAGTGAGAAGAAATCTAATTCTCTTATCATCCTCACGCTGAAATTTATGTAGCATTTTTCGCGATTTTGTACGACACAATTTGAGCTTCGCTTCAAGTTCTTGCTAACAGGACAATAGCTTCCAAGGCATGCTCTCTGTTCAAGCGTACATTTACTATGAGAGTTTCCCGCAGGACTCTTGGCGCTTGAAGTCCCTCGTAGGCCCTTTCTGCTGGTCTCGCTACCGGAACTGAACCAAATGTTATCATCCTAGGTCGGATCAGTATGGTCAGCACCGTACTATACGGATAGAATTTACCTCCTCACAGCATCCTCACCCCAGGTGTCTCGACCTCGTCCACCTTTTCCTCATTTGCCAAGCTTGCTACCACTACCTCATCGACAACTGGGGATATGAGCCGGCGCTCTTGGAATCCACAATAGAGCTTGACCTGCACATTGCCCTTGTCGGCGCCGTCACCATTCTCTGCCGAGCTTTTTTCCTTCATCGGCGGGTAGTCCTTCAAGTGCTTTCTCCTCGTGTCTCACATATATGAGCAGGGTTTGGATTTTCAGCCGGAAGAACTGGCTCCTGGTTGCGGGTTTGACCGTCATGTGCCTGACCACCGTGGGGCTCGATATCGCCTTGTCCATACGAACTATCCGTGACAGAAGTGTCGCCGTATTCAGTACTGACACCCCCGAAATTATCGCGATGTTCTCGTTGGGGGCTATAGGTATGCCGATCATCGTACAATGAGTTTTCACTTGCTGACATGTCGATTGAGTCGACCTGATTATCGCCATGCTTCTTTTCTGGTACCTGCAGCGCGGACGAACCTCCTTCGATAGGTACGTTGTTTTTTTATCCTTTCTATCCTTTCTCATCCTGGATTGATCACACCTATCAGAACAAACTTCGTCTTGACTCGCATAATTCAATACACAGTCGCAACAGGACTTGCTACCAGGTATTAACTCTCCATTTATCCTTGGGATCGAAATTCAACACTCTCACTAGTCTCCTAGCTATCGGATGTGTCGCTGCCGTAGGTCACCCGCTACCCTTCATCGCCAATGAATCTTTACCCTTGAAACCCCGCCATATAGTATCTAATTAAGCCCAAGACTTTCATTTTCGTTGTGCGCACTCCGCCGGCAGCTCATTTTGACTTGCGCTAACAGTATAAATATAATAGGCAATGCATTTCTCGCTGGGTCGCATGTACACGAATGCGCTCTTGGCGACGTTGAACTCGCGCCGAAATCTTCGCAGCGCGCTTGGAGAGACCGGCGGAGTGACTTGGCCTGGGTCAGTTTCCCCCAACCAGTCCCGCTCTGCTCCCGTGTTTGTTGTGTCCCAGGTGCGTCTTCATGCAAAGTGATACCATCTTCTAAACAACGAATTACGATCCAGACGGCTACCGAGGACTACACGATGGCGGACGTGGGACTCCGAGACAAGCCGCGTGCTATCCTGGCGACCGACCAATCTGAATGGTGATCCGGGCGGGCGTATAATTTATCGCCGGCGGCGTAACGTCGTTTCGCTCCTTCATTACTTGTCTATTCTATTATAGCCCGTCCGTCTCTTTAATTTAATCTATACACCAACCGATGTAACCCTAAGAATACAGAAGAATACTCGTACCGGATAATCAAAGATGAATTTTCTGCGGATCTCGAGATGGAGTATCGTGGGTGGGATTAGGTTTGATATAGAAATCCAGTCTACGGAAGCTTCTCACACTCAACTCGCGGCATGAATTCAAGCTCACAATTGAATGGTTGAATTTCCGGAAGCAATGTATAGTACTGATCATCAGGTCGTAACGGCAGACTTCGTGGGATCTGGGCACCACATCCCGGTCCGCGCCGCGTATGCCATTAACTTTGCATTAGCTCCATTGGCAGCTAAGTGCAATGCATACCATTCCGCTCCTAATAAACGGCGAGGAAAGGACCTCCGAGTCGACTTTCGCGGTTGAATCCCCAGTATCCCAGACAACACTCTGGTCCTGCTCGTCTGCCTCGTCCGCCGATACCGATGCTGCTCTCTCCGCCGCCAGTGCCGCCTTTCCCATCTGGTCCAAGACCAAGCCCGCAGCACGCAGGACCATTTTTCTCAAGGCCGCCGACCTGCTCGAGCAACGCGTCGATGAGCTGAAGCTTCACATGCATCAAGAGACAGGCGCTGCTGTCCTCTTCTCCGGCATGAACGTCATGTCGGCGGTAGACGTCATCAGGGAGGTCGCAGGCAGGTGCACCGCCATCATGGGCAGTATCCCGAGCTGCCAGGACGAGGGTACCAGCGCGCTTATATTCAAGGAGCCGTTAGGTGTTGTCCTAGCTATTGCGCCGTGGTAAGTCGGCAACGAATTGTAATCAAATTCTCACCGAATTTATGCACAGGAACGCGCCCTACAAGCTCGGGGCCAGGTCCATCATGTTTCCCTTGGCCGCAGGCAACACCTGCGTGCTGAAAGGCTCTGAGCTCAGCCCACGCTGTTTCTACCACATCGGCCGCGCACTCACGGACGCGGGTCTCCCAGCGGGCGCCCTCAACATCCTTTACACCCCGCGCGAAGAGTCGGCCGCGATCACAACCCAGCTCATCACCGCACCCGCCATCAAGAAGATTAATTTCACCGGCAGCACGACCGTCGGTGCCATCATCGCGGCTACAGCGGGGCGTGCGCTGAAGCCATGCCTCATGGAGCTCGGCGGGAAGGGTGCCGCGATCGTGCTCGACGACGCGGACATCGAGCTCGCCGCCATGCAGTGCACGCTCGGCGCGTTCCTCCACGGTGGTCAGATTTGCATGAGCACGGAGCGCATTATCGTGCACAAGGACGTGATGGAGAAATTCCGCCCCGCGCTGCAAAACGCGGTCCGCCGCTTCGCGCCCGCGAGTGGGCCTGCGCCCGTGCTCGTGCAGGGGCCGGCAGTCGCCCGCAACAAGGAACTGGTCGCGGACGCGCTGAGCAAGGGCGCGACGCTGCTGCACGGGGACCATACTGCCGCCGAGCCGCACCCGGAGACGGGCGCCCCGTCGGCCACGCGCATCCGCCCACTCATCGTCGAGGGTGTGACGCCCGAGATGGCGCTATTCCACAAGGAGAGCTTCGGGCCGAGCGTGAGCCTGATTGCGGTGGCGAGCGAGGACGAGGCAATAGCGCTTGCGAACAACAGCGAATATGGGCTTAACAGTGCGGTGTTTACGCGGGACTTAGCGCGAGGGCTGCGGGTGGCCCGGCGACTCGAGTGCGGGTGAGTACATACTTCGCGATCCAGACCGTTATTTATTCGACGGTTTTCCCCATGAAGCCAGGTGCACATAAATCGCATGAGCGTGCACGACGAACCGACCATCCCGCATGGCGGAGTGAAGAGCAGTGGGTGGGGGCGCTTCAATGCGCAGTGGGGCATCGATGAGTTTTTGCGCCTCAAGACGATCACCTTCAAGGAGTAGGCCCACGTCGTCTGGGAAAGAAAAATGAGGACAAATGACAATATGTCGCGTGTAGGTTATAACAGAGTCGTGTACCAGCAGTCTCGGAATAGAAGTTTGTTCCTTGGCTTTCTGCACACTGGGCGATCGAATGGATCCGACAGAGCTGCACCAAACATTTAAGGATGCCCTTCCATACGCCTCAAAGTTTCATGGATCTTACTCGCAGATTGTCAGTACATGCTGTAAGTAAGCACAACGAGATCACACATCCAAGCAGCCGAAAAGACTTACAAAGTCCAGCTGGCAGCGAAGCGCCACTTCGAATTCCACTTCCATCTAGAATCAAGACGTGGACTTCCTTCGGCCAGTTCACATGAGGCCAGCATCGTTTTTGGTCAAGCGTTGGCCCTTGATCAGCGTCAATGCATGGATTTGGACAAGTTGCCCCTCGTCGCTGGTTCCAGGTTGGGAGAAAAAAAGCAGTGACGTTGCTGATGTGACTCGGATCTTTCCGCTGACTAATGTCGCGACTCCTCGCTTGGACCGCTCCACAGCGATCCACTCCGGTTCTGGCGAGCTATGCAGCATATAAAAATAGTCAGAGCATAGGCTCAGCCTATGCTCTGACTATTTTTATCTCTATTTCTGTCGGGATTGTTCACTGGGCATTGACCCTGACTTGAGCAACATTCTTTAAAGGGGGGGCCCTTTTCTTCCATATCGAGGCTCCTGTCTCAACCAGATGTCGACCTCGGATTTCCTCCACCCGGGCGACATGCGGTCGTAATAACTACATTTTCAAGAGTTGGAAGACTTCCCCCTTGTGAACCTTGGCCTCTGGATATACGAGGCACGTCTTTCTGAAATAATCCAACAGGGACATGAGACACAGAAGGCGGAAGCAGGAACGAAGGGACCAAAACCTGAGTCGATCATATTTCGCGGGTACCATATTGATCCGCACCTCCGACGCATTATAAAACGAAGCCCATACCAGGCCCTTTGTCTCCCCAGCCCTCTCAAACATGGCTCCCCCCGCACTGGTGATGCCTATCGAATTCGAAGTGACCGCCTATCCGTCATTCACGCGGATCTTCCACCATCCGAGCCCGACGGCATTCTCCGGCGGCGCGGTGACACCCCTATCCTCGACCGCGGACGATATAGCCCTCATCTTCGTCATCCTCATCGCGTCTCTGGGCGCACTTTCGGTCGTATGGCTGTGTTGCCGAGCTCGCACCCGGGCCCATTCACCGCGAGAGCCAGCGGAGGTAGAGGCGGGTGCGACGAAGGAGGTGTGGACCTATGGGTGCACAAAGACTCCGGAGACCACCCATGTGAGTTATCTCTGCTGTGATTTGCCTTTACCGCCTTTCTCATTTCATTCCAGCCGGTTTGGGCAACACCCCCAATACTTTCTCCTGGTTTAATCGGCGCCGCGCAAACGAGGATGAACGGGACCTTCTTATCTGAGGTTCCGCACGTCTGGCGGGCGTTGGGTCGGTCCAAGGCTACGGTGGACTCGGAGAAAATACCCGAGCATCGTGAAGCAGCCTCTTGACTCCAAAAAAACGAACCACCGACTGTTGCGTGTATCCAACCATGTATAACGTTTTCTTTTTTTTTCTTGGGTATGAAGGGAGGGTCTCTTGGCGACTGTTGTAGTGGTAGGTAGGTAAACCGAATGTCAATAAATACTAGGGTTCAGGTTATTGTTCTGGATTGGACACAAACGAAGCGGTCGGGTTATTCAGGATAAACCCCGCAGTGCTACCCACCAATTGAATTTACGTTCTCGACGATGGTCAAACAAGTTTAAGACTCATCATCGCAGCCCAAACCGGACTCTCAGGCCATCGGAGGCGCGGAATCGGCAACGGACTTTCCATAAGATATGTTGCGAAACGGCAAAATCGCGGTCGATACATCCTGAACAAATCAGATGAAACGAGATATCCGTCGGACTGACTGCTGCAATATGCGCTGGTGGCTGGAGAAAAAAAGACAGCTTCGACACTCACACGTCCAAAGTAATGATCGACACAGAGCACTCACCTTTGTGGTTTGTATTCCAGGATCAATTCAGTGGCACATCTTCTCGGAATCAAGACAGGCACAAGCGGCTCAGTCGTCAGTCTTTTTCCATTCCGTCTCGTATAAACCAATAGCGTAATCAAATGGCGCGTCTGGGTCCAGGGCAGCAAAATCTGGACACGGCATCGCGATCGTCACAGCGACTTGCAGCCGGACAGGGGACGGGGCGTTCTGGGGTAGTTTCTCCTCTGGGTCCGACTGTCGTCTCGGTCGATAGCTCCGCCGCAGATGCGTAAACGCCGCCGCCAACAGGGTGTCGTGTCGTGGGATATCATTCACACTGGCCACATGCACGGGCGTGTCATCCCAAACCGTCGCAGCTAGCGGCTGCTCATATATTAGTCCTGTTTCACTAAGCATCGTATTCGACGCACCTGGATACCGTGCCACTCTGCAAGGTGTGTCTCGCGCGGGCAGCACACATCCCACAGCTTCGGGGTCTCTCCAAAGCCGGGCCGGACGATGTCAGGGGGGTCCACCCAGCGTCCATGGCCCGTGAGCCTCCTCCAGGCAAAGAACCCTATTATGGTGACCCCGAATACGCCCACCGCGAGAAACGCGAGGATGAGAGGCGGAGAGGCGGATAGGGAGAAGCCCGGCTGCATGGAACCCGAGTCGGTGTTGGTTGGGTCGGGGGTAGAGGATGTGGAGGAGGGGGTGGGTGTTGAGCTATGGACCTCGGTCTGGAGAGCCATGGTGGTTCGGGATGAGCCCGAGGCTGCATCTCAGGGTAACAGAAGGAACGGATTCGAAGCTGCCACACGATCACGAGCTTGATCCCGACGAATCTAAAATTAGACGCGGCGTCAGGATTATGTAAGGTCGATACATGTCGATACTTTGTGGGCGAACAAGGAAATTCCGTCGTTGAAATGAGATCCCCCACAAAAAAAAACCTATAAAAAACATCAGAAAACTTGATCAACCTCGAAAGTCAAAAGGACTCAAAAGGAAGGATATCCCAAGGAAATCCACCAAAATAAACTGCATCCAGTAATAACAATCCACATGAATCTTCGTCAAGGAACCATGGTTCAAATATTTTCCGTGGACCGTGAAAAAATGAAGAGCATACCAATCCAAGTACCAGGAGATGCCTGAGAGTGACGACGTCGCCTTGGACGCGACCATCGTACGCGCAGATGCGGAAAGGTGTGGTATTTACGCCGAAGCGCGAGTGGGATGAGGGAGAAGTTGTCAGCGGACGTTGTTCCTGTAGCATTCATGGGATCCGCTTGACACATGGCACGTTTCCGTAGAGAGACTGCGTTGCCAAAAATCAGTTCAAATATGCAAGAGCGGATGAGTACATACGCATCCCCAAGAGTTCGATGAAGGCCGGCGGTTCGCGCCAGAGTGCCAGCACGCACACCAGGGTCGGGAAACACAGTGCTCGACTAATGCGAACTTGAAGATGCACTGGTGCCTTGACAGTGGCGTTCAAGTTCTCAGGTCTTTTACAACGTGTTTGTCTGCAGCTCATAAGAGGCTTTCTAGAATATTGGAGGCAAAGCCGTGGTGGATTTAAATGTCTTCAAACGGGGAAATGTCGTGGAAGGAGAAAAGTGACGTGACAAAATTCTAGCTAGATCAATTCTAAGCCGAATTCTGGTACGATCAAAGGTGAAGTTCAAGTGCAGGTAGCGTCAAACGTTTCAACCTTGTTGAAAAAAATACGTTGGGAGTAAGCTCAATTTGTAAGTACAGAATACAGTACTGATAAAAGAGAAATCGATACTACGAGCTTCTTTGCAGCAATGTGCTGTTGGATAAACCGGAAGGACAAGCTATATACATCTGACGATACGAGAGAATGAGCGAATAAATAGAAGGCTGAGAGAGGTTTTTTCGATGTGGGTTAGGTTGATACAGTGGCGAGAAGAGAGTCGGTGGACGATGGGACACTTGTCTCTCTTGACAGACGCTGTTCGCTCGTGTGTCGCTCGTTATCCGATGGGACACCCTCGCGGATGGGCGAGGTCGTACTCGCTGCTACGGGAAAACTGGGCGGCAAGGAAATGCTGTTGTGGGGTGCGGTCTCGCGCAGGTAGGCATGGTCAAGACACTGGCGGCTGGTCAATCTCGCTCCCGGTTCGTACTTGAGGAGGTCCCGGATGCAATGCACGAGGGACACGGGCACGGCGGGAAAATGCGGCTCTATTGGGAGCAGCTTGTATATATCTTTAGGTTGAGTCTGAAATAAGTGTTACTAGACATTGATCAGGACAAGGTCGACAAAGCACACCTTGCGGAAAGCAAAACCATTGGAACCTGCCATCTTAATTCCGCGTGGCCAAGGGCCGCCTCCAACAGGGTTATTTTGTAACTCCATCCCGTAAACATCGCTCGGGTCGCCAAGAACGTCGCAAATCCGCGCGAGTTGGTTCATCGTGTCTGTTCCGGGGAACAGCGGTCGCAGATTTATCAGCTCCGCCATGATTGTGCCCAAGGCCCACATGTCGATCGGGCTGGAATACTTGTTGCTCATCAACAGGACCTCCGGCGCGCGATACCAGCGGGTGTTCACGTATTCCGTGTACGGGGGCTGACTTTGAATCTCGCGGGCGAGTCCGAAGTCAGCGAGTTTTATGATCGCGACGACATCCTTCTCAGGCGGCGCCTCGGGCGGAGCCGTGGGTGAGACCGAGGCGTAGTCGTGTAGACCCGTGGTGGTGACAAGAATGTTTTCGGGCTTCAGGTCGCGATGGAAGTAGCCTGAACTATGGATGTGGTCGAGGCCGGCGACGATCTGGCGAAAGATGGACGAAATGAGGCCGCCGGCAAAGGGACGGCCTTTGCGGGCCTTGATGAGATGATAGAGGTTTCCTTCCATGGCCTCGAACACAATATACAGCTGTTTGGAGTCCGGCTCGAGGAAGACATCGTACAGAGGAATAACATTGGGGTGAAACGGGATTGCGCGCAAGGACTGCAATGCCGCATGAGTAACTTGATGCGAGAGGAGTAGCACGGAGACCCACCTTGATCTCTTTGAGTTTCTGACACTCATCCCAACCGCCATGCCACTGTTTACGCATTCGCTTGACTGCCACCAGCCGCATGTTTGCCCACTGTGGCTTTGCACCGGCCCCACACTGCATAGGAGCCAACGGAGTATTTGGGGGTAGGGTACCATGCCAATCGCAGAGGTGGACGGTGGCAAAGTTGCCGTCGCCAAGGCTCTTGAGCTCGGTGTACGAACGTGTCGAGCCTGAAGGAGGTTTAAAACGCGGCCAAACGTAGGAAAAGAGAAGGACATACGGGTTTCGGAGGACCCGATGACGAGCTGGTCATTGTGTATGTGGAGTGCGGGAACGCCAACGAGAATGGTGGCAAGCCTTGGAGGGCGAGGGGGAAAGCGGTTGTGACTTATAGCGGGGACAAGCGGAGCCAACTGGGATGCAATCGGCAATGGTCGAAGTGATACCCCGTCTTCGATATAAATATCAGTTACAGATGGATTATAACCGAGACAGAGTCAGACATACGGATTTCGGAGGAGTCGGCGACGAGCTGGCCGTCATGGATGTGGACTCCGGGAACGCCATCGGGAATGGTGGTAGGCTTTGAAGGAAGAGAGTGGTGGTGAATTATAGCAGGGACGAGGGGAGCCAACTGGGATACAGTCGGCAATGGTCGAAGAAACACCCCGTCTTCGAGAAAGTATCAGTTACATATGCCTTGTAACCAATGTAGAGTCAAACATTACCAGACGTTTCGCCTATGCCACACCTGCGGGAAATGCGTCTAATAAGCTCAGAATCGTCAGGGAATTTTTTGTCGTCCTTGCGAACGCGTAAATATACGCATGCATCCACCATCTAGTTGACGCACCTCGTTCAACAAGGCCACCCATTCGTCGTCGTGGGTAATTGCCACCTTGGCATCCGGAACCTGAGGACAGTTCATTTTCAACCTTTACGGTGTTGGGTTGAATAACTTACGGCACCAAGGAGGTACTCGTTGATGACGCATCCGGGATGATACGCCTGAGATGGTCATTGATATCGATTTTAGACCATGTTATCCTGGGACGAACCTTGGAACTCCCAACGTATTCAACTGATTCCACAACATCAAAAGCGCCACCAGCACCAGGATTCCGAAGCCAATTTCCCCGACCACCGGATCGCGAGTGCGAAAACGGGAAGATTTTTTGTTTTGAAAGGATATCCGACGGCTTGGAATCCACAATGGAGAGCGCTTTGGCGGATTTTTTCAAGGGGGAGGGACGTAGTGCAACTTTGAAGCCACGGATAAATATGGTTTGATTATCGGTCCACGATTCTTCTCCTGGGCGTCGCCGAGGCCCAGAATCCGCAAAACAGCTCGAGGTATCCCATTCCCATGCGCACGACGTTCCTGTATACCCAATCTGGGCGGCTTTCAATTTCAAAGAGATTCTACAGTCCTCGGAGCGACTTTCGACCGCCGCAACACTCCATGTCGATGATTTGTCGGTCCCGGTTACAAGATACAAGCCGCTGTCGACTGTGCGTTCCAAGTCTCCTTCCACGAATGCATACCAATGCTGTGCATGTTTTAGAGCGTACTCTCGGAATTTCTTCGAGCGCCGAAGGTCAGTCCGTGAAGCGCCGTCTGGCAGTAGAAGTATTGCTGCCTCTTTCGAAGAGGCGGATATTTCTATAACAGCTCCTGCTCCCAGCGGTATAAACCTGTCGAAAATCGAGTTATTGAAATACGAAATTTGAGACCAGGGAGTACTTGCACGTTGCTTTCTACGCCAGCGTCTAGATCCAGGCGCCGCTTACCGATTCTCGTACTCGACACGTCAGCTCCAGGGCGGTGGTGTAACGCTCGGACAGCGACATCTCCGGGACCGAGAGCGACCTGCTCGAATCCTTCAGGGACTCCAAACCGGTTGAGTTCGTCATCGGCTGCACGACAGATGTTGAAGATAGGATCAAAAGACCCATCGAACGTTACAACACCGACGTCCCCAATTTCTGTCCCCAACCGCCGCGATTCCTCTGGTAAATCGTCATATGGCTGTGGGTGGGATATGGGGTAACCGTGGCCCGTCGGGAGGAGCAGCCGACTATAAAGATGGCTATCTGACATGAATCCGTCAAGGAGATGAGTATGGGAAAGAGTTGCACGGTAGTCACGACACGCACTCTTATATACATCGAGCGTTGAAAGCTGTTGAGTCAAAATTGGGGATAGCCTCGCTGCAAAGGTAAGACCGATATGGCAGTGCACAAGTGCTAGAAGGACGTCCAACAATCACTGGAAAGAACCAAGACCTGCTCAAGGGCACAGCCCAAGAAGGCCACGCATTTGGATCAACCGAATCAATGCCGATGGATCTGATAGCCAGAAATGGGCAACGGATGAGCTCACAGTTAGTAGAATGGGGTCGAGAAAGAGACGGCGCCGGAAAGCGCCGGAAATCAGTGATGTGAAATCCAGTATTGCCGCATTTGGGAATTTAGCCCCTATTTACGCCTTCTGAGCTTTGTAGGGAGCTCTAAAATGAAAATATGCTTCAATATTGATTATAAACGTCGTAGGCCCTTAAAAAGCTGGATATTAATACAATCCTGAGATTACTGTTTGGTAGCTCTCTGCCATAATTGCATCACTTCTTTTGCGTTCAATACTTCTCTGGGAAACCTATATTTACATTATAATGTAGGAGTCCTTCATGAATAACGCCTAATATCCTAATGTTTTTATTTCCTCGTCATTCGTCCAAGGGGTGCCATTTGATCTTTCGGAATGGTCATTCCTCCATTTCCACGGAAGTTATTGAATTCGGAAAACTGGGCACTTCTCAGAGGGCCTTTCTATTCAATTTTTGGCATAAACCAAGGGCGAAAGTGCATGTCTGGGGAGAAACCCAGAGTGTGCGTCGCGAGCCGTAAGAGGCACGTGATCATCGTAGACGCGCTCGCGAGACCGAACACGTATATACATAACGAGTCGTGTAATGAACCAAAATGATCCATGACCGGCTCGTAATTCTTAACCATGGATGGTATTTCCTGCCACCATCGTCACTGTGCGAATAAAGCTTTATGTGTATTCCTCGGTGATCTATCTTACAAACATGGTTTTATTGGTGAATTTAGTAAGATACGTGGAGCGGGTTATGATGCATAAGCTCCGTTCCCCTGCCAAATTATCAAGCCTCTATGAGCATTCTGCATCAGTAGCAGCACTTTTCAGTGGTGAGCAGTGCATTAGTATGAGAAATTTTGGCAGGTCCATATATGTAATGGGGTTATGCATCATGGCCCGCACTACTATATCACTCCTGGCTGTTGTCGCAGTCTAATGGGGAGCTCTACATGTAGGCTCGATATTCATACTAAAATCCTTTTCCGTCCAAGTTCCATATCAGTCAGCCATCATTGAGTCAGCATTCTCGCTTACCGAGCTTCTCCTTACTCACCTCAGTACTTATACATACGCACGCAAACTGGTCCATCTTTCTCCCTTCAATATCATGACTACCCGAGACACCACCGCGCTCACCGATATCAGCAAGATGAAGCCTGAGGCGGACGGCAGCTTCAAGCGCGTTGTGTCTGTCTTTCGTAGTTTCATTGAGAAGGGCGGGAAGTTCGCACCCGAGAAAGGTAGTATTTAGCTCGTCCATTTCTGTTCGATTGCATGGGTGACACCGAGTACAGACAGATATCATCTATATATTTCGTATGGATGCCGTACGTCCAACTATTACTTTGTCTGAGGCAGTCACACTAATGAGGTGCAGCGTGGGCGACGCGGACAGCAATCGTCCGAAAACTCAAAGGACTGGAGGCGATCATCCGTACGTCAGGCTCGGCTTCATGCACCCACCTGGTCATTGAATTTACTGAGTGGTCTATAGCTATGACCGTGGTTTCTCCCCGGCTCGGAACCAACGGCTGGCCATTCGGCAACATCGATGAATTTCCTGGCGCAGACGCCGATCCGCTATTCAACTCCAGCTATATAAAAGACCTATATCTCCGCGCCGATCCCGAATACACGTCTCGGTGTGTCTCCTTCAAGTTCGATGTGAGTATGGAATGAACGTGACTGCAGATTCACGGTTCCGGTGCTATGGGACAAGAAGCTGAACACGGTGGTAAACAACGAGTCGTCGGAGATCATCCGCATGTTCAACACTGCGTTCAATGATATCCTCCCTTCTGACAAGGCGGCGCTGGATCTATACCCCGCGACCCACCGCGCAGAAATCGATGCGCTTAATGAGTGGGTTTATTCTGACGTCAACAGTGCGTCTCGTCTTTTAAAACTGGCATCATTTTTGACGCGCTCTGCAGACGGTGTATATCTCGCGGGCTTCGCCACACAGCAGGCGGCGTACGAAACAGCCGTCATCAAGTTGTTCGAAGGGCTCGATAAGATCGAGGAGATTCTTACCGGAAAAGACTATCTCGTGGGCGGGCAGCTCACCGAGGCTGACGTCCGTCTGTTCGTCACTATAGTTCGCCCAGTCCTACCCTATCCCGGAATAGCACTCATTTCGATTAATGTTATAGATCCGCTTCGACCCTGCGTATGTGGGACAGTTCAAGTGCAACATCCGCACGATCCGCGGCGGCTATCCCGCCATTCACTCGTGGGTGCATCAACTCACCCATATTGCTTAATTTCATGGCGGATCTCACATCCAGCTGGCTGAGGAAGCTATATTGGACCATCCCAGCGTTCAAAGACTCAACATTCTTTGACCACATCAAGACTGGCTACTACGGGAGCCAGTCTAATGTACGTCGCTACACTGCGTGGGTGCTACGATTACTCACCTTTCTCCCATAGATAAACCCGACGAGGATCATCCCTGTCGGCCCGCTTCCGCACATCATGCCGCTATGAGCGGGTGCATTGATTCGACATGAGTAAGCGGGTCCGAGTAGGCTAGTAGCGGCTCCCATAAATATATGTTACAGTCCATGCGATGTCAGACTCACTGCATTCCGACCCCTCCTAACCATAGCCTGAGTTGGGAGCCCTGAACAGAGCTAAGCAGAGGGCTGTGGTCAGGGCGACTACACAGACCATGGTTACGTCTGTGTAGATCTGGCTAACTGTGGTTAGCTCTGTGTAAGTCTGCGTAGATATGCTTACCTCTGTGTAGTCTGTCTAGTGCTATAGCCAGAGGTTAGTGCACGCCATAGCCACACCTACATTTACCTACTACCTACCCTGTTGTCCTCCAAGTCATTTCTCATTCTGGAATATTTGTTGCCGCGAGGCCTTGTCCATGTTGCGCCAACTCTGGCGGCAGAAGGACACCAGCTACTATATTTATGATATTCCCAAAATAGCCTACAGTGCATCCCCATCGGTTAACGTGCGCTGCGGAATTATCGCTGAGACGAGCAGCGCTGTGGAGGACCGGGTTGAGGTATGTGTTACTGGTGCCAGCTGAGTATAGGTGGGCTAGGCTCACCTACCTTCAGCTAAGCTGACATCCGCAGACTATGTTTAGACGGCCTAGCCGCTGGCTAAGCAGAGTTAAGCCAAGCTAACCGAAGCTATGTTTAGTTCGGCTTAGTTGCCATCAACAGGGTCTGTTTAGCAGCCTAGACAGACCTAGCCGCCGGCTAAGCAGAGCTAAGCCAAGCTGCGCAAACTGTGGTTAGGGCCGGTCGGAATGCAGTGACTACCACCTGATGTGGTGAACAAGATAAAATAAAATGTGTCAGTTCCCTCAAGGCCAATTGTGATCCGTCCGCCCCTCGTCCACCGTATGAATTCTATAAAAGAGGAATGTGTGGGTTCTCTCCGCAGCTCTCCGATCTACGGGCACTCTGATTTAATAGGGCCGGTCTAAGCCGGTTAAAGTTTGAAACGTTCTACTTGCCTTCTACTGCCCTAAAATTACTACGTGATTGCTCGGCCTTTTTGTGCACCGTGCGCTTGGGAAACGAACGAAGTAGGTAAGTATCAGTACGATTTTTCGTTCCATGGAAAAATGCACCTGCGATGCACTGACTTGGGGCTGTACCACGCTTCGCTCTATCTTTTGTTGGGAATCATATCTTCAAATGGACTCCGATGCCAGTTCGGGGTTCTTAGCCTTACATAAAAGTCGCCGGCCATCGCGGGAAGCCGCTTTTGAATGCATTGGAAGGTAGACAGTGATCTTGAGTTTGACACCAGCAAAGAAGTTTAGGTTTCTCGGCGGCGCGGTCCAAAGGCGCCTGGACGTCTGCCATGCATCTAATCAGCGTCCTGCCCAATCTCTCGGGAGATACGTGGATAAGAAGGCTGACATCATTGAACATGCGCAGCAAACGTACAGAAATGGAAGGGTCTGGAGCGGAGGCCATTATGATTACTCCCGGAGATGTTCCGCGTTGGCACTGGCAGCGGTAAACTCATTCCCCAGGAGACCAACAAACTAAGAGCGGATATCGCTAGCCAAGCTCGGGGCCGAACCTATCCGGTTGCTGCTTGATCGAGATCGGCGGATGCTTTTAATGAAGCTTCCTATGATCAGAAGCGGTCTGAAGTGGTACGTGCGACGTCAGTAAGCGTCAGTATGGTTGCGTTTGAAGGCCGGCGTCAATAAACTGAAAGCCTCGCGTAGCGGGAAGCTCACCAAAAAAAAACGTTCATGTCGAGTGCAGGGATTGAATCCCACGGGTGACTGCGAAGCTTCATAGGAGAGGTAGGCATCCGGGTAGTAAAATGTGGCGGGACTCGGGAGAAATCAACCGGGAATAAGTGATCGGTGTTTGAGCGAATTCGAAGGTCTGCGTTGGTACTAGAGGGTAGACTTGGGGCTAGACTTGGAGGAACTCCGTCAAAGAACGACTGCCAGTAGGATTTGCCAGTGAATTTACGACGAATTACCCTATTGTGCGGGGTGCCAGTGATAGATCCCAGCCAAAACGTGGCGGTATTAGAAGGAAGCGAGCTCAACACGAAGCCGGAGGTCATCTTCGTGGGGTACAGATAGAAGCCATTTGAAACATGACGGTTAATCGGGATCACAAGTTGGTTCGGTAGGCCCCCGGTCACTATCTGCTGAGACGGTCGGATTTTTACCCGACGAAATCACTACGAAATCACTTTCGGTTCCTGTTTTATTCTATTTCAGATTTACATTTAAAGCAGAAAACCTCCAATTTTCTATCCCTGGTAGATTTCCAGTCATTTTTCAGCGCAGCTTGGCCATTCCTGTTCCAAAAGCACTTCAACCAAGCGTCAAGTGCGATTTGATTTATTATTCCGGTCGTGTCTTGAGTTAATTGTTTTACCTATAAGGCGACTAGGGTAGGGTCTTTTCTGGGTACTGATTACTCCGTCCCCGACCGCCTGAATAGTGACCGGGGGCCTGCTTCAGTTTAAACAAAGACACGTGCCTACATACGCATTTAGCCTCCGAGTCTTCTAGCCCCAACCACTACGCGGAAAGCGGTCATCATTTTAGATCGGAGAAGATCTATCTCTGGCTGTTTCGATTGAATGGACTTTTATACGCCGTATGTTCTCCCGTGCTTTCTGATGACCCCCCCGTTTCTCCTCTGGCTCCAAATTTCAAGCCACTGACTGACATGCCGAATTCGCCGCCCGTTTATGAAGCACTGGGCGCATTCGCAGCCTCTGTTTCTTCTTTGCCCGCCTACAGCCCCCGGGACCCCCCACACGCTGGGTCCAGAAGATCTACGGAGCACATTTTCTCTCTCCATGACAAGAAAAGGAAGATACGGGCTACATTAAAGCTCTTTAGCAGTGCGCCCACTCCGGCTAGCTTACCAACCTTTCTGGAAGGAGACAAAATCAACGGCAACTTCACGTTGAATATCCCGAGCAGTGAAAAAATCGTGGGGGTCTCCGTTCTTGTGAGCACCGTTTCCTGAAGATGGATGTTGAAAAATTGATGGGGGCCGTTATCTATAGGTACGAGGGGAAATAATAACCGGACCACAGCAACGAGATAGACTATGTTTTCTCGACATCCCTGTCCCGCTCTGGTCAAAATCCCTAGCTTCTCCTTCATTGGGGGGAGATTGCTACTGGCCTTTCTCCATACATATACCGAAGGACGTCCTGCTTGCAGATCCTGAGAAGCACGATGCCGTTCGAAGCTATCTTCTTCCGCAGACTTTCCTCGAACGAGGTACCAAAGTCAGTGCGCATTACTACCTGTCGGTACAAATTATCCGTAGTGCAATGCTATTCCGGGAGGACGAGTAAGTCTCAGTACGCTCTCAGCCAGGACAGTGGTTTAATATCTCTCCACAGACTCCAGACCATGTTTGTCTACGTACCTGCTTTACGACCAGAGCCCCCATCGATATTGCGCCAGCTCGCGTACCAAGAAAATATCCCTATTCCAGGCCCGGAAATCGACGGAGACGGTTGGCACACTTGCCCCTCGGTTACTATGAGAGGGACCGTATTTAACAACCGGCAAGTCGAAGTGCAATGCGTGGTGCGTAGTATGAGTTTCTTTTGTTCCAATCATAGCTGAAGGGCTGCTCCATAGTTCTCGTTGGCCAAACCTGTAAGCGCGTGGTATCAACTGCATATTAATTCAACAGTCAGACGCTTTTACAGTTATCATATACGCGGGGAAGCGTCATCCCTTGTTCTCTAACATATTTTTGCCGAGATCTGCAGGCTCTTAATTTGCTATGTACCCCTTCCACTGTTCAGGTTCGCCTGAACCGGCAAGTCAAATGCAGGTCATTAACTGCGGCCGCAGGCAGTGGCCCTGCACTCACTACGAATGACATTGAAGAAAGCGGCCGGGCGGTCTGGTGGCTGAACGGCTCACCTCGGCAGCAAGATAGTCGCAAACTCGAGGGAGAGATTCATCTGCCAAAAAATCTGAAGCCGACTTCCGCCATTTCTTCTTTTACTCTTAAAGTGAGTGCCTCCTCGACCCCGCATGTTATCTGCTCAATTTTTTTGAACCAGTACTTCGTCGTGGTTCTCCCGTTTTCCGTCACTGGTTTCTTGTCCACCGATACGCAACCGCTGATTGAGCAGGAGGTGTGTATTGGCACCATTTTTGCGAAGGCAGGTTTGCGTTTACCACTAGCATCAACATTTGACTAAAAATTCTTTATCCAGGGTCCGAGACCTAGGTATTACGCCTCCGGGAGCGCATGAGCTAGAACTGTATTAATCGTGATGTATCGATCGACTGCGCTTACTGTATCGTCTCATGTATTTTATTGTGGTAACTTTCCTAATTCATCGCTTGCACTTTTTTTTTTTGCTAGAACCAGTACACTTCCGAGTATCGACCGATCTACATACTGATCATAATGCCTTCCGTGTTTTTGTCGGAAATCTGAAGGATAAGACTCAGGATAAATTAGTAACTCAGTTAGGTCCCCTTTCGGAATTTACCGAGTTGTAGCTACAATACGCCTATGTAATGTAATTATAAGTTACGCCGCACCCTCGACGAGCTCATCCCATTTAAGGCTGTAGATCTCAGGACCACTGACTGTAGCTATAGATACTCACTCAGCATTTGGTACTTGCGAATTTGCACCGCACCTGGCCACACCATTCAAGTTTTGTCGAAGATTAAAAAGACACGATGAACAAATAGTATCCGACCCCGATCGTGCCCGACGGGTACGGCTGACGGCACTCGGGATAAACTGTCCCTACCCTTCCTATAACTTTGATTATATCTTTTGAACATCTCTTCCTTATTTAAATTATACATATACCCAGATCTCAGATCTCCCGCGCTCTGAATCCTATCAGCGAGGTGGCTTCCTCTGACCCCAACTTGACCCGCCAAAAATGACCCGTCTATCGCAGTCAAGTGGAATTCAAGTTCAACATGATGTCCATTCCACTGTGAGTATAGCCTAGAGAAACGAGTTCACATCCGTCTAGTCTCCACAAGAGATCAATGTCCACGGCAGCTTGGGGCATTCAGGTTGCAAGGGTTAAGCACCAAAGAGGTACGTGTCATTGAAAATTCATATAATTTAAATTAAGTCGTTCCGAGCCATTCAGCTCGAGGAAATAATATACGGTCGTAAAGGCTAGTCTACAGTAACAGTCCTTAGGGGAATGCGTTGCCGGAGACACGTTGCTGCTGTTGCTTTGTCGGCTGCGTCTGGGGGCGCGCGAGACCACAGCGCTTCAGGCATTCGTCCGTGCCCACGGCAATGTTGTCTGGGATCTATAGCGGTAATAAATAAGCACGGTAGAATTCATACAATTAAATGACATACCAAAGAAGCGAGCCCTTCAACTTCCTCTACGCCGAGATCGCCGAGCGTGGCGCCGACAACGTCGACAGGGAGGCCGAAGACTGCAGAAATGGTTAGTTAAGACGTTTCACCAGTTAAGTGGACGCCTACAGCGCTGAGCGATCTGCAGTACTCCCGGGTCCTCGCTGTTGAATCCCGCCACGAACATCGCCGGGGCTACGGAACGAAATGAGAATGAAAAATCTTGTTTGCAAGAGATATTAGGATTTCACATACCACAACCGGTATTCATCTCAAAATGAATTGCGCCTTGGGGAAAGACGGTCATCGAGCCGGGGGGGAGGTCGTTGACTATAAACCGCGCCCCATTCTCAGTGAGCAGTCCTGTCCGCAAGGTTCCGTTCACGCTGAAATTGATTTCCGTCGCCCGCGGGTGGGTGTGCGGGCTGTTGACTGCACAGGGGCCCAGAAATCCGATAGCTGTAACAATGAGTACTTACTCAGTATATTGGAAGAAATCAAGTTTGAAAGGAGACAGACTCATGGCGACGCCGTTTCCTATCACGGCGGGAAAATTCGCGGAGGATGCTTCGACCGTGTGGCCCGCCGCGCCCGTAACGATGCCACTGGGCGTATCCCCGCTGGGCGTATCCCCGCTGGGTGGGTTCAGGAAGTCGAACACAAACTGTAGACAGCCACAAAAAGTATTAATATTTATCCTGTATGGCTGAAGGAGCCAGGGTACCTGCTTATCGTCGGCCAAAATCGCCTGTCGATCCACCGCTGTTGGCGCAAGCCGGAGTTGAGTGACTTGGTCCGACACGGGGGTGCAGAGAGCAGAACCGAGGACGGTACTGAGGAAAATGGCAGTGGAAAGTGAAAACATTGTGGAAGAAGATTAAAAAGAAGGTTTGAAGAAGATGAAAGATGGATCCACTGGCAGAAGATGACAACGCCAAGGCAGACCTTTTATATCGTTTCGAGTACGCGCCATACCGGCGCTCGAATGGGCCGGTCAGTTTCGCTGGGTCCGTCGGGGGTTTCGACGGGGGTTTAGACGGGGTCCGTCGGGTGGCGGTTAATCATCTGGTGCAGTGGTACCGACACTCGGGTAGTTCGGTTAAAAAAAAACAGGAAAAAATTAAGCGAGAGTGGCTGTGCAGTGTAATACCTACACATGCCGAAGGAGGGGATTCCGAAGCTCCGTAAAAAGTTGTTTCGTCCAGGTGGAGATGCCGTTAGGCTTCCTGTAGGCTCCCATTCACTTTGGAACGAATAAGAAATAATTCTGAACAAATGCCACAAGATAAATGTTTCCAAAGCAAACGGAGGAGGAGGATCTATGACTGCGGAGGCCCAATATGGAACAAGCAGGTACTGTACCTACGTAAAAGACGTCCAAATGTACGGCCCAATCGCTGTGGAAAGAAAGGTCCGGTGCGCCCATCATCAATATCGAGTCCCCATTTGAAATGGCCTGGGGACCGAAATGTCCGGACGCCGGTCCGATGGCAGTGCGTAGCTGGCCACAGGATTCATCCTCGTACTAGTAGCGAAAGGGAGCTGGGTGGAAGCAGCAGTAGATTGTCTCGTTGTCTAATCGAGGCAAAAGAGGGTCAAACATTTGGCCAAACAAGCAGTGGCTCTTGTGTGGCTCCCATGAACCACATCCATTTGGTGAATACCGCGTTCTCGTTCTGCCACGTTTTCCACTCGGCGCATCCAGGGTCACTGCCTCAAATTTGATTCGGACGCGCTCCAATTCTCAGACCGAGCAACGAGCGAGCGCCGAGAAAATTTGTCAGGAGATGCATCGAAGTCATCTATAACCGGTCGTTCCTCGTGTTCTTTTTAACTCCCGCTGGCGCTGGACCCACTAGACCCACTCAAGCCATCTACCATGGTCCGCAGGGTGATCCCCAAGCATCCGTGAAGGCCGAAGATTAATGTGGGCGCGGCTCGGCGCACTGTACTGGGGTCGGAACCAGTGATTCAGCGATCCCGGCAGTATCCTGGAATAATCATCTTCATGGAAATTGACTGGGCACACCACTTTCGGCGCGAATGAACCACCATTAATCTCTTGGAGACCCTCTCCAAGTTCCTCGATTTCTATCTCTGCGCTGGAGACCGGCTTGCGCACTCTATCTCACATGAGTACTGCCGGTGGCATCGCGCATGTCCAACGGGGTGCATGCCGTTCTGGGAGAAGAAGACATTGGGGCCCTTGAAAGCATTGATAAACTCCTAGAGCTATTGCTGAAATTTAACGTCAAATACAATCCTAATGGCAAGGCAAGTCACATTTCAATGTCAAGAGTACATGCACTTCCGGTCTGGCAATCATATCACAACGTCCTCCCCGTCGAGCCACGCCTTTGCCTGTCTCAACAGCTGATCATGTTCTTCGCCCCGGATCCCAGGCATATCGCGCTTGACCTTGATCCCTGGCATACACACTTCCTGACAGTACGCCAGGTATCTATATCCAGCTGGGAATATACTAAGCTTCTCGTCGTCAATAATAGGGATGTGACGTGGGTCGACGGGAATGAGCTTGTCCTTCTCGTAAAAGTGCCGCACGAATCTTGCGCCCCAGTTTCCGGAGTCTTTTTCAAAGAACATGCAGAACCTCAATATTCGGCTTCAAAAACCTGGGAGCCTAAAAAAGAATCGGCACAAACCGGCAGTCCGACTCTGCGTCGACCAAGATGCTAGAGAAGTGTTTAAAGATGGAGAGACGAGTGTAAAAAAAAGACCAACTTGTTCGGGGGCAGTTCAAAACGTTGGGTGATTGTTGCTTTCATCTTGACAACAGCTCGGGTACCGGTAGGAGAGATGTCCACGGATGACCCGTGCACCCGGTGCATAATCGAAGCACCATTGTCCATCCCATCTTGAGAAGTCGCGATAAAGTCGTCGATGGAAATGCGACCGGTCCAGGTCGTGTACACGAAAGCCCCAGGATGGAATATCGAGCGGAAGTTCTCCCATTCACGAGCATCCCTTCCAACGATCGAATAACTACAAGCTGTTGCACGATACAGCTAAGGACGCACCTATACACGGGCCATCCCTCCGCGAGCTCTCGGAGTTTGAATCGTTCCAGAACCAAATGGTCGGGGCCGTTGTTACGGATGGCGTTGGTGGGACGAGTCCCAGCCGGGAGAGAATGGAGATCAGGCATGGTAAGTAGTGCAGGGAGTCGGATCTATGGCCGGAATTAGGACGAGCGAAAAGCTGGCGAGTGAATGGCTTGGCTTGAAAGGTAACCGGGTTAACGCAGGGTATTTATGGGCCTGCCCCTGATATACGTGTGCGAGCCCGCGTCCAGATCGGACGAGCTATCAGTGAGAAAGTCGGTCTTGGCGGTACCGGCCCATTGCCCTCGGACGAACGCGAGCCATCCGATTTAAATATAGAGATTCTGGCAGTGGTCTTAATTTATCTCTTTTCATTTACAGCCGTTCATATGTTTCCGTCGCTTGTCATCCTCACGAAGTTTAGTCTCGGACCACACCCATGACATCCCGATTGTGGAACCTCGTTGTGAACGGGGTTGAGTATGGTCCGAGACTACCCCAAGTTGTACCGCCTATCTCACCCAAGTACCATTGTCGCAGTTGGAGTGTTGAGCCTATTGATATTCACAGAATTGAAGTATTAACGGCGAACTGCACAAGAACGAAGTTTTAAGATGCACAAACGCAATGAGGAAAGACTCCACGCCTGTTCGAGCGCGACTAGAGGGTCTGAGTCAAGATCCGGCTGTGGCGCCGTGTAAGCGAGTCCGGAAGCACGCCCTCGAATTACAGGTGATGTTTTCGCAACTCCCGGGGACAGTCGTCTTTGTGCCGGTATCGATATCCTTATCTTTGGAAGGTCCACGCTGTTAAAAGACGTCAAAATGTCAACCAACTGCTCGGGCCACCGCAGCTAGGATTCGTCACCAATCAAGGGGGGGGGGGGGGGGGTATATTATACTCGCGTGAACCGCCTCGAAATGGTTCAGAAGAAACGTTGCGAGTTCGTCTGGGGTGGATAGTAAATTACTTCCGTTCACAGTCACTGTTTCCCAAATATTAAATACATGAAATATCGCGAACGCTTCAGAAATGTTCGGACGAGGATTTTCACTGACCGCCTAAGTACACACCGTAACACACTGACCATTTCAATATGGCCGAAATCATATTCACCGCATATGCTCAGGCCATGGTGGCTGAGACAGCATTTCCTGCCTTACGCTCAGTCACGAAAGGCAAGAAAAAAAGCAGACTCACCTCAGACTCCGGGTCAGGCGCGCGGTCGAATAGCCACGCATTCGCCCCATTTTGAATGAAACCAGACAGGTCAAAACCATCTACAGAAAGATACAACGACGGGTCGAGAAAGGGCGCTTGCTGGAGTGGGAAGGGAGCATCATTTCCCGGGGGAGGATTGTTGTTCGGAGAAACGCTGCTGTGAGCAAAGTCCCACTCCATGTCGTGGCGACCCGTTGAAGGGATAGGAAACGGCTGCGAAGGCGACCACGGGTCTTGACCGGCTGTGCGAGAATAGCTGGCATCACGCAATCGATGATCTATGGAAAACTGGAAGGGAGCGTCGCCGCCTAACATCGAGGCATGCCGGGAAGATGCCGTAGACAGAGAAGGCGCCGACGAAGGACCGTCCCCAGGTTGCTCCCGGATCAGCTTCGTGGAAGTCCCGAGCAAATCCTCTGGATTTCCGCGAATATTGGATGTTGGGAATTGGAGCTTTAGAGGAGCTGGCGATGCTGTGGACGCACGAGTGCCTGCCGAGGGCGGTTGGTGCAGCGTGGACTGCCTATAGGCATCCATTGTCTGGCTTGCTTTTGCTGCAAGCCATCCGACACGGATGGCGGCCGATTTCGCTCGCTCACCATCTGCTCTCTCGAACAGCTCGACGGCAGCCTGCATGCTTTCGAATGCCGCAGGAGAGAGCGGATGTGACGGCGCAACAATGACTAATACGGCTTGACAAACGGCAGCTGTAAATGAATGGAATATCCAGTACCACATGCGACTTGTAAGGGCTGAAGGATAAAGTCAGACAATATGAATAGGCTACTAGCGGGATAATCACCTGGGTGGAGTGCAAACAATCCTCGGGCCACGTTGATAATGGCGCGAGCAGCCTGGAATTGAACGTCAATAACAAATGAAGGAATAAAGCGATAGTAGCATACGCCGGTGAGACTTGCAATACTTGCAGCGTATCGGGAGCTGGCTAAATTCTTCGGCCCTAACATCAAGGCTCTGCAAAAAGGGCCCCGGTGTAAATGCAAAAGGGTCAAAAAATACATGTTCGCGAGAGAAGCTACTTGTGCATGTCTTCTGAGTTCCGTGTCGCCGGCCATCGCATGCGCGGGCAGCTCTTTCACTGGATTTTTTACAGCATCACATATTATCCAGGCTGGCAGGCTGTCGTAGTGCTCGTTTATTTCGCGGTCAAGTTGCATAATTACGGAGTATGCAGGGTGATTGACGCTGAAGACGAGGTCAACGATGCGGCCCAGCAGAAGGGCGAACCGGAATTTGTGATAGTGCCAGCGGGTGTGCGAGAACGTCGAATTACTGGGGTCTGTGTCGGATGGGAGTGGGGTATCGCAAGACTGGGGCATCTCGCAGTCGTCTGTGGGAAATAGATAGTGTCAGTTGGGAGGTATATCTCCAGCGAGTACAAGCTCACGGTGAGAATCACTTTGCGCGTACGGACGACCAAAGGTGAACGATTGCTAAATCCGCGATTTAATTCAGCGGCACTATGAAATTACAGCGAGAGGGACCCACCAATCGATCATAGATATGGGTCTCCCAAAAAACGCGCCTGCGCTCTTGCAGTTCACGCTGAGGTAATCCCCAACGCGAGCCATCCCGGTGACATCCCTGCGCTTGGATAGACCGCATTGCCATTCCGAGCAACTGCCACGCTGGGTCGCCGCCACTCTCGCCACTGGTACTGAGGAAATACAACGACATCAGGTGCAAGGTCTGTACAGCGGGGATCGTGTCAAGCTTCAACGGGACGGTAACGTTGAGCGAGAGGACAGCGAGGTCGTAAAATTCTGCGGCTCGGTTGCGGACATCGGAAATGGGAAGCGACAGGTCGAAAAAGACGCCGAGGGCGAGAACCATGCCAAAGAGAGAAAGGACGTGAAAGTTCGTGGGCAAGTATGCGCTTAGTCCATCTGGATAGATGGCTGGCAGGTGTACATTGAAAAATATGTCTTGGGGTATAACCTCGTACCTGCATGTGTCAAGCTGGTAGGAGAAAGGAAGAACAAAGGCCTTACATGAATGCAACATTTTTAAAATATATACGGGCAATTCGGACTGCCTCGGTGTGGACAGGGAGAACATCCATCTTGGCCAGTATTTCGGCTTCCAATTGGGACGCCCGCGGGGATTGAGAACCATTAACTTCATTTGGAGTGAGCTTAGAATCGAATTGAACCAAGGGGCTTACCCATGCTCGAGTCCTGCTGGTTCGAACATGATGAGGGAAAATCTGCCAAATTTAGGTGGTGTGCACTTACGGGGCCATGGACACCGGAACCGACGAAGGGGGGAGCACCAATGTCTTGAGAATTCCTTCTGCTGTGTGTCTGACTTGGGTTCATCTTCCAGAGCTCGGGATTGAGATAGGCGGCACCACCAGAAGGGCCGATGTACCGGGAGCGATTTTCGACGTCGATAGTCAGCGTCCCGAACCCCAGCGTGACGTCTGCAGTGTCCACAGGCATCGTGGGCGCACTAGTCGACAACTCTTTCTCCATTTGCGAAGCTGAGCCGGCGGTTCCGGGGTCTGACATCGACGACGTGCGCGGCCGCTTTACCCGCCCCTCGTTCTCCTGCGACGACTCCGTCACATTGAGAGTCGGCCCCGGTATGGTGATACCAGCTCTGCAGACAAGTCAGCTACGAACGGGGCCTGAGCGAAACGATGGCACGACATACGCCGCTAATGCCGCCTCGAGCTCCTGGATTCGCTTCGCCATCGCGCTATCGCGCGCTACAAACATGGCCACTTCCGAGTGCTCGATTTCTCCACCCGGTTTCGGATAGGCCGAGGGCAGAGACTGCTCCAGACGCTTCAAAAACCCGCGCTTGCCCTTTTCCAGCGTTCCATTAGGACATAGATTCGCGCATCCCCGTCTAATGCACGACGAGCAGGGAAAGACGCGATCGCACCTTTCGTAAATCAGTTGTACACCGGAATCTCGCTGAGACAGAGCCACGACATACCGGAGCTTGAGCCTCCGACACTCCGCGCAGGACGTTATTTGGGATTTGCGCGCTGCATTGGAGGATGCAGAGGATGCATGGGATCCGGTGGCTGGGTTGGCTTCATCCATTGTTAACTGACATCACCGGTGCGGAATGTAATGGCCTAGGTTCAAAGGGATCGAGAGGGCTGGAATCGTAATTCCCAGGACCGTGGAGGAAACTCGGAGGCTCAAGGTAAAAGTTACACGTCAACACCGACACATAAACCCGCTTTGACACCGTCCGGCGTTTAGTGGGGCAGTGTCGACATATCGTGTGCCCCAGAGTCCAGAGTATGCCCAGGGACAGGAGAGTGAAAGTAAATTCAAGCAACCCAGTCACATACAAAGTTCGGAAAGAAGCTTTTACATTTGTGGTAAGAAGACGAATGAAATATGCTACTTGGAGTAGAGAGCTGCCAAAGCTTCCGTACACGCCACTCCGAGACCACCATCCAGCGATGCCGGGCGGACGAACACGATGCTTATCAGACCCAACCCACTGGTATCCTGGCATGCCTCTCTCCAGTATCTCGCAAAACACCGCGTTTTCCTTCGCTGTGCTGCGTGCACCAGCACCGCATACACCGTGCCTTGGGGCCATGCTTTCATCAACGGCCCACGTACGCTGCGGCGTCCCGGATACACGACGAGGAGACAAAGCAGGCGTGGACACCCGATGGGACCCCACGTATGCAGCAACGCCTCGGAGGGGCCCACGTCGGCGAACGCGTAGTAGGATGTGGATGCGTCAGCAGCGAGCTGCACAGGTGTACTGTCGTGTATAATGGTGTCGGGAGCCTTGAGGGCGCTCACACGCGCGCGGGCGCCGTGTGTGATGACGTGGAACAGGTGTCGAGCAGCGCGCCATACGCCTCGACATCTACCCCACGTCGGCGAGTACGATGTCGCTCCCGCGTGCGTGCACGCCTCCGTGCTGTGGTCACCCATCCCCAGCCCAGCTAGCCGTCGCCCCCGAGCCAGCTATGCAACCGGTTTCTCGTGCTGCAGGCGCCTCTCTTGTAGCACAATCGCGAGCTTGAGCATATTTTTGGTGACATCCGCACGCGTCGAACATGCTAGGCTCGCCGCGCTTCTGGTCCCTTCGGACAAGGGTCTGGACAGCCGTCTTCTCGGGCAGCGCCAGCCGCTCCAGCGATGACCTGCGCGGCCTTTCTCATCGCGAGCATGAACATCTTCGCAACGGAGGAGGGTGAGGCTGCCACTTTGTCCTACACCCTGGGTAGATGAGGAGCAGGATAGCATGCTCGGAGAGGGTGATTGACCGCCTGCCCGAGGTCACATTTATTCATGAAGGCTAAAACGGTCGTTTGCCAGTCGGCAGCACTGATTCGAAGCTGACGAGCCAAACTGTCGGTCGTGCCGCCGGTGACTGTCCTCGAGGGCGGGTGCACCGCCTGCTTCCAGCCAGTGGTGTAGACGAGGCGGTGGCCCTCCGTGGAAGAGCTCTCCAGGTTTCGTGGACGAAGCACCACCCTAGAGCCAAACTGGATGGTGCAAAGTGGGACTGCACCCTCGGAGACGGTAGGATCCAGTCATGCCACATCTACGCACGCATAGGATCAGTTAAGGACCCAGGGTCGCGGGGAGAGTCCACTTGCCATGTCGACGATGTCATACTGTCTGGAACTGCTTTCGCCTCATCCAAGAAGCCCAGCCCGAGCGCCTTGCGAACGAGATTGTGCATGCTAGCCATTCATTCCTAGCAGCAGCGATTTGCTATGACCCGCGACCGGGCATAGAGCGCGGCGGGATACCCACGCACACCTTCGTGATGCTCCCAGCTGAGAGTCTGCAAGGAACGATTAAGTCAGTAGCGACGAAAAGGCATAGCACGGAAGTACACGGACTTGAGGTGGAGAGTCTGACGACCACCAAGAAATGGAGGTCTAGGTCTATTTTCGCCTTCTGTATTCTTTCTGTATAGTTCCTGCGGGCGAGGCTAGATCGTAGTTCGCGTTGAGTTCTTGCGTGTCAAATTAGGTGAACCAACCTGATCCTGAACCTGAAAGTGGTGTGGCCTCCTTGTCCAGTCATTGATCGCAAGGGCGCCATTCTTCCTCCAGGTTCTTTAGCGACGACGACGTGTTACAAGGATCAAGCATCTACGAAGGCCCAAGAGTGCTCTACGCCGGCGAGCAACAGAGGTCTGGCAGGATTTATAGGACTGACGATGAGAACAGAGGGTTGAGCCATGAAATGACGAGAGCGCAAGAGTAACCTCTTGTGGCACTGCAGTGCCGGCGTATGCCGACGTGTGTCAGTCGTGCGACCATTCGGGTCTCCGTTCGAGGCTAAAACCTTCGCAATCTGGTCAACAGTGAGCGCTATTCCTGCATCACACTCCGTGGGTGGAATGCCCACTGGCAACATGGCCAATCTGCCAGCGATGCCCAATAGTCTAAATCTCGCTCAAGAGCTTTTGGATATCATTATCGATGAGCTGCACACCGATATTCCGACTCTGAAAGCATGCGCTCTTTCAAGTCGTGCAATGGTAGCCTCCGCTCAGATCCACCTTTTTCACAAGGTCATTCTGGGGCCACCAGCGGCACCATCGGGCAACGGCATCAAGAAACTTACCCACTGCCAAAAGCTTTTAAGGCTCTTGGAGTCATCACCCCACCTCAGCCCTCTCATCCAGGATTTACGGATCCTCGACGACGACCTACTCGTCGATTCATGGATATTTCGGGCCGGAAGGACGCTCTCAGCACTCCTCCCTCTTCTGCATCTGAAACGAATCTCGATTCGGTGCAGAGCAGCATACCTGGACTGGAATCGTATCCCTCGGGGATTGAGGGCTTCCCTCGAGGGTGTGCTGGCATCTCCGGGCCTCCTGTCCGTCCAGCTTCATGGAGTGCTTTACGATCCTCCCGAATGCCCGCTCTTTCGTATATTCAAGGACTCGCATACTCTGGAGCACCTGTCCTTTTCGTACATGCAAAAGCTCGAAGGAGAGTTCGCCAGAGCGTTACAACTCGATCCACCGCACTCCAGCAGACTTGTCACACCGTCTGTTTGGGCACCCAAAATTCGCTCCCTTGTCATCGATAAAATGAATGACCACCATATCCACCTTCTGCGCGCCTTGTCGAGTTCCGCTGTGGACTATTCACGGCTTTCACAGCTCACATTCTCTGAATTCACCGAGGCAGAAGTAAACGAGGTGCTAAGTGCGGTGCAAGACCGAAACGTGGTGGAGCATCTTGACATCTGGTATCAATATAGTCAGGAGCATCGTTCTTTAAACGCATCGAAATTAATTTGGGTCTCTCACAGACCATTCCTTCACCGTTGGACTCCCTGGCCTCCAATTTCTGGGAAATCTGCGGACGATTCAACTCAACTTGAAGGCGATGCACGTCCCCGAGGAGCTGGCGGCCATCGTCAGAGTCTGTGGAATCAACCCTTCCTTGGAGAAAATTGTGATGCAAGTGTGCGCGTACCAGGCAATCTCCTATTCCGCTTCGGATTGGACAGCGCTCGCCATCGCCGCTAAGGACACAGACAAGCTCGTGCACATTTTTCTTAACAAATCTATCTTGCAAAGTCCATCTGTCATCCGAGATCCGTCCAAGTTCGACGGCTTCGTGCGGGATTGTCTCAACCGCGCAGGGGCAGCGCTGGCAATACCGTCCTCCGGTCTCACCATAACGCCGGCGTAAGTGGCTTTTATTACGATGCCATCCATTTACCGATGATACCGCCCAGAACCTCCCCCGTCCGTCTCGTGAACATATACGACGGCTGGTTCAGCTAGTTACGTTTGCTTCAAACGTAAATCCACGATAGTGTTTCTTTTGCATGTGTAACTACTGATGAATGAACGAGGAATCGAATTGAACGAGTTTGCTCCTATTGATAACAAGGGACGGAGAACTTGAGAAGAATATCAGCTAAACGTCGTTTGGAAGGTACGACAAATAGAAGGTGGAGTACACATACTGTACGTCAAACTCTTGACAGACACTTTAGCGTATTTAACTCGCTCCTCTTTAATAAAAGTAGCGCTTCATGCCAACATCCAGCCCACCTGGCAACGAGGACTTGAAACCGGGAAAAAAATTCCTCGATATTCCTGTCGGTAAAACCCTTTACCCACTCCTCGCGGTCCAGTAAAGCGTCTCCTGGAGATGAACCGCTCAAACTGGTCGCAATTCTGGCGTTTCTCGGTATCGGTGGATTGCAACCCAAAAACGCGAGGATCTGCAGCCGCGGAAGCATCGTACGAGCTCCCCCTCGAGCGAACACTTCCTCGAACAGCTCGAACAGCGCGTTGGCGAAAGCTGTAGTCGGGCGCCAAATCTCCAGCCGTGAGGTGTGGCATCAGCGCGAATATCCCGATATCGACGGTCGTCCCGGCCGTTCGATGCAGGGTGCGGTGCCGTTCTTTCCGGATTAGGACTGATATTCACGTGCAGGAGTAATGGCACCAAATACAGCATCGCCTCTCTCTGAGTCTCTCCCTCACATGTTTCCGATTCCGTTTTTGGAACCGGTACACGTCCGCTGGGCTTCATTGTCAATCCAAAGCTTGCCCGAAAACTCTGATATCCTGGTGGGCTAGCCGGTTGCGCTAGCTTTCGCATCATCGTTCAACGTTCTGTGGAGGTTGGGCTGAGCGTGCGTTGGGCCAGGGTATTCCCACAGTTTGCATACTGCCCATTTGTGCCCATCCCTTGTTGCTTGGCGCACACACAACTTACTTACACATCTCAAACGACACGGTTCGGAAGGCACCAAGTCCCAGCCGCCGGATGTGATGTAAAAATGATGACACGAAGACCGTAAATGGACGTTACTGCGCGGTTCGTCCTCGACGCGCCAACAGCGCAGTGAGCCCAAGGTGTCATATAAAGGGTGTGGACCGCCATCTTGCTCACCAACATGTTTTCAGTTTCTTTCTTCCTCTCTACCTGCATCCTCGCCGCGCGAGCGACGGCTCTCGCCCCAAAAGCCAACCCCTATCTCGTCGTTTCTCCTTCTATTCTCAACGTCCTCCCAGAGCCATTCGACCGCCCCACATTCCTCACCAATCTTTTCTACCAAACTAAACTCCCCAGCAACGCGCCGCCCCAATACGCCGCCGCCTACGCGCAACTGCTCAACGCGTCCTTCATCTCGTTCGACCCCCGCTTCGAGACCGACGTCATCGGCCCTGCCGCTGGTCCCGTCGAACGCGTCGCCATCGTCGAGGATGGAAGCCAGGAGATGCCCATGTTCCTCAAAGACGAGGGTGTCATATTTTGGTGCGGGAACGATCTCGCGCAGTTTCGCACCATCAACGTCAAGACGTACGAGGTGGGTGCCACGATTCAAATTTTTGCGAGATCTGACGGTCTTTATTGACAGGTCAAAAACTACACCACCTCGGTGCCAGTCCCGAATGCTGCGGCGGGGACGATCCACAAGGGCCAGATATACCTGGGGAACTTCGGGTACGGCTTGCACACTCTTTGAATTTAATTTTATATCTGACCGAGTCATGTAGGGACGCGAGTGTCCACGGCGGTATATGGCTTTTCGATTTCAAGACGGGGAACGCCACGATGATTCTGAACAATCAGTTGGGTCTTTCCATCGGCGCGGACGACATGGTGTGTAATTTCTGGTACTCTGCCGTACATTCGACTCAAAACGATGTAGACTGCGGATAATCGTGGCGGTATCTTCTTCACAGATACATCCTCTCGGGTTGTGCGTATACCTATTAACGCTCATTGACCACGGAAAATTTACTTTTACCAGCCCCGCACAAACCGCACAATGCAGTCCCCGCCCGCCCTCCATTACCTTCGTCTGAGCACCATGTCGCTCATCGCCGTGGACCCAACCCTGGTCGGGCCCAACGGCGTCGTCCTCTCCCCCGACGGGACGGAGCTGTGAGTCCATCCATGGCGTACAGTTCACCACTAATTTAATCTTCTACAGGTACGTCAACGACAACGGTGACACCGCCAACAACCCAAATAACGTGTGGGCGCAGGTGCTCACCGCCGGCAAGCTCGGCTCGACGGTCTTCGTCAACTCGGCAGGCCCGCGCACCATGTACGTCTCCGCACCTCGCTTCCTCCTCCTCTATACCCACACCGAATACAGCTACGCCTACACCCTCTCGCCAACCACCGGGCTCCCCACGAGCCGGCGCACCGTCGCCGTTGCGGAGGCGGGCTTCCTCGACGGCATGAAGGTCTCATCGTCCGGGCACCTCTTCGCCGCGGTCTACGGCGGGGTGGACGTGTACGACCCTCGCGACGGGACGCGCCTGGGGCGGATCAACATTCCTGACGCGAGCCCGAACGGGAAGGCGGAGGAGAAGCATGTGGTGAATCTCGTGTTTGAGGGGACTACGCTGTGGTGCTTTGCTTATGGGGGTGTGTATCGCGTTCCGGGGTTGCTTGTGCAGGGCGACCCGCGCCTCGCGTAGTTGTCGTCATTTTATTTATTATTATTTTACGATATAATCGTTCCTGTTAATTCCTGGTGGAGTATAATACATTTAGTTTGTATCCACGAGATTTTCAACGAACCACTCCACGACCCGCTCTTCAACCACATGCGGCGCAGTCGCCTTGGTAAAAATGTCCCACATCGGATCGCAATGCACGCCCCCGTCCTGCACGTAGAGCTCGCAATCCCCATACACGTTCTCGAGCACTTGGTGTAGACCCCGGATCGAGTCGCACAGCACCTCGTGGCTCCCCGCGGTGATGAGAACCCGCTTAACCACCTTGTCCAGGCTGGCCAGGTCGAAATCGGCCGCCCCGGCTCCGGCCTGGATGTATGCCCGCTGCGCAGCGGGTACGCCGCCGAGGTACGCATCCTGCCAGCACCGGAGCGCCTTCGCGGGCAAGACGTCGCGCGCGTCGTTGATCTTCTCGGACTCGCGTACGTTGTCGTCGGCCATGTCCATGACCCACGGTGAGATGAGGCACATACCGCGGAAGGCCATCATGCTACTACTGCTGCTGCTTGGTGCCGGGACCAAATTTATTGGAGGTACCGGGTGGAGGATATGGCTGAGGAGCTGCAGGACGAGGTTCCCGCCCGCCGAATCGCCCGCGAGGAATATGTTTGCTGGGGAAACGCCCAGCGACATGAGGTGCTGCACCGCGAGGAGGAGCTGGTTCAGTTGAGTCGGAAAGGGTGCGGGGTGCAGGGCTGGTGGTTGGTGAGTATGATACGTATGTGTCTAGAGGTACCTGAGGCAAGAGTTGGGAGGTACTGACAGTATTGCAGCATCGCAACACCCAGCTTCATGCTGTTGTGATTCTTGAAAATGACCTGCTGGATGCGGTACCAGAACTCGATTTGATAATCCGAGAGCGCGGTTATAAATGCGCCGCCTACAAAATAGGCCCAAGATTTAGCTGCCAGCATTGAGTGGTACCGGCGGCAAGAAGCTTAACGTACCATGACAATATAAAACGACGTATTCCGTCTCTCGGGCGCCGACCCACAGAAGACGCGCATCGTTCCCAAGCTCGTCGACGACCTGCGCAATCCTCTTCTGCTTTGCCCATCTGGCGTATCCCGCGGCCGGCGAGCCCGAGAGCGTGGCAGCCTGCAGCTGGCGGATGGAAAGACGTGAAATGAGGAAGTACCCGATCTCGTCATACAGTACGCGCTTCATGCGGCGACCGTTAGCTCTTTCACTGAACCAGCGTCCGAAGAGGAAGAAGTAGATCAGGAAGAACGCTGTCAGTGCGGTTGGTTAGACTTCAATCCGGAACAGAAAGGAGCTGAAACCCGAGGCAGAATTTAAGTACGCACGGGTCTGAAGAAGGGTCAGGATAATGCCCAACGATTCCCGGAAAGAAAGGCTGCTCATGATTGGGATGATATCCGCGACTTTCGAACAGTGAAAAGTGCAGAGATGCTTGTTCAGTTATGTAGTGCAGCTGCCAATTGTGTTTCCGAGAGCCTGGGGAGTGCCTTTGAGGAAGCCCACAGAAAACGATATGGAAGTGGCTTCTGGAAGGATGGGCAGATTTTTCTCCTTGAAATACCCTACCCTCCAGCGAAGGTGTGGAGAGAAAGATCCCGGAAAGTGTTTGGAAAACAACAGAAAAAATGACCTCCGACGGAAAGAAGTCGGACCGCTGCTCCGACTACACTGCCACACCCTTCCACTTTACTTCCACTACGATGTCCTCCTCTACCACCTATTATCCTGTACTCACATTACCCGCGGAAGTCACAACTGAGCTCTTCCTCCACTGCCTGCCACTGCTCGCGTATCCCCACCATGTCCGACCATTTGCCAATGCGTGGACATACCTACAAGTCCGGGATACTGGACCAGTTCTCCTCAAGCTCTCCCAGGTCTGCAGTTCATGGCGCGACATTGTCAATAACACCCCTGCCCTGTGGGCTGCCCTCACCCTCTACCCGTGCGATTCCCGACCCGGAGGCATCTCTCCCCGCGATGTGGTCAGGACCACTACGTGGCTTGCCCGTGCGCGCAACTGCCCGCTCACCCTCATCATGTATATCAAGGACAGCAGCGCGTGGCGGAGGAGGCGTTTCTTCAACACCTTCCGACGATCCGCCCTCCGACTGCGCGTTCTTGATTTGTTTATAACCAGGAGAGACCTCAAGGTCATGGCCGTCGCCCCCATCTTTCCAGCCCTCGAACGACTGTCACTCCGCCTCCAAGATTACTGCTACTCCGTGGTAGGCCCTCCCATCGAAGTGGTCGCGCCCCTTCTACGAGAGCTCGTGATATACGAGTTGATGCCCAGGCTGGAAGTCGTCCTTCCGTGGGCCCAGCTCACAAAACTGACGATGGGACAATACACCACCGCTGCCTGCTTCACCATCCTCTCCCTTACTCCCAACCTCACCGAATGCGCCCTGTCCGTGTGTTCGCGCAAGGAGGCGATCAGCTTCCATTACGGGCTGCCTCCGGCGGACACCACCATCGTCCTGCCGCGCCTCCGTGTCCTCAGGCTGTTTGGATCCTCTGGCGAGTCTCTGTTGTCTGGGCAGATCTCCAGCGCGGATCTGCTCGATTTCCTCCAGCTGCCGGCCCTCCGCGTGCTCGAGATCCTGGACCTCGACCCCGCTGCCGAAGCGGGCTTCCTCACCGTGTTCCTCGCGCGTAGCGCGGCACCTTTCCTGCACACGCTCACACTGCACCAAAAGGGCGGGACAACTCTCGACGTCGGGACGTTCGCGCTGATGCCGCAGCTCGTGCGGCTGGAGATTTGGCGCCCGACTGTGGCGTTCGCCGACGCGCTGTTCGAGGAGGTGTTCGCGCGAGGTGGGGCCCTTGCGATGCTTCCGCGGCTGCAGATCCTCGCACTCTTGGGTTGTGATCCACCGATACCGGGCGAGCGCCCGAACTGGGCTGCGATGGACGAGTTTGAGCGAAGGACCGCAGGAACCGATTTGATGGAGCGCTATGAGTGGGCAAATGGTTTCGGCGAGAGGAATATCGAGGAGATTTTCTTCCGGTTCAAAGCCCTGGTCGCCGGGGGGATGGACGTTCGCATGGAGAACAAGCTCGTGTGTAGCTAGATAAAATAAAGCGACTATCAACAGAGACTGCTAGCGCATAGTTTCAAATGCAAGTGGATAACATCACTCATAACTGGACCGGCCAACTCGCTCGCTCCCAGGACCAGCCGGGACGTGCTATTGAACTCGATTTTTGTTCGTTCCTACTCGCATCTACCTCAAATTTGCATCCCAATCGCCATTCTTCGTCCTTCGGTGCTCGTAGACCCGGCTCCACGGACCTTCACCTTTGATTTTGTTAAGCAAGTTTTTTTGTTCGACATACGATTGTGTTCACCATCGCGTGGGTCTGGAGTCTCTGCAACGTCCAATAATCAGCCTTACTCTAGTTCTAGCTATGTATTTTACGCGGTCCAACTGGTGATGGAGTGGGACAAGAGATCGGGTTCACCAGTTGTTCACCAGTTCTCATTGAAAGGAACTTCGCCCTAGAATAAGAAATTAAATGATAAGTCGGTATGATTTCTACATCGATATCTCTGCCAGCATCCGAAGGCATGCGCGGCTCTCATTTGCTTGTGTTGATAAGTCGCACCGGCTACAACCGTGGGAGTATCAGGTGGCTCGGTCGTCTGATTTTTTGTGTAGGAGAAATCGTCGTCGCTCTGCCGCCTGACTAGAAAGGATTGGCTGCTTTCGTGGGTGATTTGAGCCGTGGTAATGCGGAGTATAAGCAGATGCCGAACGAATGGGAGGCGTGAGCTGCCAGAGTTCCGTGGTTATTTTTGCGTTCATTGTTATGATCGCGTCTTTCTGCTCGGTGTTGAACTTGGTGTCGATGGTGAGTGTTGCCAATTTTTTACTACGCCACGTTAAATTGGCTGCTAATTTTATTCACACCATTCATACAGCAAGAGAATATAAAATTACACAGAACGATATGTTGACATCGATTTTCAATAACGAAGTTACATAGTTTCGCCTACACAAAAAAGACTACGCTTCAGACTACCTTCAATTCTTATCCAGACCACATACAATCCATATCTCCTCTGGAACTACGTATGACCGATGATCTTAGACGGCTTGTACGGCTCCTCAAGATATTTCATCTCCTCATCAGTAAGCTTGAGATCCATCGCCGCTGAAGGGCGCGTCAGTCCAAATGTCGAGGAGAATGCAAAGAATTCGTACCGAGGAGTTCAACAATGTTCTCGATCGACGTGGATCCCACGATGGGGGCCGTAACTCCTGCAAGTGCGTGAGATTTTCGAGATGTCTGTGAATCGCACGGACGTACCGTCTTTGGCCATGACCCATGCCAACGCCACCTGGGCCATGCTTAACCCTTTCTTCTTGCTGATTTCTTCGACCCTGCTGTCGTTGAGAAGCGTGGCGCTTCACTAATTAAACCTACGTACCTGTTGATAATCGAGGTGCTAGCGTCGCTCTGGAACATTTTGAGCGCCCTACGTTGGTGAAATTATGATCAGACGACGGCTAGTCGGAATATTGGATGGGATCCCACCCGTCAGTAGTCCCGCGTGTGCTTTGCTCGGCGATGGGGCGGGTCAGGAGCCCGCGGCCGAGCGGCGACCACGGAATGGAACCGACATTGAAGTGCTAATAAATAAATGAGTAAAAATTTCGGTGGGGTTGACAAATGAATACCTTGAGTGTGGGGAACATCTCGCGTTCTTCTTCCCTGTACAGCAGACTGTAATGGTTTTGCATCGAGATGAACGGCGTAAGCTTGTTCTGGATAGCGTAGTCTGTTTGACGATCAATTGATGAAAGTCGTCCAAAACCAAGGACACTTACTTTGCATCGCATGGACTGAAAAGAAAATCAGCGAAAGCGGTGTTGAAAAAAAAATCGGATGCTCACATTGCCACGCCCAGCAGGAAGACATTCCGATGTATCTGACGTACCCCGCCTTCACGACGTCATGCAATGCTTGCATCTTAAAGATAATATAGTATTAACAAAGTGATCTGGTCAAGACGGGAACTTCCTACCGTTTCCTCAATGGGAGTGTCGTTATCAAAGCGGTGGCCTGTGGCATAAGATGAGCAAACTGAGAATCGTCTCTGACCGGCTCGACTGACACTGAAGCACGTCGATATACTCGAGTTGAAGACGTTCCAAACTGTGTTTCACCGACTCGAATATGTGCTAAACGCAGATGAACGGAGTAGATTGTTATGAATGGTGGGTGCAAACCTTGCGGCTGAGACCGTGTTGATTGACATAACCGAACTTGTCCGGACCTTTTTCCGGAGGCGCGTTGTAGAAGGAGATTTTTGGGTCACGGACAACGACACCAAACAACTACTCGGAAGTTTAGCGCGCCAGAGGAGGTTATTCAAAGTGCTCGCCTTGGTCATGACAACAATTTCATCGCGGGGAAGGTCGTATTGCTTGATCGCCTTCCCAAGCACAACCTCCGATAAACCAGCAGAATAAACCTATAAAGGTATCAGCTGCGTTCCCACTGACAAGTGTTCATTCCCCCACGTTCGCGGTGTCAAAGGCATTGATTCCTGCATCGTACGCAAACTGAAGGAAACGATCAGGCGAGCGACTTTGAAGACAAGGAAGGGGCCCACGGACCTTTATGTGTTTGAGACCCTCTTCCTCAGGGAGAACCCAGCCTTGCCTAGGTACCAGTCAAATAAAGCGTCTGTCAAGAGACATACGGCTTGCCATTCGGGGGTGCCGTACGACATACAGCCGAGAATTATTCGCGATACTTTCAACCCGGAATTTCCCAGGCGGACATATTGCATTTTCTTTGGAGTAGAGTCGGACATTGTGAGATGGGTGGAGAGCTGGAAGAAGAGCTGCTTTTATGAGAAGCGGCGTCAGATTGGAGCTGATTGGTAAGGTAGCTAGTTCTATTTATACCCATGTCAACGGAACACCGAGAGGAAGAATCAACGCTCACGCACGAAGGGCTCGGGCCGGTGGAAAACTCACGCGCTCGGAATGTTTGACGAGATGCGTAATTTATTTTATTTTCCCCCTTTTCTCAACCATCATGTTCATAAATTAAATCCATCCTCCTCCAGACTAGGGACGTCTCCCCACATATTTGAACGTCGATCCCTCGGAAATATAATGCGCGCGTGGTAGGGCCCACATAGTGAGTGGAAGGTGAAACCCAAATATTCCATTAGCTTTCCCGGTTAAATATTCACATCGGTTGGTCTCTCAATTCAAGATGTCCAAACCTGGAGAATACGGTAACCTGTGGGGATTGTTATACTCGATCGGGCACGGTGAAAGTGACGCCCTTCGGAGGATTGACGCCCCCAATATCACGTCACGCACCAACTGCCGCCCCGAGTGCAACACGAAATTTCATTTTTGAGTTGAATGGGTGAGATGATACGACTCTACGCGCGTAGTATATGGTTATGAGGGATAATCTCACCGATTTGGGGTTGGAACTGAGATATTGGCATACCTGCTTTTTTGTATCTCTGGCCGATTATTGGACGCCCTTTTCTATGTGCAGGGTCTTATGCAGGCAAATGGGCCGGATTGACAGAGTTCACATTAAGGACTATATTTTGAATTGACAAAGTCCTCTAAGTGGATTGTCAGTAAATAAGAGCCCTCAGACTAACCTATGTAAGATGGCAGGTGCATCCTGAGCACGGTGGTGCGACTTGGCACACAGAAAGTGACAATGATGATACGACAGTGACGTTTATGGTTTCCTGCTTTGGTGCGTTGAGCGCTATGTTATAAAGGCTGAGATAAAATAGTTGAACTTGAACCATATGAGTTTAAATTCAAACTCGCCAAAATGCAAGCTTTAAATGCTGTGAAGTTCTCATGAAGTGATACCGTTCAAATTGTGCGCTCCATTTGAGTCAGTGGTATGGTAATATGCTGCAAACGAAATAATATCGACGCCCTGTCACGCAGCAAGACTGATGCCCTGCCGCCCCGCGGAAACAAATTGACGCCACTGTTGACGCCTCCGTGACGCCCCCTTGACGCCCTTCGCCACCCCAGTGCCGCCCCTATGACGCCCTAAGTGACGCCTCCATTGATGCCCTAGGATTGACGCCCCCCATCAAGGTAAACTCGAGTTTTTAGAGATATGCGTGTATCTACCATTTGGCGAGTGTATCACAAATGTGTTCTTTAGCGCTGTATAACATGCCACAAGGGATTACAACGGGAGCCCCCCCAAAAAAATAAAGAAAAATATATGAGTGACGACCCCCATTGACGCCCCCTGACGCCAAGGGCGTCAAATAGCGTCACAAGGCGTCACTTTCACTTTGCCCTACTCGATCGGGTGGGGATCTAATTTTATATTTGCCGAACATTTGCCCGAGGCTCACTCGACTTCAAATAAATTCAATTCCTTCATCTAGTATGTCCTTTCCCTTGCTCATATCAATCTGGGACGATAATGCGCTTTCTCAGTTTCCTTCTTACCCACTTTCTGAAACAGACGAATTGCGGCTGATCTGGGATATTCAATTTCGGTTCAACTGCACACAGGGTATGGGTTATACGTCCCTTCTTTTCACTGAAGTATTTTGTCACCAGTTGTTTCTATAGGGTTTGAATCAGCGGCGTCACAGCGCTCTCGACAAACCAACCCCAGGCCCGAGATGACCCGATCAAATTCAGCTACCGGCGGGGCCCGGGCACAGCATTGACACAACAACCGTCATGTCCTCGAATAACTCCTCGAATCCATCCAGGAAAGCCAAACCTCCGACGTGCAAATCATGTCATCAACGGAAAATTGTGGGTCCGCTGCGACTTTGCGGTTGACCAACTTCTGAGCCACCAATAGCGCTGCGATGGGGGGAATCCGTGTGGATCTTGCTCACGAGCGCGGGCACCGCTGGTCTGTGCATATAGCTCCTCTCTCGCTCGTCCCGAGCTCCCAAAAGGGGCTGCTTGCATCCCGTGTCGGTCAATATGCTATTGCATTTCCTGCCATTCCACTGAAGTACTTACGAGACCGTCAGACAGAGAAAGAGGGTAAGCACAGTCGCGGCACCCTTTCATCTCACTGATCTCAGCTGTAGAAGTGTGATGGTAATCATCCCTGCCTCACATGCACGAAAACATTAGTGCCCGACATATGCCAATATCGCGAACGAATTCCGCGTCTCAAACCCCGCAATGGGGACCTCATCATCCAACGACACCTCACCTCCGTCGGAGAAAGGGGGTTTACTCCATTATCTTGGACGGACGTGCCTTCCGAGCCTGTGGAACCGACCAGGACTGTTGTACAGGTACTCGATGGAATTTGTGCTGACGTTGACCTTTCCCTTCCCTGGCTCGGTCCGGTGGGGGATATGACAGAGTGCACTCCTGGTCAGTGTTCCATCGATGCTATGCCACGGAAGTAACCAGACTCCAGCTCTTTCAGCAATCCTACATTCGGAAGGCGTCTCCAGTTTTTCCGCCGCCGCCGCATCTTGCGATCCACAACTTGACCAAGCAACAGAGCTCTTCGCCGTGTACGTGACGCGCCATCCACCGGATAAAAAATTGACTCTTTGAAGGCGGAATCTATTTCTTGAGCACTGCTGGCAGTACGGTCTGAATGTGAGCAGGGAAAAACGGGATGCGATCGCGCGAGGAGACACCTCAGGTGCCATAGTCCACCCGGTTCTCATCCATGGATGCCAGTTGATGGGCTACATGATCGCGAGCCGCGAGCCGACAGAGCGCTGGGCGTATCTAAAAGAACGAACAGACATAGAGGTGGAGCAGCGCCAGCGCGTTCTCGACTTGTTGGAGAGCCCCCACCCCGAGGTGCCGGACCCAGTTTCGTGCATACAAGCGTATAAGCTGCTTGCGCTGTCCAGCGCGTTCAAAATGGATTTGCGGGGGTTTCAAGAGTTCCTCGGCAACGCCGGAAACTTGGCCCTTCGGCACGATGTCGCCCTTGGTCTGGACGATTCTTTCGAGCTAGCTCCTCGATCGGAAACTGGAATCCCTCCGTGTGGCCCAGTGGAGGAAGGCCGGTCTGCACTAGCGCACATGGTATATATCGAAATCGCTGCCAGCATCCTCATGAAATTCCCGCCGAAACTTCCTCCGGTGCTGCACGCCAAATTCAGCCGGTTGGCAGTAAGTAGTAATATTTGATTCTTGTAGCATTCCAAGACTAAGCAGGTCCAAGGCCAAAAACAACAAAGAAACCGAACTCAACTTCGTGAAAGCTAGTAGCGTGTGTCTTCTGCTCGAGAGCCAGCAGTTGGTTGCGGAATGGAATCGATGGGAATCTGGCAAGTCCAACTTCGTGCTCGACATTGTTCACGGGCTCAATTTATCTCGTCGAATAGGTTATGCTATCGGGATAGATTGGAGAGAGCGTTACCGCACGCTGGCAAGTACGATCCAAGGACGTCTGCAAGTCCTGAACACGGCCCTGGTGGAACTCACCGACCTTCACGAGCTGCAGGCCCTGACATTCAAGGGCAGTCTCATAATGCTGCTCGCCGCCCTGGCGGAGCTATACGCGATCTTTGCGCCCTTTCACGCAGAGACCTGGCGGAGACACCACAACATTATCAGTGCCATCGCTCGCATCATCCGTCCGTTTTCTACTGCGGACCACGAATATTTTGACTGCACGCTCTCAGTGGGTTATCCCAGCTCTGATTTCGGTTGAACACTGATTCAAAATTTGTCTCAATTATAGGTCTGTTTGGACATTGCCTCGCGGGAGATCTTGGAGCAGGTACCGACCCCCCGGGTTGAGTTCTATCTCGCAACTCTGGTCCCACAAGTCACTTGCCAGTGATCGTGTGAATTTTCAACCAAGTTGTAAAAACCCGAACAGCAGAATCTCATTCGAGAGTATGTAGCTTGGTGGCGGAATATTTGATAGTGGTACTTAGTTGAAGGAAGACTTGTGTTACGATGCATGCATTCAACGTCCAAGTTGTCTCTCGGTGGAGTACTGCGAACTCGTTGGACAATATCTACAAGAGCTTAGGAGAGCTGGACTTCGCCGCGAATTTACGTTTGCGTTGTGCTTGTTCGTCGTGCATCTTTCTCCTTTCTCCTTGTCACTACAGAATTTTGTGCTCAGATGTGAGTCCGTTCGTTCTTTATTGTCTCTCATTCGATGACCCATATGAATTAGCATGTCCTTCGCAGCAGCCGTGCCTCCTGACGCTGCAACTGCGGGCACCGACCCTGCGCAACCGTCTGAACCGGGAGCTTCTCGACTGTCCGTCGCGTGCCACCGGAGCTCGTTTGCAAGATATTCGCCTTGACACCATGCACCAGGCGAATCGGTGAAGAGACAGGATTGCCCCCCATGGTGTCTCGGACATATTTGCAGGTCCTCGCGTGATTGGGCCCTTTCCGATCCCTTGCTTTGGTCTTCTATTGCAATCTTTGACCGACCTTACCTCGACTTTCGCGACGCACATCCGTTATCCGCGATCGAGACCCAGCTCCCCCGGTCCAGAAATGTGGCACTTACACTAACTTTCGACACTCGAGACTGTAAAGATGCTGATGAGTATCGGGTCTGGGACTTGTTCCTTCCTCAGTGTCATCGCTGGAGAACTGTCCGTCTGCGGTCTATGGCAAGCTGGAACCAGCTCCACCCGCTGCTCGATTCATCCGGGGCCGGGTCCCACGGTTGAAGACATTACAAGTCATCCCGTATGATATGACAGGCACACTTTACCTTCTTGATCCCGATTCATTCTCCATTTCCCCGAACCTCCGCGAGGTCCTCCTCACAGATCCCGGATATAACATAAAATCGGATACTCTCCGCATTCCATGGGACCAAATAACGCACTATACCATGCGCAGCGTCAGTTCGAGATCGTCCTTGAGACTGCACCACACCTGGTTGAAGACAAATATATCGCTGGCTGCCCCGAAATCGCGTTGCTCATCAACGAAGAAACAGTAAAACTTCGTCGTGAGCTTTTGAAGACGAACCCTACCGTCATGGCAGATCTTACCAATTCACTGCAAAGCCTAGGTTTTGATTACAACGCTGTAGGCCGCCACGAGGATGCGCTGTGTGCTGAAGAAGAGTTTGTCCAGCTTTTATCGCGAACTTGTGCAGACGCTGCCCATATTCACCACGAGCCTTATCCAGTGCCTAGAATGCATTTCAAAGGATCTGCATTTCCTCGGGCGTGAAGGAAACGCGGCGCAGAGGTGGAGCACTGGAAGCTAAGTTGATTGTGATTTGCTACATATCGAACGTTTCCGTAAATATATATTTTTGAGTTGTTGGAGCAGAAATCTGATGTGCGTAGCGTCGTGCGGATTCTCGGCAGTGGGTACTGGACATCGACTGAGGAAGTGTGAATCTTGTGTGAATCCGCAGCGGACTCGGAGCTGACGGTTAGATCTGATATTAGGGTGATAGGCATTACAGGAGGTACATTTCTCGCTGCTAGGAGCACCAGCGAAAAAAGCTTGCCGAAAGTAGCTGCAAAGGAGGAGAGTTGTAGACGCGCGTTTGGTGGCGGAATTCGGCTCCCTCGGTCCACGTGATCAATCATACACGCGTGACGCGTCGCGTCGCGTTGTGAAGACCAGTTTATTCGGACCCGTGCCTTCGCCACGGTGACGCCCGCACACAGTGGATACAGAGCTCGCCCGCACACGGCGGATACAGAGTCGGGGGGTTCGCCCGCACACGGCTAATTCCGAGTCGTGGGACCCGGCGGCAACATCTCGACAGCCGGCAGCAACATCTCGACAGTGTCCCGTGATTTTTCATGTGACTTTTCATGTGACTCGGCTAATTGTGTTTTAATGTACAAGCTTTACGACCCTGCCTTCGGCACGGCCACTCGCTGCGCTCGTGTCCGTCCCTTCGGCGGGTCGACAGCTTGTTGGGGCTCTGCCCCAAACCCCGCAGGGACACGGTGGATTCCGAGCTCTTCGCAGACACGGCGGATTCCGAGTTCGGGGGTTCGCCCGCACACGGCTTATTCCGAGTTCTCACATGACGTTCATGTGACCTTATCAGGTGACTTTTTGGTGGCTGTGTCCGACGTCTTTTTGTATATAGGACAAGCTTTACGACCCGTGCCTTCGGCACGGCCGACTCGCTGCGCTCGCGTCCGTCCCTTCGGCGGGTCGACAGCTTGTTGGGGCTCTGCCCCAAACCCCGGGGGGAGGGGCTCCATATTTCAGTAGGAAAGTGTAAATCAAATATGAAAATTCTATAAACGGGGTACAATATTAAAGTAATGATAACTACTGAGCATTGATGAATATACTGCACATCATTCAGTCAGAGAAAGGCTTTGTAAAAGAGACTTATAAACAAATTAAAGTAACACCTCAGGGTATACAATATTTTTTGTGACAGTAGAATTAAGGTCTTGCTTGAACAGCACTCGGATCCACTGACTGAATGTGCACCTAGAGAGTGCAACATAAAGCTGTCCATGAACACAGGTTCAGGCCAACATAGTTGACCCTGGGACTTGTTTATTGTCATTGAAAATGCCAGATGAAAAAGGAATTGACATTGTTTCATAACAACGGAAAGCTGTTCTGCAGAAGGAATAACACACCTTGAGCAACACACTAAAGATAAAGCTTACAGAGGCTTTGAGGCAAGGTAGGGGAATAGAAGGGCTGAAATCTGTGGGAAAAACACTGCTAGATCTTATTGAGAGACAGGCAGACAGTAGTGTATTATTACAGGGCAAAAGACAATTATCTCTGCTATTAAGGAGGAGTGAGAGGCAGTCTGTAAGGAAAGAACAAATCCTCATACATTGGGCAGGCAGTCTAGGTGCTGTGGAGAAGAGAGAGAGAGAATGGTACTGCAGATAGGAGCCTTACGCGAGGTGTCCGAAAGGCAGTGCAGGCCTTCGGCCGAAAGCATCACGTGACAATATCAGGTGATTCTTTGGGTGCAGTGTTCGTAGTGTTTTTATATACAAGCTTTACGACCCGTGCCTTCGGCACGGCCGACTCGCTGCGCTCGCGTCCGTCCCTTCGGCGGGTCGACAGCTTGTTGGGGCTCCGCCCCAAACCCCGGGGGGGCTCTGCATCTCAGTATGAAAAGTTTTATCAACGGGATACAATAAAGTAATGATAACTACCATTCCTTGAGCCACCGGAACTTAATTTGCGAATAACTCTTCATTTAGTCTACCTTTCAGCAAAAACTTTTGATCCAACATCTCTGGCTATCGAATGGTTACAATCTTATCCTGGTTTTGAAGGAATCGGCTGTGAACTGAATCTAAAAAGTAAATAATACGGTGGCTCAAGGACCGGGATCCGAAAACACCTGTAAACAGACATTTTGCCCTGTTTTTGGTGCTCTTCTTTGTTCCAGGTGTCCATGTACTATTAGAAGTGCTACTATACATCAAATAGGATTTTTTGAGACATTTGAGCCCAGAAAGTAAAGTAATGAGATAGAAAACCATTTTTTTAAATGCGGCTCAAGGACTGGGGTTGGCTCAAGGAACAGGGGGACACTGTGCTGAGCATTGATAAATATACTGTGCATCATTCAGTCAGAGAATTGATAAGGCTTCATAAGAAGACTTACAAACAAATTAAAGCAGCACCTCTGGGTATACAATATTTTTTTGTGACAGTAGAATTGAGGTCTTGCTTGAACAGCACTTGGATGTGCACCTAGAGAATGCAACGTAAAGCTGTCCATGAGCAAACACATCTGTCCGCAGGTCCAGGCCAACATGGTCCACAGATTGGCCCTGGGCTTTGTTTATTGTCATTGAAAATGCCAGACGAACAGGGAATTGATGTCATTTCATAGCAAAGGAAAGCTGCTCTGCAGAGGAAATAATTGTGATGCAGGAGATAAATGCTGTAGTGCGATTATGTTCCCCCCAATGAGCCTGATCTTCATTGCAAAGACCATTTGTAGGGTCCAAGTTTTGGAGGACCATGATTGGACATCCAACTTTCAACTTGGCAAGAGGATCTGAGGGGAAAACACTGCTAGATCTTATTGAGATATAGACAGAGAGGACAGCAGTAGTATATTACAGGATGTAAGACAATTATTTCTACTATTAAGTGTGAGCTTTCAAGAGTATGGTTTTCATGCTCCTGTCTTTGAAAAGAAATCTGAGCCCTCTGTGGAGTATTAGGAGGAGTTTCATCCCTTGAGTCCCATAAAAAACAATTAAATCAGTCCTTAAAAGTGGCCAATAGGGCTCACATGGGAGAAAGGAGATTAGCTGTGGCAAATTGTCAGAGAGGAACTTGAGCAACACACTAAAGATGAAGCTTACAGAGGCTTGGAGGCAAGGTACAGAAAAGACAGGAATAGAAGGGCTGAAATCTGAGGGGAAAACACTGCTAGATCTCATTGAAATACAGCCTGAGGCAGATAGCAGAAGTAGTGTATTATTATACAGGGCAAAAGACAATTATCTCTGCTATTAAGGAGGAGTGAGAGGCAGTCCATAAGGAAAGACCAAATCCTCATACCTCATTGGGCAGGCAGTCTCAGTGTAGGTAGTGTTTGCTGCAAATAGGAGCCTTAGCGACGCGAGGCAAACACACGTCCGAAAGGCAGTGCAGGCCTTCGGCCGAAGGCCTCACGTGCAGAAAACGTGACAAAATCAGGTGATTTATCAGGTGACTTATCAGGTGATGTGTTCCACGTCTTTTTGTATATAGGATAGAAGATTATTCCACCCGTGCCTTCGTCACAGAAGTTCGCCGCAGACACGGTGGATTACGTGCTCCGCGCAGACACGGCGGATTCTGCGTTCGGGGGTTTCGCCCGCACACGGCTTATTCCGAGTTCTCACATGACGTTCATGTGACTTTATCAGGTGACTTTTCAAGTGGCTGTGTCCGACGTCTTTTCATATATAGGATATATAGGATAGGACAAAACTTGGGCAAATAAATCTGTATTAATCCTCATAGGCTGTTGGATAGTCACAAAAATCACATAGTGTTAGACAGTCATGAAATACGTGGCTAACGAGCAACGGAGGTTCGAGCGGCCTCCATTGAAGCTGTCTGCCTACTAGAGACTCTGAATCTCCGAAGAAAAATAAATAATAGTATAGGTCCCGCGACTCTGGTGATATCAAAAGCTACAACTTGAATTTTCCATCTCTAAGAAGAACCAATCAGCCGTCGCATTTTCAGCACCGTCAATGGACTCTCACCGGGGCGCAACTTCTTCATCGCGTATCACCGACTTTGTTACTTGCACATTGAACTGCGGTTCGGTCGCCGTGCCCAACGGACCCATAGACATGGAATCTCCGTACAGCTCTCGAGCGTACTGCCGTGTATTGAGCCTAAGAAAAGATCGTTTGCAATGAACATCTGAGAACGCGCTAATTCCTACGTGGCAAGCATGCTGTTCATATAGACTAGGAGGCATCAGCCAACAAAGTCTCGATCGAGTCAGGAGATTTACATACATTTTCCACTCAGCAGAATCCAGACTATGAAATAAAAGGCTCTTGGCTTGACGGAGAACTGATGTAGCTTTGTCATGTGGATTGGACTGCAGATGCGATATTGGGTACCAATATTAGATTCAGGACTGCGGAAAGCATCGTTAAAACCCCGCGGTTGACCGCCGTCATGATGAGCCAATTCAGGAGAACCTGCGTCCTGCGGAAAATCAACACGAAACGTGGTGGAGGAAAATGCGAAATGCGCACGACTGAATCCCGGTCCTCTGTTTATTCAAGCGCCAGCACAACGAGGCGGTGATGAGGATGTCACACGCGATGCTGAAAGATGCTTGAAGAGTTCTTGTTACCTGACGATAGTTGGGTTCGATGTAACACGTCAGAAATTTCCGTGCGTACCGTTGTTTCGTGGAGATTGAGAAACCCGTGGACATCCGAGCTTGAGGAGATGATGAGCTTGCGTGTCGTGCTTTGGAAGGGAAAATACTTACTTGCGTACTATCTGACCTACGGAAATCTTCTCAGACGCAATAGATCTGAAGTATGTAGACTCTCTCACCTATTCCGCCACCTGTAACAATTCGAACCAACCGATAGAACTGGAAAGTGAAAAAATTCCTCACCCAAAGCACCAAGTGCGAGGAACACTATAAGTAGGGGAACAATCTTGTTTTTCTGGTGCACTAGTAAGGGGTTAATGAAAAGCCTCCGCCGTTACAGCGATCTCGCGTACGGCGATAGATTGTATGTGCAAAATATCTGGATAACCATCAAACAATAATGTTCTCATAGAGTATTGCACCTACAACTGTGCGACCAATGTTGACGCATACTGGCAGGGTGTGTGATTGAGCCACCAGAAAGATATAACCATTGATGACTTACTATCCCGGCTAGCGTGGCAAACGTTTGCCTAGCAAGAGCGATTGTTTTTAGAAATGAAAATAAGCTTTCGTTCGAACTCACCAATTATACTCGTTAAGATGGTCGAAGTCACCAAAGCCATCGATGAGGTAGGAATACGTAGCGCTGAAAAACACCCCCATCTCGAACGTCTCGAAAATACTAGTTAGGTTTTATTAGTTTCTATGCACAAGGATGAAGGCTACGAACGTTAGTAGGATGACCTGAGGAATGTTCTCATAAGCGTGAACTTGTTCCCAACAGAATGTCGTACCGCAGTCTTGATGGTCCAAGAATCCTTGTGGTACCAGAAAAAGTAACTGTGTAATACTTAAATGTCGCGAGCGGCCGGCTCGGGCTGGCACCTACAGATACACCTGGAGGATTCCTGCTCCATACAGTCTACACCATTTTCTTAGATTGGACCTGGCAATCATTATCGAAGGTACTTACAACGACTGAAGAAAGAGCGCAACTAGCCACTGGCCGAATGTAGGAGCGAGACGACTGGGCATGGTGAGGAATGTGAGGGAACAGAACGCGGGAACACAATACAAGAAGAAGGGGTTATGTAGGTTTCGGCGTTGCGAACCAGATATCATATCACCGTCTCCAGAAATAGCATGCAGGAGGAGTGAGAAGATGAGCATCACGAGATGGAGATCCAATAACACGAAATTCGGAACACCGACTACAGTAGGCGGGATGGTCAAGGTTGAATTTTGACATGTATGCTGCACACCACCAGAAGCATTCCAAGCTGAGGAGACAGATATTTCGTGGCTGAACCTTGAACCTGAACCTAGCGTTCGGTTCAGGTTCGAACCTATTTCTGAACCGAATAGTGTGCGGGAGTTAATCAACTTCGCGGCCAGGGGTAATCACGGCCAGGCTCCGTCGAGTTCGTATCTTTGTGTCCGTGTTGACGCTATCCCGCCTCTGAATTGGTGTGCGGGAGGACGTTAGGTGTTCACCGTTCCATTCCTGGGTCATATTGAATTCAAATACATACATAGATATCGAACAGCGTGTCTTTGGAAGAAGATGGCTGGAACAAATCCACTTACAATGCATGGTGGAGTCCCGCGTTGCATTCCACTTCCGTCGAAGGACTCTCTAAGTTTGTGCAGAAGCCATTGGAGCCATTGAATGGCTTGTGGCGCGTACGCAAATGGATGGCTCCACAGCCAAAATATGACGTCAATGGCTTTGTGGAGCGCCAAATCTGCGCACGCCCCACAGGTGGCTTCAACCAATTTGTTGACCGGAGGCCTTGGGATATACCTGGCGACCAAGTGGACCTTCGCCGGCTATATGTCGTAAACGTAGTGTTTTTGGCCCGTCTAACGGCACCGAAATTGGAAGTTTTATGTTTCGATGGCTGGATGGAGCACACTGGCAAATGTGATCCAGAGATCTCAACTTGGGCTCAATTGCTTTCAAATAAATATAGGACATGCATGTAAGATACATGGACTGTACTAGAAGGTTCCTAGACCATCCAGGGAGCATTCGAGCCCAGGAGAAAATCGATAGTAGAATTTCGATCAAATTGGTCGCCCGCCATGTCGGAAAAACACGATTTGCCTTATCAGGGGCTGATGCAACCTGACGCTATGTTCAGGGCTATGCGGCGGGGCATATCAGGTATCATCAGATGCTGGTCAGGCTTCGTCAGATAGCCCCCTTTCGGAAGAAACAAAATATACATATTCCTACCTGCAATAAGCTCTAAATACCATTACGGTGTTGAAATATGTTGAAAGAATGAAAAAACCAAGTCAAACGGGCTTGAACAAGGGAAATGCCAGCAGGAACCCGGTGTGCCGCACAAGGTACATTATTCTGTCGGTGTCCTTCCAATGTCAACCCTAATAAGTAGAACATTTCTTGTAGATTAGTTTCAGTTAGTCGTGTATGAAGTTGTTAGATACAGTAGTTAGTTATATTACAAGCCGTGAATAACACTAGTAAAGTTTCATAGTCCCTCAGTAAGAGGGACCAAGATTTTTGCAAAATCCTTGAAAATGTGCTGATCAGCCTTCGTCAGGCTGATCAGGTCGGTCAGGCTGGTCAGGCCTTATAATCGGTTTCTGTTGCTTGTCAGCCCGTCGGAGCCCTGATGGTCTGATTTGACCTGACCAGCGCATGTCACTGCTGGTCAGACAATTTGGATTTTTCCGACACAAATTCCCATGCAATTTTTGTGCAGAGGTGGGCCACGTCTCGGTGACTTCGCTGCGGCTTCAATTCGTCCTCAAAAATTAAGCCGCTTGAGATTCAACATTTTGATATGCTATGGCAGATACCTCATCCCAATCCTGGAGCTCACCTGTGCCGCGGTGCAGACGAACGCAGCCCATCAAAGTGCCATCAATTTCTTTGTGGGCAAACAAAGACAGTTTAATCCAGCTCGTGACCCTCGGGGTATGTGCGGATGTAGAATGGTATCTGGGACTCAGAGCTCGTAATATTAGAAGGATCGAAGTACAAATGGAGAAGACTTCATGTGCGACAGGTCAAGTCAACTCCATCCTAGAGCAACGAACATGGCAAGCCCAAGGAGACAAACCAAAAATGAAATAACGTACACCATGCATTATAAACCCATATCATACATCGTCCCCTCCTCCTCATCTGCACTTAGTTTGAGGATCCCTCCCGTGCAAATCAAGCCCTCCTTTTCGCTTCGACTCTTCCTTACTTCAACGATAACCTCACTGAGTTTTTGACGACCTCATCGAGCCTTCGAATCCCCCTCCACGTCACATACGATGCACCGCCTACACATCGCGCCGGCGGATCCCGACATTGCACCGCAGTGGCTTGCGCAGGAAGCCCTCGCGCGTCTCGAGCTGTTGGCGTCATTAGCGGAAGTAGTGTCGAAAATCGGGAGTAGGACAATTGGCATGGGATGGAATGAAGCGAAGCGAGTAGACAAGGCACGCGACTGCGGGGCTCGTTATCCACCGCGCGCGCGGGTCCAGCGAGGATCTCCGGTATCCCGCCCTCGCTCCTCGCATCACAGCCAAAGAAAAAGAGGAGAGAAACAAAAACAGAAGAAAATAACTTACCTCCTCCCCCTCCCTCTCCAACACAAACTCGAACCGCCGCAAGATGCTCGCGACGATGATCTGCAGCTCGAGCGACGCGAGGTTGCGCCCGACGCAGGCTCTGTGGGGGTCGTTAGCGTTGTGTATATGTCATATGAGGGGAAGGCAAGGAGGCGAGGCGAGGGGAAGATGAGAGAAGGATGAAAGCGAAAAAGGGTGAAGGAAGCCGCCGGGGGAGCGCAGAGGCAGTAAGGCAGGCAAAAGGGGAAAGCAGCCAAAGAACGCATAGACGGAAACCCCACTTACCTCGGCCCAACCGAAAACGGGTTAAACGTCCGCGCCATCGCCTCCTTCCTGTCCTCCTCGAACCAGCGCTCGGGCCGGAACGCCTCGACGTCCTCGCCCCACACGGCGGGGTCGCGGTGGATCGTGAAGCTGGGGACGCTGAGGACGCAGCCGGCGGGGAAGGTGTGCGCGCCGATTACGACGCCGCCTGAGAGTAGCGTTAGCGTCAACTTTAGAGAGAAAGGGAGGCTTTAAGCGAGGAAGAAGGGGGAAGTAAGGGAAGGGGGGGGGGGGCTTTAAGCGAGGAAAGAACGGGGAATTAAGGGAAGGGAAGGGGAGGAAGAGGTGAAGAAGGAAGCACCCACCCTCTGGCACGATCCGGGGTAGCCCCAACGCCGAGGTCGAATGTAGGCGCAGCGCTTCGTTGATGCACGCGTCGAGGTACGGCAGACGCTTGACCTGCTCGCCCGTCGCGACGGTCTCGTCCTCCGTCCCTAGCTGCTCGTCGAGCTCCGCCTGGAGCCGCGCCTGGGTCATGGGGTTCGCCGCGAGGTAGTAGACGATCGCGCAGGTCGAGCTGGGGCGCGTTATTCGCATCAGTATCAGCGTCAGTCCAGGAAAAGAAAGCGCACTTGGAGGTGGTATCCGACCCGGCAATGAGCAGCGTGAGCGCCTCCGCAGTGAGCTCCGCGCGCCCCATGGGGTCCCCGTTGTCGTCCGTGCCCGCCTGGAGCTTGCTGAGCAGATCGACGCGGTCCGTCGGCGTGCCGAGGCGTTTCGCGACGGCGACAATGGCGATGCCCGCGAGCTGCTGCACGTTCTGCAGGCCGCGGCCGTACCAGGGCACGAAGCGGCGCATGAGCGGGCGTACCCACGCGGGCAGGACACCCATGGACATGGAGTACTCGCCGCGGCCGTTGAGTACCGCGACGGCGGGGATGTGCACGACCTCGTCCGAGTCGGGCTTGGCGGTGAAGTCCGCGGAGGCGGGAACGGGAGCGGCGTCGCGCGCGGCCTCGATCATCCCGAAGGGCGCACCAAAGGCGAGATCGCCGATGATATCGAATGCGAGGTAATTGACCCCTGGGGTAAGTTAGTGAGTGGTGTGAATAAAGGAAGGAGGGGGCACACATGGGAGAAGGTCGAGCCAGAGACGGCCGCCGCGGCCAACCCAGCCGCCGTCGCCGTCGTCGCCCGAGAGGCCTTTGGCAGCGGAGGCGGCGAGGCGGTCCCACTGGGCGAGGAGCATCCCGACGTAGAGCCGGATGTGGGGCTCGAATTCGACAACGCTCTTTTGGGAGAAGATGTGCGAGACGATCTTGCGCTTGCGGGCATGCTGCTTGCGGTCGCGGGTGTTGAAGAGGCCGCGCTGGATGGAGACGAATGCGTCATAGAATGTCGACTTGAGCGCGCCGTTCCCGTGCGCGTAGATGATGCCGAGGGCGTCGGGGTCCGCGACGGAGACTTCGGACGGCGAAATGCGCACGAAGGGCCCGTATTTGAGGTGCATCTCATGGATGACTTCGGAGCGGTGGCCCTGCTGCGAAACCCATCCTAGCCAAGCGTCGGAGAACCTGGCGAGAAACGGGCCGGGGTACTGGCGGATGCCGTACGGGTCGACAAGGTAGATGGCAAGGTGAACGAGGGCCACGGTGGCGGGGAGGGCGACTGCCGCAATGAGGGGGACGGAGTAAGACATTGTGGGGAAGTGCACAAGTCGACTCGGGGTTAAATAGCATCCGCATGCAGCAAGATCCGACCATGACCGTACTCCTCTAAATTAGGGGTCTCCACCTCCTCTATCCCACGAATATTCGTTCCTGCCTTTGTCGTCAACTTTCACTCCACGATTCGCAAAATAAAGCCCAGTACTCACTGTGACCCACCCAAAGCCGGGCTCATGTTTGCCAATCACTTTTGACAACAAATCAAATTGACCCGTGCGCGTACGATGGGAGCGGACATTGCGCGTGCTGCTCGGCCCTTCGCTTCAGCTTTATGGCGGCCAATTAGCTTCTAGTTTAAATAGGGCAGCCTTTGACGAGCTTGGTTAGAATAAATCGAAGCCGCTGGAGATGTCACTTGCCTGTTTTTGGCAATGGAATGCAGAAACACATCGCGCCAAGTCGCACCCAAATCCCTTTAAGCTAGCGCTCCCGCGAATCTACTTGCTTAGAAGTTTCCCCGCCGGAATCCATGCCTCGGCATCCGTGCATTGAGCTAATACTGAGCCCGCATGGAAGGGCTCAAACAGCCCGAGCATGAAATGGGAGAAGCAGAGATACGCGAACAGCCTGAGGGCGATCCTGTTGAGAACCTGGGGAAGGAAAGAAAGAAAGCTCAAGCGAACGTATGCACTTGGTATGCACCTTACCCCAAGTAAATTTCATGGTAAGTACTACCGGTACGCGATTCCGATTTGGCCGATGCAGGTCCAGAAATGCCATGGGAATTCCATGCGTGGAGCGCACTGCGAGGCAGCGCATCACGAGCAGAGAAGGAGGAAGGAGGAAGAAGAGGAGAATAATGCGAAATCGAGTGCGGCCGTAAATCCGATCGGATCATCGGCCCGATGACCAAAGTTGAGTTGTTCAAAACGCCTTTAAAAACAGGAAACTGGTTCAAGATCGCCAGTGCGCCCGCGATCTGAGTTAGCCTCATAAGGGCCCAGATACGAGCAGGGGCGAGTGTCAAATTGTAATTCTGCGATGAAAGGCTGGAGCCTGCGTAATTTCAACCAGCGAGGTACGAGCTTGGGGTTTGTCGGAAAAATCCCAAAAATTGAAGCGTCCGTATAGGAGATGATACTGCGTAATTGGAACAGCCAGTGGGTAGTGGACAATATTAGCTTGGGCCAGAGAGCTAGTTGACACTCCCTTTATTTACACACGAAGAACGCGTTGAATGTGTATTCTCAACTAGATAAATTGGAAGAGGCCTCTACCCAATTTTGGGAGGGATCTGGAAGTAGAACGAAGAGGGGCCGCCTCGTTTTCTGACCGGGGTGGGAATTTCGAGGAGAATTCAAGCAGAATGCGTATCGTAAAGAATTAGTCCTCGGACAGTATTCAAAGTCTAAATTCTCGTGTAGTCATCTTCGTATACAGTATACGGTATTCTGATTGATACTTTCTTGTTTTCTGTTTACCGAAGCCTTCGCGCGCCCTGTGGGGGGGCGAGCGCACATCATCATCGCTGGGCGCAATGAGCACGCTGCGGCGCAGATACGAGCTCACCTACCGAAATCGAAACCCAGCGCGTACAGCGTAGGGTGGGCACACGAGTTCTCGACTCATTATATGATTTTCAGGACGAATGCGCCGAGCAGATGCTCTACGCCCTCTTCGATGGCAAGGTTCGAATATTTTTGTCCGGAACCGAAAATAGCTGAACGAATCCAGCGGGGGATGTTCCTACACGATCGACACGGCGATGTAATTAGTACGAAGGTGTTCGAGGAGGGAGAGGGGATCGGGAAGGGATGAAGACGGTACGTCTTTACTTTTTTCTTGTTAATATGTCCTTCATCTTATTTGCTTCCTCAAATGTCAGAGCGTACTCAACGGTGTCCCCATAAAAGGGTACTGCGCGTCAGACGTCACCGTGAAGCGCATCATGGAGCATTCGGCGAAGGTGATGAGGGAGAAATAGACAGTGGTTGCATTTGACTTTTTAAGCTGCGCTCACCGTAAGTTATACAGGGAAGATTTCTTGGATATACGTACTGCATTTCGGCACAGTAAATCTCTTTATTCTTTTGTTTCCTGTTTCCAAACTCGTTCTATTATAATTATAAGAATGGCGACCAGCATCACAAGGTCTGCAGCACGCTAACAGGTGTATAATACAATGAACATTTTATTTCGAACGTAGCCCGTATAAGTGGGTCTGCAAAGTAGAGGAGAACATGCGGAAAAGGACATGACCTCATGGTGAGTGTAAGACTAAAACTCGTCGGTTCGAATCAAGGGCGGTTAGGGACGGTCCGTGATTTTGAGGGCATATACCTCAACACTGCTAACAAAGACGACATCGAGCCCTAGACTAGCCAATGTCTCCATCTTCTCTATGACGTTGTCGAGAGGTGTACCGGTAGACAATGCAATTCGCAAGGACGAAAGACGGCACAAAGAACTTGAGTGGAGACGGGAGTGTGCCATGGATAGAAGTGTATTGAGGTAAAACCCATTCCGCCCGTGAAATTGACTAAACGTGAGGGAAGTGAGACTGGGGCAGAGGTCGGAAGAGGCACCAGAAACTGTCATGGCATCGAAAAAGATGCCATATGCAGTGGATGGCCAAGCCCAGGCTTCGACAAGCAGATACTCGAGGGATGGGAGGGCTCCAAGAAGGAAAACAAGTGTTTTAACGGAGCGACAACCCTCCAACACAAGTGTCGTCAACTGACACGAGCAACGATTGATGAAATAAAACAGGGGATTCATCACCCCATGCAAAGATAGGACTTCCAATTTCGGTGTTCTTAGATGGACCAAAAAATAAGGGTTCGAGACGTATAGCCGGCGAAGATGAGGGAGTGTAGCCACTTCATCACTAGGCGGAAAGTCGTCGACGAAGCCGAAGCCCCCTTCAACCAGGTTGGGCGCAGTCCGGACGATCTCGAACTGAACCTCCGCAGGATATACTCCTCGATAGTGTGTTATTTGCCCCCATGGAATGCGTAGTGTAGGCGATTTTTTGAGATATCCGCGATCTGTGAGGAGGACCTCACGGAGGTTCGGGGAAGTGGAGAATGAATTGGGATCAAGAAGGGGAATTGTGCGAGTCCACTGGATAACTTTCAATCTCTTCAGTCGAGGGAGCCGACCCCGGACGGCATCGAGCAGATCGGAGAGGGTGTTAGAGTCTGACCTACATCGGAGAAAGAAAACGCTCTAGCGATGGCACTGAGGAAGGAGCACGTCCCACAGACGACGCTCGTCAACATTGTTACAGTCCCGGGTGTCGAAAGTCACTGTAAGAGGTACATTCCCGGACCGGATGAGCTGGGTCTCGGTTGCGGATAATGGATGGGTGTCGCGCAAGTCGAGGGAGCTGCCAAAGATTGCAATGGAAGACCACAGAAAAGGATCAGTCAGGGCCCAATTTCGCCAGGACCTGCAAATATGCCCGAGACGCCATGGCGGGCAATCCACTGTCTCTTTTCCGAATCGCCTGGTGCATGGTGTCAAGGCAAATATCTGGAAATGAGCTCTGATGGCACGCGGCGGACCGCAGAGAGGACTGCAGCGTGTTTCCGAATGCATTGCTGTGTCTGATCGCGCTCCGCGACGAGCTCTTCCATCGCAGCCCCTAGCACATCGATCTGAGGATTCAGCGCATCCACACGAGCTTCGTTATCAGAGATGATCTGGCGGATAAATGGGATCTCGGAGTCGAGTGGGATGTCGTTACTTTCGAGCAGGTGGGCCAGTCGAGAAGCTCTCGGGTCAGACTTTTGTGCAGTGTGGCATGCTGTGACGCTAGGAGGCAGGGTAGCTGCGAAGGACATTCTAATATATGGGTCGGCGAAGACGGACAATAATCCATAATGAACGCACTCACATATGAGAACGCAAAATTCAAAACAAGCGTACGAGGTATGCTGTTCACTTTGTAAAATAAATAAAGCACATCGATTCTGAGATTTGGGCAGCGAATTTGATGAGGAAGCATATATTTTGAGTTGTATTGCAACATCTCATCTTTCGTTGTGCATATTTTGAAGGCAACAAAGTATATCGCAATTTTCAGACATAGCGATTTTGAGTTGGAATATCGATTTTGAGTTGATGAACATCGATTTTGAAAAGTGGACCGCGATTGTGATAAAAGTAGATCGCGATTTTGATAAAAGGTAGACCGCATTTTTTTTCGGGGCTCTGTGCGTCGTTGATGGCGATGTCTAGAGGTATCCGCTCGTCGTCCGGGACAGCAAGCGGGCATATAGCGCCCACGGCGGCGTCGCATCGGCCGTCGCCCGATGCTCGGATCACCGCACCGCTGTTTGGTGTTGTGTGGCTGGACCTTCGGCGAAACCCCTATTTCCGTTTGTTCCGCCCGCAACACCCACCCGCTTCCAGTACGCATCCGTAGCTCAATATTCCGAGCTTTCAATTGGCCTGCCGGCCGTAGGGCAACATCTCTTGGGTTCTTCTTGTGCCGCTATCTGCTGTCCTCTTTGTTTTCCCCAAGTTTCCAGAAGACAATGTTAATCTCTTGCTGATCTGCTCCTGGAGGGTCTCTGCGAGCCCTTTCCCGTGCATGGACACGGATTTTTTGAATCGTTCTTCGGCGACCCACAACGGAATTTCCTCTTGTTTCTGTGTCCCGGTGACTCCGGTTTCGTGGTTCCCTTCGGCGATCTATTTGATATGCGGGCTTGTTTCTTCTAATGTAGCACATAGGTTCTCAATGCAGCAGCTTTGGCTACGGTGCAAATGTGCTTGAACTTGGAGGAGAAGCTGAGATGTATGGTGGTTCTCAATCCTCCTGCTTCTCCGACAGAAAACATGCGAAAAATGTGCTGATGGTGTCCGCTGCTATCGTAAACCTGGATCATACAGAAGCCACCGTACTCTTATACTGGTGGGAGACATGCCCCATCCTGTCATTTGCACATTCTCCAGGGCTCTCCGAGATACCGTGAACCATACCATCTTGGGCATGCCTCTGTGTAGGTGTGCACAACGTCATGTCGAGCGTTGCACTTGCTCGAAATTACTGCACTAGGAAACATACCAGGCACAGACATCTCGATATATCACTTCAATACTTTTCCCCAACTCCATCAAGGAAAATCATTGCTTGGTCGAAACAGGAGAGATTAGTTGCTTGTAAATGACAAAAACACATGTGACCCATACAGAAAAGAAAGACTTGAGCGGGGGAAAGAAAATCATATCGTTTAGGAAATGAAGATGAAGAACCGCTGTGGGAAGCACCACACGAAAGGGCCTGAGTTGGTCAAACTGTATAAGAAGGCATGTCCGTATCGACACCTTAGTTGAATTAGTGATCAAGGAGGTGAAATGATAGCTAATTGCACCCTTACAGCTGTTTCCGAAAACCTTGAGACGGCAACTTTTTTTTGCACACACCAAGTGTTGATGGAGTGCTAAGGATTACCAGTTTGAGCTCGGATCAGCTCCATTTGGGGATGGGCCCAACCCAGGCCTTCCTCTTCATATTATTTTATTTGTGGGATAGAGTGCTGCAGAGGTACGAAAAACATCATTACTCACACCAATGGGCATTTTGAGCCCAAACTCTTCTTTTGATGTTTGCTCAAATAAGTAAGCAGAGAAAAAAATCTGGGCGCGCTGGCGTCGGCAAGCCGGCGGCCTGGGCTTGGCAACACCAAATCCGGTAATCCTTAGCACTCCATCAAAAATCTGTGCAAGCCAAAAAAAAAGTTTTGTCTCAAGGTTTTCGGAAACAGCTGTAAAATTTAGTTTGAGAAGTTAGTCATGTGCCATTGTGCTCTTCGAGCGGGCTTTGCTGCAGCAGTGATGCGTCTGTTTTTTATCGAAAAACCTGGGATGAACACGGCAAAACTAGGGATAAAATGTTAGAATAATGTTTTCAACCAACGTCACGCAGGAAGATTTAGCAGAAGATCTAGACCCTGGCAAACATGCAGGGGATTCATTCAAGACTACAGTGTACTTATACATATACAGCCAGAGACGAACTAAACTAAGTGGAGAATGATAGAGAATGATGAATAAGTACACGCTAAGTGGGCGGCGACAGTGGCGCTGTGAAAAACCGTCCTTGGGTTACTTGACAGAATCGGGCAGTGGGTGTGAGATTCGGACAAGCCGAAAGAGGAAAGAAGTTCGATTGGGCTTGCTCTGCTGCAATCCCGACAACGTACTGGGTACAAGGTACACTACTTAAATACCTTGGAGGACAATATAAGTATATGTAGTTTAAGTAGGTATGAAACCAAACCAGTTGGTAATTACAATTAAAGGTAAGCAATAAGGATACAAATTCAATGAGTCGATAAATGAAGACGTCGCAATATCATACCTGGAGTTTGCCATGACAGCATATGACTCCATAATCCAACAGTGGGAGCGCGGACTCGGAGTTCCAACATAAAACCTAAGATAACTGAAAATGGGAACAGATGTTCGAATTTAGTGGGTCGGACGGTAATCTTGCCGGATTTGTGCAGCTCTTCAAGCAATAAGGATGGGCTTTTCGGTTGTTTGAAGTTGCTAGTTCTGACAATGCAAATTATGCCCAAAATAAGTGTGGAAAAAGCTAGCTGTTCACCTCGCATCCGTAAGAATCAGGCTGGGACAAGTAGTGCCGCTCGCAGTGCTAGTGCGCTGGGGATTCAGAAGAAAAGGGACACATTTCCGCTACCCCACCACCCACGGCTGCATGCAAATCATTGTCCTTTTGGCGTAGGTGGTATACGAGTAGCGCTGGGAAAGCCCATGAAGTGCGCGATCGTATGCTACAGGTGTAGTCGGCGGACCCGCAGTTTAAGCGCAAGATGGGGAAGACCGAGAGCATGCCACCAGTACCGATTCAAGAACGGCTGCAGTAGTGGGTGCGAATTAAAAGACAGAGGTCCTCAGCGAACGCGTAAAGGAACGAGCGCTATATTAAGTACCTAAAAGACAGAGGTCTAAGGTACTGTAAGTATGAATAACTAAGAAAAGAGTGGACCGAACGTACCCTCAGCGAACGCGTAAAGGAACGAGCGCTGAGCGTAACGTGCGTGACAAGGTCAATGAATAAGGACAGCCGGCGGCGATCAGCAAAAGGAATGAAAGGGGAAGGGAATGAGGTTGAACAATATCACCGTATTCTAACACGAATGTCGGTTATCAAATTGTGGGAGGAGAGACAGGTGATGTCTCCGCTCGACACAACTTTGGGTGCCAACTTACACTGCCAATCCAGTACAGGTTCAGACCTTCAAAGAGCTTCTAGATTCAAGCAGTGAGCACCATTATAAAAATATTAGGACTCAAGGCTTGAGGGTACGCTGAAAGTGTTTGCACATATTCAGCTATACGATTGAATCAAAGGGACCGGATGACTCATGAGTGGATAGCCAACTCAACCCATATCCACCCAGCCTTCAAGCATCGGTTGGAATAGGCGAGAACGGTTGCCTGTGGCAGTTAAGTGTGCTGTGATCATCGTGGCCAGCATCGCCAGCAAATTACCCGGTCCGAGCTAACGGTTGGCATTGCTTGCGCACTGCGCAGGACCGCCGCAAGTTCGGACAAGGGTTCGGTATGCACGGTGTATTCTGACGTCCCTGTAGATAGTCTTGGCAGCGGGATAACTTCGTAAGAACAGCCACATGGAGGGCACGTGGTGTAGTGTTGGGGAGGGCCAAGTTGGAATTCGGCGAGGTCGGGCTCGGAAAGATGCGGCGGAGGGTCCAGCCATACAGCACCAAACAGCGGTGCGGTGATCCGAGCATCGGGCGACGGCCGATGCGACGCCGCCGTGGGCGCTATATGCCCGCTTGCTGTCCCGGACGACGAGCGGATACCTCTAGACATCGCCATCAACGACGCACAGAGCCCCGAAAAAAAAAATGCGGTCTACCTTTTATCAAAATCGCGATCTACTTTTATCACGATCGCGGTCCACTTTTCAAAATCGATGTTCATCAACTCAAAATCGATATTCCAACTCAAAATCGCTATGTCTGAAAATTGCGATATACTTTGTTGCCTTCAAAATATGCACAACGAAAGATGAGGTGTTGCAATACAACTCAAAATATATGCTTCCTCATCAAATTCGCTGCCCAAATCTCAGAATCGATGTGCTTTATTTATTTTACAAAGTGAACAGCATATACGAGGAGGAAAGGAGAAAAATGACATGTGATGAACGACGCGTCGAGTCAAGTTGCAAACAAGTGCAACGTGAAGGTAAATCCGTGCAGTTCCAACTGCTCTACGCTCATTTAGTACTGCAAACTGCACCATCCTTATCAGCATCAGGAGTTTGGAGAAAGAAAAAAAAATGGGCTTACGATTCGAGCAGGCCTTCGTTTATCGTCTCTGTTGGGACCAATACATTATTGGAGTCGCGCCTGATATTCGATTGCGGAATCATACGATCGCATATACATTTCCAGCTGCTCAACCCGCAACTCATGAACACATGAGCCCGGGGACCTATTAACCAGGGAAAATACGCAGGCTCGACGCAGGCCTCGATTTGGTTCGATTTCATCGCTCGACCGTGGTACAACATCACCCGGGGTCAAACACAAGTCCTCTGCTTGAAATCATTCCAGTCTACGTCGCCATGAAGCACTCCAGGTGATTTATGTGAGCGAGCTCGGTGTGGATTCGATCCTCGTCCCTGTGGCTGGGACGAAAGAAATCGGAAGGGACATGATTGAGTTGAGCCAAAAAAAAAACTGGCCCGTGGCACCCTATTGAACTCTCGAACAAATACCCTCTTCTTGCTGCGAGAATTTAGCATATGTAGGAAAATATTTCGGGGTTCAAGCCCAAGTCCCGCGGAGTGTAACGGCCTTTGTGTTTTCTTTGTCGAGTTTACAATTCTCACACTGGATTCCATGGTCTGAAGCCAATGCGATGAGGGGGTACACTAGTAATGTTATAGGAGTTCCCGCACAAAAGAAGACATGCTCTAGCCCTAACAAAATCAACATGGTTGTACTATTGCATATTATTGAATGTGTGGTTCACACAAGAGAGCTCTGCAGAAGTCTGCCGAATGGAATTATTAAAAGGAATCTTCGTACACTCAAGGGCGGGTATCTGTATCTACTAAATATCAAACAACAGAAGGTCCAAAATTCACAAAGATAGGTAGCTAAAATGTCCGTTTTTTTCAACAAGAGCATGTCAAGACTTAGTTGGGAGGGGACGGAGGCAAGAGGCCGCGACTCGCGTTCCAGAACCAGCCAGTCTCAGGATTGCGCCACCACCCAGGAGAGTTCTGACGGGTTTCCGTGAACCCGGGCGGTACAACGACGGGATGGGGCGATAGAGTGTTGAACGCAGCAGCCTGCTGATGGTTTTGAGGTTGGTAGTACGAGCTCCCAGGGCCGAAGAAATTTGCTTGTGGTGCTTGCTGCGAATAACCGGGAGGCGAATGTCGGGCTGAATAGATTGCACCAGCCGCCGGCGGCTGGGTGTGATAAGAAGTACTACTGACACTTTTGGTACTATGTCTAACGTTCGTAGCTATAATATCAAGTCTTCGAAGTTAGTTGAGATCAAGAGGATGTCGGACAGTGGACAAACCGCGCATCTGTCGGTTCATGTAAGCTTGGCGGTGGACCCAGTAATGCTGGAGGTTGGTTGTGGACACAGGGTTCGTGCTATAGTAGGCATCTCTGTTCGCTGGGTATCCCGGGGACTCCTTGAACACCGGCACGTCGTCCAGCAAGCCAAGCCGACTCACGATGCATGATCTTTGCGTTGTTGAACACCATTGCGACCGTGGGCGGGGTTGCAACCCAGATCCAGGCGTCGTTGAGCTTCCAGGTGATAGGAGGCGGGCTATCGATCTTCGCCCATCGAGTAGGGTCCGCTGGCTAGAATAAAGTTAGCATATGTTGATGAAGAAGAAAAAAAGAATTAACCGTCGACGCGCAGAGCCGAGCGGCCTCAAAGGTCTGGTTGTTGTAATCCACAGTGATGACCAAGCATGGCCGGAGTTCTCTTGACTTCTTGCGGTCGTATGCTGTGCCCGGCACGAGGGTAGAGACATCCATTTCGTAACAGTTGGGATCACACCAAACGATGAGGCCAGGGTAGAATTCCGTCACACTTTCGAAGGGTTGGAACATGGTTGGAAACTCGATAAGCTGACTGAGGTAAGATAGCGCAACTCCTTGCTCAACCGGCACATTTTATGCATTCGCTGAAACGTGGCCGAGACCTTGCTGAGGTACCGTAAGGGCGCGATCTCATCAAATGAATCAGGTTGACTCACCCAAACGGCGGCGATCATTTTTTGATACGCCGCGGGTCCGCCCTTTGATGCGCCTCAATTTGGCCGAGACACTGCTAGACTAAACCAAATCAAACCCAATGCAACCAGCTACCTGGGAAAGGTCTGAAGAAACACCAGAATTGCGCACGCAAATTGCCAGCGCATACAAGAAAGCCTCAAACTAGACTGGAAACTCGAAAAAACGAGAATGACTCGCGCCCGCCATCACCGACGACTTGCCGACGACGAGTCAGAAGCGGTAAATTTGTTAAAGGCCGGACGGCGCATCACCGCCGTGCCCTTGCGGAATTTGTTCTCCGTTCAAGTCGCATTGCGGCAAACCCCATTGAACCCGTAAGCCGGATCATTCCGATCATCCGAATCCGGTTTCCGCTTTCACACGGTTTATTTCAGAGATTTGTTTTGAACGCTGAAGTCTTCTCGTTAGCTGCGGTCAAGAAGATCCGTCAGGTTGAAGAACCGGCGGCACTCAGAAGTATCCTTGAGATCCAACTCAGTAACTGAAGGGACAGTCATGGAGAGGCACACCTGATCGGAAACTTCGACTGCTTCGGTTGCTGAGATGTAACTAGCTAGCGTTGACCATCGGGATCAAGCTCAACCAGTTCGATTCCAGAATTTCAGTATCTTTGAAGTTTAAGCTTTGTGCATCCATCTTTTCTCTCTAAGTTTTCTCCACTTTCAAAACTATAAGGCGAGCCGTTCATCTCAACATTAGAGATAAAGCGACGGATTCCCTGAATCAATTTCCTAAAGGTGCCAGGTTAAATTGAACTCTCTCTGAGTTGGCATGAATCACACAGGTACACAAATCTGGACATACAGTACGTAAACATAGAGAAGAGATCTAGAACTGAACGATATAAGGGAGGTGACTTTAAGGGATCCGAAGAGTAAATAAAGAATGAAACTATGTTTGAACACCAATTTCAACTTTTAAGGCAAGTGTCTACTGTTGTACAGATAGGCACGAAGACGGTTGGAGGAAATTGGTGCTTGAGTCAGTTTGAGAGTCGCGGGTTCAGTACATACATTTAGTGGGTGCCAGGTTGGGGTGATTCTGCTGACAACTGCGAACAGGATGAGGAGCCTTAGACGAGAAGATAAAAGTGCTAGTGGAAGCCGAAGGTAAAAGTGGTATTTGGACGACATGCATCGCAAGTCGCGCAATTAAAAATGAGGGGAGGCGAGAAACCGCCAGCGGCGGGCGAGGGGCGAGAAATCGAACTGGGAGAAGAAGAGGAAGAAAGGGTATTTTACCCATGCGGTAATAAACGAGAAAAACAGCCCTCTTCAACCAAATTCGAGGTAAAACAAAGTAAGCAACGCGCTGATGGCGCAACAGTGGCAGTGCTTCGGATTGTTCCGCCTAACCAAATGTGGCACATCATCGAAATTGTTGCCACTCTCCCTCCCTCCCATCGTTGTCTCCTTTGCTTCCCCGAGCTCAGCCAGGCACCGCTAGGTCTTAAGGTTTCCGACAATTGCAAGTCTTCCGCACATGTCCCCGTTCAATCTTGTCGGTGGCGTCTCCGTTGCAATCTGCGGCGGACTGAGCATCTGCGCACTACTCCTCACACGTCCTGGTAGCCGCAGGATCCAACTTACAAATGACCCTCCGGAGGAGTTGGATCCATTTGACCTCAGTGAAAAGGAGGATTTGGTAGACGGGTATCCAGTCAATGAGATAGGGTTTTGGAACGCGGTGCATTCGTTCTAAAACAAACAACAATTCGCCGATGGTACATAGATGCGAGTGCGGAAGGCGATAATGACTGCTCTCATTTTGGGCGTCCTTATCTGCCAATTTTTTGCCGTTGGCATGCTAATGGACGACTCCATCTCAACTCCGCTTCTTCTGCATATCGGCTTTGCGGTGTACATCTTTTTCTTGCTCTCGTCATCCATCCTGCAAAATTCCCCCGATTGGCACTCCAGGTCGATCGTCCACCTATCAATTTTGATATTGGGTGCCACTTGCATATCTGGGACACTGCTCGTCATTCCAAAGTCTGAGCCTCCACTCTTCTCGAGTGTTGTTTGCGTTTTTTACCTCTTGGCCGCCGCTATTGCACTTACAACTCCTCGCGGCCCGTCGCTGCATTTTCCCAAACCCGGTTATGCTACGTGCGGTGAAGAAAATGTTGCCGGAAATGCTAGTATGTGTGCGAATTCCTCGTGAATCCGAACCTCATTTTGCAGACGGCTCCATTGCTAGCACCTGGTTCTTCCTCTTCACGACGAATATTCTCACTCTCGGAGCGCGGCCCAGCTTTGAACTTGCCGATCTTCCGGTTCTCAAAGCGAGCATGCGAGCGAGCAAGAACTACACCGACATCCGCCGCTCGACTCGCAATGTGTTCCTTCGCATCGGCTCCTGGCGACCGCCCACTGGATCAGGGCTGCAGCTCGCCTATAATCTTCTCCGCGTCAATGCCACTACCGTCCTGGCCGCCCATATCCTCTCTTTCGTGATAGCCTTTGCATATTACGCCCCACCGTTTTTCCTACAAAAACTCCTCCAATATTTGGAGGTCGACGCCGCGAGGAGAAACACCTCGTGGGGATGGGTGTGGGTTGCCGGATTATTCCTTGCCCACTTTATCCTTGCGCTGGGTTAGTAATATTCGTCGTTTATACCACCTCTGACTCCTTTCAGTGATGGCTCAGATGAATTTTATCGGGGAAGTTCTCGCGACCCGCATGCGAATGCAGCTCAACGCCCTTCTATTCGCAAAGACCCTCGTCCGAAAGGATGTAGCGTCGTCTTCTAATGATGATTCTGCCACCGCTGATGAAGAAGGAGAGTCGTCGAACGACGGCGGGGACTACTCTAAAGCAGGCATCATCGCGCTGATGTCCAGCGACGTCGACCAAGTTGGCACCCTCGCAAACGGAATATACGATATCACGGGTTCGAGATCTCGTTTCCACGGTCGCGTTCTTGGCTAACATAACCCCAGATACGCCTATCGAGATTCTGGTTGGAGTATTTTTTCTCTATCGACTACTCGGTATGGTCGCCTCAAACACGTGGATACATGGACTCAAAGGCTGGTCCCACAGGAATCTCTTGCTTTGTCGGCCTAGCGGTCACATTGATCTGTCTCCCGTTGCATCAACGCAGTGGTAAAATTGTGGCTGATACCCAAGGAAAACTAGTCCGAGCTCGGGACGCGCGCGTTTCTCTCACCAATGAGGTATGAGCTTCGTCATTTCGAGGCTGCCGCAGCTGAGCCCCCTGGAGATACTTGGTGCGATCCGAATGCTCAAGGTGAAAGCGACACTTTGTATTCTTCGTTTTGGCTCAACAACCGCGCAGTTCATGGCATGGGAACGCAATTTTGAAGGTAGAGTTCTCCAGATTAGGGAGAGGGAACTAGCATATCAAAAACTGAGCTACACCGTCGAGGCAAGCAGTCAATCACGCATATTCCTCCCTCGCATTCATCGCCGCACAGGTGCTCTGGACAGCCATGGGGTACCTAAATTTTGTGATCGTAAGTCCTTACTGATGTGAATTTCGGTCTATAGGAACTCTGTGCTAATCATCTTCGCACTGGTTTCCTTCTGGCATTTTACTGTCATCAGGAAACAAGTCTTGTCCCCTTCCATTGCGTTTACGGCGGTACGGTACCTCTTCGGGTTGTTCGGATGATGTTAATCCATTTTTTATAGCTATCTAGTTAGTTTACTTTCCCATTGGGAAGACTAATTAGTCGCTGATATCCTCTCGCAGTATTCACAGAGCTCCAGTACTCCATCAAGGGGATCCCTTTGTCCATCATTAATCTCATCCAGGTATCTCCTTTTCCGTTTCCTCCTTCGTGAACGACCCTTGAGTAATATTACAGGGTTACGTGTCGCTCCGACGCATCGAAAATGTAAGGATGTATCTTCAGCGCCTTTCCCCTGCCACCTACATAAATTACAGTATCTAGATGGTGCGGAAGTGTCGCCGGTTCCTCCATTGAAGAACCAGTCAAAAACCGTCGCGTTCTACTCAGCGACGGTGGCTTGGCCCAAAGCTCCCTCTGGAGCGGTATCCGTGGCAGGGACTCCTCATCAGAAATTCATGCTACTAGACTTATCGCTGACCTTCCCTGCTGGCGAGTTGAGCCTCGTGTGCGGGAAGTTCGGCTCGGGGAAATCACTTCTCCTTCTTGGTACGTCTTTATCGAAGCACGATCTTGGTGAAGGGGCTGATATGAGAGTGGATGCAGGTCTTCTCGGCGAAGCCGACGTCCTGTCTGGTCAGGTGTTGTGCCCTCGCTCACCTCCGAACAGTTTGGCATCGCTCGCGATGGAGAACCCCGGGCCCGGGGAATGGATATTAGAAGGACTTTGTGCATATGTTCCGCAGGTTCGTCGTCCCGAAGTCGTGGATTGGGATTGTTGAACTGATTTTGTTCCCGACCAGACTTCCTGGTTGCGCAACCAATCCATCAAAGGTTCGTGTTCTTGTCCCTACTCCGTCCCACATTGAACTCGACACAGATAATATCTTGTTCAATCTTCCCTACGACGATGAACGATACCGGAAAACGCTGCATGTAGGTCCAGCTTCTAGGAATTTGACCCCCTATTAATCATCTGTTGTTGAGGCTTGTGCTTTGGTGGCCGATCTCAACATACTTGAGGATGGGGACGAATCGGAAATAGGCAAGTGTCAACAGTTAATTATATATGGCTTCTCAGCTGACCGTGTATAATAGGCGAACGTGGCGTATGCTCCTATCCATTTTTCTGGTACAAGTAACGGAATTCTTTTCTTAGGTAAATCTTTCAGGCGGTCAGAAGGCACGCGGTAAGGCAGTCTCCTGGGTGTTTGCCAAGTCTCATAGTTGTTGGTTAGTCTCGCTTGCTCGGGCAGTCTACAGTCGCGCATCGATCTTGCTCTTGGATGACGTTCTCTCAGCTGGTGAGTGGTTCCCGGTTGATTCGGATGGTCTTAACAATAAAAATAGTGGATGCGCACACCGCTCATCACATTTACCACGAATGCTTGACAGGACCCCTCATGGTCGGAAGGACGGTGATCTTAGTGTCTCACCATGTCCAACTCTGTGTAGCGGGTGCTGCATACGTTGTGGTCCTCGACAACGGCAATGTTCAGTTCCAAGGCGACACCAATGTGTTCAAGAAATCTGGTATATTCAGCAATCTAGTACAGGTCGTCGATGTCAACAACTCCACCGCGGACAACCATGACACTGCTAACCCGGACGCAGACCACCCGCCTGCCATCTTGGATGCCGTTGACGACACCCATGCCGAAGTGAAGAAAGCCCCTCGAAAGTTCGTCGAAGATGAAGGACGCGCGGTTGGACATATTGGGTCGGACATCTGGTTCACTTACATGCATGCCTGGGGCGGTTATTCGTATTGGGCGATCCTGGCTTTGATCCTTCTCGTTGCTGCGTGCAGCCCTCTCCTCGAAAATGGCTGGCTCAAGTTTGTCACATTGTATTCTTGTGCTCATAGTAAGGCTGACAATCTCCCAGGATATGGTCCAGCTCCGCTGATATTCAAGAGCCCACCAAGGGACCTGTTTTCTACATCAGTATTTACGCTGCGCTGACGGTTGTCGGTGAGCGAAAGGTTATTTGTCCTAACTTAAACATACTCAACGTATTTTAGGGCTCATTGTCAAGACGCTCAGGTGGTATATTCTCTGTGAGTACCTCACCCACGGAGCCGCGGAGATTGTATGATTCTCAACACGAGCAGATTCCGGATCAATACAGGCCTCGAGGCTCTTGTTTCAAAGTACGCGCTATCGGAAATGTGCCCATCTCTGGTCTGAAAAGGGTCTAGATTTGCTGCATTCAATTCTCTTTGCCAACATACGCTTCCACGACACTATATCCCGCGGTCGTTTGTTGAATCGATTCGGGAAAGATTTCGAAGGTCTGTTTTTTCTCTCTGACACCTCAATTGGATTGGATTCTCAAATTCCCCAGCTATCGATAAACGAGTGGCGACCACTATAGGATATGGTGTTATTGCGTTCATTTCAGCAACAATCACTTTTACTGTGATCAGTGTTGTTGGCGGATTGCCTTTCTGTGTGGTGGCGATCGTGCTCGGTCTAATTCACTACAGGTGTACGTGTCTATCTCTCCTTGTTTGCACGTAATGACCGCCATGTTATAGATGGAAAGGTAATGGCTCTCCCTCCGGCACCATCTTTCTGTATTTGATCACTTTTCAGATGTACACAAATGCATCGCGCGATATGCGTCGCTTGGGTGTGTGCTATTCCCCTTTTCGTTTTGGTGGGTGTGATTTCATATGGCCGATTTAGCGTCTGTCTCGAGCTCCCCGTTACATTCCATGTATTGGGAAGCAGTCTCTGGGATCACGACTCTCCGGGCCTTTGGAGGGTCGACCCAGTTTCTGCTGGACATGATTCAGCTGCTTGATGTGGTCAGTTGGTATGAACTCCGTCACGAAGCTCCTTACTGATTACCGCAGAACACCGCACCCGCATATTGGACCTCTGCTAGTACGTCTGCTGGTGTCAGGTTACCTCCGCTCAACTTCATCGCCCAGTGAGCCAATGGCTCGGGGTCCGTTCAAATGCCTTGACGAGTGCGGTCGTGGGCGTAGTCGGCATCATGGCCGTCTTGTCTCCTCGAGTTGACGCATCACTGACCGGGTTCGCCATGATGTTTGCCGCTTCAGCCACAAATGATGTGGGCGATTTCCTTCGTTCGGGTTATAACCTCTCTCACACGCGTCCGGGCACAGTTCCAAAATATGGTACGCTGGTTTCCTCTTCAGCCCATGACGCCTCGCTCTATGTCTGCTTTCCAGGCCGGTCGGTATTCCAGATTGGAGCAAGACATGGTCGCACTAGAACGGATAAAGGAGTATTCCGAAATCCAACCGGAACCTGCGGAATTTACTGAACTCCAACCGCCGGCCGGCTGGCCCACACAAGGGAATATTCACTGCCAAGACCTCGTCGTTCAATACACCGTAAATAAGACATTAAGCTCAGTCCATCATCCTCACCATTTTGTGACAGCCGCAACTTCCCGCCGTTCTGCACGGGCTGAGCTTCGATATCTCTCCAGGAGAAAAGGTATTTTCTGTCCAATATACAATATTGATGCTTATCCTGCTAGATTGGCATCATCGGAAGAACAGGTAGAGCGCTGTGATTTTCCGCCATTTAACTTGCATTTTATCATGTTTTTCTAGGCTCGGGCAAGAGCACTTTGGCACTGTCTCTTTTCCGCTTCGTACCGGTTACGGCGGGCCGCATCCTCATTGACGGAATAGACATAGCAAAACTGGGTCTGACGGATCTGCGTCGCAATTTGACAATCATCCCGCGTGAGTGTCGGATACATAGACCTTTTTCGTCGATAATTGACGAGGAGAGTGGTTTAGAGGACCCGACGATTCTAAGTGGAACACTGCGCTCCACTCTGGACGTATTTGGAGAATACACAGATGCAGAGATCGTGCGTTCCTCCATCTCCCTGCTATGCTTTCGGTATTTACATTTCACAGTTCGACGCTCTTCGCCGTGTCCATCTGATCCCTTCCTCCGACAACGCCGATCAGCCCGCAGATTCAACCATTATCAACGCCAATGTGTTCAAGGATTTGGACTTCAAAGTGTCCGAGAGTGGGGACAACTTCTCGTCTGGGTATGTCCCTGCACTCTATCTCATTGCGTTCTCATGCCGATCGGTGGCAGAGAGAAACAACTTCTGTGTATGGCGCGTGCCATCCTCAAGCATTCTAAAATTCTCCTCATGGACGAGGTGAGCAATACTCCCACATGTTTTTGATCCACAACATTGAAACTCGCTGGATCCAGGCTACTGCAAGGTACCTGGTACTCAATGCATTCCACAATCGCGCACTTATCAGAACAATTTAGCGTCGACCATGCGACAGACGAGTTGATCAGCCACACGATCCGCGAGTGCGTCCCACTCAGCTCACTTCGGAATATTAATTATATAACGAGCTTCACGGTCCAGGGCTTTCGCGGAGAGCACCGTTCTGACGATCGCACATCGGCTGTCAACTGTTATTTCGTACGACAGGGTGCGTTGGCCTCCAATCTCGATACATATTTCCGGTGTCTGACAAACAACATGCAGGTCATGCTTCTCGACGAAGGGCGCATCATCGAGTTTGACAGGTCAGTCTGCGTTCAGACCAGGCGCGTTATCTTGTCATTGAAATTGCAACAGGCCTGGAACGCTCTTGGACGACCCCGCGTCGAAATTTCACGCGCTGTGCAAAGCAACGGGGAAAGGGGAGTTTGGGATGCTGAGGAATCTGGCTCGGCGTTGACAGACTGCCAGCGATACGGGGGCGTTGTACTAAGTGGACGGAATTCGCGTTGTAAGCGGACGGAATTCATACAGGGCTCTGACCTATCTCATTTCTGTAGCTACTTGCAATACGTTGGGGGGAGATTTATTATACAACTCACATGCACATAGCTCGTCCCGCGCACAAATATTCTGTTGACTTTCTGCCATCGCTGGAGCGACCGCGGATTTTCTGGATTCCGCCTTGATCATTAGTTGAACGTCCCCGGGCTACGTCGGTAGGATGCTCGCACCGAACTCAACGGTGTGCAAGCTGGGCACCTCACGCATCAGCAGCACGCGCAGCTCACCAAACGGCGGCGTCTCCTGCTCGTCCTCCATCTCCAGTGTCCATTGCATCCTTACATATTCCAGCACCGCTGGCGCCTTGACAAGCACCGCAGCCACACCTATGTAGTCGCGTATAAGCAGCATCTGAGCCAGTGTAAGCAACGAGGCAAAAAACCCACCTCTGGCTCCGCCGGTTCCGAGTCCGCGTCCCCGGGCCATGCATTCGTCAGCATTCGTCAGTATTTGCAGGGGAAAATGGGTGAGGCGGGAAGAGTGCGAGCAGGGCGCGCTGTCCACGACGTGCGCGGTCTGCACTGCGAGCGCGAGCGACGTGACGGACGCCGGCACCGCGCAGCGCGCGAACCAGTGCCGCCGGTACCAGGAGCGCGTGCTCCTCTAGCGCGAGATGTGTGAGCGCGGCGCCCGCCAGCGCGGCAGGGAGCAGCGCGGCGGGACCCGCGTAGCGCTGGAGACGCGGGGCGAGCGGCGTGCGGGGCATGGCCGCGGCGCCGGGGAAAGCACCTGTGCAGCGCGCAGTGAGGTCGCGGAGCGCGGGTAACGCGGCGATGCAAGCGTGGATGCGCGGAAGGTCGGGGGCGACGAGCGTGACCGACAGGGTGTGGAGGCGGTGGAAGCGGCGCTGCGTCGCGCTGTCGTCGAGGAAGCGAGGTGGACCATGGAGCGAGCGTAGGGAGGTGGGGGTCCAGCATCGAGAGGCAGGCAGTGTCGTGGAGGGAAGGCGTTGGGATGGCGGTGTAGGAAAAGTGCTCGAGCGTGAGTGGTTGCGAGGGACGCGAAATATGTCCTCCGCGAATTTGGAGTGTTTTGAGGTGCACACGGGTTTCGAGGCCGAGCCCGGCGAGCTCGGCGCGGCAGTCGAGAAATGCGCAAGAAAGACGCTCAAGGTTCACGAATCGAGCGACCGATTTGAAGAAGCTGTGGTCTGAAAAGGTGCAGGTGCGCAATCTCATCCGATGCCCAAAATACGAGACGTTCGAGCTGGGGCCGGTCGTCGCTGGAATTGGAGGGAGTGAAATGGAGATGTTTGAAGATCAGAAACGCTACAAACTCGCGCAGCAGGGGGGAAATAGCGTGGACAGTGAGAAGCACGTCGCGGGACAGATGCTCCAAGATGTTTATCCAAATTTCTGGCGGTTGCAGGTCATCCGAGTGTGGAGTGGGGGAACGCGCTAAAAGAGGAGCCGTGGGAGTTCCGTGAGGGGCACGTGTCGTCGGCCTCGTTACATCATATTCGTCCCGTCGGAGGTGTTGCGGAAGCGACCATCTACAGCAACCGCGCACTATCTCGACAGTACTGATGGACGCTAAATACAATGGTAGTGAAACAGTCAGGTAGGTACGGGTTTTCCTCAATGTCGGTGTGGTACGATCAGTTTTGACCCGCCTACTTCCTGTCTCGGTAACCCAGACGTTCCAGTGTGATCTTATCTATCTCGGATTGATCCGGTGTTTGACATAAATGATAAGAAAATAATGGGCCGAGATCACACTGGAACGTCTGGGGCAATTGGTATAGTGATACCCCCCATAGGGTCACATCCCTTCCTCCTCCTCCCTCCCCGCCCTTCTTTCCTCAACGGCTGTTCATTCCAGGCTCCCTATGCCTCTCAAAGGCTTCTCCAATTTTCTCGGATTTTTTCGGCCACTTTCTGTGCTGCTATGTGCCGCGCAAAACTGCACCTATTTGGGGCCATTGAGTGCTACTTCGTGCCAACGCGGCCTCACGCTTCCCAGGAAAAAATCTTACTTTGTCCTATACACACATATAGTCTTCCCACACAATTTTAGGCCTATTTAGATGCTCTCGCGGTCCCCAGGACGCGATACTGCACGGTGCGTGACACGAGAAGTGTGACCCCACGGGGGGTAACACACTACCAAATGCCCCAGACGTTCTAGTGTGATATCTACCCATCTTTTTCTTATCAATTATTCAAACTCCGTCGGATCAGTCCGAGATAAGATATGCATATGTTGTATAGGATATCACACGTAGAACGTCTGGGTTACCGAGACAGCCTACTTCAGGCTATGTAGTGTATATGCAGCCACGATCCTTCTTCATCAGAATCAAGTCCGATTCAATTACATCCGTCCCTTTTATGGAACAGCTACCAACAAGAAAAAAACCACAAACTTTTGATTTTTGATGGCAGATCAACACGCATAAATAAATGTTCAACTCCATACAATTAGTTTTCTATCAGGTGCCAGCGGATTACCTTCAGTCTGCTTGGCCCGCGGACACCCAAGATTATGTCTAGATGACTAAATGTCGGTAGAGAATTCGAAAACCTGTCCACGAGGGCGGAAAATATGAAATGAACCAGAACGGACCTGACACGACAGAAATGGATTCTGGCGATAACAAAAAAGGTATCTGGATACATTGGGAATTGAACCCAACACCTCTCGCATGATTATATAAGCGACTGCTAAGCGAGCGTGATAACCAACTACACCATGTACCCGCGAAGATCCATTGCCATCGTATCCATGGGGGCTGATTGGCGGGTGCTGTAACCCACTCACCTCTGGAGGATTGTTTCTCTCCGGATTCTCTCAAATAGATGAACACTACAACATACCATAGATCTACTTGCGAGTTAATTGTGAGTCTATCCGATTCCACGAAATTAAAGAGGAACTGAACCAAACCACGTGAGACCATGTTGAAAAACAGATATCTGCATCATAGCAGTTAAGTATGCCGGCTTGTGGTTTCTAAGAGCGTGGTCCGTCGTACTTATGGGAAAAACAATAACGAACAGACCGGATCCTTGAGTTTCATCCATGTTATTCACTCGAATCTCCTACATATAGTGGCACTGGTTTACTATTCGATACTGCAGTGCATGGTCAGCGCATAAGAATTGGGATAGGCATCGGATGCGAGCTGCTCCTCTACTATCTCAACGATATCTATCTCAACCACTGAATTAAGGCGAGAACCGCAGCCAGCGATATATCGCACGAAAGACAGTGCACACAACGTACGCGAAAAGGAGCGATGCGAAGACCGCGGTGTACCCATGATTCTACGGCAATGCGAGCAGAAGGAATTCACCGACAGAGAAAGGAGGGTTGGGAGCACCTCATAGAAGGGGGCTCCGGTGAAATAGAAATACATCAACATTCAAGCAGATCTGGCTCGTCCGCGCCGAATCCACTGATAGAGCACGCTGGACTAGGCTCGTGTCCAGCCGTTATCCCATCTATCAAATTACGGCTAAGTGCTTCCAGCCGTTATAGTCCACAATAAGGTAGCGGACATACAAACGCGGTTGCACCACGTGACTGCCCAAAAGGAGCGATTGTGGGCTTGCACGATGAGAGTGGAAAATCTGGCTCAACAGTTTTGTGTGAATGTACCTGAAGACCGTTCCCAAATATATTGGGGAATTTCGGTTGAGAAATGAAGGACAAGTTCCCAAATTGATGTGGGCCGACAATACCATCAATTTCTGATCATTTTGGAACTAGTCCTTCAGTTCCCCACTTTTACACAAGCTTTAACCACGAGTGAGTAGGCCTGAGCAATGCGAACAATACTGTTGGGCCAGAATTTCTATTTCGGATTAAAAAATGGTGGATTTGTGGAAATCTTCTCAATAAGGCTAAATCACGTGGGGTAACCGCGTTTGTATGTCCGCTACCTTACTTTGCTCGCTCGTCATTGTGGACGGATAACGGGTGGACACGAGCCTAACGCTGGACGGACACCACGTTAATAGCCTTCTTGGGGTAGAGCTAATCTGCTCATTAAACAATGAATTAAGCACGTACAGTATATCAGCATGTCCCATACTCCATCATTCAAAATGGAGGAAAGGTCCCAAGCAAAGAGCCATGGGGCAATACCGGGGTTGTCTTGTTCGAGGGGGCATAAGAGCTGTTATTTGCGTGCCGCGTCAATGACACCGGAATTCTCTGAAGAAGCGGTTAGGACACACACATTACCGCCCACACCATGCTGATGATCCAGTCCAAAGCAGTCGGCACAATCATCTGGCCACGGGACATTGAGAACACTTTGTATATATCCAGTGCCAGAAGCACGGTGGTGTTCAAAAACCTCCACGAGTGATTTTCAAAATCTATCTGCGTACAGGGACTCGGACTCTTATAAGATGAGGGGAAAGGTGGTTGGTGATGCATTCGAAATCTAAGAAAGAGAAAAGCAGACCGGATTTGATGTGCCATTTAGAAAGTGAATTCAAGAAGCTAACAAATGGTCTCCACTCTGCAGAGTGTATATTTCATGTTTCTGGTCGGACCGGCTGATTCAAACGGAAAAGGCATTGGGAATGTTGCCAAAAAAAAAATCCCTGAAGAAATTTGTGGAGATTTGGGACAATTGGGATACGCTTCGGTCCTATAATTTTGTCTTCTCAACCGATTTCTTTCGGATTTTTCGATATTGATACAGTGTACTAGGGGGGACCTAATGCACTTTTCCGAGCCTGTGTTTACTACCCTGCTGAAGCTGACTCTCCGAGTCCTTCCAGGATAGACCGAGACACGGTCACGAGACGCGTTTATCGGCTATTAATCGAGTCACGAGTGCACAACGGCATTGTTTTAACCATGTTTAGCCGCCCTCTCTGTTTTTGGCGACCTCTGACAGCCTCTGACGTGGCAGCTGTTGGGCTGTACCCAATCCTTCAGCGCCCCACTTGAAAACTTCTCTCTGGCTCGGCTATGACCCTGTTGAGCGCATGCTCAGGCTTGCAAAACAGCCTATCTCCATGTCTCCAGCCTCCCACCTCCGACAACCCGGGTGGAATAGCAGGCTTCGACACCATTTCAATCCTCCCTGATACCACGCAAGACTCTGAACAGGCATACGAGTCTCACAGAAGTGACAGAACTATCCCCGAGGATTCTTTCACTATTCTGGAGTCCAGCACTGATATGCAACCGGCTTCCCTCCATTATGGGACTGCCTCATCTTCTCTATCGCGTGCAGCCCCTCCTAAGGAAATGAATTTGCAGCATTGGCCGAGGATTCCCGTCGTAGGTCGAATTGTACGATTCACCAAGCCAAACTAAACTAATAAGCATCAACAGAATTTGATTATGCATACATTCTTGGTTCTGCGCCGCCAATCGGACAGGTAAATACAATATAGTCCTCCACCTAAAGGCATGCTTATCCAAATTCAGTCGTCTGAATGAACTTCGTGACCTGGTGAAATCATGGGAGGAATGGGACACTCTGACCGCTCTTGCAAATTACCACTCCATTGTGAAGATACTATTTGGTTTTCTGAACAAAGATGTAACTCTGGTATAAACATAATGTAATTATTTCTACTGTGTTCCTCATCACGTCTGCAGGACCGAAACCATAGCCATATCATTGCAACGGAAATATTCGAGAAAATGTCGCAAGATGTTTCTGAAATTTCAGCACAGATGATCCTGATATTACGCAACTCAGAGACTTACAAACAATTTTTAGCTAGTCGTGGGTCTCTTGCTCAAAAGCTCTTGGATCTTCTTCAGGATGTGCGTTTTTTGATTGATACTTGAATTATTACAGTTGAAAACTTATATTTTGTTAGCTGTTGGATTCATTCTCCCCACCCCGGCCGTTGCTCTCCAAAGCCTTGATTAGACTTTCTCGTGCATCCGGGCTCCATCCTAAATGCTTTGCCCTCTCTGGTTTGGTGACTGTAGGGAAGCAAGTGGCAGCTGGTGCATTCAGTGATATCTGGAAGGGTCTGGTTCATGGTCAAAGTGTTTCCATCAAAATGGTGCGACTATTCCGAGACTCAGATGTAGAAGCTGTACTCAAGGTGAGTATTCTTTTTTTCCCCATGTGGTCTTCTACATATTTTCAGGAATTTGGTCGGGAAGCTCTCCTATGGCGCCAACTTTCTCACCCCAACTTGCTACCATTTTTCGGTCTATATTATCTGGAGAGCAGGCTCTGTCTTGTGTCACCATGGATGGAGAATGGCCACTTGCTAGAATTCCTAAGAAATGCATCAGCCGATACTGATCGTCTTTCTCTTGTGAGCACTTACTGGTTGATATTCATATCTTGGCAGGTTCAATGTTCCCACTTCAGATTTTGGATGTGGTCATGGGTCTCGAATACTTGCACACAGAACAGGTGGTCCATGGAGATTTGAAGGCAGTATGTTATCTGCTATGTCGAATCGAAATAAGCACTGATCGTTACAGACGAACATTCTGATTACTCCCTCAGGCAGGACCTGTATCGCAGATTTCGGCCTATCAACCATCACCGATGCTGTTAGTCTGCGATTCACCCATTCGACAACCAATGTCCAGGGAGGTACTGCACGCTACCAGGCACCGGAAGTGTTGTCAGGGGAAAGGCCGAACCACTACGGATCAGATATCTATGCATTCGCTTGTGTTTGCTACGAGGTCAGGCCCTATGCATTTCCTTTTCCTTTCTGACATCAATAATATCACAGATATTGACCGGAAAGGCCCCGTTCTTTGAAATCCTCAATGACATAATCGTTAGCATCAGGGTTATCGCAGGGGATCGACCTTCTCAGCCGGAAGTAACTGTGTGTGACACTATCCTTTGGATTCTGCTTCAAGATTGTTGGCAACAGAATCCCGACATACGCCCCTCGACTCAGCAAATCATATATCGCCTTGTGAATCCTCCCATTGAAGCGAAAGCATCACAATCTGCAATGGACTGGGAGGAGACATCAAAATTCCGTCGTTATCTCCAAGAAAAACCTTTGTTACCATCAATCACCGAAATCGAGCGTGAAATGTTTGGAGATGGTGAGTTGATAGCTGAAAAATATATATTTTCTGTTTCTCAACAAATGGTGTAGAGACTGTTGAAGGTATTCAGATTAAAGGTAAAATACAAGAATACTGATTGGTGATTGGGTTGAAGACTGCACAGATTGCTTTCCAAAGTGCACAAAAGAGGAGCCCAGTCTAAAGAGTCTTGAGCCTCTTCCAGTGGATCTTCATGTATTTATAGCCCCTTTGCGTCATCTTGGAGAGCATTAACCCAGTTTGCAGGTCACATATGACCCAAATAAGTTATATCATGGCAGCCTGGACACCCTAGCATCTGTGCTTTACAAAAGTTTTCAGGGGTTGACACCGCAGTGGATAGTGTTCTTGATCCATCTGGTGGACGACGGCAAGACCGTGGCGTGTCTCCGGGCAGCATGGGAAATGTGCTTGATGAACAGGTCCAAACAAGGGGTCATCCAGAAAATCTTGACAGTACCATGGGTTTGCAACATGAAGCCGTGGATCTGCAATCTGTGCCACACCCACACCGTGGGGTATCACTCACAAACATGGCCAGGCAATTAACCCTCAAGGCTGACAACCCATTGGAGTCTCACATTATTGAAGAGGCTCTTGCTGGCTTTCAGAGGTTCCTTCGACCAAATTTGAGGAATGAATTAAAAGCAGCAGCAATCCATGGTCCCTTCATTTTGTTGAATGCAGGCAATTCCGCATGTACTGCCTTGATTGTGTCCTTGTTGGGGCATGTTCAATGTGTCAATCTGGATAATATGACTCAGGACAGAGCCCGAAATTTGGCCGACCTTCTTCATACATTGCTCAATTGCTCCATGGCACAAGTCATCCAGATCCTTACAAAACTTTCAACCCTGCCAGATCAACTCCTGTGGAATCTGGAACACTCAGAGCACCAGAGCCCCAACAAAATATTTGAATGGGTGTTGGCAGAACTTTGGACCCTTATCGTTCAACCAATTTTCTCTGCCCTGGAATTGAAGGTAAGAATAGGATCAGTAAATTTAATGTTTAATTCTAACATTTTTCAGAAATCAGATAATCCTAGTCGACTATGGTGGTGTCCAACTGGGCCATTTGCCTTGCTTTCCATACATGCTGCAGGGCTCTATGGACCACTGGGTACAGACTGTCACAGATTATGTTGTGTCTTCGTACACACCTGCTCTGCCCTCCTTACTCAATCCACATATCCAGACTACTCCACCATTCAAGATGACTGTGGTGATACAACCGGAGACACCAAAGCTCTCACCCTTACCAGCCACAAGAGAAGAGTTAACCCACATCAAGCAGAAGGTTCCACAGGAATGGCTAACCAGCCTGGGCGATACTACCCCAGTCACAGTTGACATTGCATTGCATCACCTCAGGGACTCATCAGTGGTGCATCTTGCATGTCATGGCACACAGGATCTTCAAAATCCTCTTGAAACCGGCCTGGAGCTTACCGATGGTCGCCTCAAGATCTCCCAGCTGATATGTGGGATAAACCATACGATGACGAGGAAAAACAGCATGACTTTGGCATTTCTGAGTGCCTGTGAGACAGCAAAGGGTGATCACAAAGTACCAGATGAGGCCATGCATCTTGCTTCCACACTGTTGTTTGCAGGATTCCGGGGTGTTGTTGCAACAATGTGGTGAGTTGTTAATGCTGCTATTAATTATTTTATAATTTGATTCTGTGCCCAAAGGTCAATAGCTGATCGCGATGCCCCCAAAATAGTGGACATATTTTATGAACACCTATTCAAGAATTTTGACCCTGCCGCAGAGCCTCCTATTCTCCCTGATCTTACCAAAGCTGCCGAAGCTCTGCACATCGCTGTTGCAAAGCTGCGTGCTGACCCAAATGTTCCATTCTCACGTTGGGTTCCATTTGTGCATTATGGTGTGTAGGCTCAATATATCACTGACATTTCAATATTTGTATGAGTAATGTATATTGTGTCACCTTCCAAGTCCAGCAATCTTCAATTTCTTCTATAAGGAAAAATGATACTCCTCCTGATTTTCTGCAACTGTTTGGTTGAACAGGTGACATACTTACAAGCTTGAACTTGACCTTGAGCCTTTGTTCATGAAGCATCTGCTGAGGTACTTAAAGTTAACTGCAGTAGAGATTGTAATAGTAAGATCTCCAGAATACATCACAACAGTGACACAATAAATAATCACGAAGAAGGAGAATCCAGCATACTGCACTGTTAATGGAGAACTTAGACCAAAATACTAGTAAGTTCTAAATTACATGGTGTCTCGCGAGTAGGTGTCTGTCTGAGCCGGAAATGATCAGAGGTCTTAAATCACACTAGAGTGTGGTCTCTTGCAGACACACACTTCAACAAATGAAGTTGTGCCTTGCTTATTGAAGTTAGAGCGAGCTGCAGTAACTTGGAAGTTGTCTGAACCCTGCAGATAGCAAAATTTGGAAGCACCTTAGTGGATTTAAATTTAATGTGGGATGTTTGACTGGCATTGGATTTTTCTGGAGAGGAATAAATGTGAAAAGGATGGATATATTGAAGCAAGAAGGGAACTTTCTTGGTTGGCTCCAAATCCAGACGTCACTGTGCAAGGCGTGACAATCAAATTATATCAACCCCCCGGACTGTGGTGCCTTCTTGTCCTGAACGCTAGGTGGATGCTATTGTCAATGACGTGGACGATGAATCTCTTCACTTGTGTGCATCTGTCATTAGCACTTCTGGCCCCTTATAGGCAGCATATCTTCTGCTCCATCACCATTGTAGAGAATGGGAGGCAGCCCAGGACACAGCGATGGCCTGTCAATCCAGCAGGTATATTATACCCTCATGCAGGCACCTTACATTGCACCATATATCTGCAACATGGCAGTCAAGTTTTACATGTTTTCCAAGCCCCATCTGCATTTTGAAGTGGTCCTGGATGACCTCACTCACATTGAATGCCTGGTTGTGCACAATTTTCCTTGGGAGAAGTGGACAAACATCTCAGGTTGACCTCTGGCTTCGTTTGTTTGGAGCGCATACCTTACCTAGATGGTCTTTCCCAGCGCCACGCTATTGGAGGACTAGCATGAGCGAGACACTGACGGATATGACTATGAGCAGAACACTGATGAGGAAGGCCAACGAGCACGACTGTGAGTGGAGCCAGCATGCCACTAACAAGCATGGGTATGGGCACAGGGATTGAGATGATGCCATTCAAGATGGGCCTAAGCGGCAATTGGAGATTTTTTGCATGACTGAGTGTGTCATGTTAGAAATTAGAATCAGAATAACAATTTATTTCACCCTTATATTGTGATATTCTAGACCACTCAGAGTAGCTCGGAGTACTCTAGAATCCTCCAGAGCAACTCAGAGCACACTAGGGTGCACCGGAGTGGCTAAAAGTGGCCCAGAGTGCACCTGTACTCTGAGTGACTCTGGGTTACTCCGGGTTACTCTAAGCCACTCTGGGCTGCTTTGACCAACTCTGGAGCACTAAAGCAGGCAGTGTTACTCTGGCTCTCTGGCTTACTCTGTGCACTCTAGAGTGCTCCAGAGCGGGACCAGGTTTTGCTGATGCATCTGAGTGGTGTGAAGTGAGGTCTGTAGTTACATCTTCAAATTCATCTATAATTATTTGGATGCAGCTGAAACGAGATAAGCGGAAGATCGTCTCCGAATTGTGCGGTGCGGGGAAACACAAATTCAGTATGGAATTTCAACGCAATGTTGAATCTCTGAATTTGGGGTTTGGGGAAAAAACTGAAGGTTCATGCTCCGTGACACTTCACAGCTCGTCAAGCTGGAAATGGGATGAGTCCGAGATCCACCATCTCTGCAAAATCTCCTAGCGAGATTTGGGATGAGTGAGATGGAGCAGCTTGAATGGAATGCTGAGCAATGAGATAGCTGGGATACGTCCAAAATTCCGATTATCCGAACTATCCCACACACTAAAAGAAATGGATAGTGGGTGGAAGAGCGAAAGCCACGCAATTCCAGCAGCTAGTGCCGGGATGTCGAGGCAAAAGGCAGAGACCTGATGGACATGTTGAAATACAAGCTTGGCACCATGCGGTTCATTATTTATCCTTGTGCTTGTTGCCTGTTGCCATGCCTCCGCAATATTTTACTTGACCTTCTGACTACCACATTTCACATTCCTTATCTATTTGATATTCCCCTATACATGAAAGCTCGAGTACTTGTTGTAATTACTTCACTGGTTTGCCTCGCAATTACCCCTTGCTTGCAAACTCCCTTCTGAGCCAAATTCTACAGGACAATGTGATGGACCGTGTGATATATGATGGGATAGACGAGGATGGACCAGTCATGGACCACACTGTGGACCGTCACGCAGACCTCACTTTGATGGACCTGCACGTGGACCTGACGCATGTGGCTCTGTTTTTCGCCCAAATAGGAATCAATACCATGCCGCCTCTTACTGCTTTTGGTATTCTCGCTTGGACAATGGCATCCAGTTTATGTGGCACAGACACATTCTTGCCTGCTACTCTCATCCCTCTCTATCCTCAATGTTTCCCTCTCCTCCCACACACTGCTCGCACTCCCGCAGACTTTATGTCTCGAGTCGCTTATTGTTGTGTTTGCCGATTGATCACAACAATTCCGTAGAACAAGAAGACGCCGACACAATAGATTAGTGAGCACACATTCCATTGATGAGACAAGCCTATAGGACCCAAAAATAGCTGGCGGTATCAGTCGCGATCAGATGCGCCAAGCACCAGTCACTTCGGCCGGATGATCCGGTCCAAGCACAGGTCCATCAACAATCTCAGGTCCACGCACAGGTCCACCGCATCTTTATCGAGCGAGGAACGAGCTGGTATCAATAAAGCGTCTGTCAAGAGAGACTACACCACATCACATTTGGGACATTTAACAGGTGAGGTCCATTGCCCGGTCCATCCTTACATGTATTAAGTACTAGGTCCAAAGGTCCAAAGAAGGTCCATAGACCATCTTTCCGCTGGCTCCGACTCTTTGCGAGCATTAGGCTGGAATCCTCACCCTTTTGCTTATCATCGGATAATCCTAAGCCGTTCGTACATCAGGATTATCTCAGAACTTTTGAAGGAGAACTCCGAGTCTACTAGTTCGATATTCTTGGTATCAACTTGTCAACTCAAATAGGGAATTCTTTAGGCTTTCAGATTCGACTATTTGCTATGCACTCAAGCTCGTCGTCGAAACATCAAAAAAAAAAAACACTCTCTCTACGACTTTATGGTTAACGTTGAACGTAGGCAAGACATTGAATTACCTGAGGTATAATTTATGCGGGAGATATGACGCTATCTATCTTGTTGTATATTTGCTTGTCTGTGTATTCGAGCGAACCTGCACGAAATTGTGCATGGTGAGAGTCTGCCTTGGCGAGAACTATGGGGAACAGAAGCGAATTGGAAAGACACAACCGGATCATGACAGACGACACGTCGGTGGGTGGGGAAGTATTCTGTGTGCCGCTCGATGCGGATTCCAAAGTTGAATTCTACTGAGACTCTATGTTAATGCAACTGATAAAAATTACTGCGTCAGGAATACGGTTTACAGTATCGATGAATACAAAAGTATTTATCTAACAGCCAGGGGAATCGTGTTTATCGAGAAGGTGTCGTTCTAGTGTGTTTTGGGACGAAAAATATTTGTTACACGGGTTGCAGTTCCACTGCGTACTTATGCCATGGTTCGCCACCTCATGCCGCAGCCGGTCGTGTTTGCGCGAGAACATTATGGAACATCCGTCGAAGGTGCAAGGAAACTTGCGATCTTTCACGGTTCTAGGTAGGTGGACGGTCATGTGCACCCGCCGTGTGTGTTCGCGCTTGAACCATAGCGGGCAATCCGCTTGCAGGCATTTGTACGGTCTGGACCGGTCAAACGACGAGGAAGGCGAATCATGGTGCAAGGACTCGGATGGTGATGGTGATGGGGCGATTGTCGCGTCCAACGCGACTGTCGATGAAGGGTCCGCATCGACAGAGAGAGTTGGGGACTCTGCATCCATGGAAGATGCCGCATTGTATGTGGATGGGAGAGTCGTAGGGCGAGGTTCAATGGATGGTGGTTCGCTCCTGGTGATCTCGGTAATATCTTCAAGTTAATTCAATGTAAGCATTCACCGTTTAAATGAGTGGACAGCTACGCACATGCAGGATCTGAATATTGCGACAAAGAGTTCTCGCGATGAGCTAATTAACGGCAGTCAAGTTCAGCGGTGTGGAGAGTATTCAGATACTCACCCTCGAGGAAGGGGCCGCCCCATCCTGGCTTGAAAAGACTGTGATCATGGAAAATATCCGTGAAAGGTTCCTTCGAGTTGTTGACGGAACCAACAATGGATGGAGTTTCCGAGTCTAGACCAATATTATCGGCATATAATACATCCACCATTGAGGGGGAATCTCCTAGGGATGGAAATATAGAAGGGGGAATTGCTGGCGCTTGAACGGAAAGGGTATCCAAGCTGTCTGCAGTTTTCGCAAAAGCACACGGCGTAAGTGTGCGAAACTGTGCCCAACTCAAAAACCACGTACAGTTTAAAGAATGATTATTGGAGTGCTGTGCATGAGAAATGTCCGAGTCCTGCACCGAGGAGCAGTCTTCATCGATCGAATTCATCTCCGGGTGACCAGATTCGGAGGCCCAAATCGTGAATGTCACGCCGCCCGTCTCAGCGTCGTGAGTCCCCTGAAAGTGTAGTTTCATGCCACTGGCGCGTGTGTAACATGGTGTGGGGCTCGACGTCATGTCAAACGAGAGTCTCCCATCCGGAAGCAAGACCTTGAAAGAGACCTGCAGGCGCGCCATTGCTTCAACGGGCAAAGTTAACGACATCTTGAGACAGAATGTGTGAGGCGATTGGGAGGGAGATTCAAGCGTCCATTATGTATTTGCCGAGCTGATAAATTATTATAACCTCCACGCACTGGCAAAAATAGGAAAATGGCTCCCGTAAGTGCGAACGTTTTCATTCGGAGTAATGATACTTATCCGGAATCGACATTTCCTACGTGTTCCCGCTGAAGAACTAACGGAAGCGAGGTTTAAAGACTTCATTTGAAGGCTCAAGTATGCTTGAAAACTCCTTGCACATGAATGAATTCCATTTTGTCGCGATGAGGCAGTCTATTCCAGTGTACGGAGTTAGCTTCTGAAGGAGTTGTGGTAGAAAGAACGCCGGAAATGCGAAGAGAAGTATATCGTTAACATATGGTTGCTCGCTAGTAGGTGTCAGAGTATTGGATCTGGGAAAATAAAGGGTCTACCAGCATGTCCCTTCAACAGCTGAAAGGAAAAAAAAAGAATCGGGTTGGTCGCTGTAGTTTGCCCGCAGTCGCACTGGCTTCCGCGCCTTGCCCGCACACCGGTTATCTGCCGCATGCCTCGGCATCATGGTCATGGTGTCGGGTAAAACAAACAGCGAACAAAGAGAAGCGAGTTTCTTGTCAGTGGTGCGGCCCGCGCGATAGGCTGCGATTTTAATATTGAACTGCGACTCAGTGGAAATAGTTGCGTTTAAATTTACCTTGACGGTATACCGAAGGCACACGTGTGCCGGCGGCAGCCCAATCGGTGTAAGAATACATCATCACAGAATATAAGTCTCGCCTGCGAGGGTGCTGATATAGGATTGCTATCAAATCGGCGTTGAAAAAAATACATAGCGACGGATGAAACATTCATCTGACACGAAATGAACGAAGGAAAGAAGCCGAAAGCAAAGATATGAAGTTTCTCAGGCGGGCGGAGTAGCAGATAGGCATTATGGATATCCGCCGGCGGAACGTTCGCTTATCGCGCACATTGTTGAGCAGGAAACCGCCTGAAACCGCCCACAGATTTCGGACCGAACGAATGACAACGTGGGAAATCATCAGCTTACCCTTACCGCGATCACCGTTGATCGCCTTTTCCCGGGTGTCTTATAAAGAAAATCTCGCAATATCTCGTAAGTAGATAAGTGTTCAGCTCGTAAAGTACGAAAGGAGGAATGCACCACTTTGATGGGCGCTCACGGCGCGCAAACCCATGGAGATTCAATTTGATTATGGAGTATATAAATTACTCCGATGGTGACACGGCCTCGGTTCCGGTGAGCCCTCCAGAATGGAGGGGGGCGGAGGTAATGTACGTCAATTTAGAGTCAACCCTAGTATCATTTACTGCTCCACGAGAACTGCCCATATTTTAAAAATTGAACCCGCAACCAGCCAGAAGCGTCTGTAAACTTGACATCAAGTCCGAGTCGACCTGGAGTCGCTCGGGCCCTTGAACTATGCACGGCGGACTCTGGAAGCTTATCGATTGAACACCATCCAGTTCGATGAAATCGACGTTCACCCTGTGGACTTCAACCGAAGTTGAACATCAACATATTTCAAGTTTTAACACACCCTTTTGGTTCGCACGGCTGAGAAATGTGGCTGATCTACGTACGAGGGAAATCAGTTTGTAGCGGGCGGCCGAGACAATCTGGATGAATAGGAGTGCGGCCCTAGACCGGCAACATGTGCGCGAAGGTCGAAGATTGCGTTCACCTCTAGATTTTCCTGGTAGGCACTGTTCATGGTTCTCCCGCCCGAAGGCACGTCACGGTAACTCGATTGCGGGCCGTCCCGCAAATTGATGACTATATCCTGGAGCTCACCCAGGACACAGTCCCTGCCTGATTTCTTGCCAGATGCCTATTGCACAGTGAGGTAATCTTTCTGGTTACATAAGTGACCGGAGATGTCTGAACTGTCGATGCAGCGGGGGTGGTTCACGCGCCGGTTTCTTTTTTCCGCAAAGATGGGGTCGGCACACTCCGAGGCGAGTATCCAGCAAACTCAGTATGACGGAGATCCATTACATTATTTGTTTGAGATTTCTGCGGAAGCAGGGAAATCCGGGTAGACTTTGGTTTAAATTAATCATCTTGCGAATGGTTCTTGCAGGGATTTTGTCAGATTTTATTGTGTTTAGGCTGATATCAAGCTAAAACTTGACAAAAGACGGAAGATGTGGCCAATTTAAACACAGGAAATGCACAAGGGATTTATTTGTGGCTTCTTACTGCTGAAAGACACTTTTTTTAGAATTTCGTGACGTCGAACCTATTCGACAACCCCCACGCGATGCGTGACTATCGAATTGAATTTAATAATACAGTATTGGGGTGAGGGGAGAGACAAGGCGGAGGCGGCCCTATTATACTCCAGAATGAATTGGAAAGACAGCATAGCACGCAACAGTACAAGAGGCATCAAGGGATGATTGATTCGATCAAGGCTGCTCCGCAATGAATCCGTACTATCTGCGACTGGGTAGTGGGCCACACTAGGCAGTGGGCCACTTGGCCTCTAGTGAAGCAGGATCTCCTGAAATGTTCGAGTTTGGGGTTTGAGGATGGAATGGGACCTCTAATAATGGTTCATACCATTTTTCGACCGAAAGTGATGTTCGGGTCAAAAGTTATGGCACGTGCACCGTCGGCCGAGGGGCTCCGACCGCCGTTTTCTTGCCGTTTCTTCTCCCGCACAACTGCCCTAGCTCTTTCTCTGCCAGTTCTTCGTCTTTGGACGACTTCCTGGGCTCATTCTACTCGCACGATGCAAGGCTTCAATCCCTGATCAAATATGTCACCAATTCATGCCATGCACTCTTGCTATGGCGCGGTTACACCTCGGCTTCAATCCTGAGTAGCTCACGCTGGCCACGTCCCCAGCATGCGACCCATCCCCGCTACGGGTCTGGGATTTGGCAAAGGTTTTTTTTTCAATTGGGAATACTCCAGTTTGGTGTGTCCTCCAACTTTTTTTTCCCTCAATTCCCTTGTCACTGCTGTCCTTTATCCCAAACCACCCAAATTTGGTGCCCGAGACATTTGAATTTTCTTTGGGAGCTAGAGACATCTCCAAATGAGGGTGGGGGTCCTGGTATGTCGGAATGCTTCATATAAAACGACATGTTTCTGATTTTGGGCCGCCACAGCTGCTGGTCCCGACGAGGCGCCTGGGTAGTCCGGAATCTGCTATTCTGCCGGTTCCGCTGCCGTCTCAGGCTTTTTTTTTTTCGCCGTCTCATTGCTTCTATGTATACCGTAACTACACAGAATCCTCCGTAGTACTTCCCCCTGTATCATTTCTGAACAATGAGGCCGCCAGTTTGGGCCCGCGGAACTCAATTTGACGGGGTGGCCCGCTAGTTAGTATTTGCATCTGTTGGGGTACCGGCGGAAAGAAATTCACCGGTCAATCAACACTCCATGTAAATTCGCGGATATGGTCTCGAACCATTCGCAGGATACCTGCCTTCATTCCACCAAACAGTTGATTGTCTATGGACACTATGGCTCTCGAGAACTAGCGATAAATCCTAAGGTGGCCCAGTACCCGGTCATTGATAGTATATGGGCAAGGATTTGTAAGAATGCTTATAAATTTTATCTATAAAGGAAACCTAACAACGTATGAAACGCAGTCGAAGTCATTTTGGAGCTCCCCCCAAAAACCCACTATAGGATAGCGGGAATCTTCCCTGAGATTTCAGTACGTTAAGCTGCAAGTTCTTACAGCTGACTTCCTCACTGTATTGAATAATTTCCCTGAATACAATTGCCGCCCTGATGGTTGTCCCAGTAACTGTTTAACCATCTCCGAGGTCAGGCGCTCGCTTTTGTATAGAAGGCTCCCACTCCATGGATATTATTGATTTTTTTCTCACCTCGAGTCCCCACAAGGATGTTGTGTTTGATTCTGGATCAATCTTGCTAGTATCGGATTTGGTGAGTGCTGGCGGTAATGTGGCGGCGTCTATGTGTTTATTGAATCCCTACTCCTGTCATTACTTTGACCCACCTGAGCCCAATACCCCTAGCGCAGTTTGACTGTCTCAGTTTCCGTCGTTGGCGTGGGAACAGACGGGATTGCCAGACGTGGAGGAGCTGGGGTGGGAGCAGGTGGGATGACCACATACATACCAGAGGAGGGCACGATTGGCGGGATGACATTCGCCACCATGTCTACAGCCGTGTTATCACGGCTGTAGTTATTCACTGGTGCGTGCTGGATTTCCCCTGCACATCTGACAAGACATTAATAGACATCGTCGTAGAGGACGCATCGAGATTTCAAATCGGCACGAGTGCCGACGGGTTTGATTCGGGATAATACGGCTGGTTTTTCGTGACATTATAGAATCAATACAATTTTCGTTCAACTTGAATGGGCGGGAGGAAGAATCGGTTAAACGCATATGTGTGAGTAACTGATTCACAGGACAATCTCGTTCGCTGAATATTCATCTCTTTGAGCATTTTCTAGTTTGCCGAGGCCGAGAAAGATTGGGGTGGACACTCCGAGCCATTTCTCATGCTTATTCAAGTCAGGTATATATTCAATTCAGGGTGGGCCAACGGCGCAAAAAAAAGGATACAGTCGCAAACTGGGAAGCACAACACAACATAGAAGAGCAACACCACACTTTTGGTAATTCCACTGTTAAAGTTGTCTCAAAACTCGGTAGGAACAAAGTAGGGGATCGCCTCAGGCTGCCCTGAGAAGGATTTGCCTCAAACGACCGGGTGGAACGAGAGAAATAGCAATGTTTGTTCAACCATCAATCATTCGAGATGGCGATCAATTGGTCTTGCATTTTGCAGCCAATGAGCTGCCCAAATTATGGACTGTCTTCCTGTCTGAGAGTTTTTTGGGTCACGCATTATGGCCAAGTAACTTCCGGATCCAAAATATCCCCTACTAGAACTACAATCGGTGGCGCTGTAGTGTTACGCTTCTACCCAGATGTCGGAAAAACCTGAAAAAATTGAGCCCTTATAAGGTACTTATAAGGACCTTGTAAGGTGATTTTCAGGTGAACCAATCTTTTAATGCCTTATAATCACCTTATAAGGACCTTAAAAGGGCTTGTGAGATTGGCTCGGATTATAGGGCTATTTTTTTTCCGACATTATTCCGTTCGGGCGGATTTAGGGTCGCGGAAAGTTTTGGGTTCGTTCTCAAGAACGACGGGTGCTAGCCCGCTGGAGTAAAATTTCGCATAAACTACGGCTCACGACGACCCGGTTGCAAACTTGGACTGAGCGATTTGGTTTTGCATTGGTGAGATATTCACCGAACAATCAGAGCATTGCTCTTCCCTGTTTGAGACTGTACCGATAAATGGTACCGTTCCGGCCCTACCGATGGCCAGAAACTTGAAGCCGTGCATCTCCCTGTTTGTGAAATAAGCTTCTCGTTATCATCCAGAAAGTCACAGGATTATGATACGGGGAAGGCCGTTACAACGGGCCCGAGTCGTTCATTTCGGGCAACAGGGCCAATCGGCTGTCCCAACCATCATCCATGATCCCGAGTCGGCTTCAGCGAGATTTTAAATGGCCGCGAGGCTCGCCGTGTTGTAGAAACCTTGGCTGAGTTCGAGGAGCCACGTTAGGTCGATCCATCCATTGTTTCCCAGATCATTAAGCCGAGCCTGCCGGGGAAGCAGCCCATTCAAGGCCTTTCCAAGTTACTGGTGCTCATCGAAATTGCTTTGTCGCGCTGAATACTTTCTACCACAAGTGCATGAATTGCGACTTCCCACGGAACTGCACCTGCATTGGCATGCTGAAAAATCGCATGCCTGGAAATATAATGAGGAAAAATTAGACACAACCGTTGAAAATTTACGGATGCCATTTATTCCCTAGAGCAGCGTTCGACTGCATTTTCTCTCTGAATGCGTGCCCAGATGTCGGAAAAATCTGAGGTGCCACTGCTCTTTCCATTACGCTTCCTCGTCATCTGCAGTACCTTTGGGGAGTGTGAAGAATCTCAAGAATTGTGAACAGCCGTTGCTCCCAGATGCATTTTAAGCCTGTGAGGTAGACTTGTAACCAGTCTGCCTGCGAATTACAAAAATACTGTCGCCGCGCTCCCCCAGACCGTACCACACACGGGATTTTACTACGAGCGCGGCCAGACATCGTGCCACACCGGTCGCCGCGCCATTCGAGCGAACCTCCGCTTCCGGCTCCTGTTTGCGTATTACGACGTGAGGCCCACCCGAGATCATATGCTACCTTCCGCGCGGTCGTGAGGGGGGTTCTGGTGGTGGCAGCGATAGAGGCGCGGTTAGTCTCAGTGCTGCAGGGTACCGGAATGTTGGATTTGAGATAGGGATTTCGACCTCGGTGTGCGAGGTGTAGTTTGTCGTCCCCATCTAGCTTTCACGTTGTCGTTTTCGTTGTGACACGGAGCATGTAAGTACGTCGGCCGTTACACCCCATATCGGACTGACGTCGTATTTTCCTCCCCGCTGGAGTCCAATTCCTACATTTTTGTTCTTCTATGCGGTTGCATGTCAGGCTTTCCTGTGGGGCGCGACACCCGAATTGACGACACCCCATCATTATTGAGATGTTCCTCAGTTTGTGCTCTCGCCGTGATACGTACGACCCGCCAATGATGAAGATAACCTCAAGGCAGAGGTCCATGTTGACCAATATACATATCGGTGCACAACTACCATTATATTGGTGGCCACACTTACTATGGTATCCTCGCCTCTCTTGTATATTCATAAATGCAGGTGCCCGTCCCGTGTCAGTTCCCGGCGGTGAAGCAACCACACAATGAGCTCGTTGCACCACCACCTTCCGTGGCAAAAAGCAGGACGTCGAGCGACGTTGAAAGTGGCAGTATAATTTCGAGCAGGTTCTTGAATTAAACTATGATTTCAGAGTTCTTCGGATCGATGTCCGCTTCCATGTGTATAACGCAAAGTATGTTGCTTACAAGGAGAAAGCCAACAAGCATCATACCCGGTGTCTCGAACAAGGTACATCATTCTGATGATCACCTCATACTTTTCACACGTAGTTCTAGCGGCATTAACACCTGCAATCAGACATGCCTCTCGCCTTTTACTAGAGGCATCAGTGTTGGGTGTTAAGCAACGCCGTGTATACCTATTTTTCAGCTCTCAGCTTGTACTGAGTCTCTTCCTTTTTGTTACTTCTTGTTTCAACCACGCTTTCTATTGCCCTGACTGTTCGGGCAGGTATTGTGCAAAGCTCACGCTCTATCCAATGGTGTTGAACATTCTTTAGAATGAACCACAGTAGAAAAATGTAATCTTATAAGCCACAGCAGATACAACCAACATGTCTAGTTTTCATCTTTCAAGGATGATTCCCATCTCACGATGAGAATCACCAGTGAGTCTTAGTCTAATGCAGTTGTCAACACCATAGTTGTCCCCACTTGATATGCAGCGAGCCAGGACTGAGTCCGGGTCTCAAGATACGCAACAAGCTCGGTCGGGATGATCACCCACAGAATAAGTTCAGTAAAGCAGTGGAACAATTTTCTTTACAACGTACAACAGTCCACCAAGTCCTTTGTAGTTTTCAACCCTAGTCTCCCGTAGTAAGTCCATAAATGAAATGTTTTTTTGGTAAAATTGATCATCTTTCAAACCTGTGTCGCCGGGCCCCATTCCCTCAAGAGCCTGAGCCGACGGTGTACTGGGAGCGATAATCAGGCAGGGACGAATCTGAAAAACGAGTCGTGGTTTGTCCCTGGGTCTCGAGCAGGAACGCAGCTCGCTCTGCCATGGCTCTTAACTGCTGTGCGATTCCACGGCTGTCAGCGCGGTCACCATCCCCGCTTGATAAAGCGCCAAACGGGGCCTGCGTGTCGAAGCCATGCACATCCTCATCCCCAGCCTGAGAAACAGTGTCGCGGCTCATGCGTGATACCTGCTGCAGCAAAGGACCTCCCGTGGCAACACGACCCTCCTCCAGTACACTAGCTGACTCGCTGAAAGCTCCGATGCTACACATGTCCTCAAGGGACCTCTGTGAGCGCACGATGAGTGCTGTAGCGGTAGCTAAGATGGCCTGCAATAGATTCAACAAATCTCGTAAGTTTTGGGTGATGCACGAAATCACACTACTGACAGCCATATAACGTGCGACGTTGCCGATGGCATTGGCAGCTACAGCTACTTGCACAGCCGTCGCATCGGCGGACTTGGTGAATGTGATCTGCTGCAGGATGCAGAACACCAGCTTGCGGGCGTGAGTTTAGTCGTGGGTAGTGTTCTATATCAATGCACGAATGACACACCTGTACGAGAGCCCAGAAGGCGCCTGTTTCTACCAAAACGAGTAACCAGCGCGGGACGGCCCCCGCGCCATTGCCTTTAAAAAAGGAGGCCCGGTTGATAAACCGTCTTTGTCGCCTGCCGTTCCATCAGGTTCTTTGACCACACAGATATTAACAGTAGTACAAACCAAGCTGCTATAGCGATTGCCCCGGTGCCTACAAGAGTTGCGATGAGAGAAAAGATGGTCATGTCGTTGGTTAAGTGGTACGTGGTGGAGGAGTTGCCCTGCTGTACGACGTCTCGGCTTGTGAGCGATGCCAGAGATATCAAGAGCACTATAAAATTAGGTCAGACCTCAAGTGAGCGAACAGCTCAGTAACCCGACGCACCGGCGTCCACCATGGCGACCATCCATAGCACAAATCTGACCGCCCGGCGGTGGGGATACATCGTCGAGGCACGCCAAATGACGACGAGATCGCAAATCAGGAACTGCAGGAGTTGAAGAGAGAAGTGAGCTTCAAGAGGAGAAGGAAACACGGCGACAAACGCACACTAATCGCCATCGTCCATGTCTCTACAATGTATAATGTTAGGCTCGTTTCCAGGAATTCACCCAGGTCGTCCAGCATGATATTGTTAAGGATGAAACCTGCGGCCATGTCGATTGCAAATTGCGTGGTTGTGGAGAGAAACAGGATTGAAAGCACTGCGGCGAGGAGAATGTTGGGACGATGCCTGCTGTGAAATGAGCCAGCGTATTGCAAGGACAGTTGCGCCGTACATGGAAACTCGGACATAAATGGTGAAGAAGACAAGGTAAATGCCTGCGGGTGGCACAACATCAGACAATGCGGACACCAGGCTGAGTTAAGCTCACCATATAAGGTCAGTCCAATGTTATGTGGAATGAGTTCATCGCGGACGAACTTAGCTAGAGGATCCGACATGGGGGGCGAGGATGGAGTACAAGGAGGATTAGCCGCTATTTATTGTTCTCGAAGAGTACAGTAGTCTGGAGCATTGCCTTGCAGCGGGAGTCCCACCTTAGAATAGACTGAGAACGGGATGATCTTGGTGTCTTGATGCAGATTGCTGTGAGATTTGCCAGCGTTTTTGCTCCGCATGAACAAGACGGGGAGGACACCGTGACGAGACGCTAGGCATGAATGGTTGCCTCTGTCCGTGTATCACCAAGCATGCACGGAATCCAACCGAGTACGGTATATTTTTGACCATGCCGCCCAATCATGTTGCCCGCGAGACTTGATTGAAAGGTAGAATCAAGGACGCCGCATGATGATGGTCGTCTTGATCTTGCAGAGGATTCTTGGAGTGTAGAACATTACACATATAGCGTTGCATCTCCTCTATTAACTGCGGCGGACTGCTGTTCAAGGAAAAACCCAAGTTATTCTGGGTCGTCGGCGAACGGCGCTGATGGCCAGTGTTTCCAAGAGCTTCGGGGCAGTGGTAGCCGGAATTTCAATAGCATTGGGGCTTCAACTTGACAAAGACGGAGAATAACAGGAGATGTAAGTCAACTGAGAGACAGACCTCTTCCCAGTTTCTTCGCGCGATAGAATTTCGAGAGTGATCACGGAGTTTCAGAGCTGTTGGAGACGCGGAAGATGCGTTGACAGTGCGTCGACGAAGGAAGGAAGTTTGAGCCAAGAAATGCATGCCAAAGAGATTTAGCGATTGGACCAAGGGTCGAACAAAAAAGGTCAAGAGGGGTCAAGAATCCTTGACCTGTCAAGCAATTAACCGGTCTTTGACGGGTCGTTGACCCAGTAAAAACTGCGATCGGGCCGATGACGTCGCTGTCTGTCGCTGTCTGCCTCTTGGTCTTTTATTTTCAAATGTTTTTGAAGACTTGTCGTTGGCTCTCACTCGGAAATTTCGGCCCGCGAGTTTGACCGGTCAAGGCTCGTCAGATAAGACCTTGGCATTCTCCTAAACCCTGTCAAAAACCCGTCGAGGACAACACTGGGCCCGGCCCCGGACTCCGACCAACAAGGCAAAGAAAAAAGATGAGATCCGGATAAGCCCGGGCCGAATGCAGTGCGTTGAGGGCCATCAACAACACGCACAAACACGGAACCCAATGGCAGACCAAGCTGAGCAGGCCTTTCTACGCGTCTACATCAACACCCTCGCATCTCAGCCTATAACATACAAGGACGATTACCAGCAGCCTCCCCAGAATTCTCTCAAGAAGGTTCCCGTCCTCCACGTCCGTGCGCTTTCTCTCTCTCTAGCACTCCAGTGATGACATCGATTCGATAGATTTCGCTCCCTGCCCCGCCTCGCAGGACCCAGGCAGCTTCCCAGTCGTCTTCTGCACCCCTCACCCTCACATTCAAGTCACTCAAACCGCCTGCATCGTACACGATCGCGGTCCAGCCCACCGACACCGTCGCGCAAGTCAAAGCCCGTCTTGCTGCAGAGCCACACGGCCCACCCGCCGCGTCCCAGCGTTTGCTACTCAAAGGAAAGGCCCTCGCCGACGCGAAACTCGTGAAAGAATACCCTGTTTCCGACGGCGATACTGTGAATCTCGTCCTCAAAGCCATGCCTGCTGATACGCCCCCGACCCTCGCCCTCGACCCTTCCCCGAAACTCAGCCCCAGCCCCAGCCCCGCACCGACCGCACCGCGCAGGCACCAGCGCATCCCGAGTGTTGTCCTCTCGCCCTCGCCTTCGAGCGAGACACCCGGCGCCACAGCCGACATCACCCTTACGCTCGACAACTCTCCGTCTGCCCTCCCGGAGCTCTCTGCGTATCACGTCGCCATCGCCGATCCAGAGTTTTGGCAGGATTTGCTGGTGTTCTTGCGGTGAGTGTCCGTTCTGGTTTTGGCGTTGCCATACACCGAGTGGCGCGAGGTCGTTGCGTTGAGTGGCATCTCGGTTCTTCTCTCGAATGGCGCCCTCGGTCCTGGTGTCGGGCCACTCATTCATTACATCCTTTTCATGCCTGCTCGCTCTTACTCACATCCATCCACAGCACCAAATTCCCCACCGACGCCGACGCGCAGCTCGCCTTCGAGGACTTCCTCCGCGCGAGCAAGGGTACCCTCACCGCGAGCGAGATTGCCCGCATCCGTGATCGCGTGGGCGTGATTGGTATGGCAGGGACGTAGACGTGCGGCATTTTTCCAATTAGGGGGGAGTATCAGTGGAGAGGGCGTGAGAGGAGGAGTGGCATAGTGCGTTTCGTTATAGACTCCTGTATGTACATACCGTCCCAAATTCTCCATTTTTGCAGTGAAACGATGATACACACAGCAACACCGTATTTTGCCTCGCCCTTTCCCGCTTTTCTGCTCTGCGTTTTCGCCGTGCATTCCCGTTGATGCGCACACCTGTCTGAATGAAATACGAGGAATGGATAATCGCACGCTACCAGATATATACACCTTTCTATCCCCAGTCTCAGCTAATTTTACGTCTACCGTCCCGGGACCTGATAGCTTCCACACCGTGCAGACCTGACTCTGACTCTGAGCTCCGTACCAAGCCCCGCGCGTTTTGCAGATGATTGATCGCTCCGGAGGATGTCAATCTGTATGAGGGTTCGTTTGTACAAAAAATAATTCCGCCACCACGATGCTAGCGAAGAGTACCCCGCGTCTGACGGCGGTATTTTGAACCTCGTCCTCGACGCACTCGCTTCCATCCCCGCACCCCTAATCTCACCCTCAGGGCCCACACCTGCACCTCACGCTGTGGCTGATAATCTGGATCCCCGCCGCCAAAGACGTCCTCTCGTCGTCGACCTCAAGAGACACCCGGCGCCCCCGTGGATACCATTTCTCCCCGGTCTTGCGTTCCACCCATCCCTAGTCACTCATACGATGGGAAGGGGATGTAGGCGCGGAGTGAAAGGAACCTCCCCGACGTTCGTTGGACGAATCCATGCATGTGCATATCTCCCTCGCCTGTTAATTTTCATCCACCCGGAATCGGCCCCCAGTTAAACAATCGCGCATTGTGGGAGTCTGGGTTCCACCGTTTTCCTCCGTCCATCCGTCCAAATTCCCTATTATTCTGTGACACCGTACGCGCGAGGTGGCCTGCTCAGATGCCAGAGCTTTCAACTTCATCCCGCGCCGATGCTAGATGTTCACCTTCACTTGGTATTGAGACGCGCAGTACATCATGCGGAACTGTTATCCAGGATCTCCTTCGGATGAACAGGTATCGAGACCGACTCATTATTCGTTCGTTGACATGCGGAAAATGGTTCAACGATTTCATAAATCTTGAATCATATTCTAGAATCCTGATCAAGCGCTGATAATTGTGCTCCTAGTCATTTCAATAATCCTGACCGTCCTCCTCGCCACTGCGTGTTTAGTGCGTGCCTTTCTGTTGGGTTCATGGTGGGTAGATACGTCAGGTAGGTAGGTCGATAGGTGCCAAACTGATGAATTCAACCCAAGTAAATGGATCCGTCTCACACCCTGTCAAAATTTCAAACGACAGTTTCTTCCACGGCGCGCCGTATCTGTCTAGGTGCTATTCACCTGAGAGCTGTGTTTGCATTGAAATAACCTCGGAGCTGTTTGGAGCCGAATCAAGTTGAATGCCGCTCAAATTGTCCCGAGTCAAAAGGGGATCAAGGAATTGACTGATGTCTTGGATCTGACTGGCCGGCTTCCATGGAAATGGGAACACGGAAAAACAGAACCAGAACGAGCTCAGACTGTAACCGAGACGCGATCACGAGACAGTCACGAGTGAATTAACGGCATTTAACACTGTTAACAGTTAAATGCACTTCCTTTGACGTGGCAGCTCTTGAGGCTGTACTCCCATCCCTCACGCTCTTCTTCCATGGAGACCAACGAAACGGCCACGGCCTCTTCAAGCGCTGGGACTGCCAGTTCGGTCGAGGTTCCCTTAGACCAGCCATACAATCCATCTCCGAGTGCTCCTCCGATTCCTGCTGATCCTATCAGCCCAGGCAGCATGCCACCTCCGTACATGTCTGTTTACATCGACGACCTGGAGCAGAAAGACTACTCTGACAGATCTGCCTCCGAGGATTCAACTTACAGCATTCTCGAGTCCAGCACTGACCCGAAGCGACCCGCCTCTTCGGCCCTACCACAGGGGATTCCTGTTGTAGGTCAAATTGCACTATTAACGAGCTAAATTGAAAAGCATCTGCAGAATTTAATTATCCATACATTTTCGGTTCTGCGCCGTCGGTCGGATAGGTAAATGTGAAATCATTTTCCACTACGAGTATGCCTAACGCACAAATTTCAGCCGTCTGAATGAGTTTCGCAACTTGGTGAAGTCATGGGAAGAATGGGACACTCTGACGGGTCTTGCCAATTACCAGTCCATCGTGGAGATACTATTTGGCTTCCTGAAGGAGAATTCAACTCCGGTACAAATACAACAGCGAAATAATTCACCTGTCGCTTTACTTACCATCTGTGCAGGACCAACACCGCCATATTGCAACGGAGATATTCGAGAAAATGTCCCAAGATGTTTCTACAATTTCAGCACAGATGATTATAATCTTGAGCGACTCAGAGACTTACAAACAATTTCTGGAGTGTCGTGGGTCTGTTGCTCAAAATCTTTTGGACCTTGTTCAGGATGTATGTGGCCACTGTCACTTGAATTATTGCAGTTGAATATTGTCCTCACCAGCTGCTGGATTCATTCTCTACACCCAGGCCGTTGCTCTCAAGAGCATTAATCAGACTTTCTCATGCATCTGGACTCTATCCTAGGTACTCCACACCATCTGGCTTAGAAATAGTGGGGCCTCCAGTAGCAGCTGGTGCATACAGTGACATCTGGAGGTCTTCGGTTCACGGCCAGAGCGTCGCAATCAAAGTAGTCCGAAAACTCATGGGAAGAGATGAAAACTATGAAAACAATAGACTTGAGGTATGTTTTACTTACTTTGGGATGGTCATACAGCCTTCATCTAGGTATCTTCAGCAAATTATTCTTGAAGCTCTCATTTGGCGCCAGCTTTCTCACCCGAACTTGCTGCCCTTTTTTGGTCTATATTCCTTGGAGAGCAGACTCTGTCTTGTGTCACCATGGATGAATAATGGCCACATTCTAGAATTTCTACAAAATGCATCAGCCAATACTGACCGTCTTTCTCTTGTGAGCACATGCACATACCAGTTTAAATCCTGCCCGGTTTGACAACAGTGCGTCAGATTTTGGATGTAGCAATGGGTCTCGAATACTTGCACACACAGCAGATAGTTCACGGAGATTTGAAGGCAGTATGTTGCCTACTGTCTTGACCTAATGACACAATCATTGACCATTTCAGACAAATATCCTAGTTACTCCTGCAGGCCGAGCTTGTATTGCTGACTTTGGCATATCAACCATTGTTGATACAGAATCAAATGATCCACCCGGAACATCGCCAGTTCAACATGGTACCTTGCGGTACCAGGCCCCGGAAATACTATTGGGGGAGAGGAAAACCCATTATGGATCAGACGTCTATGCATTTGCTTGTGCTTGTTACGAGGTCTGGCTTCAGCATTTGCATTTTAGCTCCATCTGAGATATTTCCTAGATATTGACTGGAAATATCCCATTCTTTGAGGTGTCCAGAGAATCACTTGTCATGTTTCAGGTGATCAATGGGGAGCGACCTTCCAAGCCAGAGGCAACTGTGTGTGACCCTATTCTTTGGATCCTGTTTCAAGATTGTTGGCAACAGGATCCTGACATACGCCCTTCAACTCAACAAATCATATATCGACTTGTAAATCCTCCCATTAAAGCGAAAGAAACTCAATCTGCCCCAGACTGGGATGAGACATCCACTGCCAAATTCCGCCAGCTTCTTCGAGACAGGCATTTATTGCCTCCAATTGCTGAAATTGAACAAATATTTGGAGATGGTGTGTCAGAGTTATACTCCCATTTCGCCGTTTCTCAATTTTTTGTTGATGCAGAAGGACTCAAAGGTGAAGAAATCTTTTAAGCAAAAGTTAGGAAGCTGATCTACTCACAGACCGACACATGGAACAAGACCCAAGTCCAATTACCCTTGAACCTATCCATTTCAAACATTCCTCTTCGCCTGAACTGAATGTATGTACCTACTTTTTCCTCATTATCTTCAAGAGCATTGACCTTCAACTGTTGCAGGTCTTGCACAGTGATGATTCTACAGCCTTGTCTTCTGTTGATTCTCCCAGTGCTTTGAAGGTTTCTGCTCAGCTGATCCTAAGCTCTTTGGCACTCTCTGCTTCCAACAGTGAACGATCTGCTGCATCTCAGGATTCTGATGAATTTGTTTCGACTTTTGTAGTTTATTTGCCTGAACCTTCAACTCCTGATGCCTTGCCACCTCGGTATGTTCTCAACACTTTGTCATCCTTGTAGATGTATTCACTATATTTCATTAGCCAAATGACTCCAGAAGGTCTTCTAACAGAAGACATTCAGACCTTGGAGGCTGAATTTCCTGATGGCCGCAGGATATTTTCAGAACATTCACCTGATGATGCCATACTCTGGGTGGAGACCCACTACACTGACACCCTTCTTGAAACCACTCGGACCCATGGCCTTGGTGGCCCTCTGGCTGCAAAGCTGTCTCCAGATGAATCTACACTGGTTCTCTTTGGGTCGATCCTTGATGATTGGGTCCTGGAAGTTGCAAAATCGCTCGCGGAGGTGTCACATTTCCCAGTGATGATCAGACCACTTGAAGATGACCCTGTCAAGAAATGGAATTCTGACATGATGGAGGAACCTGAATCTCCCAGCCCTCCAAACTTCACTCGCAGAGTATCATCCGAGACATACCAACACAGTGATGGTTCAAATGATGATCTGGATGACACACAAAGCAGCTCTAGCATAGAGAGCATGGAAAGTGTGTCCACTGACAGTGACTTGGATAGCCCTCACGGCGGAGTTTTTCGCCTTCGTGGGGGTGCTAGCAACAACGAAAAATGGGTCAGCCCAGCACATAACATGGACATCCACCTTGAAGTCAAGTCTGATGTGGGATGTAAAGTTGCTATTCTCTCCAAAATACAGGTATGTGATTGTTTATTTTTCATTGTCTTTACTTGATTTGTCCATAGTTCACTGTCCAGTCAAAATACACAGATGGAGTGAACAAGATTTCCCAGCCTCAAATCATTTCACGAACAACATTCATGGTTAGCCCAAGCAGTAGGGATGTGTGGCCAGACCGGTCATATAGCAGAATTGTGTTCCTCGCACATGAATATATTTCTCAGTGTACAGCGTATGTCTAAAAATTTCCACAATGTCAAGCAGCCTGATATACCTGGATACAGATTGCCTTGTGATGGTTACACTCGGCCCAACCAGACAGCCAAGACTGTGAGAACGAGAATGAAAGGAATAACCACCACTGCTACAGTTACTGGAGGTATTCATCCAACTGGAGCATTAGCAGTGGCAGGAAATTATGCTCAAACTAAAGCAACTGAAAACCAGAATGACCGAGTACGAGCATATCATTTTTACTCAACATGTTATTTACCTTTCATTTAGATCACCCCAAAATGGATCGTTGATTATGAGGATGGTGATAGAGGGAATTCCCAAGGCCAGTACTACTGGGAGCAGAATGTTTCATATACCGCCACAGACAACGAGCAGCACCAAATGAAAGTCGAATTTTCGATGGGAATCAATGTCAAAGAAGTAAGCCCATCATATGTTTCAAAGGGGTGCGGACTGATGTGGCAGTCCAGCCCAGCGATGCTAATCTTCCCAAGACTTCGTTTGTGATCCAGAACCAAACCATGTTGTGGATTCGCAACAAATCTCTGAAGAGCCAGGGTTATGGGATGATAGTCCTCACTTCAGTATGGGGTATCTACCAGAGCTGATCGAAAACTCATGACACTTGCATTCATTCATCAAAGTCCTACATTCCGGACGTTACGACGGAAACCGAACTTTACATTGTGGAAGACCAAGTAGTTGAACTTGCTGGTAATTCCTTGACCAGTATGTCAATTATTTTCTTGATACTATATGCACGCTAATTGGGCCAAAGATTTCCAAGCCACAGACGAAACCAAACCCGAATATCCTGTCCCGCTGTCACTATCAATCGGTGTTGCACCCGCTACCGATAGGCCTGGTTGGTTGAAAAGGATTACCAGCAAGCTGACTGGGAAATCTTCGACTGATGGCAAAACCGCAGCGGACCAACCAGGATTTGAGATCTCCAGGCTTTCGCTGCATGACTTCAAAGCACGAGGTTGGGATGCTACGACAGAGCGATGGAGGATGCCTGTTTATCCCCCTTGGGGCAGAACGCTCAGGCAGGCCCGGGAGAACCCGACAGCTAATGTCCAGGATTTAGAAGCGGTCAATCCCACGGAGAACCAAGCTAAATTAAAGGGGAAACAGCGTGAGCGAGCAGAAGACGAGGAGGCCATGGTTGAAACAATGACTGACGAGTCGGATGCTTCTGACGTTCAAGTTGGGACGAAACTTGCTGCTTCTTAACTAGTAGCGCGTCCTGTGCTTTCGTTTCTCTCTTCCTTTAATGTAACAGTATACTCAGCCTGAATTATGTATGCTCGGTTGAATGGATCTCGAAAATATTTATATAAAAATGAAGCAGTGACGCGCCTCGCATCACGCTACGTCCGTAAACCGCCCGATCACATAGACCTTTAGCCAGCTCCACTTCCCGCACCGCCCTCGATCGAGTATTCCATTTCAACCCCTATTCTATTTGCTATGTATTTTGTACCTCAGTAGTTCTCCTATATGATCCGTTTTCCCCCTCGATTTCCGCTTCGACTATCGGGCCCGGCCCTTGTTGTTGCTGTGGTCCCAAGCTCTCTGAGCTTTGTTGTCCCAACTCGCACTTTTAGATTCCTTCCTTCTGTCTTGCTACGCACTTGTACAGTTGGTTGGTTCGTCAGCAGACTCGCCGGACACGACGCTTGCATCGGAGATACGGGACTATAGGTTTAATATCCCTGGTTCAATTTCGGTGTCCGGCATACCTGGTCCGTAAGATAAGCAATCCGCGCACCCTACAGGAACCGCAAAAATCCCTTATGTAGCACAGATCTCACTTCAAAAAATTACTTTGCGCCCTCTAAAAGGGGTGGGATTCGTTAGAGTTGCTTCCAACGTCCCACTTAATTTAGCATCTTTCGTGATCCCGATACGTTCAAGGCACAGCTCGACGGATAAGAGAATAGGAATAGGAGGAGGATATGAACATACATGAGGCTGTCAAACGGGGGATGTAACTTCGCCCCCACTATAATTACCGTGCACTCATACCATTCGGCAGGCATTCTGATGGGAGAAACGCGGCACGTCTACGTGCCTGCCATGCCCACGATGCCCACCCTGTCGCGGATGCGGGCGATCTCGCTCGCGGTGAACGTCCCCTTACTCGCACGAAATCCTCGAAGGCGAGCTGTGCGTCGGCGTCAGTGGGGAATTTGGTGCTGTGGGTGGATGTGAGTAAGAGCGAGCAGGGATGAAAAGGATGTAATGAATGAGTGGTCCTACACCAGGACCGAGGGCGCCATTCCAGAGAAGAACCGAGACACCACTCAACGCAACGACCTCGCGCCACTCGGTATATTACAACGCCAAAACTAGAACGGACACTCACCGCAAGAACACCAGCAAATCCTGCCAAAACTCCGGGTCGGCGATGGCGACATGGTACGCAGAGAGCTCCGGGAGAGCAGACAGAGAGTTGTCGAGCGTAAGGGTGATGTCGGCTGTGGCGCCGGGTGTCTCGCTCGAAGGCGAGGGCGAGAGGACAACACTTGGGATGCGCTGGTGTCTCCGCGGCGCGGTGGGTGCGGGACCGGGACTCGGGCTGAGTTTCGGGGAAGGGTCGAGGGTGAGAGTCGGGGGCGTATCAGCGGGCATGAGTTTGAGGACGAGGTTCACAGTATCGCCGTCGGAAACAGGGTGCTCTTTCACGAGCTTCGCGTCGGCGAGGACTTTTCCTTTGAGTAGCAAACGCTGGGACGCGGCAGGTGGGCGGTTTGGCTTTGCAGCAAGACGCGCTTTGACTTGCGGGATGGTGCCGGTGGGCTAGATCGCGATCGTGTACGCTGTGGATGGCTTGAGTGACTTGAATGTGAGCGTGAGGGGTGCAGAAGACGACTGGGAAGCTGCCTGGGTCCTGCGAGGCGGTGCAGGGAGCGAAATCTATTGAATCGATGTCATCACTGGAGTGCTAGAGAGAGAGAAAGCGCACGGACGTGGAGGACGGGAACCTTCTTGAGAGAGTTCTGGGGAGGCTGCTGGTAATCGTCCTTGTATGTTATGGGCTGGGATGCGAGTAGACGCGTAGAGAGGCCTCCACGGTCGGGCCGTGAACACATATGATCGAAAAATAGATATATGCGGTCACGTCGTAAGGCTGCATTGATATTTTTTAACCAAAGGTTATGGATTCCAGCCGTATTTATGATGCTGTTAGGATTTCTTATTACTCGGCTCACACGGAGATTCCATATCAGATGCGATGCAACACTTACTAGAATAGCAAAAAAGGTTGAATGTCACCTTTTCTTGATTTAAATCATAGAAGATTGCATCCCAATATCAGGCCCCAGTTCAGAGCAGGCCAAGACATATATTTCTTTAACCAAAGTTGTTGAGTTACATTCCATATCAACTTTTGGCCATGCATATCACACTCTAAAGCAATGTGCTCAAGCATTTCCGGAACATTGCAGCCACGGCAATATCCCTTCATCTCCTGTGTATCAATGTGGGACCAGAAATCTCCCACTCTAAACATATTGTGTAAGCACTTCCACATAAATTAACAGACAAAATTAGATTTGGGTCACTCGCGTTAAAAAAACAACTGGTGTTAAACACATGGAGTGGCCTACTCATGGATGAAGATGCACTGCCGGACGACTGGACCTGCACAGAGGGGGTTTTAGTGGGTATGCGGCCCATAAACAATAGACATGGGATAGGATAATATTTCGGGCCAGAGTCCCACACTGGTTAAATAATGTGCGTAACGGCATTTCCTCCTGGACAATTTTCATCGGCAGCAACTGGCTAAAACCCAGTAACACAAGCGGATGAGCTTGGAATGCTTCTGCAGACTGAGTTTCATTACCCAAACACTCCAAAAAAAAAAAAAAAAAAGATATAAACACAGGGAACGCGTCTCCATCATGTGGGCGCTAGTTGAAATTATATAAACAGTGCATTTATGTAAGCTCGGCAGCTTTTCCCTCCATCCAGGTTTCTCCTACAGGGTTTACTGGTGAGGTTTTGACGCACCCACAGCCGTAGGTAAACAGTAGATAGTCCTAGATATTTCTCGGATTCTTTACTTACTGGAGATTCGGTTGGAAGGATATTATTTACTCGCTACGTACAGCTCCGCTTATTTCCTTATATTCCCTCTGTTCTTGCCTCGCCGAGATCCCCGGAGCTACCTGTACCCTGACGGTGGGGACGCGACGCAGGCTTCGAGGACATAGAATTATGCCAGATACATTGTAAAATCTATTGCACTACACACAGAGTGAAATAAACTATTTCATGCACATAGAGCGGTAGATAATGTATGAAAATAGGGGGTAGGAGAAATCTCAAGAGGATTTGAGGACGTCTTTGAGCCGAGATAAAGTTCAGGATCGAAAGTCGGTCGGTGATCTCGGACTTCCTGATTTGGGAGGTTGACCTCTTTGGACTGATGTGACGTCTCAGCAGTGCACGGCACACGCGTTAAGTACCTCCGCGCCACTTCCAACGTCTCGCGCCTGCGCCACTCGTGTCTTCGCCTCTGTCCCCTCTGGCCGTGGCCTTCCGAACTCTTTGGTGCACTTCTAGCAATTCTGCACCCAAGATGGGCCCCTACGCCTGTACATGATGCACATAATTCTCTGTTAAATAATGCTCCATAAAGTTCGTCTTCAAATGTATCTAGTATAAAGAATAGTTGATTTCCAGAGACGCGGAGCAGCCCAATAGCAGGTAAAATGAACGGCGACCATGCGAATTGCCCATAGACCCGAAATAGATGTGGCTGTGATGCCGATGATCCGTCCCCCCATCAGTGATTCGCGTTGCCAGATCATATGGTAAGATCCAGAGACGCTCACCTCTTCTTCAACTTGGTGGCGTTGGTGACATGGATGTCATCTGACGGGTGGTCAAAGCGAGTTATCCTCATTCGCCACTGCCAGCTCTCTCCTTCCTCAGTTATAATCCTATCAATTCGGGCTATATACTTATATATATATACTTGGGGTGTGGGGCCGTGGCAGGGCCCGGCGGAAACTTCGTACTTATGTAGTCCTACTCAGTATATCAATACATACAACGTACCGAAGCAGTACCAAGCATCTGATGGAATGACAATGATAATTACATGGTCAAAAAGACCAAGAAAAATCTGACAGAGTGGAAAGAAAACAAAAAGAATGCAGATGGAAAGGATCAATCTCATGCCCTACAGATTCCCCGAGGGAATGTTGGCAAAGACATAGCCAATACCGCCCGCACTTGAACTGCCGGTGTGTGCCGTCAGAGTTTGAAAACATCTTCGATGCATTGTTGCTCGAGTCTGAGATAAATTTGATTATAGCAAACAATTGCACAAGGATAACCAACAATAACAATATTATCTAGGAACTTTCTATATTATTAACAGATAACAGCACTCAAGTGGCAGAGAGGCCATGGAGTAATTCAGATTCTACTTGCTGGCAGATGCATGGGAGCTGGTATATAGATATATATTGGTTCAAGATGAAAAAGAAAACATGTGGTGCGCCAAATGAAGTTCAGTTCACATAAAAATACATTAGCTATGAAGCAGGATAGCCATGTGAGATATGGCGACGAAAGGTTTCAAAAAGGTTCAAAAATAAAAGGATGCATAACGGAGGGTTCGAACGGGTGACTGCACGATTACCTAAAAATAGGACAGCCACTAATTTATCACAGAAATCGTATTGAACTTGATAAAAAAGACTACAAACACAGCCACTAAACGAGTAACTAAGTTGAGGTGATCAAATGAAAAATTCAGGTCGTCAAAATTCTCGTATAAAGTTTGTTTAAATAGACGATTCCTTATTACATAAGTACTCGTAATATTCAAATATCACAAGATCTACGGATACAATCGCTGGACCGCGTCAGTCCTAACCTCTCCCTCAACCCTGAAGCTGAGGAAAAGCAGATATTCAATATGCATTGCGAGTTACTGCAGCGTTTGCTTGGTCTCATTTACGCTCTAGCATTGGCCGACTGTTGAACATATGAGCGATGGATAGATAACCTCCACGTTCACCAACGAATTTCTCTCCGAAGCAGGCATTTCGCCAGGTGGCGGCGATGGAGTGACGGCAGGGCCTGGGAGCAGGCTACTCAAAAAGGCCGTGTGATGGGATGACATGGGAAGCCAGTGAAAAAAAAGCCGTCTTGGGAGATCCTCGGAGATCCTGGGAAATCTTGCGTTAAATGAGGCAAGATTTCCCAAGATCTCCCAAGATGGCTTTTTCACTGGGTGTGAAGCTTCGCAGCGAGTTTACATGACCCGATTTCTGAATGGAATTTAGAATCTCTCCATATTTGTATTCGCGAACGTTACTTCCAGAATCCAACGAGGGGTAAAGTAATTTTGGTGATCATGCCATCTTCGCGGTTCATCTGCGGGTGTCGGCGATTATCCCGATATAAATTTATCCGGTCAGCGTATTTTTGTTTGCTTCATCGTGTACCACGGATACCACAGACGGTGAAAGTTATTTACATAGCCTTGCCATAAAAATAATGAATGAACTGACAGATTGGAACGAATTCGTGGAAGCTGGGAATCACCGTTAGCTGAATCTTGCTGGGCGCCTACGCGTTTGGGACATGAGGACTGCATCTCGCCATTGGATACCATCGTCCCCAAAATAAAGTTAAACTTACGTAGAATATGCCGAGATTTGCGCCGTGAATAACAACAGTGCGGGCGACGTTAACATGAGTCATGGATGTGACCTGGCGAGGAAACACGATGCTTAGTCGTGTAGCAACCTCCCGGAATCAGGCGGGCTTCGAGGTGCAGTGCCAGAATCAATTTTTACCTGTTCCAAGACGCTCCAACTTCTCTTCGGAGTCACATTGGAACGAACTTCTTGTGCACGAGCATAAGGAGTAGTCCCCGAGCTCCCGAACTATACATCTGTGCAGAGGGATTCCAGTGCTGGTTTTTAACTCTACCTCTACCTCAACTCTACACCTCTAAACCATTACATGTCAAATCCGTACTACCCGGCGTTAGAATCTCAAGGGATTATACACACCAGCATTTCTGGGGTGATATTATTGCTATCGTCTGACCGTATCTTTGCTGACTTACTTAAGATGTCTTCTCCTTGCCACACCAATCCCCTGCTCTGTGTTCTAAATAAAACGACGAACACGCGAAGGGTTCGACAGGCTACGTGGGCCATTCAATAACGTTCGACAATATCGATTAGCACAATCTCTGCTGGATAGATGCTTCAACAAAGCGAGCTCGTTCCTGGCTTGTTGAACAATTAGCATGAGATTGGCGTCAAGGGAGAATGATCGATTGGTAGTTTTCTGAGTAACGGTCCGCGCTGGATCCAAGCCAAATCAGGTAGAAGCATGGCCTTCCTTTTGACCTTCTGTTTAGCAATCTCCGATTGGAGACTGGAAATGAAATATTAAGGGAAAAGCCCCGCGAAGTGGTAGCATGTAAACGGCGTGTCACAAGCGTCTTCATAGTAAACTGACAGTTTCAATTCTGGGACCACGTCGGTATATCCACCCCTCCTCCTTCCATAGGGCGATGACTTCAACTTAACCGAGACAATGAGAGCGAAATATGGGAGAGCCTCATCGATCCAGATGAATAAATTACGGCGAACCCCAGAGTGCGCGTAATGAACAGCTTCAGATCATACAGCTCTGTGCTCTAAATAGACGACTGGAACCCACGAGAAGTCAGAAGAATATATATGTAAATGAGCAGCGGACTGATCAGCAGACTTCACAGTAGCCCACATAAAACTGCAATGACTCAAATTGCTCTACGATCCTCCTTCAATGTCTAACAACTCAACCTACGTAATGGTCGTCCCACCAAACTCTAAACCGATGCATCCAGATGCATTCAAAGGCCAAGGGCAGCGTCTTGGAAAGATTATTCACATTTCATTTAGAGTATTCATTTTACTGATGAACCTCTTTCATGATAGACAGAGGCCGTCGATACCTCTGATACTTCCGATACCTCCGATACCTCAGAGTCAGCTTCGACTACCGTTCTCAACATCTCACCCCCCTCTGAATCAAAGGCGCGCCACACCAGGACCATTTTTCTCCGGTTGATATTCATTTTTCCAGACCGTCCAATCGCTCAACTCAATTGCGGACGCAGTGAGCCCAGGAATATCGGCAGGTTATGGACTGAGAAACAACTTGGCAGATGGCGCGACGACGCGCGATAGCTTCCGGGAGTCTGCAGGCGTCTATACTGCGTTAGTTCCTTTTGGCCTTCCACATGAATCTCTCACAGTGTCCCGATGCGTTAGGAGCAGAAGGAAACATCAGGCTGATCACTATGGCAACCGAAAGCCTCGATGAACGAACCGCAAACTCAACCTTCGGTCTGTCGAACCCGTTGGCATGCTGTGATACTCACAATTCATTTGCTTTTCAGAGGCCGGAGAGGATGTGGTAGTCCGGCAGAAGGGGCCAAATATTAACGCCAAACGGAACAACATCGAGACACGTCAGAGCATCGACTTCTTTACCAAGTATCTACTAATACTGATACATTTTGATAGTTGCTCGGCAGGTGGCTGAAACGCGTAGCGGAATTCGATCACTAGTAATTGACATCAACCGTGACCGTACTTTTGGTATGTCTCCTAGATTTGGCCATTTAGATTATTTGTTGAATGGATTTTAGTTGACCTTGACGTGGGGATCGAGTACACTGGGGGAAAGGTGAAGGTAGTGCGAGATGGAAAGTTGGCCAAGGACAAGGATGGAAAGTTAGTTTAATACCGCTAGGGAAGTCGGAGCCGTGGTGACGTTGACACGGCGGCGTAAGGCGGGGACAGAGGCGGTGTTGAGCGATGGTGGTGCCGAGCGTGAGTGGCGACTGGGGGTACGGGAAGACAGGGGAAGGTACGGGCCTGGAAGTTGGGTAGATGGTCACTGTATCTCGTTGGCGATAGTGGTATGAATGCGAAGCATGCGCATCTTGACAATCGCCCAGCGTCAAGCGGCGGCAATTGCCGGACTTTTAAACAACGCCGAGATGTCCGAGGCCCACCCGAGAGTCGGGCCACTTTTGTTTCGAAATCCAAGCACTCGCAGAAGGCAAGGTGGATGAGTCACCCCTAACTTTGGGAACTGACAGATAACACATTGATAGTCTTTGACAGGCTTCTTTTTCGCGTTTGAGTTCCTTCAGCTCTCGTACGTACAACTTCTTCGACCTTCTCGTCGGTGTTGAATTGTAGAGCAATTTACGCAACAGGGTCACGGATTTATCGAGGCATTGCCGGTATATCCACGTACCTGAAATGTTTGGATCGCCATATCAAAATAATTTGCCGAACTCTGCAATCTCGTCGTGGTTTCGTCAGCATTAAAGAACGCAATTACCCAGTTCTTGTTCTGGAGGATGCTGTGTTTAAACTCGTCAATGACCCTGGATTAACGGCATCAGTCACAGGAACCCTGAATACAATCACAACCCACGCATGCAATCGCTGCACCACGTCAGTCCAAACCTCGCCCTTAACCTTGGCTGAGGAACAGCAAATATTACATATGCGTCGCAAGCTCCTGCAGCGTTTTCTTGGTCTCGTTTACACTCTAGCATCGGCCGGCTGTCAGACACGGTCACATATGAGCGATGGATATATAACTGACCCCCACGCGCCGGATGATGTCCAACAGGCGCAGTTGCAGCCGCCTTGAGCCCCGGCACAGGAACCTCGCCTACAACGGCAAGGCAGAAGGTGAACACGTTCACCAGTGAATTGCCGCCCGCATCAGGCGCTTCGACCGGCGGCAATGGAGTGACAGCGAGGCCTGGAGTGGGAGTGGGTTACTCGAAGAGGCCGTGTTGGATGACCTAGTATGTAGCTTCGCAGCGAGTTTGGATCGCAGGGACATGACCAGATTTCCGAATGGAATTCAGAATCCCCCCATATTTGTATTCGGCAGATGGCCATATGATATTCTCTGGTTCATCGGCGGCGATGAGATCCCAATAAGATAGATGTCAAAGAAGATAGCAAAAATACGTTAACGGGAGCTATAAATTTAGGATATATCGGGACAATCGCCGCTACCCGCAACGATCACCAAAATTACTTCACGTCTGATGTTCGCTGGAAACACCTTAACAGTATCCAACATAGATGTCAGGGTAAATTCATTGTATTGTAAATTGTAACAGCCATAATTGCAAAATCAAATCCTAACAGTACATCTTTCAGAGTAATTCTCGACACGATGCATAGCAAAAAAAATGGAGGCATATCAATAATCACGTAGAGCTGTTTTTACTCCAATCAAAGCACTACGGAGCTGTGAATAGGAAGCTACGAGCCCTGGACTGTGTAACAGGATCACACCCGCAAGACAGAATGAGGAGAATACTGTTGAGTTAATTTTCATCACCGACATTATGACTCGTTTCAACCTTCTTGAGGAAGTTAAAGACTTGTAAGTACTGCTCTCGTTTTGAACGACTAGGCTATCGCATTTTGGGTCAAGTCATGACCATTATAATGACATTAAACCTACCTCATCTGCAAGCAAGACTGGATCCTGTGGTATCCAAAACCTCCCCTCTTCATTCTTGGAATAAGGATTCCTCAACAAGGAATGCAGGTTCTCTGTCCCACATTGTGAAGACCACTCTGTGACAGGAACCCGATTTATATGATCGAACCAGTGTCAAACTGCATAGTGATCGCGAAGGGATGAATTCAATTGCCACATAGCCATACATGCATTAACTATGTTTGCATGTTCATCCTGTATCCTTTTTTTTTTTTCTTCGTTGAATTCGACAGGGGGTGTGACGCATAACATTTGGAACATATTCGACATTTCGACACGGCCCAGGTTGGACCGTGACACCTCCCAAAATTTTGACACCGTCCCAAAAGGATGCAGGGCATCATACAGTCAACTGGGGCTTGTTTCTGGATGCATGGAGAGCCTGGCAGATTCACATTTAAAATTAATTGTTTTGCCTGGTGGCTTTATTGAGTTCAGCCTGATATTTGCCTGATATGCAGCTAGAAATGAGACAGAACAATAAATGTGGCCAGTATTGATGTAGGGATGCACAAGAGATTCAATGGGGATTTCTGGCCCTCGAAACACACTTTGTACGATTTTCTTAACCGTCTGACCAATTCAACAACCCCCGCTGTGATGCGTGACAACAAACCAAAGTTCGTATTCGACAACCCCCCCTGTGACGCGTGACTGTCGAATTGAATGAAAAAATATAGTATCTTTTTGGTTCAGATCAACAAGGAACTTGGTCCTTGATCCAGGTTGAATGAGAAAATCTCAGAGGGAAGTATGAAAGAATATGATTGGTGTGGCTGTCCCAACACTTCCCGGGATCTCGAGAATTGCCTGATAATCCTGGGGTGTGAAAAGAATATTGAAAGACTCTAGATTCAGCACACTGGCTAGGAAGTCCAATGATGGAGGTTCATTACAAGTACTTATGTAAGAAGGGATCATCCTTTTTCGTTTTTTTTGAGTGTTTGGGATAATGAGACTCAGTCTGCAGAAGCATTCCAAGGTCATCTGCTTGTCTTGCTGGTTATGAGCCAGCCATTGCCAGGAAACATTGTCCAGGAGGAAATGCCGTTACACACATGTTTAAACCAGTGTGAGGTTCCGGCCCGAATCAATTATCCTATACCATTTCTATCGGTCATGGGCCGCATACCCACTAAAGCCACCTCTGTGCAGGTCCAATCATGTGGCAGTGAGTCCTCGTCCATGAGTAGGCCACTCCATGTGTTTAACATAAGGTGTTTTTTTAACGCAAGGGGCCCAAATTTGATTTTGTCTGTAAGAAAATGCGGTCACGTCGTAAAGCCGCATTGCCATTTTTCAACCATTGGTTATGAATTCCAGCTGCAGTAATGATGCTGTCAGGGTTTCTTATTACTCGGCTTACATGGCGGTTCCATATCAGATGCCATGCAACCAAGACTAGAATAGCAAAAGTCTCGCCTTTTCTGGTTGAATGACACCCTTCCCCGATTTGAATCTTAGAAGATTGCATCCTAAGATTAGGCCCCAATTCAATGTTGGCTAGGATGTATATCTCTTCTACCAAAGTTGTTGTGTTACATTCCATATCAACTTTTGCCCATGCACATCACACTCTAAAGCAATGTGTTACAGAGTTTTGGGAACATTTCAGCCATGGCAATACCCTTTTATCTCTTGTGTATTGATGTGGGACCAGAAATCTCCCACCCTGAAAGTATTGTGTATGCACTTCCACAGAAATTCTTGTAACAGGTGTTGCAGTGTTACTGACCGGATGGATCTCCAGATCATTCCATTGGATGGTGTATACTTGGAAATTTCTTCCACTGAGCATCGGATGCGGTAGTCCTGTGTGTTAGCAGGATCGACCGTCACGCGCCGTCTATCATCTGATTCATCTCCGTTCCTCCGTACCCGGAGTTTCTTCCGCTACTTCCGCCCTCGTTGCTCCGTTGCTACTTATATACTTCCCGTATCCGTACTTTGGGCTGCTTTTGTATTCCTGTCGCCCGCCCCAAATATACCTTCTGTGGCTTGACCTCTTGTGTGACCTAACCTTCCAACACTGTGGTTATCACGCCATCCCAGTAGGCGGTCGACCTTATTATATAAGCACCCAATTGGGAAGTCACATGTCTACTACATTGTCGCGACTTGATGCGTCAAGGGTAGCCTAGAGGGCGTATCCCATGAAAAATGGGCGCTGGGCTGCTTGAAATACATTAAATGCCTCTGATCTTCTTTGTGGTATATTTTGGAATGCAACCGGCAGCTCACCTTTTTAAAGCCTTTTATTCCTAATTTGATTGAAGAATATGTCTGACACAGGAATCACCTAGATAAAAGCCCCCTATGGTTTTCGTGTGTTCCCTGAACAATTATAAGTCTTGTTCATGTCATCTAATTGCTGAACCTTTAGGTTTGGCTACCCTGGGGAACTTGGGTTTTGGCCTTAATTTTGCTACATGTACAAACAGATGCAGTAAGCTAGCGTTAGTCATTGCAACATCTGGTCGCTGAAAATGTGGAAGGCCACCGAGGCAAATATGCGAAGAGACAGAGATAACCAAGAACACAGTGGGTATTTTGTTGTGATCCTACCAGCTTGAATCCTACTGCGCAAACCCGAACAGAGACTTGTTCGTCGGCTGGCGTTAGTCATTTCTGCTTTATAGTGTCCGTCATCACCGGGCGACACTCGTGATCTTGCCAAGTCACGAATCTCTGCTTCCTCCTCCATGTCGTTCCAAACCACCTTCTGCGATTTGCCCATATCCACCAGGTTTGACGGTCACGCCGCAACCTCCTGCGTTTCTCTCGACTGGGTGATGGACTCGGGGCTCCGTACACGCAACTCTCAAGCCTCTGGTGTCCTCACGCTTCCGTGTAATCTCGGCGCCATCTCGATGTTCTTGAACAATGTCCCTGTAGCCGCTTCTCTGGCCTGTGATCTATTACTTGGCTTGGACTGGTTCAACTTTGCTATGTCTCTTGCGGCTGAACTTGTAGTGTATCTAGTTCCTGGCGTCTCGCTAGATCTTCATCGCTTCACACTCTCAACCAGCGGCACCGTAGACTCTGAACATCCATCCTGCACTAGTGTGTTTTAACCTCCTCTGACAGCATTTCGGGCTAATTACTATACTTCCAGCTACATTCATCGCGCCCAGGTTCCGAGGAAGCTCCAGCGTGGCTTCCTCCGGACCAGTAACCTTGGAAAGCCTTACACAGACGCGAATTCAAAGTCTCACCGAATGATTCTCGCCCTTCGCTGCCCCACCTGTGCACCCGACGGCTTGGCTTCCATGTTCCAAAACGCGGCCACTGTATACGATACCCTTCGTGCCGCCGACGAAAAGCTGGAGACTGACAACAGTGAGGTGCGTGGTCAGAGTTTTCATTTTTATACTATGGTTACTGAGACACTGCACAGAGTTTCGAGATCACACACTGTGTTGAATGCACCGGTGAATCTGTCGATGACATTATTGTGCTTGCACGACTGGAGCCTACGTACGAGGTCGGTGGATTGCCTCTGATTTTACAGCCCTCACTGATTAGCTCTAGGTTCCATATGTGATTGATACGCCGTCGTCGGCCTCTCACACCCCTCGCCGCAGAGTTACCAAAGTAGGAGCCACCGCGAACACCACTGACAGTGTGGCGGACGTTGAAATGGCGGCTTTGGAGCCCAAAGGTAAGCAATCGGCTCTGAGTTCACTAAAATATCCTAACTGCCAGATTTCAGAACGTAAAGTCGGTGACACTTATCCTCCAAGCGTTCTTTCGAACCACAGAGGTCCCTACTTCTCGCACAGCAAAGCCGTGGTCACCCAGCGTGATTACACGGACACCGACGGGAGCCTCATTGCGCCGGGTGAGCTCTACAACACCCTAACCGAGGGCACTCTTGTCCTGGTGACTGTTTACTTCGTCACCTATGTCATGAAGGACCTCAAGAACGAGAGGGGTGATCCCCAGGTTGATAGAAAGGTGCATACCCATCGCAGTACTACCTTTTTATCCACTGATTATTACTCAGCAGATTTACCACTTGATTGTCGACAAGCTCAAAGTTCTCGACCGTGGCAATGGTGCGCCATGGGATCCGCCCGTTCCCTCGATGCCTGAGCCTCGTACGTACTCTCCCGGTGCGAGCCTGAGGAAGCGTGCTAGAGACGATGGGACTGATGCTGCGTTCAACAACTTCGGCAAGGCAGCAGCTACCTCAGGGCCAAAAAAGCCGAGACACCACTAATTATCTTATAGTGATCCAAGGTTCCTTCATTGTCTCGTAGTCTCTCCTGCATTACATTCCTTACTACAGCCCAGTCTCTCCAGAAATTGTCGTACATTATAGTCCATTTTAATTTGAACATTCATTTGATCAATTTCGGTGGTGAATGTCACATCATTATCTTAGACAAAACGGCCATGTTTTATCTCAGTCCCTATATCCTCCTAGGTAGACAGAAAATCTCTCGCTCTTGTTTTTCTGCGCTCACTCGCCAGCGCGTCAAAAAAGCTGTGTGGCTTAAAAGCGATCACTTTTAAACGGTGTCTTGATATTTACCCTATTTCCGTGTCCTTCGGGGACACGGAATTAGAACATAGGCAACTAGAAATGTTACCGGGGGACAACATTTTTAGGACCAAAAAACCATGACCTTTGAGAGGAATGAACCAATGGGCATTGGGTCCGCTACAAGAAGTCCTAACTTGGTCTTAACCACCAGACTAACTGAGTTCGCTCTTGACCTTCCTAAAGGTTCAGCACCCGCCTCGAAGAGGCCCAATCCTCCGTCATGTCAAAATTCACGTCAAATGACACCAAGATGCGTGAAATAAATGGCTTGTTTGGTTGAGCATCTCCCATCATTACATAATAAGGTCGACCGCCGCTTATCAGATGCGGTAACTAACAGACTGTAACAAGTGTCTGTCTAGAGAGACTACGGATGCGGTCCAGATTGATAAATGTGGATTTTCAGTGAGGTCTTGGCTGTATCATCCGTATAACCTTGGTGAACAATCTCTGAGAACTCAGCGTTAAATATTCCGGAGCACTCAAAAATAAGTTCAATTTCTGAGTTGACCTGGACTGGTCGGATGTGTTTGTTTGTTAATAATTTAGCTGGGCTACTAAAGACTTTCTTGAATAGAATCTGAGCTACTCTCTCATTCAATGCTATGAACATGATTCTCAGAGGGCAGAATTTTGGGTCTGAAAATGACATTCTTAAATTTTTTATTTTTGTTTCACCAGTGCTCGCGACAAGAAATCTGATGAAGAGCAGATCAGGAGCAGAACATTTCTCTGGGTGTTTTGTAGTAAAATCAGGAACCCTCCCAAAAGTGCTGATGGAATGTTAGGGGTATTTCTGGTCTGTCAAAAGTTAGAGACAGGTCTCACTGTCCTGAGTGTCATTAGTGTTGGTCTTGATCATCAGTTCAATACTCGGATCAAACTCGGTGGGATGTAGTATGCGTGCATGTAAGAAGACTGTCATTAGTCTTGATTCTTATCCATAAATTTTATACCTCCTTGCTGGAATTTCATTGAGTGATTCTTCAGAAGCAAATATACAGAAACCACTTCCCATTCCCACCATAGAGGGTTCTCTTTTGAGGCCCACCTCTTCCCCTATGGCATGTAGGCCACCCTACTGAACTTCATAGAGTCTCTAGTGGGTTTTTAAGTCAGGCAAGAATCAGCAGGAATCAACCTAAGCCTGTACAACATTTCAGATGTACAGACTGACAGCAGTGTAGCACAAATATACATTCGCAAATATGAATATTCATCGAAGTGATATTCACATTCGTACGAGTATTAATGGCGAATATTCATGGATTAGTAAGCTGTATTCGCGAATACTCGTGAGTGGCAACTATTCACACTCAGTGAGTTTGAATACTCGTTAGTTGTGAGTTATTCATGAATAGCATATAAAGTTCAACTTCAGCTACTGAACTACGAGCTGTCATCTTCAACAACAATAACTTTAGATGATCCCTGTGCCTCAGCTGAAGCCGGTGCTCTCCGCTTCTTTTTGCGTGTCCAACCCTCAGCAAGCTGGCTTTCGAACTCGTCAACTGCAATGAGGTCCGGGTCGCTTGCCCACTGGGGTGGTTGAGAAGGTTTGAGGTAGTGCTCGAGCATGAATTGTGCTTGAGGAGTTTACCACATCTAAAGACAGATATAGGACCAATAAAATGAACCAAGCAAAGGGACACACTGAATACATTCAAAGAGATAGACAGGCATGAAATTGGGCGTTCCTCCGGGGTTCTTGACCTTGACGAACACAATTTCACCTTCCTTGTTGCGCTCCAGCACAGGTTTTTTGAACTCTGAGTAGAATGTAGCATGATAGTTGTGTCGTGCATGGCCTAATAGATAGGAATCAGGCATAATGTGTGGAAGTAAAGTTCAACGCAGATGCAAGTCATTCTCCTCGTCACATAGATCATCATCTGTGAGGTCGTTGTTGTCGTACTGCTGCTTATCTGGTGCTTTTCCATGGCGATGAGATGATGCACAAGAGACGTTGCTACTGGGAACCTGTGAAGCACTTTCGTCTGGTGCAATAGACTCGCTGTCGTTGTCAGATCATGGGAATGATGGAGGCTCTGGAGCAGATGGAGGATGAGAGCTTACAGCCTTCCTCTGATTTCTCGAAGATGCAGAGGCCATCGGGGTGTTGAGTTGTTGAGCCCCATAAGTGCAGGTTAAATGAGAGTACCAAAACTCCGAAGAATATAAGCTCCTCACCGATGCAAGTGTTTGGAAACTCCGAGGAAGATCAGCTGCTCGTCATGGTCAGCATTCAGAAACTCCGAAGATAATCAGGTCCTCTTGATGGAAGCCAGCTGTAGCATGGAAAGAAGACAGTAGCTCACTTCACGATCTGTTACTTCCAGCTTCAGCATTGTATACTTCCAATTTTGACAGATTGACAGATGGACATTGTTGAAACAGACAGATGACTCGGGAATCTGCCAAGATACGGTTGGTTCTCTCTGATCCAAGGTTGCTCTATTCCACAGTGATTAACCCAGGATTACCTGACAAATATTCGCGAATATCAACTTCCCCAAAGCCTGATATTCGCATTCACATGAATAGCACTGCTGCCCCAATTCACGAATACAAATACTCGCAATTCGTGAATGGACAGGCACAAATATTTGTGTTATTTGATACTCGTGCTACACTATAACTGACAGAGGTCTTAGTACTCTCTGGCTGCATGATGCTACTACTCCTCAACACGTCACAGCCCACCACCCACTGACTCTAGGGCAGTTTCTTGTTGCCTCCCTGGTTGCTTCATTTGAGGACTGGCACCTCATATGGATCCACACCATGGAGACTCTCTGTCTTGCCACCAAAGTGACTAACCACCCAGCACAATGTACTAGGTGCAGGGTGTCCTGTGACCTGCTGGTCTTTGGATGGTTTTAATAAGCAGTCCCCTGCCTTATTTTCAACTACTGTATAATTTCAATCAATTCAACTGTCACACATCACACCCCCTGCTCGGTGTTGAATATTGGCACTGGGTCACCCATCATGCCCCCATTGGTTGAACCTAAAATTTGACATGCAGCCCCCCAAAACAGGAATTGCTACTCATGCCCGGACTTCTTATGTAATTGATGCCATCAATTTCTGTTGAGTGCACCAATTCTCGTTATTTTGGTCATCTATAGCCATGCTAATCTCGAAACTGGTTCCTAGGTTCAGGTTAATGGTTTGGGCTCAAGTTAGGTTTTGTGGTTAGGGGTTTTTGGTTTTGGTTAGAGGTTAGGGGTTTTGGTTAGCTGATAGAGTTCATGTTAGGGCTTCAGGTTTAAGTTAGTGTCAGGGCTGAGGTATCATTATGCTGTTGTTTGGAGGACATTCATATGCAGAAAGATATATTTATTATGTGGAGAAAATATTTGTTTAAAATGGCAGAAGTGTGACATTACTGTTACATGTCACAAAATCCGGGTGTGGGTTTACACTCCCCCAAAACACCTAAATTTGCACCTGCAACATGAAAAATCAGAATTTTTGGTTCCATGCTCGATTTTTTTTAGGTTTGTTACACAAAATTTTGGCTGGGTCGAATGGTCAAATTAGTAATTTGGGTCACATAGCACACCCCAGGTCGATTTGATTGAAAAGATACAGTATCCCTGAAGGGACCCTGCTGGGATTTGGCAAAAAAACAGTTTTAAGGTTGTGTTGAGGACCTGCCAGATGAGTTGTGACTGAATCATCACATGCGAAGCTGCTTTATCAAGGCAGGACTCAACAGCATAGTTTAAACATCATTTCAGATGTGGGGAATGGCATAAACCAACATCATTCCCCAGCAAAAGGCCAGAGGGGACTCCATTACATGGTGCCTTTACAAAGTTCAGCCAACCAAATCAGCCCTGACAAGCCCACCACAAAGTTGTAATTCTACCCTGGGTGCTGCTCAAGTGGAACAGAACTTTGTTCAAGCAAAACCCATTCCCACCCAAGGAGAATGCTCAAGGTGCTCTGTGTGTATTGGGAGCAGATGGGAATGTCAGAACCAGTATGGACACACAAGCCAGTGCACATAGTCCTTCCTGATAGATCCAGTATGGTTTCGACCAGCAATTTGAACTTGCTATAAAGCCCTGTGCATGGCTGGACTCAATAATGACAAGGAAATCACACAGTATAGTTTTGGTCTTTTCAGACAGATCCCAGGGCATGCCAATGACTGGTTACTGATACCTGATAACCGGAAAGGGTGATGAACTGGTGACGAAAAGATGATGCAGACCATCAACCCCCTGACCAGATTGAGTAAGCCAGTGGAGACACAGCAAGAGACCTGAGAAGGCCCCTCAGTGCAAATAGCAGGGAATATGAGGAGTGAAGGAAGACAAGAGTGACCAACTCCAAGTCCTGTACATGGGTCCAAACATACTACTCAAAGAAACAAACCAAAACCAATGAAATCCTTGTGAGACAGGCACACTTAAAAAATGATGGTGGTGGTTTGGATCAAAGAGGCCCCCAGGATCATCCATTTTATAAACTACTGTACAGGGTGGACATAGACATAGACAATGTAACATGTAATGCTAGCCTCAAAATTGTTGCCTAAATCACCAAAGTAACACTAAAAAATGAGATTTTGAGACTATTTTGGGCAATTTTTTGGCCCTGCGGGCCCGGGAATTACCTTATTTGTTAGGTTTCCACCCAAATAAGGTAATCCATTGCTAACTCCAGACCTGTGGCTGTGTCATAATGCACCCTGGGTGGTTGCCTATATTCACGCCTGTGCAGTACAATAGGTCATTCGCTGATAAAGTATTGCCCTACGGGCAGAGCCTGGACACCCCTGTTTGCAACTTCTCAACCTTGTTCTTCCATAATTTCTGCCAGGATTATTATTATTTTCTCTCCATTTTTTCAATGTATGACTGAAGAAGTCGTGATCACACCCAAAACAGGTTGTTATACAACGGTGAACCGTTTCCTGCTGTCCTTGGACCACAGATTGCATTCTAAACAGGGGAGTTTCAGCCGTGGGCCAAAGCTCGCACTGCGGTCATATGTGCTATGTAAGTCAAAGGAGAACTCGAAGGTGCAAATTTTCGGATGATGCAAGGGAAGGCCACACTCAAAACAGTCTACTATACAATGGTGAACCGTTTCCTGCCATCCCTGAAGCCTCCCTGCAGTCCACATTGCACTTAAAATAGGGGAGTTTCGGCCATGGGCTGGAGTCGAGATGGTGGCCATGATGAATTATGAAAAGTTCCACTAGATCTTATCTGGATGCACAATGACACTATTTGACAAAAAAACATTGAAGTAAGTAAATTACTATAGTTGCCTGAGCCAACCAGGAACGAAAAAACCTGGATGCCAGCACCAGGCTGCATCTTGCCTCACGCACCTGAAACCATCTACATTAAGAAACCTTGAAAGGAGTAGATTTAACATATAACTACAATAATGTGTGTACCTGTGAGGCTTGGGCGAGCTCATGTGTGGAATATATAGATGAATATATGTACACCTTTATGCAGTATCTCTGATGCTTGCGAATATTCACTCAATCCCTGTTGAGTATCTGAGCCGAGGAGCCAAGGGGCACAAAGGAGATCAACAGATCAAATGTGAGTGCTTGCTTGTGCAGCGACAAAGGAAAAAAAGTTAACTGGTGGTGGTAAGAAGGAGAGACAGTTACATTGAACTCCGCTCAGAGAGTGCAATAATGGTGCAAGATGACAACCACTCCACAGAAGGATCAGAATTCTACATCATTCTCAAACTGTAGGGATGACAATTTGAACTCCGCTCACAGAGTTTGCAGAGGCCCCTGGTCACTACCTTTGAGGGCGATCAGATTTTATCTGAACTTAGATGCTGATTTACCCTAGGAATTTTGGCCCAGGAGGGTTGTTTTACCCTATATCTGACCAAGGCTTTCCTGAAAAATGACATTTTCCCCCCCCAGGTCCAAAATTTCGCTCCTGGACTGCTGCGAGCACTTCACTTTACGACTGCCCAGGCACCCTCGTGACCCTGTTGGGATCAGGCTCGACAGCATCAAATCTAACAAAATCATTGTGAAAGAGGATCTGAGGCACGCTGTTCCCAAAAAAAAACTCACGTTCCGCCCGATTTACCCTGTGCCAGACGGGCCGTATGTGTTTCAAAGCTGTTGGGCGACCGAGGGTAGGGCCATTTTGGAGTGTTGATTTACCCTATCGCCGACTGCCTTCAAAGGTAGTAACTGGGGGGCCTGTTTGCAGTGATGTCGCGAAACTGCTTGACAACCACTCCACAGAGCTCCACGGAAGGATCTCGAAAATCTACATCATACATCCCATTCTCGGACGGTAACTATTTACAGCTCTTTACAGGGTTTTTAATGTTGGATATCCTTTAGGCAAAATTACTTAGAATGGCAATTCTCAGCCATAACAAGACCTGGAACACTAAAGTTTCCAGGTATTCACACTGCTTGAGCATTTCAAGTTTTTCAGTGAAAAATGTTTTGCAGTTTACACAAGTTTTTCAATGAAAATGTTGGTGAAAAACTTGAAACTTCTTCATGAATTTTTTGAACTTTAAAACTGTTTCAGCACTTTTTTCACCACATTTTCACAATATTCAAAAAATTCAGGAAAAGGTTTCAAGTTTTTCACCTAATTCTTTGCTCAAAAACTACTGGAAAACTCAAAACATTTTTCACCAATTTTTTCACTGAAAAACTCGAAATGTTCAAGCAGTGTCACAGTTGCCATTTTTCCGGCCATTTTTTGCTCCCTTTTTGTTCCTATTTTTCCGAAATGTCGATGGCAGTTTTCAATTATATAAATCATTGGACATTGAACCCATTGGTGGTATCATCAGCCATTTATATTTTCCTTGTGACCTTTTGATGCTTGTGGGCTTGGCAACGAGCTCTTGACAAGCTCACAAGGTCAAACAAGGTCAAAAATACTAAAGTCCCGCCCACTCTGCAGTGGTGAACACACCCTATTATTGAAAGGTATCATCCTCACAGCTGTCAACACCTCCCCGCGACTGAAGGTGCCCCTCACAGTGCCCTGAGCACACTAAAATGCACTTATTTTTAGACAGAATTCCGAGCTTGTGAAAATCCGGACTTACAGCAGTTCCTGAAAATAATGGCAAACACAGTTTTTTTTGGGCGGATCCCAAAAAGGAAACTTGTACTGTCCGGGAGCCGCCACGAGTGTTCTTCAGCAGCTGTAGGCTATAAAATCCAGCAGATATCTTGGTTAGATGTCTAGATCCCATAGATGTGTAGAACAACTCAAAAATCACGACTTCAAATTTTGGTCAACCGTATTCGGTGTTGACATCAAGTTGACATATCCTATTGGCGTGCACATATGGTTCCGGTGCGGGCACTCTCCAGGTGGCTCACAACATCGTTCCTAGCCAAACACAATCCATTCCAAGCTTCTGGATGCACCACTGGGAAGGATATTGCTCTGTATAGCGGGGGGTTTCCTTTTTGGGAATTGCGCAAAAAAAAAACTATGTTTGCCATTATTTTCAGGAACTGCTGTAACTTGTGACCTTGCGAGAATTTGCGACCTCGTGGACGTTTTGGTGGAGCTTGTGACCTTGTTTGACCTTGTACAAGGTCACCAGCTGAATGTCAAAAGTCTGATGATGGGCATTGACCATTAGTCTAAGATATGAATAGCCTGAAGGTTTGAAAGAGGAATTAGAAAATGAAGCACAAAAGGGAGCAAAAAAGGGAGCGCCGGGAGGGGGGTTTCACAGTTGCCCTTTTTTCCTCCCTTTTTTCAACTTGTTGTTCTCCTTTTTGATCAAGTTTTGCACGTGGGGTGCGGTTTTTTCTCCTTTTCAGCCCTTTTTACATGTCTAAAGCGAAAAGGGGGGAAAAAATCTGGTCAAAAGCGATGGGAATATGAAAAAGGGCAAAAAAATGGTAGCAAAAATGGTGGAAAAATGGCAACTGTGAATGACCCTATTTTTTGTTCCCTTTTTATTCCCATTTTTCCGAAATGTCAATTGGAGTTTTCAATTATATAAGTCATTGGACATTGAACCCATGGGTGGTGCGGGCATTGACCATCAGTCTGAAGACTGAGACAGGAAAAACCTGAAGGTTTGGAAGGAGGGTTGGGGGATGAAGCACAAAAAGGAGCAAAAAAGGGAAGAAAAAGGGAGTGCTGGGAGGGGGGTTTCACAGTTGCCCTTTTTTCCTCCCTTTTTTGAACTTGTTGCTCTCCTTTTTGATCAAGCTTTGCACTTGGAATGCGGTTTTTTTCCCCCCCTTTTCAGCCCTTTCTACATGTCTAAAGTGAAAAGGGGAAAAAAAACCCTGGTCAAAAATGATGGGAATACAAGAAAGGGCGAAAAAATGGTAGGAAAAATGGTGGAAAAATGGTAACTGTGAACAACCCTAATGAGGATTTTGAGATCATTTTTTTAACTTGTCTGATGATTGCGTTGCAGGTGACATTAGTTGCTGTTTTGAAGTCTTTTTAATGATTTTTGTGAGTAAATAGTGGCTGTCCTATTTTTAGGTAAACATGAAGTCACTCGTTCGAACCCTTCCATACGCATTCCTTTTATTTTGAAGTTTTGTGAACTATTGTCGCCCACAACTTTCTGGCATCGCTGAAAATTTATATTCTATTTCCACACTTGCAAATATTATGTGAGCTGAACTCAGTGCTGCCTAGATGTTCATAACAGCGGGAAAAACACTGCTCAAGGTTTGCGGCAATTTCCGACGGCACGATCATGCCGACTGTGGCATATCATGTGCCGAATTGATCACTTTCGACTGCTCTCACCGAGTCCCCTCTCTATAGTTCCAACTCATACATTTCCAATCCATGGTTATGCTCTTTGATCATGAACTCCCCAATCATTCTAAGTATTGGGAAATCCATTTTCCTTCCCAGCTTTCTGCCCACACAAGTCCAGTTACATGCACATGTTAAATATCAGTCCCAGAGACACAGAAATGCACAAGATATGGCTGGCTGGAATTGATACCTTGTGAAACTTACATCGGTATATTCTAGAAGTAATTTACATCTATATTTTTCACTGCATTGCTACAAGCCTAGAAATCCAATGCCAACAAAAATTATTTTTCCTTGAAGGGCATTGTAAGTTACGAAAAAAATACACAAGTAAAAAGTTCCTGCCGGGCATTGCCATGGCCCCATACCCCAAGTAAACTGCTAGCAGAATTTTGGCAATGGGCTTGAAGGATTCCCAGTCTCCAGCTTCAAAGACCTGCATGTACAACACATCCAGGCCACGTTTCCCTTCCATAACCTGTTTTAATTTTGTCATTGGACATCCTTTATCCTGTCCCAGATACCGAATTATCATCACCACATACAAAGGCGAGCCTCCTGCAAGTGCCGCCAACCGTCGAAAATGGGGCTCTTCCAATCTGAGCAGCCTTTTGACACGAGTGGGCAAGGCACCATATCGTTGCCGGAGAAGCATATCAATGTGGCGGTGAGCCATTTTCTGTAGATCAATGATGTGTGCCAAACTAGCAAGGCGGGGATTGTCCCAGTCTAAATCTGGATTCTTGCGCGCAGTAAGTAGAAATCGAACTGAGGGAGGGATGCGGATCGTAGTAAGGATATCAATGATACGATTTGCATCGTCTGCATTGCATTCGTCGAGTGCATCTATGATGAAGAGGTGCATCCCAGGATGATCAAAATGAGCTAAAGGATCTAAAATCATCTGTTGGACTTGCTCCTGAAGATTATCGGGAACATCCTCGAGGGTGTCTAGAATCTTTGCATATTTCCTCTTTAATTGGAGAGCCAGGGTCGCGAATAAAAGTTTCCCATTTTCGCGAGAGCCACGACAGAAGAAGAAGGTTCCGGCCAACATTACTCCTTCCTCCTTGGATTCAGCAAATAGTTGAGCAATTCTGTGAGCAATGGCCGTCTTGCCATAACCTGCAGGTCCGGTAACAAAGCAGATCCGGGGTGGTTGGCCGCCCAAGAGATGCAAACGAATCGGATCCACAATAGCGTCCTGTCCGATGAATTCGAAACGTCCGTCTTCCTTTTGAATCCGTGTTTCCGAGTTGTACAAGGCATCCGGAACATAAAGGGCTTTGAGTCTGTTCAATACAGCTTGGTTATTGAAAATGAGTGGAGATCACAAAAGATGAACTTTGAATGTACAATTATGGCTATCCACTTCGCTGGTTGCCACGGAGGTAATATTAATATCCCCGCTCGCATCTGAAATTTGAGATATCACAAACAATGCTATTACTTCACATTGAGACCTACCCATAACAGTTCCACTGAAAGCCACAGAAAGAGACATGTTCAAGGAGGTTAAATCCAGATGCTGGCGAGGACGAGAGTGGGCGCGGTTTTATTACGATGCGGAATGAGTACCACAGTTAGCAGATTTCGCGGGTAGCGGGCAGTATGTCCTGAGCTGAGAACAGGCCACATGTACTATAGCTGCAGAAGCATTTTTCGACGTGAGAATGACAGGGAACACAATCCATGGAAGAATTCTCACATTGAGAACAGGCCACATGTACTATAGCTGCGAAACCATTTTTCGACGTGAGAATGACAGGGTGTACGATCCATGGAAGAATTGTGACCTAAGTTGAAAGGGTCGAAGCCAGTATCGGCTCATCACTTGATGCAGGTTACCTCGGGGACACGGCAAGGCTGGCTGTATTGTTTATGTTGTTACGGCCACGGTCCACCCGATGTCCACTACTTCAGAGTTCCCAAGTTGTAGTACAAAGTGGCGCCTTTTCTTGTACATCAATGAGCCTCGTGTCGGACCTCCTGACACACAGAATGCTTCTCTTTTTATTACTCCCCCTTTTCATCCAATGTTATAGTTGTCACAGAAGAATCTGAGGTAGTACAATAGCAACTTGTAGTCAAATCCGGGGACACTCAGCATCCACAAATCACTTTGGCAGAACAATGTGCGTCTGAATCTATTAGAGGATGTGCCTCATGTTCCAAGGTTAATTTTAGCAAAATAAATCCAGATGTATTGATATGGGCCACATCTGTCGAAGTATCAAGTCTGTTTACACTTTGGAAGCTTAAGCCCTGTCCCCCCGACACTATGACTGCTCCATCTGCTTCTGATTTGCCGGCGATGAGGCTTCAATATTTTTGATCGGAGGAGTGGCCAATGGGATCCTGCTCAAAGGTGTCCGAGCTTCTCGATCGAGCAGACAAGATCTTGAAGGATTACATCATTTACATGGATGAATGCAATGTTCGAAATTTGAACACCGCTATCTTCCTCCTCATCCAGACAGCTTACACCTGGGTTGATAAAAGTTCACAGAGTTCAGAATTCCACAATATTCTTACCACCGCCTTGTTGCAAGATCCCTCCACATTGGCGAATGGGAGTCATCTGCAAAATACACCCTGCTAGGCAGAACCATATAGCGCGTGTTAGACCCGTAGACCCGCAGCAAGGTACCCTATATATAGAGGCCCCGTAGAGCGTTAGAACGTTAGAGTGTTAGAGCGTTAGAGCCACTTAGAGCACATATTTCTACCAACCGAGCGGCAATCGCTTCCTGTATGAGCCGATGAAGATGGCATCAAACTTACGATACGATATGATGCAGGGGAAAAAATTGGGAAAAGTACTGAAAACTTCGGATAAATTCATAACAATGTGTTTACAGCAATAACGGGACCTGCGGTACATGTGTGCTGCATTTTTAACAGAGGGAGAGGTCCAGGATACAAGGAGGATACATCCATAACGTGATAGACACCGACAACTGCCAGAGAGTTGGACGGCTGAGTGAGAAAGACAATGAAGGAATCAGAAGTGCGCAGATACAATTGCAGGAGCGATAGAGCACAGGTTTCTTGCGGGGCTTACATGGGAAGTTTCTTGCGAGTGGGACTTGTGCACAAAACAGCAGATGATGTTGGGGGAAGGGGAAAAGGAAGGGATGATGGCAACCTTGAAGCAGCCAGTTTAAAAGGAGTCCCTGGGTGATAAAATAGGTGAGACGCTGGGTAGAGCCAGTGAGAGGAACGGTGTTTGAATAGTGAGCGAGACTTTGGCACAGAGATCAGATCCAATCATGGATGGCCGTGCTCTAAGCGGCTCTAAGGGGAACATCGGCATCTATGCTGCTCTATTGCGTTACACGGGATCTATGTGCTTGTCGTGGTCCTATCCACCCAAAACGATTTTGCAGATGGAGGATATCCAGGTTGCTTGTGGAATACATGCTGGCATGCTAAACAACGGCTAAATGCTTGGATAGACCCGGACTCTCATGATAGGGCTCCCAAATTGGGATATCACGAGAGGATGGTCCGAGACTACGAGTTATTCAGCCACGAGTTCGAAAACAGAGTGTTTGAGGAAAGAAGAGAAGATGGGGATAGTCCATAAGGAGATGAAACAAAGCAAGGTCAACAAAAGCATTAAGAGAAGAGTTGGGCCAGAGCTTCAGTGATTATTGATATTATCCGCTTGCGCTCAGAATTCCATATTAGGCAAATTTCAGTTGAAGCTGGAGATCAATACGATAATTTGATGCCGTTGGCTCCGGGGAATAACAAGCAGGTGGGGTCGATATCGTTACCGTTTCTTCAACTCACCCAATTTATCGATTTGCAATGCGGTCAAGGCCAAGTGAAGGCACAGTTCAACAGATAAGAGAAATGAATACGGGAGGAGGGACATACACGCGTCTGTCAATCGAACGGGGAATTTCCCTTCACTCCCACTCTAATTACAGCGCACTCCGACCACTCCGCAGGCCTGTCTGATGGGAGAAACGCGGCACGTCTACGTGCCTGCCATGCCCACAACGCCCACCCTGTCGCGGATGCGGGCGATCTCACTCGCGGTGAGCGTCCCCTTACTTGCGCGGAGGAAGTCCTCGAATGCAAGCTGTGCGTCGACGTCGGTGGGGAATTTGGTGCTGTGGATGGATGCGAGTCAAAGTGAGCAGGCAATGTTTTCGTTGGAAAAGGATGGAATGAGCGAATGGCTCGACGCAAGGACAGAATGTGCCAATTTCTGGAATCACCGAGACGCCACTCAGTGTACCGATCTCGTTCGGCACTCGACGCAAAACCAAGGCACACACTCACCGCAAGAACACCAGTAACTCCTGCCAAAATTCCGGGTCGGCGATGGCGACGTGGTACGCAGAGAGCTCCGGGAGGGCAGATGGAGAGTTGTCGAGCGTAAGCGTGATGTCGGCTGTGGCGCCGGGTGTCTCACTCGAAGGCGAGGGCGAGAGGACGACACTCGGGATGCGTTGGTGTCTGCGTGGTGCGGTGGGTGCGGGGCTGGGACTCGGGCTGAGTTTCGGTGAAGAGTCGAGGGCGAGGGTCGGGGGCGTATCAGCAGGCATGGCTTTGAGGACGAGATTCACAGTATCGCCGTCGGAAATAGGGTATTCTTTCACGAGTTTCGCGTCGGCGAGGGCCTTTCCTTTGAGTAGCAAACGCTGGGACGAGGCAGGTGGGCCGTTTGGCTCTGCAGCAAGACGCGCTTTGACTTGCGCGACGGTGTCGGTGGGCTGGACCGCGATCGTGTATGATGCGGGTGGCTTGAGTGACTTGAATGTGAGGGTGAGCGGTGCAGAAGACGACTGGGAAGCTGTCTGGGTTCTGCGAGGTGGCGCAGGGAGCGAAATCTATCGAACCGATGTCATTGGAGTGCGAGAGATGGAAAAAGAGGACACGGACGTGGAGGACGGGAACCTTCTTGAGAGAGTTCTGAGGCGGCTGCTGGTAGTCGTCCCTGTATGTTATGGGCTGGGATGCAAGGGTGTTGATGTAGACGCGTAGAAAGGCTTGCTCAGCTTGGTCTGCCATGGAAGTCCCGTATTTGCGCGTGTTGTTGATGGCGAGCGACACGCACTGCATCCGGCCCGGGGACACCCGGTCCAATCCTGCCTCTCTGCGTTGTTGGTCCAATCCTTGACTTGAATCTTCTGGGTTGCTTGGTGTCTTTATCATCGCATCTTTTCTCTCGCGTCCTCAGAGTCTCCTTGTACCACAGCCCACTTGAAGGCGATACTGCGAACTACCGTACTACTATATAAAGCTTAAACACCGGCTCAGTCACCGACATTCTCCTGGATAGTGATGTTCTGGCTTTGGCCTCAGGCCAAAAGCCATGGCTTTTGGCTCGGCTTTAGCTTTGGCTGGCTTTGGCAAGGGTTGGCCTTGGCCTGGCCTGAGATTTTGCCAAGCCAAAGCCACGAATGGGCATCAAATCCCCCCCAAAAGTCATGGCTTGAAGGCTTGAAGGCCAAAGCCGAGCCGAGCCAGAGGCTGGCTTTTTGCCTGGCTCAAGATTTTTTAAGCCAAAGCCAGAACATCACTAAGAGTCCTGGATTTCATGTGATCCCATATCGGACCAGTACCTCCCCCTCCTCGGCTTGAATCGCAATGATACGTTCTCACACTTTGAATTCACATTCTACAATGAACGTACCTCATCTCGGCATCAGCCCTACCTGGATTTGTACTATCCAGGCATCTACTTCGTCATCTTCTCCATTATATCCGCCTTTCCACGTCCCGCAACCCGCTGACGCATTCCGCTACCAGGCACCATTTCAGTGCGAAGATTATCCTCACCTCAGCACTGCCACTCCTGCTCCTCTCTACAACCGCGCAATTCGTGCTTGACGTGGCTGGTATTATCGGGGATGGTGGCCAATGTTCGAGGAGGGGCGCGAAGAGCATGCTAGTGTGACGGTGGGGGATTCAGACCAGGCCGACCGAACGCGCCGTTGGGCAACCCGAGGATCCGGAGGTGCCAGCACACGATGCAAGACTCAGTCTCTGCCCAGCACGCGATCAAGAGTGCGGTTCCCACGGGATTACCATTTCACTTGAAACAGGGATCGGCCTTGAGAGATCGCAGGAAGTGAGTTTAACAAGCACAGACAAGGTGGAGTGCTATCGCGGATCTTGCTCATGCACAGGACGTACTTCGCGCACGGGAAGAGCAGCGTCCCAAGTCTCGAACACGACCGAAAGACGTAGATAGTGCATAGAAAGCAAAGACAAAATTGTGACGCCACACTGCAAAAATGCTCCTCTGGGGTAGGACTCTAGGAGGCAAAAGAAAGGATACTCAGGACAAGCTGAGAGCTGAAAAATAGGTATACGCGGCGTTGCTTAACACCCAACACTGATGCCTCTAGTAAAAGGCGAGAGGCATGTCTGTTTGCAGGTGTTAATGTCGCTAGTATATTGTGTGAAAAATGTGATGTAATCATCGGAATGATGTACCTTGTTCGAGACACCGGGTATGCTGCCTGTGGGGTTTCCTTACCTTGGCCGCGGGGGTCTCAAGTGATCTGCCTTGTGAATGGTAGCTGAGACAGCTCATGGAAGAATATGCTCTGAAGACACATGATTTTCAGACCTAGAAATATTAAGTTTCATGGATCTCATCAATTGGAAGGAAAGACGTATGGCGTGGTACACCTGCATTAACCGGCTTAATAACTATGGAAGCGTTCAAGGAGTCGTACCCTCGTACCGTGCTTCGCTTTCATGCGTACACCGTAATGAATCCCCGTTGTGGTTGCGTTTATTCAGGTTGCATCGTCAAATATCAATCGAGAACCTATCGATTATCGGGATTTTCAGGGGATGCTGGCCTAATGTAATTTAGAGTTGAAAAATCTGCGGAATTTGCGTCCTTCCCCTCAGTTCAGTCACCTACTTTGGCCTGTATTTCTACGCCCACCAAGATGTAACTTCATTTTCGGATCACACATTGGATCAACGCACAAATACAACTTGTAGCACAATCTTTTGCATCGGCTGACTGACGCGCGCTGCGGACACGGAGTGTCCCATGCACACAAATCTGTTTGAAATTCTTCCGCTCAGATAGGTCTCTGGTATCTTGCCGATATCGCTGTGGCGACGTAGGGCGACTTAGTGGGAGAGGGCCAAAACGGCTTCGAAAGGAAGACAGCGTTTGACTGCCTAGGTACTGATCGATTTCGGAAAGCGTTCCGTCGACGACCGGCCATCTGAATCTCGGAAATCCATCCGGCGTGGATCCCCTTTCGAACAGTCATCGTAATAAGTGGCCCAGGCTTGCAATGACTGCGCGAGACGCAGTTCGGACAGGCATGCACAGCTGAATCCGTCGGAACAGTCTTCGTAGTTGAAACCGTCACAGCCGTTTTTTTCGGAGACTAGTTCAGTTGGTATGGGTACATAAGATAAGAGTCCCAGCCTCCCAGGGTCCGCTCCGGTGATTTACGGATTTCCTGGCTACGCATGTAGGGTACAAGTGCAAGCGGAGATCAGGGCACTAGAACTACGCACCTTCGTAAAACACGATCGTGGTGCATAAATTGGATATTGCGAAAATGTCTCACTATTGATGTAAGCCGACGGGGTCGACATCGCTTCTTTCTCGGCATCCTGCTGATCTTCATGGCTCCTAACTAGACGTTCTCGGAAGAACGGCCAGGGAGCATGATAGGACGAACCATAACATTTAGTGCTCTACGTTCTGAGTCACTGCATTCAGGCGGCTGATAGCCGGGGCCCTGTGTAGCTGATGCGAGCTGATGCGAGCTATGGCTATCTATAGTTTAGGTTTGGCTATTTATAGTATCCATGGCCATCTAGACGCACCCGTCTAGCTGATGCGAGCTGATGGCTAGCTCGCGTAGCCATAGCGTGGGTAGCCGGGCGTTCAAAGCTCGGCAGACTGCCGCCGCACTCCCTCGCTAGACCTCGCCAGACCCTGAGGGCTTCCCAGGGCTGTGGAGGTTGATGGAGGTGTGATTAAGCCGGCTAGCCGCATGTCAACGGCTATATCTGCCGAGGCCGCACTGTGGCTACTAGGCTGTTGAATGCAGTGAGTAGCTTCACAGACGAAAAATTGGTGCGCTTCAAGCCTCATCTTAATTCCCGCACGCGTTATCTACATAGGCGAACCTGCGCCGGCGGTCCCTGCAGTTACCTGCATTCTCTATTGCGACTTTGAAGTGTTGAGTATCTATTCCCGGGTCGTTCTCATGGCTGGCATCAAGATTCAGGAGTCTACTTGGCAGTTGAGTTCTCTGTTAGTGGTTTCATGAACAGAATTAGGTTTTGGCACGTTGACGATCCTCGTGTTCCTCTGAATACCCGAAATTTTTTCGTTTCGTTTCGTTCAATATGCCAACGAGGAAATTCAACAACATACAATCTCAATTTCACAGAAACTACGAGGAACTGTATCCCCCACCCAGAGCCGTCCTCGCCAATGGACTCGTTCCTGGCCTACTATTACGGCAAACAAGGTTTGCACTGGCAATCTGTCCATCTATTTTCTCTTATCTATCGTCAGGGCGATGTGTTAAACTTCAGCATTATCAATGGCCTGACGGACAACACCATGCTGCGGAGCACCAGTATCGTGCGCATTTTGTCTCGCGCCTATTTTCTCCTCATTTAACGTCAAACACACAGTACTGGCACAGTTTCTTCCACCCGAACAACAGCTGGGCCGACGGGTATGTGCTCTCATTGTCCATATTTGAACGACGTCTCATTCATTTCTACAGTCCTTCATTTGCGAACCAATGTCCTATCGCTGCGGACAACTCTTTCCTCTACACTTTCCCGACCGGGGAACGGGCTGAAACCTTCTGGTACCACAGCCATCTCTGTCTGTTGTTTCTCGGAACGCTTCATCCCGACATTGTCATTTTTTTGCAGCGATACAATATTGTGGCGGGCTTCGTGGCGCGTGAGTTTTCCCCCTGGCCCTCGGGTTACCTTGCTAACCTTTTCCACAAATTTAGTATCGTAGTTTACGACCCCAACGACCCGAACTTATCACTCACTCTACAGTACGCCCGTTGTCTAAGCAGTCTCTCCCTGCTACCGCGAAAGTGGATTCGAACGATATTGACCGTGTCTCCTAGACTTTCATCTTCACGCTCATTAATGGACTCAGTGGGTCCAAATTCACCTCCAGCATGACTTTGTGCTAAATTCGTCGGCAGGCCGTTTTGCTGGAGGGGTACGTTTCGCATCAAATATTATCACACTCGCCTTCAATTTCGTTTCAGCCCACCTCGCACGTCTCGGTGATCAGTGTAACCGCCGCGACACGCTACAGGTATGGTCTTCTTCTTCCTCAAATATTAGCTAACGTCCATCGAAAGATTCCTCCTGATCTCGCTGTCGTGCAACCCTAATTTCATCTTCAGCATTGACGGGCACACATTTACGATAATCGAAGTCGACATGTAATAGTGTTCCTCTCTGTCGTGAAATCTTGTGTAACATTTATCAACAGTGTTAATCATGCTCCATTGACTGTTGACTCCATTCAAATATGTGCGTGTCCATACATTTCTCTGAACTGGATTTTTAACTGCCTATTTACTAGTCGCTGGGAAGCGCTACTCGTTCTTTCTCACCGACAACCAGGCCGTGGACAACGACTGGATCCACACCGTCGCCAACGGCGTCGCCGCCAGATTCGAGAATGGTATAAATAGCGCGATTTTATGTCGGCGCTCCTACCTCGGACCCCGCCACTACCGCCACTACCTCCGTACTCCTGCTCGTCGAGACCGATCCCCACCCCGTCGACCAGCCCGCTGTCCCCGGTCTCCCCGTCCCTGGCGACGTCGACCTTGCCCTCAACCTCGTGATCGCTTTTATCCCCTGAATTTCTCCTTCTCCATTGTGATTGTTAAACTCATGTTTTATCTGATGTAGGAATATATCCCCCCCATCGCCCCGGTGCTCCTGCAGATTCTGAGCGCAAGAGGTGAGCGATCATTCCGATCTTAACACAGACCTCTCTGACAACCCCCCCAAATCAGGAAGTCCCAGATCACCGACCGACTTTCCTCGGTCTTGATCCTGGACTTTTTATTTCGACTCAAAGACACCCTCAAATCCTCTTGAGATTTCTCCTACCCCCCCATTTGTATACATTATCTACCCCTCTATGTACATGAAATAATTTATTTCGCTTTGTGTGCAGTGCAATAGAATTTACAACCCATTTCAGTGAACTTCGGCAAGACTTTCGGCGGGTGATGGCGATGTCATAGAACTAACATAATCTCGGTCGAAAACCCAAAGCAGACATGAATCAACTCCAGATGATCGAAATTGCCATATCGACTGCTTACATACCCCCCCCCCCCTTGACAGTTGATGGCGACAAACCGAGGTCTATGTCAGCGACTTTACTATCGCTCACCTCTTGTCTGAGCGGCGCCTAGACTGCGACGGATCTCCTCCCCTCCGGCAGCGTGTACGTCCTTCCCCCCAACCAAGTCCTCGAGGTACCGTCTGGGTCGTCCTGTCTACTCGCCTAATTAACTATTCAGATATCCATCCCTGGAGGCACGGCCGGTGCCCCCCACTTGCACGGTGTATGCTTTATTATTATGCCATTTACCGTCAGATATGAACTCATCTGCATTGATCCAGCACAACTTCCACGTTGTCCGTAGTGCCGGAAACACCACATACATCGTCCGGTCCTTCATCGCCATCCTGATTCTAGAATCTCACCTTCCTTATAGCCGATCCACGATGTCGTTTCGACTGGCGCGTTTGCCACGTACGTTCTCCTCAGCCGAAGGAATTTCCATTACTGAGTGCTCTCCAGCGATAACACAACCATTCGCTTCACCGACAATGCCGGCCCGTAAGTTCATTCTTTTACAAGCGGAGACTTCTGCTGACGCTTTCGAATAGATGGTTCCTCCACTGGTAAATACCGGGTTTCCCGCTCATACTGTTCATGTCGCTGACCCTCTCTAAGCCACATTGACTTCCATCTCAAAGTGTACGTTCCCTACAATGGCAATCCTGTCCCATGACTCCCCTCAACTAATTCCCCTTTCCAGTGGTCTCACGATAGTCTTTGCAGAGGATCCTGTGTTGGTCACCAACTCGGTCCATCCTCGTAAGTCATCGTCGTGCCTACACCTCCAACCCAGTCCCTCATGACCTTTTTCCTTCAGCTGCATGGGACGACCTGTGTCCGGTCTACGACGCGCTGACCCCGGACCAGCTCTGAAAACCTGCGCGAGTTTAACAAGACAACGCTGCGTGTACCTGTTAACAAATTCGGACCGTATCGTTCACCTACGTAGCATCTTTTCCTCAGGGCTATTTGCATTCTTTTAGTTCGGGGTAGAAATTATGTAAGGCCCTCCGGGCGTCCCTGGCACCTCCCTCTTACCCGTCGCCTCCTAAGACAATAACCAAGAATAAAATCAAAAGCCGCATTCATTAGCTACTACCAAGACTAGTCCGAAACAGAAAATATTACGTCGAATGTATCAACATCCAGCTTGTACAGAACACATAGAGGGTACACGCAGGGGGAAAGGGAAGCGTGAAGGCAGTGCGACGCCAGGAATGCGCTTTAGACGATAGGCAAGAATGTTAAATGAAAAAGGCATAGAATGAAAGTATAAATTGGGGGCAGGCTGAGGACGGAAAGGGAAGGGAGGATCGTGGGAGTACATAGCTGCACAATCAGAACTCAGGAATTATCGTTTCTGGGGTGGAAGGAAAGGGACCGGCCTAGGCGCAGGGTCGTGGAAATAGCCGCACGATCAGAACTCAGGATCTAGCGTTTCTGGGAGGACGGAAATGGAAGGGCCTAGGCCCATGGCCGCGGAACTAGCCGCACGATCAGAACTCAGGCTTTATAGTCGTTAATTGGGAACCGAAAAGGGAAGGGCCTAGGTCCAGAGTCCATAAGGGGTCTCGGAACTTTCCGCAGTTTCAGACCTTGGGTATTCTTCCGGGTAGACCTGGTCCCTAAGTCGGTACCAGGAACTTAATTTCATTTAGTTCGGGTAGAGTGTTGGGCAGAAATCCAATTTTGAACTGAATTTAAATTTGTATAATCTCGTGCAGGCCAACTACATTATATGCAAAGAACGTTTGTTTGAATTTTCGAACCATCACCACTGGGATTTGACCAGTAACGAAGTGGCGCTTTCTCCGGATTTTTTCCAATGCGGGGTTCCTCGACTCACCGAGTATGAACGAAGGTCAACATGCCATCAGGTTGAACTTTTGAACCGAGCCGTGTGCCGAATGATGGGCACTGCCACTGATCGACCATCATTTCGAACTCGTTGTTCGAAGTGCCTGTGCACACTCGCTCCAGGTATTCACCACTGTTCATTGCATCTAAACAGCCTCCTATCTTCGGGAATTGAAACTCGATTTGGTTCTAGCCGACGGCGGATACAGGAGCACAGCACCCTCCTCTTTTAATATCTCGTAAGAAAATTAAAACACACCCGAGTCGTCCGCACATACCTCACCAAGCTTGTGAGATACTAAGAGAATCCAACCCCAAGCTGGGGTCCAGGATCAAAAGCTGTATCCGGCAAGAGGCGGAGCGAAGCGTAAGCACGAGGAGGTGGAGGAGTAAGTAAAGACTGTACGATGTACAGTAAAATGCTATTTTCTCCGGGGCGCATAATTTGAAACGAGATCAGGGAGTGGATTAATTTAAAATCATCATACAAATGCCATTCATTCTACAAGTAAAATTAGATAACGCGAATGAACAAAAGACAAGAGAGTGGTGTCGAAGTATCATAGTGGGAGGACGGATGAAGCGAGATCACGCAGTGACCTCGACCTTGGCCGCGTTGGCCGCCGGCTTTTTGCAGACCCACGCGTGCTGCAGCAGCTCGGCGGCCGAGGGCCGCGCCTCGTGGTCGAGCTCAAAGGTGCGGAGCAGGAAATTTTCGGCATCACTCGAGATGTTCGAGGGGATGGCGGGCTTTGCGGAGGACCCGATCTGTGCGTTAGGGTAAGTATACGTGGCATGAGGCAAGAGAGGGGGGAGAGCATGCTTACTTTGAAGATGGCCTGCATCTGCGTGAGGGTCGGCCACGGGTGTTCCCCGGTGAGCATCTCCACGACGAGACACCCGAGACTCCAGATGTCGGCCTTGCACGTGTGCCCGCTCTGCTTGAGCACCTCGGGCGCCATCCAAAAGACAGAGCCCTGGAGCGACGGCCGACGCGTGTGGTTACCCGTCAAGAGATCTTTGGGAGGAAAAATTGAACTGCATAAAAATAACAAATAGCAATTCCCACGCACTATCTTCGACCTTCTTCGAGATCCTGAAACCAGATATCTTGACGCCGCCCTTATTGTCGACAAGAATTTTCGCGCCCTTGATGTCACGGTGGATAATGTCGCGCTCGTGCAGGTAGTTGAGCCCCTCAAGTATCTGGCGCACAAAGTCCTTCACGAGCGGCTCCTCAAACGCGCCGTAATTGCGCAGGAGCGCGGTCACCGACCCGCCCGGCATGTATTCCAAGAAGATGTTCAAAAACTCGTCGTCCGACGACGAGTCTAGGTCCAGTTAGTCAGCACCCCCGCGGGTATATTTAAAGGGAGGGGCAGCCCACAGAGATATTGCACAATGTTCTCGTGCTGCAGATTCTTGAGGAGCTCGACCTGGCGCTCGAACGCGCTAAGCATAGACTTTTTGCGCTCTTGATTCGCCGCGGAGCCTGTGGGAAGGTCGACCTGCTTGACGGCCATAAGGAGCCCCGTGGACGTGTCCATTCCAAGATACACCTTGCCGGAGGACCCGGCACCGATGAGGGCGCCCTTGATCCACGTGGTCGCTGCGAAGCGAGTTAGCGGAGAAGAAAAAAAAGAAGATCCAACAAAACAAAAACACCCTGTCGCGTCTCGGAGTTTCCGGGCTTGTCGTCACCATTCAGCGTCTCGTCCTCGTCGATATCTTCAACATCGTCCTCGAAGTCGTCCTCCGTGTCATCGTTGAACGTGCTCTCCGGATTGTCCGTCTCGAGCCCATCCTGCGACTCGACCTTGATCCACTCGTCGTCAGAGTGGTCCGTCGCTAAGTCTGCCGTGATCTCGTCGACGGCAAGCATGCTCGCCGTCGTGCCCGTGCGATCGCGCTTGTTCCGGACCTCGGTCATGTAGCTCATGTGGCGCGACGCCGCCGAGAGGCTGCGCGACATGCGCTTGCAGTCGGGGCCTGCAATGCTCTCGAGCGACTCGGAGAAGGACTCGATCGGGAACGGGATCGGCGGCAGGGGCCGCGGGTGCGCGGTAAGCTTCTGCGTCTCGGGGCCGACCGAGCCGTCGCTGCTCAGATCGACGGGCCGTCCATCGTCCGTGGAGAGCGAGATGGGCGGGAGATCCTCGGGTGGTCGCGCGTCGGGCAACGGCGCCGGCGGCGGCGTGTGCGACGAAAACGAGGTGCGCGGGGACGACATGGACGTGTGCTGCGCCGAGCCCTGCGTGCTGCTGCTGAAGCGCGAGGGCAACGGGTTCCACGACGCGCTGTCGCGTTTCGAGCGGGCGTTGGCACGGGCTGTCCGTGCGAGCACATTCTTGTCCGTCATCGGGAAGTACTCGGTCAGGTGGTCGGTGATGAGCTCACTGGGCGGCCGTTGCCCGACAAAGTTATGGAGTTTCCCCGGCCGCTTCTTGCCGCTCGTGAGTGGGGGCGTCGGCGGGCCCGACAGTGCGGGATTCTGCCGCCCGGCCATGGTCGCCTTGCTCGTAGCGAGGAACTTGCCGTGGGCGGGTGCGGAGCTGCCCGCGTCGTCGGTGCGGCCCGTGCGGCGCAGGGTAAGTCCGTGCTCGCGCACGGGGTGGTTTGGCGGGGCGTGGCAGATGGACATAAGCTCCGCCTCGGACAGCGGCTCGCCGGGGCCGTCGTCTTGGCCCAAATCGAGGTATATGCCCCAACCGTCGATGCTGAGGCCGCCATAGTCGGTTGACTGGACATCTGGGTCTTCGGGGCCTGGGCCGTGTATGCCTCCCTTGCCAAACTTTATGAGGACCTTTTTAAGGATCTCGATGCCGCCCGCGCACGAGCCGACGTCGATGGTAAAGGAAAGGCCCTCTTCGGGGAGCAAAAAGCGGACTAGTTTGCGGCGGAGGTCAGCTAAGACGGCCCACTGAGCCCCGGGGGTGAAAGGACTGCGGCCGACGGTGTACGACGGTGGGGACGAGATGCCGGAGCTGCTGGCCTGGTTGAAGCTCTCCTCGATGAGGGAGAGCTTGTATGCGAGGCTAGTGAGGGGCGCCTGGAGGGCGGAGGACTGTGGATTGCTATACGGATGGGCGGAGGTGTTGGAGCGTATGGGGATCTTGGGAGTGGAGCTGGGTCCGGGGGAATTGTTTCCGAGAGACATGCTTTCTCGCGCTGTCCGTGCGAGCACCTTCTTGTCCGTCGTCGGGAAGTACTCGGTCAGGTGGTCGGTGATGAGCTCGCTGGGCGGCCGTTGCTCGAAAAACTTGTGGAGTTTCCCCGGCCGCTTCTTGCCGCTCATGAGTGGGGGCGTCGGCGGGCCCGACAGTGCGGGACTCTGCCACCCATCCATGGACGTCGGCGAGGGTGGCTCGACTGGCGTGCGCTCGAGATCGTGTACGCCAAAGCCGCTGAGGATGTTGACTGAGCTCGCACGCTTGGTCGCCTTGCTCGTGGCGAGGAACTTGCCGCGGGGGGTCGCGGAGCTGCCCGCGTCGTCGCCGTGGCGAAACAGGTCCGTGCGGCACAGGGCAAGTCCGTGCTCGCGCATGGGGTGGTCTGGCGGGGCGTGGCAGATGGACATAAGCTCCGCCTCGGACAGCGGCTCGCCGGGGCCGTCGTCTTGGCCCAAATCGAAGTATATGCCCCAACCGTCGACGCTGAGGCCGCCATCGTCGATTAACTGGACGTCTGGGTCTTCGGAGTCTGGGCCGTGTATGCCTCCCTTGCCAAACTTCATGAGGACCTTTTTGAGGACCTCGATGCCGCCCGCACACGAGCCGACATCGACGGTAAAGGAAAGGCCCTCTTCGGGGAGCAAAAAGCGGACTAGTCTGCGGCGGAGGTCAGCTAAGGATGGGGTGACGGCCCCTGCTCTTGATGGTGATTTTAACAAATGACTTGTATGCACATGGAGTTCCAGCGAAGAAAGATTTTCCAACGGAAGGGTATTTGGAGTCAGGTCTTGTTCCAAGTGCTTGGGAAAGCAATCGACGCAGTCTTTAACCCGATCAGTTTTCGTCTAATTTCCGTTTACAAGTTTTACTCCACCTTCAACAGTCTCTGCATCGACGAATTCAGAAACCGCAAATGAAAAATACATATGTAACACACCATTTCCAAAGAGTCGCCCCTTTATTTCAGTCATCGATGGCAGCAAAAGCCCGTCTTGGAGGCGACGACGGAACTTCGAGGTGGATGTCTCATCCCAGTCTGTAGTGGATTGTGCTGCTTTCGCTTTGATGGGAGGATTCACAAGTCGACATATGATTTGCTGAGCTGAGGGCCGTATGTCGGGATTCTGTTGCCAACAGTCTTGAAGCAGAATCCAAAGCATAGAATCACACACCGGTATTTCTGGCCATGAAGGTCGATCCCCTCCGATGACCTTGATACTAACGATTATGTCGTTGAGGAATTGGAAGAATGGGACCTTTCCGGTTAATATCTGAGATGTGGTTGATGTCAGACAGATCAAAAGAAAAGGGAATGCATAGAATTAGGGCCCGACCTCGTAGCAAACACAAGCGAATGCATAGACATCCGATCCGTAGTGGTTCGGCCTTTCCCCCGACAATACTTCCGGCGCCTGGTAGCGCGCAGAACCTCCCTGAACATTGGTTGTTGAATGAGTGAATCGCAGGCTAACAGCATCGGTGATGGTCGATAGGCCGAAATCTGCGATACAGGCCCTGCCTGAGGGAGTAATCAAGATGTTTGTCTGTAATGATCAGTGTTTGTTTCACTCCGACACAATAAACAACATACTCCTTTCAAATCTCCATGAACTATCTGCTCTGCGTGCAGGTAGTCGAGACCCATAGCTACATCCAAAATCTGACGTGTTAATATTAAGCTCGTGGAATATAAATATCAACCAGCATGTGCTCACAAGGGAAAGACGATTAGTATGAACTGATGTGTTTCTTAGGAATTCGAGAAGGTGGCCATTCTCCATCCATGGCGACACAAGACAGAGTCTGCTCTCGAGGTAATATAAACCAAAAAAGGGCAGCAAATTCGGGTGAGAAAGTTGGCGCCAAATGAGAGCTTCGCGACCAAATTCCTGAAGATATTTAGACGAAAGCTATACAGAAGCCATAACGAATAAAACACACCTTGAGTATAGCTTTTACATCTTTGTCTCGGAATACTCGCATAATTTTGATCGAGACACTTTGGCCATGGACCAGAGACTTCCAGATGTCGCCAAACCCACCCGCTGCCACCTGTTGCCCTACTTTCTCGACGCCAGATAATGCGAAGCATCTAGGATGGAGTCCAGATGCACGAGAAAGTCTAAGCAAGGCTTTGGAGAGCAATGGTCTGGGCGCGGAGGACGAGTCCAGCAGCTGACAAGGTTCAACTAAGGCAAATCATGTATGGATCACAATACATACGTCTTGAACAAGATCCAGAAGGTTTTGAGCAAGAGGCCCACGACAGGCCAAAAATTGTTTGTAAGTTACCGAGTTACGCAAGATGAGGGTCATCTGCGTTGCAACCGCAAAAGCGTCTTGCGACGTTTTCCCGAATATTTCTCTTGCAATGATATGGCTGCACCGGTCCTGTGAAAATGATGAAAATCAGCGACGGACGAGCAACAGCATTGGATAGATACTGGAGTCGCCGCTTCCTTCAAAAATCCGAACAGTATCTTCACAATGGAATGGTAATTGGCAAGAGCTGTCAGAGTGTCCCATTTCTCCCATGATTTCACCAGGTCACAAAATTCATTCAGACGGCTGCAATTCGTGTAAAAGCATGTCTGCGGTGAAGCACCATATCACATTCACCTGTCCGACCGGCGGCGCAGAACCGAAAACGTACGCGTAGTCAAATTCTAGGAAGGCATGTCAATTTAGTTTGGGATAGCGCAATTGGACATACAACAGGCACTCCCTGTGGTAGACCCGAAGAGGCGAGTCGTCTCGGGTCCGTGCTGGACTCGAGAATGCTCAAGGAATTGTTGATGAGCGATGTGCCAGACTCGCTTGGCTGTTGCGAGGTCATGTCGGAAACCGCCATGCCGCTGTGACTGGGCGGAAGACTCGGAGCTGCGCGTGAGGGGACGGCCGGGGTGACAATCGACGAGGTCATGGCGAGCCACAGAGGATCTGTAGGGTGCCAGGTATACGTTAGGCACAAGAGTACTCGAGTACAGCCTAGTACAGCCTAGCACAGCCTGCCACGTGAAAGGCCGCCAAAAAAAGATACGGCCAAACAGTTAAAACAAGTGACGTTAGTCGCGTGGGTGTCTCGTGACCGTGTTTGTAAGTAAAGTTCGGATCTCTTGGTTGACGAGAATGATATTCAGACTTGATAATGCGTACCTTTTTTAGCACGCTCACATAAATTAGGCCTTGGCCTCGTTGCGCGTTCAAAACGTGACGCGTTAGTGTCGCGTTTCCAGCGTGCCAGAGCCGCGAGAGTGGCAGTTGATGTCAACAGGTTCGCAGACATCGTGTTTTTCTTCTTGAAAGTTGACATCCTGTTCATGGAATAATCCCCGCTTCTGAACTTTGTGTGGCACAGTTATTCCAAACCAGTAATCACCTATGGCTGGTTCAAAATTGGACAGGAGCCTGTCGGACTAGGGCGCTGTTTTGGTTATCAGTTTAGCTTAATGAATCGCGCAATTCGACCTACGACGGGAATCTTGGGCCAATGCTGTAAATCCAGTTCTTGAGTGAGGGCTGCATGCGGTGAAGCCGATGAGGCGGTCTCGTAGAGGAGAGAGGTGGGTCGCATATCGGTGCTGGACTTGAGCATGCTGAAAGAATTCTCGGGGATAGTTTCGTGGGAGTCTCCTGCCAGTTTCGAATCGTACGCGGTATCGCCTGACAGTATGGAGCCTGCTATGTCTGGGGCGACGGTGGCGGTGGGATTCGGCAGGGGATTCGGAGATAGGTTGTACGGCACTGAGGGAGGAGTGGAAGTCCCAGCGCTCGAAAGGGTCATGACCGAGTCGCACAGAAACTTTTCGCAGGTCTCCAAATCCGAAGGAGATCCTGAGGGGGTCGGATTCCCTTGAGTACAAGAACAAAGGCTGCCACGACGCAGGCACGTCGAAGGTGGCTAAAAAAAAGAGACAGCTGGAAGGATGTTACTCACTTTCCCCCTCACTCGTGATTCAAAACTTGCCCGCCGGACCGGTTGAACGCAAACAGCCTTCGCGAGTTCCATCAAGTTCCATGCCCCGGCATTCCAATTCCGAGCCATAGTCAGCATGGCAAAATAATAGGAATACACGTCGTACCGGTCCACAGGGGTAACACGTTGATAGTTTGAGGTCAAAAATAAAACCATCAGGGACGAGAATCCTACGTTTTCGCCGTGGTCGAGCTTCACAGGGAAAATCGAGCGGGGGCCGAGTCCCTCAGTTATCCAGTCTCTTGCCAGGCCTGGGACTCGGTGTTGATTGCGGGCTAGACGAGTCCAATGAGACCACGCAGAAAGAAAGATATTCTAGCTTATTTTCACTGCAACTCGGAAGATGTATCTGAACCGCGTAGATGAGCTACGCAATGTGAATGCCTAGAAAAGGTTTGCAATCTCTTGCTAGGAGTTCGTGTGTTGTCGTTCTTCTAGAATGGCTCAAAGTCGGTGATTCGGGAGCCATAGCGTATTGTATTTCGATGGTCCTCGATGAAACTTGGCACGCGGGACTGCAGAGAAAAGAGTCGGGTCCTTGCCCCCTACCTTCGGGGCCCGCAGAATATACAAGTATACATCCTCAAGTCATCTGCCTTGTGATGGCAAGCAAGGAGGCTGTTGACGAGAAGAAGAAGAAGTGGTGGCAGAGGAAGAAGAGCGAAAATGGATTGATGGCCGGATGATGGCCGCACAATGTTCCACTCTCGGGTCCCTCTTTTTCTCTTTCGCAATTCCGCTTTCACAGAATTGTTCGCAAAACCTGTCAGTACTTGCTGAGCCGGTCAGTCAGAATGACTGCGTTGAGAGACCGGTCGAATTGAGTTTGAATATAAATACTTGAGGAATTTTCTAAACCATAAGCAGGAATGTCAAAATTAGAGATGAGTAAGTTATTTTTAACCTGAGAACATCCTTTTCGTCCGCACGGCATGCTCACGCTACGACGCACACGAATTTTCATGATAACAACCACCCGGCCGCGCCCTACGCTTCAACATAAGTGCATTTGGCGTGGATTAAAAATGTTCCTCGCTGCCAAAATAGAAAGAAGTCATTAATTCATGGCCCGAATTCCCATTTACGCCGCCGCGAGCTACGGATAAATCCTCCCCTGCAAGGAGCGTGTTCGATGCCGATTGCTGTAGGACGAACAACCTCGTTCCGGAAATTGCGGAAGACACCGCTATGCAATACAACACCCAGACCCATGAATCCATCAACGATGAAGATACGGTGAAATATCTCTGCAACCTTCTCATCGCAATATGATCTCGGGCGACTAGATGCAACGTGTTGCAACAGCCGCATCAGCCACGCGGAAGAATTAACATATCAGGAGGTGGTCGACACTTCGATAGTCCTCAAGCGGACGTTCTGGCTGATGTGCTCTCGGATCTCGAGAACCAGCCAGTCGCGTGGTCCAAGTTATTTGCAATTAGCACAAAATTGCCAGGTAAATAACGGGGATGTATTAGTACCAACACCCTCAGACTCACACGCACCTCTATCACTGCCACGAACGCGCGGAAAATCGCCTCCAGGTCGGATATGTGCCGCGAGTTAAAGAGGAGCCGGAAGTGGACGTAACGTAGGTTGGGTAGGGCCACCCGATATCCCGCCGACGCGTCAGATAGCGCAAACGGCGCGGGCACCCACTGCTGGGTCTCTCTGGGCATGTCCCAGTCAATTTTGAAAAGAAAGGTGAGTGTGTAACTGTTCCGCGCAGCGTAGGGAAAAATAGCTCGGGGAGTAACTTGGATAGTTGGGGGCCACGGCTAAGGCGCGAGCAGCTCTTGCGCCGTGGAATAATCTTGGGCGCACGGTGTTTAGAGGCTAGAACATGTCGTGTATAATTCTATCACTGTACAATAATTATAAGTCATCTGGGGCTGTTCTTCGCATCTAATTTCGAGATCCCTGAGCTGCCGTTAATTACAGCCAAGTCCTTGCTATACGTCACGACGCATAGAAAGTTGGCGTCCCGGGCGCTAGATCCCTATCCGACAGAGACGTGCATACCAGCCATCCATTCGGAAAGGTATTAGGAGTCCGGCTTGCCGGATGTCGGCCCAGTCGCGCTGTCGCTCTCGAAATAGTCCTCGTCGTTCTCCGTTGGAACGTTCACGGCGAAAATCGACGCGGTGCTTGTCATGGGGGGGCCGGTGGCGTCCGGGGCCTCCGCGCGCGACCATCCGAGCCCGACACGGAGGTGGATGAGCAGATTCGCGAGGCCGATTATCGACGGCGTGAGGTCCCTCACGATGAACTGCAGCGTTGAGCTCATCAGATAAGTGACAACAAAAAAAACTGCCCAGGCGCTGGGATACAAGTTAGGTGAGCGCGAATCAGCGGGATCGCGCGCGTGAGGGACTTACGTCCATATGGCCGCGCTTTCTATCAGGATAACAAACACGGGCTGCGTGAGACCAGATGAGATGGAGAAAAGTGCAGCGCAGAGTGATGCGCGTACCAGCAGGAGGCCGCCCCCAACTTCTGAGGTCGCTCGCTTGGTTTTCCAGATTCGCCACGCAATGAAGGCTGAGTTTGGAATGAACTTGGTCGCCCGTAGAGAAGACGACGAGGTACGCACCTGTGCAGTATATATTAATGCTACGGGGAAGGCAGTTTAGATTGGACCGTTCAATGAGTGAGAGACGTACAATGTAGTAAGCGTCCAGTTTACCGCAACCCAAGCACCGCCAGCCGTCAAGAACTTGTCGTTGCCTGGACTAGATTGTGTAAATAAGTATATAAACGCGATGCCGGACGCTATGAACCAATGAGACGGCAGTTTTCCGGAGAAGAATGAGACTTCACTCAGTAGTCCTAGCCACGAGAGAACAGGAATGAATACGAGGCGTAAATCCCGATTCCATACGAGCCACAGCCGGTGAATCTATTTGTGCATCAAGGAACTGACGAGCACCAGCAGATCAGCGCTTACGATAACCGCGTCCCCACCCAACGCCGCCACTATTGTTAGGGTGTTACTCGCGACCGACGTCGGCTGACATTCATCCATGTAGAATATGAGGGGGTCTCCAGCAGATCCGAGGAAAGCGAGAAAGAAACGTTTGACCGTGATGATCCAATGCTATTCGCTGTCAGATAAGTTTATTTCGTGCCCGCGGTTACACACGTACGACGGTACAGGTCACGAATATTGCTATGTTGGAGATGACGATAGGATTCCACCGAAGCGCCCCGCAGGAGGCGAGTTGTCGTGGTCTCGCATAGCGTGTAATGCGGAGGTACATGTTTGCCGAGAACAGAACCAAGATCAAGCCGTATAGCAGGCTCTCCAACACCACCGTGGCCATGTTCACGGCCACCGGGGAGATGACAGCCATGGACGATGGGAGAGCAGAGAGAGCGCTTGGAGAGCGCCCACGTTGTTATTGCATTTGCTCCCGTTTTTTTTTTGATCTCCGTTGAATCACGGCAAGTTGCCGACGACGCATCAGGTAACCGGCTTCATCTCGCCGGAGATCGCTTTGGGCCAGGTTTTTTTACCGTTCAGCTGGTGGGTAGGGAGTTAGGTAAATGAGGGTGAAGTTCCAGCCAAATTCTGGAGGAACGAAGTCGCTGGGGATGTGTTAACAGCCAGTGTTGAGCCGATTAGTAGAACTCCCCTCAAATCTTCCCCCTTTTGGTTTTCATATCCGGTTCCCAATGTTTGAGGCGGGGCCCGAGCGGAGTTCCCAGCGCAATGCAAAAGTAAGGGCTTGGCTGCAGCTCATTTTCCATGTCTTCAGGTTGCTCAAATATCAGGAAAAACATTAAAAACCTACAAGATTCTGAATCCTGTGATACTAACGGAACAAGAAGTCTGTCAAAGGTGGAAAATAAAGAATAAATAATGTGGAAATTGGGAGATGGTTCTTGTAGGAAGAGGTTATAAAAACACCTTACACCGGGGCCGGGTGCGGCGGTGAGGTCTGTCACACTTCGGGGCAAAAGGACTGAAAAAGAAAGAAAGGTTAATTTTGTCAAAAACAAATACGGCACCGAGAGTAAGCAGTGGTTTGAGAGCTCAAATGTGACTAAAATTGGTCGCAGAGCTGGGAGAACATTGAATCCTATGCAAAATCTATGTCAACCTGCTAAAATGAATGGTTGCATACATAGTCATGTGTCCTGGCCGCACTACGGAGCAGCTTGATGGTCGGATTTTCTTAAACAGACAGCCATTACAGGTCAAGACAAACTTTGACTCGCAATTGGAGAATGTTTTCAATATTTCCCGCCAATTTTGAACATATGTTTGGCAGGCCGCCTGACGGTAAACATCCAAATTGGGATGTGGCCGTGCTCGGCTTAGTGTTGCCGGCTAAGCCGATCAATTTCAAAAAATTGAAATATCACTTCAAATAAAATAGGTATAATTCTAAACATATTTGTGTAGCAAGATTACCCTAAAAGCCGCAGGGTCTTCCAATGGCACCGAGCGATCCACTGAGTCATTGTACAGATATTTGACCGGCTTCTAAACGGCTAAAATTGGAGCCGTTTAGAAGCCGATCAAATATCAGGGCACCGTTTGCACCAATCTCTTGGACCCAAAGGTACACCCTACGGCTTTTTTGGGGGATGCATCTCCCCAAGTATTCTCAGAATCATCGCGATTTTATTGTGAGCTAGATATTGATTTTTTGGAATTGATCAGCTTAGCCGGCGGCAACACTAGCTTGGCTGATGGCGGCATCCTGCTTCGTAGCCTTTCCGAGATCTAAGGAGTTCTACCAAATTACCGATCGACTACACACTCATCAACATCAGACCCCCACTAGTTCCGGGCCTCTGGCGCAAGTCGGCAAAGCATCCGTTTAATTTTGGTTAAATAAGCGGCGCTTGCACATCGCCGCGTGCAGGGAACATCACGGCTTCTTCCATCCCCACCATCCCCGCTCCCTTGAGCCGTTCACGACAGCGCGTACCTTATCGAACACCGCCTGGTTCAATGGTGTCTTGATTTCAAATTCATAGCACGAGCTCCTGATATTCTGATCACGTGAACTCTGCCCTCATTGCTGGATTTCGGCGCAGAGGTAGATTGTATGTACCAAAGGTCTGGTCCCGGCGGTAGTCTCCGAGTGGGACGGCTCCATGATCCATAGCGGCCCGTTAATTCAAGGGAGAATTCAGTGCAAATCGGGTGGAGAATAGAGCGGTATGAAATACACCTCAGGTACGCTGCAGTGGGATAATTGCGTTGCTGAAGTGAATTAGCGGAGAATTGTACGACACAAAACGTGCGATGTGGCACCCATGGAGTTCCGGTCCAGCCCTACGTCAAAGATCTCGGCCGCAAGAGTCTCTCCGTTATTTATAAATAATTTTACATGTCGTCCAAACGTCGATATGCTACCACCGTTCCGGCTCCTGATACGTCCTCGTTTGATACAGTCTAGTTCTCAGCTGAGGAGGGGAGGTGAAAATATCAGTAATTTCTGACAGTATTTCAAACTGCATGCAGCCCCGACTGCCGTTCATAATAACAATTCAAGCCCTGAGGTTTCAGATCCCCGTCCCTGGCACTCGCCTCAATTCCGGAGTCGGATTTAACCGACAGTGTCGCATCTAGTTGAAAATTGAATGCGCCATAGTGTCGGTACTAACGGCCGGGAATTACTGGAGTTATTGCTTTACGACCTGTCCACATGTGTCGACGTCTTCTGCTTAGAGGTGGATAGCCAGGTGAATATTTGGCTGCCATGGCGACACATTCTTACGTCCGGACGTACTTCGGCTACATTCGGCTACCTATGTAGCCACAACTTGACCAGAACATAGAACTCGGTAAACTTGGCCACGGTCGATGTTGTCTACCATGCGATCTACATGATATCTGTCTACATGGGTGACATGGCATGTAGACTTAATGTGTCGACTCAGGTGGCTCATTGTAGACTAATATACGTCTACAAGGGGAAGGTAAGTGACAAGTGGTTGATTGCCGTGAAATAACGCGGATGCAAAGCGGATCACGCTTAGGGGCGATCATGCGGACTCCTCTTTTTCCCCGCCTTCATCATCTCCCTCACCACCTCGTCAAATGGAACGCAACCGTCCCGCTGAATACCTGTTGGGCCCGTGGGTATGCATGTATATTCCTTCAGTCGCGACTTGCATTCAATCTGACAAACCAAGTTCATTGGACTATGTATCGACCTGGTGTTTCAAGGGATTCTCTCTGCACAGGTGAGTCTCTCAGAAAAATCCTACTTACTATGCACTTACGCAGGGCCAGTTCATCAAGTACTTCGGGTCGTACCGCCGTGACCGAGTCCCTCTGAAAGTATTAGTGGGAATTCTGGCAGTGCTGACCTACCTGAAATCCATTCAAACGTTGTGAGTCGTTATTTCGCCCCTTTCTCTGATAATGCCATTTCTGCTTCAGTATCGTGTTATGGGATAAACTTATTCGGCACTTTGGAGATTTTGAAGGGGCAGTGAACTTGACATACAGGCCCGGGTTTGAGGGAGCCAATGCGGTCACGGTGCGCACCTCATACTTTATTGCGTTCTTATTATTCATCCACGACAATCCCAGCTCGCTTTTATTGCCTTTTATGTTCAATGCTATTTTTGCTTTCGTCTCCTGATTATCTCGAGGCAATGGTGGATCGTCGCCACTGTAGGTATAGTGTTCACAACCGCATTTGCTGCCAATGTTATCGCGGTAACGGTTTTTACCTGCATTCTCCGAAGGTTCTCAACACACAGTTCCAGACCACCTATCTCTTCCAAGGGTTGTCCCACATCCCCAACACCATCACATGGTGTGCGTATTCCCTCTTCGCATTCTCCCATCTTTTATTAAATCCCGCAGACAATGTACACCTTCCGCTGGTGTTCAGTGAGTCCACCTGTCATACACCATAATCAACCATTTAACACACCCGCAGCCGGAGACATCATCATGACCACCAGTACCGCATATTTTCTCATCAAGCACAAGGAGAATGTCCGGCCGCAGAGCGCGGGTATGCTCAATGCGCTCATTCGCTTGACGTTCCAGACGGCCGCGCCCGCCACCACTTGGTATGTCGCGTATCATATTCTATGGACACGCTTGTAATAATATTGGCAGCGCGCTGCTCAACCTCGTCTTCTCGCTCAGCTTTCCGCAGGTGTACCCGACGGCGAGATCTGCTGCCTCCACTGCGGTCAACATCCCGCTGCCGAAACTCTACGCGTTCTCGATGATGTGGACCCTCAACGCGCGCCACGAAATCCAAGAGAATATGGGCAAGAAGGTCCGCCTGAGCACTGCCCCAGCGTCTCAAAGTAACTATAGCGCCGAGGTCACACCTGCTGATATATTATCTTTCCCGGGTAGCTGATGCGACTGTTGCAGCACGCTTCATCCGGTCGCCCAAGGTCGCCGGAGGTGGAGATGACTTTCACCGAGATGACTTTCACCGTGCCTTGATCGTTGATGGATTCGCGGTCGTGTGGGTATTGCATGGCGGCGGCTCCTGCAATTTCCGACGAGATCGTTCTTCCGACAGCAGTCGACGAGGAGAGGGCCTCGAGCACACTCCTTGCAGCGCATGATTTATCCGTAGCTCACGGCGGTGAATCGTGAATTTTCAAATGATGTGCGTCGTCCCGTAGGAGTGCCGTCCTGATGAAAAGTACACTTTACTCCTCAGATAACTTACCTGCCTCTAATTTGGACATTTTTTACTTATCGGTTAATAGAAAATTCCTCTCGTTGAAATGTGTTTCGCCCTATGGTTGTCATGGAAGGGCGCGTTTATATTTAAACCATTCAACCGGTCTCTCTAAACGCCTTTCACTCCACCGAGAGGAATATCGGCTCGTATCGCGGTTCTTTCTTTCGTTCAAATTCAAGTTCAACGCCGACCTGATGATGAAACTCGAAGTCACTACGGTTCAGTACAGATCATCATAAAACGATGCCAACGCAGAAATGCAGGAGGTATCCTAGATTTAATGATCCTTCTACACCACCTCTCGATTGTGCACTCCGGTAGCCTATGCCATAGGTCTTCCCTGTTCATTTGAACATATCCTTTTGATTCTACTGTACTATTTCAACTGTAGGTTCACCGCCCGTAACCTTATCATTTTTCAATATGTTCATTCCTCGGCAATCACATCAAAAATCTCATAAATGGTAATCTGGCAAGTGCCGAAGCAGATTTTGTTATACTTTTTCGCTTATCTAGGCTACAAGAACTAGCTGTAACCGTCGCAGGGACTAAATAAGTTCAGTTCACCCATGGTACAGTAACTAGTCACCCTTATCACGAAAATGCAACTTTTTTTTTTGGATCCACAAGGAAACAATGCCCGTATGCACTGCACAGTTTCGAGCCTCTGATGTTAAATCAAGCCTTTCTCAGTGTTTTTCAGCAACACTACACTGTGAATAGTAAAAGCACTGTATATCAGTGCTTAGGCACTGATTCTTGGATTTTGGCACTAATGTAAAGTGCTTTGGGAATTAGTGTTTTCCTGTACACTATAAATTAGCTTCAAGGCACTGATTTCCAATGCAGTTAATATCAGTGTTCAATCTTTTTTAAAGTTTTTTTTTGTCTTATCATAATCTTATTGGTACCACGATGCATCAAAGTGGCTGTGCAAGCGGCAATCATCGTAAACGTGCCCGTATTTGGTCTTCGCGACTTCGCTCTGACTGCACCTCCCATTTATCCTCTCTCTACTCTCTGACATCCAAACCTGTGCAGCTGGAGCTGTGTCCCATTTTCTGTGCTCCACACAGCTACCTCTTCATCACAGACAGTGTTCAAGGATTCCAATCTTGGATCTTCTCATGCTCTCCACCTCAGTTTTTTTTCGGGCAGGTTCTCAGAGTCATATTGTATGCTATAGTCTACTTCTGGTGCCTCTCATGGCTTATCAGCATTTTTTAGCTGCTATCTTGCCATGGCACAAGATAAAAAGAAAATTTGCTGGTGTAAGCCTACATGCAGCAAATTACACTCCAGATGTACCTGCAGGCACCACTATAAGAGACAGAATCCAGCAGAACAAGAATCCTCTGAGTCAGAACCCTCTGATATTGAAGTGGATGTCCCTTTCCTGGCTGTTTCCTCCACAAATGCCAATCCCACCTTCGCAAAGAGTTAGATGAAATGCTGTTTTCAGAGGATGAGCAGAATCTATGGAGATCTGTATGTCCATTTTTGCCACATAGATATCTCAATGCATGTCTCACTTATATTATTGCAGGCAAGGAGATTTTAACCAAATAAAACCGGGACAATATACACCCCTTCAAGTTGGATTTGGTGTCTAAAATGTCATGCTCTGCATTTTGTCGGAGATTTGAAAAAGCTCTTACAAGAGCATCACGTTACCAGAGCTTTGTAAGCACCTTGTAAGACACACACAAGCAAACACAGATCTTAACTACTCTTGCAATACGGCGCCTTCTTGCAAGGTTGTTGCAAGCCCTTGTACACCCAACTTTCTTTTCATTCCCTATCCACTACCTCCTGGTTCCCTGCCTTGTCATATGCTGCCATTTGGCCCTCAATCTCACGCACAATATCCTCATTTACCTCGGCTCATTCTCAAAGTTTCAAGATGTTCAGAGGCCTGATCCAAGGCTTATTACACATCGTCATCCTCCAGAAGAAGGTCTATCTCATCACAGAGCCTTGAGCATTGAGCACTAGAAATTAGAAGAGTCTCACGGGGTTTGTAAAGGTGCATTTCCTGCATGTGTCACGGATGCGTGGGACACCTCGTTACTTACCAGCTTGCACAGTGCAAGAACGGTTGCCGAATCCTTCCCATTACTTCTGTATCCACCCAATCCAACTACTGTATCAATACCGTTAACGAACACATTGTCAAGTACGTCTCCATTCATATGCATTCCACTTGATCCACCGCAAGCAAGTCCGCACTGATTCAGTGCTCACAGACCTGCTCTGCCACCACAAGTGTGCCCCTGCCTGCAAAGCACTCAACTCGTGTGTGGACCTGGACCTGCATATGAGTCGCACCAACTCGGATTGGCACATACACAAAGAGTGGTGCAGAACACAGTGCCCCATGTGCGCTCCCATTTTTGGGTGCAAATTGCAGGGAAATGTTGGAGCATGAATTGCCGGGACGTGATTCGGGGCGGTGCAGTGCTGCACCTCTAAACCCTGTCCTACACAAATCCAACGTGTGCCCATGTAGCACCTCCTCGCAATGGCATCATGCTTCCGGACATAATGAATTGGTTGCACAAACGAGGCAATCACAGAGTCCAAACCATCTTCGTGAGTTAGTTACTTCGCTTAACATTGCGGAAGTTCGTGAGTTTGATGGCAGAGCGTGAAAGTGTGTGAGTTCAGCTGGATGCAGTGGAACTTTGTTACTTCCTCTGTCCACTGTGAAAGCGCATAACTTAGGCCGCCGGACGCGATCACAGACGCGATCACATGGGTGCTAACCGAGAGCCATCACATGACTTCGTCCTATTTGCGCGAGTCACACCCACTCTGGTCATGGGGGCGTTTGCGACAAGATAAGTCGTTCTGATTCCTTCACTTTGACATTACGACACGAAACACAGTAGACGGCATTGAAACTTCAATATTTACGCTAATATACTGTATTTAGAGATATGTGTCGGAAGATAATTACGCTGAATCTACTGTATTTAATGATATGTATCGGAAGATAATCGCAAGAAAAGAAAGAGGCTATTCAACCTGGAGATCGTCTGGTAGGATTGAAGGCAGCATTTCAGGGTATTCAGCTTGAAACTCGCTCCAGTGCTTCTGAGCATATTCCAGCGCACTTATTTTGATGCTGGCTCTCTCTATGCCCCACCCCTTCAGAGGACTGAGCTTCAGGCGCTTTGGAGGCGTATCGGACTCCAGGGAAGTGGAACCAGAACATTTTTGAGAAGGTTTTAATGTGTCTTCGGAGGTGGTGAGGGTCGAAGCTGCCGAAGTTTCAGCGCACGGTACATATCCCAGGCTAACAGTAGTCACACCTGGTGGCTCTTCGTCCGAGACAGTGTCATTATCAACAGATGTTAGCGCATTTAGCGGAACTAAGTCATGAGTTCAAGTTAATTGTTTTTTTTTTGAACGCTAACAAAACAAACCTTGAGCGGTAGAGCATTGGCGACGAGTACTCTTAGTAGTGCCGTGATCATCTGTGCGAGTGAGTGTGATGCTCATCAATCAACATGAAGATCCACCGCACCGGATTTAGGTTGATTCTTCCGGGGAGCACGAACACGCCCAGAAGAATTGAACTGCATATTGTGAGATGCGTGAAACGAAGTGAGAAGCACCCAACATTTGCCTCCGCCCGTATCTGCTTGAGTTAAGCCTGCGCATCCGCAACGGCCTGCTCCACAGCTTGAAGTTGCTCATCTGCAACCTGGGCATGTTTGGCCTTCTCGGTAGCCTTTACCTTCCTTGCGTTGCGACTCGCATACCGATGAGATGCTTCATTGCGAGGATTGTGTAAATTCCCGCTCTGAAGCATGATTTCGATTTCAGCCTTGCGGCGGCTATCGAGAGTCTCGTATCTGAAGGTGGGTAGTGAGTGATATATAAATGGAAAGCAATTAATTGGAGTGCGTGCTGTATGAAGGATTCGACCATCCCCATCCCAATACCTGTTTGCGCATTGTTCGCCGCATGCTGTGCTTCTCCGAAATTTGTCGTGGCCTCCATGACGTGCCAAACATCAGGGTCAATGTCGGACAAGCATTGAATAACACCAGGAAGAAGCCATGCGTGCATTTCCTTGTGATGCCACCAGCCTACGTCGATGTTCAGCGCTAAATGGAGCCCGAATAGTTAAAAACGAACGCATGAGAACACCGTCAGCATCAGGTAGTGTTCGGATCCATATCTTGAATTGCTCGACGTCCTCAGGAGTCTCAATGTACATGAAATTATGAATGCGATCTTGATCCTCATGTGGAAGATGGGAGACATCAGGAATTCCGCTGAAATGAACATCAGGAGAGGTAAAGTACGATCGAGGAAACGAACCATTTGACATGGGTATAACAGCTACGGACGTTGCACTTCAATACTCCAATGGTGTCCTTGACTGTTTCTGCGACCGCTGGAATGTCGATGGTCGGAAGAAGTGCATCCGCCATTCCAAGCAAGGGAGCAGCTTCCATGTCGGCATTGATACCAAGAAGTGTTCCGCCCCAATGAAGAGCCACAAAACCGAGCTTCTGCGTTGTTAAACGCTTCATGAGGGATAAAAGCGCTTCCGAACGCACTGTTTATACTTCTCTGAAACAGCATGAGTGACTTTCAGAAGCGGGGGAACAGGGTGGTGATGCGGCTGCTTGTGATCGGGAATGACAATACACATCTGCGCAAGCTCCGGGTGCTTGTCCTCTTGGGGAACAAAAACGAACGACTCCGCCTTGCAAGGCAGATGGACGACCTTGGCTTCGAATGGACGTCCTTCCTTGATGTGATTGAAGGCTTCCAAGATCCATCAGAATGGTATTGTTCATGCTGAATAAACGACTTACGGCAGACATTCTTACCTTTCTTGTCCTGGCACGAAGAGTAGACTTTACAACACTCATCCTCCTGGTCCTCGTCTTCGACAATCTTCTCGCCGTTCACAGCCTTCAAGAAGAGTTCCTCGTCGATGAAGTCAGGGATTTCCAACGTGCGATGGCCAGTGGGGCACTGAATCATCTCTCGGTGGGAACAGACAAGTATATAGTTTTTATTACAACGGCGCTGGGGGCGATTTAAACAGTGTCGAGAAGTGAACGGAATGGTGTCACCTGTGGTAGCTTCTTTGGTACGGCTTTACCACCGCGACAAACACGGTGTGATGCGGACTGCAGGGCTGCTATGTGGAGTTTTTCCTCAATTGGCAGCTGGTTCGTCCAAAGGGGTGTTAAGGATGGATAGTAGTTGGTTGGTAGGACAGGAATGCGCGACTTGTTGTTAAGGAATGTTTATTCGAGGTGGTGATTCAAATTGATCAGTAAAAATAGGTGTGGGTGAAAAATATACCGTCTCCAAGCTAGCAATCCGCTGATCTGCTACTTGTCACTATCCAGAGATCCTGCTGTCGCCTCACTTTGAATTTCCCCAAATGAACGTTCGTAGTTGGTGAACCGGTACAAGCCAAGGGGCTGTGTCCGCAGAAATTCCCCGACGTCGACTGCGTTCTTTGTTTAGGTGTGCAGTAATGCTCGCTCGTAACCGGAGGTCACTGTAAACGATTTGCCAAAGTCCTTTATCGTGTTCCCACTTCTACAGGGCGCTGGGCTCGTGAAGGAAGGTGTGCGATCAATAAAGGTGTGTGTGTGTGTCGGAGAGTGTGAGTTCACGCAAGCTTATTTCTTAAGCTGCGAAAGAAGGATGTTAGTTGATGAGATGCTGTGGGCAAATGTGTGTGTGGTGTGTGTGGCCAATTGATTATTGAGATGGTGTGTGGTACCAAGGGGTGAACTAGGTAGCGGGGGAAGTACACCGTTTATTGACTGACTACTGTCCTACGTCCCTGCGCTCTTTATACCTTTCCCGCCTGGTCCTCGGTACCGTAAATGCAGGGGGAGCCGAGCGGAACCGTTGTTTCAAGTGTGGCGGGACCGATAGCTTTATTCACGTTCGGAATGCGAACCGAGTTTGGCGGCTATCGAGTGGTTCGAAGTCCGAGTTCCTGGGTTACGGGTCCGAGTCTTTGCTGGCGGCGTGGTCGTGGCGTGATGGAAGGTGATGACAGTCCGCAGGCGCGCGTCATCCGAGGTCGCAGTGCGAATACGATAATTCGAAGTAGAGACGCGATTGTCCTAAAATGGGATGTATGAATCCGGATTGGGTGTCGAAGCGAGATTGCGAATAAGGCTTGGATGAGAGATGGTGCGTTGTGCATGGTGTAGCGCATGTGGGAGCTCCACAGCGGTTAGTCGTGGAGTCATCTGCTTCGCACCGCCAATCGGATAGTGATTTTATAAATCTGTGATACATCTCAGTTCTGGTCGCATTCCGGACTATTTTGGAAGTAGAACGGAACATACAAGAGAACCTGTCCCATGCGGCTACTGTCCGTTATCTCTCATGTGCGCAACTGAGCTTCAACTAGCCGATCTCTCGATTTCGGATCAAGCTCGCGTTGGTCAACGTTGGTGAACTCAGATGAAAGGGATTCACAAGAATAAGCTCCGCAGCACCTAGGCTTTGAACGCCGGCAGGCAATGCGTGCTTTGGGGTCAGCGCAGCCGAAGAAAACTCCCGGAACATAGGCATCAACTTTCGAACGACCGCTGGTGGATCCGGTCCAGGAATGAACGTCCTTCCGAACTGAGTTAAAAACTGGTTGAAACACGGTGGAAAAGACTTACCTGGTCTTTGAGTAGCGCATCAATGGTGGTCTCCAGATCAAGATTGGGAATATGGGTGACATCGATCAAGAACGCAGTGGCCTCCGGCGGGATGGGGAACTGAGATGGGAGACCCGTTACACGCTCAACATGGGAAACTTTGGTGCGGTCCAAGACTTTGATTGGCTGGGGGAAATGGCAGACTTCGGAGGAAACGCCTTCATCTAGCCAGCGTCTCGACAACATTTCCCATTCCCAGCCAACAGCATCTCGAGCTTCACAATTGGACATCTCATACTGCGTCAAGTTATCCATAGGCATGCCTGTGCGTGCGGAATCATCACTCAGATAAGATGTTGAGAACTGAGTTCCACCGACTTACCCGAACCGGAAACAGGCAAGTCATCTGAGCTCCAGAGATGTAGAGGCGGTGAATCAGCCGTGGCGGAGACACTTCCTGCCCCAAGCGAGGGATCAGCTGTCGCCAAATACGCCTCTGACTCGGGAAACATCGCGAAACTGTCAGAAGATGACGCCTGGGACGTATATTCATTTCCTAGCTCCAAGGAGTTCTCACCACCCCAGTTCGGGTTCCAGTCAGCGGTATTGCCCTCATGCAGAAACAAAGACTCGAGATCACAGGAAGCATGCGAAAATCCGTCCGAAAATCTGTTTGAGAAAGATAGCTCGTTGTTTATCCCTGTCTCGAAGCCAAACGTAAAGGGAGGAGGGGCCGGTGTACTGGATGTAGACTGGTTCCAGTGTAGGTGATTGATATTCTCATCAAAGGAACTGCGACTGCTCGTCGCGCTAAGACAAAGCGTATCAGCATGCAGTCCATCCAACTGTACTCAATGTGCTCAGATGGTGTCTGCATCCAGTCATAACCTCCAGAGCACCACTCGTCATCTGAAAATGTGTCGCAGTCCATAATGGGCGGGCACGCGACTGCGAATCGCCGACAGTGGATGGTGGTGAGAAAAGAACGACATGCAGCATTCTGTAATCCCGGTGATCAAACAATGCACCACACACAGATGCGGAAGTGACGAGCTTTCACCAGAATTTAGTCGAGGTGACGAGCTTTCTCTGATATTGGTTGCAGTGACAAGCTTTCACACTTTCCCATCAACCTCACGAACTTTCTCGTTCCTAAGCGAAGTAACTAAGTGACAAACTTGGGTACTACTCGCAATCACATAGGCTGTTCTCAGAGAAGTGGGTGCTGCATGGGATCGCACCAACTCGGACCAGCACCCCGCACATGCTCCCAGCAACAGGGACCTTTCAGCGCGAATTATGGGGACGTGCAAAGGAGATGAGGTGTCAGGAATGGGAACAAGATAGGGCATAAATATAATGAGGCGCACCTTGTCCACAATCTGCATGTGCACTTTCATGTAAGTCTGCCGCGTACAACGGCACCACCCCAGAGCGGTCGTCAGTCAGGTCTTCAGTGAAATACAATGGCGAGTGGCTCTTTGCTTTGATTTGCTGGATATTTACTTGCATGGGGCAGAGCTGGAGGTAAATCTTCTTCTGCTCCAATGTTCGCTTAGTGTCAAGATAGAAGAACAGACACCAAGCCACGGTGTGATGTCAAAGCTTGGTAAGAATGAGCTCCCCATCATCAACATTGGGTACTGGTGGGCAGGTCCTTACACAGCAGATCTGGGTGAGGCCACCAGGGTGTACAGTCGGGAGAAGTTGCGCCGTATCGAGAAGCATTGGTGACTTTGTAGGTCAGTACTTTTGATTTGCCGTCAGCACTCTGCTTTCTGATTGCTTATATGTGACCTCCAGGTTGCGGGAGTGTACAATACCAGAAATATATTAATTCTTTGGCGCATTGATGCGTGTACATGTCAGCCAGCTTGCACTGGATCTAAACACCTGTATTAAGTTATACATGGGGTGCTGGCCATCATGTCTTCTCAATGCTCACTCTTCCTGTGTCTTTCTGTTCTCTGCTACTCCCTCCATACTTCTCGCTCAGACAGGAATGCAGCCAATAACGCTCACCCAGGTCCAACCATTGTGTGTGCAGTGTCTTTGATTGGTGTATTTCAGTCTGTGCGAGCAGATGCGAACTTCGAACGGCTTCTCATTAACCAATCACAGGCACATCGAGAACAACACAATGTATCCACTCAACGATTGCAACTTAATTTGCTTGTAAATCATCAGCACCCCGTATGGCCTAAATTTAGTTTGTGCGTATTAGGTGCACATGCCAATGAGTGGTTAGAACATGCTCAAAATCGAAGAAAAGGGCAGCCGACAATTCAGACAAAAACAGGTACACATGGTGGACAGGCCCATGCACTGCTCCATTATTTTCATATTTTTACTTGCTGACATCGCACACACGCTGTGATGCGGACTGCGGGGCTGCTATGTGGAGTGATTCCTCAATTGGCAGCTGGTTCGTCCAAAGGGGTGTTAAGGATAGATAGTTGGTTGGTAGGACAGGAATGCGCGATTTGTTGTAAGGGAATGTTTATTTGAGGTGGTGATTCGAATTGATCAGTAAAAATAGGTGTGGGTGAAAATATACCATCTCCAAGCTAGCAATCCACTGATCTGCTACTTGTCACTATCCAGAGATCCTGCTGTCGCCTCACTTCGAATTTCCCCTAATGAATGTTTGTAGTTGGTGAACTGGTACAAGCCAAGGGGCTGTGTCCACGGAAATTCCCCGACGTTGACTGCATTCTTTGTTTAGGCATGTGGTTACGCTTGCTTGTAACCAGAGGTCACTGTAGACAATTTGCCAAGGTCCTTTATTGTGTTCCCACTTCTACAGGGCACTGGGCTCGTGAAGGAAGGTGTGCGATCGATAAAGGTGTGTGTGTGTGTCGGAGAGAGTGAGTTCATGCAAGCTTATTTCTTAAGCTGCGAAAGAAGGGTGTTAGTCGATGAGATGCTGTGGGCAAATGTGTGTGTGGTGTGTATGGCCAATTGATTATTGAGATGATGTGTGGTACCAAGGAGTGAACTAGGTAGCGGGGAAAGTACACCGTTGATTGACTGACTACTGTCCTACATTCCTACGCTCTTTATACCTTTCCTGCCTGGTCCTCGGTATCGTAAACGCAGGGGGAGCCAAGCGGAACCGTTGGTTCAAGTGTGGTGGGACCGATAGCTTATTTCGCATTGGGAATGCGAACCAAATTTGGCGTTTATTGAGTGGTTCAAAGTCCAAGTTCCTGGATTACGGGTCTGAGTCCTTGCTGGCAGCGTGGTCATGGTGTGGTGGAAGGTGATGACAGTCCGCAGGCGCGCATTGTCCGAGGTCATAGTACGAATACAATAATTCGAAGTGGAGACGCGGTTGTCCTAAAATGGGATTCACAAATCTGGATTGGGTGTCAAAGCGAGATTGCGAATAAAGCTTGGATGGGAGATGGTGCATTGTGCATGGTGTAACGCATGTGGGAGCTCCAAATGCTCGAGTACTTGTGAGAGGCACTGCATGACTAATCAATTCAAGGTGTGCAATATGACTGGGCAACACACTTTGACACATGGACAGGGGGTCATACATCAAATCAATGTGCAAATACATAAAGCCAAGATACATCACTGCCATGTGTGCAATGCATTGATGCACCTGAAGGGCCACGGTGGATGGGAGAAAGTCCTGCAGGTTCTGGAGGAGGAGGATGTGTGTGCACTCAACAAGAGAGCAATGACTGCAGAGGAGGCAGCAAAGCAGAAGCAGCTGGTGGAGTTAGGGTGGTTTGTAGAGGAGGAGGGATTGGCACCGATGCAGACACTGGTGGTGGGTGAGACACATTGTACCCTCTCGTGGATCTGGTATAACATGAACGCTGCAGACCCCAAGAACAAGCAGGAGCTGTTCGAAGGTGAGTAAATGGGATTATGTCCAGGACGTCAGAATCTGACAGCAATATGCGTGGTTGACAGTGTTATGTGTTGAATGGTGTAAAGCATACTCCAGAACACGTTGCTGGACTGAGGATGTGGTGCTGGTGGAGGAAGAAATGAGGCATACAATCAAGTTCGGGTTTTGGTCTGCCAGTGAGTGGAAGGGGTGTGCAATGGTGCAAACAGGAGTGAGCGATGAGCTGCAGGAGGGATTGGGCACATACCCAGCAGAACAAATGCAGCAGGAGAGAAGCATGTGTCTAGAGCTGCAGAAGAAATGGGTAGTGATCTGATGGAAGGGCCAGGCTTATCTGGTGTGCGATGCACTTCTGACAGGAGAGGATGTTGTTATCCTGCTGGACAAAGAGGAGATGAATAAGGAGGAGGAGGACGAGCTAGCGCAGGAGGAGATTGGCCCAGACAAGTATGAGGATGATGATGGCGAGGATGTGTAAATGCAATGCTGATATGGTGAGATAGCGCCTGATGAGTGAGGGAATGTTGAGAAGATGCCTGATGAGTGGCACAGTTGGGGGGTGGTAGGTTTATGCAGGCGGTTGTATTTATTTCCATCTTGCTGAGGACCGAATGTGGTCGAGGTGTGATTGAAAGCAATATTGTGATAAAAAAACAATGGTTTTGCATCAATACCATCAGAAATAGGCAAGTGAACTAATATAATACAATATAATAGTGGAGAGCCAGACGGATGCATTGCAATGTGGCTATAACACTCTGGATGGTGGATGTCCGTGTTTAATGCAATGCAGCTGCCAACAGTGTGCAGGTATAATGCAATGTGGCTACATTTTTCGGTGCCACGTGCACAACAAATGTTGTGCTTTCCAATTCAATCTGTGGGCTGATAATTTGCTGGCCAGTTTTCCTGTAACATTCTGCTCGCATTTGACTCTCACATGTATAAATGACATATATTTATTGCACACACGACAGTATCTAAGAAGACAGAAATCCTCAATGAGTGAGTTTAATGCCCTTCACGTGCAGAATTTCTTGAACCTGGTTGTGGGAATCATTTTGATGTGCTGATGAGTGCACCCGACTCAGAAAACTGCAGAAGAAGTTGGGAGGCAAAAGGCAAGCCTGTGCACAGAAAACTTACAGTATTTCTTAGCAGGGTACCAGTAGTGTTGTGTGATTCACACCGATTAACTAACATATTATATTAGGCATGTGCAGAGAGGACCAAACCAATTCCCTCTACCCTCCCCTTCTGCTGTGTGAGGTCACTGCCCACATCAGGCTCACTTCATGTGGGCTGCAATGCGCATATGCACTCAGGATTGAGGACACTGTGTCGTTGTGGACCCAATGCACTGTGCCAACTTGTATGCACATCTGAGCCCACATTTATGATGTTTTGGTCCTCACCATTTGCAAGTGTGCCCTACTTCATTCTTGATGCTGAGGGCTTGAATCCTTATCCGTGCTGTGTGCCCTGCCTGGCTCATAATGCACCGCCAAATTTGCAGAACCTCCTTTGTGTATCATGCGAACAATGTCCCCAAACACTGGACCAAATTGTAAATGGCAGGAATGGCACGCATTACTGCTCGATGTGTGAGCACTGCATCTTCGCACTCCCTGTGTGTTGTGTGACACCTTACACACAGCACTGATGGCTGCACAAGTCAATGGTAGCAAGCAGCAGGTATTGGGTGTGGGCTTTAGCTGCTGTACAGACACGGAGGTTTTCATTTGAATTGAGACATAGGACATAGGACATAGATGAAGAAATAATTGGTAAGAGGAGACAGTTGTAAACATACAATATCTCATACAGCCAAATTCCCTCACGTGCATCCCATCCTTCCCATGTTGTGGCACCTTTTGATGTCCAAATGTGTCCAAAGGGCTGCATAGCAGCATTCCTAGAAGCTCACGTTTGCGGGAATAGACAATGCATACAGCAAGGAAGAACTTGAGAAAAAGCTGAAGAGCCAAGAGGAGTGGTATAGCTGTGCAGCTGCAAGTCTCTACACAAGCTGAGAGGGTACCCAAGCAGCGAGGAGCAGCAATGACGACAACAACAGCCAATGACAGCGAGGAAAAAGAGTGGGAGGCAAAGGAGGTGAGGATGCTGTGCACATAAGCTATGTCCCGATTTGGACATAGCTTATCTCAGGGCACTGCACCAGAGTCTGCCCATTGGCTTCTGCCACAATGGCATACAATTCATAACCAAGTGCATTCGCTTTCCCTATATTTGTTGATTCAAATGAGTTGAGTTGTGAGATTAATCACTCACAAGTACAGTCATTCCACTGTCCTTACAAGAGCTTTTCAAATTTCCGATTTTTAGCATGAATATTGAGGCTCTCATAGGGAAATAAATATGTAGGGTCGGTGTACGTCATCATATACCATGGCCCTGCAGAAAAATCTGGAAGAAGCCTATGGTTTTTGGCCAGCTGAGGCCAATTGGCATGAGAGGAGTTTTTCACCATCACTGGTCCTTGCAAATCTGCAAATAATGTATGGAAAATATAAGGTGTCTCAAAATTTGAGCTGATTACTTGATCATATGACACTTTGGACCCCTTGTATGTCTTCACATGAATCATACCTGGTCACATTCTAGTTATTTCCTCAGATTCAGGTTTTCAGTTGTAGGGCAGAATCAAATGGAAAACTGTGTGTTTTACTTGATTCCTTCTATCATTGAATGTCATAGGACTCAATGAGTCATTTCATTCAATTTCTGGTGGTGGAGGTTCTGTTTGCATCTGTTTACACTCACATGAACACTGTTTGAGGTCTAATTGCCTGATTCCACTACCTTGTGGCCACCAGAGCAGTTTGGATTTTTTGTGTGGGAGACACATAATGTTGAAGAAGAGCCTCTGTATTTTATCTGATCAAAAGGTACATTATTCATGGCCTATAGCTCCATAAACTGTTGATAAGGTGTGAAATTGAACACACCTGAAATTGTCAATTTTGTGACCTTTCAGTTGGATAAAACTGATAAAACCAGTTAATAAGGTTACACGAGGGTACTAGTCTACTCCCAGGACTGAGTACCAGGCCGCTGGACGCGTTTTAAACACCAGTTTCATCACCACTTTTATCACACTGGTCATAGGGATTTTCCTGCAAGCTGTACACTTTGTGCAGTGAGTTTGAGGATTTCTGTGGATGCTAGGCCATTATCATATACATGGGACGTTGGAAGGACATTATAAATGGCTACAGAACTCAGGGAAATACTATCTGTGACTTTACGAAGTCATTTTGATGATAGTTACCATATTAGGAATCTAGTGGTTGAACTTGGAGATTTCCAGGTAGTTCTGGAGCCTGTTCATATCTCGATCGGACATGAAGGATGCCGGACATGCCTAGAACCATGTGTAATAGGTCTAGAAGGCCTTGGGCGCACTTGGCAAGGTCTAGATGGCTGTGAATACAGGCTGTGCTTGGAAACAATTCAAAAGGCTGTACATTTCCCTTGGGGAAATGGCCTTTTCCTCGGAAATTGCATCGGAGGTTTCCTAGGACCGATAAAGATGACACATGGGCGCTGTTTTCTCGGTCTAACACGGAGTTTTAACCCCAGAAAAGCGGTTTTATTCTCACATACTCTATACCCTTTTAGACAAGTAAAATGTATTTAAACTGGCATGTAAAATATGTACAGACAGTGAATCCCACTCCCACTTGTTGGCACCAGCTATTGAGTGTAGTGACCTGGAATCGCCTTGTGCTTGAGCCAGTCTGTAATGACTTGGATTCCACTTGTGTTTGAGCCAGTCTTGGTAAGACTTGGAATCACCTTGTGTTGAGCCAGTCTTGCTGTGACTTGGAATCGCCTTGTGCTTGAGCCGGTCCTCCTCTTCCCCACCTTTACAAAGTCCAACAGTGGTTCTTGTGGTTAGTAACTAGGGTATTCTTATTGGATATAATCGGACATAACAATAAATTGGTTTTGCCATTCTACTTGCACTATAAGTGTTGTGTATTGGATAAGGTTGTCTGAGAGATCTTTTCTTGTTGAGATTGAGGGTCGATATGCCTGACCCACTGCCCCGAACACACATAACAAAGCATTGAGTTGTTAGTGGTTAAGATTGGGTATATTGGAGTGTAGACTTTGTCTAACTCTTTTGTATTTGATTTCACTGCTACACTTAGGTGCAGCGTTTCACTGTAATTTTCGCTCGTGATCTATTTGTAGTTTGATCAGTTCTCACTTTTTGGTGGCAGTGAAAATCCTACAAAGGAGAATGGAAATAGAAGAGGACATATAGTAGAAAAAACCTTATGGAAAGCCTTCAAATTGGCAGAGAAAATAATAATTTGCAAGGACCATGGAATGACTGTATTCAAATCTTGCCCAAACAGGGGCTGACTTGACACTGTAAATGAACTGTGAGCTTCACACAGGTTGGAGTCCGAGGAAAGGCAAAATTTCTTCAATATCTGCCAAACACGACCTGCAGACTTGATGGTGCTCTTCCATTGAGCTTGAATGCACTCAATGGCCAACAATTTTCATCGGCCAACATGGATTCCCATGTGTTTAGAAAACTCATAACGGTTCAATGACAAGGTGCTGAGTTCGTAATACTTGTGTAGTACACCTGTGAGCAAATAGCTACAGTGTCGACTTTCTGCTTTCAATATATTTCTACTCTACATTTGATGGTTGAATCAACATTTAATTCTCCTGTGCATGTGCTACAGCTTGCAATATTATCCCATCCTTGTGGCAGCACTGAGGCTTTTCAGTACTACATAGTACTCAGGACAAACTCGCCTCGCACTGTCTAGTGCTGCATAGTGATTGGTGTCATACCAGTGAGACAGCGGGTCTGTGCCTAGGCGTGTAAACCAGCTATTTTGTCACTCCTAGGAATGGCTTACCTTCCTAGGAAGACCTACAAGGGAACAGTCACCCTTCCTAGGAACCCTGTTCGGTGATATACAACTAGAGTCAGAGTGAGCTCTGAGCTGCTGATTGAGTGTTAATGATACGAGAGGTCTGGAATAGTGTATGTTTGTGGGATTCTTGGCTCTTCCCAAATGGGAGTCGGGATCGCTGTCATATCCTAGGAAGCACCGTCTGATTCAGTTCACAACCTATATGTAGGGGCAGATTGCACAGCAGAGTTAGACACCATACCAAGGAGATATACCAAAGCCCAAGACAGACAACAGGGAATATCTCTGCAACCCAACGACTGCACAGTTGAGGTTTGGAACTTGTATTACAAACCTAGGAAGGCACTTGCTTCCTAGGAACAGTATACTGTATGAACTATCACTGTACAAAAGACTTCCTAGGAAGAAGATCCTTCCTAGGAACAGTCGATAAGAATACATATAGGCTTCCTAGGAAGGAGATACCTTCCTAGGAACAGTAATGATGACTATAAGCACGGAATGAGTCTTCCTAGGAAGGCTCCCCTGAAGCACAAATCATGATGTTTGAACACCTATGACCTGGCTATAGGTCTAGACTGCACGTGACACACGTGTCGCGTTGCAAAGGCAAATACAAAGACAAAGCAACCGTATTTGAAATTTATGCAGAAGCTGGTTTAGGAGAAACATATACCCGAGTGTGTTCTGTGGCTGGACGGCTCCATGGCACACCTTAGTTCAACGAAATGACCCAAGGCTTGGTGTTTACCAACCAAGCCACCTCAAAACATCTTCACGGCAGGATACACGTTGGCGTGGCCATTCCTAGGAATCATCTTGATGACTGTTTCAGCAGTTTCAGCTACGAATCATGGCGGCATAACCTGCTGTCTCTCCGAATTTCCAATACTCCCTACTCAGTTACTTGGGGTGTGGGGCCGTGGCAGGGCCCGGCGGAAACTTCGTACTTATGTAGTTCTACTCAGTATATCAATACATCCAACATACCAAAGCAGGACCAATCATCTGAATAAGTCCGACTTGATCCACTAATAGTTCAAATTGAAAATTACCCCAGAAGAAAATCCGGAGATGCCTGATAATTACATGGGCAAAAAGACTAGGAAAAAGTCTGACAGAGTGGAAAGAATAAAAGAATGAAGATGGGAGGGATCAATCTCATGCCCTCCAGATTCCCCGAGGGAATGTTGGCAAAGACATAGCCAACAATACTGCCCGCACTTGAACTGCCAGGATGTGCATCAGAGTTTGAAAACATCTTCAATGCATCGTTGCTTGAGGCTGAGATAAATTTGATTACAGTAAACAATTGTGCAAGGAGAATAACCAACAACAACAGTATTATTTAGGAACTTTCTACACTATTGACAGATAACAGCACTCAAACAGAGAGACCGTGGAGTAATTCACATTCTACTTGCTGGCAGATGCATGGGAGTTGGTACATAGATCTATATATGTGGAACAAGATGGCATTGAAAGTAGTACTATCTAGTACTCTTCCGTCACCGTAATCACGGATCACTCGGAAAGGTACATAGATCTATATAATATATGAGGACGGGCATCAGCCGTGATCGAGCCGGCAGCTTTGTTCCTGTTTGGTTGGCAGGAGCAGTCGGTTCCAATTTCGCAAACCCTAAGGCTTTTTCCCTGGTTATTTTGGAGTAATACACCAAAGAGAAACTTTGAATTAAATTAGCCTTAGAATAGAAGTACCGTACCGGAACTTTTATTTTTGTCCAATATATGAAGTAGAATCAAACCTCAGGGAGGTTTCCGCAATTAGTCGGGGAGAAAAGTGTATTTGAAAAATTTGGCATGATACTTTTGTAAGGGATCCAATACGCTATAATTTTCCATAGGTGACCTAAGGAATTCATCCATGTTTGCAAAAGCCTTAGGCTTTTTATGCGGCGGAGCGGAAATCAATGTTTACGGCTTGGAGAAAGTTGCAAGGTCTGAAATTTCTGGACTGAAGATGAATTGCATGTGTGTGGAACCATTTCTTTTACCCTACAGACCTCATAATGATGTGTGGGGGCCGCCATCGCTGAAACACTGCGTTCCAGTTTCACAAATGCTAACACTTTTTTCATGCACTGGCATTCAGGCCCGGTTCTGTGAGAAGTATACCCATTAGCAAAAAGCCGTTGCTAAAATGTTGTAGAGGGCCCATTTTGGGTATGACTTTGCTGCAGAAGTTAAAGAATTTGTGCTGAATTGAAAGAGCCTTAGACTTTTTGTGACAACCGGTTGAAGGTGTAAAAGCTCACGTGACATGTGCGGCCACCAGTTGCGTCCTCCATTCCGGACGCAAAGGCTCAACGATTGTTCCAATTTTGGGTTTTTAGGCTTCCAAAATTGTATGATAAGACATTTGGCATTTTATTGCATTTTATTTCCATCTGCTGCTCAACTCCAGGTCTAGGCTTCATGGGGATGGGTGAATAGTGTACAATAAATATCGCAATTCGGTCCAGTATGCCGATATTTTTGGGGGCTACATAGGTCCCAGTCAAATAATCATTTTCGGTCAGCAAAGTGCGGCCTTTCAGCTGCTGTACAGGGTGTTAACAAAGACAAAACTGCTGGATCGATCAAACTGCCCATCCCCAATATTATATAGGTTCAAGATCAAAAAGAAAACATCACTTCAAATGAAGTTCAGCTCACATAAAAATGCATTAGCTATGAAGGATAGCCATGTCAGATAAATAACGACGAAAGGTTTCAAAAAGTTTGAAAAAATAAAAGGATGCACAACGGAGGGTTCGAACGAGTGACTGCACGATTACCTAAAAATAGTACAGCCACTAATTTCTCACAAAAATCGTATTGAACTCGATAAAAAAGACTACAAACACAGCCACTAAATGAGTAACTAAGTTGAGGTGATCAAATGAAAAATTTAGGTCGTCAAAAATCTCATATGAAGTTTGTTTAAATAGACGATTCCTTATTACATAAGTACTCGTAACTCATTTCGTATTATTTCTGTTTACTCATATCCCACTGTCATGTATTCTCAAAGTAGTATAAAACCCCAGCTAGATCCTGCAGCTCAGGAGCATATCACACCCTAGTATTGCCTAGACTTTGGTCACAGCATTGCTTGTCAAGGCATTGGTAGACTCTTGGATTGGCCGCAGAGATTTTTGATATAAAACATCTCATCTCTTCTGTACCTGTTCAATATAAGACCTTTGATTGTTGGCTACCTTTGAAAGCTTTAAATACCAAGCTTGATTGTAGCTGCAGCTGCTAGTGCAAAAGGTACCTCGGTTTGTATACTGAGGTCTGCTGTTGGAATCGTACGAATTGGTGTGGTCACAGTACCCTAAAGGTACCTTGGTTTGTATACCAAGGTCTATTGTTAGAATTGTACGAATTGGTGTGGTCACAGTACAAAGGTACCTCAGTGTCTGAAAGCCAAGGTCTATTGTTGGCATTCTACGAATTGGTAGAATCGCAATACCGTCTAAAAGGTACCTGTCATTTGTACACACAGGTTGTCTTTTGGAACTCCACAAATCAGTGTGGTCACAGTCCCCTATACCCATTCTTAGTGATCACAGTAGCATCCTAGGAAGTAAAGCCCGTTCCTAGGAACACATAAAACCCATATAAACCTGTTGCTTCAGTGACTCAGTAGTCCATTTCAGTTGTTTATCAACTATCATTGCCTCCCACAAATCCTAAACCAACTCCAAAGTTCAATTTGTCCAATATCAATAAGTGTTGGTTCAATCTTAGTTGTATATTGCAGCATGAACTCAAGTCCACACTGTGTGTTGTGTGTGTGTTGGTTGGTTGATTTGGTGTTTTGCATCACCCTATATCAGTTCTAGCATAGGCCGTACTCAAGTGCACCATTTCACCAGATAGTACTGTCCAGTGCTATGAGATACTATAGTAATATGGCTCCACTATGACTTGGCTACAGTTTTCCTGATGAGCACCACTGTGGCCATGCTCACAGCCACTGGGGAGATAACAGTCATGGACGATGGGGAGAGCAGAGAGAGTGCTTGGAGAGTGCCCACATTGTTATTACATCGCGGCAAGTTGCCAACGACGCATCACGTAACTGACCTCATCTCGCCAGAGATAGCTTTGGGCCAGGTTTTTTTACCGTTCAGCTAGTAGGTAGGTAGGTAAAGGTCCAGCCAAATTCCGGAGAAACGAAGTCACTGGGGATGTGTTAACAGCCAGTGTTGAGCCGATTAGTAGAACTCCCATCAAATCTTCCCCCTTTTGGGTTTCATATCCGGACTATTCGGTTCACAGTGTTTGAGGCGGGGCCTGAGTGGAGTGCCCAGCACAATGCAAAATTAAGGGCTTGGCTGCAGCTCATTTTCCATGTCTCCAGGTTGCCCAAATATCAGGGAAAACAAAACCTACAAGATTCCGGATCCTGTAATACTAATGGAACAAGAAGTCTATCAAAGGTGGAAAATAAAGAATAAATAATGTGGAAATTGGGAGATGGTTCTTGTAGGAAGAGGTTATAAAAACACCTTACACCGCGGCCGGGTGCAGCAGTGAGGTCTGTCACACTTCGGGGCAAAAGGACTGAAAAAAGAAAGGTTAATTTTGTCAAAAGTGAATACGGCACTGAGAGTAAGCAGTGGTTTGAGAGGTCAAATGTGAATAAAATTGGTCGCAGAGCTGGGAGAACATTGAATCCTATGCAAAATCTATGTCAACCCGCTAAAATAAATGGTTGCATACATAATCATGTGTCCTGGCCGCACTACGGAGCAGCTTGATGGTCGGATTTTCTTAACAGACAGGGAGCCATTACAGGTCAAGACAAACTTTGACTTGCAATTGGAGAATGTTTTCAATATTTCCCGCCAATTTTGAACATATGTTTGGTAGGCCACCCGGTGGTAAGCAGCCAAATTAGGATGTGGCCGTGCTCGGCTGATGGCGGCATACTGCCCGGTAGCCTTTCACGGAGTTCTACCAAATTACCAATCGACTACGCGCTCATTAACAGCGACATTCTCAGACTCCCACTAGCTCCGGGCCTGTGGCGCGAGTCGGCAAAGCATGTGTTTCGCATCCGTTTAATTTTGGTTAATAAGCGGTGCTTGCCAAGGGGTACCCGCTATTAAAATTTGCCACACAGGGTCGGAAAAGTGCATTAACACCTCGCAGACCCTACCTACCTATTAGCCGAGCCCCATCGGGTAATTTCCCACGCAATTCCTCCCCGAAATGATATTTTTGGCCGCAATACGACCCTTATGAGGAGTGAATTTGCAGTGAAGTGGCACCCAAAGTGGAATCCGACAATGACCGATCTCGTTTTGACACCTTTTTTGAGCCGACCCCTTCAAAAAAACTAGATTTTTTCAACCCTTCAAAAAGCATTTTCAGAGCAGTCTGAGCAAATTCCAAAAAGTGAAATAAGGTCTCTCGAAGGGTACCTACCCTATGACCCTGTGTCTCGGGATCTTCCAGCAGGTACCCCTTGGCGCTTGCACATCGCCGCGTGCAGGGAACATCACGGCTTCTTCCATCCCCACCATCCCTGACCCTGAGCCGTTCACGACAGCGCGTACCTTATCGAAACCGCATTCGGATTTCATACCACGAGTCCTGCTCTCATTGCTGGATTTCGGCGCAGAGGTAGATTGTATATGCTCCCAGTCCCTGTCGCGCATCCTGTCTCAAAGGTCTGGTCCCGGCGGTAGTCTCCGAGTGGGACGGCTCCATGATCCATAGCCGCCTGTTAATGCAAGGGAGAATTCAGTGCAGATCGGGTGGAGAATAGAGCGGTATGAAATACACCTCAAGTACGCTGCAGTGGGATAATTGTGTTGCTGAAGTGAATTAGCAGAGCATTGTACGACACAAAACGTGCGATGTGGCACCCATGGAGTTCCGGCCCAGCCCTACGTCAAAGATCTCGGCCGCCAAGAGTCTCTCCGTTATTTATAATTTTACATGTCATCCGAACGTCGATCTGATGCTACCACCGTTCCGGCTCCTGATACGTCCTCGTTTGATACACAGCCTAGTTCTCAGCGGAGGAGGGGAGGTGAAAATATCAGTAATTTCTGTCAGTATTTCAGCAACGAAGTCACCTAATTCGATTGATAAACTGCATGCAGCCCCGACTCCGTGCCGTTCATAATAACAATTCAAACCCTGAGGTTTCAAATCCCCGTCCCTGGCACTCGCCTCAATTCCGGAGTCGGATTTCACCGACAGTGTCGCATCTAGTTGAAAATTGAATGCGCCATAGTGTCGGTACTGACAGCCGGGAATTACCGGAGTTTTTACGACCTGTCCACATGTGTGACGTGTCGACGTCTTCTGCTTACATAGAGGTGGATAGACAGGTGAATATTTGGCTGCCATGCTACACATTCTTACGTCCGGACGTACTTCGGCTACATTCGGCTACCTATGTAGCCACAACTTGACCAGAACACAGAACTCGGTAAACTTGGCCACGGTCGATGTTGTCTACCATGCGATCTACATGATATCTGTCTACATAGGTGACATGGCATGTAGACTTAATGTGTCTACTCAGGTGGCCCATTGTAGACTAATATACGTCTACAAGGGGAAAGTAAGTGACAGGTGGTTGATCGCCGTGAAATAACGGATGCAAAAGCGGATAACGCTTAGGGACGATCGTGCGCACTCCTCTTTTCCCCCGCCTTCATCTCCCTCACCACCTCGTCAAATGGAACGCAACCGTCCCGCTGAATACCTGTTGGGCCCGTGGGTATGCATGCATATTCCTTCAGTCGCGACTTGCATTCAATCTGACAAAACAAGTTCATTGGACTGTGTATCGACCTGGTGCTTCAAGGAATTCTCTCCGCGCAGGTGAGTCTCTCAGAAAAATCCTGCTTACTATGTACTTAGGCAGGGCCAGTTCATCAAGTACTTCGGGTCGTATCGCTGTGACCGAGTCCCTCTGAAAGTATTAGTGGGAATTCTGGCAGTGCTGACCTACCTGAAATCCATTCAAACGTTGTAAGTCGTTATTTCGCCCCTTTCTCTGACACTGCCATATCTGCTTTAGCATCGTATTATGGGATAAACTTATTCGGCACTTTGGAGATGTTGAAGGGGCAGTGAACTTGATATTCAAGCCCGGGTTTGAGGGAGCCAATGCGGTTACGGTACGCACCTCATACTTATTGCGTTCGAATTGCTCATCCACGTCGACGATCCCAGCTCGCTTTTATTACCTTTTATGTTCAATGCTATTTTTGCTTTCGTCTCCTGATTATCTCGAGGCAATGGTGGATCGTCGCCACAGTAGGTATGGTGTTCACAACCGCATTTGCTGCCAATGTTATTGCGGTAACGTTTTCTTTACCTGCACTTTATGAACGTTCTGAAAACACGGTTCCAGAACATCTATGATTTCCAAGGGATATCCCACCTCCCCAACACCATCACATGGTGTGCGTATTCCCTCTTCGTATTATCCCCCCCTTTACTAAATCCCGCAGACAATATACACCTCCCGCTGGTGTTCAGTGAGTCTACCTTTCGTACGCCACAATCACCCATTTAACACTCCCACAGCCGGAGACATCATCATGACCACCAGTACCGCATATTTTCTCATCAAGCACAAGGAGAATGTCCTGCCGCAGAGCGCGGGTATTTTCAGTGCACTCATTCGCTTGACGTTCCAGACTGCCGCGCCCGCCACCACCTGGTATGTCGCGTATCATATTCTACAGACAGGCTTGTAACATCCGCAGCGCGCTGCTCAACCTCGTCTTCTCGCTCAGCTTTCCGCGGGTGTACCCGGCGGCGAGATCTGCTGCCTCCGTGGGGGTCAACATCCCGCTTTCGAAACTCTATGCGTTCTCGATGATGTGGATCCTCAACGCGCGCCATGAGATCCGAGAGCGCGGCCAGAACGTCCGCCTGGGCACTGTCGCAGTGTCTCACAGTAGCTATAGTGCCGAGGTCAGACCTGTTGATATATTATTCTTCCCTGGTGGCTGATGCGACTGTTGCAGCACACTTCATCCGGTCGCCCAAGGTCACCGGAGGTGGAGGAGATGACTTTCACCGTGCCTTGATTCTTGATGGATTCGCGGTCGTGTGGGTGTTGTATGGCATGGCGGGGGCTCCCGCAATTTCCGACGAGGTCGTTCTTCCGACAGCAATCGACAAGGAGAGGGCCTCGAGCACGCTCCTTACAGCGCATGATTTATCCGTAGCTCACGGCGGTGAATCGTGAATCTTCAAATGATGTGGCTCATCACGTAGGACTGCCGTGCTGATGAAAAGTATATAGTTTACTCCTCAGATAACTTACCTGCCTCTAATTTGGATATTTTTTACTTAATAGAAATTCCTCTCGTTTAAATATGTTTCGTCCTATGGCCGACACGGAACGGCGCGTTTATATTCAGATCCATGCCATAAGTCCTTCCATGTTCATATCCCTTTGATTCTACTGTACTATTTTGACTGTAGGTTCGCCGCCCGTAACCTTTATCGTGTTCATTCCTCAGCAATCACATCAAAATCCCGTAAATGGTAATTCGGCAAGTGCCGGAGCAGATTTTGCTGCACTTTTTCGCTTATCTGGACTACAAAAACTGGCTTTTACCGTCGCAGGAGCTAAATAGGTTCAGTTCACTTATCGTACAGTAACTCGTCGCCCTTCACGGAAATGCAACAGTTTTTTAAAAAATCTATAAGAAAACAATCTAACCCAGCTCGTATACTGTACTATTACGACCAAGTGTTCATTCAGGTGATGCGTGACGGCCAATTTTTCTGAGGTTTTTAAAAATCGTCATAAATCGAAAAAAAGAATTATCGGCCATTTCGGTGAGCGAAAATTGCGAAATTAATAAACACTTGGTCGTAATAGTACAGTACACAGCACAATTAAGAAGTTCAACGATCACTGGTTGTGTTGTCACGCGTGACACTCGTCACCTTTCTTCCTACCACCTCTCACGGCCATGCGGCTATTATCGCTCCTGGCTCTTTTTAGGCTGATGGAACACATCCAGAGACGCGTCCTGTTCACTTCTCATTGCCATCCTGTACCGATTTCAACGATCAATATGTAAATACATGATCTTCGTTTTCCACCAACAAGGCCGCGTATAGTTCTTCCATGGCCCTTAACACCATCCAAGACCTACTCAAATCATTACAGGCCATCTCTGGTTGCCTGTATACATTATTCCAGCCCTTCAAATGGTGATTTTCACCCAATCTAGAGCCATCGGCCTCCAAGTCGACTAAAATGGCGCCATTTCCCCCAACTTTCCATACTCATTCCTCTCTATTTAGTACCACATACAGTAATCCCAGGATCGAAACTTTGCTAGAGCGTTCTGAGAGTCGATGAGTTTCTTTTCACGCTTCACACCAGCCACTTCCGCCCGCCGTCGTCGAGACGCAGGTCGGCCTCGACGGCGGGGCGGACGAGAAAGCGTTTTTGGTAAGCCTCAAGTGCTCCTCCGTTGATTCCATCCCACATCCTCTGCGATTTCGCTTGCTATATACTCATATATATAGAGACAGATATTCGACGGCGTACGTATCTAGATCTGGAACCTCGCCTTCCCTGCGCTCAAGTCGCATTGGGTCTCGATTTCTTCGTTGCATCAGGGCAGGAAATCGAATGCTAGCCTCGCCGGTCGGTGAGTCTTACTTCCTCAGTGCTAGGGCGTAACTGATTTGATTTCCATAAGTAGATGCGTTGGCATTCCTAGATTTATGACTCACCCTCTGGATCGCGTTGGAAAGACCACTGTTCATTTCCCTTAATTTCCCTTTTAATCGTCCTTATCATAGATTAGATCTTCATCATGCAGGATGACTAAATGACCGGCTAGCCGGAAAACAGGGTGATGACACTTGTGTTCTGACCAAACGTTGTAGCATATAAACGACAGGAAAAAAAAGGTAAGAATTTATTATGGCTTTCCCCCCCGGAATAATCTACCTCTCTAAACTCCTCCCAGGTGTTCTCGCGCCCCCAATTGCGACCCTTTTCTTCAAATGGCTCTGCGAGATTGGTTTAAACATCCACACGCCGCGTTGGGTGTTTGCACCTCTCTGTCTGCTCAGCTTTCCACTGGTGTTCACCTTTAAAGTGCAACACAAGCTCTTTGCGGATCGCCGCGCAGCTGCCGCCCATGGTGCAGTATTGCCACCAGCCCTTCCATCGTCGATTGGAGGTATCGACCTAATACTTTCCGGGATGCGCGAGATGGGGAAACGCTTTCCGGGTCAGAATCCAGTATTCGACTCTTCGTTATAACTAACATGAAATCAGGAGAGCCAGTGGCGTTACTCGCCAAGAAGACTGGCCACACGTTCGCGATGCGTGTCTTGTTCGAAAACAGGGTGCGCCGCAACATCATTCTTGTATATTTCTGACTGTTTTCAACTCAGTTCTTCACCACCGAGCCCGAACATTTGAAGGTGATTTATTTCTTTCCTTGGTAAATGACGTACTGAGTCCGGCGTGAGATCATCCTCGCCACCCAATTCAACAGCTTCGAGAAAGGCGAAGACACGAAAGCGATATTCGGCGCGCTTCTGGGATCAGGGGTATTTGGTGTAGACGGCGAGTTATGGAAGTCAGTTCGTCTCCATATCGGGTGCAGTCCTTGCTAATGGACCTCTCAGATTCCACCGCGCCATGACGCGCCCCTTCTTTAAACGCGATCGAATCAGCGACTTCGAGCTCTTTGACCGGCACTCCAAGCACGCCATCGCGCAGATAAAAAAGCGCCTCCACGAAGGATACCCCGTCGACTTTCAGGTGTGTACTCCCATGTCCGCGTGAGCCATATACGAAAATGTCCCCAGGACGTGATATCGCGCTTCGCAATGGATTCCTCCGGCGAGTTCCTCTTCGGACACGACGCGAAAACGCTGTCCGCGGGCCTCCCCTACCCGTTCTACGTTCCCTCGCCAGCGACGTCCGGACCCGACCAACTGGCGACCAGGTTCGCCGCAGCTCTCAATAAAGCGCAGCTCGTCTCTGCGCAGCGGGGGCCCGTCGGTGCGGCGTGGCCGCTGCTTGAGTTTTGGAGCGACAGGATCAAGGCGCCGATGGGCGTTATCCGCGCGTTTATGGACCCGATCCTGAACGAGGCGGTCGCCAGGAAGCGCGCCATGGCTAGTGGCGGTGAGAAGGTCGCCAGCGGGGAAGACCGCGAGGTTGGCGAAGGAGAGACGCTCGTCGAGCATCTCTTGAACTACACCGAAGGCACGTCACTGCTTTCTTTCCGCACGCCATATGTACTTACTTTGGTGCGCAGACCCCACGATTTTGCGCGACGAGATCCTCAACATCAGCGTCGCCGGGCGGGACACGGTACGTTTCCTTGATGATACGCCTACTAATCTGATCCACCACGTATAGACGGCTAGCCTGCTCACCTTCGTGCTTTACATGCTCACGGACCATCCGGAGGTGTTAGCCAAACTACGGACCGAGATCCTCGAGACGGTAGGGCCGGAGCGCGCGCCCACTCCGGAGGACTTCCGGGACATGAAGTACATGCGTGCCGTGCTTAATGGTGTGTCTCTGGAATTGCATATCGAACGTTGCTGATAAGTCGAGCAGAAACACTACGGCTCTATCCGCCTGTGTGCGTATCTCTCCCTTGGCAAGTGTGTTGAATCCTGATTTGACTTTCTTGAGATAGTCCGTTCAACATGCGGTAAATTCTAATGATATCATGTCCTGCATTCGCTAATGTGGCCACCTAGGAGCACAACAGCGCCCGTCATTCTCCCATCGACGACGGGGGGAAAGCCCTTCTACATCCCCGCAAAGTCAAAGTACGTCCTTCGATTCTGAAAATTCTTGGTCTGACAGTGGTCCACAGGGTCCCCTTCAGCGTGATGGTTATGCACCGGCGTACGGATCTGTGGGGCCCGGATGGTGTGCAGTCTATTACTCCCTCGGCCGTGCCCATCCACTGACACCGCAAATTCAGCGGCGCAGTGGGATCCGGAACGATTCATCGACGCACGCCTGCACCAATACCGTATGTCCCCTCTACCGCGCGCAAAAAAATTAAATAAATAAACACGTTTCAAGTAACCCCAAACCCGTTCATCTTCCTCCCCTTCAATGCTGGTACAGCTCTCCCTTTCTCCGCCGTGGGGTGCCTCATAATAATATATCGTACCTAGGCCCCCGGATCTGTCTCGGGCAGCAATTCGCGTACCACGAAGCGTCGTTTTTCCTCGTTCGCCTTCTGCAGACGTTCTCCGGCGTGAGCCTCGCGCCCGACGCCCAGCCGTCCGAGAGTCGACTTCCTGCCGAGTGGAAAAAGGACGACGAGCTGGGGTGGAAGCGCGCGGAGCGGCTGACTGTGAAGACTCATCTTACGCTGTTCATTGAGGTATGTGGCCTGTCATCCTCGAAGGGGATTCATAGTGACGGGTTGCTGTAGGGCGGCATGTGGGTTTCGATGGACGAGGCGAATGCGGTGACGGAGGCCAATTGAGGGAGAGGATTGTTGGGCGAACTCATTAATCTATAAGTAGATATGTACCTGCAGAGCTTTCGCGTTTGCCGCTTCTTTAATATAGCATCAGGGACTGAAATTTGCGATTTCGAAATTAATTGTCAGGTTTGCGGGATCAATATTAATATTCGAGACTTTGCTATCGGAATCTACGTGAGCTTGCAAACGGCTGGAGTAAGCGTAAGTTTAGTACGTTCGTTCTCATGTATCCCATCTTTCAAAACTAACCCTACTTCGTAATTCCCGCCATGTTTTCAACCATCTCGAGCATGTCGGACGAGTCCTTTTTAGTTGAATTCCCTGCATTATACTAGTCTCTTATAAACAGACAATACAACAATTCTCGCTCGTACCTCGCATGTTGTAGCATTACACTGACTTTCCAGCAGATCTTTTGATGTTAAATTGGAATCGTAGTCAACAGCACGTCGTATGGACTTCATAACCCTAGGAACCTTTGACTTTGCGTAGTTATTCACAACCCTAACTCCACCGGTACGTCTTGCTTTTTCTTCAATTTCCTTCACTTCTGACTCTGGAGCGCACACGGCATTCCAGGAGCGCTTCCGACCATCGGGGTTCCCTGCGGCGTCGGGGGGATCCCTTCGGGCACATACTCGCGGAAGGTCTTGTCCTGTGACTCGGATCGGGGCGGAGGTCGGTAGTAGCTTCGCCGTTCGTGCTTCTTCACCAAACTCACCGCAGGGGGCAACCACTTGAGCTCAGGTGCGGGGCCCTCTGGGAGCCGCGAGTGCTGCGGGGGCTGGGATTGGGGGTGCGAGACGGAGCCGGCCATCGGGCTCGCAGGAACCCTCGTCGATTGCTGGCGCCCGGCGTGTCCTGTGCGTGGGCGCTGCGTGGGCAGATTAAGATACACAGGCCGCCGACGTACTGGCGTGGTTCGTGTCGAGCCAGCGGGGGAAAGTCCCAGTCGACGGGCATTTGGGGAGCTGGTGATTGGTGGCTGCAAGTGGCGTTCACATTCAGCATTGGGCCCACATGTCCTCGCCGTCTCACTCACGCGTCGGGCAGATAGCAGGGAGGATAATTCTGGCGCTTGGTTTGCGGGGGAAAATCTTGGAGGAGAGGTGACAGCTGGAGCAGAGGCAGCCGGAAAGGTGGTTACGGGATGCGGGCATTATGGAGGACGCGAAAGGCCAGGGACGGAGCTGGATATCTGGTAAGGACGCGTGCTTTCCGCGTGTAATTAATGTATACACTTGTGACCAGTCTTCCGTGGTAATCCAGGGATTCCGCGATATCTATCTTTGACCTATCTTAGTATCTACGAGAAGAGTCAACGTCGTGGCCCAGGGTTCTGGCTCAAAAACCTCCGAAACGGCACCTATCCTCGGTGTTTTTGCGATGGCAATGGCCCTGCAGGACACGGTGGATACGGAGGACTCAGGCGTCGATGGAAAGGATGTGTTTGGCCGGTACCTATATCTCGGTAACATTTCTCCTGTCCAGACGCGACAGGATCACATGACTGATCAGAGTCTGGCAAGAAGAATTTTTTCTGTTCTCGTATCTCCCTCGTCCCTTATTCAATCCGGGATATTTTATCCCCACCCACCTCTTCCCTTTTATTCATTTATTTATAGGTATTTCACGCTTAGTATGTTTTGGTCTCGCCTTTTGTTTCACGCAGACCTTTGTGTGGTTTGTGTTCTGGGATTTGACGGATGCCTTCTAGGATGGCTCTTATATTTTAGTGACCCACTAGCACCCTCCACGACATTCATGGTGACTCGGGGCATCGCCGCAAAGTGGCCCGTCAAATAACCAAAATTGACAAAAACACTCAGATCAATGGAGCTGTTGTAATTGCTCTTACTTTATTATTTCGAGTGCTCTGTACGAGTCTCGAAATATATAATGCAAGCACGCACGAAATGCGATGTCTTGCCTTGTCTTGTCTGATCGCCGTGAGAGGGATCATCTCGCGACTTAATGGAGACACGCACAACCAGAGCTCCATTAGGGTATCTTCCGTACAAGTATCAGAGAGCCCTCATTTTGCTCCTAGGATAGAGTCAGAAATGGTCCATTTAACAGTCCTTTCAAAGTCCTCCGCACCATTGGTCCAATGTTTGACCTATGTGTATGAGCTTACCACGGTTCAACTTTCTCGGCTGGCTCCGGGCCGACACGTAACTCAAGAAAATACGCGAGGATCAACTTATCAATCCTCTCTTGTCACCAACGCCCACCATGTCGCATCTACCGCAAGAGCTGGTGGATGCTATCGTCGACGTGGTGGATCCCGAATCCCTCAAGTCGTGTGCTTATGTCTCGGCAGCGTTCCTGGTCCCTTCTAGGAGGCGTATCTTCTGCTCCATCTCCATCTCCCAGGACGGACGAGGCCGCGATGACCTGTCCATTCAACAGGTTCATTCCGCTCTTACGCGAGTGCCTCATATTGCGTCCTATATCCGGAATGTGACGGTCTTGTTTTACACCTTTTCTTCCAAGCCCCATCCACATTTCGAAGCGATCCTCGGAGCCCTCACTCACATCGAATGCCTGGTCCTACGCGGATCCATCGGGATAGGCACGGAAATCGCAGGCAGATTCCTCATTGCCTTCTCAAAACTCCTCACAAAGTCCTCCTTTAATCGCCTCTACCTAAGGGGAATCGCAGCCCCACACGCGTTCATGGCGCTCGCCATGTCCCGTGTGCGCACCGTACTCCTCCAGCACGTCTCTATCATTGATACCGCCGCAGGCACTGATGAGCTGGATGTGGATTCGCCCCGTCTCGAGCAGCTTATTCTCCCAGGCAACAACGATCTCGATCCCGAGATCCACGGCGCGCTCGATTTTATTATGCACGGAAAACACCTCCCCCGTCTTCGGCGCCTCGCACTCGGTATGATTTTTGACCCAGCTGGGCGATCACACGGTGTACTGGCGCATACAGCCAGCACGTTAGAGTATCTCGAACTTTACTCTGGCGGTACGTGCCTTCCTGTCCACCCCCGCGATCCTGGGCTTACGCTGTATTTTCCTTCCTGCGAAGACACCTATCACGAGCGCCCCACCGCTGCCCTAAACCTCCCACTCCTGCCTGCGCTGCAGTCTCTCGAGCTCCGCATCCACCTGGGTGGGCACCGCACGCTTCCCCTTGACATTTACTTCACCGTCGCCGCCCTCCCCGCGACCGCGCCACACATCCACACACTCGCTTTCGTCTTCTCTATCGACAACCCCAAGCAGACGATCGCGTGGGCCACCGACGGGCCGTTCGCGTTGTTCGACTCTTCCGCGGCGTATCGCACAGCGCTCCCGCATCTCCGCCGTGTGCGCTTTAGACTTCTCTTTCGTGAGATGGACGCGCATTTACACGCGTCCGCCCTGGATGCGACTTTGCGTGAGTTCGTCGCTGCGATGGAGGTGCGGCTGCCGGCGCTGCGGGGGACACGGATGCTGGAGTTTGAGACGGGGATTTCGATGCCGGCGTACAAGGTTTAGTGTGTATACCTGAGTCCGACATGTATGCATTTCTTAGAGGCGAACTCACAGAGTATTCTGTTCAGCTCCCTGGCTATGCGGAATGGAATATAGTTTAGTTCAAGACGGGAGATGCTGTTGAAACACAATTAATGAGGCCACTGCGTTACTTGGATGGCATTGACTCTGCATTCACGATGGTTGAAGATCTGCTATACGACGAGCACTGCGTGGTGCGCTTGAGAATGACCTACGCTTCCATCATTTCCAGCTCCTGCGAGAAAACAATGGATGTAAGTGGTTTCACACAGGGGGAGATGATAGACTATTTGTTAGCTTCGAAATTTTCCAATACCCGCTGGGAACTTCGGGCGATTATCAAACGTGCGGCTAGGGATTTGTCAAAATCACCAGACTTTGGGTCGAGTGACTAATATCCTCGGCGATGATTAAATGTTTGGGCCGCCATCAACTGCCGCTGCTAAATGGAATTGCACTATCTTCACCAACCCGTCTCGCGGCGGCATAGAAAGGTGTTGAAGTTCAACTGGCGGTTAGTGCAACGGGCTAACAACATTTACACTCAATTGCCAAGAAGACCGGCTCCAGCAATAACGCCTTGCTAGTTCAGAGCCTACTGAATCAGGGTCGTGGTTGGATGACAATGCATCCGGACACGCCGAGCTCGGAAAAGCGGTTAGTCGGCTAAGTCCAGCTACACCGGGCGCTCAGAGATGAAATCATGAAGACGTCTCCCTGTATCCGCGGTCTTCCCCGGCGTGTAGAGTTTACGAAAGTCAGCGCTCGGCCACAGGTAAGCCACCGCCGACCCCACCGAATCGACGATATTGTTTAGGGAGTCATCCAGTTTTTTCCTCCTTAAAGCAGGCAGAATATTGTCTCTCTCCAACACCCTCTCCAATCATCCACTACTTACTTTTGAGTTCTACACAGAATGTCCAACGACACTCCCAAATTCACCACCGACCCGTCTACCCAGGCGGTATGGGCTGCGCCTACCCCGCAGCAGTCCAGCAACATGCGGGGCCTCATTGCGTCCGGCAAGATACTCATGGGCCTGGTCATGTCCTACCCAAGCCGACACGTCGCAAAAACCTTGGCCGTCACCGGCGCAGATTGGATCTGGATAGTGCGTTCTCATCTAACGCACTCAAATAAATAGCGAGCTGATTATGTATATCTGGGCAGGACACGGAGCACGCCGCGTGGTCGAAGAAAGCTCTCGTGGAGGTCATACAAATCATCAACCATGAAAGTGGCGGGAAAATGATTCCAGTCGTCCGTGTCCCCAGCAAGACGTCGTTCGAATATATGGTGTGTGGTTCGAAAATCAGCACGAGTTAAATTCTGATAGCATTGATGCTTAGGCGTGGTGTCTTGACGCCGGGGTGGGCGGCATTATGATTCCGCACATAGAGACCTCGGAGGAGGTCGCGGCCATAATCGGCGCGTGCCGTTTTCCGTATGTTCCGCATCACCGCTCCTATCCTGGCTTTCTAACCTTACCCGAACAGACCAATTGGACACCGGTCATACCCACCCTTCACATTCGTGAGTTGAGCTGGAGTCGTTCGCGGCCATTATATTTACTCACAGTCTGTGGCACACACAGCTCCCGGGGATAACAGACATTACGCCCGCGGGGGAGACGATATACTCGCTCGCAAACAAGCACGTCGCCATTATCCCGCAAGTTGAATCGCAGTTGGGGGTCAAGAACATCCAATCCATCATGCAAATGGACCAGGTTGACGCCGTAATGATCGGTGGTAAGTCCCCCATGTCCTGCAAAACCAACCATAGAAACTAAACCTCGTCAGTCGGAGACCTGCGCCTGGACATGGGACTGCCCGTCGGGTTCGTCGGCTCGGAGCCCCACTTCGTTGCGGAAATGGGCCACATCACAGCGATGTCCAAGGAATACCAGAAGCCGCTCATGGGCGCCGCGATAGGCCCAGCCATGGTGGAGGAAAGACTCAGGCAGGGGTTTACTGTGTTGGCGAACACCATCGACTTGTACACCCTGGCCTTTGGCACCATCAAAGAGATTCAGACTGCCAAAGCGACAGCGGAAGCTTATATGGTGAAAGAAAGCTCTACGTTGTAGAATCATAAGTCTTCCTAGATAAAAAACACCATAATATAGAAATGTGATAGAATTTGAATTGGATTTGGAAGTACGATGGGAACACGGACATTTCCCGTACCTAAAGACTATCGTAGTCGGTGACATGGCATACGTTTGAAGCTACAAGTCCACGGTTCTAAAATCAGGAACTCCCGCGATTGTGCCTTTGAATGGGTTTGAACTTGGTTGAATTCTATTCTCAGACTTTTCACCGCCGGACCTGCCGAGCACAGCCACTCCACGCCTCTTTCACTGCCAAGGTGTGCAAAGGCAGTGCAATTGCCGACACGTCGACGCTGCGGACGCGATAATATCGTCCTGAGCGGTCAAGGTCCCAAGACTCCCATGGGTGAAACCAGCCTACTTTTACCTGAGGACATCTGGCACTCTGTCGCGTCGTTCATCCCGTATGGCCAACTTACCGCCCTCGTTTCCGTGAACAGGGCATTCTACAATATCGTCCTCGATGCCAAATACCAGGAAGTACACTGGACGAAGCCCGACGGCGGGATGAACTACTCCCTCGCTCGTCTCAGGTGAGTCCGATTTGCACCAGAAGAACCATTGTCAGCTTACCCGTCGCCTAGCAATCCGTCAATAGCGAGCCGGGTGCGCCGTCTGCACGTTCGCGCGTGGTTTATCGAGTACTTCGTTCGGAAGGACTCTTTGATGTCCCTTCAAGCTGCGGCAACCTCCAGATGGTGGATGTGGTGGCCCCCGGCGGAGTCCACGTCAAAGGCCAAGTCTTCAAGTTTTGTTGCGCGCGAGATGCTCCAGTCCATGATTGCGGCGGTGGTCTCATGACCCACGTAACCGAATACAGCTTTGAATGGCGCGACCTCTCTCTCACGCCGGACACGCGTCAGTTCCTCACGGCCACGCGCACGGCATTCGGCGCGAGCCTCCGCAAGCTGACGCTTCACGCGCAACTCGGACACTTAACACATCTCATTTCCACTGCCGACTACCATGACCTTGAGGATCTAGAGCTGTATTTTGACCACGACGGCGGAGACGTCCGCGCGGAAGTGCTCGTTGCCCCCTTCGTCAACCACTTCTGGCACTCCCTCAGCAGTCTCCTCATCTCGTCTGCATCGAAGACGGACCTCTCGCCGTTACTTTACACGCTCGCCTCGTTGCCGCATCTGCACAGATTTACTGCGCACGTCTCCTTTGACACGGCACACCTGTCGGACCCAGGCGCGCTTGTTCACGTCTTGCACGCCAATTCCAGCACGATATCGAGTGTGGAACTCGGTAGGACGTATGCAGCCCCACCCGACGAGGCCCCGGATGTGCAGAGCACCTGGCCGCACTTCTCTACCTCACTGGTAGCACACCCTTCCGTCCTCCTGAACTTGACCACCCTCAAGATGCCTCTGCTCGAGAGCTTTGACGCCACCATAACGTGTCTGCGGCGCTCAGACCAGCCTATACCTCGTCGACTATTTTCTGACGGAGGGAGAACTCGCGGAGCTCGCTCAAATATTCGCTCACCGCGCGTTTAACACGGGTCTGCAGCGGCTGCATATTGGCGTGGGTTTTCTGACTCTGCCTATGTTCGACCTCCTCGCGAGCCGCCTCCCAGGCCTGCGAAGCCTCGATCTCGTGCTCTCGGGTGCTACCGTCTCCCAAGTTGCCGTGAGTGCTTCGTTTGGGTGTCCTGTGAAATCTCATCTTTCCTCACAGCACGATTTCGACACTAATCTGGCGAGTGCGATTATCATCTACCCGTGACTCACCGTTGACCTGAAATAATGACAGACCGAGTTTTGCGTGGCTTTGGGGCAACATCAATTCCGCTCCTGGAACCTCTGCGAGCTGGGTGAATGCTCTTTTCGTCGTCTTTTCGAAGCGGTATCTTAATCGAGTACCTGCAGGGATCTGGGAGAAGCGATTCGCGCACACGAGCGTATCTGAGCAGCTCGCAGACCCAACCCGGCAGGAGTTTGCGCTGATGGAGCACTTCGCCAGCCGCATCCCGAGCGTGCGGACGCTCAGGGGACAGTAAATCTGAACCTCGGTGCATTACGTTGCGGCGTTTTCGGCGATGGGCAAGAGGGGATGTGATGTCTAGGGCCTCAACGTCGTCTGCATCCTTAATCTGACGGCAGATGTTTGCGACAATGAGTGTGGCACCGGGCAGATTCTACTAATAAAATATTGCATGTACTGCTCGCCTCCACAAGGAGATCGAGAAACAACTATATGAGCAGCCGTCCGCGCACTTTCAACGTGAACCCATGCCACCGCCCAGCGGAGCGTAAAATCCGTGGGGACGTTGAGGAAAGGTTAGTTAATTATGAAGACAGCCAAAGGGGGGCGTACTTCCTGTCTCGCGCGTCTAGCGTTGCAAGTAACGAGCACGACCAGGATAGGCTGGGAGCTACTGAGTTTGATCTAGCTTTCTAGGGGGCGGAAATGTGGGCGGTGCCTACCACATAGACTCGCAGTCAGCTCTGTGTGGTCTGCAATGTCATTCAAATGAATCTGAGCAAAATGGAAGGAAATAAAAATGCCCCATATTACTCGCACATGCAACACTTTCACCGCTTTTTTTCTCTCCCTCAATTCTCATCGGAATCACTCAAACCAAATTGCAATCTAATAAGGCTACCATTACATGTTGTTGGTCAACATACAGACTGGCACCAAGTCTCTCGAACTTCCAAATGCCTCATTTCCTAGACCCAACCTAAACCCAACCGCACTAATTATAAATACTCTGTCCGGTGCATCGCGCCTCGTCAGGACTCAGATACTAGATTAAGTAGACATCCCATCCTCCGAGACGTCAGATTCCGCTCGCATACACTGACTGCACACACAGCGCCAGCCTGGGGTCAGATTCAGATTTGTGCCGCCGCGCCGAAAATGGCGTAGCGTGATGCACCGGGGGCCGGATTCAGATCTGCGCTGGCCCCTCAGCGTCCGCACGCTCTGGATGCGGCTGGCGAAGTGCTCCATCAGCGCCGTCTCCTGCCGGGTTGGTGCGAGCTGCGGATCTGCGAGCCGCTTCGAAACGCTCGTGTTGTCTGCTGTGTCCGCGAACCGCTTCTCCCAGATCCCTGCAGGTTCTCAATTAATATAACGTCTCGAACGGACGACGAGGAAGGTTACTCGCCCAGCTCGCGGAGACCCCAGTTGCGAAACTGATGTTGCCCTAAAGCCAGACAGAACGCGGTCTGTCATATTTCAGGTCAACGGTAAGTCACGGGTAGACGATAATCGCACTCACTGGATTAGTGTCGAAATCATGCTGTCAGGAAGATGAGATTTGCTAGGACACACGATGAAGGACTCACGGTGACTTGGGAGACGGTAGCACCCGAGAGCACGAGATCGAGGCTCCGCAGGCCTGGAAGGCGGCTCGCGAGGAGGTCGAACATAGGCAGAGTCAGAAAACCCACGCCAATATGCAGCCGCTGCAGACCCGTGTCAAACGCGCGGTGAGCGAATATCTGAGCGATCTCCGCGAGTTCTCCCTCCGTCAGAAAATAGTCGACGAGGTACAGGCTGGTCAGCGTGTCGGCTGAGCGCCGCAGACACGTTATGGTGGCGTCAAAGGTCTCGAGCAGAGGCATCTTGAGGGTGGTCAAGTTCAGGAGGACGGAAGGGTGTGCTACCAGTGCGGTGGAGAAGCGTGGCCAGGTGCTCTGCACATCCGGGGCCTCGTCGGGTGGAGCTGCATACGCCCTGCCGAGTTCCACACTTGATAACGTGTTGGAATTGGCGTGCAAGACGTGAACAAGCGCGCCTGGGTCTGACAGGTGCGCCGTGTCAAACGGAACGTGCGCAGTGAATCTGTGCAGGTGCGGCAACGAGGTGAACGCGTAAAATAGCGGCGAGAGGTCCGTCTTCGATGCAGACGAGATGAGAAGACTGCCGAGGGAGTGCCGGAAGTGGTTGACGAAGGGGGCAACGAGCGCTTCCGCGCGGACGTCTCCGCCGTCGTGGTCAAAATACAGCTCTAGATCCTCGAGGTCGTGGTAGTCGACTGTGGAAATTAAGTGCGTTAAGTGTGCGAGTTGCGCGTGAAGCGTCAGCTTGCGGAGGCTGGCGCCGAACGCCGCGCGCGCGGCCGTGAGGAACTGACGCGTGTCCGGCGTGAGGGATAGGTCGCGCCATTCAAAGCTGTATTCAGTGACATGGGTCATAAGGCGCACCGCCGCAGTCATAGACTGGAGCATCTCGTGCGCAACAAAACTTGAAGACTTGGCCTTTGACGTGGACTCCGCCGGGGGCCACCACATCCACCATCTGGAGGTTGCCGCTTGAAGGGACATCAAAGAGTCCTTCCGAACGAGGTACTCGATAAACCACGCGCGAACGTGCAGACGGCGCACCCGGCTCGCTATTGACGGATTGCTGGGCGACGGGTAAGCTGACAATGGTTCTTCTGGTGCAAATCGGACTCACCTGAGACGAGCGAGGGAGTAGTTCATCCCGCCATCGGGCTTCGTCCAGTGTACCTCCTGGTATTTGGCATCGAGGACGATATTGTATAATGCCCTGTTCACGGAAACGAGGGCGGTAAGTTGGCCATACGGGATGAACGACGCGACACAGTGCCAGATGTCGTCAGGTATGCTGATTTCTCCCATTTGACGTTGACTAGGGCTTGCGGGGTGTATTATAGTAGGCTCTACACGCGTCGTCCGTAGCGTCGACGTGTCAAGTCCAATAGAACAGCCTCGGTGATGCATGACGAGTCAGCGTGAAATGGCTGTGATGGGCCGCAACGTTGATGGAACAAACAAGTACCAACGCGTACCCACGTATTTCGAGCGTGTATGCAGCCACGCCCCAGGGAAAAAAAACGAAAAGAGGGGGAAAATGTTCTAGTGAATACATAACATCACTCAAATTTTCTTGGAGGCTCGGAGGGAGCGCTGAGCTTAGAACGTTTACGGGCGCTTACCAAAAGTGCACCGACTTGATGCACCGGCAACTATTTCCGAATGACTTCCCTTTCTCAGATCCCTCAGTTATTTGACATGATAATGGAAGGATAGTACATTCCCGAAGAACACGAAATACTAAGGAAAGGGAAACAATGGAAATCCAGATTGTGCAAATTCAGACATGGTTGAAATCAATAGTAAAATCAAGCTTATTCGCAGCAAAAGGAAAATGAAGTTAGCATTATGTCGTTGAGGCGGCATGTTAGTTGTTCTGAATCCCGGTGATCTTTCAGTCTCTCAAGCTCGCAACTCTTAATTGAACCAGCGTACGATGCCCAGATCAAGCGCGCATGGAATCTGAGCCACGTTCACGATATGGTATCAATCAGAATGCCCGAAAGCGAGGGCGCTCTCTGGAACGCGCAACTAATACATTCATTCAGCAAGCGAAAAAGGTTCCCTCCATTGAAGCATTTGGCCAGGAAAGACCACTCCAGCCACATCTTAAATATTAGTAACATTGGTGTCGACAAATAATTACTGGTCTAATCCCTCTTCATCATATCTAGAACTTGTTCCAGCATCTGCTCCATTCCTGCCATACCCCCATCGATCCGCCCCAATCGCTCCTCCATCTCCGCGAACCGCTCCTCTATCGAAAACTCTTTCTCAATTATTAGCTCCGATACTCTGACGAGATCATGGGAGTGGAAATCGTGCTCTCCAAAAGAAACTTCGCCCTTTGCGTCGCAATCCCAACAAATGAAACTTTTTCCTGCGCACTGCACGCAATACCAGCATGGCTGCGTCACCGGCTTGCTGCAGCCGCAACACGGAGGGCCGGTCGGAACCGTGTCCCCCCTTGAAACCGAGATCGCAGACATTGGGTGTCCTGAGGCAGGGCCAAGAGATGGGGCTGCCTCGGGAATCGATATGGCGAGTCCAGGGATGCGAGAAAGACGTTTGGCGGACAAAGGCGCATGCCCCGCCTCATCCTCCGTGTCAACTTCGCTCTCGGAATCGTTATCCTCCCCACCCGCGCTGAAAAACGTCCGTGCACGCTGCAAAGCCGCCTTCGCGTTACGGTATGTGTCGCCGAATTCGGGCATGTGCAGCACCCGCCGGACTTTCATCAAATCGTGATGCGGCTGGTGTGCCTTCTGCAAGTCCTCCCGGATGATATCAGGTTTGGTGATGCAGTACGGGGATTCGCACAGGTCTACTGTATTAAAAGTGCCTTTAACCTACACGGCGGTGCGCAGATCAGTCTCCTCAAGTCGCGGTTTCAATTCTGTTGTCCGACATACCTGGCACACAAGACAAGTAATCCGCGCCCCGCCTATATGGGCCCCGCAAGAATCGCAACCCAATCTGAGCACCCAAAGCATTTAGTGCGCGTGCTTGAAAATGATCTGCAGTACTTGCCCGATATGGTCGGTTGTGGCTCGAATTTCTTGCTCCGCAAGAGAATAATAAAAGCGGGTGTCCGATGTCGTTAATATCTTCGTCAAACGTTTCAATTCTTCGTTTTCCAGACCAGTCAGCGGTGTCCCGAATGCGGTGCTACGAACATAAAGCTCGATGAACCGCCGCCGGCTATCCCGACGTTCCTTGAAGAATGACCATGCCCATCGGTCCCGGCGCACATCATATCTGACCGCTGAGATCGCGAAAGTCCAGAGTGCGCGCGCCTTGCTGGTTTTGAGCTGCACTGGGGCGGGCGCAAAACGAAGATACTCTGTGCGTTTGAACACAAATGTAAGACTGTGCTCGGCTGGGTCTTCCTCCAAGCCAGCTGTGCCACTGAGCGTCTCCATCGCAGTATTCCAAGTGCCTGTATAGTACTCTGTTGGAAAACGCGCAGGAAACGACCGCTTGAAGGACACCAAGACAATGCCAGGTTCGTTACCAGGGCGCGATTCTCCTGCAATCTTGAACTCGGACCGACTGGCCCGGCCGGCGGCCGCACCTCTCCCTGCGACGAAGAAGGCTCCAAGGACATGGAAAACATCGCTTCGCAGGGCCACACGGATTCCAGGGAGTACGAAAACCCGTGCCATCGACCAAATAGGGAAGCAATCGAGTCGGACTGTATGTTTGGAGAAACAGCGTATGCGTCCAAATCGAGCAACTGCTGGTCGAGAGGGTGATTCAAAATCTTGTTGAGATCTACGTCTTGGGCCTCTGAGCTGTCGTCATAAGCGTATTCCTCATTTCCGCTGCAGATGAAAGACAACATCAGAAACTATCTACTCATTGATATTCGCTTATGCACTCACCGTTCTTGAACCCTCTTATCATCCCAATACCATTCGAAGTCGTTCCAGTATTCATACTGCTCAGTGTGCGTGAGACGAATTTCGGAGACCGTACACTTAGCACATACCAAACCATTTGAGAACGATTTGAATTGCTGCTTCGGGTCAAGCTTTTGCTGTTTGAAAGTTGCTGGTAGAGACACAATCAGATTTCACTGCAGTAGAAAGAAGCAAAACCAACATTGCAGAATTTCAACCCGGGTCTCGACCGCGTCAAACAAGAAATCCAATGTATTTGACGCGTCCCATAATTCATTTTTATGCACCGTCCGCGTCTGACAGACACGGATGATCTCGAAGTGCCGTTCCAGGAGGAGATACAGGAGCGGGAGCACAAACTAAGAAATGAAGTCAGTTCTATGAATTTGCTCAAATAAAGACATACTCTATCGATGCGTCCAGGTCCTAATCAGAAGAATTATTGACACTCGAAGAAGAGATAGTCAAGGACAAACCTGTTACTAGTTCCAGAGTATCAGGTGCGTCGATATCATATTTGATGGCCTCTAAATTTCCTGTGGGAAAATCTAAGAGTTACAGTGGTACCTCGAGAGCGGGAACGACACCTGCCTCGAAGTCGCACCTCCTCTCCAGAAATATAGCTCGCGAATCTCTCCTGAAAATCAGAGATAGTTAGTGCTACTCAGATGGAGTACAACTGCTGACTCACTTGCAGGGCCGCATTGACATAACAGCTGTTTACCGACGCAACCAGAGTTTTGACTCGGGCATAAACCGACGAAATGTACTCGTTCACCGACGTCTTATTATTGGGACTGATGCGTGGAAGTATAGCAAACATTTTCGCCTGCAACTCAACGATCTTGGTGACATAGTCCTGCATCGCCTGATGGTGACCTAGCAAGGTTCAGCACAGTCGTTCCCGACCATGTAAGCGTAAAGGTTACCAATGGACCAATAAGCAATCCACTTAGGTAGGCTGGATGAGGACGATTGGTGAGAAAGACGACGAGACCTCCAGGGATACAAGATACCTCCAATTTGACGGACGCATGGCTGTGAAAGCATTCGCCTCTGCCACGGTGACAAATCCTGAGGCATCGTCGTCGAATGCCTCCGAAATCTGCTGAACCCGGACGACACTGAATATTGATTTTAGTGCATCGCGCTCAACGCAGCGGCCCGACATACTTGATCCATTCCAAAGCCCACTCGTCTGCCTTGCTGACCGCCATTGTGGTTTGGTCTCGATGCTCCTCATCCGTCACGTTTTCCTCTTGCAAGTCCTTGGCTTTGCGCTCGTGAAAATGGTCACGCAGCCCCAGGACGAAGTGACGTGTTTTGACGCTGCCACGCCAACTCTGTGGTTGAAATTATAAAAGGGAGATGAATGGTGCACAATTCAATCCCACCATTTCCTTCCATACTGTATGTACGTCCTAATGACAGGCAAATCTCAGTTCCGAGACAGAGAGACGAGGACTGAGAACACACCAAATCGACAATTTTATCGTGCGGTCCCGCCGTAACGGCGCTAATAACACGGTCCCCCGTGTGCTCTACAACGCGACTCAGCTCGTCACTGTCGTTCGTCAGCTCGGGGTACGTCCGCAGAAGGCGGCACATACATGATTTGGCGTTTCTGAACTTCAAACTTCCGCGTAAATTTGGCCATGTTCTGCTCAATGGCTGCATCCGGGTCGGTGTGCAAATCTTCCTTCAAATCATCCAGTCCTAATGACTTCGTTGATTTCGCGTTATTTTCCTGCGAACCCCCCGACTTGGCTTCAAACTCGTATTGTACTTGCAGGGCCGCCTCATCGTTAAGACGCGCTTGACCGCCCCGCTGTTCGATGATTCTGCAACCACGAATGAGCATTTTCACGAAGAGGAGAACCTTCACGCACCGCTCCATCTCCTTTTGCTCCGGACTCACAAATTTCTGGAACATCTTCATCATCATGTCCATCTTTGCGTTCATCTCCTGCGTTGTCTGGTCGACTGAGCTGATAGTCCGGTTGGCGGAATCGACACTGAGCGCGGTGTGAACCGACAGCGCGAATTCTAATTCCGAGCGGCGTTTTGTGAAGATGCCAACAAACTTTACGAGCTTCCCTTCCCATATCGGACCCTTCAAGACCTTGACTGCGCGGCGTTCAGAAAATCAAACGGGAGATGACATGTGCACCTACCGACGAGCCTCTTTTTCGAATAAGTGTCGCAAGCTAGAATGTTGGTCAATGGCAGTGATATACCCGGAAAAGACGACCACACCGTTCGCGCAAGCTTTAATGTCGTCTGCCGTGCCTTTGACGATCTCCTGCATCCGGCCCTTGATGGTTGTCCCGTCAGGCGCGACCTCTTCCGCGTCTTTGACGTTTCGGAGCCTGTAGAAAACTATTAGGTGAATAGCGATTCGGATACAAGTGGCACGCACTGCGTAAGAACTCCCATCATCTGTTTCATCTCCATGTGCAGCGCAAGTATTCTGCCGTCATTTTCGCGACGTTTCTGCTCGAGCGCCCACACAGCCTGTCCGGTATATTAGCAGGAAACAAAAAAAAAAACAATAGGCCCCCACACACTTTGAATGCCATGACTGCCACTGAGGAAAGGCGAGATCAATGAGGCGGCAAAAACGGTGGAAACGACTACGGCGTACCTCCGACAAATCTAGGAGAGTAGATTCACGTAAATGAAGTTTCACGAGAGCACGTTTTAAGAACCTACGGGTGAAGTTTGGCCACTTCGTCGAGCGCATTCATGAGGACCGGCATTCCTTGCATGAACGAATTAAGACCCTTCTCGATGGCTTCCATCCCGCTCACAGCGTCCAGGCCGGTTTGGATTCCCGCCATGACCACTGCACCCTGTGATTCTTTTGCCATGGCGCCGGCAACACCGTTCTCTATACTGGTGAGAATTTCTTTCTGCGCCAGATATGCGGAATTGAGACACACCTAATTGCTGGAGAATCCTATCCGCTTTCCCCGTCTTGGGGTTCGTTGTAGCAGAGGCCCATGCTTCCCACAAATCCTTTGAAAAATCGTCCTGCGGTACACCGTCCCCAATCGGAGGCAGGAGAGGTGGAGGGTACGAGCCCCCGTTAGGACTGAAGATAGGAACTTGACCGTTCGCTGTTTGTGATATTGGGGGAGATGACTTGTCGAAAAATGCGTCCACCGACAGAAAGTAGGGAGATCCATTCGGTGGCGTTGACATCACCGATGCAGAGGCCGACATTAGGGGAGGAGGTTCGAACTCGACATCGACAGAGCCCGTTGGTGTTTGGCTTCCCTGTCGCAGGTGTTTGCGGCTGAGTTTCTTGAAAAGCCGGGGCATCGGCATGTTGGTGGAGGTGCTGCCAGTGGTGGTCGACGTGGGTATATTCTCTGTCTTATATTGACGACGTCAACTGGTACCCAAATGCAGGTTGGGAAGCACCGATATATTCGTTTCAAGCGCTATTTTACCCCTTCGGGCGTGTTGGCGTTCCGCAGCGTGATTGTACTGTACATCCCCTAAGTAGGTGAGGGCCGCTGTGTGATGCACATTCCCCAGTTTCCCGATGTCACATCCGACCTGCCCAGTTGAAGCCACGGTGAAAATTAAAATGAACGTGTGTTTAAGGTATCCGGGAAAGTTAGAAACTGACCGTTAAACTGCGCTAATACGGACAGCGGTCAATCGGTACGCGCATCCAGGCGTGTCAGACTCAGAATTCCCGTGTTTCGTCCCGCAGAATTCGAGCTACCGGTTTCCGGGGTGGACGGTTGATGACAAGGAAAGGATTCAGCGCTATCGGCAGTGATTAGCGCTGAGTTTCAGGTCGTCGAAGTCTGAGCTCGGAAGGCACGGCGACAGTCGTTGGAAGAGTCGCGCTAAATCCTACAGAAATATGAGGGATGACAATAAGCAACAATGACAATAAGCAACAGTTAAAATCCGGGTTTTCGTATCAGTTGTGTATGTGGCCAGGTAAGATGGAATCATCAACATGCCCAGTAGAAAGTAAAATGGAAATCCTATCTTCTTCGACCCGGAGGCGCACAAATAACCCAAGCTCCCTGCAAGCTGCAGAGGCATTTCTATGTATACGCAATCTATATCATGATCGCGGTGTCGGTGTTACGACTCATGAACTCCATCCGAGCCGAGGAGTTGGCCAACGAAATGAAATGTGGGCGGGGTGCGCTCCCCACTTGTATGCCGCTGAATTAAAAAGGAAAAAAGAAGATGGAATTGCTTCAATCGGACGGGGGAGTCGAACGCGGGCTCCCGCAGACGTTCTCGAGAATGCCCTAGAGGAGCGGGTGTGCGCCGTACACCATGTCTGCACAAGCATTCGTAGGACGAAATGGGATGGAATTCCTCAGTTTCAAAGTGCGATTCGGAGTATCAAGGAAGTTCGGCCTTGGGTGACACACCCGTGACACTGAAGCAGTGGTCATCCACTGCCAGTGGATGAGTTTCTGTCAGACCTTGAGGTAGAATATTATTCGGAGCACTACACCGATTTCCGAAATTTCCCAGAGAAGAGCGAACAGATGAGGCACGCAAAAAGCAAACGAGACGGTGGCCGTTTCAGAAAAGGCGTGCGTGATGCAGTCACAGCCGAGTCACTCGGAGTCACGGGTCGGGTATTCCCGGGGCTAGACACGTATCCCTCAGTTTAGATTTACTGTATGTCTCGGGCTATTCGACGAACACATGAGATGAACAGAACAACAAGGAAAATAGGGCGCTGGAAATATCCAGGCCCAATGTTAGCTGCAGGTGCCTCAGGCGTAATCGGCCTGGGACCAGTTCCACACATGCCAGCGCTCAGCCGCTGCCCCCCTTTAGTATTTCGACGAATTCAGCTGGTGACTTCGACCAAGTGTCAGGGCCCAATTTTTCCTGAAGCTGTGTTTATTGTTTTGAAACAAAAGAAATTTCATCTCGGACATCTCGGCGAGTGGAAATTCTCAAATTAACGAACACTGGGCCGAAATGGTGCCGTACGTTAGTCTCTTATAAACAGACACTACAAAATTTCTCACTTGTATCTCGCGTGTTGTAAACGAGCGCATATTTCCGGTTGCTTTTAAATATATGTATCCGTGAAGTAGGTATGCCAGAGCGAAGCGTTTCTGGAAAATAATTCCATCTATTGTGTTACTTATACTTCTATCCTTTTGGAATAGGTGATTCGGATTTCACATCACAAACTTATTATAGACCTGCTAGATGTATCTGAAAACCGTTTTCATGCCATGCTCCCTGTCTTGCACGTCCCAGAGCCTGCCCCCGTTATGAATATCATCCTGCATGAATTTACGACATGACATGCTCTCCTCCGTTCGATAACGTTGCTCGCGCAGTCGTCTCGATGCCGATATATGGCATTGATCCTAAATCCAACGTGCGCGATGCGTCGTATGTTTTTTCCCCTGAGGTCCCTCAATTTATTTTTCGTAGATCTTGCCTTCGAGGCCGCTCTTCACATAGTTTTTGTCTCAAGCACCGCTCTTTCCGCTTGAACTTTACGCCTTTGCTGCTAATAGGCTTCGAAAGATTTCTAACCTTTATCTTTTCACGAACCTCCTTCTTAGTTAGTCAGACTCGGGCGCTGGTCCACATCGATATCCGCTTTCAAAATACTGCCACTGATCAGCAACTCTGCCCGGCCACCGACCAGTGACTAGGAGTCAGGGGTATTCCGGGATGGCCTGGTGACCTGAAAGATTTTTTCGGCCATCTCGGCGAGTGAAAGATCCGAAATTAATACTTGGTTGAAATAGTACAGTACGAGACATCCGATTTTCACGGGAGCACTCTTTACATATGCTCCTCTTCTGAGTGGCTACCCTGAGAGGCATTGGCTGATTACAACAAGATGGTGCTAAAGTTGGATGAAACGACCCCCAATTTAACAGTTCAATTTATCATTCGTTGGAAGTTGGAATCAGCATCCGCGCGCATCCTCATGGTCGTCCATCCTCAATACTCCCCGCGCACCCTACGGAAAACCTTCACAGTTAGTAGCTCGCCGCGTCATTCCAGCATCTTACCAAGACTCGAAAACAAATCATATTTGGGTAAGCCCTCGCTTACAGTAATGCTCCGTCGATCTGAGGACCTTTATCAGATCAGTTTACGACACCGGAATTCCGAATCGTCTTCCTTTATCCACATGTATCAAATCAAGTTCCTTAGAGATCTCGCCACACGTACAGCTCTGGGCTATGCTAACCCTCACCCCGCAGTCGGGACATTGGCAGGGCTCACGGTGCGACCTTCACTTGATTTGTACTGTGACATGTTGAATCGTGCTTTATTTGCCTCCCGGGACACATATTCATAGCTAGCGTCCTTCCCGTATTGCTTTCAGATTGCTCCCGCGTCCTCAAGATTTCTTTCTTTAGACTGCCGCACAAACCGCTCCGAATCCTGTGGAGTTATAAGTAACTTGTGATTCCGAATAAAAGGAAGAATACGACATTCATATATATAGCCGCTGCCCTCAATCGACTCCCTTGCTTTCTGACCCTCCTATGATCTTGTTCCTCGCCGTCGCGGTCATTCTGTTTCTCCAGACCCTTCGTGCGGACGCCCAAACTGCGTCCCCCTTCTGGCGGGTGCGATTTCAACAATCTAAACCTTGGCAAGATCCTGAACCTCACGTAGAAACCGAACATCACGATATCTACTGCAGATCGAATCAGCCTTGCAGCTGCAGCACTGGACAACGCCATTGACAGGCTTAGCGCGGACGGTCAATTCGACGGTGAGACTTCGACCCCCATCATTCATGCTGGTGCCACATCACTTACCGTACTGAGTATTCTAAGGCGAGCCGTGGGGGACCACGGGGAACCTATTCTCTCAAATGGCGGAGTTCGATATCGCTACTAACCAGACAAAGTACGAAAATGCGGTCCTACAATCCTTCGAGCTCGTTGAGAAGATTCCGGGTCGAGTGAATTTCTCAGACACTTAGTGAGTCTTGTGACTAGTTTTGCCAACTAGACTAACTTGTTTTAGTGTCAGTAATTGATTTGATTTGATTTTTTAACCACTGGAATATGGTGCTTCGCAGGTGAATTATGGACTGTGAGGGTATTTAAATTTGTTTCCACGTCCAGTCCACTGAGGTGTTGTGTGTTTAGCTCGTTTGGGCACGCCGCAGCGAGGGCATATACAGCGTATAAGAATCCAAAATTTCTTGGATACGCTGTCCAGTCCTGGTGGGATGGCAGAGCACGCACACTGTCAGAGAATGATATCTCGGCTGGGAAGATCGCCGGGAAGAATTTTTCCATTGCGGGTGTTTGCGGAAATGGTAAGTGAGATGGACTCTGTGTGGAAGTATTCACTAGACATTATGCCAGCAACGATGGTCGGAGGCACATTCTGGGTAGGTATCGTACATCAATTCAAACTCGCTCTACATTTGATGAGCAAAAGGCTAATGCTACGATGGAACCGTCGATCTCAGGCATCGGTACTGGGTGCGTCCGACACGTTTAACTTCAGTTCACACCACTCATATGTAGGAACCAGATATTTCCTTGCGTAAGTGTTATCCGCTTGCAAAGTTTACAATTATATGTCCACCCTGCCAGATTATCCGGTCTCTTGGCAGAGGCGACAACCGACCCGATGTATCTTCAAGCGGCTGTTGAATCTGCCGATTTTATTCATTCACATTTATACAACATTGGGAACATCGTCCAAGACTATATTTCTGCGGGCTTCGTGAATAATACAGATTGTCAGGTCATCTCCACCACGACACCAACCAACACAGGGCTGATGATCGAGGGGCTTGCCATTCTGGCTTCAATCACAAACGACACTTCGACCCTGCAGCGGTGAGCTCCCGTATATTTTCCTGATTCTCGTGTGACCAATCCGGCTAGTCTCGGCGACACCCTTTTGGCCGTAATTCCAGATACTTCCTGGCAAGGGGAAAATGGAGTTGTTACAACCCCAAGTAATTTCCGCTGTTTGAAAAATCCTCATTTGTCTTAACGAAATCTTAGCGGGAGTCGGCGATATGAACTTGATACAGGGTCTCGGTGCAGCCTATATGCGCAACTCAATAAATAATACATTGCGTCAATATGTCGGGGATTATATCGCCGTCCAGGTGGGTGGTTGTTGAAACCATATCCGGCGACTAATCTGATCAACGATGCTTCAGTTCAACGCTGTTGTCGATCTTGCTACTTCAAGTGGGACCAATATTTACGGAGCTTCTTGGACGGGCCCGCCGAGCGCGAAATTCTCAGGGACCAACCAGACGATTGCGCTGGGGGCTCTAATCAGTGCAATAGGCCTGAGTAGTAACGCCACGGCCACCACTTCGTTGCCAGGAACCTCTCCAACTTCGCCTTCAGGAAATGCTCCAATTCCAAACCCGTCCAGGCATTCACTCAAACCTGGACCCATTATCGGCGGTGTCATCGGAGGAGTTACCATAACAGCAATATTCGCTCTCTGGCTTCTCCGTAGACACCGATCCCGCGCTCCTACGAATTCCTCACCACAAAACGCTCTGCTTGAACCATTCATGGCATCCGCTATTAACCCATCGATATCTCCGCCTAACATATCACAAATTCAAAAGCGAAACCCAAACCGAAATCCTCCAACTTCCTCCGGTATAATACATTCGGCAGCCGTGGGTGGGGAAGGATCAGGCCAAATAAATTCGCCCGCTGCCATCGACGCAGAATTTAACCACAACCCCGAGTCTGCACTCCCCACGGAAGCGCTAGTGAGATTGTTGAATCAGAGGTTGCGAAATCGCCAGTGGAACGATGGGGAGACGCCACCGGATTACCCCGTCACGGGCTAAAGTGGCTCATTAGGCTGATGGTTCGGGACGTTAAACGATTGCCTGACTTTGAGCCCTTAAATTAATGTAGTCCGTGTTGTCGCTTTAGTTATGCCCCACAAATCTTGCTGTATTCTTCGATTCACGGACCAGAACCATCTACTTTTTCAGGTTCCTCCTTCAGACTACATCGAATCTTGAGACAATTCGTCTCAGTACTGCACAATTTATCCTGAGCCTTATCCGGGGTAATCTGAAGGTGGTAGGTTTAAACCTCCGATATCTCCATGTAAGCAGTGTGCTGTGGTTGAAAAAAAAAATGCTGCCCAATACTATAAATTTCATGATGTTGAACTGTATCGATTGGTATTTGTTACACTCGAGAGAACTCGGCTGACTACAGTAGCGCCTACACTACCATGTAGTACCCAATGAAAATGCACCCGATCCAAATCGCACCCTAATTAAACCTTTTAAGCCCAGAACCAGTTCTCAAATGTGAATACAATGTGGATGTCTGGTGGGACCTCCCTTAATTATTCTCTCTCCTTATAAAATCGTCCGAAGCCTTCAAACTCCGCTCGGCCATCTCCAATGCCTCATTCGTCCCCCCTTTCTTGCCACTTTTCATGACTCTGTTCCCCACCCGACGTTACCTCCCTGACTAAATTTATTTATCCCTCTTACAGAAACATAGTTGTCAAAAAGTTAAGTTAACGGCTAACACTACTGTACTATGCAGCAGAATCTTTGCCAGAGACGTGGTACCACGACAGAACCTTCGAGGCGAAGTGCCGGGGGCGCCTCGGGCCCCCAGCACGCTCTTGTAATATATACTCATACCCCAGCCATCTTCTTCAGCATTGCAAACTCCTCCTTTCCTGTAGCTTTACATAGCCCATAAAACTTGGAGTTCGGATTCCGGAGGAGAACAGCAGGTCTGCGAACATTTAAACGAGCGTGCTGGCGATGTTTGGAATATACACACCGGTCAAACTCTGCGATCCGGCCTTGGTCCAGAAGCATGACCTAGGACGATCATTAGTCATAGCACAGAAAGTCGCCACGCGAGCACAGACCCTATCATAGTCGATTACAGTTCTCAGGCGATGAGCAATCGTGAGGATGGTGCTCTCCGCAAATTCACTGGAAAGTACATCAACACAGTGAATAGCGAATGAGGAAAGAACCCACCGTCGAATCGTTTTGGATATCAGCTCATCTGTAGCATAATCGACGCTGCAAGACTGAGCTGTATGTCTTTCCCTACTCAGCCACAGTATTTACCTTGCTGTTGCCTGCCAAGCGCCAGTATTAAAGGGAGTTCCACCTGACAGTTGGCTGTAACCAGCGTACCTCATCCATCACTAAAATTTTTGATCGCTTTAAAATAGCTCGTGCCATGCAGAGCAACTGTTTTTCTCTGAAGGAAAAAGTCAGAATATCACCCGCACGAGAAGGAGATTTTACCCGGTCGAGAAGTTTTCACCCCCCTCGGAAACCGACGAGTCAAGGTTGCGGAACATGTTTGCATTGACCACGTTTGCGTCTTCCTCGGGGGTGTCATCCGAAGGAATCAAGTGAACGCGGCGCAACGACTGGAACTGAGAGACAGGTGTCAGCCCAGGGCATATCAAAACAACGGTCCCACTCACAATTTCGGGATCCTCATATTCTTCGAATACGTCAAGGGTAGATCTCAAGCTTCCACTGAGAATCGTGGGATCCTCTATGATACGGAAATGAGAAACCGGTCCTTCATACTTTCCGAGATACTCACGAGGGATAATTGTAAGCCTACTCCGCAGATCCGTGAGCCCGACTTGGGCGATATCCAGCCCGTCGACGACGATCTTCCCCTCCGTAGGTTCCACGAAGCGGAAGAATGACAGTGCGAGAGTGCTCTTCCCAGAGCCGGTTCTATTCTCGAGTGAGAATGGGAAGAAAGTATTTGGTAATGTAATTCACCTTCCTAGAATTCCAACCTAGTGGGAGATCAGTCGAGGAAAGAGCAAGACCGGCTTATGACCGACCTTTTCTCCAGGGTTTATGTCAAAGGTTAAGCTGTGTAGTACCGGAGGAAGCTCGGGCTGAGAATAATGAGTCATACAGAAAGGAGATGACAAAAACCAACTTACAGCATAACGAATGACAAGATCTTCATATCGAATGGCACCTGTCGATGGCCATGCTGCTGGCGGCCTGGGCTCTATGAATTCTGGGCCTTCCCTCTTCAGCTCGGAATATTCCTTGACACGCTCGAGGGCCACCTGGAAGACGTCAGTACCGAAACCACATCCGACCGAAAAGCTTACCATTGATTGTTCCAGTCCGACAAAGTCACGAACCTGAGGGGCGTTGAGGGTACGAGAATATCACGATCATCGCTGCGCTCTTACTAGGAATCGCAGATCACCGGTTATCGTGTTCGCAAAGGCCAGCGCAAAACCGGCCAGTGACGCCGATATACTCCCGTTGAGCACTGCGACGAGTGAAATAGCCCCCATAATAATACTAGAAAGCATATTGAAGCGGATCTGGAGTAGCGTCAGACAGCGAGTATGGATAGTGCAGGTGAATACTTGCCGAGAGCCAGCGATTCACCACCCAGAGCCAGTAGTACGGGTTGGAGTTCTGCGAAGCGCGTGAGCCAGCGAATCATAAGAATGACATAACAAACGGTGTCAACGCAGCGTAACATATCTCTAAGGAATTTTGAAGACGCCCCAAACGCGCGAAGGACAGTAACTCCTGCTATTGTTTCCGAGTACACTGAATACAGGGGCGACCGTGTCTTGGCGGCTTATTAAAAGAGACCTGTCGGGATAACGAAGTAGCTTACCACCGAATCTGGTATGTTATGTAAGCAACTTCGGGAGACCACAAAACATGTTGAAACGTACCTAGTCTCCGCATGTCTCGCGATGTTTGACCATACACCTAAGGGAGGTGTTATATATAGGACGTGAGCCCCCCAAACAGCAAACCAACCTTTGCAACTGTAAACAGGGTTCAGCAATTCAGCTTTTTTAGCTGGCTGATGAAGCGTACCGTTGTAATAGAAGATCCCAATAATGAATGAGACGATGATAAAGGGAACTCCACCGACGAAGCTGATGGTGAGAATCGTGGTCTAAGAAACAGTGAGAAGAATAAAGCTAATCTAGAAATAGGGCGACAAACAATCGAGGATATGAAGTACACCGTGCTTCGTCCAAAGTTGTTTGTCAGGCCACTATCGATACCTGGGATGGAAATAAGCCACAGCGAAGGAAAGATGTAGAAATCAAAAGCACCTTCAAAATCTTTGCCGAACCGATTCAGGACACGTCCTCTTGAAATTGTATCGTGGAATCGAATGTTCGCAAACAAGACGGTCTCGAGGAGCCCTAGAAGAGATTTAGCCACTGGCAAACCTGGAGCGAGGTGATCAAGCACGTTTGTACAGCACAGTCGACGCTTGTATAGATCCCGTATCTTTAAGAAGTTTTTCAGTCGTTGCGAGTGATGGATGAGCAGGACTCACAAAGGACAAGCCACCGCAAAGTCGAAAGAATTACTCCTATACCAGGATCAGTCAGTGAGAGATGCCCGTGGGTTTAAGAACGGACCGATGGTCGTGAGCTGATAACACAAGTCAGACAACAGCGACATCACGAGTAACACTCACCATCGCGTAGATAGTGATATAATAAACGGGGCCTTTGGAGGTATCGCCCCGCGACCAGTAGCCGATCCAGCCATTTTCGAGGACTGGCCCAAAGGCAGCCACAACGAAGATGATGATAAATAACGCCCAGTACCAAACTCCACCACAAGCCCTGATGTAGGTCGCCCATACATCCCACGCGACACGCCCTATGGCACGCGCTTCCTCCTCGATAAGCTTGCGCGGAGGGTTCTTCTCCTGCTTGTTGCCAACCGGGGAGGAGGCGGCAGTCGATTGTGAATCATCCGCTCCGTCGCCCTTCGGCTGGACGGCGGGCAGCGTCTCGATTGCAACCTCTGTTTGCTCTTCCTCGTTTGCGGTCGTCGATTGAGCCAGTCCCTTCATGACGTCGGAATTCTGGAATGCTTCCCGATTTCCCGAGAATAGCAAACGCCCGTTGTCCAGCGCCACGACATAGGCAGCACTCGGAGCGCATAGCTGGACGTGATGGGAAACGAGGATGACCGTCCGGCCCTTCATCAGCTCGCCTCTCAAGCAGCTGTGATACAGATGATGAGCAGTGTGAGCATCGACTACAGAGACACATAAGCTTGGGAATGAGAGCATCGGCGGCATCACACACCGGCCGAAAGAACATCGTCTAGCAACAGGATTGAGGCCCGCGAATCTACAGGTACCACCGTCAGATGATTCGAGCGGAAGAACAGGAACTTCCACTGACAGACAGCGCGGGCGAGAGAGACTGGACCTATGTTAGCGAGAATCATCAAATAATAACAGTATCCCTTACCTCGCGCCTTCTGTCCTCCCGAAAGGTTGATCTATAAAAGCATCATCAGCACAAATTAAGGAACGACTGCAACACATACGCCACGCTCGCCTATTTCCGCCTCGTCCCCATCTTCCAAGATTTCTAGATCACTCACAAGAGCACAGACCTATACAGCGGCAATGAGACAAGGAAAACATCGGAAATGGAAGTCGTGACCTCTAAAGTAAGCTTGTATCGCTCTTCATCGTATGGCAAGCTAAAGAGGATATTGTCTGCCGAAAATTAGGCTCATTGTTACATCGAAAATAGTCTCACCCTTGATGGATGCATTCCGCAACCAAGCAGCCTGGTATACCAAATGAGGATCACGCGAAGGAAAGATTAGCTAATGCCTCACCTGAGGAACATATGCACACATTCCCTCGACGACCCACTCCTCCTTGCTCGCAAGAACATCAGTTAACGAGGCCAAAGAGTTAGGCGGGGATCGAGGGCAAAGCATTTGGCCCGTAAGCAAATCTGCTTCGCCAAGGAGTGCTAAGAACCTTGTGAGTAACTTGACCGAAGCCGGATTTGTAGGAAATACCCACCAAGTAATAGCAACGATTTTCCCGAACCGAACTTGCCACAAATAAGAGAGAGCTCGCCCGGAGGGAACTGGAGTGTCAAGTCGATAAGGACGAATTTGTGTCGAGGGGTAGAAGCCGCAGACGATGCCGTGCTGCTGGCAGCACGATTTTGAGGCCATGTAATAGTGCAGGACTGGAGTGCGATTGTTTGGGACTGTTGCTCTAGAGGCAGGACGGCCGATACTTCCGCAGTGCCGAGGTACTAAACGTTTTCAGTTTAATTGCTTTATGGTGTTTTCCAAGTCGTAGGGAGCTCACCTTCTCGATGCGACGTAAGGAAACAATAGACTGGAGGTGCTGTTAGAATGTAATCCTATCGAAAAACCATGCAACACGTACTTGCAGAAGATTGATGAACATATCAGGAAGTGAATTCAAAGCAAACTTCAGGTTGTTGAAGACTGCGTCAGAGTGAGTGTGGGGTACTTGGCTGGTAGGGAAGCCACCTGCGAATAATCTGAAGAACGGTCTCAGTTGTCAATAAACTTCGGGCAGGGTTACGGTTAGACTCACAGATGTGAATGCTGTCGACGGCGTCAGGATCTCCTTGCGTACGACGGCATAGTGCCAGAACGAGACCAGGGTGACGAGCATAGGGGATGCGTTCCAAATAGCGTTCCAAAGAACCTATATTGGACGTCAATATGTGATGCTGTAGGAGGCATGCAGCGACATGCCTGGATAGTGTAGTTGAGCCTCTGAAACTTGAGCTCTTTTTCGCGGACTTTGATTACTCGGGCTTCGAAGCTTCGCTCCCAGGCCATGAACTAGGTACAAGTATGTGGTGAGAGCTGATTCGCATATGACAGGAGCAACGCACCTTGATCATGCGGATTCCGTCGAGAACCTACGGCAACGAGAGCTTAGGCTGGGCAGTGGAAGCGCGGAGAAGGCGCACCTCATTCATCAATGCGATTCTCTCATCGCGCGCCTTCAGGAGATTTCCCTGTGCACCTGGGAGAGCGATCGGAAAGCGTGGCAAATAATTCGGGAAAGGACTCACCGACAATGATTTTCCCCGCGAAATGATTCAAGGGTAAGAACAGGCACGTCACGGCAAGACCGAACAGGCAAGACACTCCCAGCAGCTTGTAAAGGAAGATCGACCCAATGAGGATCTCGATAGGGGAGTCTGGATGCACTTGAACAAATATTCATGCCGTAGATGTATGTTGGAACTCACCGACCAATGTGAGCAGATGCCATGTGAATCGACTGACTCGATCGACGTCCGTAGTTCTATGAAGCAGGAAGAATGATAAGCGAATCCGACCGAGCATAACAGTACACATACATCAGTGTCATTATCTGTGCCTTTGAAGAGAAGTCATCCTCGTCGTGCTTCTTTTCGCCGTCAACTGTTTTTGTGTCGTCTTTTTTGTCTTTGGAGCTCGTAGGCGGAGGCGCCGAGGATGCGACATCCTTCCGGACGAGAGTCTTTGCAAACAAGATCGTGTTCAACTGAATAGTGAGCCGGACCTGGAGGATCGTGGTTGATAGAGACCAAAGTACCCCAATAACTGCACGAGGTCAGAAAAAGCTATCAAGCATGACGACGACCAAAGACTCACGGATGTATGAAATCACGTTCGCGCTTAACAGCGAGAAGACCCACACCCAGCCCCAGCCCGTGTTTTTTCTGTCGGGATCGCTTTCGAGGTATGCAAGCAGCATGCGCATGCAAAAGGGTGGCGCGTAGAACATTATCGCCGACGAGGCCGCCAGTAGGAGCTGCGTCGTAAAGATGTAGATATTGACGCGCAGGAGGCGATAGGCGAGGATCGCGCCCGAACCGACAGTGGGTTTCCACGAACCAAAATAGAGTTTGATGTTGTGCATGGCTTTCCTCATCGAGGCGTAGTTGTATGTGGACCGCATGTTGGCCGCGACGATGGGCAGGTCGCCGGTTTCCAGGCTTTCTGCAGTGTTGCCGAGGATGACGACCTTTGTCGTGTACGACAAGAAAATCATGTCCCATGGTGAGGCGCCGACGATTCCCGCCACATTTTCTGCATCCGTGTTGGTGGCTGCCGCAACTGCTTTAGGGGAGTATATCGCCGAAGGAGGGTAGTGCAACGGAGGGCCCAGAGGAGTCGTCCACGCGGTTGCGCATGCCGCAATGTAGATGACCAAGACTGCATACCAAAGGTACTGGATAATTTCGACCGATACGAGGACGGCGTCGCCCGGGAGTATGGCCGTGAAAGACATGCAGAAGGCGGGCAAGGTTGTCAACGCCGCCAGATGCCATATGGATTCGGAATGCGGCTGAACATAGTTGCGATTTACAGCAAAAGCAGCTACACCACATACGTAGAGGGCGCAGCAAAGATGCAATGCGTATGTGGCCACCCGTGAGGTTTCCTCGGCATTCACCAGAGATAATGCAAGGCTGGCTGCCTGGAGACCCACAATAGCAGTCAGTAGAACGCATATGAAGACCTTTCTGCGCTTGATCTGTTACAGCTGCAGTGTCGGTCCAGATGCTAGCAAATATTTAAACTACGCACCTTGACCCAAAATGCATCTCCCTCGATGGGATACCCGTCGATAATGTCTTCGGGCTTTGTAACATCGAACGGATCTTCGTCGTCCAAGGTGGAATTAATGGGAAGCTGGATTTTGCCTTCCTTCGGTCGGTTCAGGTAGAGGAATATGCTGCTACAAAACGCAGAAATGGCCAGAGCCGAGGCTATCTCGAGCTGGTAGAGAGGCATGGTATGGATTCCAGCGCTTAGACGCGTCGATGAATCAGCGGTCTGCGCGGCCGAGTCCTGCCGAGTCGGGGTAGAGATCCCGGCCTCGTGCCACATAGTGAGGGACGTGGGATTAGGTCCAGGGGATCTATTGACAGGCGTCTGAACCCAAGACAATTCTGAAACCATGAATGGTAATCGAAGTCAAGATGGGGAGGTACAAGTACACGCGAGGCAATCGGTGTGCCGGCAGGATCTACTTCGTGTAGCTGCCGTTTGATGTCTAGGTCTTCCAGAAGAGCCTCCAAGGAAACGAGGATGTACGGCGGAGAGGAATGTCCGTTATGGCGGTGCGTCGTATTCATTAGTTTCACCCGTATGACCTAGATGCAGATGATAACCACATAGCCGGCGTTTACCAAATTAGCTAAGCTGACTGACTCACCCTCTTCGACGAGTCTTCGTGCTACCCTTCATCCTGCGCTTGGTGAAGACGCCGGGCGCGTCGGGGAAGAATTCGATACTGGACCTGGTGATCGAGCCTATGCTCTGAATTCTGTGTTTCCGGACAGGTGTTCGATCTAACTAGAAGGGAGAAAATAGAAATGGTCCGAACTGAGAGTCGCAGCCAGTCGTTTGAAGTGCTCGGCGAAGACCGGTTTCAACAATTCAAATGTTTGGAAAAGTAATATGGAAATTCGAACCAGCACACCTTACGAGGGCAGTACAGAACGACTGGTGAAATCCAGAGTCCTGAACTTCTTCGACCCGGCCTGAGGCGCGGAAATAATATTCTACCGTTGGAGGAGGAGGAAGAATGGAAAGCAATCACTTGCACTCCGAGTCGCTTGAAGCATCGAAACCTGCCCAGGCATAGGTTTCTATATCAATCTACGGTAGGTGAGACGAAAGGTGTCATGAACCCCATGCGAGCTGAAGGGTTAGGCACCGAAAATGCAATGTTAATAGCAGGCGATAGAGAACAGAAAGACAGAAGGTACTTACCTCTCTATTTAGGTAAAGAGAGAAAATAAGATCACACTTCTTCAACCTCAATCGGACGGAGCCCGGGTTCCCGCAGACTTTCCCTTTATGAGGAGCGGGTGTGCGCCACCACTACACCGATTTCCCAAATTTCCCAGAGAAGAGAAAGAGATGAGCCATGCAGAAAAACGGGAAGATGGTGGAGTAATGTAAAAATGTGTAACGCAGTCACACCGTCACATCCCTCTCACAACTTTTTTCCAAACTTTTCAGCAACAACTTTTGCTTTGCTCGTTATATCTGCACCTCCCCTCATCCACAATTTATCTCAAGACAAATAACCCTGATGAGAGAAGCAACCAGGGTCCTGAAACGTAATAACGACGAGCCTTGATCGCGCACTACATGATGCGGGCATCGGAATTCGAAGCTATTATGTACCTTAAAAGCCGTTAGCTCGAGCTTACCCTCAAGCTTCCTCGTCTTCGCCCCATGTCGTCCACGACAGCACCGAGCACCACCTCTTTTGGCCCTCAATTCTCCGGCTTTCCTACCGGAACGAGACGCCCAAATCCGACCTCTACTTCTCGCAGTCAATCGAACGGGCTAGACACGTCTGGTTACCGTGAGCTCGCTTCGGGTCCATCGTTGATCCATCTGAACTCCCATTGCCAGGATATTACATTCTTGGTACACTCCTTGGCGTCGTGTTTGTGGGGATCATGTTGTGGCTGCGGTGGCGCTTCACGACGAGGCAAGGGGCTCGCAACGTAGCTACGACACGACCCGTTGTGAGCCAGAGGAGGCCGCCTTTCTTTGACGCGTACTTGGTGGGGCATGAGCAGATACGAGAGAAAGACGGACAATGGGAGATCATGGTGCGGCGGATGCCTTTCCTTTAATTGAATATGCCATTCATTTCGATGCTGTAGCCACTTGCGGTATCGACGATCGGTGACAGCTCCTTTGCGTCATCGCGGGAGCCGCCTGCGCACCTTGCGCAGAAGGGTGCCAGTGCGAATGCGTCCCCGCCTGCCCGCGCTCAAGTCGCCCTTCTTATAATCATGCCTGCCCCGATGATGGTGACGCCGATCTTCCACATTTCGAGATTGGGACCCTCGAGCTGGACCTCCTTCATTGACAAGACCGTAGTTCGCAAGTAGTTTGTAAGACTGCTGCCTTGTTCATTTCATTGTCGCTCAGTTATGGGTCTTTCAGATGTTTTAACAGCACACAGTTTCGTATGGCGCCATGAGCGCATCGCGTCTGACAGGCCCAACCTTTGACACCTTCCGCTCAGTAGACACACATTTCATGCAAGCGATGGAAACACATTCGCGACCAGGTTTGGATCAGCCAGCCGCAGGGTCATATAAAACAGCGGCTAACGCGATCTCCCTCTTTCTTCAGTACCTCCACGTACACCTACTCTCCACGCGCACGCGCACCCACCCTCCTTGCCTTGTTACCTACAGTAAGTCGCCCATCTCCGCCGTCCCACTCGTCCTGACCTCTTTAGATGTACACTACCCACAGCTCCCGCAAGGGCGCTAAGAACCACCCTGCTCATGGCGGCTGGTTCATATACCAGCGACTCTGGTCCCCGGTCGCTGGCCCCCGTCGACGGCGGTCTCTCCCCCCACCTCGACCTTCATACCACGAAGCGGAGAGTGGCGACCTTCAGCCTCGCCCAATTCTTTGATAGCCGGAAGAAGACGACGACGCAGGACCTCGCTGGTTCCCAGGTGCCCTTCCCCACCCTCAAGCCGCTGCGGATAGTCCCCGTCCCAACGTGCCCGAGAAGGCACCTTTCGTGGTCCCGCGTGCGTTCCCCCCGCCCCGCGCGCCCGCACGTCACCCACCTCTCGCCGATCCTTTCCCCATCTCACGGTGACGCCTGGCGCTGTTCCCAAGACCCCACCACGGTCAGCCACCCGGCACCGTCAGCCGCTCCAGCCAGTCCCACGCGCGCTGACTCCAAGGGCAAGACGCCGTCTCGCATCCCAGTCTACACGGGCAAGCGTACCTCTCCCGGCGTCCCTGCACTCGGTTCCCCCGCACCGGCTCCCCTGTCCCCCTGCTGCCGGCCACGCCTCTCCCCCCTCCCGCCGCTGTCTGCGCACATTGCGGCTCGCCCCAGACCTCTGGCTCGTCCATCCTCTACGCCGGCGGTACTCCCCAAGACCCCGCTCGACCTCCGTCTCCCTCCTTCGCCCAGTCCCTCCCTCACATTTGCGCCCATCGCATCCCAGAACGTCCGTGTCAGCATTGGGACGCAAACCGAAATCTGCGATGCACCAGCGCCAGCCGTCAACACCGAGGTCGCGCATGGACCCAGCGAGGAACACCGCAAGGCAATAATGGGTATTGAGGCATTATTCGGCCAGCCACGCCTGAAAGGCAGTAGGGTACACCGCCGGTTGCGCGGGTTGCAGGGAGCGGAGGCAAGCACCAGTGACGAGCTGCTCGCGGAGCTGAAGACGCGGATGTCCACCCGTCGGGCTCCCCCTTCCATCGAGGCTGTCGATACCTCCCCCGCCGACAACGAGACGCCCTCGCCGCCCTCCGCCCGCGCCATCCTCCGCGCCCGCCCTCGCGTCCACCGGGAGAAGAACAATGTGCCGCTGAAGAGCGAGCTGGAGCAGCTGTTTGAGCGCCGCAAGTCCCGCGACCAACAATTCGGCGTCGCCCTCGACACCCCCCTTGGTGTCAGACAGCACGACCCATCCCCGGCCAAAGCCCGTCTCCGGCGACCCCTCTCTGAGATTCATCCCCAGAATCTCACCACCCATAGTAACGCCGGTCCATGCGTCACCACAAGCACCACCACCATCGCGCCCCCTACCTCGCCATCACGCCCTTCGGGATGCGCAAGCTTCGCTGTGTCGTGGTCCCCTCCCCTGCTCGAAGGCGCCCAGGCCTCGCGGGACCCCCGAATCCTCCTCGAGCTCGACAGCCTGCGTTCGCGGGGCAGAGTCGGCGGTGGCAGACAGAGGGCATGCCGGAGCGGGAGATGTCGCTCACGGTGCAGGGAATATTGAGGGAAAATAGAAAACAAAAGAGCCCTTGATTAGTTCGGTACTCGGGTTCCTGTACTTGATTACTTCATAACTACCTCTGTCCATTAATAACGCGGATTCATTTCTCATTTTTTTCCTTTTAGGGATTCGGTCGTTGTTTGGTTGGCTGATGCAAAACAAACAAAGAAGCGTCGCGCGACGGGAACAAATTTAAATGATGGGCGAGCGAGAGAAAGAAGCCTGACCGAAGAACTAGTTTGCGACTAGTACGTATGTCGAATTTAGGTCAACTTTGCTCCGTCGAGATCTCAACCAGTCGGGCTACCATGGTAGGTAAGGTCAACAGTCGGACTCGGTCCGAATCAAGAGATTCCGGTCGGTTGAAATTCAGACGTCGACTCAGTTGGATGCAATGCTGAAGGTCGAGCTCCGTCAAAAATAAACTCAGGCTCAGTTCATGGGTGAGTCTGAGCTCGGTGCGGAGTTGAGTGGGATCGATTAGGGGTATCAGTTCGGTTTTACTGTACTATTTCGACCGTAGGTTCACACCATGTCACCCGTCACCTTACATGTTCACTGGGTTAGATGTTCATTCCTCGGCAATCACATCAAAATTGCCATAAATGGTAATCCGGCAAGTGCCGGAGGATAAATTTTTGCATTTTTACGCCTATCTGGGCCACAAAAGTTTGCTGTCACCGTCACTGGTAACAAATAGGTTCAGTTCACGACCCTCCGTCACCCGTCACCTGAACCTACGGTCGAAATAGTACAGTACTTGAATAATTTGGCATTTGCCGTAGTTGCCGATTGATTCAAGGTCGGTAGCTAAAATTTGTTTGGTTCGTTCAATTTTTGCAATATTACACTCGGAGTTTGGATTTAGATGCTTGCTCTTGTCACCGCGAAGCTCATTTAGTGCCGAGTTCCATAATCGGACTTGGGCGTTGAGTACGGAACATGCCACGGATCAATACGGCCATGGGTCGGATCATAACTTGAAATGGCGGTGCTGTGAATCTAACGCTTCGACGCGTGCTTGAGAGCTGCCAGTTGACCTTAATGTCAAGTCGATAAACCCCAGCTATCATCGTTTTTGCCTCCATTCTGAATTTGCTTTTCTTACTTAGATCCTTTACCTCGTTGCTCGTTGTTGAGTCCTAGGGCTGCCCCACCCGTGCCCGTTCCATTGAGGCTTTTAAACTCTCCTCGACGGCACGGTCACACGGTTACCACCCATTTTTTGCCGTTGAAAAACAGCCGTCACGGCCGTTCAACGGGTGCCTCCAAACACAACTGTTTTGATCTATTTCATGAGATGAGACGCACTCAGAGAGGTTTTCGACCTACCCACATCAATTTTCTTCCACGCATGCACCTTTGCGGGCCAGCATGACACCTTGTTGCGGCAAAAAAATACCAACCCCGACAACGCCGAGCGACATTTCCCCTTTCGGCACCAAGTTGGAACTCGTTCTTTCGTGAGTTTATCCACGCTTTCTGTAGAACAGTATTCAAATCTCACATTTTATGAGTAACAGAATGGCTTCAAGCTGCATCCACTGCCTGCCTTGCATCTTCTTCCAGTTGCTGAAATTTGGTGTGTCTTCTAACATCTGCCGACTTTGGTTTACAACCTGCTGTGGCAATAAGATATGTGGCACATACTTTTTCATCCATAAAACATCCCAGTTCTGAGATCTCATCGAAAGTTTAGGGATCTTCTCAGCCGGTCTACCCGTTACGGCCGTGCCGTTGCCCGTGCCGTCCCGTTCGAGCTCTGGAATCCAAGTTGACGGGCCGTGGAGACACGGGCACGGACCACCCATGAAATCGACGGCCGTTGCCGTGACGGGCACGGGCGGCAGCCCTATTGTTGACTCCAATGAAGGCCGCTTTGCGTCAAGTTCCAACACGGCCTCAATTTTACCGAGCAGCTTAGGACCGTATTGCTCTCGCCCGCTTGTAGTCACATTACGACAAGCAGCTCTTCAAAACTGGCAACCCGTACTATATCAGCGGTGGTCTTGCATTCGCAGTGAATTATCTTGCGCAGTGCGTTACCTTCTCTACTCAATCCCCCTTCTGACATTCATTTAGTTTAGAGAAACTGGTCAGCACAGGTTCATGGCAGCAGGAAGAGTTTCTCGGCAAGCAATGTCAAGAGGGTGTCCTCCAAAAATACCGCAACAAGATCCTTCCCTCCTTTCATTTCAAAATCAATTATAGTGCGCGCGGGCCCCTTGGGGCCCATGTGGCACTTTCTACGTATCCTTCCCTCCGACCACCCAATAGTCACATAAGCCCGACGAATAACCCGACGCATTATCACCACATCAAATCTCGGATAAGATAAGTGGCTGTCTTGAGCCGTAAGACATAGGAAGATCACGAAACGGGAATCACAGTGGATTCTCTGTTTCGTGGTGTGGGGGGAAGAGCCGTAGGCTCGACCACTCGTCCGCCTGCAGCGGGCTGCGTGGAGGCAACTGGGGGTGTCGCGCTGCGTGCCACCGCAAGGTGAATCTGTGCGAAGGCGGGAGAACGGGCTCTGAGCGCCTGGAGAGCCTCCCGGGGGAGACGACAAGACGCGCCGCAGGCGCGGAGCCAACTCTACCAACCCAGAGTGAAAGCTCACAACAGTTGGCGACGTGCCGCAGGCGCGCCGGCGGCTTACCCCACAAGAGCTTGAGCGAAGGGATTGAAGGGAGGAAGTAGCCAGGGAATTATCTTAGCAGTATTTAGGAAAGAAAGAAGTCGTAAGGACGTTGGGCATCGGCGAGAAGTAAGAGAAACAGCAAAGCAAAATTGGTGGCCATTGGTATGCACAGGAATGATGTAAGGAAAGGATTAAGGATAAGAATAGGTAAGTGGTGTCGTCCGCGCTGTGTAAGACACTGTCATTGCGTTGTGGGAAGCCTCAAAAGCCTTGTTGGTGTTCGTGGAGGTAATGTGCCCATCTAGTCCCAAGGGGGAAGGAAAGTGATTGATGGTCCCAAGTATGAGCGACATCCGAGGGGATGAGATCGGCAGAGTCACCCGTGCAGGGCTATAGCCGAAGGCAGGTTGCGGCTTCATCTCCTCTCGGAAAGGTGAATAGCAGAGCAGGGTCAGTCCTCTGTTATGGAGGCCAGTTGCTGTTGTTGGTCGTGACAACGAATAGATGAGAGTTGCCGGAAACACGAATTGAGGGTGAAAGGAAAGGTGGGCAAAGTAATCAGTGGTGAGTTTCCTGAAGCGGTAGCCATCCCAAAGAATAGCAGTGGTGATGGGACCTGGCGGCGGCAGTCGCAAGTCAACCACCGACTAGAGGTAGCGGGACTTCCATAGTGGGCAAGGATACAGTCTCGTGTCACGAACAGCACCCGAAACGACTTCAAGTTTGCAGGCGCGCAATCAGGAAGGTCCAGCCGCGAGCTTTAATTTGAGGACGGGGAGCCGGTCCGAAGTTCCGATGGCTGCAAAGGAGCCGTCTGTGGGTTGGCGGGTGGTCAAAGTGATTCTGGACATCGGGAGACTGAAGGAAGTGTCTGGATGCCGGCGACGGGTGCATCGGACAAGGAAGCGCTGTCGGTGTCGGCACCATGCTACCGTGAGATTGGCCTCCGAGTTGGTGTTGTGCACATCACCGAATATGGGGTGTTACGCCGTGGTCGAACACCTGCGTGAGGAAGAACGACGACATGCCACCAAAGATCCGCGAGAAATGGGGATCATCGGCGGAGAGATATGAGACTTGGGGCCAGCCCTGGATTATCGAATAGGGGGATTCAACATTCGCAAAATGTTCGTGATAGAAAAGGCCTTGCTGTTCGGTCAAGTAAAACATATCCTGGTCTGGGCGCCCGGACTCGGAGGGTGTTTCCAAGGGGTCTGGACTCTGTCGAGTAAGGCGAGTAGCAAAGAGGAGGTAGGAGGGATATGTTACACTCCTGGAGGCACAGGTATCAGGCAAAATGGAAGGGGAGGTAAGTAGGGTTAAGAAAGGAGGCGGGCCGCGATCGAGTTGGACGTGTACGAGGGGATAAATTTGGCTCAAGAGCCAATGGCAAATTATGCTGTGGTATGTGTTGTCGACGGAAGTTTGTACTCGTAGTGGGTTGGAGGCGCATTCGCGTTGCTGGAATTGATAGAAATAGACACTGCTGTGATCTGGATCCTCACCAGTCCTCGCGGAGAAACCCGATGCGCGGGTGGGGAAGAAAGGGCGACTGGGACGATAGCGATGGTTTGTTCTCATTCTGGTCCCGGCTTTCCCTGCTCCTTGAAGGAGGCAGCCGGTGAGGCCACTGCAGGCCCGGGGTAGGAGAGTCAAGAGCGAGTGTAAATCAAGTAATGTCGGGGAAGGATAGTGTTGGCGCGGAACGAGGACCGGCCAGACCGTGTGAAACAAGTATTGTAGTAGTGCAAAATGGCTCGGTATCGGTGGTGGAAGTACTTGTTGGGAACTTGAGCGAGCGCCGTTGACTGGGAGTCGGTTTCAGGAAATGAGTCTTGTCACTGGGGATCAAGAAACCGGAGTAAGAATGAGCAAAGTAAGATATATAAGAGTCTAGAGAGGGGAAAAATAAGTTTATCCTCAAGAATAAGCCAAGTAGATGGTATCCTCAAAAGACAAGTGGGGCAGAAAATCCCAGGGATGTGAAGTAAGGAAAGAGTGAATAAACTTTGGCCCCGGGTGCACATAGCTTTGGAAAAGCATCAAAACCCGTGCTTCGTCGGGTCAACAAGTAGGACCAAGAGTCAAGATTAAGCACCTCCACTAGGTCGCCCAGATAAGATAACGTGCCTCCATTAAGGGTAAACAAAGGTAGGTGCACGAGTAGGGTAAAGACGTGAAATTTTAAAGTAAGGACCGCAAGGACGCACGGGTAAAGATAAGGTGCGCTGGTAATAAGGTAAGGTAAAGGCAAGTAAGTGAGGGCGTGCAGGGAAGATAAGGTGCACAAGTAAAGTAAGGTATGGATAAGACACATGAGTGGGGTGCACAAGTAAGGTAAGTAAGGCGCGCAGAAAATGGGAAGGTGCACAAGTAAAATAAGGTAGGTAAGTAAGGCGCACAGCTAAGAGTAAGGTGCACAGGTAAGTAAGGCGCGCAGGTGAGGGTAAGGCGTGCAAGTAAGGTAAGTGTAAGGTGCACAAGTAAGTAAGGCGCGCAGGTAAGGTGCACAAGTAAGGTAAGTGAGGCGCGCGGACAAGGGTAAGGTAAGGTAAGTGGGTCACGCGAGTAAGGCTAAGGTGCACGGAAGAAAGGAAGGACGGCAGCATTCGAGCGTGGAGGGTCGCCCTCGACGCCCGACCTCGAGTTTTAGGTATAGACGAGCAGTGAGTGAAGCGATTTTATCACAGATTAGAAGAACTCGACATGTGAATGAAAAACCGCAAATCGGGCGGCAAAGAAGTGCGAGCGGTGCATCGGAGGTCACATGCCCAGTCACTGGCAACCCTCAAATGAGGAGGACCCGAAAGCATGCACAAAAGTGAGGCTCGGCATGGGTACTCGGGAAAGGCGGCTAGTGTACGACGTGCCCTACGGCCGTGATGGCACCCCACCAGTGGGAAACGAGGCCAAACGGGGTCACAAAGCCAAATGGGCGGTAGCGGTAGCGGTCGCAGGACACAAAGGCGCCGGGATGTCAGGTAAACGCGGGTCAGACTGGGAATGATGTACCGCGGCGGCACGTCCGAAGCCAATGAGCCCGCGGTTACGAAACGCGACTCCACAGATGGAGATGGCGGCACCAACACGAAGAATAGCGACAATGCGCCGGAGCAGGAACAAGCTCAGGGTGTGCTGAGACGAAATCAAAAACCAAATGAAGGAGGCGCACAACGTGCTCGGCGATGAAAGGGCGCTGCAGGGGAAAAGTGACAATGCGTGCGGAGCCATTCGCAGCGATGCAAGGGGACGAGAAAAATATATGTGATACGCGACTGTTCGTGCGCCGCTGCACGTGCATCCACGAAGTTGTCCGTGACCAGCGGCGCGGAAATGCAGGCTGGGCGCTGTAGGTGCGCAAGACAAACCAGTCTGCGTGTCACGTCGTTCGTCTTCGCCTCCGGCAACGCCAGTCTCGGATCATCGACTTGTGAAAGAGGAAGTGAAACGGGGATAGCAAGAGGGGAAACGGGAAAAGACTCCGGCATGCAGGAACAGAGCGCAGCGAGTGCACAACGCTTGTGCGCGGAGGTGTGAGCCACGCCAGTGGATGCAAACACACCCAACACGTAAAGGGTGCACAACGTCGTGCAAGCCAACGGGCGTACCCCTGCACGATGTGCTATAGCAACGCGGAAATTGGGAAGCCCATGTGCGTGTGCGAGAGGGGAAAAAGGGCGGATATATCCACGAGTAAAGTGGATCCGAACGATGTGGTGCATGTGGGGCGTGAAACTGGCGGACCATGAGACGCTGGCAGTGCTCAAGAGTCACGGAAATCCCGCCCGGAGGTCCCCAAGGCACCCAAGAAAAGGGAAAAGGAAAACCGGGTAGGGAGAGGCCAAGTGGAAAGAGCAATTGCGAGCTTGTACAGTCCAGGATAGCTTCGGCAGCTCGGGGAGCCATGCACAAATGTAAGCTCCATCCCATGGCATAGAACGCTTCCCAGGATGGCGAACGATGCCCGTCGTGTCGCGAGATAGACGAGAAGGAAGGAAAAGGGGAGAAAAGAGGGCCGGGGCCGAAAGAGCCCAGGGCGAGTGTTGTGCTCACTGAAAGTTGCAAGGACCATCCAGGGGCTCGGTCTGCTTTGTTCAGAGCATCGTCTACGCGAGTCATCGGCGTTGGGACGTGCACTTGCGCCGTGTGCACGTAGTCGGGGTCGGCTTTGATGTCTTGTTTTGCGTCACATTGACGGCTTGTTTTTGGTGTAAGGTAAGGATAAGGAGAGTTTTAGGGTAGGTAGGACGTTACTACGGGGCGACTATGCACCCGGAAGCATTGGTGAGGTCCCAAAGAAAAGAGGCGTGAGTCGCGCGTCGTGGTACGCGATCATGAAAGGAATGTGACATAGGTCACACTCGCGTCCCACTTCCCCGAATCACGCCATCCTTATCTTATCCTATGATACGCACAAGCCGCTCGTACCTCGCGTCGTGCTTATCTCGGAGTATCTTGAGAGAGATCTTCCTGAACAGGCGAAGCGGAGTGGACAATTGCCAGCTATGGACGAAGAGTGGGTGGTGCTGATTATCAACGACAAGAAGCTCGAGCGTGCGTTCTCCACGCCCGGGCTTATTTGTGTGTCTACGGGATTTATGCCACTGGCGCAGAATGAGGAAGGTCTGGCCGCCATCCTGGCTCATGGTTTGCGGTCTTCTCTTCCACCGCACTGCATCCCTTGACATGTCATTTATAAATTGCGCATATCACCCTGAGACATTCCGCCCAAACGGTATCGCTACCCCAGATCTTCCCGTTCAATATGTACCCGCTCTCCAAGCTTGGAATATGCCCAATGATCTGGGAGTTCAGGATGATGGAAACGGAGGGTAGGTGCCGTTCTGCGGCATCTCATGCCACCTACAGCAAACATCGTCGGGCTCAAATATCTCTCCCAGGCATGCTACGATCCGGGTGCTGCATCACAGTAAGCACTCGTTGCTCCTGCCCCGCACTTAGCCACTAACAAACGCCCAGATTTCCCGAAAACATGGAAAAGGTCAAGGAAGTGAGAATGTGCAAGTTCCTCACCCACCAACGGCAGAGCGGGCGACTGTGAGCCTCTTCATAATACCAAGCGAGTTTTGGTTTGCCAACGCGACCACAGCATGTCATGTTGCTTCCTAGGATCCTGAGAACTACAGATATATAATTCGAAGTGTTCACAACTGGGGGGAATGCAGAATAAATCCTTTGACCTGTTGCCGTCTGAGTGGCATCTTTGAGTGATTTTTTTTTCATCTGTGATTCACAACTTCCGTTTTTCAACAGAATCCCATTGAAGCTAGACGTCATGTCGAATTTCGGACAACTTGGCATTCGGTATCCTTTTCGGCCAACACGAACACAATTACCCGGCTGACAATAATCTCGCGAGCTCAAGTGCTCAAGTGTCGATTGGATCTATTATTGTGAGCACCCGTCAAGAACACCCCGCTTCTCATCGATGCCCCAGCGCTGTTATGTCATATAGCAGTTACCGGGCATTTTGCCGACATGTAAGTGGTGATTTTTTTTTGGCAGGGGCCGAAATTTTACCTCTGGAAAAATGATTACATTTCTGGCCAGAAAAAAGTTACCCTACTACACAGTCATCTAACGGGGAAGCTGACCACCTAAGAGGTTTTGGCCTTTTAAAAAGCGTGTAGAGAATCTTGCCATGGACCCATATGCTACAAACTGAAGGCATACATCCCGTCAAACCAGCTGAGGGGACGTTTTGATTGCCCGGCGAATATATTTCGGACGGTAGTCCCGAAATGGCAATTAACAGGGTACCTGACCACCCGCACAAATTCATTGTTGCCAGGCATATGGATGGGCTCGGAGTGTCTAATGATGTTGAATGGACCCAAATGCTCTATTCTGAAAGGTTAAATGCTATATGAGGCGTATAATACCAGTGGAACCAGGTGCATCTGATCCGGGGATATATCAACAGAATCCTATATGTCCGAAAATCGTGCGCCGTCCACCAGCAAGAGTCAGTCTCAGCACCTTCAAGGGTCTTTGTAAGACCAATATGGAAGTACCCGAACACTCAGCTCGGCACCCTGATACAACTATGGCCCACAGTATATTTGGAGATCAACAAGACAGAATTTGGGTGATTTATGCAATAATCATTGGTGAGGGGCAGCTGAAGCACATAAAATTAGGCCAAACCTCATGGATTGAAGAATCTGGTATGTATTACATCAACAACCAGTTCCGAACCCGCAGTGGCCAAGATTCCCCCAACACAAGTGTGGCCAAGTGCTGCCTAAAACAACATCAGTAGCCCCTTTGTGCGACGCGGTCAGCTTCCTAGTAATTTTACATGTTGGAAAAATGCCTGATAAAACTCACTGAACCACGAGGTTCATTTTTTTACAACCCTTTTACACATAGTAACTGTAAAAGGAACACATCACCGCAGTGCCTACAAAGATGCCACCGAGTCCTATGATAATCTATCATCGTGAGCTTCCAAGAACACCCTCGAGACAGCCAATCCGCCTCGTGCATCGTTATGGCATGTATCAGTTCCTGGTACCCCTACCACTGTTGGCGAGACTTCGAAAAGCCACTATTTGCGAGCGCAGCGAGCAAATCTACCTTAACGCACGTGACTGGCTGGGGGCTCAGGTATGCAGCAAACAGGGACAAACTTCAAAGTGCGTGGCTGACAATCCCTGCCCGGGAAAGAAAGCCTCCAAAGTCGTTCATTTCTCGTGCTATTGAGATGGGAAGAGCTCCATAAGATGCGCCTTTCTCCTGTGGTTCGAATGATATCGAACATTCACCAGACAGGCAAGGGAAATTGTGTGTCCAAAAAGGGTATTCGCTGGTATCATGTCACGGTGATGACACAACGCTACCGGAAATGTCCGTGGCTCGCCAAGTTCTGTCTTGCTGCGCGAGCTCACCCGCGGCCTCAGCGGATCCATATTAGCGATTCGTTCTTCGCAAGAGTTGAATTTCAGCCCAATGAAAAATTCAAACAGTAAAAGTGAGCGGACCGTACCGCATGTCAGCCCTACGAAGATGCCATCGAGTCCTATGATAATCTATCATCGTGAGCTTCCAAGAACACCCTCGAGGCAGCCAATCCGCCTTCTGCATCATTATGGCATGTATCAGTTCCTGGTGCCCCTACCGCTGTTGGCGGGACTTCGAAAAGCCACTATTAGTGATTCGTTCTTCGCAAGAGTTGAATTTCAACCCAATGAAAAATTCAAACAGTAAAAGTGAGCGGACCGTACCGCATGTCAGCCCTACGAAGATGCCATCGAGTCCTATAATAATCTATCGTCGTGAGCTCCCGTCAAGAATTCCATGGAGGCAGCCAATCCGCCTCCTCGTAAGTATCAGTTCCTGGTGCCCCTATCGCTGTCGTCGGACCTTTGAAAAACAGTACAGGTTAGGTTTTTCGCAACAATTTGAGAACGGGTGTTTTAGTATTGAAGGTAAAAACCCTTAAGTACGGCGTAACATGCCTACGTTCTCTTCAGCAATCCTGCAACCATCATGGTGAACCTGCCTAACATAACAACCCTCCTCGCAGCAGCTGGCGGTATCATCATCGTGGACTACCAGAACCGCGCCGTCGAAAACTCCTTCGGATTAGGTTTCATCGCCAACCCTGTCATCGGGGACGTTCGCGGTGCGACTTCATTCCAGGAGGTGATCTTTATTCTCCTCTCATAAGTAAGGACTAACAGCTGAATTATCATGTTAGTGGACATTCGTCACCACGCCCACGGTTGGTGCCTTCAACCTTCAAAACACCAATACCGCCAGTGGCAGCCCCCTATTCCTCTCGTATCCCGCTGCACCCAATGCTCCGCTTCGATTCGGGCAGGCAGTGCTGATGGAGAGTCCCCTCCTGATCGAAGTTGCAACGATCAATCCTGTGACGAACGCTGTCATGTAGGGGGAGATCCACCGGATGATGTTCATGCTCACTTTCCTAACACAGGCTCATCGAACAAACTTCTGGCGCCAGTCAAGCTCTCACGTCGTGGGATGTAGAGGGCGGGAGCAATTTGAGTCCGGTAAATATTCCGAGGCCGCTATACAAGTATGGTTGACGCTGACTTTGCATCATGGTTTAGTTGACATGGGAGGACAATACAGGGCGCGTGCAGCAGGTATTTACCCTCGTAGCGGCTTGAACGCCCGATGGAAAGCTTCGAAGAAACTGTACTATGTATATAAGCTCGTTTATGCGCATCAATTTTGTTTCCTGCACATCTCTCCGAGCACAGTAGTGTTGCAGGACTTGGAGTGCTCCGCGAATGTCCTGCCCCGAGGACGCGACATTCGACACGGTCCGCAAATACATGGGCCCACGAAGAATGGTCAGCGAGACATGCTAATTTCCGACACCTAGTACGTGTACAGGTCCTAAACTTGAACCTTGGATCACAAATCAATGTTCTCGCCACGGATATTCAACTGTTCTCACACACCTCGTTTCGTTCGATCTCGTCCCATGTAAGAAGGACTAATTCCAGCTAAGTCCTGTCACGGAATATGATCAATATCGAAGATCAAGCTGAGAGATGGACCACTGCGACCCAACAGTTCCGTGATCCACAAATAAAGCAGTGCCAATATACCCGGACGCACTCAATGGAACATCTTCTGTGTTTCACAAAGCGCTCATTCAAGGAATCCGACGGCGTCATACTGCTCGTTAGGGCAGTGCGTCGTGTATTTACTCGTTTTCACCCGCTCATTACCTAGATGCAGAGGATAGCCATGTTGCACGCTATAGCTGGCAGCTTGACCACCAAGTTGGAGGAGATTCAAGCGGAAGTACTCACTCTCTTCGTGCTGCCCTTCATTCTGCGTTTGATCAAGACACCGGGGGCATCGGAGAAGAATTCGACGCTTGGCTTGGTGGTCGAGCCTACACTAGGGATTCTTTGTTTCCTGACAGGTGTTCGGTCAAGTAGAAAGGACAAATATAAATGGGTGCAAATTCAGAGTTGTGAGATACCCCGCGAAGGCCATCGTCGTCTGCGAGGTAAACAATTCAAATGCTTGGACAAGTAATATGAAAATTTGAACCCACGCACTTTTGAAGACGAGGGCAGTATAGAGTGACTCGTGAAATCCAATGAACGCAGCGTCTATTGAAGTTTGGTGCGAGCGCCCATATCAACTGCAGTCGAAACTTACGCGGGTGTAGGTTTCTATATCCAATCGACATCGCGGTAGGGTAAGACCGAATTGAATTAACTTGAATGGTTAGCCACTGAAAATGCGATATGAATGGTAGGCGATAGAGGGCGGAGACGGAAGGTACTCACCTCTCTACTTGCACGCAGCTGAAGTAAAGAGAAGAAAAGAAGATTTCACTTTTTCAATCTCAATCGGACGGCTCCCGCAGACCTTCTCGAGAATGTTCTTTAGGAGGAGCAGTTGCGCGCCGTACACTACGTCTAAGTCTCTGTACATAATCTGCACGCCCTACCTAGGACGATACTGGATTAAATTCCCCCAAATCGTGGTGCAGTGAGTCGAGGAAGTTCGGGTGGCAAGGCAAAGTTGGACGGCTTGCTGTACGAGATAATAAAAGTTGCGCTAGAATAAAATTCTGAACACTACACCGATTTCTGAAATTTCCCAGAGAAGAGCGAAATAATGAGCCTTGCAGACAGAAAACGAGAAGATGGCCCAAGGATGGCTGTCGCGGAAAGGCCAGCGACTGTAACGTAGTCAAAACGTTGGTCGCATCCGAGTCCCCTTGCGGTTCACCGACATTTTTATCGTTATGCTTGCCTGCACTGACCTTTGGCCTCCATCGATAGTTTGTCTCAAAGAAAAATATCCTGATGAGGAGCAAGAAGGGTCCTGAAACACAGTAACGCCAGACGAGCCTTGCTCGCGTACTGGACCGATTTGATGCGGCCTGGGGCATCGTAAAAGCCGTTCAAGTTAGCTCGAGCTCATCTTCAAGCCCCCTCTTCCTATGGCGTCCCCGGCAGCACCGAGTACCAACTCTTTTGGTCCCCGATTCTCCGGCTTTCCTACCGGAAGGAGGCGTCCAAATCCGACCTTTACTTCTCGCAATCAATCGATAGGGCTAGACACGTCCGGCTACCGTGAGAGTTCGCTTCAAATCCATGGCAGGGTATTACATTATTGGTGGACTCCTTGGCGTCGTGCTGTGGCTGCGATGGCGCTTCACGCCGAGGCAGGGAGCTCCGACACCACCCGTTGTCAGCAGAAGGAGGCCGCCTGGCACAGCCACCCCGCCGGATGCACTAGTGCACCATGTGATGACCGGCAAGGGGCGCTGCGTTGCGTCTCAATTGTGTCATACCAGATCTCATTGGACTCTCCTCCGCCCACAGCACAAAAAACCTATGACCCATATTTTCGACCAGCAGACATGCCAGACAAAGTTATGCAACTACAGTCAGCTTCAAGTTGTAAGGGCCGCGACTATTCCGTTGTACGCGGGCTTTTCAACCAAGTTCTATTGATCACTCAGCATATGGAAAATGAGTGAATTTATTGTACTCACAAGGTCCCACGGGCATGCTTCGCCTTGACCAGAGAAGGTACCTGCACACGGTTGAGAACAAGCAAATTATCTGGAAGGCTACTTACTTGGAACCCAGGAGTACTGTCAGAGTCGTCAGCACACAAACATGTCATTCGAGTAATATTGCAAACCTTGTCTGTGTAGTCCCAGATGGTTACTCCAACACACTTTGCAACAGCCTTGCAAGCAGATACGACACTGTTGTAATCCGTCTGCTGTTGCGCCAGCAGAGCCGTTGTGGCCGGGAGCGTCATCCTGATATCGAGCTCAGTCACTGCTATTTCAATGCCCAGTGCCGTGAACTGTTCCCAGTTGGAGATGAAACTGGAGGCGGCAGGAACCTCTCCGACGATAAGATGACTCTCCATGCCGATGCCGTCAATGGGAATATTTGCAGCTTGGAGCTCCTTGACGAGGTTGAGCATGGCGGTTGCTTTGGCACCAGCTGTCTCGATGTTGTAGTCGTTGATCTTGGATATCGTCAGTCTCAGTACGCGACTCACGAGATTACGCACGTAGAGTTTCGCTGCTGGATCCGCAGCGCGCGCAGCAGTAAGAGCCATCGACACGTAGTTGCTACCCAAGCTATTGAAGAAGACATATTCACGCCATGTTCCGTCGTCTGGAAACGAGTGCTATTTTTCAGGACATAGCCGGAAGATCGACTCGGAGGCACTCACCGTTGAAGGGTTCTAAAATGCAATGAGATTAACATGATCATTACATCGTGAAAATGATGTGCATACCATTTATCACATCCCAGGCGTCTTGAATTATAGATGTGTTTAATAATTTTAAAAAAGGACGGGCGGTTCTGGAACGTACAACTAGAGCAAATGTCAGACTGAGAATTCGAACAGTGACCTAAACAGGACTTACATCTGGCCAGCGTAGTGCTCTTATCCGGAACAATTTTCGATTAGCGACAGATTCTATCAATAATAATGCAATGCCTCACCAACGACGGTGGTGACATGCGTAGTGAGAGCGGCTCCGACTTCAGTTGTAGGGATGGTATTTATCCATGCCGGCAACTGGTTGTACCTGTTTCAAATTAGTTAAAGAATCGTATCCAAGTAGGCCGGCTCTTACCATGCAAGGTTGTGACCTCGAAGGATTTGGCCGTTTGCTTTGGCAAAGGACGCGATGACATCCCCCCCAGAGAAATCGAACACCCCATTCGACGGTTCAGTCGCGTCCTGAAATAGTGTAAACATCGCCTGATTCTGGGAATTCCATTAGCGCACGTACCCACTTCATCGAGTTGCCCGGTGTAATCTGTCCGAATTGAGCGTTGTTCTGGAGGATTGCGACATAGGCAGTGTCAGGTAATTCCGGGTTGTCGGTTGCCCTAGACAAGAGCGGCTGATAAGTGAAAGGAGAAAACAAATTGGTGTTAGACTTACGAGCCGAAATACAGCTTCCCTGCATTGGCTTTGGCCAATGTGTTGAGGCCCGAGCCCGAAGCTGGAGCCGTAGGCGTAGACGGAGGAGTTGTCGTCGTCGTGGCGGCACCCTGAGGGGGGTTCAATCAATTATAATGAATTCAGGAACGAATACTTGCGGGAAGGCACTGGAAAAAGGCCGGTAAGCGACGAGTCTGCATACAAGAATAAGACGTCACCTGAGAATAGAAGTCGTTCATAAACGTGCAAGTCGTTCCTGCAACACAGGTCTGTGGAGAAAGTTAGTAACAGCACAAACGTAAATGTGGAAAAAAATATTCACCGTAGGCCCGGCCCAACCCTCGCCACCGCCTAGGGCGCTAGGATGAATGAATGAGAGAGTGGGGGGAATCTGGACTTACACTGGCCCCATTCCTGGGACTGTGCAACGACAAAAGGGAGGAGACTTAAGATCGACGCCAAGGCAGAGAACTTTGCCATTGTAATGGTGAGGATACATTTGTATCCTCCTCACTTATATATGTCTGGTGGATAAGTCTAAATTTAAACATAAATCACGCGCCAAGGCCAGAATATTTTTTGCACGATGTATAATCCGCCACGTCTGCGAGATATATTTGGATTGTCCGAAGCCTAAATTTAAAAGGCAACGCTCACAAAAAAGCAGGGCCATGTGACATCCATAGCGCAACCAACAACGAATGCCGGAACATTATCGGTGCACATGAGGATGAGCGAGTCGGTCATGACACTACACCAGGATAAACTTCAACTGTTGAACAACGATAGAAGGGGGGGGAAAACGAATATGTCGCATCCATCATGTGCTTGGAAGGACCTATATCAACCGTGAGAGCTTTTTCTGGCTTACCTATTTTTGTCGCGTTGTGCGGTACCGGGTTCCGTGGATTTTATCATTATGCTTCCACCAGCCATGTTGTAATCGTTGATCTATAATGGGCGCCATCAGTTTCAGCACGCGAAAAACGAGATTGTATACACAGAGTTTCGCTGCTGGATCCGCAGCGCGCGCAGCAATAAGAGCCATCGACACGTAGTTGCTACCCAAGCTATTGAAGATGACATATTGACACCAAGTGCCGTCGTCTGGAATTCAATGCTATTTTTCAGTATTTTGACGTAGCCGGAAAATCGTTACTTACCGTTGAAGGGTTCTAAAATGAAATGGGATCAGCATTACATCGTGAGAAAATCAGATGTTGATACCGTTTACCACATCCCAAGGGTCTTGAATTATGGATGCGTTTAATAATCCGAGAAAGGGAAGGGTGGTTTACAAACGTACAACTAGAGCAAGTGTCAGACTGAGAATTCCAACTAGTTTCGTGGCCCAAACAAGACTTACACTTGGCCAGCGTAGTGTTCGGATGTCGATTAGTCACCAATTTCCATGTCCAATAATAATGAATAACTTACTAACAACGGTCGTGACATGCGTGGTGAGAACGGCTCCGATTTGGGTTGAGGCGACGCTATTTACCTAGGATGGTAGTTGGTTGTACCTATTGCGAGTTGGTTAGTTCAGTATTAATGTTTTCAAGCGAGGCTAGCTCCTACCATGCAAGGTTGTGGCCTCGCAGGAGCTGGCTGTTAGCTTTGGAAAAGGACGCGCATCCCCTCCTGTGAAGCTGAACACCCCATTCCACGGTTCAGTCGCGTCCTGAAACAGCGTCAACGATTCGCCTGATTCTGGGAATGTCCTAGTAGCGCAAGTACCCATTTCATCGAGTTCGCCGGGGTGATCTGCCCGAATTGAGGGTTGTTCTTGAGGATTGCGATGTACGCAGTATCAGTTAATTCCGAGTTATCGGTTGCGCTAGCAAAGACCAGTTGACAAGGGAAAGGGGGGATTAGTGTTGGGCTTACGAGCCGAAATACAGCTTCCCTGCATCCGCTTTGGCTATTGTATTGAGGCCCGAGCCCGCCGGAGCCGTAGGGGAAGCTGGAGCCGTAGGGGTAGACGGCGGAGTTGTCGCCGTCGTGGCGGGTAACCCTGACGGGCATTTATTGAGTTATAATGAATTTCTCAACGAATAACTACGGGAAGGCACTGGGAAATGTCTGGTAAGCGACGCGTCCTCGTCTGCAATACATACAAGATACTACCTGGGAATAGAAGTCATTCATAAACGTGCAGGTCGTTCCTGAAACACTGGTCTGTGGAGAAAGTTAGCAACACCGCAAAAAAGCCGAATGCGAAGAAAGGTATTCACCGTAGGCCCGATCCAACCCTCGCCACCACCTACGATGCTACGTTAATGAATGAGAGAGCGGGAAGGGCTTATGCTCACACTGGCCCATTCCTGGGATTGTGCGACGACAAAGGGGAGGAGACTTATGATCGATACCAATGCAGAAAACTTTGCCATTGCAATGGTGAGGATACACCTGCATCCTCCTCACTTATATACCTTCCACTGCGCAAGTATAAATCATGCCACCAAGACCAAGATATTTTTTTGAAAGGTCACGTCTGTAGTATAGATGTGGATTGTCCGAAGCATAAATTCAAAAGGTGATGCTCACCAAAAAAACACGATCATTCTACGTCTACAGTGCAGTCAACGTAAAGACCCGGAACATTATCGGTCTGCCTGTCGGTGATGTCTTAAGAATAGGACGAATTCCACCATCGGAAATAGATCACAGAAAAAAAAACATAAATATGACCAACTTGCACCATCATGTGTTTAAAGGGACCGGTATATTTCCCACGAACCAGCAACGAACTGGACCCGTGCCGAACCCAAGGGACCTGCTCGGAGATTTCAGATGGGAAAGACTAGCTCAAAACAGCTGAGGGAGAGCAGGTAAGTGAAAAACTGCCTATGTGCAGATGAATAGTACCCGTATTGACGTCCCGGTCCGTTATTAAGGTTTTGAAAATGTCCGAGAGGTATTGGAAGAGTGCTTGCGCATAGATGCCGATCACAAAATGCATAGCTGGATGCTCTTGCGCGGTGGGGTTTCCCAGAGAGATCATTAGCATCAAGACTCGTACATCGGACCTGCGGAAGTTCTGAAGGACGTACACGTCAGTGGTGTGCATGCGGAAATGCCTGACTTGGCACACCGACTCGTATCCTCTCACTCTGGTGGTGTTACGGTGGTGAAAAGAAGAGAGTGGTGCACTGCCACAAATCGTGACAAATGACATCTTCCAAGTTGTACGAAACGACGAAGTAGTACGCTTTCGAGGGCTCTCAAACGCCATTTTTGGAGGACAGATACATCCAAAAGAAGTCTAAATCGTAAAAAAAAACATGTCTACGCAATTTTCAAAAGCCATCATCGAACATCGACGCCGAAAAAATACATTTAGGTTGACATGGGATCACCGAGTCAGCGCCCTGAAACATCCGCGAATACACCCCGGCAGATGCGCCAAAGAGCGACGCGGGATTCCCACTGATTGGAGATTAGGTTGAACTTGCGAGAATTAGTATTTTGCTTACCACGGGGTAGACCACGACGACGAATGCGGCCAGAAATGTCCAGAGGAAGGCGAGGACGATGTAGAACGTAAATCCGGCCTGGGAGGGTCGCTCAGTATGATACAAGATATTAAGGAGGGGAGATGAATCACCTTTGACCATATTCTTGGTATGACCATCATAGCAGGGCTACAAAAAATGCGTGAGAAGTGAGGTAGGAGAATGAAATGAAGGTCATACACGAAGATGCATAAACTATGAGTGGAAATTATGTTAACAGGTTTATGAGAGAAAGTAGACGAGATTCCACGCACACGACGAAGAGACCGATAGTTAGCCATACAGAAAGAATAAAGTCCTTGTATAGAACAGCATCCGAGGCGTCGTTCTGTACATGGACACTGTCCCCTTTCTCCAGCGAAGAGTCGGCAGGGAAGGTGTCTGCTTTCCCAATTTTCTCGTCCGACGAGGCCTCGTCGGTGTGCTTGGCGACGTGGCCCTCCGCATCAGCGTCCTCTGGCTGAAAAGCATTCATCCGACGAGTGATCTCGAAATCAAAGTCGTCAGGGAACAGGAATGTCGTGGTCATAGAGATGATAGCAGCGATAAAGAACGAGCCGGCGTTTCCCGCCAGCTGCTCGTAAACGCCGCCCGTGGTAGCAACGTCAACCACGCCCTGGACATTGACTCTGTCAGTGATTTAATTGAGCCAGTTTTCAGCATGGCGCGTACACCGAATCCCTTTGCAGTTGCCAGCCAGGCTGCAATGCCACAAATGAACCCAATCCACAGGCCGGCGAGACACCCGTATTTGTTTGCGTGCTTCGAACGGATAGCGAGACCGACAGGGAACACGCCCGCCGACGCAAATGTACCTTTTCAACCAAGATAATTAGGCAGTAGCTTTGGATTCACTCAAAGTAACACACCAGTAAAACCATCTGGATCGTTTGTAAGTGAGAGTTAGAAAATATATAAAGCATACTCACAAAGCCACGAAAGAGATATGCCGATCTCATGGAAAATGACGCCCAGAATGCCCATGAAGATACCGAAGCCGATAACCCCGAGATGCGAGACCCACAGAATCTGTTTATCGGTGGCGTGGGGATTGAAGTAGCGCTTGTATACGTCGTAGGTGATGATAGACGACACCGCGACGAGCTCGGCGGAGGCCTGCGGGGAATCATATTATAATGTAGATTTCAACGCACGGATATACGCACGGCAGAGGTGACAGCCAGAAATAGGACGATCAGGAGGAGAATAGCACCGGACTTTCCGAGCAACGCACTCATGGCCGCGGGGGCTACGGAGGCAGACTGAGCGAGCGAGATGGCCATGAATGGGGAGGAGGGCCCAGCGGATAAGGAGATGATAGCAAGTCCAGCCGCCGTAGCGAACATCCAAGGAACTAGGGGGAGTCAGATAGAACTTGACTCGGTAGGATGTGTAAAATACCTGGCAGGAACGCGAATCCTCCGAGAATGTAACCTTTGACGGAGGTAGACGCTTTGGACGCGACTGCTCGTTGCCTGTGGTTAAACATTATTATTTAACCAGAACACACAATGATGAGTTCGACTTGCCAGTAAGTCTGGTCCATATATACCTCGAGTTATGTTCAGGGATCGGAAAAAGTGAAAATATCCCGGTTCAACTCACCGTGGCTGACGAACAGTTGTTTTGGAGGGTCAGCGGTAATAGTTGGAATGTTGTGGCCGTTCAACTTACCAAAACTGAGGAAATCATTGTCAATATCGAAATTTGCGAAGGTAGGCAAACGCACCCTGATACCATAACTACCACACCAAATACAAACCCGTCGCGAGAGCGCATGGTCGTGTATGACCCCCCAGCCGCGTTCCCAACAGGGTAATTTGCAGCAGCGGTTTGCAGCAAGTCGTACACCTCGCTCGCAGAACCCAGGTATTGGTTCGTCGCAAAGGTGCAGAACGATACCGTGAGGATGATAGCGAAGATCAACACAGTATGGATGTAATCAGAGAAAAATGCTGTCGACCCGTCAATACTCGCAACGGCACAGAAGCATCGAGAAACGTACTAGCTCTGAGCCCACCAACGAGGGTGTAGATAACCACACCAATCGGAATGAGGAAACAAGCTGCGATCGTGTTCATACCAGTCAAGGCATTCACCGTATTGGCGCCGCCAGTTATCAATTGCGAGGTGAGGCTGTGAGGATGGGGTCAGCCAGTTATCACTGAAGAGACGATAGATGGTACGAACATGATATCTGTGGATCACTCGTCGTAGATGCAATCTTAGATGATAATAGACGTACTCGTTCCCAGGCCGAAAAACATGAAACTGAGATGGCAGAGTGTTCCCCATCTGCCTCATGTTAGCGGCATTCAAGAAAGTTGCGTTTAATTCTCACCTCAACCCAATGACCTCCAGAAATGTATGCGCGCCGGGTGCGTTCAGCTTTGGACGGATATAAGAGAGGGAAAATTAAGGTATAATGATATAAATTACCTTGAGCTGAATAGCGTTTTGCGCAAACGCCATCTGTGCACTCGATCAGCATCTGTTCGGACGCGTGAGGCATGTTTGTCACGTACGATTTGCGTCGATGACCCTGCCGCGTACCACCATGGCCCACTCAGCCCGTAAACGAGACATACAGTCGACGCTTGCAGAAGCGTCGCGGCCCAAGTAGCTGACGATGATGTCAAGCCTATATTTAATGTAAACTGTAACGAGTTACATACCTGCAGAAACAATTCCAGACGCGATTAAGCCAGGTTTCAGTGACCTGCTCGCAGATGTATACTCCTCCGAGGAATCAGAGGCAGAATGCTCCGAGTAACGCGTCGTCAGTTTGGTGATAGCCAACATAAGAACCGCGAATCCGAGACCCATCCCCAGCACGATCCCATATCCAACGCCGGGCGACAAGACGGGGGCGCTGGCGTCGATCTGTGGTGTGCTCATGGCGGGGAGAAGGAAGGGGTCGACGAGGAGCGCGCTCAAATGCCGGTATCTAATATTGAAATCTGCTAGATAAACAATATCCATTTGGGAAAGATTATTCTCACCGTTGTGATTGGCTGGAGGGTATTTCGGCCGCGGCCGCGCCAAAAGTTCAGCCCGGTCATGCGATCAGTCAAAGCGATGTCTCGGAGTGTCGCATGCCAGGGCATGATAATATGAAGCTATCCTGAATCAAATGGGCCGGTTCATGCCTGCTTGCGAGGGAAAGGCTGGAAAAGGGGGAATTGAATAGGTTCGTTCTGCTTGCCAGGTGCATCTGAATCAAACCAAACTTGGCAGCGTGGACACTAGGGCGGGGATCCGACCTCGTGAGTCAACTCAACTTCGGGGACTGGTGGCCTCTTTTGTTTCAGAATCATCGGATAAAATGAATATACGCATTAACGTAGTTCAATGCGCCAACGTTGTCCGATACATCGGCGGCGAAATGTGGTTCATTCAGAGCTACATTACTATTGTCATTATTCAATGAGCGGGGAAGAATTAAACAAGCCAGCCAAATCGGTCCCACATACCGCAGACTGTCAGTGACGGATAATATGCATCGGGCGATGCCATCTTCGTCCGCCAGCTGTTGGCTGGCCTGAATCTCCTTCGATGTATTCGCACGGACCAGCAGGATGAGCATATCCTACCCGCGCCCCGTCTCAAACGTCTCATTGCCATTCTCCGCGACGTCATGTTTACGCTCGGCGGAAAGCTGACTTCCAATGCTCAGAACCTTTACGATCTTGTCCATCTGGTGGGCTAAACTCGGGAATCAGCGATGGCAAGGACCAGGCACTGAGAAATTATGATGCGGCGAAGGGTGTGAAACCGGAGTTCAAGTTGGAGGCCCCCCGACGCGTGGCTTTGCTGAGCCACGACAGGACCTCCACGGGCGCGACACCGCGGCCTGTGCAGCCCATATATGCCGGAGCTGTGAAGGGCGAATTGACCAACATACTTGGATCGTAAGTACCATGTAATGTCGCGAATGGGATTGTAACCTCACAGCCTTTCAACGGATATCCCATCTTCTAGGGAAAAGAGGGAAACAAGGACGATGCGCAGGTCGAGCAAGGTACGTGCGCGTGGGGATTCACGGCCATAGTAGGATTTTGGTATGACGAGTTCCGGAGCACTATTTTCCGAAGATGATCAACCTGGTGTAATTTGTAACGGAGGATATACAGTACGCACTTTTCGCCACAGAGGCCGTTCATTCCCTCCTTCCTGCTACCCTGCGAAGCCGAACTCATTATAACAAAGTCGAGTTTGTGCTTGGACGGAATCGCCGAAAATGGCGGAAAAAATGGCGTGAAAGTTGGAAGCAGAGATTCAAGTCGTTGTGAGCTAGAGCTGGATATGCATATGTTGGGAGGAAATGTTGGGACGAATTTTGAAGACAGGGCTAAAAAAAACAAAGGAACCCGTAAACGTGGGAGTAGGCCATCAATCCACTTTTAGACTGCCTTGCTTGTTTGCTGGCACACTCTCCAGTCCGCGTTTTCGTCACATTCCGTCAGACCTGGGCTTTTCCTCGCGCCGCTGGGGGGAGAGATACTCCTGATAGTGGATTCGTCGCCTTACTGAGGGCGGCATCAAAGTCTTCAAAGCTGGCAATTCCAGCAAAGTTCATTTCACAGAGAATGCATCAAGGTGAATTCCTACAAATCAGGACTGGCCGGCTACCGTGTCCACTTGTTGGGCAATGCGTATTGCGTCCGCCATTGTTATCGCGTGTCAACTTAGATCCCGTGGTCATCTCCTCACCGCGCCGCGATTTCCCTCCATGCCCATCTCCGCATCCCGGTTTTGTTCTACATCCCCCGTCTCGTCCCCCGTGGCTTCCACCACCATCGACCGCCGCCAACCGCCTAGTCCGCAACGCGGATATCGACGCTCGGCCGATAAACCCGTCTTTATCGCAATCCACTCGGTGCGCTGAGATTGCACTCGCCGACGCGACGATATACTGTAGGTCGCGCGAGGTACGATGCGGCGATGGACCCGATGGATTCCGATTGTAGCGCAAGGTTATTTTGATGCGCCGTCTGATCAGCAGAGCCGGGTGCACGCAGAGGAGGAAGTGGTGGCGGCAAAGGAGAGCGGTCCACGGAGCGGAGGAGGGGGTTACGGAGATGGGAATGAGCGGCTCTCTCAGGTCAGTGCACGTTTAACCTCCCACATCCGACTCGTGTCCGCGCCACGGCCGTGCCGCATGTTCAGTGTCGTCCGAGCAAGCGGCGTCAGAATCTGCCGGCAGGGAAACACCCCAAAGGAACCTACACCGAATTCGAAGACGCGGCCAGGCTGGAAGAGACAGGACGCAGAAGACCGGGTGACTCAAAACACGGAAGAAGACGCGCTTTTTATATCCTGCCTCTGGATCTTTGATACCTGCTGGATCTGCGTGATTTCGTCGCATGCGCAGGTGGACAGCCTGCCTATGCGACGAAATCACGCAGACCCCGTCGTCGACTCATGGGTCTATCTCGCAGGGTGTACTTGGGCCACGGCGCTCCGAGTCCTCGCATCCGCAACCCCGAGCTGCCGTGGACGCCGCGAAAAGAAAAAACACGGGAGAAGATGTATGACGCTCTTGAAGATGCCGTCAGGAGACTCGCGGTGGTATCCCAGACGTCCCAGATGCGCGGAAACAACATCGAATGAGGCTCGGACTCCGAAACGGCTACTTACGCTGCGCGCGACGACGCGACCGACGCGGAGAGGCGGGCCGCTGCTTCATCGCCGCCACCCGTCACCCCACCGCGTCTCGGACTTACGCCCGCTCCGTGCGTGCGGTCTACAGTTCTGGACAAACAAAGTCCGCTAAAAAAAAAATTGATTTTTTTAGCCGAGATGGATGCACCATTCGATAGATCTCTTCAAGGCGGTCACGTCCATATAGAAATCAGGTGATTCTGTCGAGCCGTTGTGCCGCAAATCATCAATTAGTGTGCCGGTCCGGTCAAAACTTTGGCACCCGCTTAAAAAGCGTGGGAAAATTATGAAAATATGCGCAATCGACGCGTCTCGTTGAGCCGCATCTGAATCCGTAAAGATCTTGAGAATCTATCGAGCGGTTGTGGCGAAATAAAATGTTCTTTCTGGGATCAAATCTTTGACAGATCTGTCAACTGTCACCGACATGTCAACTGGTTGATACTTCCACCCCCTGTCTTCTCTCTTATCGTTCCCCACCATGGCCACCCCACGTCGCGGACGCCCTAGCAAGCGTGCAAAACGCAATATCTCTGGTCTCAAGAATCAATCTAGGCAACCATCCTCACCTGAGGCCTCAGACAACTCCTCTGATGGCAATTATTCTGACTCTGGGGGTCTTGATCTTACAGAACTCGACAGTTTAGCTTATCTAGAGGTGGATTCAGACCATGATGACAGCGATAATGAAGCAGACTGGGATGAAGTTGCAAAAGAAGAGTTTCAACATCATTTGTTTCAATTGCTTGCACAGATCGAGGAGGATCGACGAGATGCTGGAGATACAGACTGTTGTTAACCAACCATCTATGCTCGAGACTGTGATCACTGAGGCTGGACATGAGTGCATCTTTCTGCCTAAATTTCATTGTGAACTCAATCCTATCGAGATGGTAAGTTATTCTTCTGAATGATTTCTTTCAACTAATTTATTTTTGTAGTATTGGGGATGGTGCAAATATCGCTACCGGCAAGTCCCCAAGAAGTCTTTTGCAGACTCAAAGGAGTTGGCCTTGAAGTATCTGGATGGATGCCCAGTTGAAGTGATTCGCCGTTTCATCAACAGGTCATGGAGGTTTATGGATGCTTACCGGAGGGGTTTGACGGGTACAGCAGCAGAATGGGCTGTGAAGAAGAAGAAACAGCACCGTTCAGTTTCAAACCGTGCTTTTGATGCACTTGAGGCGTCGCGTGAGAGGGCAATTGAAAACTCCGCAGGTGGATGATGTAATGACGTAATGTGGCTGTGCTAAATAAATCTATTTTTTGCGAATCGTCTCCGATCAGAATTCTGAGATTTGGATCCAGGCCGAAATTTTGGCGCCGCTTATTTGTCGTAGGAAAAACTTCGGAGCATGTTTTTTGGACTCTTTGGGCCATTCTGAGTTCAAAAAAAATAAAATTACATCGAAATTAATTCATGCTGTGGCTACAGGCTATTGGCGGACTTTGCTTGTCCAGAACTGTATACACCACACAGCAGCGCGGTTGTGGGATTTGGGCTGCGTCACGTGACGCGACTGCGACCGCAGTGGGGGAGCAAGCTTGAAGCGGCTGCGCAGGATGAACGGGAGGAGTGGGAGGGGGGGAACGGCCGCTGTCCACTCCCGGTAGTTACACCTGGGACGCGATCGAAGGGGACTCGTCTCGCCTGTTTGGATTCCCTCGCGGTTGTGGCGGAACTGGGACACGCGTGTGGGGCGGGCTGGGACACGCGTGGTGTAGACGGGTCGGGGCATGCAGACGCAGGCCGAGAGACGCACCAGCCGTGCTTCCATATCGTCAGCGGAGACTTGCCCTACAAGGCCACCTCGCATCCCCCCGTCCCCAGCCCGCCGCCGACGCGCCAGAAGCAATGCAGGAGTCGGGGAGGATATGCACGACGACCTTAGTGTTGTGTCCGGAGGTTTGGGGTCATATCAAGATGTCCCAGATGTGCGGAAGCACATACTCGGACTCGGACGCGTGTTATGCTGCGCACACCGACGACGCGACCGATGCGTAGAGGGGCGGCGCTGCTCCATCGCCGCCATCAGACAAAGCCGCCGCATCTTGGCACGCCCCTTCAGCGCGTTCCGTCTGTGCACAGCGGGATCGCTGGGTGTGAGGAGGGGGAGGGGCCAAGGTTGGCTGTCATGTGACGCCGGGCTGCAAGCGGCATCGATTAGATCGTATTCGTGTTGAAGGGCCGGGGGTGAAAAAAAGAGGGAGGGTTAGAGCACTGGAATGAATCGCTATGTGCAGGACACGCGGCGGGGCAGTTCCATCGCTCGCGATTCGCACTGTCCATCGCTGTGGGCTTGAGGGAAATTGAAATAAGCCAGATGTGTTGGGCCATGGGGAGGAAGATACGCACGCGGTGAGCACAATGACTCAGCTGCGAACCCACCCCGCAAATATCTGTCCTGTCGTCGCGGTTTCTGAATATCCTGATCGGTGCTATTCTCTCTTGCACGCAGGGATAGTGGTATTCACAGGGCGGGCTTGAGGAGCATGAAGAGCGCGCGGCCGCTTGCGCCTTGTCCTGGCGATGTCTTGTCGCCTTTGGAGAAAGCGAGAGAAAGCGCTGGGGATGAAATTTGAAATTCGGCCGCTGCCTCGATCGGGTCTGGGGTCCGTGCACGCCAGCTTCTGGCAATATCGACGGAGTATCCGCCAAGCGGTCGGGGTGAAAGCAAGTAGATATGGTTCGTCAACGGAGAATGAGGAAGAACGCCAGAAGCGGTTGCAGACTTGCAGCGATTGATGTAGGTAGTGTTGTCAAAGTTCGGTTCAGTTCAGGTTCGGGACCTTTTTTTCCGAACGCCGAACCTGAACTTCGGTTCGGTTCGGGCATTTCCCCGAACCTGAACCTGAACCTCAGGTTCAGGTTCGCCAGGTTCGGTTCGGCGTTCACCAGCGTTCGAACGCATGAACCGAACTTTTTTTCTCTCCACTTATAAATTTTAACACACAGAAGGAAAAAAATGCATTAAGTGTATCAGAGATCGTCCTCGTCGTCATTAAAACCAAAGCCCTCCTCCACAAGCTCTCAAATGAGTTCCTCCATCTGTTTTGCGGCAATTTCTCCGGCACTGATGTGTCTATTACGGTATGCACAGGTTTGGCACGTGTAAAAATTGGGGCAAGTGGACAAGAAGAGGACACAGTACTGGCGGGTGGTGGTCCAGTAATTGAGTGCTCATTGTCGCCGTCGTTATATCACAAAATCTGGGAGGCATCCCAGAGTGAGCCATCCGCATTTTGAGCGCATCCGAGCATGGAGTGTGACATGGTGAGAGCGAAATAGGTGAGAGAGATTTAAGAGGGCAAAAGGACTGAGATGAAAGCACAATTTGCCATGCCTTTATACGATGAGTACACTTAGTCATGAGCCCGTAAAATGGGGAATAAATGGTGGCAGACAGCAGGCTTGGTACCTGGTTAGGCACACAGGCAACAAGTTGCCTGCAGGGACAACGGAGATGAATTTTAAATCAGTTTAGTAGCGCCATTTAGGAAATTTTTTATCCCGGTTCGGGGGTTCGGACGTGTTCGGACGCGTTCAGCGAATTTCTGCTTGTCCCGAACGCTGAACTGAACTTGGGGTTCAGGTTCAGGCATTTCCCGAACCTGAACCTGAACTTGGCGTTCAGTTCGGTCCAGTCCGGGTTCGAACCGATTTCCCGAACCGGACCTTGACAACACTAGATGTAGGTCCAATTGATTCTCGCTTACTTCTATTAACAATCCTCGTTCTCAGAAATTCTTACCGCCCACCTCGATGCCAGCATCTTTCTCGGACTCTTTCCTACTTTGTGGCTTTGCGAATATGCACCATGGGCCACGGGATTCAGAATCAAGAGCTCTCCTTTTGGCCAAGGTATGTAATTGAAGCTCTCAAATTATATTTGTTCAAAGCCTAAGTGTGATTCCTCCTTTTTCGCCTCGTGGCTCATATAAACTGCGCAGGCAGTCCGCCAATTCCTCACTCTAACCACCACTACCGACTCAAAAAAAACCGAAGCCCACACCTGCAAGTCGTCCCTACCACTCGCTTTTTTTCTTTCGTTTACTGAACAGTTTCTCAGTCTCTGTTGTTGGTGTCGAACAAAGATTTCCAAGCCCCTCCGCTCTACGAGCCGCATGATCCCTTCCCGGTAAGCTCAGTGCAGTCATGGGCATGAATACTATTCAATGACATCCCTTCAGCCGCTGCCATACACTCCGCTGCCCATGCCCGCGGCGTTCGTTTCAGTGCGGGTGGGTGCATTGTCACTGTCTTTATCTTTCCATCTCTACGACTTTCAACCTTCTTCAGCCCGCCCCACGCACCTGGACCGCAGCCATCTACGGCAACATCGCCTTCATCGTCCGTATGGTCTTCAGCGTTGCCCAGCCGGTCGCGGTGGAGAGCCACAAGATGCATGTTTTTGCAGGTGGAGACGCAGTATAGAAAGATGAATTTGAAATTGAACGAACAGTGGTGTGTTTACCTACTCGAATACCTTTATCTCCCTCAATCCTTTCCCTCTCATTGCACGCAGATCAGTTATATGAAATGTACTACTACTACCTATGCAAAGATACACCGTTGCGTCCCACGTCTCATTGTGTCAGTTCAATCCTAGTCCGTACGCTGGAGTTTTTTTTTTCCTTTTCAACTGGGAATTCAACATGGTTGAACTTTGCCTCGGCGGATTCCAACACGCGACACAGAGCACCGCGACTCGCTGACCATAGCAAAATGCGGAACGTTTGTCTGCAAAATCCAACCACAATCTTCTGTCTTACTCCCTCCATCCGCGCCCCAGGCGGGCACATCAGCAAACCCTGATTTTGGCTGTAGTTGGCTGTAGTTGGCTGTAGCAAATCCAATTGTCCATGTAGTTGCTGTAGTGTCTATAGCACTATGTAGTGGTGTGTAGTTGTAGGCCACACTATGTAGTGCTCTGTAGTTTATCGACACATCTATGTAGTGCTCTGTAGTTTATCAACACATCTATGTAGTTCCTGGTAGTATCACAGTTTCGTGTAGTCATCTGTAGTGTGCAGGCCATGATATGTAGTACATGGTAGGATTGGGGTCTTTTTATAACCTTAGGCCTACCAGGAGCTTTGATATGTTGAATGTGAATAGTAATTGCTAGCTAGTCGCAACATAGCTTGAGGGACTGCATATGACCTGATATTGGTTCCAAAACCGCCGGCTCTGAGAAAGTATTTTGCATTTTACAAGAGAACGAAGCCCTTAAATGAAAATTGACCCTAGATGACTCTTGTAGAGCTTTTTGAGCTCTACAACTTTGGTTTTTTGGTCTATTTTTAGACATCTGACCCCCATCACTTGACAAGAGCTGGGCCTGTATTTTTTTTTGTTTTTTTGAGGAAGATGAGTCCATCCCCTGCTTGAGTTCAATTACGTTTCAACAATGAGGGTGAGATGTTATAGAGTAGTAATAGTAGGGTGTGGATGGCAGGGGCGGGGCAAGGGCCCAATAAAATGCTGTTAGTTTCCATGGTATATATCGTCTCCATAGTGTAGTGGTTGTTTTGCCCACTCATGTATTTTCCTCGTTCGCGCGAGGTCGAGAGTTCGATTCCCACTAGAGTCAGTTATTTAAAATGTGTAGAAAGCAATAAAATGCATTAGTTGTCAATATTACTGTTGTAGCCACTTCATATTCAAGCTTACTTCTTCACAGAAGTCATTACAACTGCACACTGTAACAGGTTACTTTTTATTTGAATTCGGCAGGACCCTTACTACAGAGAACTACGGAGGACCCCTATTCAACTACAGAGCACTACGTAGGGCCCCTAGTCAACTACAGAGAACTACGTAAACCCATACCTTCACTACAGCAACTACAGGCACTACAGGCACTACAGCACACTACGTAGGGCTATGTAGCGGGCCCAGGGTTTGCTGATGCCAGTTGGAACTTTGCGAACAGTGCTCCATTGTTGATGCGGAAACAGCGCCTTTTGGCCTCGGCGCTTTTGCCTCGGTTCTACATACACTGATACAGTGACTTGTACCGACTTTTGCGTTGCTTTTAACCTTGCCTTATCATGAACTTGGCCCGACTGGTTGAACTTAGCCCGGACGTGTTGAAATCTCAATGGAATCAACGAAGCAAAGTTGACCTAGATTCGACGTGTGCACTAGTCGAAAACTAGTTCGCTCGAGGTTCTTTTCTCTCGCTCGTTGACATTTTTTTAATTTGTTCCCGTCGGGCAATGCAAATTAAATGCTTCCGCTTTTTGTTTGGTTTACATCGGCGAACCAAACAACACCCGACTCCATAAAAAGAAAAAAAAAAAAAGATTAAAAAACAAATAAATTCCAGTGATATACGAGATGAGACAATAAAGTAAACAGGCGACAGAGACCCGAGTGCCGAACTAATTAAGAGCTCTTTTGGTTTTCTTTTCTATTTTTCCGCAGTATACCTTGGACCGCGAGCGACATCTCCCGCTCCGGCATGCCCTCCGTCTGTCCGTCGCCGCCGACTTTGCCCCGCGAGCGCAGGCTGTCGAGTTCGAGGAGGATCCGGGGGTCCCGCGAGGCCTGGGCGCCTTCGAGCAGGGGGGGAACCACGACACGTCGAAGCTTGCGCATCCCGAAGGGCGTGATGGCGAGGTCGGGGGACGCGGTGGTGGTGGTGGTGTTTGTGGTGACGCATGGACCGGCGTCACTACGGATGGTGAGATTCTGGGGATGAATCTCAGAGAGGGGCCGGCGGAGACAAGCTTTGGCCGGGGATGGGTCGTGCTGTCCGACAGCGAGAAGGGGGGTGTCGAGGGCGACGTCGAATTGTTGATCGCGTGACTTGCGGCGCTCAAAGAGCAGCTCGAGCTCGCTTTTCTCCGGGACGTCGTTCTTCTCCCGGTGGACGCGAGGGCGGGCGCGGAGGACGGTGCGGGGGGAGGGTGGCGAAGGCGTCTCGTTGTCGGCGGGGGAGGTATCGACCGTCTCGAGGCAAGGAGGAGTGGAGAAGTGTTTCTTAAGCTCCGCGAGCAGATCGTCGCTAGTGCTTGCCTCCGCTCCCTGCAACCCGCGCACCCGGCGGTGTACCTTGCTGCCCTTCAGGCGCGGCTGGCCGAATAACGCTCCAATACCCGCCATCGCCCTGCGGTGTTCCTCGCTGGGTCCAAGCGCGACCTCGGTGTTGACGGCCGGCGCTGGTGCTTCGCAGGCCTCGGTTTGCGTCCCCATGCTGACACGAACGTTCTGGGATGGGACGGGCGCAAATGTGAGGGAGGGACTGGGCGAAGGAGGGAGAGGGAGGTTGAGGGGGGTTTTGGGGAGTACCGCCGTCGTAGAGAGGATGGATGGGCGAGCGGTCTGTGGCGACCCGCAATGCGCGCACACCGCGGCGGGAGATGCGCGAGGCGTGGCCGGCACCAGGGGGACGGGGGAGGCGGGTGTGGGGGAGCCGAGCGCAGGGACGCCGCGAGAGGTACGCTTGCCCGTATAAATGGGAATACGGGACGGCGTCTTAACCTTGGAGCCAGCGCCCTTGGGGGTGGCTGTGACTGAGGCTAGAGCGGCTGACTGTCCCGGGTGGCTGACTGTGGGCGCCCTGGGAGCAGCAGGAGGCGTCGTCACGGGACGGGGGAAGGACCGGCGAGGGGTGGGACGCCGTGCGGGCGCGCGGGAGGTAGGGTACGTGCGCGGGACGATGAAGGGGGCCCTCTCGGGTACATTGGGACGGGGGACCATCCGTACCGGCTTGGGGGTAGCGAAGGGCACCTGGGGGCCAGAGAGATACCGCGTCGTCTTCTGGCTACCGAGGAACTGCTTGAGGCTAGAGATCGGCCCTCGCCGCTTCTTGGGATGGAGGTCGAGGTGGGGGGAGAAACCACCGTCGACGGGGGCCAGCGACTGGGGAGCAGAGCCGCTGGTATACGAACCAGCCGCCACGAGCAGCGCTGGGTTCTTAGCGCCCTTGCGGGAACTGTGAACAAAAGACATCTGAAGAGGTCAGGACGAGTGGGACGGCAGAGATGGGCGAATTACGATACGAATAGGGCAAGGAAGGTGGGTGCAGGTATGCGTTTGATAGTTGACCGTGAAGGTACTGAAGAAAGAGGGAGAGCACGTTAGCCGCCGTTTTATATGACCCTGTGGGTGGCTGACCCGGATTGCAAGTGGCTGACAGGGACTGCGAGAGGCTGACAACCCAGCTATTTCTTTTCAGGCCTATCTGTAACGATTACCTGGCCATCCATCTAATCTCTTTAGTCGTTGAAATTTCGCCGATGCATTTTTCACAGCGTGGCACAATGTGTGTACTGAGCGAGGAGCGTTAAAAGTTGGGCTTGTCAGACACAACGCGCTCATGGCGCCGCGGTGGCGCAAAGGGACCGGCACCCGCGGTTGATACCACTAGTGGCTACAGCATCGTAATGAATCGCATACTCAAAATTAAAGGAAAAGAAGGCATCCGCACCATGACCTCCCATTGTCCGTTTTTCTTCTCCTGCGCCGGGAAGTACGCGTCAAACAGAGGCCACCTCCTCCGGCTGACAACAGGTCATGCCGGAGCTGCGTTGTGAGCACCCTGCCTCCGCGTGAAGCGCCACTGCAGCCACGGCATAATCCCAACAAACACGACGTCAAGGAGTCCACCAAGAATGCAATATCCTGGAAATGGGGATTCAGATGGATTATCGATAGACTTGAAGCGAACTCACGGTAGCCGGACGTGTCTAGACCTGTCGATTGACTGCGAGAAGTAGAGGTCGGATTTAGGCGCCTCGTTGCGGTAGGAAAGCCGGAGAATTGGGGGCCAAAAGAGGCGGTGTTCGGTGTTGCCGTGGACGACATGGGGGCGAAGACGAGGGAAGCTTGAGGGCAAGCTCGAGCTAACTTGAATGGCTACGATACCCGCAAGTCGGTGAGCAAGGGTCGTCTAGCGTTACTGCGTTCCAGGACAATTCTTGCTTCTCTTCTCTCATCAGGTCTTCAGGGTTGATGACGTGTAAATCGTGGATGGAGGCCAGAGTTGCGACATAAAAGAAAAGTTGTTGGTGAACCGCAAGGATGTGACGGTGTGACTTTGTCACGCACGGCGGCGGCCTTTCCGCAATTAACAGCCATTTTGGTTTTCGCTCTTCTATGGAAAATTTCGGAAATCGGTGCATACCCAGGATTTCATTCTAGCTCAACTTTTATCTGGTGCAGAAAGCCCATATTTCTGCGGGATCTTCATCTAGCGCGACTTCCCGTGCCATGGCGGCGCTTGCATCCAAAGACCGCCGTGCGGTTGATATCATGGGCTCGCACACAACTCCAATGGACGTCGCGCTTATGGGATTTCACGAGTCAGTCTGGACTATCCTCGTCTTCAAAGGTGCGGGGGATCCAATTTTCATATTACATCTCCAAGCATTTGAATTGTTTACCCCAGGTAATTTCCTCTTTCTACTTAAACCGAACACCTGTCAGGAAATAGACAATCCCGAGCATAGGCTCGAGCACCAATTCCAGTGTAGAATTCTTCTCCGATGCGCCCGGCGTTTTGATCAAACGCAGGATGAAGGGCAGCACGAATAGAGTGAGTCCGTCTGCTTGAATCTCTTCGAACTTGGTGGTCGAGCTGCCAGCTATGGCACGCAACATGGCTATCATCTACATCTGGGTCATGAGCGTTTTTGCGGGTGAACCGAATGCATATACGACGCACCGCCATAACGAACATCCCCACTCGGCCGTACACGAACCGCGGGTCTTTCAAAAGCAGTATGGCGCCGTCGGATTCCTCGAATGAGCGCTTTACGACTTTGGGGCAGCAATCAGTCGTCGGGCATCAAGCATCGGTAGAAAACGCACTCAGAGCGGTGATTACCATATACCCTGCGGCTGCCGCGCTGCAGACCACCTTCCTCGTTCGTGTTTGTACAATAGGTTCTGAGGCGCCCGGATGCCTCGAGTACACTGTGTCCAGGAGATTGCTGCCCTCGTGAACACCCTCGTCAACGTCGGGTTCTAACTTGGATCCTGTTGTCGCCTCCGGTGATGTCTCTCGACGACGGTTCAATCCCAGATGCGAGTGGTATATGACTCGGTGGAGTAGTCGGACGGCCACAACGAGAAATACACACAAGAGACCCAGAAGTTGTTCCATCGAGTGCGTCCGGAGAAATGAAGGAATGGGAGGGCTGTACACTGCTTTATTTATGGATCACGGAACTGTTGGGTCGCGTTAGTCCATCTCCTCTCAGCTTGATCTCCGATATTCCATTACATGATTCAGTCCCTCATACATGGGACGAGAACAAACGAAACGTTGAAGTGTGTGAGAACAGTTGAACATTTGAACGTTGATTTGTGATTCAAGGTTCAAGTTCAAGTTTAGGACCTGAGTGTATGTAGTCGAGGGAAATTGGGACTTCTGCCGCTAAGACCGTTCTGCACATCGGGTCAACGCCTGTCACACCCACTGCTGTTCCGAGTCCGCAAGAGGTTGCATCCGACATACGCGGCTCCGACGCGAGTCAGTCAGGACCCGCAACTGATTATAATCTAACTACACTCTTCAATCCAGCACGACATATGCCTGTATTCGATCCGGTTAGGAACACGGTTCTAAACTCCCCTCAGCCCCAGAGGTCAACGCATCGTCCAACTACAGACATCACGACCCTCCTCAGCCCCACCGACGACCATTCGGACCACCTCACCGCAACCCCCGCTACCCTTAAGTACAGTCCCACAAAGCGCATATCTCCTCCGGACGGCATCCTCACGCCCATGTCCCAAGAAGAGATAGAGATGTACAAGTTTTACCGAGGCCGAGGAACAGCTTTCCTCTCAAAGCGAAAACGCTCTGAGTCCGAGTCGCCCACCGAAAAGCCAGACCCAGACCAGCCGCCTGCAAAGAAAATCGCGGGCGGCTGACTCGCACGTCGGCGTTGGCTGCCTACTGCACGTCGCGTCTCCTCAAGCGTCATGGGCTAATTAAATAATATCTGCAGATAACGCCCGCCCAAGTCTGTTAACCCCATTATCGACCTCAAAGTTCAACAATTGGGGTGGACTCCGTCCTCACCACCCGCTCAACCGCGAGTACCCCGAGTTTGGCCTGCTGGGGGTGGGTATGAAGGGTTTCGGCGCCGATGGCAAGATCGGGACCAGTGGGCGGCTGTTAGTGCGTCAGTGTGTAACCACCATACATCTACTGTACATTACGCATCAAATGCCAATCGTAATCTCAGATGACCGAAGTTGTACAGGTTTTTAACCAGAGACGTGGAACGGGCGCATTCGAGGACTCGGGTTAGGTCAATACTGCAGAACGACATACCAGCGGAAGCGGAACTCGAGCCCAGAATCTCTGAACTGTGCTGTACTGGCATCATAGCGAGAAAATCGCCACGGGATGCCTGGTCGGCACAAGAAATACGGAGAGGAATTGAGGGCACACGCGCATCTCGTGGTTGTGATCCGCTCTGCCGTTGGTGGGTTCGACGCAAGTTCGACGCGTATTTGCCTGGCTTGAGGCACCGCCATTGATGATCCGACCGATGGCCGTGTTGATCCGAGAATGTTCCGTACTCAACGCCCAAGTCCGCTTATGGTAAGTCGGCGCTAAACGTGCTTTGCGGTGACGAGTGATGAATCCAAACTCCGCGTCCAATATTGTAAAATTGAAAGAAGTGATATACAACTGCTTACCTGGAAGCGCAACATCATGTAGAAGAGCAACACTAGCGTTTCTATTACCCACAGGCTGTCTGTAGTCTCGAAACTCAGTAGGGTTCTACCAAGGTATCATATGATGCTACCAGAGAAAGAGTTGTGCAAAAAAAAACCGATCGGACCAGCAAAATAACAATTTGTTTGTGGTCACGATCAACCGAGTTTGATGGCTGTCGGTATGGCCTCAGTTCTTCACACCATGAGCCATCCAAAATTTGGGTAGTGTGGGTGTACTGGGGTTTTTTGGGTCCGATATGTCAGTCCCAGATCCAAAATCCTTCATGCCGGGACTACAATCGATTGTGGTCTAGTGTTGCGCTTTCACGTGTTTGGGCATATTTAGACTCCCTCAAAGTTTTGTGCTCGTTCTCAACGACCACGAGTTCTATCTGCCTGGAGTAAATTGCAGTGTAGGGAGTACACTAAGACGTTCTGGTTGACAACTTATAACACAGAATTTGGACCTATTTTGGGTGTGATATTCACCCAACAATCAGGTCGTTGCGCTTCCCGGTAAGCGGCTGTAACCGCCGGCTATTGTACATTTCTCAGCGGTTCTTGATGCATGGATTTCCGAAGCGCTTCAGGGGCAATGCAACAGCTTGGTTCCACTGGAAGCAGATATTTCGGAGATATTCTCTAGTATCAGAAATCTTCGGGCTCATTTCGCCGTCCTACAGCTGTTTCAGAATTCCGATGGACGTTTCCCAACGGGGAACAGCTTGAATCTGATTCGAAAATCTGGGATGACTCAAAATAGAAACATCTAAATCGATTCGAATTCACCGCCACCGGCTAGTTATGAAAAATCCACCCCTGGTCGCTCTCATACAATTTGCGTCGATGCAGTCCTAGGAAGCGCTATGCAAACGTCCTGATAGCAAGTTCGCCACCGGATCCTTGCTATTTATCCTTACCAAACCATGTCAGTTATAGCCCATTCTTAACGCCGCCATCTATGGCTGGCAATTTTAGACGAGAATTTATATATTTAGATAATGCTAAGTTATATTTAGTGCAGATGCTTGCTGGCGAGCGCCCTTGGAGAGGCTTAGCGCATCGCCTCATTTCTATCATGCTTATAACCCTAGATCTACTTGTATCCGCACACTCGCTCGACGCCAGTAAATCCACTCGATGCCCCCAACACGTCACACCAGACGTCAAGGCAGAGACGGCGCCGGAGGCTTCAATGCCGACACGACTCCATTTTTCATGCGCCAGAAGAGCAGCCGTCTGGACGACGTTGTAGGGCGCGGTGTGGACGCCGCCAACCTCCTGCAGTCTATCGGTAACACCATGAACATGGAGAATCTCCAAATCGTCGCCAGCAGCTGCCTCACGCTGTTCGATACCGTCCAGGTCCGTCGTGTTTGTTAACTTGCCGTTGAGAATGTCTGCCGATGACGAGGCGTATAGACGGTCAGGTCGAACAAGGAACAATGCATCCGGTTGCTGGAACGCGTGCACCAAATTGTGCGCACCATGATCAACCTCTGTGGCGACGCGAATGGGATGATGTTACCTGCGATGGAGCGTGCTATTGAACAGTTCACTGGGTGGGTTATTTTTCATTCTCTCTGTGCCATCCCGGCATCCGACGATTTCCGTCATTGCGTAGCCCACAGACTTGTCTCCATTTTGTTTGTCCCCATCCCCTGTTCCTTCCATTCTCCGCTGGGATTTTGTGTTCATCCCTCTTCCCGTTCTCGAATTCGAGATACTAACGCCCAACAGAGCCCTCACACAGATCCACACCTTCCTCCAAGCGCAAACATCGCAGAGCCTCATCATGCGCTTCCTGCGGTATGCGGAGACGCAGGACCAGATCACGAACTGTTCCACTGCACTGCAGCAGGCGCTTGAGCTCTTCACGGTGCGTGCTTTCCTTTCGACGGCTTCCCACGTTCCCCTTCGCTCCTACTCATCCGTTCTTATGTATTCTCCTCATACTGAGCTGCGGCAGGTCCAAACGGCCATTATCAGTGGCTCGGCGATGGGAAGCCTGCGGCGCGACGCGGCGGTGCGACACGCGGAGATCCTGCAGAGGCTTAGGCGATAGGTGTACGAGCAGGATCGTTTAATTCGTTTCGGGCATTAGTATGTACACATGTAAAAGAGAAGCAAACGCAATCTAGTTGAACCAGCCGTCATACATGTCCACGAGATGGACATGGGAGGTTCTGGACGTTATCATCGGAAAGTGAATGGTATTGTAATAAAAGCGACTTACGCCGCCGTTATGGTGAGACCGGAGGATGGTATTGCCAGCGCTGCTTCTGCGTTGTCGAGACAATCCCGCGCGAAGCCGTCGAACTTGGACCGATCTTGTAAAATGAAAAATTCACCAAGGAAAATCTGCACGATCTTGCCCGCATTCTTGGCGGCTATGGCGAGAGCCATCCAATCCGAAGTGGGGTAGGAGATTGCCTGGTACACGCACACCTGCATCACAATTTTCTCCAAGGAAGCGTTGGTTGCACAGACTCTGACGATGGCCGCCAGCTCCTCGGGGACGTGCATCGCCTTCAAGTTGAGTTGAATCGTGCGTAGATTTCCCAGATATTGGAGGCTAGGTAGTCCAGCGGTGAAGGAATGGCCTGTGAGAGACCCAAATCAATTTCGATGCGTTTAAAGAACGATGCTCCTGACTATATCGATACCAGATGCCAAGATGCTCCACCACGTTTCGGTCTTGCACCGCACTTAGCACCTCGTTTACTTCTGCCTCGGTGAATTCAGAGAATGTGAGCTGTGAAAGCCGTGAATAGTCCACAGCGGAACTCAACAAGGCGCGCAGAAGGTGGATATGGTGGTCATTCATTTTATCGATGACAAGAGAGCGAATTTTGGGTGCCCAAACAGGTGGCGCGACAAGTCCGCTGGAATGGGGTGGATCGAGTTGTAGCGCTCTGGCGAACTCTCCTTCGAGCTTTTGTATGTACGAAAAGGACAGGTGCTCCAGAGTATGCGAGTCCTTGAATATATGAAAGAGCGGGCATTCGGGAGGATCGGAAAGCACTCCATGAAGCTGGACGGACTGGAGGCTCGGGGATGCCAGCACACCCTCGAGGGAAGCCTTCAATCCCCGAGGGATGTGATTCCAGTCCAGGTATGCTGTTCTGCACCGAATCGAGATTCGTTTCAGATGCAGAAGAGGGAGGAGTGCTGAGAGCGTCCTTCCGGCCCGTAATATCCATGACTCGACGAGTGGGTCGTCGTCGAGGATGCATAAATCCTTGATGAGAGAGGATAGGTGGGGCGATAACTCCAAGAGCCTTAAAAGCTTTTGGCAATCTGTACGTTTCTTGATGCCATTGCCCGATGGTGCCGCTGGTGGTCCCAGAACTACCTTATGAAAAAGGCGGATCTGAGCAGACGCTACCATTGCACGACTTGAAAGAGCGCAAGCTTTTAGAGTCGGAATATCGGTGTGCAGTTCATCGATGATAATATCCAAAAGCTCTTGCGCAAGAGTTGGACTCAGTTTGGGGGACATGTTGGGAGTTCAACCGAACGGAATGCGAAGATAGCGCTCGCTGCTGACGGCAGGGGACAGAGAGAAAGCCACGGCACGACTCGGAGGTGCTCCGGTTTTCCGGGCCGGATATTGTTTGCTGATGCGCAAACAGAGCCTTTCGGCCTCGCACTACAAGCGTACTCACCTCGGAGAACCTCTCATGGTCTTGTCCTCATTCAATTACATGCACTTCCATGGACTCACTGACCCTGAATCAAGGCTTTCCGGCAACTGCTCTTGCGATTTCAGCATCGTTCTGCAATCCAGCTTCGGTTCTACAGCGACTTGTACTCCCAGAGAGTACCACCCTTGCCTCGTAGAAACCTTCAGCTGAACAGAAGATCCGTGGCTTATATCTGCGGCACTATCGCGCTTTTCATTGGAGGACACTATGTTGTGCAGTGAGCGGTTTCCCCGCTTTACCCACTTATTCGCTGATCGTCAGTCTGCAGCTTGGAAGTTGCGCCAGAGACCGGCCGGCGAAGATTCATGGCAGTTTCTGAAGAGGAGGAAACGCTTGTTGGAAAGATAGCGCTGGAGCAAACCCTCCAAGACTTCCGCGGCCGGATACTCCCCTTCGACCATCCAATAACGCTCCAAGTGCGACGAATAACCAGGCGCATTCTCACTGCGTCAAATTTGGGCCATCTCGAGGGCGATCGTCCGCAGCGCCAGCAACGTGGCTGGAGCACCCCCGCAGGCCTCTCCGCAGAAATACCACAGTCACCAACGATGAATGTGAGCAAGGAGTGGGTGGTGTTGGTGATCAACGACAGGAGATTTATCAATGCATTTGCCGCGCCCGGACTTGTGTGCGTGTCGACCGGGATAATGTCGTTGGCGCGCAACGAGGAGGGTTTGGCTGCCATCATCGGACATGGTGCGTCTTATTCTCGCATACCCTGGCTTTCAAATAACTTGTGTAATTTGCAGAGATCGGGCACGTCGCGATGAGGCACATGGCCGAGCACCTATCCGAAAACCAAATGTTCCTGCCCATCGCAACTCTCCTCCTTTTTTTGGGGATTGGTCCGGGGCTTTTGGCACCACTGACGAAATACCTATATTCGTTTCCACACTCGAGGGCGTTGGAAACAGAGGGTGAGTGGTCATCCATCTCGTGTTGCCACGCAATTCATGCTACCTGCAGCGGACATCGTCGGGCTCAAACTCATGTCCCGTGCCTGCTACGACCCCGGTGCCGCACCGAGGTAAGAAGCTGTCCCCCCTTCCAGGTGCTTCTTCACCAACCAATACATAGAATGTTTGAGACGCTGAGGAAGTTCGAGGGAGAGCATATTCCCAAATTCCTCAACACGCATCCCCCGACGCTAGAGCGCATCGCCGTGAGCCTCACCATAACCCAAACACGCCGAGAGCTAACAGCATCCATAGCATTTAAAATCGCTACTTCCCGAGAGCCGCGCGATCTATAATTCGAATCCTGAATGCGCAAAACTGGAGGAGATGCGGGCGAGGGGATATATCAGCACGATCAGGATGGATATAAATACCGGGGCTATTTTTTAGCCAGGGAGCTCGCTGCAGTACACAGCTGCGCGATTCATTCTCCACCATACACCTCGGTACTTATGTGCGCCCGTCCACCTCCACCTCGTTTGCCGAGTTAATGTCGTGTCTAGTTAGCATCGCTGGACGTTCTTCGTGACCCATGTATTTCCAATGCCGCCCTCCGATCTCGGCATGACGTTCGGAGCGCTCTAATTCCCGCAATACCAGTACTGCTGTGCTCGAGGAGATGTGCGAAAACTAGTTGGGTCAATCCGATCTCGGGTCCAATGTTTGTTCATAGTCCATAGCGTGAACAGGGTGAACAAGCGCTCCCTTTAGAGTTCGTTCTGTGGCATATACGATTCACCGCAGTCATAATTCTATAAATGTTCTCTGGCTGGGCGCTAGCTGGGCAAACTTGATATCTGTAACCCTGCGACGAGCACCGTATCACAGGGAGCACTCATTCTTCCCTGTCTCTTTATTCCCGGCCTTACAGCGGTGCTATCATGCCTTGGTTAACTGCGTGCCCCTCCGCCATGAAGGCCTTGCTTCCCTTCATCCCAAGCCGGAATTCTACGCTCAACCAGATCGCTGACGGCTCACTGCTTCCGAACCTCGAGATACTCGTCGTTTGGGATTGGGAAGCAGAGCCGGTCATCTTCATTGCCACCCTGCAGGCATGACAGAGCAACCCCCACTGTTCCGCCATCACGGAAGTCGACATCGAGTCTAGCTTCTGGAGCCTGGACAAGGATCAAATCCACTCCCTTTCTGAACTGATGACGGTCGGTGTTTTCGTGGGTGTTCATTCTTCGGATCGTAAAGAGGTACGACTCCGTTGAAGAATTGCTCGCTGCTAACCATCTACAAGATCAAAAACTCCGCGTGTTTGGTCTATGCGGAAGGTACGGCTCCATTCGCGCGCAAATATTGAGCAACGAAGTCCGAAAAACTCGGTGGTGAGTGCTCTCGGGGAACAGTCCTCTATGTTGTGAACACTGATGCGCTCCACTGAAGTAACATTTACTCTGCATACTAAAGAGGCTGTTGTGGTACCGGCTTTAAATGGATTCTCTTTTCGCCACCGCTGCCGAGAATTCTTACAAAAATCTTATAGAATCGCCACGGATATCTTTAGACTCCGTCTTTATTATAATAGCGCCGCTTAAACGCCGAAGTGACAATGGGGTCAAAGCCCGATCCACATTGACATCTACTTCCCGACAGTGACAGACGCATTGGACAGTCAGACGTCATGCCCCATCGAAAACCATCGAAAACCCGACACGCAAATTCAGCAAGGCGAAAAATATACGTCTGCTATCCCGCGGGTATTTGTTAGTAATTTAATTTCGAACACGAGAACCGAACGCAATGCCATATCACTCTAAACCCCCACAACTTGAACAAGAAGGGGCAGGCAGTTGAACCCTCTCTGATAACTCAGTTCAACAGAGGACCGCGGAATACACACTTGAATTCTCCAAGACAATAAAACTTACAGCCACTAGATTGTGGGCAGTGGTGGTATACAGGCCTTTGCTGCCTCCTCGACTCGTAGTAAGTTCAACAACCGAAAACATGGTCATGGGCCGTGGCAACCGAGTTGAGTCATAATCTTGTGATCTTACCAATCCTCTTGGTTGCACGACTGACTGCTTTTTTTGGCAAATCGCGGAATCATATCCAAAAACTTCTTTCCGGCTGATCCCTATCGAAAATGGCCGCAGATTCGGGCAAGCGTAACTCAGATTGAGTGATCAAGAGAGGAAATTGCGCTGGCGTGCGTATCGACTTGCTGGACAAGTTTCAAAATATCGTAAGTATTCAAGAATTCCGTCATGATGGACTCGTGATGTGTTCGTGACCGGCCAACACGGCCACTCGCTGTGGGCAGTTGCAGCTTACACATCTAGTAGCTCCAGCTCGAGTCATTGACCTTGCTGACTGACTGACTAAGCCTTTGAAGGCTTCGACGCGGCTAGACAGCGCATAAAAGTGAGACTTTTATTGCCAGTCACTTATTCCTTTCGCATCGCCCAGACCTTGCTCAATGACAACACTGTCAGTTCCCCCCAGCTCTAGCAGCTCACTGCTTCCGCCGTATTCACCGTCATCAATAGTACCCTCGTACTCTCCGGAACCAGCTCACAATGAACAAAGCATTGAACACACTCCGCGGGCTGGCTCATATCCCTCAGGGAACTACATAAAAAAATGTGGGCATGATGCGGTCATTCTGACTGACCAGGACAACACTGCAGGCATCCCCATATACGGACGCCACGCGTCAATTAACGGTTTTGTGGCGCTGGAAGACCGTACAATGATATCCAAGATTGTTTTAAAGGTGATTGATTGTCTTGTATGGCACGGATCTGAAGAGTGAGCTCACACAGATTCTCGTAGGTCAAAGGCACAATTATGATTTCTGACGGTTGTTCGCGCACTACGTATACAAAGCTCGTGCGTGACACGTACACCCTTTGGTCGGCGCATAAATCGCACACGTCTGCCTGCCCAAGTTCTGCTCCGTTTTCAGTCGTTCTCCCCACAACATTCCAAGACGACGACGGTGTCTCTCATCCACTACCGCCTACGTATGATGTCCCGGGACTCTTCCAAAGCTCTTACATGCTTTCTGTGACCATTAAACGTATACGATGCCGCAAAATTCAATTCTTGAGCAAATGTAAAACGTACATGATTGTTTTTTTTCTATGGCCTTGCTTATTTCTAACCTTCCTTCGCAGAATACCTATTCGATTCACCTACAGCCCGCGAACGCGACCATGGCGGCCCATCCAGGCTTCATCCGATTTCTTTTCGGATGTTAAAGAAATGCCTGAGGAGTGGACACAGGTCGTATCGCAGTTCAAACCCCGGCCAAAGTCCCTCGCTCAACCCGTAGACATGCACGTACGCCCTCCCTCTCATTCGCCCATGCGTGTATTCATTATTCCCGCTTTAGCTCTTTCTCCCAACGGTCGAGATATTCGGACTCCGCGACCCGATCCCCTTCCACGTCCAGCTGACCGGCCCCATCCCATCTCTCCGCGAATTCCTCCCCGAGCCCGGCGACGCCGCGTCAACCGGCAAGACAACCATCTTTGGCACCCTCGTGCGCAAGGTCATCGTTGACATCGACGGCCGGCGCCCCGCGCGCAACTTCGTCATCGGCCACGCGACGCTCAACTCCTCGCCGCCCGGCGCCTCCGTCGATGCGTATGAGGCGAGCCTCGACTGGGACGGGGAGATGCGCTGCAATGCGGATACGCTGGTCGGGGCGTTCGATGCGGGGCGCGTCCGTGTTCTGGTTAGTTCTCGTCGGTGCTCGGGCTATTTTCAGAATGAAATGCTCATTGCACGTTTGATAGGACTTTATGGTCATTGAGCTCAGGCCGCCCAATGCGCAGGTTTCATCTCAGTTCACCACTCTGAGGCACTCGCATCCGATCAAACTTGTCACGGATTCGTGGCTCTACGGTTCCGAAACTAGTTAGTAGACGATCCGAGTCACACAAAGAAAATGGCGCGTCCCGTTGTATTCCGGGAGATCCAGCACCAGTCATTCGCATATAGACCTACTACACGGAAAATTGCGAGTACTGGTTCAACCAGCACATTCTGTATCATCTTCTAGCTGCTGTATATCACATATGTGCTCATCTGCCTCCTGACAAGTGCAGTATACCCAATAAGTTTCTAACGGGACCACGCCGGAATACCTTCCCTACCTCACCTGAGTAGCCATATGATCGGGACGCTGGCCCGTCGCGGCGATCTGGCGGCGATTACACTGCTTTCGCAAAGTTGTATACGCCGGTCGCGCACATATAAGCAACACGGGCCCTCTCAACTTCCGCAGTTACGTTATGACAGCCCCGAACCCGTTTACAGGTGGTTGATTTTTTATACTTCAAGTCCCTTGTTCATCATCGCCTGGATACAGAGAATCCGACTTCGAGACACTGCAATTGCATGCTGGGCAAGCGCTGGACTCTGCGACAAAAGCGCGCGCAGTCTCCATCTATCAATCGACAAGCTTTATCTTTAAAAGTGTAGAGGTGCTTCTGTGTTGAACTGCTTCTCTGAATACCGTGACACACTGACTGCCCACAGCACGCTCAAAGGCTCAACTCTCACTCTCTCCAGTATGTATTCACGTTTGAACGATACTCAGCTGACGATGCCCAGGGATGCGGGGAACCTCTACGCTCGTATCTCAAATCCCACTGTGGTCTGTACACTGCACATCCCGTCTTACTCGGCACGGCTGATTCGTCTAAACTTAGGACGTATTCGAGAAGCGGATGGCTGCGTTAGAGAGTGGTATGGCAGCGGTTGCCACGGCTTCCGGTCAAGCTGCAACAGCGCTCACTATCTCCTCCCTGGCCACAGTGGAAGACAACATCGTCGCTTCGTGAGTGCGGTAACCGCCCGTTCTTCAAGAAGTACTTACCCAATTTCTGCATAGGTCCCGACTCTATGGAGGAGTAGACATTTTCACTAATTATAATAAAACATTGAACGCAGTAACTAAACCTGCTCCAATCAGTTCAAAAGCTCGCCGGAGTTCCAGAAATCCCCCTTCTCGATCTCACGGTTTTTTTTAGTTACCTTCAAGAGGTACGGCATAGACTGCACATTTGTTACCGGTACCGACCCCGCAGACTACGCCGCCGCTATCAACGAGAAAACCAAGGCCGTTGACGTCGAGAGCATCTCGAATTCAGACACCGTTCTTGTCGACATCGCTGGTCTTTCCAAGGTACATAATAATAGTTGACTTGATGATACTCTGTTGGCTTGAACAATTTGGCAAGATTGCGCACGACCATAGCATCCCGCACGTAGTAGATAACACGCTTGAAATGGGAGGTTCGTACCCCACCGCTAGGACGGATTGCCGACTCACGATTTATAGGTTACATGCTCAAGCCCATCGCCCTTGGTGCAGACATCGTCGATGGGTATTCACTGCTCTGTGTTTCCTTCTCAACTTACTCGCAATTTCTCAGTGCACAGCGCGACGAAATGGATAAGTGGTCACGGCACGACGATTGCGGGTATAATCATCGACTCAGGTTTATATAATTAACCCGTGTTTTACATCGAATAACTCGTTTTGATGTCAGGGAAATTCGACTGGAGGAAATCAGACGAGTTTCCTATGATAACTGGTCCCTCGACTGCCTAAGGAGGCGCCCGACTGGCCGACGTATTTTTCCCGGTCGGGTTTGCGCTTCAAGTCCGGATTGAGGTAGGCTACGGTGAGCCCACCGCCGACCGCTGTTGACTACCGAAACACAGAACCTCTGCGACCTCGACCCGTGCTTGAGTCCCAACGCCGCCTTTATGGTTCTCCAAGACATCGAGACCTTGAGCTTGCGTGCGCAGCGTCATTGAGACAATGCGCTTGCCGTGGCCAAGTCGGTCTTTTCTTCACACTCTCTGGAGTGAAATATTCATCGTTTGCCTATTGCAGATTCCTCGAGGCACACCACGCATCATTTCCGTTTCGTACCTTGGGCTACCCATGCACCCATCTCACCAAGTCGCTCTCAAGATGCTGCGATCTCAAGCGTTCGACAGGGCTGCTGACGTTCCGTGTCGAGGATGGTTTCGAGAAAGTGAAGAAGGTCATCAATAACCTCAAACTGGCGTCGCACCTTGCGAATCTTGGTAAATAACTGCCATCTCTTGGATGGCCAGTTCTGACTAGTGCAATTCCAGGAGACGCCAAGACGCTCGTAATCGCGCCCTTTATTAAGATTCAGGCGCAGCTGACTGCAGAAGAACGTGTATCGACGGGAGTCATCGACATGATCCGTGCGTCTTCTTTCGCTTCCTTCCCCATCGAATTTTTGTCTCAGCCTTTAAACCAGCATTCGATTGGAATCGAAAGTGCAGCAGATATTATTACTGATCTGGAGGGTGCATTCAAGGTTGCGTACAAATAAGTGGTCCACATAAATCTCTGTGAATGTGCTGTATGTACGAGCCTCATAATCATTGTTCTTTTGGTAAATTTGTGATCTCCCTGAATCATTAGTTTTGCAACATTACACTTGGAGTTTGACTTGTCACCGCAAAACTCATTAGCGCCGACTTACCATAATCGGACTTGCGCGTTGAGTACGGATCATTTCACGGATCAGCACGGCTATTGGTCGGATCACATGGCGGTGCATGTGAACTCATGCCGTGCAAATACGCGTCGGGCGTTAAGCAACTATGATACATGGCGGTGCACTTGAATCTGTTAACGCTCGACGCGTATTTGTCCGGCTTGAGACCTGCCAGTTGGACTTAAGCCAAGTCAGTAAGCCCCCGCTATCATTGTTTTTGCCTCCATTCTGACTTGAAGTTTGAAACGCCCCATTCCCCACTATGGTCTTATTCTTCTTACTTAAATCCTTGACCTCGTTGCTCATTGTTGGCCCCAATGAAGGCCGCTCTGCGTCAAGTTATAACACGGCCTCAATTTTGCCGAGCAGCTTGGGACCGTATTGCTCTCGCCCGCTTGTACTCGCATTACGACAAGCAGTTCTTCAAAACTGGTAACTTGTACTATATCGGCGGCGGTCTTGCATTCGCAGTGAATTATCTTGCGCAGTGCGTTACCTTCTCTACTCAATCCCGCTCCTGACATTCATTTAGTTCAGAGAAAGTTCCAGAAACCGGTCGGCGCAGGTTCATGGCAGTCTCCAGGCAGCAGGAAGAGTTTCTCAGCAAACAATGCCACGATAATGTCCTGCAAAAATACCGCGGCAGGATCCTTCCCTCAGACCACCCAATAGTCACAGAAGTCCGACGAATAACCCGACGCATTATCCGGGCATCGAATCTCGGCCATCTCGAGGGAGATCTTCTCGAACAGGTGACGCGAAGTGGACAATTGCCAGCGATGAAAAAAGAGTGGGTAGTGCTCGTTATCAATGACAGGAGCATTGAGCATGCGTTCTCCACGCCTGGGCTTATTTGCGTGTCTACGGGATTTATGCCGTTGGCGCAGAATGAGGAAGGTCTGGCCGCCATCCTGGCTCATGGTGCGCGGTCCTCTCTTCCGCCGGGTTGAATTCCCTGACATGTTATTTAGAAATCGCCCATGTCGTCCTGAGACATTCCGCCGAAACGGTATCGCTACCCAAGATCTTCCCGCTCATTACGTACCCGCTCTGTATGCTTGGGATACGCCCGATGATCTGGAGGTTTAGGGCGATGGAAACGGAGGGTAGGTGCTCGTTTCCGCGAGATTTTATAGCATTTCATGCCCCCCACAGCGGACACCCTCGGGCTCAAATTGCTGTCCCGCGCATGCTACGATCCCGACGCTGCACCACGGTAAGCACTCGGTGTTCTTCCTCTGCATATAGCCATTAACGAGCGCCCAGATTTTTCGAAAACCTGGAAAAGGACGAGGAAGTGAGGATGTTCAAGTTTTTCAGTACACACCCACCAACGGCAGAGCGGATTGCGGTGGGCCTCTTCATTGCAGGTTTTGTCTTTGCTGACACCACACAGCATTTAAAGACGCTGCTCCCTGAGAGCTACAAGATATATAATTCTTCTAACCCGGAGTGTTCACAACTGAAGGAGATGCGGTCGAGAGGATATTTAGGTTTTAGGCCCATTAATAGACGACACTAGACATATATATAATAACTGGATGAGTTTAAATATATCTCTTTCCGTCCCTTTCGAAAGCTGAACCTCTGCCTAACTAATCGGTTCCGATGCTCTACAGCATGCCTTGACAGGTTAGTTCAAAAAAAAACTCAATCCAGCTTGTTCGGCATGCCACTTAGCCACGACAACCGAGCCATATGGACATATGGACAGTCGCATACTGGCAACACCTGCAGCATCCTCCGATTCATGTGAAATCCTTCACAACCACGAGATACCAGCGTGCCTTCAATTTCTCCCCGATCCTGATTATCATCTCGTTATAATGACAGCGCAGCACAGTCCAGAAATTCTTGGTTTGAGTTTCGCTCCGCTAGTATGTCGCTCCGCAGTATTATTGATCTAAACCTCGTCCGCTATTTACAATGTGTCTGTTACGCGTCTCTGGTTAGAAAATCTCTCAACTTTCGAAGTTTGGGATTCCGATTGGAATTTTATGCGTAACAGTTCCATGTGTATTTAAATATTTCCCTTCCTTATTTTCCGGGGAATATATCTGAATCTCCCTCAAGTCTTACGCCATAACTATTTGGCAACTCAACTCAAAAGATGAAAGGAGGGCATTATGAATATTAATTTGGTGCCCCACATAGATTTAAGCGCCCACTTGCCATAACCGGACTTGGGCGTTGAGTGTGACATTCGTCAGCCGTGACGTGACCTCGGCTTACCGCAAGACCGCGACGCGTATTTGCCCGGCTGAGCCGCTGAGGTCTAGTTGGCCTCAAGGCCTCAACACTCTCTTCATTTGAGCACCCACGTTATTTGTGTTCATCTTCCTCGAAATCCCTCTGAAACGCGCCATTTCTCATGGTTTTATCCTTCTCAGCCGCTGCTTTCTCCGTTGCTCAAGAATTTTAGGCTCTCCGCCATTTTCTAACACGACTTCAACCGTTAACTCGACGATCAGCTGTGAATTATGTGCCTCGCGGCCGGTTCTACTCGCAGAGACCGAGCGGTGGCAAGATACAGCTCGACAGAACAACGGGCACTTATCTCGGCGCGACTGCCGGACTTCTGCTCGGCGGGTATTATGTTGCCCAGTGCGTGGTCTCTTCACCCTTATTCCCCATTCTGAAGTTTATTCAGTCTAGAAAACGCTCCAGAAACCGGTCGGCGCAGGTTCATGGCAGTGTCCAAGGAGCAAGAGGAGCATATCGGCAGACAGGTGCTGGAGGAGACCCTGCAAGAATTCCGAGGCAGGATACTTCCTTCAGATCACCCAATAACCCAAGAAGTGCGCCGGATAACGCGACGCATCCTCACCGCATCGAATCTCGGCCAGCTCGAGGGAGATCTGCCTCAGGAAGAGAATGTGTGGAGTGAGCTCTCGGGATTGCCTGCGGCCGAAATACCGCAGTCTCCGACGATGCATCCAGACAAGAAGTGGACGGTTCTTGTTGTCAACGACAGGAAACTCGTCAATGCGTTCGCGGCACCCGGGCTTGTGTGTGTGTCGACGGGGATTATGCCCGTGGCGCGAAATGAGGAAGGTCTGGCGGCCATTATTGGCCACGGTGTGTGACTTTCGTTCCGCGCGCTACGTACCATGACACTCCATGTAGAAATCGGGCATGTCACGATGAGACATACCGCAGAGAACCTCTCGCAAACCAAGATCTTCCTGCCCATAACAGGCCTCCTTTTCATGCTTGGGATAGATCCCATGATCTCGACAACGCTGTCGACATATCTGTACTCATTGCCCCACTCGAGGGCATTGGAAACAGAGGGTAAGCGCTCCTTTCCACGCAATATCGCATATCATGTCATGTCACCCACAGCGGACATCGTCGGGCTCAAACTCATGTCCCGCGCATGCTACGATCCCGGCGCCGCACCCCGGTAAGCACGGTCGCGTCCCCTCTTCTCCACTCACACGCTCCCAGAATGTTCCAAGATCTTCAGAAGCTCGACAACAGGAGTCCGCCCAAGTTCCTCAGTACGCACCCGCCGACACCGGAGCGGATCGCGGTGAGCCGGGTTGATAATAATAACGTTCTTGCTAACACCACGCAGCATTTGAAGACGCTTCTCCCCGAGAGCTACAACATATATAATTCCAATCCCGAGTGCTTGCAGCTAGAGGAGATGCGGTCGAGAGGATTCATAGGCCGAGTCAGGATGAACATCGACGATACTGAGATGATGTAGGCGTAATAATTCGATGTCCTCCCACCTCATCTCGCGCAAGTTGAAGCCTGTTTAACTCAACAGTTCCGCAACATGCCTTGACAGATTTCAAATGGTTAAAACAAAAGATTCCCGATCCAGCATATTCGCCATACCATTTTGCTAGGTCGTTTCCGAACCGCAAAATGAGCGCAATCTTTTACAACCACGAGTTGCCTGCCTCGTCTTAATCTCTCTTCGTTTTTCTTGCTGCAGACCAGGCTTCCGGTGGCGATTCTCTCGTTATGCAATACCCACTAAAACAGCGCAGAATAGGCTGGTTTGGGTTTCGCTTCCGCTACCATGTCGTTCTGCATTACTGTCCCAGCCCTAACCCGCCACTTGCGCTGCCGAATAATGTGCCCGTTCCACACCCCTGGTTCGAAAAGTTGCAATGTTTTTCGGTTAGTCTTTCGAATGGAATTTACAACTAGGGAGGGCGAGTTGGATGGACAGTCGCATGCCCGCAATCGAAGCTTGGAGCAGTTGTGGAGATTCGTGCAAGTCTGAACGGGCGGAATGTAGATATGGCGATCACTAAGAACCCCAAGTTGTTTACTTCCTGAATGATTTGTGTTGTTCCTGCGTTCGAGTGGAATTGATTCATTCTTGAAATCTAGTTAAAAATAAAGGGACCAATTATATCAGGTTTTATTGAACGAAACCCTGGTTCACGCGTGCGCTTGGTCACGTCGTTCCGTCACCGTTCCGTGCGAGTCCAAATGGATGCTAGCCCGTTCTTTCTCGTTCGCGCTCAAGGAGTGCGCTGCTTTTGTCCCGCAGTTTGACCACCAATTTGACGTTAATCCATGTGCCGTTTCTCGGCTTCCACTTCAATTATTACGTACTAGTCGGAATTTTCATCCAATTAAACCCACAATTCGAAACAATGCCGTCGCAATCTTCGATCCAACACCGTGAACCTGCATAATAAACGTTAGCACAATGTTCCCGATGATAGGATACTATGACGACCACATACTTGATTGGATCTCGCCTCTACGCCTCTTGAAAATGAACTAATCTGCACGACTCCAGAAATCTTGCCCTCCATTCGCTCCTACTGTCCAATCCGTAATATGGTCGACCCACATTGGGAATTTCATCAATACGAGACGTGGATCATTGTTGTGTATTCTTGCAGCTAAGGCTTCCATGTTAGACGGCGTGTCATCATAGAAATTGACGAGCGCCTCGAGGTGCGTGCATCCCTCGAGAAGCAGAACCAAGAATTGGGGGTAATGCCGGAAGAGACAGAAATGTGTGAGGCACCTGGCCCTATTTTTATTGAGAGACATTGCTTAGAATCACATTTTAAATGTATGCTCTGAACCACATCTTTCGTGGCTCGAAAATTTTCGGCCGAGTTTGTGAAATTTTTACCAAGAATGCATGTAGAATTCGGCATAATTGAGGTTCAGCCCGAGAACATTACAGCGCGTGCTGGGCTGATTTTATGTAATAATCATTTGGGTCAGTATGTTCAGCCGTTCATCAAAAGTATATGAGCAGAATTGGAGGTGAGGATAATACAACATATTATTTGGGCAAGGTACAGATATTTAGGTGGGATATTTCCGAATAATATAACCACTCCGAGGCCCAGGAGCATGTTCGAGCCAAGCGGCCACGATGATGAGCCCAGATGCCGATCGGAGCTTCAATCGATGTTGTGGCCACACTGCAGAAGGACGGTGACCACGACGATGGTGTCGAGAAGCCCGAGCTGGATGGCGTCGGGGGTGACCTCGATGACGACCGTCTCCTCGCCCCGCGATATTCTCCCCAGGAACTGGGGCGAGATCCCGGCGGAACAGAGCTGATACATGCATAAGTGCTCGCCACGAGAACAAGATGATCCCAACGCACATTAATATACTGGTTATCAGGTGCCCAGGTATACTCGAACCCGCGGATCGTCATCGTCCTGTACCTATACGCAACACATAAACATTCGAGCCACCAGTGGAATGGAGTAGAGAACGCACGTCTTGTTGCGCGAAATCCTGAGCCAGTCGCGCGTCTCCTGCTTGGCGACGGCGCCGCGGATCTCGACGCGCGGGTGCGCCTGCCACTCGACGAGCGCGATGCTCTTCTTGTCCGCGGTCTTGACGACGGTGTATCCGGGCATCGCACTGTCCGTCGACACAGAGTAGTGCAGGCGCGCGCGGGGGCCGACGACGGCGCAGTTGAGGACCGTTGGGCTGAGCGACGTGAGGTAGAACGCGGTCAGCGTCGTCGGCGGCGTCGGGTACGGCAGCGCGCCAAAGACAGATGGCGGGGGCCCGGACGCGCGGGCGCCGCCGTATTGAGAATACGCGTTTTGGCCCGCGGAAGACCAGCTGTCGAAGGGGTTGTGGTGTGTGTTGACTGGGGGCATGTCGGGCTGGCTGTATGTCGGAGTCTGAGTATGCGGTCGGCTCGGGTTGACGGTTTTTTGTCGGTGTCTGAGTATGGAATACGGCATGTTCAGGAATGCTCATATACTGGCAAGGGAAAGGCGATCTCGGAGACGAATATTCAAGGCACCGTCCAAATCCGGGCGTATTGAGGCAAGTAATTTGCTCCTCCGTCTGTGGCAATCCTCCCCTTGCCTGCGTCCGCTGATGCGCTACGGGCTTCTCGGCAGATTGAAGGCTCACGAAGGCCGCAGGCCTGGCAGATTTGAATAAACCAGAGTCACCAAGCAGCACAGCAGCAAGTATTATCGGGGGGAATGCCCAGATCAGGACGCACGGCGGAGGGCGGCGGAGGGAGCACGTCCATTTCGGGCGTGTTACAGAGCCGCACGCGAGCGACTCCGTGTGTGGCAATCCTGAGCTCGAATCCGCCGATCTTTTTGCGGGTTTCTCGGTAGAATTGAATGACTTGCGGCTCACGGAGGGCTGCAGGATAAACGAGATTCAACAAGCAGCACAGCGCGGCGGAATGGCCACAATTTGAAGCGGGGTTCGCCTAAATGCGCCGCAGACGCGTGTGCGGTGCTGCGACAGTGTTTCAAAGCGTCGGAAATTAATGGAAAGCGTTTGGAAAGCAGCGAAACAATGTCGAAGCGCGAGTTGAAATCCCAGTAAGCAAAAGACGAGTTCAAAATCATCCTGGAGCAAATGGTTGGCCTGGAAAGCGTAGATGGAGACCGACAGAGATTTAGATGCCAGTCCCGAAAAAAAGCAGTGTAGCGGTAATCTGAAATTTCAGTGTACGGGTATCACAGTTGGCATCTGTTCGGGGGTTATTCTGCCAATTACGAGCCACATAGATTGAGGATCTATCAGGTATCACCGTCTGCAGTGCTGGGTGCTGTGTGTGGGCGAACCTGGAATCGGTGCCGGCGCTAGCCGATGTCTGTCTCTGCACAGCTTTCCGTGACTCTCACAATTGTCTTGGATTCGCGGAGAGCCAATGGATTATCACAGTGAGGAAATTGTAGAAAGTACAAGAGGAGCCAACATATTCTACAGCCGGATGCAGTAGACACTACGTTACATCGCATACCTGCAGGGGGGTTAGAGCGGCACGCGGCAACGGGACACCATGAGAGACGTACTTCCTCGTCCACTCCCGAGCGGTGGCCTCGTAGCGGGTGCGATCCGTCTTGTACAGATGCGCAATGTCCGGGACGAGCGGATCGTCCGGGTTGGGGTCGGTCAGCATCGAGCAGATCGAAAGTAACACTGCGTCACAAATGAGTCAGCTGCGGACTCCGGCCGACGCGGGACAGCACACACCCTTCGAGATGGTCAATGCAGGGGACCACTGATCTCTCAGGATATCCAGGCATATCGAGCCGTTGGCATTGATGTTCGGGTGGTAGATCTTGGTCGTGAAGCTGACCTTGGGCGGCTTGAAGGGGTAGTCCGTCGGGAAGCTGATGGACAGGAAGAACACGCCTCCGGCGTACGGAGATTCACCCTGGATAGAAGAAGGGCGAGACGTGAGGATTGCTCGGACGACACGAGGCGGAGGCGTAGAGATAAGGAACGCACCGGGCCCATAATTGTTGCCTGCCATTGGAACATGTTGTCTCCCGTCGGTCCTGCACTGCACGACGAGGGTGGGTCCCGTCCGAGATCAATCAATTCCTGCACAATAAGCCGTGGTCGTCAGTAACTACCCCTGACGACTGCGCCCAACGAAGAGGAGGGGCAGCAGAGGCTGGATACAGACCTTGTTAATGCGCTTCAAGGCCATTCTGGGCGAGAAAACTAGAACACGAGAGGCTGAAAACCGATTGTAATCGCACAAGATCGGTGAAAGGGTGGCGGGCGACAAAGGCGATTTTTGGACGATCAAGGCGGATGGGGGGAGGGAGGAGGTGAGCTAGGGCAGCATGGATAAGGAACAGGCACTTACGAGGTACGAGGACGAGAACAAGCGAGAAGCTGGTGGTGGTGAAGGAGGAAGCTGTAGCGCTTGCTACCTTGTTTTGTGCTTGTTTGGCGTCGCCGAGGCTTATTAAGGATAAATGCTGTGCCATTTGGCGCCGGCTTCCACCTCCTTCCAGACCCTTCAGGCAGTCTTCTCGAGGTAGGGAACACCTTTCTTAGTAGGAACACCCTTCTTAGCATGAGAATCGGACGTGGATTTAACCATTGCGAAAACATGAAATTATATTTCAAACAAACACCCGTGCTGAGCGATGCTAAAATTACTGCGTCCATTGAATCGGACGAGTAAAGCTAGAGGCCCAGCAAAGAGTCTTTCACTCTGCTCCGCGGCCAGCCAGCCTGGCGAGCACAAACCTCAACAGTCACGGAGAAATTAAGTATTTCTCTGAGATGCATTTGGTAGTCTTCTCCGCCGACCCGTTGGTAGGTGAGGTGGGTATCGCGAACTGCAAAGCGTCAACATTCTCTAGACAGGAAGGGGGGAGGTGCAGAGCGTACTCACCTTTGTGCAGCAAAAAAACCGCGAAGGCGCATCGCGACCTTCCTAGGCTGTTTTCAGAAGGGTCCCAGATCAAAGCGGCAAGAATATACATGTACTTCCATCCAGTCAAGTCCGTCCGTCTTCACCCCCGCCCCCGCCCGCCGCAACACCCCTCCTCCACCCCGACAAGAAAAAGCGAGCACAAAACATACCTCTAAAACGAAAAGAAGAAAACTTGCCCTGGGCCACATCATGGCTCCCCGTCCTCGCTCTCGCTCTCGCTCCCCTCGTCCTCGTCATCGCTAATGATGAGCACGCACACGTCGTTCCGGCTCTCGGGCCACCGCAGTTTCACCACCGGTGCCTGCTCGACGCTCGGTTTTTGCGGCTTGTCGACCGCCGCCTGGGGCTGTGACTCGGCCTGCGTCTCCTCCTCCATCATCCTATAAGTACACCACTACTCCTCAGCCGCTGCATAATCAAAGCAAAACCCCCGCGGGGCACGACATCAGGCAGACCACGTACCGGCTTCGCTCGCGCATCACGCCGAGAATGCGCTCCTTCTCCTGCTTGCTCCGCGCGCCCGTCAGCTGCGCCATCAGCGTCTTGCTCTCCGCGATGTGCTGCTCGAGCCGCTTCTGCTTCGCCGCGAGCGTCTGCTTGAGGCTCGCGTTCGACGTGGGGGCCGAGGCCGCTTTCGGCGGCGGTGGGGGCAGCGGCGCAGATGCCCCGGGCACCAGCGTTTGGATCGTCTCCGTGATGAACGACACCGCCAAGTCGTCAAGCGAGAAGTCTGCCGGCGGCGCGACCGCAACCGCAGGGACCGGCGGCGGCGTCGCGGACTGCGGCGACACCCCCGCACTCGAGCTCGCCGTCGACTCGGACACCAGCGACGCGGTGGATATCGACATGGGCGCCGGGGGCTTGAACTTGTTCTTCTGGCTCTTCAGCACGAGCCGCCGCAGGTTATCCTCCATCGACGCCGCGCTGGAGCCGTCCTCCGCCACGGGGGGCGGCGCGTCAATACTAGGGCTTGGTAATGGGGTCGTGTCCGTGCTGAGGCCCTTGAGCCCGAGCTCGAGCTTGCCCCGCGCGATGCGCTCCTCCAGGTCCTTGTGCCGCGCGACGAGCGACCGCTTGACGAAGCTTGGGCCCTTGGGTGCGTTCTTCATCGCCCGCGGCTCCAGCGGCGGCGTGCCCAGCGCCGGAGACGACCGTGGTGAGGGAGAGGCGGGCGCCGGGGGGAGCACTGGAGGCGGTGTTGGCGTGGGCGTGGGGAGGGGCCAGGACGCCGGCGGCGGAGGGCGTGGAGGGAGGGGAGCCGGATCAGGCACACGATCAGACACCGCAGGCGTGGCGTCGTTCAAGGGCCCGGAAGGAAGCGTGTATGGGAAAGTAGGACTGGCCGGGGTGTCTAATTCCATATCGACATCCACATCTGCCTGAGGTTCGGAAGCGAAGGACAAAGGCGGATGAGGAAGGGCGGGCGGGAGTGGAGGGTCCACAGCCGCCCCGTTGGGAGGGGGCGTTGCTGGTGTGGGTGCGAACGAATTGGTACCGTTGTAGTCCCCCCATTCCGGTCGACGATTGGGCGCTTGCCACTGAGTTTCGAGCGCAGACTGCGGTGGAAGCGGGGGCCGCGGCCTGAATGGTGGCGCGGCACGAACCCAAGCAGCGTCGACAGGCCACACCGGGTTTGGATCGCTGTACGCAGGGGGTGGTGATTCGGGGAAGAAAGGATAGGGATCCGGAGGCGCAGAGACATTGGCGTATGGAGGAGCCTCGGGAATCACTTCGTCTGCTACGGCCATGGTAGATGTTTCGGACGAGGCGAGCGAAGGGGTCATCGATCCTTCTGGCTGCGCTTTGGGCATCTTCGCCTCCCTTTCTCGCGCCAACCTTGCCTTCCTCTCCTTTTTCGTCTCCTTCTTCGCGGCCAAAGCCTCGGGAGGGACGCTGACCTCCCGCTCGCCCGCATCTCCCTCGATCTCGCCCTCCTCAATCTCCCCGACTCCAGCCCCAGCACCGACCCCATCCACACGGTACCACCAGACGCGGATGAGGTCCGCCCGAGGCTTGCCCTTGATGGGAGGCCCGGTGACGCCACCAAGCTTGGGGCTCCCCCACGCCTTGCGCGCGAGCTCCGCGGTGGCAAACTCGATGAGCGCCTTCGCAGAGCCCGGGTCGACCGCAAAATACACGGGATGCGCCCCACAGGCGGCTTTGCTCCACGACTTGATGAATTCGCGGGTACGGTGCGTTTTCGGCAGCTGCTCCATCACTATGGTGCGCGCCGGGTTCGGGATATAGGCTTCGGAGCTGGCGGGGTTGGCGGGGAGGGACGTTATAGTGTTCGGCGAATGGTTGAATGTGCCGTGCTTGCTGTGGCGGTCTTTATCGGGATTCATGCCGATTATAAGCGAGACGGGTTTCTTGGGCACTGTGGTTTTGACGGCAGGCGGCGCTGGAGGGGGGACAGGTGTCACTGGACGGGGTGGAGATATCGCTGGGGGAGGTGGTGGTGGGGGAGGCGGTTCCACAGGAGGAGGCGCAGAGGGATACGCGTCCCAAAAATCGAGATCCGGATTGGACGACCCTGTCGCCGCCATGGACGATACCCATGTAGAGGGTTCATGCCGAGCACTGTCGTATCGCTGCGGGTGAGAATACGTCTGGGGTGGCGGTCGTGCATGGTACATGTGATCCGGGGGTGCCAGGTTGTACCCTCCGTGCTCTGGGTAGACCAAAGGGGCTGGCATTGCCATAGGATACGGGTTGAAAGTAGGTCCAGTTGTACGCCAAGAGTTGAGCGCCGGTATGAACGGAAGCACTGCGAAAGGCGGGGCCGAGGCTTGCGACCGGGAATGCGCCATAGCCTCCTCCCGCTCCAGCCTCCGCCGCCGTTTTCGGGCCTTTTTGGTCTCGAAATTCGGCATGCCCGTTTCGTGGATGGAATTGAGGCGGCTGGGCCCAGGAATAGGATATGTGAATGCGTCGTCACGCTTGCGTTTTTGAAGGGTGGATCGCGGCTCAAAATTCGTTTCCACTAAGGGTGAATGGTGAGCTCAATTAAATGAAAAAGAGGGTATAGGCTTACTGGGAGTGTATACGGGCTCGGAAACAGTGCTGAGCTGGTTTTGTGTGTGATGTGGTGTGTTTTGTGGGGTAGAATCAAGTTCGGTGTAAGCAAGCTGGCCAGCAACATCGTTCTCATCTTCGTCGTCTGATATATAGATGGGCGAGCTCCAAGAGCCTTTTGACGCCATTGTGGAAGGAGAAGAAAGCAAGGAGAAAGCCAACGATTCCGGAAGTGACGGTCACAGAGCGCTTGTTTGTCCTTGCTTTCTCCGCCTGCCAAAAGTTAGGGGTAGGGAAGCAATTGCTGCTTTGTAGAGGGAGGATAACACTTCACCACTACTGGTAACTCCAACTGAGGAGTACTGCGATTCTAAAAATTTTCGACACCGAAACTTGAAAATGTTGAAACTTTTCGAGTAACTTTACGCTCCGAATAATTTCTGGAACACTTACACGAAGGTAGAGATCCACATCTAACAAGTTTAGTACTTGCGGCCACATATGACTCGTAACTCTAGGTGAAAAACTCATTTAACCCAAACAGTGTACCAGGTCAGTGTAAGATTGGCCTTGGGGTAAGATCGCTGACTTGTTGCAAGGTTTACAGTAATAGCACTGGAGATTGTTGCTTGGCTCATAAAATTCCTGGCTAAAATATGGACCAAGGACTCCAAGACGCAATCACCATGAATGCTTGATTATTGTTCGGTCAACACGTCGACCAACTCGGATTAGTTGGGCCCGGAAACTCTGACTCTGTCCGTTTTTTGCCAGAAGGCAGCCGCTATCAAACAGCGACTATTCCGAAGAACTTGGAACATCTTCAACAACAGCTAGGTCCAGAACATCCTGTTCTCACTGTCCCTTGCGTCTTGGGCCCACTGCGCACTGCTGCCCAAGGAGGATTGAAACGGCTGAACAGAATAATCCAAATGATTCAAATCATCTCAGTACGCCCAACTCTAGATGCATTCAGTAAATATTTCCTCAGGCTCGAATCCAGCCTGTTTATGAAGGCGAACCTGTCGATCACCGGTCTAAGATTTCACAAACTCGGCCGAAAAATACATCAAAGTAGAATGTCGAACCACGAAAAATGAGGTTCTAGGAAAATATGAAAGGCAGGGTTTCCCAATGAAACAATAGGGCCAGACGCCTCATTAAGCCTGCAGCGAGTCTATCCTAGTAGTATCCATGCACAGGATTCCCAATTGGGACGCGCACGGTGATGGGATCAAGAATTCGGCGTAATTACGGCTCTCGTCCAGTCGTCCGTCTCTTTTCATCGCTTCATCCTGCTCACCATCGACTATCAAGAATGAGCTCGGGCGATGTTCCATCCTTTCCACCCGAGCTGGAGCGAGAAATATTCGAAACGGCCGCGCTGCAGTATCCACCTATCATCCCTTCGCTTCTCCTCGTTGCCCACCGTGTCCTCGCATGGTGAGCGGCCAAAACATCATTTGTCTTAGCTCCAGTGCTCAAATTAGGCAGGATTGAACCATTCACGTACAGGACCATCGTCATTCAAAACCTGCCTTGCCTTGCCATCGATTATAAACTGATTACTGCACGCGACCTCATGCGCGATAACGTTCGGCACTTTCTCTGCTGTGATCCCGACAATAGCTCTATATCGACACCACATGACATTATCTCTGTCTGCACCGGTATCCAACGCCTCGCGCTGTATCGGTATCCTGAATTTGCATTGGTCCTCAGCCTGCAAGATCTTGAATCCCTGAATGGCTTACAGAGACTAGCTGCCAACCTAGTAGGGGAACACAGCGACGTCAACCTACGGCATTCCGCCTTTTCCACCATTACCCATCTCGAGATACTCGACGAACCCTGGCCCGGAGATTTGGCGGACCTCACACTCCTTCCCGCCCTTACGCACATTTCTGTCTCTTCTGGCCACTACCCCCAATTCTTGGTTCTGCTTCTCGAGGGATGTACGCACCTCGAAGCGCTCGTCAATTTCTATGATTCCACGCCGCCTAGCATGGAAGAATTAGCTGCACGAATACACAGCAACGATCTACGTCTCGTATTGATGAAGTTTCCAACATGGGACGAACACATCAAGGATTGGACAGTAGGAACGAATGGAGGGCAGGATTTCTGGAGTCGTGCAGATTTGTTCATTTCGAAGAGGCGGAGAGGCGAGATCCAACCAGGTGTGTGGTCGTGCATTAGTGTTGAGTCTCTGGGCACATGGGGCTGATGTTCAATGTGCAGTTTCGCGATGCTGGATCGAATAATGCGATGGTATTGTTGCATAAGGACTGAGCTAGAATATGTCTCCCACCCATAGTTAGTGAGCTTCATCATCAATTTCTCTTCGACTACTTCCTGCAGGAATTGGCGATTTTGACTGCACTGCAGATGATGAAAGTTCCGAGTGAACGACTTCGTTTCAGCACAACATAAATCCCGAGTACGTCTCGCATTGATCGTTTTTTATCCAGGTCTCACGCGGTGAATGCAACATCATCAAGGGAAGAAATAAAAAGAAAGACCTCCTGCCCTTCGTCGGATCTTTACTCCATCCGCGATCAAAGGTCTGTTTTAGTACGAAATAAATTGAAGTGCAAGCCGGGAAACGGTACAAGAGATACCCGTTCTGTTTCCGTGTTGTCATTGTCAACGGTGTTGATATGCTCGCAACCAGCAGCGTTGACTCCGCATAATCAAGGAGAAGATGGAAAAAATCACACTTCCCTTTGATGGCGATGAACTTGCTGATTTTGTTATTTATACAGTTTCTCCGCACACCACGAATCTGCGCTTCACCTTTGAGAAGTGCGCTTTGTCTTCCCTAAGATTTGACAGAGGAATGCTATACAGTTGATATTTGGAGGCACCCAGTCAGCATACTTGAGTTCTAACAGTGCATAATCTCGGAAATAGCACGCATCGCGCTATCTCCGGCATATGTGGATCTTGTGTGGATCATATGCTTCCTATTCGCTATTCTCAGAACGGTGTTCCTTCCTAATGATATGAAAAAGATGGCCTACATAAGCTCCCACTGCGAAATCGTTTCAGCGCCCTCTCCCATCGCTCACATTTCTTTCCATGGCTACCCCTTTGGCCCCTACAATCCCTTTGACCCCTACATTCGGCCAGTTGTTGCTGGCACTCTTTATCCAGGCAATGTGTGTACATACGTTGAATGGGATTTTTGAGTACTGTCTAACAAGTCGTGCAGACTATATGGAATGGGACTCCTCCAGGTGTATCTGTACGTCAAACAGAACGGACAGCAACCTGTTAGAGCTCGAACCGTTCTTCTACAGGTACTTTTTATGGTACCATAAAGATGGCTGGGGCGTTAAGGCTGCGGTAGGCTTCCGCATTTTTTACACCACCACACTGATGAACGCGCTCCAGGTTATAGCGATGGTGTTCGTGACCTCCATTACATCTCATCAACAGAAACCGATACGTGCAGCTAGTATTGTCGAGACGTTTCAGATGGCGACAATGTTCGATCTTGTGTATATTTATTTCATCGACGACTTCGGCAATTTTTCCAATCTTGTGGAGTATAATTGGTGAGTCGAATACAGACAAGACATTTCCATTTCTGAATTTCCCCTCCAGGCAAGTTAGCGCTACACTAAGCGGGGTGGTAACAGGATCAATACGATGTCTTTATTCTAGTTCATTCATATTCCCAGTATGCCTCGACGTTCGTCTCGCAGGTGTAAGTGGAAGCCTCCCGGAATACATTCTTATTTCATACTGTTTCTTCTCCAGTTATTTTGCAAATTGCATTTATCGCTGTACGGGTTGACTTGACGATTCACAGATTCCTTCTGATCAACTTTGTTAGTGCATCCGAGAAACAAGATTGTCCCCTCAATTGTGTTTTTTCTTGCACTCGGTTGTTTGGGTAAGAGACTTATTACATTCAACTACGCTCAGCTGCTTATAATTTCCTCGCAGGTGCTGGAATATGTGGGAGCCTCAAATCATCAAATCCATTGCATCTGACGTTAGTTTTCAGCTCAGCTAATACACAAGTATAACTATCCATCTTGCGGAGAAAACAAATGCTGAGTTGTCGCAGAATAACCATCGCCGGATTTTTGAACCTCACCGAAACAACAGTAAGTAGTAGTCTTTGACCTTCTTCAACGTTGAGCTGATTGCTATCAGGTAACAATACAAGCCGTACTGGCCCTTTTATGCGATTCCCTCATCACCGCCTCATTGTGTTGGCGATTGAACAAAGAGAGGACCGGGATCCAGTCGTCTGTGCCACATCTTTTTCTCCTTAGCAGACTCTCACCCGCCATCCGTGCAGCACAAACATTTTGCTCAATCATCTCATATTAACTGCCATCAATCGTGGGGCTTTAACGACACTTTCAGCCACCTTTAATATTATCATGGTGCCCGATATCCTGCCAAAAAATACATTTCACTGACAGAACTGCAGTTTTTCACCGAGCTAGGAACACTCTATTTCATGTTCTGGATTTTCCTGAGTGGAAAATGTATGTCTCTACCTATTTCATGGCCCATCTGCTGACCATTCACAGTATATATGAACAGCATGCTTGCGACGTATGGATGATCTGTCTTCACTGCTCTTCATTTGTTAAGAAGCTTAGGCTTAACACGCGGCAACACGCTATGAAAATTCTCGGAAACACAATGACCGATCACGTATCCCTGATCGCATTCAATGCAACGAACACTGGTGAGGTGGAGATCAACACAAGGTCGGTGGGACGGGACGATATCCAGTGAGATTCCATCCATCTTCAAAATAATAAATTGACATTCATTCTCAGGGATGGCAAATTACCGTAATGGTTTCGCGAGTACATATATTTCGGACAGATACGAACTTGAGAGACATAAGTTGGAGGATAAACATACATACAACAGAAGAACTCATGAATTTTGCCGGTGGATAATTATCGTCCTGCTAGGTCTCCGGGCTTCAGAACGTATCGAGAAGAATAGCGCGCCACGAATCTCCTTTCAATTGGATGCGGGTTTTCAGACCGCTCATGGCAAGATCGCGGAACTGCGCTATGGAAATTTCTGGCAAGGGGCGAGAGGCTGAGGGAGCGTCGGGATGGGCATAATGCCGGAGTGTAAGCTGAAAGGATTCCAGAGTGACGCTTCCGGAGTCGCTGCACCGGTAGCGCAACACGCGCAACAGCGTGTCGTAGTCATCCTGCACCCGCACAACGTCGATAACCAGCCTTTCCATCAGCGGGAGAATGTCTGCGGGATGAAGAGCACCCATGACCCAATGTAGCTGCACCGTGGCTGGAATTACCAGAGTGAGATCGACGACGTTGGGAGCGACTTGGAAGACGAAAAATTGGAGCTCCTGGGGGTTGGAATTTTCATGTTCGTGGAAGAAGATCGACAGGCTCTGCAGTGTACAAGCCGAGCGCGACAGGAGCTGGGGGACTGGCCTTAGCGCACTCCGGACGAGTGTCCTCGTCAATGTGAGGTGCCGGAGACAGGGAAGCGTGAGGCAATGCATAATTCCGAGACTGTGGACGCCAACCTCGAGCGATTGAAGCGACGGAAGTGCATGCAAATTTGTAGGGTAACCGTTATGGTGAGCGACGCCTTTGTGCGTGAGATGTAAAAGTTTCGAGCAGCGAATCAACATGGGGGAAGCGTCAGAAGCTAAATTGAATGTCTCGACCATGAGGGTCGTGAGCTGCGCCCACGGGAGCAGCACAACGAAGGTGGGGACTGTCCTGAAGCTTACTTCGCGCAACGCAAGAGCGTTCTGGATTGCAACAGTCCCCCCAATGCGGCGACACAGCACCACCTTCGTAAGCATCGGGAAGCGTTCGTGCGATACGAGGTTAGCTTCAGAAGATATAGTGATCTCCTTCCATCGATGGCGGTGAATCAGACTGGTGGTGATGAGGGTCTGCATCTGCACCTCACACCCGAAGGAAAGGAACAGCGGCCGATTCGCTGAGTGCTGGAGCCACATCTCCAGCAGATTTACGCACTTGCAACTCTGCCCCCGATTCTGCCGGTAACTATCTGCATGATCCAAAGATATGGATTGCCAGAGCTCTGGTGTGGCGAACGCAATCTCCCGCCACTGGCGACAGATTTGCGTAAGAAGCAATGGAGCAGTGTATCGGGTTGGATTGGCGTCTCCTGGGATGGATTGGACAAGGATATTCGATGTGATCTCGGGTGGGAGGTCCAAAACCGGATAGACAATATAATCCAATTCGGCCTGTAGGAGTTGCTGCTCAACAGTAAGGGTGCCGATGAGCGCAGTTAATTCGGCGAGCCGACGTCGAGCGCGATTTCGGTTATGATCGGACAAAGGCCGTTGAAGGGAAGTCCATGAGACAATAGACATGGTGGTTTCTGAAGAGGAATGTAACGAACCCTGTTCTTTTAACCACTCAGCTCGTTCTACACTCAAGGGGTAGAGCGATTCGAAAGCTCACACGATCACAACAGTGAAGTGGCCAAATTAGGCCATAAACCCGAGATGCCGCTGAGGGACTCAACAAAAAAAAGATTTTGAGGGAATACTTAGGGTCGGCGAATGTAATATATTAGTCTATGATACTCGTGAACGCCTGCCGAGGTGTTTAGGATGCGCTGTGTTCCAACGGGTGGGGGTCGCTGTCGGCGTTATGTCCCAATGGGGCGGAGGCACCTTCACGTGTTGTGATCTGTGTCGCTTTCGACAGATCGCTCAAGGGTGAGCGATCTCTGGATCTTTTGAATATGATCTGGCGACGCGAATCACTGATGGGACGTCGGATCGGCGGCATCACACAGCCACATCACTTCATCCTGAGTGTTGAGCTGGGAGCAAGTTGGGAGTAGAAGTATACAAAAGAGTGTAAAGGTGCAGGCAGAGGTGAGTAGAGGTGGCTATATGATTGGTTGTGAAGTATCTTTGTGCTGGGCGAGAGAGCAAGCATTCAAGTGAGGTTTGACGAGTTGATGCCATCTGATGAAATTGCCTTTTCCAGGGGGGGGGGGTCGTGGGAAAGTATTCAAAGATCCAGAGATCGCTCACCTCTTGAGATCGCTTGCCGCTTGCAGCTTTACACCCATGGAGTTCGCATCATGTGGTTTAACCCCGTATCTCGAATACATCTGCCGCTCTGTTTTTGGTTAATTTACACCTCGCTTCTCGTCATCTCTTCCTTTTGTGTGTCCATGCCTTTGGTTTCCTGCTGTGGAAAAGCATTACCGCCCCGGGGAAGAACATCCTGCCAATGATCAAACAGATTATTTTTGGCTCGACGAATTCTGCCTCTCAGACTATAATATCTACGACGACCAAGTCATTTACACCAGCGTATCATCGAGCTCGGAAGATTGGCAGACATTTTATGTAATGCAGAACAGGTTTCTGTGTTCTGCCACGAAAAATTATTGCGACCACACAGGATTAAAATGCATCTGGGCATGGCAGTCGTTTTGGCCCGATACTGATGTTTGTGGAGGAGAAATAAATATTATAATAAATAACCAGGAGGTGCCCGGGATTATGCTGGAAAAACCTCGGAATGACAAAAAAAATATGCAAATGTACAAAAGGACCACCATTGCTCGAAGGAATAAATGGGATTTGTAAATTTTTAACAGTTGTGTCTAATTTTTCCTCCTTATATTCCAGGCATGTGATTTTTCAATATACGGTCAATGCAGGTGCAGTTCAGTGGGAAGAATTCATGCACTTGTGGTAGAAAGCATTCGGCACGACGAGGCGGCGGTTTCGATGAGCACCAGTACCTTGGGAAGGCCTTGAATGGGCTGCTTCCCCGGCGGTCGGCTTAACGATCTTGGAAACAATGTATGGATTGACCAAGCGTGGTTCCTTGAACTCGACCAAGGTTTCTACAACGCAACAAGTCTCGCGGCGGTTTTGCAGTGAAGAGCGGGGCGAATTTGCGCACTTGAAAACGGTCAACTAGCTCAAGGAACGGGTTGGGGATCATGTACCGAAAGGACCGGGAACTCCCGGACGGACTTGATAATGTCCACGGAGAAAGAAGGAGCAGATAATGGCAATAAGGTCGTCAGGGAGATGTAAAGGAACAATGGCAAGTATGCGCCACGTACCTGTGCTTGAGGACGGCCGGTGACAGTGGCGTGTGCGGGGATCAAAAACTGCCAGGAGAAGGCAGTGCAAGTGATCACGTGACCGTGAATGACCTCGTGTTCGGTATCAAACACGCTTCAAACGCGCTCTGTTGTCAAGTTTCGACGCGTCGCGGCGTGTCGGAACGTGTCAACGCACAGCCTGAGTGGTAAGGAGGTGTAAGGTCGTCACGAAACCCGGGAAATGGGAGAGGGGTCTATTTTGTAGCCATTTATTTGGCCCAGACAAACAGTAAAGGTATAAAAGGCCGTGAAAATGTACTAGATAGAATAATATACACCCTGCCCAGATCTACTCTGCGTTATTTCGCTCTCTCGCTGATAAAAGCTTAACGTATAATTGAAGGAACTTTACGGTTTAGGAAGGAAACAGATTGACGGAAACGGGACTTTGGTTGGATTAGGAATTGGTTGGGTTTTGGACGACGAACATTGGAGCTATTGATTTCCTACACACCCTCTCTGCATCATCTTCGCTTGGTGGTTTCCTGCCACACGAACCCCGAACCACAACTACAAAGATTTTGATTTGGGTTGATTAGTTAAAACTTCTGAACAAGAAGTTTTCAACGACGCACCTATTACTATCCTTTCAGCAGCCTCGCTGAAGACGACTCGCGGTCATCCTTGGGAAAGCTGATTGACCCTGTTTTCCGAAGCGAACGACTCGAGTAACGTCCTTCCCCGTATCAGAACCCTGTGATTTTCTGGATGATGACGAGAAGTTTCTTTCAAACGAACACCGAAAGCCGAAACCTAGCCCACCTTTGACGATACATAATTGGAGCTGAAACACAATCTCTTAAAAGAGATCCACATGACCTCTATAATAACAAAGAGATGAACGGCTTCAAGTTTCTGGCCATCGGTACGGCCGGAACGGTGGCATTTATCGGTATCCTTTTTCTCGCAGTTGGCCCACCTTGAATATAAACTTGACTTGAACAAGCATGAGAATTGGCTCGGAGTGTCCACCTCAGTCTTTCTCGGTGTCGGCAATCTATAAAATGCTCGAAGAGATAAGTATTCAGCGAACATCATAATCAGTTACTCGCACATGTGTCCGACCGGTTCTTTCATCCTGTCCATTCAAATTGAACGAAGATTGTATTAGCTTCTATAACGTCACGAAAAAACAGCCGGACCCGTCGGCGCTCGTGCCGATTCTAATTCTCGATGCGTCCTCTACGACGATGTCTAGTATTATGTCTTGTGAGATGTGCAGAGTAAAAGTCGGCATGCACCAGTGAATTACACGGCTGTAGACATGGTGGCGAATGTCATCCCGCTCGCAGCACCGATCGTGCCCTCCTCTGGCACGTATGTGGTCATCCCGCCTGCTCCCACGCCAGCTCCACGTATGTGGTAATCCCGTCGGCTTCCACGATAGCGACGAGAACTGAGGCAGTAAAACTGTGCTGGGGGTATTGGGCTCGGGTGGGTCCAAGTAATGACTGGAGTATGGATTCAATAAATACATAGACACCGCCGCATTACCGCCAGCGTTCACCAAATCCGATACTAGCAAGATTGATCCAGAATCAACACAACACGGCTGCGGGGACTCGAGCTGAGAAAAAAAATCACGAATATCCGTGGAGTGGGAGCCTTCTATACAAAAGCGAGCGCCTGTCTATACATACCTCGGAGATGGTTAACCAGCTACCGGGACAACCATCAGGACGGCAATGTCACAATCACTCAATATAGCGAGGAAGTCAGCTGAGAGAACTTGCAGCCTAACTTACATCGACATTGTGTCGACTCAGGGAAGATATAACCGTGTTACGAGGTCCGAAACTGTCGATAAGAATTCAACTTTGAACGTTGAATAGTCACGATCACATGATGTACAAATCTGTAACAAACAGTTGAAACACGCCATCACTGTGGGTTGACAACGGTTCGACGCAATTCAATCCATAAGCTAAAGAAATCGGCTACAATTTCATTGGAGTCAGACCACGAGAAATTGAACAAGGGAAAAAAATTCGGGCATATTACTCGGGCACGCGTCAAGCGGGCCGAGCCCATCTTTGGGGGGGGGGAAGAAACCAGCAGGTCAACCGCTCCCGTTGCTTTGCAGGACGGGAACTAGAAAACTCTGAGTCTTCCGGTGTTAGAACGGAGTTACCTGGGGCCGAGTGGTGCCTACTAAAAGAACCTAGAGCTGAGTGCTACTAATACGGTTAGTAATCTTCGGCATTCGAGGCCGGTGTAGGCTGTACTCCTATTCATCTAAATTGCCTCAGAAGTACTTACTCACATCTATGCGTGCCGAGAAAGATCGCGCATCGCCACCAGCATCTGCCCCTGCACCCGCGCCGTCAGCACTGCGAACCAAAGGAGTGTGGTGAAAATCAAAATATGTTGATGTTCAACTTCGGTAGAAGCCCACAGGTTGAACGTTGATTTCGTTGAACCGAAGGATATTCAATAGATAAACTTCCAGGGTATATTCTCGGCCCTGAGTAGTCCAAGGGCCCGAGCGACTCCCAGTCGACTCGGACTTGATCAAGTTTACAGATGCTCCCGCCTGGTTGCTTGTTCAATTTTAAAAATATGGGCGATTGTCGTAGAGCAGCAAATGATGTTAGAGTATCTGAATTAATCAAATTGAATCTCCATGAGTTTTTTTGCGGACGGGGGTTGCCAGGAAGGCCTGATTTTTCAAAACACAGCGCCGTGGGAGCCCGTCTGTGTATTGCTCCTTTCGTATTTTACGAGATGAATACTTATCTCTTACGAGATGTTGAATTGTAGATAGATGGAGGTGCCACTTTTTCTTTATCAACGGAGACACCCGCGAAAAGGCGATCAACGGTGACGGCGTAGTGCGGCATGGTAAGCCGCTGATTTCCCACGTTGTCGTTTCCTCGGCCCGAAATAGGCTCGGCGATCTCTTGCTCAACAAACGGGCGAATGAAAGTTACCGGAGGATATATAACGCCTATGTGCTACCCACCCCTCCGTATCCTTTTTCTGGCACCTTTCGGCTTCTTTCCCTCGTTCATTTCGTGTCAGATAAGTGCGTCGCTGAGCGGTAAAGTAGCCCAAATTCTCGTGGTGGAGGTCCATGATTGGCGGTTTGAACAGCGGGTTTTTTTGCAATAATATACTGTCGGTCTTAGTCGGATGCACTGTTCTATGTGTTTTTTCATCACAGATACTGTAAGTTGTGTTCAAGTTTTTCTTTCAAATCTCAACACCGATTTGACAGCAATACTACATAAATCAAACGCAAGTATTTCCACTTCATGCACTCTGGACTTCAAGTACTTAAGAGGAATATGGAGTAGTCGCAGATCACCATCAAAACCACGGCCTGTCGGCGCGCCGGCCGCATCACTGACAAGAACTAGCTTCTCTCTGTCCGCTCTTTTCAACTTTGTCTTACCCGGCACCATCGGCAATGACCATGATGCCGACGCATGCGGTAGATAACCGATATGCACGGGCAGTGCGTGGTTCAATTTATTCCTCTATCCAAATTACTAATCAGTGGACGCCAGTCTGAGCTAGTGCGACCGCCGACAAACTGAACAGCCGACGGAAGATCCCAATGCTGCATTCTTTTATCTTTTGCATGGACACAGCGCTGACAGATCCTTTCTTTTTTCAGATCTTACAATCTGGCACCTACTAGTGAGCAACCGAGAGGCACGCTTCTCTTCACGTCTCCGGTGTCCTTTTTGGAAGCCAACTCCGTAAATGCAAACTGGAATCCCATGACTAAGTCATATGCAAGGAGTTTTCTAGCATAGTTGAGCTCGATTAACGTCGCTTCCTCACCAAACTGTTGGTTCCTCAGCGGGAATACGTAGGAAATGTCATTTCCGGATAAGTATCTGAATCAAAACGTCCGCACTTACGGGGATATCGAGTTATTTCCCAAGTTAGCCGGTGCGTGGCACGTGCAGGTTATCGTTCCAGCAAGTACATAATGGACGCTTGGATCTCCTTCCCGATCGCCTCACACTTTCCGTCTCAAGATGTCGTTGACTTTGCCTATTGAAGCAATGACGCGCCTGCAGGTCTCTTTCAAGGTCTTGCTTCCAGATGGAAGACTCTCGTTTGACATGGCGTCGAACCCCACACCATGCTCAACACGCATCAGTGGCATGAAGCTACACTTTCAGGGCACTCACGACGCTGAGACGGGCGGTGTAACATTCACGATTTGGGCCTCCGAATCTGGTCACCCGGAGATGAACCCGAGCGACGATGACTGCTCCTCGGTGGATGACTCGGACATTTCTCACGCACAGCACTCCCATAATCATTCTTTAAACTGTACGTCTTCGTTGGGCACAGTTTCGCACACTTACGTGTGCTTTTTTCGAAACCTCCAGACAACTTGGATCCCCTTTCCGTTCAAGCACCAGCAATTCGTCCTTCTATATTTCCATCCCTAGAGGATTTCCCCTCAATGGTGGATGCATATGCCGACGATATTGGTCTAGGCTCGAAAACTCCATTGATTATTGGTTCTGTCAACGACTCGGATATCTTCGATGACCACAATCTTTTCATGCCGGGATGGGGCACCTCCTTCTTTGAGGGTGAGTATCTATGAATATCTTCCACACCGCTGAATTTGACTACCGTTAATCAGATTACTGCGAGGACTCTCTGTCGCAATATTCAGACCCTGCATGTGCGTACCTTTCCACTCATTTAAAGGGTGAATGCTTACATTGAATTAAATCGAAGATATTACCGAGATCGCTAGGAGCGAGCCACCATCCATTGATCCTCACTCTACGACTCTCCCATCTGCATACAGTGCGGTATTATCCATGGATGCATCCCCAACTCTCTCCGTTGATACCGATCCTCCATCGGCAGCCGCCTCGGACGCGGCAATCGCCCCATCACCATCCGAGTCCTTACAACATGATTCGCCTTCCTCGTCGTCTGACCCATCCAGACCTTACAAATGCCTGCAAGCGAATTGCCCGCTATGGTTCAAGCGCGAATACACACGACGGGTGCACATGAACATCCACCTACCTAACACCGCGAAAGATCGCAAGTTTCCTTGCACCTTCGACGGATGCTCCATGCTGTTCTCGCGCAAACACGACCGGCTGCGGCATGAGGTGGGGAACCATGGCATAAGTACGCAGTGGAACTGCAACCCATGTAACAAATATTTTTCGACTCAAACCACGCTAGAGCGACATCTTCTCGATAAGCACGGGTCGCCTGGCTGTTAGATAGCTACTTGTATTCATCGATCTTGCAACCCGTATTTCTAACACAGTAATTTGTATCAATTGCATTTGCATAGAATCAGCAGGATTCAACTTTTATAATCTTGGTGCTAATGCGTCGAGCGGTACACCGAAATACTTCCACCCACCGACATGCCGTCAATGAAGTTGTCTCTATCGAACCCATGATCGTCAACTGCGAGCGCGTTGATCTCATCACAGTAAAATGTGAAACAGACGTGCGTGCTAGCAACTGGGAGTCGGAGCTGCGCTCTGATGTGTAATCCATTCAATTCGTTTCTGTTCCACATAATTCCCGCAAAGGCAGAGTCTCACCATACATAATTTTGTGCGGTTCACTCGGATGCACGAACAACCAGATACATATACAAAAGATGTCTGGCAGAACATCTCGACGAACTTGAATACGTAGGAAAGAGTCCAAAAACCCAAGAATTTCCCATTCGGGCCTCTGGTGTTGAAGAGTCCTATTAGTAGAAGCCGGAGTCCTCCTTCAAAAGCCCCGCTTCAACCGCATCCAAATAATTATATTTGAATACAAATATGTACCTACGGACCTCGTTCACGACTCTGCTGCATGCCAGTAAGATTCTGCTGCAGGGGAAGTCCGGCGCCCCAGCCGCTTGCGACGGAGATTCCCGCGTATCTGCGTCCGGTAAACGACAAAAAAAAAAAATAACATCTGGGTAGCAAATTTCAAGACGTTGCCCCATGCGTCTCTAGACTCGGTCCGCGCCGTCCTGTTCGCCCTTGTTACGCTGCAACAGATTCGCATCGCGGCATCGCATCATTTCGTTATTCAAGATCTGTGTCGAAAATGAGTTCTCCCCGATCTTTGATTCGACCCCGAACTCCGTTTGTCCTCCCCCCATGGATTTGCGCTCGGAAATGCTAGGGCCGCCATTAGTTGAACAGAATACACCGGGAACATGGTCGTTCCATAGAATTGCGGGACGCTGCAGGGTCGTGGGCGGGTAGGATCGAGGGAGACGACGAATACAGTGTTCAGAACGATGGACGAAGAGGCTTATCCCACACGGGAAAATTAACGTCGTGGTTGTGTAGTATAAGCATTAATACAAATCTAATGTGTTCTCAGACCGCCAAGGGTGCTGGTTGCCTGGTCATCTGCCCCCGCCAGCTCGCCGCGTGCATGAACTTCGACGCGCCGTCCGCGAATTGCTACGCTCAATGGCGCGCAACACGAACAGACTCCGACTGTACTTATGCTCTTCCCATTTGTGTCCACCAGGGAATTTCGCTGTCAGTTCATTGAGACATACATATAGGATGTAGATGGGAAACATACCGTTCGCTGCGCACAAGCACCATGGCCATAACATCTCAAACAAATGAGGGGGTGTCCAAAAATTACAGCAGACGAAGAATAGTCTGAATCAAGTTACACGGCGGCCCCGAGGAGCCGCCGCGAGCTGCGAAGTGAGCTAAAGGACAAAGTCCAATCCGAGTTATGACGAATACCGCAGAATCCCCTCGTTCACGAGGCCGTACAACGCGCCCGCGACAATCGCGACAGTCCCATCGGCTTTCAAGCACCACGCCGCCCCGCGAGGAAGAAGCCATAAAGGCCCGAATTACGCTCAGAAATGACATCTGTGTAATCCCAGTGCAGGCGACACATGCGAAGCACGGTCAAGGGCGCCGTAGCCTGACGAATCGGACTCGACATCGCCCCCCGAAAGGACTGTCACTCGGGCGTGCTCACCGGGAGCCAGCCGCGCGAACGCGACCCGGGCGAACCGCTGGCCACACAGGGTCGGCCACAAGGGACCGAATGTGCTGTACTGCGAGAGATGTGGATGTGTTCTACGAGTGCTGGCTTGAGTAGAGCAGCCAAGACCTCAGTCGGCGCATCGGTACCCAAGGCACAGCTGCAGTGCGTGCGATAGGACGCAGATAGACATCATCCACTGGGAAAAAGACATAGCCCAGTCGCCACGAGAGTTTAAAGCTTACGGCTGCACGGTTAGGTATCTGCCTCGCCTTGCGACGTCCCCGACAACGGTGGATCTGGCGAATTTCTGGTTTCTCGTTTTCTCATTACAGGGTGGTCCGGCGAGGACCGATCGAGGGCGACTAGAATGCTCAGACCTTGGCCCGCTCGTGAAGAAAGACTGGAAGTCCTGTGCGGAACGAGCATCGCAGCCTTGAGTCTGCTGGTGGCAGGACGAAAAAAATGTCCTACTATGTAGTTTGGCAAAGACTTGGGAAACAAACATAGATCAACTACAGTAGGTTCGGGGACTTCCGAAGGTTGATGGTCGATTCTGAGGATGATATTCCTGGTTGCCCGGGAATGTCAGCTCATTCAAGATTCTTTCCTCGGCTGTTTCTGCTCATTCCAAAATCCGAGCTGAATCCACAATTGTACAATGGTCCGTGTCCAAAAAAGAAAAATCAACCAAAAAGACAAATTTCAAGTTGGAATCGATTGGGAATCGACCATTATATGTCGAACGCTGTGTATATATGTAGGCCATACTCTAGACCTCATCTGCTGTATTTGATTCTGTGCTACGGAGGGGTTCTATAATGTTCGTTCCAAAGTCCATCGAGAATTGTAAATGTGTCACAAAGCTAGAATATGCGCGTAGAAGAAACTAATTGTTAACAGTAGCCTGCACGAGGGCAAAAATAATGAGATCCGGCAAGCCTGGAAGAAAAACCTCATACCTGTTGGAGCGCGACAGAAGTCTGCGCCAGGAGCCGGCTGTTGGCCGTCGTCCCCGTCTGCAGAGTAATCGAAGTCTTCCCCAGAATCACCCCTTCGAGGTGCGAGCCAGCACCGGCGGTGACTGCTCCCGTCACGACCCAGACAATGTTGCTCGGCAGCGCGCCGCCGACTAGGACCATTTTTTTGCCTGCCGCGATTGACAATGTCCCGGTCACCTGGAAGATCCACGCTGCGAAGAAAAGAGGCTACCTGTCAGCCGTGTCGTGCGGGTATGTGAGTATGGTCTCACTGTCTGTAGCCCCGCCCGCAAGGGTGATATCACTGCCGATGCTGACCGCGCTGGTCCATTTGTAGAGGCCTGGCGGGAGAATGAGCCCACCGATGGCGCCTGGTGGGCGCGTCAATAAAATACGATGATACATTAAAGAAAATACGCACCGCTAGCGAGGTTGCTGAAATTCGGGTTCACCCGCCCCGTCGCGTCGGTGAACGCGGTGCCCATGTCGCCGATAGCGGTGGTGAGGGTAGCCGGCGTGGGGGCGGAATACGACGCGGCGAACAGCTTCCCGACGACCTGGCTGGAGGTCGAAAACTGTCCGGTCGAGTCGACGGTGAGCGAGAACCCCGTGAGGCCAGTGGCCGCGATTGGGCTGACTGCCACATTGCCGGCTGATGGTGGTTTTAGAAATGCAGTAACCTCAGTATGTGAGTGAATGCGTACTAATTACGGACGGCGGAACTGTCGAGACCCCGGTTTCGGCGAGGATCGCGAAGTTGGCCGCGGTGCGCAGATTGACGGCGGCAGGTCCCAGAGCGACAACGCTGCCGAGGGCGCTCTGCGGACGAAAGGAGGTCAGTAAAAGCAAATATCTGGTGTGCTAGGAAGTATGCAGCGTACCAAGAAAGAGATGGTGAGGACACTGGAAAACATGTTAATCGCGATGGTATGAAGTCGAATGGCTTAAGAGGGTTGAAGCTGAAGAAATTGACAGCTCTCGAGGGGTTTATATACATTTTCTGAAACGAACCATGCTGTCTCGGGTACTGCACACTTTGGAAGGACCGTCGTGGGCGAATACTCGTCATGGACCAGCTGTTCCTGTGACCTTGACAAGCGGAGCCGTCTAATGGGCTTGTAAGGCCCAGGTTGAGCAGGGAACTCGTCATTCCAGCGCCAAATTTTCAGTAGAAGACGCCAGTTTCGTCGGAAAGGCCTTGTGATTATAATGCACGGCAACACAGCGGGCAAGCGCGCGCAGACATCTTGAAGGGCTGCCGATTCCGGTGAAGAGTGATGAGGTTAAGGGGAGAGAAGGGCCAACCGCCCGCCTACGACACCATTTCACCTGCCAAGAAGTTCATACAAAAACGTCAAGGAATAGAGGCGCCTGAATGTTGACATGCTATACATTCAGAATGGTGATTTTGAACACGCGAGACAAGCTCGATTTCCAGGGTCCTCTTGCTCACGCAATTTTTTTTTTTTTGCGACTCGATGGAGAAGTTTTGAAAAGTACACGTCATCAAATTTCAAACTTTGGAATTCCAAATTTTCTTAAACTGAAAGTGGGCTGAGTATATTTCGGCTGCGCAGCATTTCGTGCCTTACATCTTTTTCCTATCACTTGTATTTCACCTGATTGCAATAAGTTCAACGTTGAAGTGGAACTGGTTCAAATACTACTGGTTGAGGTACAAAACCCGAAGATGGTTGTATTCTACGACACATGCGTATTAGCCGAGGTAAAATCGCTTTTCACGATTCATGAGATGTTCCGGGCAAACAATGATTCAACGCGCCGGCCTTCAGGTTCAGGAGTATCTACAGATATCTAACAGTTAGTAAATATAAACGAAATCAAAACCACAACAGGTGCCACAAAAAAAAGCCTCAATGAGCGCAAGCACCCGAATACTAAATCCCGGCCGCTCCAGATCCGCACCAACCCAGGCCCACATCCACAGGATCGTGAGGAAGATGAGGGGCGCGTGCGAGACGGATGACATGGCGTGCACGATGCGCGAACCGAACGTGCCGCGCAAACGGGGATGCGGCGGTGGTTAAAAAATATGTGACGAGGTGACGTTCAGTGGTGCGGACTTGGAGGTGAGTTCTCGTAATATCCCCTACTGATCTCGAAGGAATCCACCGTACCTCAGCTGGCGATGGTGCGAACGCGGTCCAGGGCCAGAGAAGGTTCTCCAGCAGTATAGTCGACAGCATTTATGTCGATACCAAAGATGAAGTCGCTTGGAACTGTCGAGCGTATTCCCTGCACAACGCGATGCAGCAGTTGCAAACCGTTGTTCGAAGAACAAGAGTATTCGTCGCTCCGTGTATTGGACTAGTAGGGAATAAATGGGCTGATAAAAAAACATTGAATTTGACATACCTTCGTCGACATGAATTGTGCACAAAGATCTACGAGCACGTAAAAGTGATCAACGAATGCGTGAAGACCAACTAACGTCCATGGGCAGCATGGAGTTCCACACCTGTTCGGGGACTGACGCCCCCGTGGCTCAACTGCATGATCGCCATGGGTCTCTCCGCCTGCTCTCCATGCATCACCCTGAATGGTTTCAGGCTTTGCTTCCCTCAGACAGCGTACCGGGAAGAACGAGGTCCCGCTCAAGATGGAGGTGCGCGGGCGAAACCTGCACGTTGCTCGTGAAGATCATCCCCCAGTTGTACGTCGACCATTTCGCAGAGTTCACAGTGAAAACGATTCCGAATCGGATGCCCACCAAATAGTCGCTCAAATAGTGTGGCTAAGTGCTCGTAGAGTGCGACCTGCTGCAATGTGAGTGGTTTTTCTATGCGCTCCGGCGGATCTACACACTTTTACGAACCGATTGCGCAGTGCGCGCCCGGATGGCAACATAATTGAATAAAAAATAGTATCTTCACCGTCAGCCATAGTAGAGGTTGAATGGCTTCAGCAACAGTGACAGGTCACTCTCAATATTTGGCCTCGGGGTCAAGCGAGGGTGGTGCGCAAGTTACTTACGTTCGCACATGAAGTTCGCATGCGAGAGCGTAGTAAGCGCCGATGCAGTGTGCATACACGCCAAAGAGACCTGCAAAAGAATCCAGGCTGCTGGTCAAGGACGAGACAAAAAAGCCCCAGTTTGGCAAAGGCTAAACACGCATCAACTAGGTCCGGGAACTTCCGAACGTCGATGGTTGATTCTCAGGATGATGCTATTGCGGTTTGCCCCGGAACACCAGACACTGAATCTGATAGTCATTACTCTAATCTCGTCTCCAAATTCAAATGGGATCTAAAATGGTCTTCCTCAGCTTGTCCCAGCCAAAAAAGAAAAAGTCAACCAAGAAATCAACTGGATTCAATCATCATGTCGAACGCTAGATATGTCGGTCATAACCCGGACTTCTGCTGTACTATTTTTGTGTTACTGAAGCTCCCCATAATTTTCGTCCCAAAAGCCCATCGAGAATCGTAAGTGTCACAAAGCCAGAACATATACACCCAGAATAAACTAATTGTTAACAGTAGCCTGCACGAAAGCAAAATAATTAGATGGGGCTAACCTGGAAGAGAAGAGAAGTGCATACCTGTTGGAGCGCGACAGAAGTCTGCGCCAGGAGCCGGCTGTTGGCCGTCGTCCCCGTCTGCAAAGTGATCGAAGTCATCCCCAGAATCACCCCCTCGAGGTGCGAGCCGGCGCCAGCGGTGACCGCTCCGGACACGACCCAGACAATGTTGCTCGCCAGCGCACCGCTGGCCAGCACCATCTTTTTCCCCGCCGCGATCGACATCGTCCCGGCCACCTGGAAGATCCATGCTGTGACACAAAGAGAATACCGGTCAGCCGTGTCGCACGGGTATGTGAGTGGTCTCACTGTCTGTAGCCCCACCGGCGATGGTGACGTCGCTGCCGATGCTGACCGCACTGGTCCACATGTAGAGCCCTGGCGCGAGGATGAGCCCGTCGATGGCGCCTGGTGGACGCGCGCGTCAATAAAACACGATCATGCGTTAAGGAAAATACGCACCGCTAGCGAGGTTGTTGAAATCCGGGTTCACCCGACCGGTCGCGTCGGTGAACGCGGTGCCCATGTCGCCGATAGCGGTGGTGAGGGTGTCGGGTGTGGGGACGGCATACGACGCAGCGAACAGCTTCCCGACGACCTGGCCGGAGGTCGAAAACCGTCCGGTCGAGTCGACGGTGAGCGAGAACCCAGTGAGGGCGGTGGCTGCAATTGGGCTGACTGCTACATCGCCGGCTGGTGGTGATTTTAGAACTGCACAAATCCCACCACGCGAACGAAGGCGTACTGATCACGGACGGCGGGACTGTCGAGACCCCGGTTTCGGCGAGGATTGCGTAATTGGCTGCGGTGCGCAGATTGACGGCGGCAGGTCCCACAGCGACAACGCTGCCGAGAGCGCTCTGCACACGAAACCAGGTCAGTGCAGGCACATATCAGGCGCGGTAGCAAATAGCCTACCAAGAAAGATATGGTGAGGACGCTGGAAAACATGGGGATCGCGATAGTATGAGCTTTGGGTGTCGAGTGGGTTAAGCCGGTTGAAGCTGAAGAAATTAGCAGCTCTCGAGGGGTTTATATACATGTTCTATTCAGAGGTTCGTCGTAGGCAATTTATCGACATGGACCTACTGTTCTTGTGCCCTTGTCAAGTTCAATGGGCTTGAAAGGCCCAGGTCCGGCAGGCGAAATGCCCAGGTCCAGCATGGAACTCATAATCCCAGTGCCACGTTTTTAGTGGAAGACGCCAGTTTCGTCGGAGGAACCCTGTGATTATAATCCACGGCAACACAGCGAGCAAGTGCAAGCAGCTATCTTGAAGGGCTGACGACTCCGGTGAAGAGTGGTGAGGTCAAGGAGGAAGAAGGGCCCAACCGCCCCTAAGACACTATTCCACCTGTCAAGAACTTCGTGTGAGAATGTCAAAGACTGGAAGGGCCAGACCGTTGACATGGCAATGCCGATATATTCAGAAAGATGATTTTGAACCGCACGAGACAAACTCGAGGGCATGCGATTTTGTTCCAGGTCCTGTTGCTCACGCAATTTTTTTCCAACTTGATCTGGCCATGGAGAAGCTGGAATACTACATCTCGACCTCAAACTTTGAAGTTCAAAATTTTCCCGGACAAACTGAAAGTGGGTTAAGTATATTTCGGCTGCGTAGCATCTAGTGCCTTACATCTTTTTCCTGTCACTTGCATTTCCACCTGATTGCAATTAGTTCAACGTTGAAGTGGAGCTGGTTCTGGCTGGTTGAGGTACAAACCCGAAGATGGTTGCATTCTACGACACATGCATATTAGTCGATGTGACATTCCCTCCGCAAAATGAATAGTTATCCACGGGTACTGTCTGAGCAGTAGACGCCGGAGATGCGATGGTTTTAATGAACTGGGATTCCAGCACCTCTATTCCATGTTGCCGATATTGGGTGGCACCCAGTTACCGCTTGCTTACTATTCATGAGATATTCTGGGATATCAATGATTCAACGTTCCAATTTTCTGGAGTATCTACAGACATCTACGAATCAGTAAATGTAAGCGAAGTCGAAGTCACAGCAGGTGCCGCAAAGAACGCCGCCATGAGCGCAAGCACCCGAAAACTAAATCCAAGCCACTCGAGATCCGCACCAAACCACGCCCACATCCACAGGATCGCGCCCATCGCGCTCACGGTGTAGTCTGGCTTGATCGAGGTGGTCCTAGCGAGGCACTGCAGTGCGACGATGTACCACGCCATCGCAACCCCTGCGCCTAGGAGCTTGATTCGCGGCAGGGAGCGCACCCAAACGCTATCTCCGACACGCAGGTGCGGCGGTCTACCGAAGAGCTCGTCTGCAACGCCGGGCTCTCTGAGCAGCTGGGGCAGGTCAGGCCGAGGCACGGCGCTGCGGCCGAGCCCGAGGAGGTGCGCGTGGGGCGTAGAAAGCGCAGTTTCCAGCTGTGCGCGAGTGACCAGCCCGCCTGTGAGGAGGATGAGGGGCGCACGCGGGACGAACGTAACGGTGCGCAACGCGTGATCCGCGAACACAGCTAAGATGGCCTGCCGCGCAGACGGGGATACTGCGGTGGTTAAAAAGTCTGCAACATGTCTTTCAGTATGTTTCAGGTCCTGAGTTGAGAATTACTTGCCGGGCTTCTCGTAAATCTCCCCACTGACCGCGCCCCAGCGGGTGATGGTGCGAATGTGGTCCATGACGAGCATCAGGAAAACCGTAGCCGAGCCATAGCGGAGCGCTAGTGGTATAACATACCCTAGCATCCCTAGTGCTGCCCAGTGCTGCATAGCGCGGGCCACGCGCTATGCAGCACTGGGCAGCACTAGGGATGCTAGGGTATGAACTATACAGTACTAGCAGGCCGCTGTGCTATTAAACACATTTTGCGCGTGTTCTACGCCTCTCCACTGTGCCACCATGAGCTATAGTCCCAGGAGTTGCACCTACAGTGACAGTCTCCTAATCGCTTCACCTCAAGCCGGCTCAGACTATGAAGTTGATCCTTCTCAGAAGCGCGAAATGGAGCGTACGCATGCACGGCGCGAACAAAGGAGGATTGAAGAAATTTTGGCCCGGCAGGCCACAGCCGCCCAAATGTACGCTTCATCCAATCTCAGGCTTGATTTATAAATATTCTGATTAATGTACAGTGGAGAACTGAATGACGATACCAACTCTCAAGAGTATGTTGGTACTACGCAAGAAGTCAGTATGCATGGTGCGTCTTTATATTCTGGGTGTTGTTCTTTTTAAAATATGCATCTTAGTTGATACCCGTGCAGAAAGCCCAGAGACTATGAGCGACGCACCAAAACCCTCCGAGAGCGAGCTCCTTGCCAGATGTCGCACAGCAGAGGCTGAACGTGATGCAGTACGCCGGGAGCTCAAGCAGACGAAGAAGAAACTCAGAGATGCAAACCTGGAGCTTCAGCAGCTCAATTTGACCTTGGCCTCCTCATATGACGATGTGAACACGGCGATTGGCCTACTAAACACTGCCCAAACGAAGTTGTCAACCATTGAGATACTTTCAGACTAGTCTACAATTGTTTTTTCCCCTCGAATACTACATGTTTGATATTGGACAACCGTAGGCGATGAGAGAATCCTCAAGAGCTGTGCCAACTGCTGCGCGGCGAACAGCCTGGCCATCAGCGAGCCCGAACTCCTCGAGGCCGGGGAGCGTGAGGCACCCCGTGATCTTGCTAATAGTGATACTGAGCCCAGCGTTGCTCGGCGACCGCGATCCCAAAGCTCCCCACAACGAATGACACGACCGGTCAGAGCCAGGCCAAAGTGGCGGGTCTCCAATGGGGTTTCTTCGCCGCTGAACGTCGAGAAAGGTCGCGAATTGTAGGAAGATGCCGAGGCGAACTGCCCGTGTGCGTACCCGTCTCCGCCAAATCCACCCTTTTCGGGATCATGCGTGAACGAAGATCCCGTATAGTGGACACTGTCATCATCGACAATGTGATAGTCTTCGTCGTCCCCTGCGGGTGTGGGAGATCGTGATCGCGGTGGGCGGTACAAGGCGCGCGCGTAATTCCCCGAGGCATATGCCTCGACGTCGTAATGGAAGTGGTCGACGTGTCCGGCGGGGAGACCTTCTGCTTCATAGAACGTAGGAGTATGGTCATGTTCGTAGTACAAGGCCGGAGGAGGGGGAGCGTGGGGATCGGAGAAGGGATTGGCGACAGTATGAGAAGGCGGTGTTCCTGGGTCGCGATGTTGAAGGCCATGCCCGAAGAGGTAGGATTGAAGGCGTGTCCGCTGCACGTAGAGTGTTCTGGGAAGCGGTTAGAAGGTTGTCAACAATGTTGAATCAGAAAATAAAATAAAAAGGGAGGGTATGGCGAGTGAGGCGGTCTTTTGGGCAGTTCCAGGGTCGGACCCGCCTACTTGTACGCGCCTCTCTTGCACCGAAAGAGACATGGTGAAGGGGGGAGGGGGAGGGGAAGACAAGAGGAGCAGACGTACTTAGGGTCGTCCATCATTCTAGACAATGTTAAAAATCTTGTAGGAAAACGCGAAGATGGGTGCCCTGTGCATGACGTGAAGTTTCGCGGCACTACCCTTGTTGCACGACATGCGGCCGGTTTCGTAGAATCAGACAATTATGCGGGAGCCAGGTGAGGCGGCCCATCGAGATGTTGAGGGACTGGTCGAGTTGCTTGCTCGCAAAGATAAGTATTGATCGTTCCTATGGGGCTGAGCAGTTAGTGGACGTTGCAGCAGTATTCAGGACCACGTACAGACACGAAATCAAGTGGCGGCAATAGAACACATGTATTACATTTGTCGACACAGAGGGAAGAAAGAAAAAAAGCGTACAAAATCATTCGACTCCCGCCTCACAGCAAAAACAGATGTCGACGCCACTCTGTGCGGATCCAAACCGAACACCCC